>OZ010732.1:0-1423435 GCA_963932275.1 Andrena praecox
CCCAGAAAAAACCCAGACATAACCCAGACATAACCCAGAAAAAACCCAGACATAACCCAGACAAACCCAGAAAAAACCCAGACATAACCCAGAAAAAACCAGAAAAAACCCAGAAAAAACCCAGACATAACCCAGACATAACCCAGAAAAAACCCAGACATAACCCAGAAAAAACCCAGAAAAAACCAGACATAACCCAGAAAAAACCCAGAAAAAACCCAGACATAACCCAGACATAACCCAGAAAAAACCCAGACATAACCCAGAAAAAACCCAGACATAACCCAGACATAACCCAGAAAAAACCCAGAAAAAACCAGAAAAAACCAGAAAAAACCCAGAAAAAACCAGAAAAAACCAGAAAAAACCCAGACATAACCCAGAAAAAACCCAGAAAAAACCCAGAAAAAACCCAGACATAACCCAGACATAACCCAGAAAAAACCCAGAAAAAACCAGAAAAAACCAGAAAAAACCCAGACATAACCCAGAAAAAACCAGAAAAAACCCAGACATAACCCAGACATAACCCAGAAAAAACCCAGAAAAAACCCAGAAAAAACCCAGACATAACCCAGACATAACCCAGACATAACCCAGACATAACCCAGAAAAAACCCAGAAAAAACCCAGAAAAAACCCAGAAAAAACCAGAAAAAACCCAGAAAAAACCAGAAAAAACCCAGAAAAAACCAGAAAAAACCCAGAAAAAACCCAGACATAACCCAGACATAACCCAGAAAAAACCCAGAAAAAACCCAGAAAAAACCCAGAAAAAACCCAGACATAACCCAGAAAAAACCCAGAAAAAACCCAGACATAACCCAGACATAACCCAGAAAAAACCCAGACATAACCCAGAAAAAACCCAGAAAAAACCCAGACATAACCCAGACATAACCCAGAAAAAACCCAGAAAAAACCCAGAAAAAACCCAGACATAACCCAGACATAACCCAGAAAAAACCCAGAAAAAACCCAGAAAAAACCCAGAAAAAACCCAGAAAAAACCCAGACATAACCCAGAAAAAACCCAGAAAAAACCCAGACATAACCCAGAAAAAACCCAGAAAAAACCCAGAAAAAACCCAGAAAAAACCCAGAAAAAACCCAGACATAACCCAGACATAACCCAGAAAAAACCCAGACATAACCCAGAAAAAACCAGAAAAAACCCAGAAAAAACCCAGACATAACCCAGACATAACCCAGAAAAAACCCAGAAAAAACCCAGAAAAAACCCAGAAAAAACCCAGAAAAAACCCAGACATAACCCAGAAAAAACCCAGAAAAAACCCAGAAAAACCCAGAAAAACCAGAAAAAACCCAGAAAAAACCCAGACATAACCCAGAAAAAACCCAGACATAACCCAGAAAAAACCCAGAAAAAACCCAGAAAAAACCCAGACATAACCCAGACATAACCCAGACATAACCCAGAAAAAACCCAGAAAAAACCCAGAAAAAACCAGAAAAAACCAGAAAAAACCAGAAAAAACCCAGAAAAAACCCAGACATAACTCAGAAAAAACCCAGACATAACCCAGACATAACCCAGACATAACCCAGACATAACCCAGACATAACCCAGACATAACCCAGACATAACCCAGAAAAAACCAGAAAAAACCCAGACATAACCCAGACATAACCCAGACATAACCCAGAAAAAACCCAGAAAAAACCAGAAAAAACCAGAAAAAACCCAGACATAACCCAGAAAAAACCCAGAAAAAACCAGAAAAAACCCAGAAAAAACCCAGAAAAAACCCAGACATAACCCAGACATAACCCAGACATAACCCAGACATAACCCAGAAAAAACCCAGAAAAAACCAGAAAAAACCAGAAAAAACCAGAAAAAACCCAGAAAAAACCAGAAAAAACCAGAAAAAACCAGAAAAAACCAGAAAAAACCCAGACATAACCCAGACATAACCCAGAAAAAACCCAGAAAAAACCAGAAAAAACCCAGACATAACCCAGACATAACCCAGACATAACCCAGACATAACCCAGAAAAAACCAGAAAAAACCCAGACATAACCCAGAAAAAACCCAGACATAACCCAGAAAAAACCAGAAAAAACCAGAAAAAACCAGAAAAAACCCAGAAAAAACCCAGACATAACCCAGACATAACCCAGAAAAAACCCAGACATAACCCAGACATAACCCAGAAAAAACCAGAAAAAACCCAGAAAAAACCCAGAAAAAACCCAGAAAAAACCCAGAAAAAACCAGAAAAAACCCAGAAAAAACCCAGACATAACCCAGAAAAAAACCCAGAAAAAACCCAGACATAACCCAGACATAACCCAGACATAACCCAGACATAACCCAGAAAAAACCCAGAAAAAACCAGAAAAAACCAGAAAAAACCAGAAAAAACCAGAAAAAACCCAGACATAACCCAGAAAAAACCAGAAAAAACCAGAAAAAACCAGAAAAAACCAGAAAAAACCCAGAAAAAACCCAGACATAACCCAGAAAAAACCAGAAAAAACCAGAAAAAACCAGAAAAAACCAGAAAAAACCAGAAAAAACCAGAAAAAACCAGAAAAAACCAGAAAAAACCCAGACATAACCCAGAAAAAACCCAGAAAAAACCCAGACATAACCCAGAAAAAACCCAGACATAACCCAGACATAACCCAGAAAAAACCAGAAAAAACCAGAAAAAACCAGAAAAAACCAGAAAAAACCCAGAAAAAACCCAGAAAAAACCCAGACATAACTCAGAAAAAACCCAGACATAACCCAGACATAACCCAGAAAAAACCCAGACATAACCCAGACATAACCCAGAAAAAACCCAGACATAACCCAGAAAAAACCCAGACATAACCCAGACATAACCCAGACATAACCCAGAAAAAACCCAGACATAACCCAGACATAACCCAGACATAACCCAGAAAAAACCAGAAAAAACCAGAAAAAACCCAGACATAACCCAGACATAACCCAGACATAACCCAGACATAACCCAGACATAACCCAGACATAACCCAGACATAACCCAGACATAACCCAGACATAACCCAGAAAAAACCCAGACATAACCCAGACATAACCCAGAAAAAACCCAGACATAACCCAGACATAACCCAGAAAAAACCCAGAAAAAACCAGACATAACCCAGACATAACCCAGACATAACCCAGAAAAAACCCAGACATAACCCAGAAAAAACCCAGACATAACCCAGAAACCAGAAAAAACCCAGAAAAAACCCAGAAAAAACCAGAAAAAACCAGAAAAAACCCAGAAAAAACCCAGAAAAAACCCAGACATAACCCAGACATAACCCAGACATAACCCAGAAAAAACCAGAAAAAACCAGAAAAAACCAGAAAAAACCCAGAAAAAACCCAGAAAAAACCAGAAAAAACCCAGAAAAAACCCAGACATAACTCAGAAAAAACCCAGAAAAAACCCAGACATAACCCAGACATAACCCAGACATAACCCAGAAAAAACCCAGAAAAAACCCAGAAAAAACCCAGAAAAAACCCAGAAAAAACCCAGAAAAAACCCAGACATAACCCAGAAAAAACCAGAAAAAAACCCAGAAAAAACCCAGACATAACCCAGACATAACCCAGAAAAAACCCAGACATAACCCAGAAAAAACCCAGACATAACCCAGAAAAAACCCAGAAAAAACCCAGAAAAAACCCAGACATAACCCAGACATAACCCAGAAAAAACCCAGAAAAAACCCAGACATAACCCAGACATAACCCAGAAAAAACCCAGACATAACTCAGAAAAAACCCAGAAAAAACCCAGAAAAAACCCAGACATAACCCAGAAAAAACCAGAAAAAACCCAGAAAAAACCCAGAAAAAACCCAGAAAAAACCCAGAAAAAACCCAGAAAAAACCCAGAAAAAACCCAGAAAAAACCCAGAAAAAACCCAGACATAACCCAGACATAACCCAGAAAAAACCCAGAAAAAACCCAGAAAAAACCCAGACATAACCCAGAAAAAACCCAGAAAAAACCCAGAAAAAACCCAGACATAACCCAGACATAACCCAGACATAACCCAGAAAAAACCAGAAAAAACCAGAAAAAACCAGAAAAAAACCCAGACATAACCCAGACATAACCCAGACATAACCCAGACATAACCCAGAAAAAACCCAGAAAAAACCCAGACATAACTCAGAAAAAACCCAGACATAACCCAGAAAAAACCAGAAAAAACCCAGACATAACCCAGACATAACCCAGACATAACCCAGACATAACCCAGAAAAAACCCAGACATAACCCAGAAAAAACCCAGAAAAAACCCAGAAAAAACCCAGACATAACCCAGAAAAAACCAGAAAAAACCCAGAAAAAACCAGAAAAAACCCAGAAAAAACCCAGACATAACCCAGACATAACCCAGACATAACCCAGAAAAAACCCAGACATAACCCAGACATAACCCAGACATAACCCAGACATAACCCAGACATAACCCAGACATAACCCAGACATAACCCAGAAAAAACCAGAAAAAACCAGAAAAAACCAGAAAAAACCCAGACATAACCCAGACATAACCCAGAAAAAACCCAGACATAACCCAGACATAACCCAGACATAACCCAGAAAAAACCCAGACATAACCCAGACATAACCCAGAAAAAACCAGAAAAAACCCAGACATAACCCAGACATAACCCAGACATAACCCAGAAAAAACCCAGAAAAAACCAGAAAAAACCCAGAAAAAACCAGAAAAAACCAGAAAAAACCCAGACATAACCCAGACATAACCCAGACATAACCCAGACATAACCCAGACATAACCCAGAAAAAACCCAGACATAACTCAGAAAAAACCCAGAAAAAACCCAGACATAACCCAGACATAACTCAGAAAAAACCAGAAAAAACCCAGACATAACCCAGAAAAAACCAGAAAAAACCAGAAAAAACCAGAAAAAACCAGAAAAAACCAGAAAAAACCAGAAAAAACCCAGAAAAAACCCAGAAAAAACCCAGACATAACCCAGAAAAAACCAGAAAAAACCCAGAAAAAACCCAGACATAACCCAGAAAAAACCCAGAAAAAACCAGAAAAAACCAGAAAAAACCAGAAAAAACCAGAAAAAACCCAGAAAAAAACCCAGAAAAAACCAGAAAAAACCCAGAAAAAACCCAGAAAAAACCCAGAAAAAACCAGAAAAAACCAGAAAAAACCCAGACATAACCCAGAAAAAACCCAGAAAAAACCCAGAAAAAACCCAGAAAAAACCCAGAAAAAACCAGAAAAAACCCAGAAAAAACCCAGACATAACCCAGAAAAAACCCAGAAAAAACCCAGAAAAAACCCAGAAAAAACCCAGAAAAAACCCAGACATAACCCAGAAAAAACCCAGAAAAAACCAGAAAAAACCAGAAAAAACCAGAAAAAACCCAGACATAACCCAGAAAAAACCAGAAAAAACCAGAAAAAACCCAGAAAAAACCAGAAAAAACCCAGAAAAAACCAGAAAAAACCAGAAAAAACCAGAAAAAACCAGAAAAAACCCAGAAAAAACCAGAAAAAACCAGAAAAAACCAGAAAAAACCCAGACATAACCCAGAAAAACCCAGAAAAAACCCAGAAAAAACCCAGAAAAAACCCAGACATAACCCAGACATAACCCAGACATAACCCAGACATAACCCAGAAAAAACCCAGAAAAAACCCAGACATAACCCAGACATAACCCAGAAAAAACCCAGACATAACCCAGACATAACCCAGAAAAAACCCAGAAAAAACCCAGACATAACCCAGAAAAAACCAGAAAAAACCAGAAAAAACCAGAAAAAACCCAGAAAAAACCCAGACATAACCCAGACATAACCCAGAAAAAACCAGAAAAAACCAGAAAAAACCCAGAAAAAACCAGAAAAAACCCAGACATAACCCAGACATAACCCAGACATAACCCAGAAAAAACCAGAAAAAACCAGAAAAAACCAGAAAAAACCCAGAAAAAACCAGAAAAAACCCAGACATAACCCAGACATAACCCAGAAAAAACCAGAAAAAACCCAGAAAAAACCCAGACATAACCCAGAAAAAACCCAGAAAAAACCCAGAAAAAACCCAGACATAACCCAGACATAACCCAGACATAACCCAGACATAACCCAGACATAACCCAGACATAACCCAGACATAACCCAGACATAACCCAGAAAAAACCAGAAAAAACCCAGACATAACCCAGACATAACCCAGACATAACCCAGAAAAAACCCAGACATAACCCAGACATAACCCAGACATAACCCAGACATAACCCAGAAAAAACCCAGACATAACCCAGAAAAAACCCAGAAAAAACCCAGAAAAAACCCAGAAAAAACCCAGAAAAAACCCAGAAAAAACCCAGAAAAAACCCAGACATAACCCAGACATAACCCAGAAAAAACCCAGACATAACCCAGAAAAAACCCAGACATAACCCAGAAAAAACCCAGACATAACCCAGACATAACCCAGAAAAAACCCAGACATAACCCAGACATAACCCAGAAAAAACCAGAAAAAACCAGAAAAAACCCAGACATAACCCAGAAAAAACCAGAAAAAACCAGAAAAAACCCAGACATAACCCAGACATAACCCAGAAAAAACCCAGACATAACCCAGAAAAAACCCAGACATAACCCAGACATAACCCAGACATAACCCAGAAAAAACCAGAAAAAACCCAGACATAACCCAGACATAACTCAGAAAAAACCCAGAAAAAACCCAGAAAAAACCCAGACATAACCCAGAAAAAACCAGAAAAAACCCAGACATAACCCAGACATAACCCAGAAAAAACCAGAAAAAACCCAGACATAACCCAGAAAAAACCAGAAAAAACCCAGACATAACCCAGACATAACCCAGACATAACCCAGAAAAAACCAGAAAAAACCAGAAAAAACCCAGAAAAAACCCAGACATAACCCAGACATAACCCAGACATAACCCAGACATAACCCAGAAAAAACCAGAAAAAACCAGAAAAAACCCAGACATAACCCAGACATAACCCAGACATAACCCAGAAAAAACCAGAAAAAAACAGAAAAAACCCAGAAAAACCAGAAAAAACCCAGACAAAACCCAGAAAAACCAGAAAAACAGAAAAAACCAGAAAAAACCAGAAAAAACAGAAAAAACCAGAAAAAACAGAAAAACACAGAAAATCAGAAAAAAACAGAAAAAACCCAGAAAAAAACAGAAAACCAGAAAAAACAGGAATATTCTCCCGTACTCTCCTCTCTCAACGATCGGGTAATTAAGAAAGGGGCTTTGTACTTTCGTGACTCTACTCTACTGAGGCGTCCAGGAGTTACTCTGTACTCTCCCGTTCAGTTGGCGTCCAGGTATTGTCGCCGAACTCTCCATACTGAACGGGCGTCCAGGAATATTCTCCCGTACTCTCCTCTCTATTCTACTGAGGCGTCCTGGAGTTCCATCTGTACTCTCCCGTTCGGTGGGCGTCCAGGTATTATCGCCGAACTCTCCATACCGAACGGGCGTCCAGGAATATTCTCCCGTACTCTCCTCTTTCTAATGAGATGCTCTGTACTCTCTCGACCGATGGGCGTCCAGGTATTATCGCCGTACTCTCCACATCGGTCGAGCGTCCAGGAACAGACTCTAGTGTGAATCCCTCCAGCAGGCGTCCAGGTATTATCGCCGAACTCTCCTGCCGGAGTCCCTAAGCTGTCCGAGAGCGGCCGTGTGTGTACCTCGTCCTCTCTCTCAGATCAGCTAAGAAGAAAAATGCCTTTGCGGGCCTCTAATTTATACCCAATCGTTGCTATCCGCGGCCGCAGAAATCAACAGACGCGTCGTTAAGCGCGGGTCCCGCGAGCCGCGGCTTCCGCGCCCGCACGCCTCTCCTCACGGGCGGCCTACAAGCGTGTTCGAGAAACGTCTCGAAGATCAGGGTTTCTCAAAGCTCCTTTTCTGCATGCTACAAAATTAAATTAAAATTGTCATTTGCGATTGTCAGTAGTTAAAATATACAGCACGAAGGTACAGTCATCTATTTGAAATGTCTACGAGTACTGTATTGTCTTCCCCTTGAGACTTGCCGAAACACTGCCTTATCTCTTAACCTATCCCCACTGCCGGTAGAGCCGGCGGGGGAAGGGGTTTCCTCTTCTTTGCTTGGTGACCATTATGCTGGTGGGGGTTAACCTTCTTCCTTTTACCCCTTAGCCTCAAGGTCTCGGCTCTTTTCCTGGCAGTCTCAGCCCTCCTAATCTTGTTTCTCTCTTCGCGCTCCTCCTTAGCCTGTGCCCTTTCTTTTTGCGCTCTATCGCTCATAGCAGAATGCGCAAAGGTTTTAAAGGCTGACCACCTATCCACCGTGCTTGTGACCAAGCTCGCCACCGTATGCGCCTCCACGGGGGCTCCAATTGCCAGGGCCAACGCGGCACGCTCCTCACTATACGTCGGGCACTCCGTAAGGACATGTTCCGCGTCATCTCTAAACAAGGTACCGCAGTCCTTGCAGGAGTCCGTCAGGGACTTCCCTATCCTTTTCTTGAAAGCGTTAAAACTGCCATGGGACGTCAGGATCTGCGCAGTCCAGAAATCGAGCTGGAATCTCGTACCGCTCAATCCCACGAAAATCTCGACTGACGGGACAATCCTCCTCGTCCAATTTATTGGGTCGAAATTCTCCCATTCTTCCTGCCAATTGCACATGGTCTCGTTCAGCACTTGTTTCTTGACGGCACTGATGTTTGCTGCCAGGAGCGCATCATTTCCCCCAATTACCGGATCTTCCTTAAACTCAGACTTCCGGTCACATATCCTGGCGTACATGGCCACCTTAAATCGGGCTGGGATTACGCCCGCCAACACACATAACACCTGGTACGCGACCGACCTGTAGGATACCGTACTTCTAACAAGTGCCGTCCTCTGAGCTCTCCTGAGTGTTGTCCTGTTCGCTTCGATGTTAAGGGCCGAGGCCCAAGCAGGCGCCCCGTACAGGACGATCGACTCCCAGATGTTATAGAAGAGCCTCCTAGCTTGCACAGACGGGCCCCTGACATTCGGGAGCAGAGACGATAGCGCCCCCATCACCTTATTCCCCTTCATAGTGACCGCAAGAAGATGGGCCTTAAAATTTTTATGGCAATCCAGTCCAATGCCGAGGTACTTTATCGCTTCCTTGGAGTTGATCTTAGACCCCAAAACTTCGAATTCCCTGATCTTGTTCCCTCTCAGGCCCGTTAACAGAATCACCTCCGTTTCGGAGACTCGGTTTCCGAGCCGAGCCGAGTACCCGTAAAAACCGAGTAGCTCGAAAGAATCGATGGGCTCGATAAAACCGAGTAGCTCGAATTTTTTCGAGCGGCTCGAAAGAACCGGGCAGCCCAAATGAACCGAGAAGCTCGAACTTTTTCGAGCGGCTCGAATATACTTGGAGCAGATCAAAATTTTCGAGCAGACCGACTGTGTCGAGTAGCTTGAAGCTTGAAGCTTGAACGTTTCGGGCAATACGAATGTTTCGAAAATTTTAGGTTACGTTTGTCTACTGGAATGTAAATAATGGTTCTCACCCAGTCAGCCTACGTCCATTTGAGCAGATTTTGCTCAACGCCTGACTACAAATGTTTGTGACAGAAAGACTACAGATTTGATACAGGATTTGTTATATTCGATGATGAAAGCAGACTGACAGCAGAAAGCCGACAGATTGTGCTGCCTTAACCTGCGAGCAGATTGGCGGCAGGGTCTGCTGTACAATTTAATGTCAGAAATCGAGCAGACCCTGCGCACCGCGATCTGACGGCAGATAGGCTGCAGAAATCGAGCAGATCCTGTTGACATAGCCTGCGAGCAGTTTGGCGGCAGACACTGCGGAGAATCTGCTAGTACAATTTAATGTCAGAAATCGAGCAGACCCTGCGCAGCGCGATCTGACGGCAGATAGGCAGCAGAAATCGAGCAGATTCTGATGTCAGGATCTGACGGCAGAATGGCAGCAGAAAGTAAGGAGAGTCTGCTGATACAATTTAATAGCAGGAATCGAGCAGACTCTGCGCAGCGCGATCTGACGGCAGATAGGCAGCAGAAATCGAGCAGATTCTGATGTCAGGATCTGACGGCAGAATGGCGGCAGAAAGTAAGGAGAGTCTGCTGATACAATTTAATAGCAGGAATCGAGCAGACTCTGCGCAGCGCGATCGGACGGCAGATAGGCAGCAGAAATTGAGCAGATTCTGCTGACATAGTTCACGACGCGAACACGTCAGGCGGCGATCGGGCGAGTGCTTCTCGCTTGCGAAATAGCACCGTGGCGGGAATAAGTGGCCGAGGGCTCGATCATTCAGGGCTCTCGAGTACCACTCACATTTGCCGGCATTTCACTGCGGAGTATATATTTGGTATACCCGTCTCCAAGGGCGGTATTATCAGTCGTTGCTTAAGACTAAGATCGTCTTAAGCATCCGGCATCCTTTACTAATCTACTAGACTAGTAGAGGATGCCGCGTGCTAAAAACTAAAAAATGATTGATGATAATACCGCCCTAAGATGACTGAATGAATAGTAGTTATCATTAATTCTTTTATATTTGGAAGAACTGCCTTTAAAAGTTTAAATAATTATTTTGAGCCTCCCTGGCATTCAATTGACTAACAACCTGCTAAGTAAAATATTAAAAATGTTATAATACTCGTCTAAATACATGGTTTTCCAACTTTTCTTTCTTCCATAAAATATGGTAGGAATCAGATCTTTCAAGTCGGTCTTATAAACGTGTTCTATATATTATTTACGCTTAAGACTTTCGCACTGTTTTTAAATCTATACTATTATATAAAATTGCCTACTATGTCCGCATTAAATTGTGGTTTTGCGGTCAGATTCTGACATCAGGATCTGCTTGATTTCTGCCGCCAATCTGCGGGCGGTTTTTGTCAGCAAGATCTGATCGAAATCTGACATCAATCTGCGGTCAGATCCTGATGTCAGGCTCTGACCGCAGAACCATAGTTTAATGCGGACATAGTAGACATCGAATCTGACGTCAGAATCTGCTCGCTATCTGCCGCCAATCTGCCGTCAGATCGCGCTGCGCAGAATCTGCTGTTGCGTGGCCGTTTGGGTCCTCTGGATCCGTGGTAGTGGCTTCGGCGAGGGTCGACGCCCGTGGAGTGCTAAGGCACTCTGCTCCTTGGACGTGGATTTTTCAGAGATAATTATAGTAATAAAATTGATGAAAGAATAATAAAACGTTTGAAACACTAATAACTTGTAACTTTAATGAGTTTATTTGAACAGTACGAAACAGAAAATGATATTTTCAGAGTTTGTGAGGATACGTCAGTTAGCTTTGACTATCAAGGCTTGAATGGTGCTACCAGAAAAGTCTGTCGGTTTTACACCTTTTGTTATTTACAAAATGTCTTGGTTTCTAAGAACCAATCGCAAATTTCTTAATTAGTTAGCAAAATTCCTATTCGTTGATCCGATTCGTTTCGGTTATTGATTTTTTATATAACAAGCGTTTAACAACATTGCGCTGGAATTGCACACCTAGGAGAAGGGATCAAAGTGCAGTTCATTTATTCAAACACCCGTTTCCAAGCGGGTATTGATTAATTTATAATCTTGAAGTTTTCTCATTAGAAGAGTCTCTAACTATTTTCAAACCCCTCGGGCTTGTGCGAACTTCGCTTTGTTTCCCTTTCCTATTACATTCGTGTGATCCGTTTCGAACTTCGCGCTTCTACAGTTTGTGTCGAACGCCGCTAGAGCGAGGATCGCAACTCGCAACACCTCCCCCCTTATACAAAAGGTGTTCTCTATGAGAACAACTTTTTAAAGTTAAAGAAGTTAAAGAAGTGTTCCAACATGGATTGTCACATCGTTCCAAGCATCATTACTGAGTTTCCTTCTTCCCGCCTTCCCACAGTAGCCGAGCTACTCGGTCCACCCGGGTTCCTATAGAAAGGTAAGTTGAAGGGCCCAGCTGAGTGCTTCGCACGTTACAAGTAATTTACATTTTCATGATTTCATTTTAGTTATCAGAATACATTGGTTCTTATCGTACATAGAGAGGAAGACAGCGCTGAATCAAGAATAATTAGTAAGCGGAGTACATCTTCTTATTTACAATTTCATTTCTTCTAAACTTTACGTAAATTTTATGACAATATTCTAAATAGTTATTGAGGATCCAATCTTACGAAGGCTAACTTGAGTTTATTAGTATGAACTACCTTTACTTTATTAGCGATCTTTATCTCGACAGTGAGGTCATTAAACATTCTTATAATTTCATAAGGGCCTATCCACGCAGGATCGAACTTGGATACCTTTGGTTCTTTCACAAGATAAACATGATCTCCGACATTGAACTTATGGGGATTCTGCCGACTGCAGACTCATGGTGCTCCCGTATAATGGATAGAGTCTCTGAAGAATGAGGAATAGTAATCTCTCCGGTGCATATTGTAATAATGTATTTTGAGTCATTAAAGATTTGCTTCAAAAGATTTTATATAAAGTCCCAACTGACAGGCTCTAAATTATTGTTAAATTTCGAAATACTAAAGGTTGAGACGTTCTGTGATCGCATGAGGTGTTTAAGTGATGTGAAACAAGAAGACAAATGATCGGTGTTCTGCGTTTCTATTGGGTTGGTTTTGTGGAATAAGTGAAAAAATTAAATAAGTACTGCCAGGGAAAACCATTGCATTTCCTGTATGGATTTGATACTGTTTCATTTGAGAAATAGAGAATTTATTACGATTTAATAGGTCTCTGCTTGTCTGGGAAGTAACACTGAAATCGCTCGAAAGAAAGTTTACAAGATTATCTCTGCGCATGTACAGATGGTCCTTACAGAAGTTGAAACTGGGAATTTTGAGGGGATGAGGTGAGGATGAGTCTGTAACTGTTGATGCTAAAATCTTGACATATGGATTTATTTCAGTTGAAGTCGACTTCACGGAGGATTGCGTCTCCTCTCCCGTTAACACAGTCAAGGACGGCCATGAGGTCGGCCCCACAAGCTTACGCCGGGAAACCGCATCCTCCCCCGCCAACATGACACCCTCTCCAGTCAAGGACGGCCATGAGGTCGGCCCCACGAGCTTACGCCGGGAAACCGCATCCTCCCCCGCCAACATGACACCACACCTAAGCCACGGAGATACTTGATGCCCTTCACCGCAGTCCATCGGCTCCATCAAGTGTGCTATATCCCCGGTGCTTTCAGAGAGCAATCCTCCTCTCTCTAAAATTTCTATTTCTCCTTCATCTGCCGTATGATACTCATCGCTGTCATTGTCTGTAGAGTGATGGTCTGTATTTATGTCCTTAGAATAGATTTCGACTTCATTAACATTGTGTGATTTACCATATGTTACAAAAACTTTGGCTAGAGCCTGTTCATTTCTGTCTGTTGTAGGGTAACTTTCGTCTTCGTCCCTTACTCCTTCAACATCTGCAGGTGGCAAATCGTTTGCGCCTACGACAACCCCCAGCAGATGATCAGAAGAAAGGTGTCAATTTCGTCGGTTTTGATGTGAGGATTTATGGAAATTGTGATCATATTCGACAAACTGACAAACTTGGAGGGGTTATGAAAAGAGTGAGTGCCAGTGTTAGAATACACTTGAGGGAGAAGTGAGAATAATGAGGATTATATATGGGGTAAATTTTTGACCTAGCAGATTGCATCGTAGGAGATATAGCACCTCATTGCGGCGTTCCAGGCGACGTAAACCTTAGAGGACATTTGTAACTTTTGGGGAACAAGAGACCCATGATATTAGAAAAGAAATGTTTCATGTATGTTTTACTGTTATGGATTTATTATGTCGATATCGAAGGCTATCTTGTTGTAAAATTTGCCTATAGGGATACAAGGAACAAGGGTGTTAAGAGTGTTTCCAGAAGTCAAGTACGTCAAGGGTCTGGACCTAGTGCATTAAATTATGCAGGCATACGAAAAGAGGGATAACGCTCCTAGCAAGATATAAACGGGACATTCAACGAGTCTAAATTATTCGAACGAGAACGTTCGTCAAGAGATTAAAAGGTATTCAAGTTTTCCTTGTGGGTCTTATGATTATGATCAATAAGATCGTCTTTAAAAATTTTCGAGCTCTGAAACAACGAATTCGAATTCAAATGCTCAGTTTGTTCTTCAGTTAAATTGTTTGCGATTGAGATTGTAGACTAGTTTCGAGACTATCTGTACGTAATATTTCCGCGGGTATGTCTTCCACGTCAAACTCCCGTAATCTACTCGCGATAAGCAGGCGCCTTTTCCTTAATTTTAACATTTTTCTAGGATTTCGCAACATTTTAATAATACGATGAATACGACGGACGAATTACAATTTGAACGGTTGAACAGTAACGAACGATTAAACAGTAATGAACGATTAGATAATGACGAACAATTAAACAGTAACGCAATAACGGACGATTAAATTGTAATTCTTAATTCTTATCTTTTGCAGAGATCTTGAGCGATGAAGTCCTGATCCAGGCGTCGTTGTCTCCACGAATGCACGTGACCTGGGGTGAAATAGCTGCACGGCCGCCCAAAGTCACCCTCTCCGAAATTCATCCACGTTTCCGCGTTCCTGGGGAAACCGTGCGAAAACCCAGGAAGGAGAAGCTGCAATCGCGAGGACCTCTTGAACCACGTCCACGAGCCGACGAAAGGAATCCCACCGCTGTCACCAGTTTTGTTGCGTGGCCGTTTGGGTCCTCTGGATCCGTGGTAGTGGCTTCGGCGAGGGTCGACGCCCGTGGAGTGCTAAGGCACTCTGCTCCTTGGACGTGGATTTTTCAGAGATAATTATAGTAATAAAATTGATGAAAGAATAATAAAACGTTTGAAACACTAATAACTTGTAACTTTAATGAGTTTATTTGAACAGTACGAAACAGAAAATGATATTTTCAGAGTTTGTGAGGATACGTCAGTTAGCTTTGACTATCAAGGCTTGAATGGTGCTACCAGAAAAGTCTGTCGGTTTTACACCTTTTGTTATTTACAAAATGTCTTGGTTTCTAAGAACCAATCGCAAATTTCTTAATTAGTTAGCAAAATTCCTATTCGTTGATCCGATTCGTTTCGGTTATTGATTTTTTATATAACAAGCGTTTAACAACATTGCGCTGGAATTGCACACCTAGGAGAAGGGATCAAAGTGCAGTTCATTTATTCAAACACCCGTTTCCAAGCGGGTATTGATTAATTTATAATCTTGAAGTTTTCTCATTAGAAGAGTCTCTAACTATTTTCAAACCCCTCGGGCTTGTGCGAACTTCGCTTTGTTTCCCTTTCCTATTACATTCGTGTGATCCGTTTCGAACTTCGCGCTTCTACAGTTTGTGTCGAACGCCGCTAGAGCGAGGATCGCAACTCGCAACACTGCTCGGTATCTGCCGCCAATTTGCCGTCAGATCGCGCTGCGCAGGATCTGCTTGATTTCTGCTCCCAATCTGCGGTCAGACCACGGCAGCAGGATCTGCTCGGTATCTGCCGTCAATCTGATGTCAGATCCTGACATCAGGCTCTGACCACAAAACCATAGTCAAATGCGGACATAGTAGGTCCCGAATCTGACGTCAGGATTTCCTCGAATCTGACACCAATCTGCTGGCATACTGCGGTCAGTTTGTTTACTGGGCAATAGGTAATGTGAATTATTAAAATGTAAGCTGTAAATGGAAATATTCTGTAACTTTTGAAAATAAGTACTAAATTCAAATCTTTCTTTTTTTCATCTTTTTCGTGTATTTATAAACGTATTCATACACTTCTCTTTATGTTATCTTTCTTTTCTTCTAACTTTTTTCTTTTTTCTTACTTTTTTACCTTTTTCGTATGGGTTTTACTTCTGTCGCGCCATTGTTAACACAGGGCGTTACCCGCTCATAAATAAATAAATGAATAAATAATTAAATAAATATAAATATAAATAAATATAAATAAATATAAATATATATAAATATAAATAAATATAAATAAATATAAATAAAATTTTTATTTAATTAAATATAAATAAATATAAATAAAATTTTTATTTAATTAAATAAAAAATGAGAAATTGAAAAATTAATAATGCAAGGTTTACATATTCAAATGTTTACAAGTACTTCACGATTCTTTGTAATTACGCTTATTTACATTTATTTAATTATTTATTCATTTATTTATTTATGAGCGGGTAACGCCCTGTGTTAACAATGGCGCGGCAGAAGTAAAACCCATACGAAGAAGGTAAAAAAGTAAGAAAAAAGAAAAAAATTAGAAGAATAGAAAGATAACATAAAGAGAAGTGTATGAATACGTTTATAAATATACACGAAAAAGATAAAAAAAAGAAAGATTTGAATTTAGTACTTATTTTCAAAAGTTACAGAATATTTCCATTTACAGCTTACATTTTAATTACTCACATTACCTATTGAGAACCATTATTTACATTCCAGTAGACAAACGTAACCTAAAATTTTCGAAACATTCGTATTGCCCGAAACGTTCAAGCTTCAAGCTTCAAGCTACTCGACACAGTCGGTCTGCTCGAAAATTTCGATCTGCTCCAAGTATATTCGAGCCGCTCGAAAAAATTCGAGCTTCTCGGTTCTTTCGGGCCGCTCGAAAAAAATTGAGCTACTCGGTTTTACCGAGCCGCTCGGTTCTTTCGAGCCACTCGGTTTTTACGGGTACTCGGCTCGGCTCGCTTTGTTCGAGTACTCGAACAGCCTTAGTATCGACCGCGGCGGTGTAATACGATAACTGGATTACTATGTCGCGACGCGTTTGCGTCTGCAAGATTGCAGAGATTTTTATTGTAAATTTCATCGACGTAGGTGTATAGTTTTCACCAATGCACAAGTTGATAAAATTACAGTTTAGATTTTCAAGTTTAAATCAGCCACTGTGATTATATTTTATCAGAAATGGCATCATTTGTACTATTTCGAATGCGGTCGAAATCGTAATGTACATCCAAGGTATATGATGACGCACCTTTTTCCAAGTGGTTTGCGAAACTTGCATCGCAAAGTAGTCGGTGTAAAAAGATTTCTCGATTGTGCAATGATACAGCTTTTTAAAGGAAAATCGAAAAGAATTTTACAAAGATGATATCTCTATTTGTAGCAACGATTTGTTCAACGGTCGTTGCATTTCTTCGCGATGGCGATATTATACCTGCTACGTGGAAATCTTTGTGAAGAAATCTCTGTTAAATGTAGATGAGAAGATGCTACGATAAGGGGAGATAAAGCATGGCCAACTATCGGTCGAACTGATGAAATGCGGTAAACTTTGCAGTTAAGATGCCGCAGCGTGCACACGTGTGTGCCAAAATTTCGGCTCTAATGTGCACGGAGGTATGAACGTTTGTGTGGGCGAGCGGCGCATTCGGAAGGCGCACGAGTAGGTGTTTTGGGCACTCAACGCGGCGACGCGACTATAAAGCGTGATGGGAATAACGGGTAGAGTCTAGGGTGGTTCGTCAGCAGCGGTAGTAGTCCTCGATCGTGGTCGGTCGGCAGCCGGTAGTCGCGCGGTTGACCGTAGTAAGAAAAAGTGCGATAAGTTACGGACAGTTGCGCGATCAGTTGCAAAAAGAAAAAATAAAAAAAAACGCGATGGAGTTGAACGAAGTGAATTGTGCTTTCGACACTGCGGAGGAAACTACGGAACTTTTACCGCCGTCACATCGCGATAACATGCAAGTGGAAAGTTATTTTATCGAATACGCTATTCAGAAAGAGATGATAAATCGTAATCGGTGTACCGCGAGTCGCCGTTTACTCGGGCAAACGGCACACTCGACGGATTTTAATCTCGTCAATGCTAATCATCAAAAGGTCAAGTATCGTGTCTGTCCTCCTCCGTCTACCACGCTGCTCTTTCTTGCTATTGTCTGCGCGCGAATGCAATGTATATAATTCATACGCCTTGAATCGTGAACGCTTAACGCGTCTTCTTTGCTTCGTTTTGCGGTCCGTTACGTTTTCTCGTAAGGAACTTTACTACTCGAGTACCCCTACCTACATATAACTAACCCACATTTTTTTCCAAACTGAGTTAGTGGTAATAATGTATTCCAATAGGCTCTACTAATCATATAAACTAGGGAAAGAAAAAATTTCATGTGGGTTAGTCCGTTGTTGCTCCGACTGCCTCATATGTATCTGTTGTCATCGGGGTCTCGATGATGCCCGCGAATTTCCTTCTTAGTCAACTCTTTGTTCCGCTTTCCCTATCGACTTGCAAGTTATCGCCCAAAAGTGTCCGATCGCTTGTCAGGTATGCGTGTTTGAAAGAGAAAATGCGCAACATCTTTCCCACGCATCTGTGCGCAATCGGATGCTTTGATGTTTTGTAGCGCATCGCGAGCGTTTTGTTCCATCTTGTTATGTAGGCACGATGCTGTGTTACATCTTGTTGCGATTTGACCGTTCTATTTCAACGCTGCCACCCGTTTTCGTTTCCGTTCTAGGTTCGTTGCGGTTTACTGTATTTTCTCGTTTATCAATGCGGTAGATATGTGTAACGAGTGATCCGATTCTTCTAAACGACAATGTGCATACACACGCGCGTACTTGCGTAGCACGTAGACACAACAAGATCCACAAGGCTTCGATGAAAAAATTAAACTTGTCGGGCCAACGATGTTTGGGTTTTGTTTTCATGTTTCAGGACTCACCATGCGTTGGCATTAGCATGATACACACTTCGAACGCAAATTGGCCTCCTTCTAGAAAAAGAGAGGAAGCGAGAGCATTGGAAAATCTTCGAAAAAGGGTGGAGCATTCCAAGTTGTATAAAGCCACTGGAATTTCGGACACCTCTGCTGGATCGGCTTCCTCCGGTTCTTTGGGCTTGAATAACGATCGATCCGAGCAGCTCGATAATCGACCGAAGCTGTTGAAAAAGGTGAGGGGCAACATAAGGTCTCGAATTATACGCGATATGTGTAAAACTCTTTGTTATTTTTCTGTGTTAGATTCTGAGTAACAGACCGATGAGTATCGCGCACGATAGTAACGATCTCGAGACCGACTGGCGAGACAGCGAATTTATTACCGAATGTTTGTGCTGGCACAATGTTTATCGACAAAGGCACAACGCACCGCCGTTAACGATGTCACCGCAGGTACCTAACGTTCGTGTCGGACAGTTGTTATGGACATTATGTAAGAGAAAAAGAATCCAAAGATCGCGGATTCGACGACACTCGGAACTAATTAAACCATTGAGCTAAAATCCAGAACCGACGGCGACTCTTACGTACCTCTATACTTATGTACAGGGTCATCGTTTAATCCTGCAACCCGCGCTCGCGCGAACTTGTAAAATGGCAACAGCGCCTCACGGACGCGTTTCCACTACCACTATGGCCGATACTTCCGCCATCTATGAGCTGTTGATGAAAGCGTACGGTCTTTTAGATGCCAGTAGAGAGCGCAAGGTGCTTTTGGCTTTCGCCAGAGGATATTAGATTCGACGTAGCAGACGGGGAAGAAAACGGTAGCCATTTTAAGAGTGCAATCGCACCGGTCCCGTTCTACATGTGAAATATCTACCTTTGCGACGGTCCAGCTGCGGTATTAGACCACGCTGACGCGATAGGGCCCCGGGTTGAAGAATTTGGGGTTTTTTTTGTATAACTTTTGAACTATATAAGATATCGGAATGCAATTTGCCCCGAAAAATGGGGGAAAATTATCCCCTCTTAACGATGGATAATTTAACATATTTTTCGTTCCCTTAATTTTTATTTCATCAATATTTTGACCATAATTACTGTGAAAAGCGTTTGCAAACTGTTTATTTGATACTTTATTTAGTGCTCTTTATAAAATTCATGGGGTTGATAAACAATAGGCTGGTTGTTTATGTATCATAACTTTCATAAATTGAGAAATTAAATTTTTATTCAATTATACATTGGTTCTGCGGGTCTCAGATTTTTTTTGTTCTGGTTTCCTTTTTTATGATTTTATCTGTAAGGAGGGATTGTCGTCTAACAGTCCCAAAAGGAACTTATATTTAAGAATTTTTTTCGAAAAAACTGTTCGGCATATTGGATTAAACTCGTTTGTGATATAAGGAGGCATTTTTGTACTTGCAGGAAATATTTTTTTTATGTCGATCCTTCTTATTATTTATTAGTTACTGTGGAATCTTCTCCACCTCTTCGCCGATGTAACTCCTGTTGGCGGGATGTGTAGCACCTGTCACAGTCATCTGATTGCAATAAAAAAATAGAAGTTTCTTAAAGTTATATAATTTCCGCGGGGATTGGTCCACTTTAAGGGGGGTCACTCAAGTGAAAATGAACTACCAGTTATTTTACAGATAAAAATCTGAAAATATGTATTTCCATATTATTTTTTACGCTGAAATGAATTATGTAAGAATTAATACAGTTACATTTTTTTTTTCAAAAATTTAAAAAAAAAAATTCGAAAAAATTATTCGATTTTAAAATCCATAC
Source organism: Andrena praecox (assembly GCA_963932275.1). Classification (NCBI taxonomy): domain Eukaryota; kingdom Metazoa; phylum Arthropoda; class Insecta; order Hymenoptera; family Andrenidae; genus Andrena; species Andrena praecox. Next base: position 20,517 of record OZ010732.1, read on the forward strand.
CCTTATCTCTGTAGTATTGTATACAAAGACTGCAGAAAAAATTTCAGCTCGATAACTTCATTTTTGTCCGAGTTATAAAGTTTTTATGTTTTGGCGTAGTAACTAAAACGCTCCTGCTCCGTACGTTGGACCGACTAAAATGACCTACCAGTTATTTTACAGATAAAAATTCGAAAATATGCATATCCATATGATTTTTTACGCTAAAATGAATTATGTAAGAGTTAATATAGTGACAATTTTTTTTTTCAAAATTTAAAAATAAAATTTCGAAAAAATTATTCGATTGTAAAATCCATACCCTTATTTCTGTAGAATTGTATACAAAGACTGCAAAAAAATTTCAGCTCGCAAACTTCATTTTTGTCCGAATTATATAGTTTTTATGTTTTGGGGTAGTAACTAAAACATAAAAACTTTTTAATTCGGACAAAAATGAAGTTTTCGAGCTGAAATTTTTTTACAGTCTTTGTATACAATTCTACAGAAATAAGGGTATGGATTTTACAATCGAATAATTTTTTCGAAATTTTATTTTTAAATTTTGAAAAAAAAAATTGTCACTATATTAACTCTTACATAATTCATTTCAGCGTAAAAAATAATATGGATATGCATATTTTCGAATTTTTATCTGTAAAATAACTGGTAGTTCATTTTCACTTGATTGACCCCCCTTAAAGGAAAAAAAATGAAAAATTGAAAGACTTATAGCGTTCGAGAGAAAAAATAAGTTTTTTCCTTAGACAAATTTTTCATATTATTCCATACACCGGCATAGCGCCGCGGTCAACCATGTCGTAGCTAAAATTTTTGAAATTGAGACGGGTACGGGACCAGTCGACACATTGTTTTCAAACCTCGTTACAGTAATCTGGGGTGCGAGTAATAAACCGTAAATAAAAGCAGAGCGCGCGGCTCGCTTACCTGAGCCGGGGAATTCCGAATAGCTCTTGGCGACGTTAATTTGAAAGAGACCATCCTAAAATTCTCGTAGCTCGGGCGTCGCTGCTATCCAGCGGTCGCTGGCAGCTCTAAACGCCGGGCCGGTGCGAGAAGTGGCTTCGAGAAGTGTGCCTCCGTTTGAAAGTCGAACTTCGGTCACACTCGGGCCTCGTCGTGGGCAGCCATCCGTTCCCTGATTCGTTCGCGCTCGGTGTTCGGCCGCGTTCGGAACGCATCGCGTCACCGATAGTGGGGGGTCGTTCCAGCGCGAACGTCTTCAATTAATAATAACATGAATAGAGGGAAGAAGTGGGAACTGATACTTGCATAATTGTTTTGGGAAACATTTTAACATGTCAGCTACACGTGAGCCAAAGAAGGGTTGGCAAAATTCGGGGGAGATTTCGATACCTCGAGATTCTTTTCAAATTCCGGACGAAAGTTTCCAATTCGCTTCGAATTTTATTCGAATTACATGTTAAAATGTTTCCTCAAAACAATTATGCAAGAATCAGTTCACACTTTGTCCCTCTATTCATGTTATTATTTTTTGAAGACGTTCGGCCTGGAACGACCCCCCACGATCGGTTACGCGACGCGTTCCGAACGTGGCCGAACACCATGCGCGAACGGACCAGGCAACGGGTGTCTGCCCACGACGAGGCCCGAGTGTGACCGAAGTTCGACTTTCAAACGGAGGCACACTTCTCGAAGCCACTCCTCGCACCGGCTCGGCGTTCGGACCTGCCAGCGACCGCTGGATAGCAGCGATGCCCGAGCTACAAGAATTTTAGGATGGTCTCTTTCAAATTAACGTCGCAAAGAGCTATTCGGAATTCCCCGGCTCAGGTAAGCGAGCCGCGCGCTCCGCTTTTATGATCGGTTGATCAGATGACTGTGACAGGTGCTACACATCCCGCCAACAGGAGTTACATCGGCGAAGAGGTGGAGAAGATTCCACAGTAACTAATAAATAATAAGAAGGATCGACATTAAAAAAATATTTTCTGCAAGTTCAAAAATACTTCCTTATATCACACACGAGTTTAATCCAATATGCCGAACAGTTTTTCCGAAAAAATTCTTAAATATAAGTTACTTTTGGGACTGTTAGACGAGAATCCCTGCTTAAAGATATAATCATAAAAAAGAAAACCAGAACATTAGATTCTGAGACCTGCTGAACCAATATATAATTGAATAAAAATTTAATTTCTCAATTTATGAAAGTAATGATACAGAAACAACCAGCCTATTGTTTATCAACCCCATGAATTTTATAAAGAGCACTAAATAAAGTATCAAATAAACAGTGTGCAAACGCTTTTTACAGTAATTATGGTCAAAATATTGATAAAAGAAAAATTAAGTGAATGAAAAATATGTTAAATTATCCATCATTAATAGGGGATAAGTTTTCCCCATTTTTCGGCGCAAATTGCATTCCGATATCTTTTATAGTTCAAAAGATATACAAAAAAGTCCCCAAATTCTTCAACCCGGGGCCCTATCGCGTCAGCGTGGTCTAATACCGCAGCTGGACCGTCGCAAAAGTAGATATTTCCACGCAGAACGGGACCGGTGCGATTGCACTCTAAAAATGGCTACCGTTTTCTTCCCCGTCTGCTACGTCAAATCTAATATCCTCTGGCGAAAGCCAAAAGCACCTTGCGCTCTCTACTGACATCTAAAAGACCGTACGCTTTCATCAACAGCTCATAGATGGCGGAAGTATCGGCCATAGTGGTAGTGGAAAGGCGTCCGTGAGGCGCTGTTGCCATTTTACAAGTTCGCGCGAGCGCGGGTTGCCGGATTAAACGATGACCCTGTACTTGGTACTTGTGTTTGTGTGTGTGTGCGGGCGCGCGCTTGTGTGGGGCGCTAATCATACGCGGACCTACCCCTACACGCACGCACACACACAAGTTATTATAGGTACAAAAATCGTAATGGTTTGTTTAACAAATCATCGTTTTTGTTTGCAGTTGTGCGAGTATGCGCAAACGTGGGCCAATCACTTGGCGCATACGAATACGTTCTACTATAGAAACGATCGGGAAGTGGGGCAAAATCTTTACTGCCGACCAGGTGGTGCCGTACCTACTGATGTGACTGGACAAGACGTTGCGTCCTATTGGTACTCTGCCGTGAAACAGTACGATTTCTTGAAAGAACCGGATATACTTCATGCCAATGTGAACGCAGGTGAACCTATTCCCGTGTTACACGCGACGATCGCGTTATATGTACCACATCTGATACCCAGTTTGCACATTCTTGTAAAATGTACGATTCCCTCTTTCGCAGGTCATTTTACGCAAGTGATTTGGGCGAATAGCCGTTACTTTGGAGTTGGAAAAGCTCGCAGCAGAAGCGGAAAGATTATTGTGGTAGCAAACTATCAACCGGTCGGAAATACATCGGGACATTTTCAGGATAACGTGTTACCCCCTTTGCCGGAAAATTTTAACGTGGCTGTATCGCCACCGCCACAGTCATCGTCGAAAATCTTTCGCGATCATTACGTTGCGTCCGATTCGCCGCCACCGGCTTCGTCCTCTGCCTTACCGCTTTCTGATACAGCGTCGACCGGTAGCGATCGTTCTTCCGTCAGTTCTACGCAATAATACAGACGACCGAATTGCCTGTTTTGCGTTTGCACGCGCGGATGACATGACCGTTAATCACTCGAGTTTCGCTGATTTCATCGCATCTCCTCCCCTCTCCGCACCAAACCTCAGCGCATTTCGGTATATCGCGCGATTATTAACAATGCCGAACATGCGTGCGATAAATCTGGTTATGGGCGGAAATCGAAAAAATGAAACATGTACTCGCACCAGTACGAGTTAAGCCTGCCCTACACGATGAGACTTGTCTTGAGGCATGCCTCGAGACGATGTCGTCTCATTTCTCGTGCTGGCAAGGTGGAGAGAAGAAGACAGAGAGACCTGTCTCGAGACAAGTCTCATTGTGTAGGGGCCGCTTTACATATCGGTGCGAATCGATCGAGTATCGGAGAGTGGAAGGAGAGAAGTGGAGGCAGGAAAAGAACTTGCGAACCGTCGAATCGTAAGAGATCGCGTGCAGATTTCATAAAACGGGCATACGAGGGACTTGATACTATTTTATTCGTAATTTTCACACACGCCCCGTGTGTGAATTCCAGGGGGAACTTGTGATTCGTAACGAATAAAGTATGATGCAACATTACGAATGATTACTATTGCACATTGCGAAGGTTTCGTATGTCATACATACGTGCGTATGATGTACGTTTTCTACGATTCGCGCGAGTAGCGAAAAGTAAAACAGACTACCACCACCACCGCCGGTAGTGGTTATGTATCGAAACAAGTGTGGACTGCATTTTTGGTACTTTGATTGGTGTCGTATCGTTTCATGGACACGCATACGCACACGCATTCGCATGCACAAGGCAGACAGCAGCACACACGCACACCCGAGCGTGTAACCTCTCTTATGACGGGAACGCTGTACGTTGCATGTGTACTACAGGGTCATCGTTTAATCCTGCAACCCGCGCTCGCGCGAACTTGTAAAATAGCAACAGCGCCTCACGGACGCCTTTCCACTACCACTATGGCCGATACTTTCGCCATCTATGAGCTGTTGATGAAAGCGTACGGTCTTTTAGATGTCAGTAGAGAGCGCAAGGTGCTTTTGGCTTTCGCCAGAGGATATTAGATTTGACGTAGCAAACGGAGAAGAAAATGGTAGCCATTTTAAGAGTGCAATCGCACCGGTCCCGTTCTGCGTGGAAATATCTACTTTTGCGACGGTCCAGCTGCGGTATTAGACCACGCTGACGCGATAGGGCCCCGGGTTGAAGAATTTGGGAACTTTTTTGTATATCTTTTGAACTATAAAAGATATCGGAATGCAATTTGCGCCGAAAAATGGGGAAAACTTATCCCCTATTAATGATGGATAATTTAACATATTTTTCATTCACTTAATTTTTCTTTTATCAATATTTTGACCATAATTACTGTAAAAAGCGTTTGCACACTGTTTATTTGATACTTTATTTAGTGCTCTTTATAAAATTCATGGGGTTGATAAACAATAGGCTGGTTGTTTCTGTATCATTACTTTCATAAATTGAGAAATTAAATTTTTATTCAATTATATATTGGTTCAGCAGGTCTCAGAATCTAATGTTCTGGTTTTCTTTTTTATGATTATATCTTTAAGCAGAGATTCTCGTCTAACAGTCCCAAAAGTAACTTATATTTAAGAATTTTTTCGGAAAAACTGTTCGGCATATTGGATTAAACTCGTGTGTGATATAAGGAGGTATTTTTGAACTTGCAGAAAATATTTGTTTAATGTCGATCCTTCTTATTATTTATTAGTTACTGTGGAATCTTCTCCACCTCTTCGCCGATGTAACTCCTGTTGGCGGGATGTGTAGCACCTGTCACAGTCATCTGATCAACCGATCATAAAAGCGGAGCGCGCGGCTCGCTTACCTGAGCCGGGGAATTCCGAATAGCTCTTTGCGACGTTAATTTGAAAGAGACCATCCTAAAATTCTTGTAGCTCGGGCATCGCTGCTATCCAGCGGTCGCTGGCAGGTCCGAACGCCTAGCCGGTGCGAGGAGTAGCTTCGAGAAGTGTGCTTCCGTTTGAAAGTCGAACTTCGGTCACACTCGGGCCTCGTCGCGGGCAGACATCCGTTGCCTGGTCCGTTCGCGCACGGTGTTCGGCCACGTTCGGAACGCGTCGCGTAACCGATCGTGGGGGGTCGTTCCAGGCCGAACGTCTCCAAATAATAATAACATGAAGAGAGGGACGAAGTGTGAACTGATTCTTGCATAATTGTTTTGAGGAAACATTTTAACATGTAATTCGAATAAAATTCGAAGCGAATTCGAAACTTTCGTCCGGAATTTGAAGAGAATCTCGAGGTATCGAAATCTCCCCCGAATTTTGCCAACCCTTCTTTGGCTCACGTGTGGCTGACAGCCAACAGGAGTTACATCGGCGAAGAGGTGGAGAAGATTCCACAGTAATTAATAAATAATAAGAAGGATCGACATAAAAAAAATATTTCCTGCAAGTACAAAAATGCCTCCTTATATCACAAACGAGTTTAATCCAATATGCCGAACAGTTTTTTTGAAAAAAATTCTTAAATATAAGTTACTTTTGGGACTGTTAGACGACAATCCCTCCTTAAAGATAAAATCATAAAAAAGGAAACCAGAACATTAGATTCTGAGACCCGCAAAACCAATGTATAATTGAATAAAAATTTAATTTCTCAATTTATGAAAGTTATGATACAGAAACAACCAGCCTATTGTTTATCAACCCCATGAATTTTATAAAGAGCACTAAATAAAGTTTCAAATAAACAGTTTGCAAACGCTTTTCACAGTAATTATGGTCAAAATATTGATGAAATAAAAATTAAGGGAACGAAAAATATGTTAAACTAGCTGACCCATTACCCGGTTTCACCCGGGAATTATTTATGATGTTTGAAAAATAAAAAAGCCTAAACCAAAAAAATAAATAGCCTATAATCTAATCTAGGACGTGTGTAATGTATATTCAGAATTTCAATGAATTCCGTTCAGCCGTTTAGGCGTGAAAGAAGGACAAACAAACAGACAACGTTTCACTCTTATATATTAGTAAGGATTATCCATCGTTAAGAGGGGATAATTTTCCCCCATTTTTCGGCGCAAATTGCATTCCGATATCTTATATAGTTCAAAAGTTATACAAAAAAGACCCCAAATTCTTCAACCCGGGGCCCTATCGCGTCAGCGTGGTCTAATACCGGTAGATATTTCCACGCAGAACGGGACCGGCGCGATTGCACTCTTAAAGTGGCTACCGTTTTCTCCCCCGTCTGCTACGTCGAATCTAATATCCTCTGGCGAAAGCCAAAAGCACCTTGCGCTCTCTACTGGCATCTAAAAGACCGTACGCTTTCATCAACAGCTCATAGATGGCGGAAGTATCGGCCATAGTGGAAGTGGAAATGCGTCCGTGAGGCGCTGTTGCCATTTTACAAGTTCGCGCGAGCGCGGGTTGCAGGATTAAACGATGACCCTGTATGTACATGGTCGGATCGCGCCCGTCTGTGTGTGTGTCGACACTGTCGACGCGTACACGCTACATATACATGGCACTAATAGTGATGTAATAATTTTAGAGACTTTTATACGCTTTTGCGCCATCTAAGCTCTAGTATCGTCAGTTTCCACAACCTGCGCCTGACTTCGCTCCCCGTGTGAGCAAAGCTAACTAGGTATGTACGAATTACTCCACCATTGTAGTCGAACCGTATCGACCAACGCGTTCAGGGTTGCGAAAACGAGGTGTTTGTTTAGGAAATTTTCAACAAAGGGGGCTTTATAAAGAGTTGTTGCATATTTTCGTACGTAAAATCACACACACACACGCGCGCACGCACACACACAAGTTCTTAATCGGTCCAACTATTATTCATGCGCGGCGGGTCTCTTTGTGTGGTTGCAAAAGACTACTGCTTGGGATTTGTCGAGTATTTCTACACTTTCCACTAACCGCAGAGTGAAGGGATTACGAGCTTAATGCTAGGTCTGGGTTAGGACGTAAGAATTGCGGACAATGTTACGTTTTACGCTCGAGTGCGATCGCGCGTCGAAGAACGTGCCAAATTGCTGGAAAGAGTGACCCAAGAAATAGCCCCTTTTTGGGCCCACGATTTTGGAACTGAATTTTGTGCCAAATGATAGCTTATGATGAGACATCAATTACGACAAATTTTCAAGTTGCCGTGACAATTAGTTTCTGAGATATGGCAGGTCAAAGAAGTGAAAATTCGTTAACGCGCCAGCCTATAGGCTTCAATGTACGGACTTTTATGTCAGTCTGATAATTTAAACAATTATTTCCAGGGGGTTTGCTGACTGCTAACAACGAATTTGAACTTAGATTATTCAAAATTTACAATGGCTGATTCAACATGGTGGACGATATATTTAAAAAAAAACACCCACTACAGAGACATTCTTATTTCTTGATTTTGATTTTTTTTGCGTGAATTTTGAAAATCTATGTTCAAATTCGTTGTTAGCAGTCAGCAAAACCCCTGGAAATGTTTGTTTAAATTATCGAAATGACATAAAAGTCCGTACATCGAAGCGTATGGGCTGACGCGTTAATGAGTTTTCACTTCTTTCACCTCCCATATCTCTGAAACTAATTTTTCTGTTTCTGTTTCTGTTTTTCCTGTGGTTAGCAGGATGGCATTTCAAGCATCATCGCTTATATAGCCCAACGAACTATATTCTATAGTCGTATCTTTTCCTCTCCTCTCTCTCGGGTCCCAGCAGCGAGCGTTGTACCGGGAGAAAGGTGGTCACCCCCATCCTTCCCCAGTACCCGTCCCGTGATGCTTAACTTCGGTGATCTATCGAGAACCGGTGTGTCCATCACGGCCAGCGCCGCTGGTTTCAGAAACTAATTGTCACCTCAACTTGAAAATTTGTCGTGATTGATGTCTCATCATAAGCTATCATTTGGCACAAAATTCAGTTCCAAAATCGTGGGCCCAAAAAGGGGCTAAAACAGGCCTCATTTTTGGGTCACTCTTTGGTACGGCGGATGTTTTCGTAGTTTAAAATTACAATGAAATGGCTGTTGATTACCGATTCTACGACTAGCGACTAACGCCCATCTCGTACTCGTTTCGGATCGTAAACGCGTTTCGTTGAGATGAAGAGCCGACGCTTGGCGGTCGTGTCATTTTAACCAAAAGGTAGGGCGTTGAAGAAACGTTGAATGAGCGATTGAAACCTACGAGTATGTATACCGATGATGAATGCACATGTATGATTAAACGAGAATCCAAGTAAATCGCTAGGGCGGATGGCTAAGTATGTATTTACCTCTAAGAATACTGCCAATAAACCGGGCTTTGATAAGCAAAACTGACAACATCAGCTGTCGGTCGGAAACTCTACGGACTCTCCTCGTTGTTGAGATTTATATGTACATATACATAGGTCTTGGTTAGGTACTTGTGTATACGTATCTTCTACATGCAGGGTCATCGTTTAATCCTGCAACCCGCGCTCTCGCGAACTTGTAAAATGGCAACAACGCCTCACGGACGCATTTCCACTTCCACTATGGCCAATACTTCCGCCATCTATGAGCTGTTGATGAAAGCGTACGGTCTTTTAGATGCCAGTAGAGAGCGCAAGGTGCTTTTGGCTTTCGCCAGAGGATATTAGATTTGACGTAGCAGACGGGGAAGAAAACGGTAGCGATTTTAAGAGTGCAATCGCACCGGTCCCGTTCTGCGCGGAAATATATACTTTTGCGACGTTCCAGCTGCGGTATTAGACCACGGTGACGCGATAGGGCCCCGGGTTGAAGAATTTGGGGCCTTTTTGTATAACTTTTAAACTATAAAAGATATCGAATAGCAAATTGCGCCGAAAAATTTTCTGCAAGTTCAAAAATACCTCCTTATATCACACACGAGTTTAATCCAATATGCCGAACAGTTTTTCCGAAAAAATTCTTAAATATAAGTTACTTTTGGGACTGTTAGACGAGAATCCCTTCTTAAAGATAAAATCATAAAAAAGGAAACCAGAACATTAGATTCTGAGACCCCGCAGAACCAATATATAATTGAATAAAAATTTAATTTCTCAATTTATGAAAGTAATGATACAGAAACAACCAGCCTATTGTTTATCAACCCCATGAATTTTATAAAGAGCACTAAATAAAGTATCAAATAAACAGTGTGCAAACGCTTTTTACAGTAATTATGGTCAAAATATTGATAAAAGAAAAATTAAGCGAATGAAAAATATGTTAAATTATCCATCATTAATAGGGGATAAGTTTTCCCCATTTTTCGGCGCAAATTGCATTCCGATATCTTTTATAGTACAAAAGTTATACAAAAAAGACCCCAAATTCTTCAACCCGGGGCCCTATCGCGTCAGCGTCGTCTAATACCGCAGCTGGACCGTCGCAAAGGTAGATATTTCCACGCAGAACGGGACCGGTGCGATTGCACTCTTAAAATGGCTACCGTTTTCTTCCCCGTCTGCTACGTCAAATCTAATATCCTCTGGCGAAAACCAAAAGCACCTTACGCTCTCTACTGGCATCTAAAAGACCGTACGCTTTCATCAACAGCTCATAGATGGCGGAAGTATCGGCCATAGTGGCAGTGGAAATGCGTCCGTGAGGCGCTGTTGCCATTTTACAAGTTCGCGCGAGCACGGGTTGCAGGATTAAACGATGACCCTGTACATGTGGGTAGGTGTGCGATCTCGGGGATGATGCAAAGTTTCGAAAAATGTCGCAAGTGCAGTTGGAAAGCATCAATATTTATCGTTTGTTTAACGGCGACACGTTTAAAGCATTTGTCGATAATCGTGCGCGACAAACGATGTTGTTGTTGTTGTTATTATTGCTGTTGTTGTTATTGTTGCTGTTGTTGTTGTTGTTGTTGTTGTTGTTGCTGCTGCTGCTGTTGTATTTTTGACTCGTAGATTAGTCGTCATCGGAATTGCGAGAAAACAACAAACAGTTTCGCTTTAAGGTTACTCTACGTACTCGTTTTTAATTAGGACAACGTTAGGTATAATATATACCTACCAACTAAACGTGCCGTCTCCGAAATACGCGCGAATATAATTTGTTATCTATAGATGCGACAGTATGTATGTATGTAGATATGTACATACACACGTATGAAGTACTATAAGAAAAGGGGGACGATCGAAATTTCGTTTGATACAAAGGAGTACTATGTACATATATATACCTATTCGAATTTAAACTGACCGCTTTCTTAGAGGTGATCCTACGAGAAGATCAAGTGCTATGATAATAATAGAGAATGTTTTCCATTTCATGGATGCGAAGCTGGTGATCGCGACAGTAACAACGGCAAACTCGTCTTATGTACCGCTCTATTTTCGAAATCTTTCGTGTAGCACGCGTGTCATTGACGTAGTAGCGATACTACTGCGGGTCTTGTACGATATGTATGACTATTACCGATCAGCCGAGCGAACAATCAAAACTACTTACTATACGTTGTACGAGCCACACGAACCGCAAGTTGAATGACTAAACCAGGCCTGCACAGCAAGGCTGTGGCGGGCAAGAGCGCTCTCGATTGCTCGTGAGCAAAGCGAAGAGCGACGCCGTGAGCAGTTCCCCTGTGGCCAATAGCTGTCGTAGTATGCGTGTAAACTGTAATGTGTGTTGCTGATGTTCCGCGGCACACTTCACTCACGAACACTCCCCACCACGGCCCTCACGGCACTGTCGCTCATAAAGGCGTAGCCTAGTGCTTTACGATGCTCTTTCCGCACGCGTCCGAAAATTTTTGCCCGGCGAGCATTCAGTTGTGCACGCCTGGACTAAACGAACGATCGCGAACCCTTGTTGGTTTGCTAATCCCCCCCTCCCAGAAGCGGAATGAGCCTAGAAAGTTACACAAGCGGTGAAATAAAATTGGGTGATTTTCGATTGTACGTACGTGCTTGTACTGTACGGTCATCGATTAAGCCGAAGAAAATATACTTTTTATTAATACCTATCGTCGATTAACTTTACTCGGGTACACTCAGCTCAAACGATTGTGGCCGATGGAGATTCGATTGCATTCGAGCTTACCAGGGTCAGAGGCAGTGGTGGGTAAAGACACGAAATTTCTATTTTATACACGACACGTGTCTTAAATGTCGTAAATGTCGTAAATGTCGTAAATGTCGTAAATGTGTCGTAAATGACGTATATCTGAAATGAAAACAACTAACCTATAATACATTTTTCGTATAGTTTATAAAGAAGTGCCAATTTATTAATAATTATAATTCTGATTGAAAAAATTAAATTAAATTAAGTTACACTGACGAAAAATGGATATTGAAAGGTTAGTAAAAGAAACGCATTGGGAAACCAAGAATTTCGATACGCCATCTAGTGATAGAAAATGGAACTACTGAGAGTAGGTCAAAATCCGTCGAAGTCCACATGATTATCAGTGTTTGAATACCTAGATATGTTGTGAAAAACAAGTGTTTTTAAATTTGTTAGAACACTAAATTTTTACTTCTTCGATTAATAAATACTTATTCGGAATGTTTGGTGGGATCCGGACCTACTTTCAATAGTTTGCCAACTTACCACCAGAGGGCTGAAATTTAGGCCACGTCTCCACTAAGTTTCCCAATATAGAATAATAAATATAATTTGATTACTTTCACCACACTGAAAGGGATATTGCACCCAAAAAATAAATTTGATAATAATTTATCAATTTCATTTTTTCTGAAACGGATATTTTTATTTACATAATTTTCAATTCAAATAAATTTTATTTATTATCGTACATTTATTTCTAATTACTTTACCTTTCACGATTCTATTTTTATTAGTTATTATCTAAACAATTACAAAACAATAATTAACACCACGCTTTTGAATACTTTTTTGGGGTTATGAACGCGGTGATTATACGTAGTTTTCGATATTATCGACGTATTCTACAGTATTCTATAGTATTCGCATGCAACCAACAAGCGAGTCAGAAAGAACTATATTTTTCCAACACTTTAATTGTTGAAACCTTAAAATAATGAATATTTCTATTTACGACATTTGCGACAAATGACACGTATAAAATGGGCTTAAAAACGACATATTATACATACATTTGCGACACGTCATAAATGCATTTACGACGCGGCGTAAAATACGCGACCCATCACTGGTAGGGAGAGAGAAGGCGAGCGCGAGCTGTGTCGCTACGTGGGCCTTGGAAAGAGAAGGGTGGCGAGCACACTGCTCAAGCCGTAGAGGGGTGATGCGACGGCGAGCACACTGCTCAAACCAGGGATGGAATGGATCCGGCCGGCCGAACACCTACAGGGAGCGGTGGTAATGTGTGCGTGAATTAACGCCAGCGCCAAGTCAGCCACGTGGCGACATCGCGAAACGAATGTGACGTCACGAATGTATAGACGCCATTGCCAAAGACGTCACGTGCGATTGTGAATTGAACATTTTTAGTAGTTTTTCCAAGTTTTTCATTCAATTGAAATTACGACATGAATAAGGAATCAGGTAAGACAAATACTTAATACTTTTGCATCAATAGAATTATAGAAATGATATTTTTTATTTATACCAGCGCCAAGCGAGTGACGCCGCGGCCAATCAGCGTCGACAACATATGTCCCGGTGACGCTGATTGGCCGTGGCGTCGGTCGTCTCCGATCGTGCGTCTCACGCACACACTACCACCGCTCCGTGTAGGTGTTTCAAATTGAGATCAGCCGGCCGGAGCCCGCCCGGCCAATTTTCAGCCGGCAAGGGTGTCAAACAGTGACGTCACACTCGTTTCGCGTTGTCGCCACGTGGCTGACTTGGCGCTGGCGTCAATTCACGCACACATTACCACCGCTCCCTGTAGGTGTGTTCGGCCGGCCGGATCCATTCCATCCCTGGCTCAAACCGTCGATCACGTCGGGGTCACCACTTTGGTGGAGGCACAGACCAGGTATAGAATAGACCTATCACCCAATGTAATTTTCTGTCACCGGTTTGGGGGGTCCTAGGACCCCCTTACCATTTTAATGTCGCATGCAACGTTACCGGTGAAGTCCCGAAACAGATTGTAACGCTACGCGTGGTAGGAATTAGAATTCAGCACGGGTAAAACTAGGTCATTTTTTTGAGAGTCGAAGCCCGCGATTTACAAATGTTTCTGTTAGAGTAACAAGTTAAAGATCGTCTTATGAACATATTCCGTTAAACGGAAGAGAAAGGAGAATCAAAATAAAACGATATCACATTCGCCTTTTAACCTTGTTGTCCTATTCGGGTTTATTTAACGCAAAACAAATTTTATTCGCTCGCAATAACGTAATTTCTAAAAAGAGTGCTTTAATGTTTTTTTTTTAAGAGCACCTGTTGCTGAACCCCACCCATACATCATGTGTTTGCGCATACATTAATGATGGTCTATACGATATCATACAGACATATAGTAATAACAATAATAATTAATAATAATATCCTTCTACCGTATAATATTATTTAAGAGTAACATATCAAACCCGTACACACCGATATGGTGCAACTTTGCAAGTCTGTAGAGTAGCCAAAAATATTTGATACATATTTTTTGAAAAGGGAATTCATTCTCCTCCATAGCTGTACGAAAAATTTATTTGTTTAAACTATATACTAACAATTAACATTTATTTGTCCATTTTTCTCGCGAAAAGTTAACTGATGTTTCAGTAAGTTTATACAGTATGTCCGATTTGTTCGTATACACGCTATTCTTTTTCTAACTATTGAAATAGCAAAAAAAATGTTTCATATTAAAGTTTTTTTAATTTGATGGAAGAAACTGAATAGAATATTAGGATTTACGTTTGAACTATTATTTACAGAGATTTCAATATCATCGTAATTTTTTTTTAAATGGAACTATTGTATATTTTTTGTTATGCATTTCAAAACGCGCTCAACGATGTGTGTGGAGCGCATGTTTGAACAATAATTTATCCGGATATCTTTATGAACATTGGTGGCAAATTTCAAGTAAATTATGGACCAGTATAACAAATGCGGATATTTTGGATTTTTTATTTTTAGCCGTATAATAACTATTATTATATGCGTAGTTTACTCCTATACTGTGCAAAATCGCGTCTTCGAGAATATGTCGTCGAAGATGTTATAAATTATTATGATGTTTTGGGTAATTGCACTGTGGCATACAGCGCTAAGATGTCCTCTGAATAGCCAGCATAGGTACACTAGGTCTAAATGTGGCGCGGTTCTAATCCCCGCAATAACAGGTATAGAAGGTCTACAGGATCATCCGTTAAAACTGGAACCTACGCGCGCGGGAACAGACGAAAATGTCAACACCGCCTCACGGACGCAGTCCACTACAATCATTCACCGGCCCCGCGTTCGGAGGGTTTCCAGCGACCGCTGGATGCCCGAGCTTCGAAAATTTTAGGATGGTCTCTTTCAAATTAACGTCGCAAAGAGCTATTTGAAATTTCCCGGCCCGGGTTGAAGAATTTGGGGCCTTTTTCGTATAACTTGTGAACAATAAAAGATATTGGAATGCAATTTGCGCCGAAACATGAGGAAAAATTATTCCCTGCTAATGGTGGATAATTTAAAATATTTTACGTTTACTTATTTTTTCTTTTATCAATTTTTTAACCATAATATTGTTGCGAAAAGCTTTTGCAAACTGTTTATTTGATACTGTATTTAATGCTCTTTTTAAAATTCATGGTGTTGATAAACAATAGGCTACTTAGTTGTTTCTGTATCATTACTTTCATAAATTGAGAAATTAAATTTTTATTCAATTATGTGTTAATTCTGCAAACCTCAGAATCAATTGTTCTGTTTTTTTTTTATAATTTTATGCTTAATGCAGTGCATGCATAGATCAGACGTATCGGGTAACTAATGGGACGTGTCTTTGATTGTAGCGGTGTTGAATTTTTTTCTACAATTTTTGTGTCTGAATGTTTTAACCTTTTAGCTACTCAACGCCACGACTATAGCGGGTTCCGTTAATGTCATTTTTTAGATGCGCCATTATTATGGCTTTTACACGCAGGTGGCGAAAAATCTCTCCGTACAGGGGTATAGCGCCACGGTCAACCCTGTCGTAGATAAAAAATTTTAAATTTAGACGGGTACGAGACCAGTCGACATTGTTTTCAAACCTCATTACAGTAATCTGGGGTGCGAGTGGTAAACCGATCATAAAAGCGGAGCGCTCGGCTCGCTTACCTGGGCCGAAAAATTCCGCACAGCTCTTTGCGACGTTAATTTGAAAGGGACCATCCTAAAATTTTCGAAGCTCGGTCATCACCGCTGTCCAGCGGTCGCTGGAAACCCTCCGAACGTCGGGCCGGTGAATGGTTGTAGGTAGTGGACTGCGTCCGTGAGGCGGTGTTGACATTTTCGTTTATTCGCGCGCACGTAGGTTGCAGTTTTAACGGATGTTCCTGTATAAATGTTTGCAAAGAATCACGTGAAGCAGCACGCGTTTCAACTGCATTATTGACAGAAGCGCGCTTTTCGCTCAACCCGGGGATCCCTGTAATTCTAATGTTGTATTTATAATTAAAAATACCCCAATTTGCCCCACCATCGGTTGAGGGTCTTTTGTTGGTGGGCTGTTTCACGCATTCTCGGTTTCTCCTTTTTTACGACCCTGATGGGTTCTTAGATGTATAAGCGTTCGAACGACGCGGCTCGGGTGCCAAAAACTACGAATATAAATTTTACAAAAACGTATCAATTCATTATTTTCAATGATTTTTACGTGTCGTAGGATGGGCACAGTCTATTTAGACACGCGCGGACCGCAGCGATTTGCGGGAATGTCAGTAACAGCGTCAATTTATAATATTTTTCGGCGTACGACACGTGAAAATGTTAGTTAAGTGTTCCACTACACGTAAAATACTAACAATCAATGTCATCTTGCAATTTATTGCTTGTATAAGCTCTAAAGAAGTACCATATTTTGGCGTTTGAGTCGTTGACAACCGAGCTAAAGCGTAGCGTAGCGAAAGCCCGCCCTCTATGTCAAATTCTCACTCTAAACGAGTCACACGTATACAAGCACGCAACACCTTTTAAAATTTCAACCCATTTCAGTGTAGTTGCTGAGTTGGACGCTGTTCATGAACAGAGGCCGCCAGATTCAGTCCTCGAGTTATGGGTCGGTAACACAGTTTGGGTGGTGACACCAAGGCCGGTATTCATAGTCGCTACTTATTCTTAAGCAAATGCTTAAGCATGCGGCATCCTCCACTAACCTAGTAGCTAGTAAAGGATGCCGAATGCTTAAGCATTTGCTTAAGAATAAGTAGCGACTATGAATACCGGCCCCAAGTCCCATAAGGTGATAGGTCTATTCTATACCTCGTCTGTGATAAAACCATCGACGAAGTATAGAATAGACCTATCACCCAATGTAATTTTGTGTCACAGGCTCGAGGGGCTCGCGAGCCCCCTTACCATATTCGTGTCACACCCAACGTTATCGATTCAGTCTAAAATAAGATTACAATGCTACGAGTGGTAGGAATTAAAATTAAATCTTAGGAAGCTTTTAAAATCTAAAACGGCCTGAATGTCACGACTAATTTCAAGAAACATGTTGCATAATTCCATTTACTAATAGATTTTGATTGAAGCATAATTTGCACTTATTTCCATACATTTCGATCAGAAATATTATATAAATGCAACGCGTAATAAACATTTATTGTCATGTAGTATATAGGTTATATTTTCTGTCACTTCGAGGAGATGATTTTCGGATCCTCGAAGTGACAGAAAATGTAACCTATATACTACATGACAATAAATGTTTATTGGATATTTCGTTCTTTTACGCTACATTTGTGAACTTTTTATGACTTAACATCCTTCCAAAATATTATTGTTATCTCTTTCCGCGCGTCGAATGCCTCTTTCCGCGAGTCGAATGCCTCTTTTCGCGATACGAATGCCTCTTTCCGCGAGTCGAATGCCTCTTTTCGCGCGTCGGATGCCTCTTTTCGCGCGTCGGATGCCTGACAAGCGGATTGGGCAAGCGGATTTTGGACAAGCGGATTTTGGACAAGCGGATTGGACAAGCGGATTTTGGACAAGCAGATTTTGGACAAGCGGATTGGACAAGCGGATTTTGGACAAGCGGATTGGACAAGCAGATTTTGGACAAGCGGATTGGGCAAGCGGATTGGACAAGCGGATTTTGGACAAGTGGATTCGACAAGTGGAATCTCGGAGTCGAATCTCGGAACATTTGCTCACTCTCGTCTTTCGGGCGTCTGATACTGCATCCTTCACGTGCGCGGCGGGCCTGATCGCTAATTTAAACGAAAAAAATTATTCGTGCCGCAGCTCGCTCGCGCGGCCAGGTAGCGATCAGTAACCATAAGCGGGAACGCGTGTTAGACAAAATCGTCTATGCTATTGAAAAATGAAATTTTTATATTTTCTATTTTATTTTCATCACAGTATTTGTAACATATTGTATGAAATTTTCCAGATGAAAGGAAATCCAAACATTCCAAACACGACGCCCTTCCTACAGTTACTCCGATTCCGCATGAATCCGTTACTTATACTTCCTCCTCCTCTTTGTCCCATTAAGTGATAATGTAAAATTTATTTAAATTACTTAGAATTAGAATTTAAAGTATATCTGGAGACGCGGTAGCGTCTCGACGCCAAGTACAAGAAAGACACCCTGTATAAAACACCCTGTATAAATGTCGATCGACTGCCCCTGCCGTTTATCCATGTTCCGAGACCCTGCATATATATGTCGACTGTCGCTACCGCTATCCTTTACTCGTCGCCAGGCTATTCTGAAACTTATTTCATTAATATCTCATCACCCCTGCAATATTTTTTAAATTTAAAGGCATTTTTCTTATGTAAACCGCATATAAGCTTTCGAATAAGACCAATTCCGAAAAAATCGGTCCACGCATGCTAGAGATATCGTAATATCGTATCATGAAATTGTCAGAAATGGTGAGAAAATTTTTCTTCTTCAGTCGAAATTTTGTCGTCGTCGACATAATACGTATACACACACACCTATCAGTTTCGCACACATGTTTCGTTCGTCGACTCTCGGGATCATTCCGCAGAGTATATATCCTTATATATACCTACCCTTATACCCTTACACCCTTATATACCGTTATACCCTTATACCCTTATACTCATATATATTCCCTTACACCCTTTACTCTTACACCCTTACACCCTTTACCTTGCACCCTTTACCTTGCACCCTTTACCCTTGCACCTTTCACCCTTACACCCTTTACCCTTATACCCTTTACCCTTATACCCTTTACCCTTGCACCCTTTACCCTTGCACCCTTTACCCTTGCACCCTTTACCCTTGCACCCTTTACCCTTGCACCCTTATACCCTTTACCCTTGCACCCTTTACCCTTGCACCCTTTACCCTTGCACCCTTTACCCTTGCACCGTTTACCCTTACACCCTTTACCCTTATACCCTTTACCCTTTACCCTTTACCCTTTACCCTTTACCCTTTACCCTTTACCCTTTACCCTTGCACCCTTTACCCTTATACCCTTTACCCTTTACCCTTACACCCTTTACCCTTCACCCTTCACCCTTGCACCCTTTACCCTTGCACCCTTTACCCTTACACCCTTAACCTTATACCCTTTACCCTTTACCCTTTACCCTTTACCCTTTACCCTTTACCCTTATACCCTTACACCCTTTACCTTGCACCCTTTACCATTACACCCTTTACCATTACACCCTTTACCCTTGAACCCTTTTTGGTGCAATAAAATTTACCTTAAGAAGTTATACCCTTTTTTGACCAAACATGGCGGAAAAATCGACGAAGAATTTATTAAATGTCCACATGTACAAACTCAATCTAACAATCGGGAGAAAGGACTTTTCCTGAAATTTTCTATTAAAACCTGTAGAGATTAGGTTGATGCATAGTTAAACTGAAGGACTTATTACCAAAGAATGATTCAAACAAAAAAATTGATTAGTTGATTATGAAAACCTGTGTTTTATTCATCATCAAACCTTAACTACCCCATCTTGTCCCACCTTCCCCTACAAGCTCAACCTAACAGTCGGGATTGCGGAGTTGTTGCGAGTGCATTTGCTGTTTCGTTATTATTCATCATCAATTCAATAAATTACCAGACAAAGTAACGTACAATCATGCGTTAATGCGTCAACATTTGATCCAAATGTTTCGATCTAATCGTCTGGAAGATTTTCCATCCATTCAGGATAAATAAACAATTAATAC
Organism: Andrena praecox; assembly: GCA_963932275.1. Lineage (NCBI taxonomy): Eukaryota > Metazoa > Arthropoda > Insecta > Hymenoptera > Andrenidae > Andrena > Andrena praecox. The sequence goes on from OZ010732.1 coordinate 40,366, forward strand.
GTGTGTATGAATACGAATTTGCAAATAATAGTACAATTAATCTTTGAAAAAAGAAGTGAGATCCCCTCAAAAACTTCAAAAAAGTAAAAAAATTACGCCAAGTACATCAAATCAAGTAAATCACAAAACATAGAAGATAATAATAATTACAAAATTAAAAAAAGATGTGAAATCAAAATGAGCTGCAAGTACATAAAGGTGCTTTCAGTCAAATACTTGGCGTGGCCAGGCAAGGTCAAGGTGTCGATGAATAAGAATTATTTAAAATCGCAAAATATTGAAAGTGTACTCATATTTGTCGGAGTTTTAAATTGCGAAATTATCTGAAAGCTTGCCAGGGGAAAGGTATCAGTGTCGACGAATGATCTTGGAATTATGTTAAAACGTAATATAATGATAATGAAAATGTACTCATATTGTCAGAGTTTTAAATTGACAAATTATATGAAAGCCCGCGAGAGGAAAGGTATGGGTATTGATGATCTGAGAATAATACCTTGCCACGCCACGCCAAGTATTTGACTGAAAGCACCTTTATGTACTTGCAGCTCATTTTGATTTCACATCTTTTTTTAATTTTGTAATTATTATTATCTTCTATGTTTTGTGATTTACTTGATTTGATGTACTTGGCGTAATTTTTTTACTTTTTTGAAGTTTTTGAGGGGATTAGGAGACTACCCTAGTAGCATTTTTGGTTGGCCAACGGTTGCCAACAGTTGGGATTTAGTTGGGATATAGTTAGTGTTTGTGCCTACAAATTCCCAACACAGGGCCTACGGCAAAAAAGTTACGACAGTTTGCCAACGAATATTCAATGTTGGGCCTACAATTGTTGTGGTTGGTTAATTAACAAAAAGTTACGACAGTTTGCCAACGAATATTCAATGTTGGGCCTACAATTGTTATGGTTGGTTAATTAACAAAAAGTTACGACAGTTTGCCAACGAATATTTAATGTTGGGCCTACAATTATTATGGTTGGTTAATTAACAAAAAGTTACGACAGTTTGCCTACTAATATCCAATGTTGGGCCTACAATTACTATGGTTGGTTAAATAACAAACAATTTACAACGATGATTGAATGTCGTCTTACAAACGTCAGAAAATTTGCTACATCAAAAAACCTGTTGTGGTTTTTCTTTTCTTATTTATAAATACGTAATGAGGACGTCTGTCTTAAGACAAATGTGAAATTTTAAGGAATGAGTCTAAAGGTCGGATGATGATATTTTGTAGAATATTTCGCGTCACTGCACAGTTTTCATAAACAATTAATACTAGTTATGTAACTAGAAATTATAAGTGTTTACAAGGAAGTGTGTTGGTCAGCTGCGAACAGCGGTTGCTTTGTAAGCGGAAAGCATGGGTCCGATTCTCCTCACCGCGAATTTTTTTTTTTCCTAAACCAGACCTGAAGAAGACGTATTTACGACGTCTTTTGAAGTTCTTTAAGACGCCTTCTGGACGTTTTTAAGACGTCTTTTGGAAAGAAGCCTTCAGTTGGGCCTATGGAAAGAAACCTTCCGTTGGGCCTTCGTGTTAAGTGACGTTGGGTCTACGTTGGTACAATCATTGGCCCATTTAAAAATAGCGCGACACTTCAACAGTTGGCCAACGGATAACACGTCATTGGCCCAACAAACTCCCAACAAATAAATGCTACTAGGGTAGTAAGAACGGTATGTCATGCATACATTTCTGCTTTGATTGCATGTTTTTTTTATACATATAGGTACATTGAAAAAAAAACAATTAAACCGTAAAAAATTAGTTTAACGAGTAAAGCTAATGAAAAAATTAAACCGTGCAACATAGACTTGAACTCGCACCCCAGGAAAACGAAGTTAGAATTTTTTTTAGAACTTACACTCATTTCGGAGCCCAGCTATATTTCTGCCAATTCTGAGGCAATTCTTTTTAGAAATGTCCACCGAACCAGAAGTGTAGATTCATCCTCGAAAGCAGTGTTCATTAGATTTTAATATATAAATAAAAAGGGCATATTTCATATAAAAAACAGTTCGTTTCTTTCAGCACCATCTCATATGTACATACCTACTTGTCCCAATGACGTCGTGTTTAATTTTCCTTTTATTAAAAAAATGTCACTAATTTTCCATAAGTGCTCGAATAAAGACGAAACAGAGAATGTAAAAATTTCATCTTACAATTAGCTTAGCATGTGCACACTGTACATACATGTTTTCCGCATTTAGCTACTGATTACTGCTTTTGCAGAATTTATAGAAGAAAGTGAAATCTAATTCAATACGGGCGTTTAGGCATAGCTCGTCCGTGGACCGACATCGACATGCGAAAATCAGGCGCACGGAGAACGCAAGAAGACTGTTTCCGCCACGTGCGGATTTAATGCCGGTGCAGGGATGACTCGGTGGGAAGGAAAACGCAGAGGCAACACGACCCGTTTGGGACTGACACGGTTTTATTTCAGTGGTCCAACTCGACCACTGATCGTCACAAATCACTTGTACAACAAGAACACACAAGGAATATAATACAAAGGCGCGTGGGCGCTTGGCGAAAGCGGTCGCTAAGAGAGTCGCTGGTCGACAGTGGCGCAATGGGCGCAAAACCGAAAAACCCGTCTCTACGTGCTTGTCACAGCGGCGGTGGTTTTCGAACTAACGGTCGCCGGGCGAGCGCTCCGAAAAGATCGTTGACGTCAACAACGCAATGTCAACGGGCCTCAGCTGACTCATCAGCTGTGGGCGCACGTTTGAAATCGCGACGCGGCTCGCTTCTTGCGGCCGCAACAAAGACAATGTATCATACTTTGTTGCCGCTGCCAGATTGATCGTTTGTCGCGTAAAGGACCTTCGTGCCGTTTCTCACTTGCTTTCATTCTCTCTTATTCCCTCCCATTTCATCTCACTCGCGAGTCGCGACGTCCGTAAATCCAGAACCTTTTTTTCCACTTGTGCTTTAAAAAGTACAATAGCTGTGTTATCATATGTACATATCTAGGAATAATAAAAAAAATAAAAATATAAAATAGTTAATAAGGGGAAACGGCCAATCAATTTGTAACGAAACATAGAGTTTTAACTACTAATCCACCGTTCCCAAGTAATAAATAAACTATTGCAAAATGTTCTCGGGTCCCGAAAACTACGAATACAAAATTTAAAAAAAACGTTTGGATTCCTTGTTCTCAATGATTTATACGTGTCGTAGGATGGGCACCGTTTATTTAGACATGCGCGGAGTGCGGAGATTTGCGGGAATGTCAGTAACAGCGTCAATTTTTAATATTTTTCGACGTACGACACGCGAAAATGTTAGTTAAGTGTTCCACAACACGTAAAGTACTAACAATCAATGTCATCTTGCAATTTATAGTTTGTATAAGCTTTTAAGAAGAGCCATATTTCGGCGCCATATAGTCTTCAGATCACCGAAATAGATTTTCGGAGAAAAATCCACGTGAATCCACGTGAGTCGTTGACAAGCCGAGCCAAAGCGTAGCGTAACGAAAGCCTGCCCTCTATGTCGAACAGTCACTCTGAACAAGTCACACGTATACAAGCACGTAACACCTTTCAGCATTTCAACACATTTCAGAGTAGTTCCGGAGTTGGACGCTGTTCATGAACAGAGGCCGCCAGATTCAGTCCTCGAGTTATGGGTCGGTAACACAGTTTGGGTGGTGACACCAAGTCCCATAAGGTGATAGGTCTATTCTATACCTCGTCTGTGGTGGAGGTTATCCACCAGTCGATAAAGGAGAAAAGGAAGGAGCGTTTCGTCCCGGGTCCGCCAGAGGACTCGTCAGTAAGGCTGCCTGGCGGACCCTGCCTTAGACGCTGGGTGAAGGACTTGGGACGGAAACTTGTATATATATGAACGGAGGACGACTGAGAGTAGCAGCGAGAGAAGTGGCCCTCTGGTGGAGATAGTCTACCACGCGTCGTCTGCTCGAGGCCGCCACATCTACTCCCCCCCCCAGAGGCCAACGAGGGGGCGAGGAGGAATCGAGAATATACCGATGGTTTTGGTGGCGGTTACTCGGAATCCGTAGGGCGAACTTGTGCCCGGAGAGAAGGCGAGCAGCTTGTTGTGCTCGGGAGAAGGCGACCTTGTTGTACTCGAGCCTTGTTGAGAAGGTCGAGGCCAGCGTACCGCATAGCCTCGAGGCAGGCGAGCTTGTTGTACTCGAGCCTGTTGAGAGATGGGGCGAGCGGTGTTGCGCTTCAAGCCCGTTTGGAGATGAGGCGAGCGATGTTGCTTCGAGCCTGATTGAGAAGATGGGGCGAGCGTTGTTGCTTCGTGCCCGGTAGGGAAGATGGGGGCGAGCGTTGTTGCTTGCTTCGAGCCCGCTGGTGAGGCAGCGTACCGCATAACCTCGGACGGGAAGCGTCGAGAGGCAAGAGGGCGTCGAGAGGCTTCGGCCGTCCAGTAGGGAGAGAGAAGGCAAGCGAGCTGTGTCGCTACGTGGGCCTTGGAAAGAGAGGGGTGGCGAGCACACTGCTCAAGCCGTAGAAGGGTGATGCGACGGCGAGCACACTGCTCAAACCGTCGATCACGTCGGGGTCACCACTTTGGTGGAGGTTATCCACCAATCGATAAAGGAGAAAAGGAAGGAGCGTTTCGTCCCGGGTCCGCCAGAGGACTCGTCAGTAAGGCTGCCTGGCGGACCTTTTTTTTTTTTTTTTCTAAAAATGTTTTATTGAAGGACACTATACATACTCTATTATGATTTCTTTGGTATTATAAAAACATAGAAAAAATTACCTTAACTCTATTCTTATAATTATTTGATCGGTGTTCCCGACTCTTATAAAATTTTTAACTTTGTCAATATGTATTGACCTGCAACGTTTGTTATAATATCTATATGTTAAAACAAACAAAAAGCCACTAGCCGGCTATCAAACTCTTAGAGCATATAAACATGGAGGAAGCATGCAATAGGCGAAAATGTAGAGGGCGATAGAAAGAGAAAGATATACATGTGGGACACCCCCTCTCTTTCTAACGCCAGGGGCGCCGTTGCAGTCGGTCCTGTGACACATATCAGGAATTATTACGTCGTTGTCAATGAACAGTTATACAGTATTGATACATCTTTAGGCGCCATTTATTTAGCTTTAAAAATTTTTTTTACTTTAGATTGTAAGTATCCAGAAAATACGCAAACTATCTGGGCTTTTGTTCAAAGAATTTTGCTAAATATTGATCTACTATCGGACGTATTGACTGTTGATTCAAATGTTATTTTAGGGCACATAAATAATATATTTGATTCCTAAAATTTCAAAAATGATTCAATGTTCATATTGTCAGTGTTCATTCGAAAATATTCAATTACTACTTAACCATATTGCTAATTTTCATGGTTCACTGAAACATTTTAAATGCTTTTTTGATAACTGTAACAGAGTGTATTCACTTTATCAGTCTTTTCGAAAACATATTCTTCATAAACATACTTTATTTTCAACTTCCGAACCTTCTATTGTAGAATCGCCAGTTTTACCAAATGAGTGTCATTCAAGTGATTTCCAAAATGATAAACATTCAGACGTTTATTACAGTAGTGACAGTGATTCCGATGTATCAATAATTGACGATGTAACAGATTCTTTAGAAGAGATAAATACATTTGGCGATGACACTGAGGAAATGCACATAGGTCCTACATGGGAAAAAAACTTAAAAATTATAAGTTTAAATTATACTGCGAGTTTATATAATTTAAAAAAAGTTTCAAGGAAATGCGTTAATGATGTTATTCATGAAACGAAAAAATTGTTGAACGAAATATCAACTTTGTTGAAACAAGAAATTTGTTCCTTGTTCAAAGATCTTGATACTACAAGAAAAATGGATGATTTAAACAAGTTGTTTGATAATTTTTCAAATTGTTTAGCAATAGTGGATACCGAACAAAAACGTTTCACTCAATATAAAAAATTAGAAACATTTATTGAACCAATAAGTTACAACATAGGTGAACGAGTAGAATATAGAAAAGTGAACTCTATTCAAACATTAGTTCATGTACCTGTTAACGCGCAATTTATTCCGTTACGAAAGGTACTGAAACAATTTTTTGAATTACCTGGAATATATTGTGAAACGATGCAGTATGTAAACAGTTTGAATTCTAACACAGAAATAATAAGTAATTTTATTCAGGGCACTTTTTGGAAAGAAAGATTAGTAACTTTTAATGGTAAGAATGTACTACCTCTCATTATCTATTTTGATGATTACGAAAATAATAACCCTCTTGGTGCACACAAAGGTTTAGCGAAAACAGGTGCTGTGTACATAAGTATACCAGTTCTACCCCCACAATATCAGGCCAAATTGGAAAATATATTTGTATTCCTGCTATTCAATACACTTGATAGAACAGCTTTTAAACATCCTGTTATATTTACACGAGCAATAGAAGAATTAAATTTTTTAAATGAATATGGAATAGAAATTGATATAGCTTGTCAGAAAAAAAAAATTTACTTTGAAGTAGTACAATTTGTGGGTGATAATCTTGGACTTCATTCAATATTAGGTCTAACGGAAAGTTTTAAAGCAAATGTTTTCTGTCATCATTGTTTAACAACCCAATCAGAAAAAAATACAATTTTTCAGGAAAAAGAATGCACACTTCGCACTGTCGACAATTATGAAAGTCTGTTATCTGAAAGCGACCCAAAAATATCGGGTATAAAAGAAAGATGCATTTTTCACAAACTTCACAACTTTCATATTACGAAAAATATTTCTGCTGATGTGATGCATGATCTTTTGGAAGGGGTTTGCAGATATGACGTTGCGCTAATAATTAATCACTTCATTTTTAATATGCAATTATTTTCTTTGACAGAATTCAACATGCGACTTCAAGGATTTGATTATGGCTCCAAATACAATATTAATAAACCTCCAGAGTTCAATGAAAAATCCGTGAAGAAAGGATGTATTATAATTTCGTCCTCAGAAATGTTTTGTCTTATTCAAAATTTACCTGTTATAATTGGTGATTTAATACCAATTGAAAACGAACATTGGGAATTATTTATACTCTTAAGAGAAATTATAACAATTGTATCGAGCAATGAATTACATCCTTTAAGTCATGAGCAACTAGAAACGAACATTTACGAATATTTATCATTATTTACTACATTATTTCCAAATAGTTTTAAACCAAAGCATCACTTTCTTGTACATTACCCACGATGTATGAAACAATTTGGTCCTTTATGGAAACTCTGTTGCCTTCGATTTGAAAGTAAGAACCAAGAAGGAAAAGGAATTTCAAAAAGCACAACAAGTCGCATTAATATAAATAAAACCATAGCAGTGAAACATCAGTTATTTTTAAATTACAGATTTATGACTAAAAAAGCAAGTTATTCTCTTTTTACGTCAAAAACTGTAAAAAATCAGCTCGTTAGTGACTTGAAATATTATAGACAGTTTAGTCACTTATTAGAAGAATCGCGTGGCTTACTTATGAGATCTCTCGATTATATGGGTAAAACTATTAAAAAGGACTGCATTCTTGTTATTTTCTCTTATTCTGGCCCTGCATTCCATAGAGTATATGAAATAATAATGAGTAAATCTAAATACGTTTTTATTACGAAAAAATTTAATGACTACTATTTTGATTATCATCTGCAAGCTTTTAAAATTTATAATCTTCACGATTTTAGTTGGGATATAGTTTTAGAAGAACACATGGAACGTAGTATCATAACAAACATAGTTCAACTGTCTAATAGTTTCTATTATGTTTCCAAAAATTGGATATAATTTAAATTGTATTTTAAATTATTTTGTTTGAACAAAGTTGTATATTTAATAAAAATAATGTCTTGTTCCACTTTCTTTCTAGCATTTTAATAGTTCTCATTATAGTTATGAGTGCAAACATGTACCCAATGTTTCCTTTAATAAAATGTGTAAAATTCAAAGTGTATATAATATAAAAATTGTACCTTATTTTTTAAATCACTTATTTAGTTTTATGTTTAATACATTTTTGCGCTGTTATTACCAATGAAAATAAATATTATGATCACATAACTGTCTTTTTTACTGTTTTAATTTTCGCGCGATTGTGAATAAAATTATTACATAACGGTAGATATCCCAGATTTACCTTTTCTGACACTTGATTTATTACGTTTAATAAAAACGTAATGCGTAAAGAATAGTCTACAAGAAATTGTATTATTAAAACATAGTACCTGATAGTACTCTGATTAAACGAAAAAAATACGCTATTCTTTATATGTTACGTTTTTATTAAATAAAATAAATCAAGTGTTTGTCATAGGTATACCTGGCAGTAGTTGAAACATCTATCCTAGATGGCACTATCTGAACTCGCTAGTGGTAGAAATTGACTCTGGTTACTATATAAGACACTTTCGTCCATTATATGTCGAAGCGATATGTCAAAGCGAGCGATTAATTAGGTTATGTTGCGTGAAATATATTAGGGTAGGTTTTAGGAAGCGGCGAGCGTTGTTTGCGTTCTACATTGTAATTTAATTGTAAATAATATAACTGCGATTACAGAATAATAATTAATTAAGTTTCCCTTACCTCTACCGTTTGTCAGTGTTGAAAAATTTTCAAGACCAACAGAAAATTCCATTAAAAACTTCTTCCTTTTTATTTCGAGAAAACAATGTTTAGTCACGTGTTAGTAAAAATTGCTATAGAAATATAGTACTTACTGCTAAACCAATAGCTGAAAGTAATATTCCAGCAATAGTAATTTTTAAAAAAGACAGCTGATAAAAATTAGTATGTTACATAGTAAATATTGCTAGTGACATTTTAAAATTTCCTTAATCCACTACAATTTCTGCTACTTTGCTTTCTAAAATTTACAATTTTTAAATTTTACTACATATTATAGTAATACTTACTACATTGCAAGGACGTACTTCCGTTACTATGTAATATAGTAATTTTTACTCAAATTTATTGTAATATTTGCTATAATATTTCTCTCAGTGTAGGATCTGAACAGGATGCGTCCATGCACGTCCTGGGAGCGCCGCGAATACTTTTTTTATGAATATTTTACTTTTGTTAGTTTTCCTTTAATTCTTACAAGAAATATTAATTCTTACAAAAAATTAATTCTTTCAAAAAAAAATTTTTCCAAAAAAAACAGATTAACTCTTACAAAACCATGTAATACTAACAAAAAAAATTTCTGAAAAATGTCGTCCTGGGAGCACCGCTACTACTTTTTTTATGAATATTTTACTTCTGTTAGTTTTCCTACGACGCCACAAGAAGCAGTCGAAAGGCAGCTAGGATCTGAACAGGACGCGTCCATGCACGTCCTGGGAGCGCCGCGAATACTTTTTTTATGAATATTTTACTTTTGTTAGTTTTCCTTTAATTCTTACAAGAAATATTAATTCTTACAAAAAATTAATTCTTTCAAAAAAAAATTTTTCCAAAAAAAACAGATTAACTCTTACAAAACCATGTAATACTAACAAAAAAAATTTCTGAAAAATATCGTCCTGGGAGCACCGCTACTACTTTTTTTATGAATATTTTACTTCTGTTAGTTTTCCTACGACGCCACAAGAAGCAGTCGAAAGGCAGCTAGGATCTGAACAGGACGCGTCCATGCACGTCCTGGGAGCGCCGCGAATACTTTTTTTATGAATATTTTACTTTTGTTAATTTTCCTTTAATTCTTACAAGAAATATTAATTCTTACAAAAAATTAATTCTTTCAAAAAAAAATTTTTCCAAAAAAAAAACAGATTAACTCTTACAAAACCATTTAATACTAACAAAAAAAAAATTCTGAAAAATGTCGTCCTGGGAACACCGCCACTACTTTTTTTATGAATATTTTACTTCTGTTAGTTTTCCTACGACGCCACATGAAGCAGTCGAAAGGCAGCTAGGATCTGAACAGGATGCGTCCATGCACGTCCTGGGAGCGCCGCGAATACTTTTTTTATGAATATTTTACTTTTGTTAGTTTTCCTTTAATTCTTACAAGAAATATTAATTCTTACAAAAAATTAATTCTTTCAAAAAAAAAATTTTTCCAACAAAAAAAACAGATTAACTCTTACAAAACCATTTAATATTTACAAAAAAAAAATTTCTGAAAAATGTCCTGGGAGCACCGCTACTACTTTTTTTATGAATATTTTACTTCTGTTAGTTTTCCTACGACGCCACAAGAAGCAGTCGAAAGGCAGCTAGGATCTGAACAGGATGCGTCCATGCACGTCCTGGGAGCGCCGCGAATACTTTTTTTATGAATATTTTACTTTTGTTAGTTTTCCTTTAATTCTTACAAGAAATATTAATTCTTACAAAAAATTAATTCTTTCAAAAAAAAATTTTTCCAAAAAAAACAGATTAACTCTTACAAAACCATGTAATACTAACAAAAAAAATTTCTGAAAAATGTCGTCCTGGGAGCACCGCTACTACTTTTTTTATGAATATTTTACTTCTGTTAGTTTTCCTACGACGCCACAAGAAGCAGTCGAAAGGCAGCTAGGATCTGAACAGGACGCGTCCATGCACGTCCTGGGAGCGCCGCGAATACTTTTTTTATGAATATTTTACTTTTGTTAGTTTTCCTTTAATTCTTACAAGAAATATTAATTCTTACAAAAAATTAATTCTTTCAAAAAAAAATTTTTCCAAAAAAAAACAGATTAACTCTTACAAAACCATTTAATACTAACAAAAAAAAAATCTGAAAAATGTCGTCCTGGGAACACCGCTACTACTTTTTTTATGAATATTTTACTTCTGTTAGTTTTCCTACGACGCCACATGAAGCAGTCGAAAGGCAGCTAGGATCTGAACAGGATATGTCCATGCACGTCCTGGGAGCGCCGCGAATACTTTTTTTATGAATATTTTACTTTTGTTAGTTTTCCTTTAATTCTTACAAGAAATATTAATTCTTACAAAAAATTAATTCTTTCAAAAAAAAAATTTTTTCAACAAAAAAAACAGATTAACTCTTACAAAACCATTTAATATTTACAAAAAAAAAAATTTCTGAAAAACGTCGTCCTGGGAGCACCGCCACTACTTTTTTTATGAATATTTTACTTCTGTTAGTTTTCCTACGACGCCACATGAAGCAGTCGAAAGGCAGCTAGGATCTGAACAGGATGCGTCCATGCACGTCCTGGGAGCGCCGCGAATACTTTTTTTATGAATATTTTACTTTTGTTAGTTTTCCTTTAATTCTTACAAGAAATATTAATTCTTACAAAAAATTAATTCTTTCAAAAAAAAAATTTTTCCAACAAAAAAACAGATTAACTCTTACAAAACCATGTAATACTAACAAAAAAAATTTCTGAAAAATGTCGTCCTGGGAGCACCGCTACTACTTTTTTTATGAATATTTTACTTCTGTTAGTTTTCCTACGACGCCACAAGAAGCAGTCGAAAGGCAGCTAGGATCTGAACAGGACGCGTCCATGCACGTCCTGGGAGCGCCGCGAATACTTTTTTTATGAATATTTTACTTTTGTTAATTTTCCTTTAATTCTTACAAGAAATATTAATTCTTACAAAAAATTAATTCTTTCAAAAAAAAATTTTTCCAAAAAAAAACAGATTAACTCTTACAAAACCATTTAATACTAACAAAAAAAAAATTCTGAAAAATGTCGTCCTGGGAACACCGCTACTACTTTTTTTATGAATATTTTACTTCTGTTAGTTTTCCTACGACGCCACATGAAGCAGTCGAAAGGCAGCTAGGATCTGAACAGGATGCGTCCATGCACGTCCTGGGAGCGCCGCGAATACTTTTTTTATGAATATTTTACTTTTGTTAGTTTTCCTTTAATTCTTACAAGAAATATTAATTCTTACAAAAAATTAATTCTTTCAAAAAAAAATTTTTCCAAAAAAAAACAGATTAACTCTTACAAAACCATGTAATACTAACAAAAAAAATTTCTGAAAAATGTCGTCCTGGGAGCACCGCTACTACTTTTTTTATGAATATTTTACTTCTGTTAGTTTTCCTACGACGCCACAAGAAGCAGTCGAAAGGCAGCTAGGATCTGAACAGGACGCGTCCATGCACGTCCTGGGAGCGCCGCGAATACTTTTTTTATGAATATTTTACTTTTGTTAATTTTCCTTTAATTCTTACAAGAAATATTAATTCTTACAAAAAATTAATTCTTTCAAAAAAAAATTTTTCCAAAAAAAAACAGATTAACTCTTACAAAACCATTTAATACTAACAAAAAAAAAAATTCTGAAAAATGTCGTCCTGGGAACACCGCTACTACTTTTTTTATGAATATTTTACTTCTGTTAGTTTTCCTACGACGCCACATGAAGCAGTCGAAAGGCAGCTAGGATCTGAACAGGATGCGTCCATGCACGTCCTGGGAGCGCCGCGAATACTTTTTTTATGAATATTTTACTTTTGTTAGTTTTCCTTTAATTCTTACAAGAAATATTAATTCTTACAAAAAATTAATTCTTTCAAAAAAAAATTTTTCCAAAAAAAAACAGATTAACTCTTACAAAACCATTTAATACTAACAAAAAAAAAATCTGAAAAATGTCGTCCTGGAAACACCGCTACTACTTTTTTTATGAATATTTTACTTCTGTTAGTTTTCCTACGACGCCACATGAAGCAGTCGAAAGGCAGCTAGGATCTGAACAGGATATGTCCATGCACGTCCTGGGAGCGCCGCGAATACTTTTTTTATGAATATTTTACTTTTGTTAGTTTTCCTTTAATTCTTACAAGAAATATTAATTCTTACAAAAAATTAATTCTTTCAAAAAAAAAATTTTTTCAACAAAAAAAACAGATTAACTCTTACAAAACCATTTAATATTTACAAAAAAAAAAATTTCTGAAAAACGTCGTCCTGGGAGCACCGCCACTACTTTTTTTATGAATATTTTACTTCTGTTAGTTTTCCTACGACGCCACATGAAGCAGTCGAAAGGCAGCTAGGATCTGAACAGGATGCGTCCATGCACGTCCTGGGAGCGCCGCGAATACTTTTTTTATGAATATTTTACTTTTGTTAGTTTTCCTTTAATTCTTACAAGAAATATTAATTCTTACAAAAAATTAATTCTTTCAAAAAAAAAATTTTTCCAACAAAAAAACAGATTAACTCTTACAAAACCATGTAATACTAACAAAAAAAATTTCTGAAAAATGTCGTCCTGGGAGCACCGCTACTACTTTTTTTATGAATATTTTACTTCTGTTAGTTTTCCTACGACGCCACAAGAAGCAGTCGAAAGGCAGCTAGGATCTGAACAGGACGCGTCCATGCACGTCCTGGGAGCGCCGCGAATACTTTTTTTATGAATATTTTACTTTTGTTAATTTTCCTTTAATTCTTACAAGAAATATTAATTCTTACAAAAAATTAATTCTTCCAAAAAAAAATTTTTCCAAAAAAAAACAGATTAACTCTTACAAAACCATTTAATACTAACAAAAAAAAAAATTCTGAAAAATGTCGTCCTGGGAACACCGCTACTACTTTTTTTATGAATATTTTACTTCTGTTAGTTTTCCTACGACGCCACATGAAGCAGTCGAAAGGCAGCTAGGATCTGAACAGGATGCGTCCATGCACGTCCTGGGAGCGCCGCGAATACTTTTTTTATGAATATTTTACTTTTGTTAGTTTTCCTTTAATTCTTACAAGAAATATTAATTCTTACAAAAAATTAATTCTTTCAAAAAAAAATTTTTCCAAAAAAAAACAGATTAACTCTTACAAAACCATGTAATACTAACAAAAAAAATTTCTGAAAAATGTCGTCCTGGGAGCACCGCTACTACTTTTTTTATGAATATTTTACTTCTGTTAGTTTTCCTACGACGCCACAAGAAGCAGTCGAAAGGCAGCTAGGATCTGAACAGGACGCGTCCATGCACGTCCTGGGAGCGCCGCGAATACTTTTTTTATGAATATTTTACTTTTGTTAATTTTCCTTTAATTCTTACAAGAAATATTAATTCTTACAAAAAATTAATTCTTTCAAAAAAAAATTTTTCCAAAAAAAAACAGATTAACTCTTACAAAACCATTTAATACTAACAAAAAAAAAAATTCTGAAAAATGTCGTCCTTGGAACACCGCTACTACTTTTTTTATGAATATTTTACTTCTGTTAGTTTTCCTACGACGCCACATGAAGCAGTCGAAAGGCAGCTAGGATCTGAACAGGATGCGTCCATGCACGTCCTGGGAGCGCCGCGAATACTTTTTTTATGAATATTTTACTTTTGTTAGTTTTCCTTTAATTCTTACAAGAAATATTAATTCTTACAAAAAATTAATTCTTTCAAAAAAAAATTTTTCCAAAAAAAAACAGATTAACTCTTACAAAACCATGTAATACTAACAAAAAAATTTTTGAAAAATGTCGTCCTGGGAGCACCGCTACTACTTTTTTTATGAATATTTTACTTCTGTTAGTTTTCCTACGACGCCACAAGAAGCAGTCGAAAGGCAGCTAGGATCTGAACAGGACGCGTCCATGCACGTCCTGGGAGCGCTGCGAATACTTTTTTTATGAATATTTTACTTTTGTTAATTTTCCTTTAATTCTTACAAGAAATATTAATTCTTACAAAAAATTAATTCTTTCAAAAAAAAAATTTTCCAAAAAAAAACAGATTAACTCTTACAAAACCATTTAATACTAACAAAAAAAAAAATTCTGAAAAATGTCGTCCTGGGAACACCGCTACTACTTTTTTTATGAATATTTTACTTCTGTTAGTTTTCCTACGACGCCACATGAAGCAGTCGAAAGGCAGCTAGGATCTGAACAGGATGCGTCCATGCACGTCCTGGGAGCGCCGCGAATACTTTTTTTATGAATATTTTACTTTTGTTAGTTTTCCTTTAATTCTTACAAGAAATATTAATTCTTACAAAAAATTAATTCTTTCAAAAAAAAATTTTTCCAAAAAAAACAGATTAACTCTTACAAAACCATGTAATACTAACAAAAAAAATTTCTGAAAAATGTCGTCCTGGGAGCACCGCTACTACTTTTTTTATGAATATTTTACTTCTGTTAGTTTTCCTACGACGCCACAAGAAGCAGTCGAAAGGCAGCTAGGATCTGAACAGGACGCGTCCATGCACGTCCTGGGAGCGCCGCGAATACTTTTTTTATGAATATTTTACTTTTGTTAGTTTTCCTTTAATTCTTACAAGAAATATTAATTCTTACAAAAAATTAATTCTTTCAAAAAAAAATTTTTCCAAAAAAAAACAGATTAACTCTTACAAAACCATTTAATACTAACAAAAAAAAAATCTGAAAAATGTCGTCCTGGGAACACCGCTACTACTGTTTTTATGAATATTTTACTTCTGTTAGTTTTCCTACGACGCCACATGAAGCAGTCGAAAGGCAGCTAGGATCTGAACAGGATATGTCCATGCACGTCCTGGGAGCGCCGCGAATACTTTTTTTATATATATTTTACTTTTGTTAGTTTTCCTTTAATTCTTACAAGAAATATTAATTCTTACAAAAAATTAATTCTTTCAAAAAAAAAATTTTTTCAACAAAAAAAACAGATTAACTCTTACAAAACCATTTAATATTTACAAAAAAAAAAATTTCTGAAAAACGTCGTCCTGGGAGCACCGCCACTACTTTTTTTATGAATATTTTACTTCTGTTAGTTTTCCTACGACGCCACATGAAGCAGTCGAAAGGCAGCTAGGATCTGAACAGGATGCGTCCATGCACGTCCTGGGAGCGCCGCGAATACTTTTTTTATGAATATTTTACTTTTGTTAGTTTTCCTTTAATTCTTACAAGAAATATTAATTCTTACAAAAAATTAATTCTTTCAAAAAAAAAATTTTTCCAACAAAAAAACAGATTAACTCTTACAAAACCATGTAATACTAACAAAAAAAATTTCTGAAAAATGTCGTCCTGGGAGCACCGCTACTACTTTTTTTATGAATATTTTACTTTTGTTAGTTTTCCTTTAATTCTTACAAGAAATATTAATTCTTACAAAAAATTAATTCTTTCAAAAAAAAATTTTTCCAAAAAAAAACAGATTAACTCTTACAAAACCATTTAATACTAACAAAAAAAAAAATTCTGAAAAATGTCCTGGGAACACCGCTACTACTTTTTTTATGAATATTTTACTTCTGTTAGTTTTCCTACGACGCCACATGAAGCAGTCGAAAGGCAGCTAGGATCTGAACAGGATGCGTCCATGCACGTCCTGGGAGCACCGCTACTACTTTTTTTATGAATATTTTACTTCTGTTAGTTTTCCTACGACGCCACAAGAAGCAGTCGAAAGGCAGCTAGGATCTGAACAGGACGCGTCCATGCACGTCCTGGGAGCGCCGCGAATACTTTTTTTATGAATATTTTACTTTTGTTAATTTTCCTTTAATTCTTACAAGAAATATTAATTCTTACAAAAAATTAATTCTTTCAAAAAAAAATTTTTCCAAAAAAAAACAGATTAACTCTTACAAAACCATTTAATACTAACAAAAAAAAAAATTCTGAAAAATGTCGTCCTGGGAACACCGCTACTACTTTTTTTATGAATATTTTACTTCTGTTAGTTTTCCTACGACGCCACATGAAGCAGTCGAAAGGCAGCTAGGATCTGAACAGGATGCGTCCATGCACGTCCTGGGAGCGCCGCGAATACTTTTTTTATGAATATTTTACTTTTGTTAGTTTTCCTTTAATTCTTACAAGAAATATTAATTCTTACAAAAAATTAATTCTTTCAAAAAAAAATTTTTCCAAAAAAAAACAGATTAACTCTTACAAAACCATGTAATACTAACAAAAAAAATTTTGAAAAATGTCGTCCTGGGAGCACCGCTACTACTTTTTTTATGAATATTTTACTTCTGTTAGTTTTCCTACGACGCCACAAGAAGCAGTCGAAAGGCAGCTAGGATCTGAACAGGACGCGTCCATGCACGTCCTGGGAGCGCTGCGAATACTTTTTTTATGAATATTTTACTTTTGTTAATTTTCCTTTAATTCTTACAAGAAATATTAATTCTTACAAAAAATTAATCCTTTCAAAAAAAAATTTTTCCAAAAAAAAACAGATTAACTCTTACAAAACCATTTAATACTAACAAAAAAAAAAATTCTGAAAAATGTCGTCCTGGGAACACCGCTACTACTTTTTTTATGAATATTTTACTTCTGTTAGTTTTCCTACGACGCCACATGAAGCAGTCGAAAGGCAGCTAGGATCTGAACAGGATGCGTCCATGCACGTCCTGGGAGCGCCGCGAATACTTTTTTTATGAATATTTTACTTTTGTTAGTTTTCCTTTAATTCTTACAAGAAATATTAATTCTTACAAAAAATTAATTCTTTCAAAAAAAAATTTTTCCAAAAAAAACAGATTAACTCTTACAAAACCATGTAATACTAACAAAAAAAATTTCTGAAAAATGTCGTCCTGGGAGCACCGCTACTACTTTTTTTATGAATATTTTACTTCTGTTAGTTTTCCTACGACGCCACAAGAAGCAGTCGAAAGGCAGCTAGGATCTGAACAGGACGCGTCCATGCACGTCCTGGGAGCGCCGCGAATACTTTTTTTATGAATATTTTACTTTTGTTAGTTTTCCTTTAATTCTTACAAGAAATATTAATTCTTACAAAAAATTAATTCTTTCAAAAAAAAATTTTTCCAAAAAAAAACAGATTAACTCTTACAAAACCATTTAATACTAACAAAAAAAAAATCTGAAAAATGTCGTCCTGGGAACACCGCTACTACTTTTTTTATGAATATTTTACTTCTGTTAGTTTTCCTACGACGCCACATGAAGCAGTCGAAAGGCAGCTAGGATCTGAACAGGATATGTCCATGCACGTCCTGGGAGCGCCGCGAATACTTTTTTTATTAATATTTTACTTTTGTTAGTTTTCCTTTAATTCTTACAAGAAATATTAATTCTTACAAAAAATTAATTCTTTCAAAAAAAAAATTTTTTCAACAAAAAAAACAGATTAACTCTTACAAAACCATTTAATATTTACAAAAAAAAAAATTTCTGAAAAACGTCGTCCTGGGAGCACCGCCACTACTTTTTTTATGAATATTTTACTTCTGTTAGTTTTCCTACGACGCCACATGAAGCAGTCGAAAGGCAGCTAGGATCTGAACAGGATGCGTCCATGCACGTCCTGGGAGCGCCGCGAATACTTTTTTTATGAATATTTTACTTTTGTTAGTTTTCCTTTAATTCTTACAAGAAATATTAATTCTTACAAAAAATTAATTCTTTCAAAAAAAAATTTTTCCAAAAAAAAACAGATTAACTCTTACAAAACCATGTAATACTAACAAAAAAAATTTCTGAAAAATGTCGTCCTGGGAGCACCGCTACTACTTTTTTTATGAATATTTTACTTCTGTTAGTTTTCCTACGACGCCACAAGAAGCAGTCGAAAGGCAGCTAGGATCTGAACAGGACGCGTCCATGCACGTCCTGGGAGCGCTGCGAATACTTTTTTTATGAATATTTTACTTTTGTTAATTTTCCTTTAATTCTTACAAGAAATATTAATTCTTACAAAAAATTAATTCTTTCAAAAAAAAAATTTTCCAAAAAAAAACAGATTAACTCTTACAAAACCATTTAATACTAACAAAAAAAAAAATTCTGAAAAATGTCCTGGGAACACCGCTACTACTTTTTTTATGAATATTTTACTTCTGTTAGTTTTCCTACGACGCCACATGAAGCAGTCGAAAGGCAGCTAGGATCTGAACAGGATGCGTCCATGCACGTCCTGGGAGCGCCGCGAATACTTTTTTTATGAATATTTTACTTTTGTTAGTTTTCCTTTAATTCTTACAAGAAATATTAATTCTTACAAAAAATTAATTCTTTCAAAAAAAAATTTTTCCAAAAAAAATAGATTAACTCTTACAAAACCATGTAATACTAACAAAAAAAATTTCTGAAAAATGTCGTCCTGGGAGCACCGCTACTACTTTTTTTATGAATATTTTACTTCTGTTAGTTTTCCTACGACGCCACAAGAAGCAGTCGAAAGGCAGCTAGGATCTGAACAGGACGCGTCCATGCACGTCCTGGGAGCGCCGCGAATACTTTTTTTATGAATATTTTACTTTTGTTAATTTTCCTTTAATTCTTACAAGAAATATTAATTCTTACAAAAAATTAATTCTTTCAAAAAAAAATTTTTCCAAAAAAAAACAGATTAACTCTTACAAAACCATTTAATACTAACAAAAAAAAAAATTCTGAAAAATGTCGTCCTGGGAACACCGCTACTACTTTTTTTATGAATATTTTACTTCTGTTAGTTTTCCTACGACGCCACATGAAGCAGTCGAAAGGCAGCTAGGATCTGAACAGGATGCGTCCATGCACGTCCTGGGAGCGCCGCGAATACTTTTTTTATGAATATTTTACTTTTGTTAGTTTTCCTTTAATTCTTACAAGAAATATTAATTCTTACAAAAAATTAATTCTTTCAAAAAAAAATTTTTCCAAAAAAAAACAGATTAACTCTTACAAAACCATGTAATACTAACAAAAAAATTTTTGAAAAATGTCGTCCTGGGAGCACCGCTACTACTTTTTTTATGAATATTTTACTTCTGTTAGTTTTCCTACGACGCCACAAGAAGCAGTCGAAAGGCAGCTAGGATCTGAACAGGACGCGTCCATGCACGTCCTGGGAGCGCTGCGAATACTTTTTTTATGAATATTTTACTTTTGTTAATTTTCCTTTAATTCTTACAAGAAATATTAATTCTTACAAAAAATTAATTCTTTCAAAAAAAAAATTTTCCAAAAAAAAACAGATTAACTCTTACAAAACCATTTAATACTAACAAAAAAAAAAATTCTGAAAAATGTCGTCCTGGGAACACCGCTACTACTTTTTTTATGAATATTTTACTTCTGTTAGTTTTCCTACGACGCCACATGAAGCAGTCGAAAGGCAGCTAGGATCTGAACAGGATGCGTCCATGCACGTCCTGGGAGCGCCGCGAATACTTTTTTTATGAATATTTTACTTTTGTTAGTTTTCCTTTAATTCTTACAAGAAATATTAATTCTTACAAAAAATTAATTCTTTCAAAAAAAAATTTTTCCAAAAAAAACAGATTTACTCTTACAAAACCATGTAATACTAACAAAAAAAATTTCTGAAAAATATCGTCCTGGGAGCACCGCTACTACTTTTTTTATGAATATTTTACTTCTGTTAGTTTTCCTACGACGCCACAAGAAGCAGTCGAAAGGCAGCTAGGATCTGAACAGGACGCGTCCATGCACGTCCTGGGAGCGCCGCGAATACTTTTTTTATGAATATTTTACTTTTGTTAATTTTCCTTTAATTCTTACAAGAAATATTAATTCTTACAAAAAATTAATTCTTTCAAAAAAAAAATTTTCCAAAAAAAAAACAGATTAACTCTTACAAAACCATTTAATACTAACAAAAAAAAAATTCTGAAAAATGTCGTCCTGGGAACACCGCCACTACTTTTTTTATGAATATTTTACTTCTGTTAGTTTTCCTACGACGCCACATGAAGCAGTCGAAAGGCAGCTAGGATCTGAACAGGATGCGTCCATGCACGTCCTGGGAGCGCCGCGAATACTTTTTTTATGAATATTTTACTTTTGTTAGTTTTCCTTTAATTCTTACAAGAAATATTAATTCTTACAAAAAATTAATTCTTTCAAAAAAAAAATTTTTCCAACAAAAAAAACAGATTAACTCTTACAAAACCATTTAATATTTACAAAAAAAAAATTTCTGAAAAATGTCCTGGGAGCACCGCTACTACTTTTTTTATGAATATTTTACTTCTGTTAGTTTTCCTACGACGCCACAAGAAGCAGTCGAAAGGCAGCTAGGATCTGAACAGGACGCGTCCATGCACGTCCTGGGAGCGCCGCGAATACTTTTTTTATGAATATTTTACTTTTGTTAGTTTTCCTTTAATTCTTACAAGAAATATTAATTCTTACAAAAAATTAATTCTTTCAAAAAAAAATTTTTCCAAAAAAAAACAGATTAACTCTTACAAAACCATGTAATACTAACAAAAAAAATTTCTGAAAAATGTCGTCCTGGGAGCACCGCTACTACTTTTTTTATGAATATTTTACTTCTGTTAGTTTTCCTACGACGCCACAAGAAGCAGTCGAAAGGCAGCTAGGATCTGAACAGGACGCGTCCATGCACGTCCTGGGAGCGCTGCGAATACTTTTTTTATGAATATTTTACTTTTGTTAATTTTCCTTTAATTCTTACAAGAAATATTAATTCTTACAAAAAATTAATTCTTTCAAAAAAAAAATTTTCCAAAAAAAAACAGATTAACTCTTACAAAACCATTTAATACTAACAAAAAAAAAAATTCTGAAAAATGTCCTGGGAACACCGCTACTACTTTTTTTATGAATATTTTACTTCTGTTAGTTTTCCTACGACGCCACATGAAGCAGTCGAAAGGCAGCTAGGATCTGAACAGGATGCGTCCATGCACGTCCTGGGAGCGCCGCGAATACTTTTTTTATGAATATTTTACTTTTGTTAGTTTTCCTTTAATTCTTACAAGAAATATTAATTCTTACAAAAAATTAATTCTTTCAAAAAAAAATTTTTCCAAAAAAAATAGATTAACTCTTACAAAACCATGTAATACTAACAAAAAAAATTTCTGAAAAATGTCGTCCTGGGAGCACCGCTACTACTTTTTTTATGAATATTTTACTTCTGTTAGTTTTCCTACGACGCCACAAGAAGCAGTCGAAAGGCAGCTAGGATCTGAACAGGACGCGTCCATGCACGTCCTGGGAGCGCCGCGAATACTTTTTTTATGAATATTTTACTTTTGTTAATTTTCCTTTAATTCTTACAAGAAATATTAATTCTTACAAAAAATTAATTCTTTCAAAAAAAAATTTTTCCAAAAAAAAACAGATTAACTCTTACAAAACCATTTAATACTAACAAAAAAAAAAATTCTGAAAAATGTCGTCCTGGGAACACCGCTACTACTTTTTTTATGAATATTTTACTTCTGTTAGTTTTCCTACGACGCCACATGAAGCAGTCGAAAGGCAGCTAGGATCTGAACAGGATGCGTCCATGCACGTCCTGGGAGCGCCGCGAATACTTTTTTTATGAATATTTTACTTTTGTTAGTTTTCCTTTAATTCTTACAAGAAATATTAATTCTTACAAAAAATTAATTCTTTCAAAAAAAAATTTTTCCAAAAAAAAACAGATTAACTCTTACAAAACCATGTAATACTAACAAAAAAATTTTTGAAAAATGTCGTCCTGGGAGCACCGCTACTACTTTTTTTATGAATATTTTACTTCTGTTAGTTTTCCTACGACGCCACAAGAAGCAGTCGAAAGGCAGCTAGGATCTGAACAGGACGCGTCCATGCACGTCCTGGGAGCGCTGCGAATACTTTTTTTATGAATATTTTACTTTTGTTAATTTTCCTTTAATTCTTACAAGAAATATTAATTCTTACAAAAAATTAATTCTTTCAAAAAAAAAATTTTCCAAAAAAAAACAGATTAACTCTTACAAAACCATTTAATACTAACAAAAAAAAAAATTCTGAAAAATGTCGTCCTGGGAACACCGCTACTACTTTTTTTATGAATATTTTACTTCTGTTAGTTTTCCTACGACGCCACATGAAGCAGTCGAAAGGCAGCTAGGATCTGAACAGGATGCGTCCATGCACGTCCTGGGAGCGCCGCGAATACTTTTTTTATGAATATTTTACTTTTGTTAGTTTTCCTTTAATTCTTACAAGAAATATTAATTCTTACAAAAAATTAATTCTTTCAAAAAAAAATTTTTCCAAAAAAAACAGATTTACTCTTACAAAACCATGTAATACTAACAAAAAAAATTTCTGAAAAATATCGTCCTGGGAGCACCGCTACTACTTTTTTTATGAATATTTTACTTCTGTTAGTTTTCCTACGACGCCACAAGAAGCAGTCGAAAGGCAGCTAGGATCTGAAC
The DNA here is from genome assembly GCA_963932275.1 of Andrena praecox. Lineage (NCBI taxonomy): Eukaryota > Metazoa > Arthropoda > Insecta > Hymenoptera > Andrenidae > Andrena > Andrena praecox. The sequence goes on from OZ010732.1 coordinate 63,462, forward strand.
AGGACGCGTCCATGCACGTCCTGGGAGCGCCGCGAATACTTTTTTTATGAATATTTTACTTTTGTTAATTTTCCTTTAATTCTTACAAGAAATATTAATTCTTACAAAAAATTAATTCTTTCAAAAAAAAAATTTTCCAAAAAAAAAACAGATTAACTCTTACAAAACCATTTAATACTAACAAAAAAAAAATTCTGAAAAATGTCGTCCTGGGAACACCGCCACTACTTTTTTTATGAATATTTTACTTCTGTTAGTTTTCCTACGACGCCACATGAAGCAGTCGAAAGGCAGCTAGGATCTGAACAGGATGCGTCCATGCACGTCCTGGGAGCGCCGCGAATACTTTTTTTATGAATATTTTACTTTTGTTAGTTTTCCTTTAATTCTTACAAGAAATATTAATTCTTACAAAAAATTAATTCTTTCAAAAAAAAAATTTTTCCAACAAAAAAAACAGATTAACTCTTACAAAACCATTTAATATTTACAAAAAAAAAATTTCTGAAAAATGTCCTGGGAGCACCGCTACTACTTTTTTTATGAATATTTTACTTCTGTTAGTTTTCCTACGACGCCACAAGAAGCAGTCGAAAGGCAGCTAGGATCTGAACAGGATGCGTCCATGCACGTCCTGGGAGCGCCGCGAATACTTTTTTTATGAATATTTTACTTTTGTTAGTTTTCCTTTAATTCTTACAAGAAATATTAATTCTTACAAAAAATTAATTCTTTCAAAAAAAAATTTTTCCAAAAAAAACAGATTAACTCTTACAAAACCATGTAATACTAACAAAAAAAATTTCTGAAAAATGTCGTCCTGGGAGCACCGCTACTACTTTTTTTATGAATATTTTACTTCTGTTAGTTTTCCTACGACGCCACAAGAAGCAGTCGAAAGGCAGCTAGGATCTGAACAGGACGCGTCCATGCACGTCCTGGGAGCGCCGCGAATACTTTTTTTATGAATATTTTACTTTTGTTAGTTTTCCTTTAATTCTTACAAGAAATATTAATTCTTACAAAAAATTAATTCTTTCAAAAAAAAATTTTTCCAAAAAAAAACAGATTAACTCTTACAAAACCATTTAATACTAACAAAAAAAAAATCTGAAAAATGTCGTCCTGGGAACACCGCTACTACTTTTTTTATGAATATTTTACTTCTGTTAGTTTTCCTACGACGCCACATGAAGCAGTCGAAAGGCAGCTAGGATCTGAACAGGATATGTCCATGCACGTCCTGGGAGCGCCGCGAATACTTTTTTTATGAATATTTTACTTTTGTTAGTTTTCCTTTAATTCTTACAAGAAATATTAATTCTTACAAAAAATTAATTCTTTCAAAAAAAAAATTTTTTCAACAAAAAAAACAGATTAACTCTTACAAAACCATTTAATATTTACAAAAAAAAAAATTTCTGAAAAACGTCGTCCTGGGAGCACCGCCACTACTTTTTTTATGAATATTTTACTTCTGTTAGTTTTCCTACGACGCCACATGAAGCAGTCGAAAGGCAGCTAGGATCTGAACAGGATGCGTCCATGCACGTCCTGGGAGCGCCGCGAATACTTTTTTTATGAATATTTTACTTTTGTTAGTTTTCCTTTAATTCTTACAAGAAATATTAATTCTTACAAAAAATTAATTCTTTCAAAAAAAAAATTTTTCCAACAAAAAAACAGATTAACTCTTACAAAACCATGTAATACTAACAAAAAAAATTTCTGAAAAATGTCGTCATGGGAGCACCGCTACTACTTTTTTTATGAATATTTTACTTCTGTTAGTTTTCCTACGACGCCACAAGAAGCAGTCGAAAGGCAGCTAGGATCTGAACAGGACGCGTCCATGCACGTCCTGGGAGCGCCGCGAATACTTTTTTTATGAATATTTTACTTTTGTTAATTTTCCTTTAATTCTTACAAGAAATATTAATTCTTACAAAAAATTAATTCTTTCAAAAAAAAATTTTTCCAAAAAAAAACAGATTAACTCTTACAAAACCATTTAATACTAACAAAAAAAAAAATTCTGAAAAATGTCGTCCTGGGAACACCGCTACTACTTTTTTTATGAATATTTTACTTCTGTTAGTTTTCCTACGACGCCACAAGAAGCAGTCGAAAGGCAGCTAGGATCTGAACAGGATGCGTCCATGCACGTCCTGGGAGCGCCGCGAATACTTTTTTTATGAATATTTTACTTTTGTTAGTTTTCCTTTAATTCTTACAAGAAATATTAATTCTTACAAAAAATTAATTCTTTCAAAAAAAAATTTTTTTCAACAAAAAAAACAGATTAACTCTTACAAAACCATTTAATATTTACAAAAAAAAAAATTTCTGAAAAACGTCGTCCTGGGAGCACCGCCACTACTTTTTTTATGAATATTTTACTTCTGTTAGTTTTCCTACGACGCCACATGAAGCAGTCGAAAGGCAGCTAGGACCTGAACAGGATGCGTCCATGCACGTCCTGGGAGCGCCGCGAATACTTTTTTTATGAATATTTTACTTTTGTTAGTTTTCCTTTAATTCTTACAAGAAATATTAATTCTTACAAAAAATTAATTCTTTCAAAAAAAAAATTTTTCCAACAAAAAAACAGATTAACTCTTACAAAACCATGTAATACTAACAAAAAAAATTTCTGAAAAATGTCGTCCTGGGAGCACCGCTACTACTTTTTTTATGAATATTTTACTTCTGTTAGTTTTCCTACGACGCCACAAGAAGCAGTCGAAAGGCAGCTAGGATCTGAACAGGACGCGTCCATGCACGTCCTGGGAGCGCCGCGAATACTTTTTTTATGAATATTTTACTTTTGTTAATTTTCCTTTAATTCTTACAAGAAATATTAATTCTTACAAAAAATTAATTCTTTCAAAAAAAAATTTTTCCAAAAAAAAACAGATTAACTCTTACAAAACCATTTAATACTAACAAAAAAAAAAATTCTGAAAAATGTCGTCCTGGGAACACCGCTACTACTTTTTTTATGAATATTTTACTTCTGTTAGTTTTCCTACGACGCCACATGAAGCAGTCGAAAGGCAGCTAGGATCTGAACAGGATGCGTCCATGCACGTCCTGGGAGCGCCGCGAATACTTTTTTTATGAATATTTTACTTTTGTTAGTTTTCCTTTAATTCTTACAAGAAATATTAATTCTTACAAAAAATTAATTCTTTCAAAAAAAAATTTTTCCAAAAAAAAACAGATTAACTCTTACAAAACCATGTAATACTAACAAAAAAAATTTCTGAAAAATGTCGTCCTGGGAGCACCGCTACTACTTTTTTTATGAATATTTTACTTCTGTTAGTTTTCCTACGACGCCACAAGAAGCAGTCGAAAGGCAGCTAGGATCTGAACAGGACGCGTCCATGCACGTCCTGGGAGCGCTGCGAATACTTTTTTTATGAATATTTTACTTTTGTTAATTTTCCTTTAATTCTTACAAGAAATATTAATTCTTACAAAAAATTAATTCTTTAAAAAAAAAAATTTTCCAAAAAAAAACAGATTAACTCTTACAAAACCATTTAATACTAACAAAAAAAAAAATTCTGAAAAATGTCCTGGGAACACCGCTACTACTTTTTTTATGAATATTTTACTTCTGTTAGTTTTCCTACGACGCCACATGAAGCAGTCGAAAGGCAGCTAGGATCTGAACAGGATGCGTCCATGCACGTCCTGGGAGCGCCGCGAATACTTTTTTTATGAATATTTTACTTTTGTTAGTTTTCCTTTAATTCTTACAAGAAATATTAATTCTTACAAAAAATTAATTCTTTCAAAAAAAAATTTTTCCAAAAAAAATAGATTAACTCTTACAAAACCATGTAATACTAACAAAAAAAATTTCTGAAAAATGTCGTCCTGGGAGCACCGCTACTACTTTTTTTATGAATATTTTACTTCTGTTAGTTTTCCTACGACGCCACAAGAAGCAGTCGAAAGGCAGCTAGGATCTGAACAGGACGCGTCCATGCACGTCCTGGGAGCGCCGCGAATACTTTTTTTATGAATATTTTACTTTTGTTAGTTTTCCTTTAATTCTTACAAGAAATATTAATTCTTACAAAAAATTAATTCTTTCAAAAAAAAATTTTTCCAAAAAAAACAGATTAACTCTTACAAAACCATGTAATACTAACAAAAAAAATTTCTGAAAAATATCGTCCTGGGAGCACCGCTACTACTTTTTTTATGAATATTTTACTTCTGTTAGTTTTCCTACGACGCCACAAGAAGCAGTCGAAAGGCAGCTAGGATCTGAACAGGACGCGTCCATGCACGTCCTGGGAGCGCCGCGAATACTTTTTTTATGAATATTTTACTTTTGTTAATTTTCCTTTAATTCTTACAAGAAATATTAATTCTTACAAAAAATTAATTCTTTCAAAAAAAAATTTTTCCAAAAAAAAAACAGATTAACTCTTACAAAACCATTTAATACTAACAAAAAAAAAATTCTGAAAAATGTCGTCCTGGGAACACCGCCACTACTTTTTTTATGAATATTTTACTTCTGTTAGTTTTCCTACGACGCCACATGAAGCAGTCGAAAGGCAGCTAGGATCTGAACAGGATGCGTCCATGCACGTCCTGGGAGCGCCGCGAATACTTTTTTTATGAATATTTTACTTTTGTTAGTTTTCCTTTAATTCTTACAAGAAATATTAATTCTTACAAAAAATTAATTCTTTCAAAAAAAAAATTTTTCCAACAAAAAAAACAGATTAACTCTTACAAAACCATTTAATATTTACAAAAAAAAAATTTCTGAAAAATGTCCTGGGAGCACCGCTACTACTTTTTTTATGAATATTTTACTTCTGTTAGTTTTCCTACGACGCCACAAGAAGCAGTCGAAAGGCAGCTAGGATCTGAACAGGATGCGTCCATGCACGTCCTGGGAGCGCCGCTAATACTTTTTTTATGAATATTTTACTTTTGTTAGTTTTCCTTTAATTCTTACAAGAAATATTAATTCTTACAAAAAATTAATTCTTTCAAAAAAAAATTTTTCCAAAAAAAACAGATTAACTCTTACAAAACCATGTAATACTAACAAAAAAAATTTCTGAAAAATGTCGTCCTGGGAGCACCGCTACTACTTTTTTTATGAATATTTTACTTCTGTTAGTTTTCCTACGACGCCACAAGAAGCAGTCGAAAGGCAGCTAGGATCTGAACAGGACGCGTCCATGCACGTCCTGGGAGCGCCGCGAATACTTTTTTTATGAATATTTTACTTTTGTTAGTTTTCCTTTAATTCTTACAAGAAATATTAATTCTTACAAAAAATTAATTCTTTCAAAAAAAAATTTTTCCAAAAAAAAACAGATTAACTCTTACAAAACCATTTAATACTAACAAAAAAAAAATCTGAAAAATGTCGTCCTGGGAACACCGCTACTACTTTTTTTATGAATATTTTACTTCTGTTAGTTTTCCTACGACGCCACATGAAGCAGTCGAAAGGCAGCTAGGATCTGAACAGGATATGTCCATGCACGTCCTGGGAGCGCCGCGAATACTTTTTTTATGAATATTTTACTTTTGTTAGTTTTCCTTTAATTCTTACAAGAAATATTAATTCTTACAAAAAATTAATTCTTTCAAAAAAAAAATTTTTTCAACAAAAAAAACAGATTAACTCTTACAAAACCATTTAATATTTACAAAAAAAAAAATTTCTGAAAAACGTCGTCCTGGGAGCACCGCCACTACTTTTTTTATGAATATTTTACTTCTGTTAGTTTTCCTACGACGCCACATGAAGCAGTCGAAAGGCAGCTAGGATCTGAACAGGATGCGTCCATGCACGTCCTGGGAGCGCCGCGAATACTTTTTTTATGAATATTTTACTTTTGTTAGTTTTCCTTTAATTCTTACAAGAAATATTAATTCTTACAAAAAATTAATTCTTTCAAAAAAAAAATTTTTCCAACAAAAAAACAGATTAACTCTTACAAAACCATGTAATACTAACAAAAAAAATTTCTGAAAAATGTCGTCATGGGAGCACCGCTACTACTTTTTTTATGAATATTTTACTTCTGTTAGTTTTCCTACGACGCCACAAGAAGCAGTCGAAAGGCAGCTAGGATCTGAACAGGACGCGTCCATGCACGTCCTGGGAGCGCCGCGAATACTTTTTTTATGAATATTTTACTTTTGTTAATTTTCCTTTAATTCTTACAAGAAATATTAATTCTTACAAAAAATTAATTCTTTCAAAAAAAAATTTTTCCAAAAAAAAACAGATTAACTCTTACAAAACCATTTAATACTAACAAAAAAAAAAATTCTGAAAAATGTCGTCCTGGGAACACCGCTACTACTTTTTTTATGAATATTTTACTTCTGTTAGTTTTCCTACGACGCCACAAGAAGCAGTCGAAAGGCAGCTAGGATCTGAACAGGATGCGTCCATGCACGTCCTGGGAGCGCCGCGAATACTTTTTTTATGAATATTTTACTTTTGTTAGTTTTCCTTTAATTCTTACAAGAAATATTAATTCTTACAAAAAATTAATTCTTTCAAAAAAAAATTTTTTTCAACAAAAAAAACAGATTAACTCTTACAAAACCATTTAATATTTACAAAAAAAAAAATTTCTGAAAAACGTCGTCCTGGGAGCACCGCCACTACTTTTTTTATGAATATTTTACTTCTGTTAGTTTTCCTACGACGCCACATGAAGCAGTCGAAAGGCAGCTAGGACCTGAACAGGATGCGTCCATGCACGTCCTGGGAGCGCCGCGAATACTTTTTTTATGAATATTTTACTTTTGTTAGTTTTCCTTTAATTCTTACAAGAAATATTAATTCTTACAAAAAATTAATTCTTTCAAAAAAAAAATTTTTCCAACAAAAAAACAGATTAACTCTTACAAAACCATGTAATACTAACAAAAAAAATTTCTGAAAAATGTCGTCCTGGGAGCACCGCTACTACTTTTTTTATGAATATTTTACTTCTGTTAGTTTTCCTACGACGCCACAAGAAGCAGTCGAAAGGCAGCTAGGATCTGAACAGGACGCGTCCATGCACGTCCTGGGAGCGCCGCGAATACTTTTTTTATGAATATTTTACTTTTGTTAATTTTCCTTTAATTCTTACAAGAAATATTAATTCTTACAAAAAATTAATTCTTTCAAAAAAAAATTTTTCCAAAAAAAAACAGATTAACTCTTACAAAACCATTTAATACTAACAAAAAAAAAAATTCTGAAAAATGTCGTCCTGGGAACACCGCTACTACTTTTTTTATGAATATTTTACTTCTGTTAGTTTTCCTACGACGCCACATGAAGCAGTCGAAAGGCAGCTAGGATCTGAACAGGATGCGTCCATGCACGTCCTGGGAGCGCCGCGAATACTTTTTTTATGAATATTTTACTTTTGTTAGTTTTCCTTTAATTCTTACAAGAAATATTAATTCTTACAAAAAATTAATTCTTTCAAAAAAAAATTTTTCCAAAAAAAAACAGATTAACTCTTACAAAACCATGTAATACTAACAAAAAAAATTTCTGAAAAATGTCGTCCTGGGAGCACCGCTACTACTTTTTTTATGAATATTTTACTTCTGTTAGTTTTCCTACGACGCCACAAGAAGCAGTCGAAAGGCAGCTAGGATCTGAACAGGACGCGTCCATGCACGTCCTGGGAGCGCTGCGAATACTTTTTTTATGAATATTTTACTTTTGTTAATTTTCCTTTAATTCTTACAAGAAATATTAATTCTTACAAAAAATTAATTCTTTAAAAAAAAAAATTTTCCAAAAAAAAACAGATTAACTCTTACAAAACCATTTAATACTAACAAAAAAAAAAATTCTGAAAAATGTCCTGGGAACACCGCTACTACTTTTTTTATGAATATTTTACTTCTGTTAGTTTTCCTACGACGCCACATGAAGCAGTCGAAAGGCAGCTAGGATCTGAACAGGATGCGTCCATGCACGTCCTGGGAGCGCCGCGAATACTTTTTTTATGAATATTTTACTTTTGTTAGTTTTCCTTTAATTCTTACAAGAAATATTAATTCTTACAAAAAATTAATTCTTTCAAAAAAAAATTTTTCCAAAAAAAATAGATTAACTCTTACAAAACCATGTAATACTAACAAAAAAAATTTCTGAAAAATGTCGTCCTGGGAGCACCGCTACTACTTTTTTTATGAATATTTTACTTCTGTTAGTTTTCCTACGACGCCACAAGAAGCAGTCGAAAGGCAGCTAGGATCTGAACAGGACGCGTCCATGCACGTCCTGGGAGCGCCGCGAATACTTTTTTTATGAATATTTTACTTTTGTTAGTTTTCCTTTAATTCTTACAAGAAATATTAATTCTTACAAAAAATTAATTCTTTCAAAAAAAAATTTTTCCAAAAAAAACAGATTAACTCTTACAAAACCATGTAATACTAACAAAAAAAATTTCTGAAAAATATCGTCCTGGGAGCACCGCTACTACTTTTTTTATGAATATTTTACTTCTGTTAGTTTTCCTACGACGCCACAAGAAGCAGTCGAAAGGCAGCTAGGATCTGAACAGGACGCGTCCATGCACGTCCTGGGAGCGCCGCGAATACTTTTTTTATGAATATTTTACTTTTGTTAATTTTCCTTTAATTCTTACAAGAAATATTAATTCTTACAAAAAATTAATTCTTTCAAAAAAAAATTTTTCCAAAAAAAAAACAGATTAACTCTTACAAAACCATTTAATACTAACAAAAAAAAAATTCTGAAAAATGTCGTCCTGGGAACACCGCCACTACTTTTTTTATGAATATTTTACTTCTGTTAGTTTTCCTACGACGCCACATGAAGCAGTCGAAAGGCAGCTAGGATCTGAACAGGATGCGTCCATGCACGTCCTGGGAGCGCCGCGAATACTTTTTTTATGAATATTTTACTTTTGTTAGTTTTCCTTTAATTCTTACAAGAAATATTAATTCTTACAAAAAATTAATTCTTTCAAAAAAAAAATTTTTCCAACAAAAAAAACAGATTAACTCTTACAAAACCATTTAATATTTACAAAAAAAAAATTTCTGAAAAATGTCCTGGGAGCACCGCTACTACTTTTTTTATGAATATTTTACTTCTGTTAGTTTTCCTACGACGCCACAAGAAGCAGTCGAAAGGCAGCTAGGATCTGAACAGGATGCGTCCATGCACGTCCTGGGAGCGCCGCTAATACTTTTTTTATGAATATTTTACTTTTGTTAGTTTTCCTTTAATTCTTACAAGAAATATTAATTCTTACAAAAAATTAATTCTTTCAAAAAAAAATTTTTCCAAAAAAAACAGATTAACTCTTACAAAACCATGTAATACTAACAAAAAAAATTTCTGAAAAATGTCGTCCTGGGAGCACCGCTACTACTTTTTTTATGAATATTTTACTTCTGTTAGTTTTCCTACGACGCCACAAGAAGCAGTCGAAAGGCAGCTAGGATCTGAACAGGACGCGTCCATGCACGTCCTGGGAGCGCCGCGAATACTTTTTTTATGAATATTTTACTTTTGTTAGTTTTCCTTTAATTCTTACAAGAAATATTAATTCTTACAAAAAATTAATTCTTTCAAAAAAAAATTTTTCCAAAAAAAAACAGATTAACTCTTACAAAACCATTTAATACTAACAAAAAAAAAAATCTGAAAAATGTCGTCCTGGGAACACCGCTACTACTTTTTTTATGAATATTTTACTTCTGTTAGTTTTCCTACGACGCCACATGAAGCAGTCGAAAGGCAGCTAGGATCTGAACAGGATATGTCCATGCACGTCCTGGGAGCGCCGCGAATACTTTTTTTATGAATATTTTACTTTTGTTAGTTTTCCTTTAATTCTTACAAGAAATATTAATTCTTACAAAAAATTAATTCTTTCAAAAAAAAAATTTTTTCAACAAAAAAAACAGATTAACTCTTACAAAACCATTTAATATTTACAAAAAAAAAAATTTCTGAAAAACGTCGTTCTGGGAGCACCGCCACTACTTTTTTTATGAATATTTTACTTCTGTTAGTTTTCCTACGACGCCACATGAAGCAGTCGAAAGGCAGCTAGGATCTGAACAGGATGCGTCCATGCACGTCCTGGGAGCGCCGCGAATACTTTTTTTATGAATATTTTACTTTTGTTAGTTTTCCTTTAATTCTTACAAGAAATATTAATTCTTACAAAAAATTAATTCTTTCAAAAAAAAATTTTTCCAAAAAAAAACAGATTAACTCTTACAAAACCATGTAATACTAACAAAAAAAATTTCTGAAAAATGTCGTCCTGGGAGCACCGCTACTACTTTTTTTATGAATATTTTACTTCTGTTAGTTTTCCTACGACGCCACAAGAAGCAGTCGAAAGGCAGCTAGGATCTGAACAGGACGCGTCCATGCACGTCCTGGGAGCGCTGCGAATACTTTTTTTATGAATATTTTACTTTTGTTAATTTTCCTTTAATTCTTACAAGAAATATTAATTCTTACAAAAAATTAATTCTTTCAAAAAAAAAATTTTCCAAAAAAAAACAGATTAACTCTTACAAAACCATTTAATACTAACAAAAAAAAAAATTCTGAAAAATGTCGTCCTGGGAACACCGCTACTACTTTTTTTATGAATATTTTACTTCTGTTAGTTTTCCTACGACGCCACATGAAGCAGTCGAAAGGCAGCTAGGATCTGAACAGGATGCGTCCATGCACGTCCTGGGAGCGCCGCGAATACTTTTTTTATGAATATTTTACTTTTGTTAGTTTTCCTTTAATTCTTACAAGAAATATTAATTCTTACAAAAAATTAATTCTTTCAAAAAAAAATTTTTCCAAAAAAAACAGATTAACTCTTACAAAACCATGTAATACTAACAAAAAAAATTTCTGAAAAATATCGTCCTGGGAGCACCGCTACTACTTTTTTTATGAATATTTTACTTCTGTTAGTTTTCCTACGACGCCACAAGAAGCAGTCGAAAGGCAGCTAGGATCTGAACAGGACGCGTCCATGCACGTCCTGGGAGCGCCGCGAATACTTTTTTTATGAATATTTTACTTTTGTTAGTTTTCCTTTAATTCTTACAAGAAATATTAATTCTTACAAAAAATTAATTCTTTCAAAAAAAAATTTTTCCAAAAAAAAACAGATTAACTCTTACAAAACCATGTAATACTAACAAAAAAAATTTCTGAAAAATGTCGTCCTGGGAGCACCGCTACTACTTTTTTTATGAATATTTTACTTCTGTTAGTTTTCCTACGACGCCACAAGAAGCAGTCGAAAGGCAGCTAGGATCTGAACAGGACGCGTCCATGCACGTCCTGGGAGCGCTGCGAATACTTTTTTTATGAATATTTTACTTTTGTTAATTTTCCTTTAATTCTTACAAGAAATATTAATTCTTACAAAAAATTAATTCTTTCAAAAAAAAAATTTTCCAAAAAAAAACAGATTAACTCTTACAAAACCATTTAATACTAACAAAAAAAAAAATTCTGAAAAATGTCGTCCTGGGAACACCGCTACTACTTTTTTTATGAATATTTTACTTCTGTTAGTTTTCCTACGACGCCACATGAAGCAGTCGAAAGGCAGCTAGGATCTGAACAGGATGCGTCCATGCACGTCCTGGGAGCGCCGCGAATACTTTTTTTATGAATATTTTACTTTTGTTAGTTTTCCTTTAATTCTTACAAGAAATATTAATTCTTACAAAAAATTAATTCTTTCAAAAAAAAAATTTTTCCAACAAAAAAAACAGATTAACTCTTACAAAACCATGTAATACTAACAAAAAAAATTTCTGAAAAATGTCGTCCTGGGAGCACCGCTACTACTTTTTTTATGAATATTTTACTTCTGTTAGTTTTCCTACGACGCCACAAGAAGCAGTCGAAAGGCAGCTAGGATCTGAACAGGACGCGTCCATGCACGTCCTGGGAGCGCCGCGAATACTTTTTTTATGAATATTTTACTTTTGTTAATTTTCCTTTAATTCTTACAAGAAATATTAATTCTTACAAAAAATTAATTCTTTCAAAAAAAAATTTTTCCAAAAAAAAACAGATTAACTCTTACAAAACCATTTAATACTAACAAAAAAAAAATTCTGAAAAATGTCGTCCTGGGAACACCGCTACTACTTTTTTTATGAATATTTTACTTCTGTTAGTTTTCCTACGACGCCACATGAAGCAGTCGAAAGGCAGCTAGGATCTGAACAGGATGCGTCCATGCACGTCCTGGGAGCGCCGCGAATACTTTTTTTATGAATATTTTACTTTTGTTAGTTTTCCTTTAATTCTTACAAGAAATATTAATTCTTACAAAAAATTAATTCTTTCAAAAAAAAATTTTTCCAAAAAAAAACAGATTAACTCTTACAAAACCATGTAATACTAACAAAAAAAATTTCTGAAAAATGTCGTCCTGGGAGCACCGCTACTACTTTTTTTATGAATATTTTACTTCTGTTAGTTTTCCTACGACGCCACAAGAAGCAGTCGAAAGGCAGCTAGGATCTGAACAGGACGCGTCCATGCACGTCCTGGGAGCGCCGCGAATACTTTTTTTATGAATATTTTACTTTTGTTAGTTTTCCTTTAATTCTTACAAGAAATATTAATTCTTACAAAAAATTAATTCTTTCAAAAAAAAATTTTTCCAAAAAAAACAGATTAACTCTTACAAAACCATGTAATACTAACAAAAAAAATTTCTGAAAAATGTCGTCCTGGGAGCACCGCTACTACTTTTTTTATGAATATTTTACTTCCGTTAGTTTTCCTACGACGCCACATGAAGCAGTCGAAAGGCAGCTAGGATCTGAACAGGATGCGTCCATGCACGTCCTGGGAGCGCCGCGAATACTTTTTTTATGAATATTTTACTTTTGTTAGTTTTCCTTTAATTCTTACAAGAAATATTAATTCTTACAAAAAATTAATTCTTTCAAAAAAAAATTTTTCCAAAAAAAACAGATTAACTCTTACAAAACCATGTAATACTAACAAAAAAAATTTCTGAAAAATGTCGTCCTGGGATCACCGCTACTACTTTTTTTATGAATATTTTACTTTTGTTAGTTTTCCTTTAATTCTTACAAGAAATATTAATTCTTACAAAAAATTAATTCTTTCAAAAAAAAAATTTTTCCAACAAAAAAAACAGATTAACTCTTACAAAACCATTTAATATTTACAAAAAAAAAATTTCTGAAAAATGTCGTCCTGGGAGCACCGCTACTACTTTTTTTATGAATATTTTACTTCTGTTAGTTTTCCTACGACGCCACAAGAAGCAGTCGAAAGGCAGCTAGGATCTGAACAGGACGCGTCCATGCACGTCCTGGGAGCGCCGCGAATACTTTTTTTATGAATATTTTACTTTTGTTAGTTTTCCTTTAATTCTTACAAGAAATATTAATTCTTACAAAAAATTAATTCTTTCAAAAAAAAATTTTTCCAAAAAAAAACAGATTAACTCTTACAAAACCATTTAATACTAACAAAAAAAAAAATTCTGAAAATTGTCGTCCTGGGAACACCGCTACTACTTTTTTTATGAATATTTTACTTCTGTTAGTTTGCCTACGACGCCACAAGAAGCAGTCGAAAGGCAGCTAGGATCTGAACAGGACGCGTCCATGCACGTCCTGGGAGCGCCGCGAATACTTTTTTTATGAATATTTTACTTTTGTTAGTTTTCCTTTAATTCTTACAAGAAATATTAATTCTTACAAAAAATTAATTCTTTCAAAAAAAAATTTTTCCAAAAAAAAACAGATTAACTCTTACAAAACCATTTAATACTAACAAAAAAAAAAATTCTGAAAAATGTCGTCCTGGGAACACCGCTACTACTTTTTTTATGAATATATTACTTCTGTTAGTTTTCCTACGACGCCACATGAAGCAGTCGAAAGGCAGCTAGGATCTGAACAGGATGCGTCCATGCACGTCCTGGGAGCGCCGCCTGGCGCTAGAAAGAGAGGGGGTGTCCCACATGTATATCTTTCTCTTTCTATCGCCCTCTACATTTTCGCCTATTGCATACTTCCTCCATGTTTATATGCTCTAAGATCAAACTAATGAAACAATGGGGAAAAAATGTCCGAGTAAGAAAAAACCCCTGTAACGATCTTGAATTACTTAATATCTAAAGCTTATGACTAATCTTACAACTACAACTATTTACAAAAATGCCTCCGCAGAGACTATACTTTAATCAGGTACATGTTTATGATTAAACTACCTCAGTCAGGTTTCTCCGTCGGGCTAATAGTTCTGGCATATGGATGCAATTGCCATCGAGCCACCAATATCTTTTAAAATTAAGTCTATGAAAATCATTACAGTCTTTTTTAGAGAGCGAACAAGAATACATGTATTTATCTCTCTCATATATACTGTCGCCCCTTTTCATCGCGATACGTTTATTCGCCTTGTTTCGCCGCCAATGATACAGCAGCGGAATGTTGTTGCTGTCCTGGATAAGCCCCATTTTGTCACAATGGATAAATGTCTGAGGGGAAATATATCCTGTCGTCATTTGTCTGGACGCATAGGCTTCATCATATACTGCGATATTCTTGATAATATCGTTATCTATGTACTTTAATTTACTATAATAATCGCGCGTCAGTTTGATTGTGAATAGGTCAATACGAGGAATCTCCGCCCTATCGTAAAGCTTTTGGTTACTGACATAATGTTGCCATTCAGATCTTTGTGTTCTAAATAATCCCAAGCATGATCTTAGGCATTTTCGCTACAGGCATCGCATTCTTTCGCCAGTAGAGTGATTAAAATTCCACCAGATGGGGGCGGCATATGAGACAATGGGCCTGACCAACAACATATATAAAATGATTTTTCTCTCGGCGAGAGGTATTTGTTTCTAAAGATTCTGCTGTTGGCCAGGAATGCTTTGCCAGCTTTCTCCAACTGTACATCAATGTGCTTGTTGCCTCGCAACAGATAGTCTAAATGGACTCCTAGGTATTTCACCGTTTTCATATGGGGGATCATGACTCTAGTGTTGGTGCCAGGGATCACTGCTGAGATATGGAAATCTTTACTTCCCGCCTTGGTTTTTGAATTAAGGTTTTCAAGGGGCTTGCGGAACAATATCGTCTCGCATTTACTCGGGTTAAGCCGGAGGTTCCAGGCCATAAGGTATCCATTAATATTATCAACCGCCGTTTCCAGCTTTTCCCTTAAGGGGCCTACTCTGTTGCCCGAAAGATAGACTATCATGTCGTCCGCGAATGTTAGCAATGCGGGACCACCAGGTTGGTTGAAGTTAAAAAGCTTGGGTAGATCGCTGTTAAAAATGCTGAACAACACTGGTGAATTGACAGTTCCTTGTTGCAAACCTTCTTCTATTTTAAACACCAGAGTTGACATATTATTTCCATCCCAGGTGACAAACGTCTTATCGCTAATCATGTCCCATATCAAATAAATCAACCACGGCGGGAACCCATTCTTTTGCAGCTTATGCAGCAGACCATTTAGCCAGACCGAGTCAAACGCTTTCTCAAGATCTAACAGGGCAGCTCCCACCAACTGACTTCTATCCACAAGAGGATTTACATCTGCCAGCAGCTTATGCACCGCGTGTGTGTAGTTGAGTGTAAATGTCTGAAGCCAAATTGGCTATCTGGTATGACCTTACGAGCTTTGCAATGCTGTAGAATACTATCATTAATCAATGCTTCGAATACTTTGCTCAAACTTGGTGTTAAGCTTATGGGCCGGTAGCTAGCCCTGCCTGGCGGACCCTGCCTTAGACGCTGGGTGAAGGACTGGGACGGAAACTTGTATATATATGAACGGAGGACGACTGAGAGTAGCAGCGAGAGAAGTGGCCCTCTGGTGGAGATAGTCTACCACGCGTCGTCTGCTCGAGGCCGCCACAGTTTTATTGTAATATTTATTCATCGTCGTGGAAAATATGTAAACGCTCGTTTAAGAAACAAAATGTATATTATTTATGTTAACAACGAAAATAGTAGACATAATCGATTCTGTAATAAGAGTCGACCCAGTCAAGACGTATTAGGGAGATTATATAAATACATAAAGTGTTCAATCTGAAAAGTAAAGTCTCCCCTCTCATTCAAAAAAGATGTTTCCTAAGGAAACAGATTTTTAGATTTAATATCATGCACACAATTACACCCTCAGAACTAATTCTGAACAGTGAAACGTACCAATTACCAGGATAACGCAAACTGCTTATCTCCGAGTAAAGCGATTTTCAAATGCAATTTTCTCGGAAAATCTTGAGAAGCGCGCCCTACTGCTTTGCCAAATTAACTTCGGAGGCGACATCTTCAAATTCTGCAAGGTTCAGGAAAATCCGTTTCCCGTCGACCTTAGTGTCCCCTTGTTAGGCCCGAAGCGAAGCGCGGGTATATTTTGCTGGTTAACGAATATTTCTTCACTTTTAGGTTAAAAAGTATAATGTATATGTGAATAATTTAGCCAATCAAATCAGTGCGTGCAAATGAGCACGCTTTGACTGTAACGCAAGCTGAGAACAGTCCTTTACCTTATCTCTTATTCCCGTGCAACGTGTTCGCATCTATACGCCTTTGTATAGTTTGTGCTTGTATGTATATGCTACGTAAGCGCATGCATTTACGCGTCCATACATACACGTTTGCGTCAGACGAGCTGTATATGTATGTACGGTTTAAAAATTGCGCAGCACACAAGTGTAGTATATGCGGAAAGTATACATCGAGGCGGAGAAGCTCGAGAGTGACAAAGATATACAGTACGTGCGATACCTACGTAAAAGAAACGTTTGCATACGCGTTTCTCTGTGCGAAGGAAGGTGTAGGGCAAACTGCTAGACTGCTACCTACCATCTAGGATAACAGATTTTCGCGAACAATTAACAAAGTCGAGCAGTTTCGAAAATGGCGGCCAAGAGTGGTGGCAGCGATGAGTGGGTGCCGATAATGAAACCAATATTAGCGGTATGGCAAGGTTTGTTCGACAAAAGTGAAATAATTGAATTGGCGAAGAGTATCGTTAAAAGGTAAGAATTATTTCGCAGAACAAAACAACTTATGGCGCGGTGAATAATTTATTACGGATTTTAAACCGATGACTGTTGATTCGTATATCGCATCACCCTTGATTTTTTTCACTGTCTTATCATCTTTATTTTACAGCGAGAACAAACTCGTCTCGCACGGGGAGCAATATGAAACCTTTTACACGTCTGTGGCTGCTCTCGCCGCGGATTATATTAGCGGTTGTGCCAGTACCTGTAAGTTTCTCTCTCTGTCTCTCTCTCTCTCCCTCCCTCCCTCTCTCTCTCTCTCTCTCTCTCTCTCTCTCTCTCTCTCTCTCTCTCTCTCTCTCTCTCTCTCTCTCTCACTCTCACTCTGTGTGTGTGTGGGTGTGTGTCTGCTGTACACACACACACACACACACACACACATACATATGTATATAACTATTGTGAAACGCGATTAGAGCATATTTCACGAGGCTGTGTTGGATAATGGTGTTTCTTTGACCGTTCGAAACGATCATCCATCCCTCTCATTCCTGTTTTTCTCTATTCAGTTTCCAAAGGTCAAATATCGATAGTTTGCCAAGCGTGCAGACTTCTTCTCATCCGTCTCGTCAACAAATTGTCGCGTCACCAAAGTCAACTGGCGGATGGCACGCCTACCGCTCTCAGTACGAAGCAATTGCTGCTTCCGATTCGTGCTCTTTGTATCGGACAATCGTTGCTCTCTTCCACCGAGGAGGTAGCCTTGATAGCCACGATGAAAAATTCAGAGATTCCGCTGTGCATAGAGTCGCCGCCACCACCTGGAAACGAGAAGGATGCGTCTCAACCTTCGAAAGATGCTGTACGAATTCGGGGTGATTTGTCGGGCAGCATTCTGGAACAGTTGACTATGCCTCTGCAAGACTTTACGTTATCCGTGCCCCTTGTCGTTGAAAATTCCAACGATAACGCCGTCAAGACGACGATGAACGAAGGAACTGGTAACGATGTTCATTCGGACGTTAAGGTTGGTACACTTAATACGTGTAGAATCATGTAATCGTTAGATGTAACGGCTAACAGCTGTGTGTTGTTGCTATTTTCCAGGCATCGTTTGTCGCCAATAACATAAATATCCTTCGAAACATGGGCGCAGGTGACGTCCTCTTGGACATGTGCTTGAACCTGCCTCACTTGTCGCGTTATACTCGCAAATACCAAGCGTATCTAAACAAAAAAGGTTTCAGCCTACCGGCGAATGCTTCCGAAGCGCACGCTGTACGCCACAGTCTGCACTCCGTGGCGAGTGACATTAACGTTGTTCACAGCGTAATGTCGCTACCTTTGCTCGAACCTTTGACACCGACAAAATTGGAAAAGCTGTCGACGTTGACCATGTCTTGCCTGTATTGCTCTATCGCGTATGCCACGGCATCCAGTATCGTTGGAATAACGAATGCCGTGTCGCCGAAATGTAGTACGAATACCTCGGCCGGAACGCAAACCACCGGCGGTGGTGGTGGTCAATGCGTCAAAAGTACCGAAGAAGAGTACGATGCTTTGGCGATTACGGTTGTCGAGAAAAGTCTGGAGATATTTGGGCTGGTCTCAAATGTAATAAAAAACAGTACGCGAGCAGGTGGCCATGTAAGAGATTTATAATTGCGTGTCGTCTCTCTACTGGTTCCCGACAGAGAGAGAGAGAGAGAGAGAGAGAGAGAGATTACGAATAATTTCTGTATCGTTTGTAAAACAGATTCTACAAAATCACCTGCTGATCGGAGTATGGCTGCTGGTAACCGGTTTACAGACACAACTATCGGTGAGCAGTTTTAGCGCGGCGGACAAGGGGAAAGAGGAAAAGGGAAAATCACCGAGTAAAGCGCGCGACGGAACTGTTAGAGTGAATCTCATGAAAGTGTAAGATATCCGTCGAAACTCGAGGGCAGTTTCTCTCTCTGGTGTTGTACGATCGCGGGACGAGAAGAAAACTTATAAATTCTTGGATTTCAGTCAACAAGGTTTTGGTGTGCTCTCGGTAGCCTTAGCTTCGCACGCGCTCACGTTAATGAGCGCCCTTCTGGAAGATGTATCGGTCGAAGCGATCAACGATTCTTCGGTTCCTCCTGAACCAGCACCTTTGGATATATTGTGTACCTGTAGCGCGCTTCAGAGAGCCATAACTTTCCTCCAAGCTGTACCGCTCAATCATCTGTTATTTTATTTGGCTACGATCAGTTACAGGAAGGTTAGTGCGTGGTGGTTGATTACCATCGCCTGTCTGTTACTATTCTCGTTTTCCGACCCCCCCCCCCCCCCCCCCCCCCCCCCGCCCCGGTAACTATATGTAAATACATCGCAGGCCTGTACGTTGAAACGAGTGCAAAAGCATCCTTTCGAAGGTGATGCTTTAAGCCAATCCGACTCCACGACGTATTACGAGGATCTGTTGAGTTGTTCGGATAATTCTACCGACGAAGGTAAGAGTAAAGTAAAATTGCCAAATCGAGAGCTAGACCGAGACGACGGTTAACTCTGGATTGAGATCATTTGCAACGTGTGTGTGATAGAGGAGGACAGCGAACCCATCTTGGGCTTATGGTTCGAGGAAACCATCGCTCCCTCGGACGGATCGCCCGCCACCGGCGCTAAAGAAGCCAGCAACGAAACCAGCGGCGAGCGTACCGTCACCACCATTGTCCCTGATAACCGCGAACCTCACGGTGTAAGGAATTTTTTCCCTTTGCGCGTTTGCAACTCCATGGACAAGGGAATAATATCGTGATTTCCTCTGTTTCTCTTCGTTGTTGTTGCAGTACATTTCGCTGGCCACTAAAATCTTTCAATTTATGAACCAACATTTGATCGGCAGTAGAAGCTCGTACGTGCGGGAATACGTGGTAAATGGCCTGGTGGAGCAACAGATGGTGATATTAGCGGCGATAATCAGGGATTTGGATCACGAGACCGCTAGAACGGAAACCGGTGAGAATAGTCTTTGGAATTACTTGATTACTTTTACTTGTTTTTGCATCATACTACCCGTCGATACATACTATCGTCGTGTTTATTATTGTCGCCAGGTACCATCTCGGTATTCTACGGTGCCACCTTGGGCACCATGTATTCCGAGTTTTCCCAAGCTTTGAGTCGATACACTCACAATTTACTTGCTCGAAATACGCTGAGCGAAAGTTTGCAAAACACTCTTCTTCAACACTTGGGCGTGAATCCTTGGTCCGGAACGGACAGTACGATTCCGTGTACTTGGCCCCTCCAAGTGTATCCTAGGACCTTGAGCGTGTTGGCGCAGGTAGGTGGTGTATTGGTTTCGAGTGCTAAATCCCCCCCATTTTGACTCGACTGACCATGGTAATTGCAAAAAGCAACGTTACCGATAGGTTCTTCTACTAAAACCTCCGTCGGAGAAGGAAGCGGCTTGTATAAGTATATGGCACCGTTTGGTAACGACTATCGTGGAGAACGTATGTAATCCACCTTCCACGTTCGAAGGAGAAAACGAAGGTACGTAACCGAGCGAATTGTTGTTGTTGTTGTTCGAATTCGTTGCAGCGACGAGATCGTCGTCGTTTGTATTTGCAGATTTAAACGTGGAACATGCTCAGTTGGTACTCATTTTGTTCCACTCTTTGAACTTGATGCAAAAGAAGTCGGTGCTGCTCGTGACCGGTAGCGGTGCTGTACGTTGTAGCGAAGCGGTGAAGACTCCAATGAAGGATTCTCAGTTATTGCACTTGTCGCGATTGCTATTATTGCTCGAGTACATGATGAAGCATCTGTATGACGCGCCTCCAGCGTTACTCGAACAAGTAAGTTGAGAATCACAGCGCGCGGTCAGTCGCCTGTAACGAAGCATTTGAAATTATTCCCCGCTTGTCGTCGTCGTCGTATCCTCGACTTTTACAATCTCATTCATCGTCGCGCGTCATCTCGCGTTTCGTTGGACGGGGGAGTATGACGAGGAGAATTATACAATTCGGGTTATTGGTACCGCGTTGAATAACGTCGTCCAACTACTATCAAATGCAAAAGCAACGCAGAGTTCGCGCGAGAACTAGATGTAGCAAGATACCAGGGCCGCCAAATCGAAAGACACGTTTGAGTGGTAGTAAGAATCTTGTACAATTTTATTTGTTTCACTCCGAGTCAGCTTCTTTAGCATTTCCCAGCTATCGTCTATTGTTTTCGATGATATTTACTACGTACATATTCGCGGATGCGCGCAGGTTCAATGGAACTTATTTTCGGCCACGAGTTTGGTTTGTGACGCCAAGGACGGTAATAAACAGACTGCCAGAATTTTTACACCGTGGGCGGAAATTGAGGACAATTATCGTAAATTCGGCACGCAAGATGAATTCTCGATGAAGCCCCGTTTCTACAATCTCTCTGCCAAGGACTTTAGTAATCAGGACATTCCGAAGCTGGATGGATTGGTTAGTATCGCTGCTGCGCTACCGTTTCGTACGTTCGGTGGTCTTTCGCGATTGAAATCACTCAACTTTTTACACCGTCGTTTCCTTCCTTTCTACCTTGCAGGCTTGCAATTTCATTCTGGGCGCGCCCGATAAGATGAAGTATCCGCTGCTGGTCGATGCGCTGATTGACATCTTGAATGTTCTGAATCAGGCGGACATGCCGAAGAAAGTTGGATCGGAGGGCAAAGATAAGGCGCCAACGTTCACGGGATTGTGCTCGATTCGGTATTGCTTTTCGATATGTTGGCGGTACGTATCGCGAACTTGGCTCGAGGAAAGGATGTTTGAATTTATTATAACTAATGTCTTCTTCGAACCGATGTAGAAAATCTGTAACATTTCTCTGTATCGCCGACAGATTGTTGTTAATGCTACCACCTTCTACGCCGTACATGGACAAACTGGCTCTTGGCGAGGAAATTCCTGCCGGGCCGATGTTGCTTCATTCGTTGATTTGGGGACCTCGAGCCGCGTATAAAACTTTCACCAGCTGGATAAAGGTAAATCGTGGTTGCCTCCGATCGTAGAAATTCTGGGTCGGTACGTCTTTCCGAGCGTGTCTGGGTTAGACGTTGGTAAACGCGAGAGGTTCACTGTGCTATTCTCTTCTCTCGTAGGACTGCTTGGTCAGGCAAGGGATGTACATTCAGTATGCGGAGAATCTTTTGAAAACCGTATCGTCCACCGTGAATTCCGTCAAGTATGACGTTACGGTTGCAAAAAACTGTATCACCGCATTGAAACCAGAAACAAGTTTCAACAACAAGATAATGCCGAAAAGTGCGTTACCGAGGCTTAGTTCCTTGTGTATCTTGGCCTCGGTTATCGGCAAGTTACAAGTCCTGTTCGACGAAAGCATATCGAAAAATCAGAACGAGAGTGTGAAAAATTCCAAGTAAGTCGAACGAGATCGACGACGACGACGACGACGACGACGACGACGACGACGACGACGACGACGACGACGACGACGACGACGACGACGACGACGAGACCGACACCCTCCTTTGCTGTGTGAAATTCTAATTTTTCTTCTTCTTTCCGTAGGAGTCCGCAAAGCACGGAATCAGGGAGTACGAACGCGACCAAAATGATAATCAATATTCTTCCCCATGTACTCTCGTTAATCGAATCTATCTTATCCTCGTGCCGTTCGAGCATACTTCACCAAATGCTCGAATCTTTGGAGCAAGAGGGTAAATATGGTCCACGGGATTACGCGATACTGGACGATATTGTTGCTATGACAGGTGCGAATTGGGCGACCGAAGCATCTTTGATTACTTTTCTACCAAATTCCATAAAATCGGTTCTCGACAAATGGAAATCCATCGACGTTGCTCACATACCTTGGGTGAGTAGTGTACGCACTAGGGTGGCTCTTATTTTCGATTTTTGAATTTTCTTCGGGGCACCCTCCAGAATAGTTCCAAATAATTAAAAAAAAAATCTGTGTAAAGTTTCAGCTCGATCGGATAACGGGAAAGGGTGCCCCTGGGCCGTTAAACATTTAAATCATTATTTAACAGCTCGCGAAGTCGATTTTATATAACATCTTCCAAGTTATTGATTAAATAAAAAAATATGCCAAACAAAAGTTGTAGTTCCGGACAAGGAGCATCTTTTTTGGTGTATTACTATTTTTCGTGCGACAAACGGTTTTCGAAAAAAATCCGAAAAACTAAAAAAAAAAAACTTTTTTTTTTTCAAATTTTGAAACTTTAAATGCTTCTAGAAAGCTTTTTATTTATGAAGGTGAACAAAAAAAATGGAATTTATATTTTCGAGGACTATTTTTTAAACATTTACGGGGGGGGGGGCATATACCGAAATATGAAAACAAGATAAAAAAAATTTCTTCTTATTTTCAGTGTTTGATATGTGATGAATGTTTCCTGAAAAGTTGGGGTCGAAATTCGCAAAAAATATCGGAGATATACGCATTAGAAGTCAAGTATGCTCATTGGTGGCAGAGACGTAACAGCATTAACCTTTAGGGTTGAAAATGAAAACTACACATTTCTTTCAGTCTTCATAAATAAGAAATGTTCGATATACATGTAAATTTTCAAAATTTGAAAAAAAGTCGGACATGAAATCTTGCACTTTTTAGGCAATAAAAAAGAAACTATGAATCAAATAAAATATCCACGCCGTCACAAAACTGAGTAACAGTGTTTCATATAGCCATGCAAAATTTGAAGTAAATCGGTTGAATAGTATTCGAGTAATCGTGGGTAACATGCTAGAAAATCATGATATCCAGAAAAATGCATTTGAATACCTCACTTCTGACGTCTATATCTCCGATATTTTTTGCGAATTTCGACCCCAACTTTTCAGGAAACATTCATCACATATCAAACACTGAAAATAAGAAGAAATTTTTTTTTTTATCTTGTTTGCATATTTCGGTATATGCCCCCCCCCCCTTAAATGTTTAAAAAATAGTCCTCGAAAATAAAAATTTCATTTTTTTTGTTCACCTTCATAAATAATAAAGCGTTCTAGAAGCATTTAAACTTTCAAAAATTGAAAAAAAAGTTTTTTTTTTTTTTTAGTTTTTCGGATTTTTTCGAAAACCGTTTGTCGCACGAAAAATAGTAATACACCAAAAAAGATGCTCCTTGTCCGGATCTACAACTTTTGTTTGACATATTTTTTGATTTAATCAATAACTTGGAAGACGTTATATAAAATCGACTTCGCGAGCTGTTAAATAATGATTTAAATGTTTAACGGCCCAGGGGCACCCTTTCCCGTTATCCGATCGAGCTGAAACTTTACACAGATTTTTTTTTAATTATTTGGAACTATTCTGGAGGGTGCCCCGAAGAAAATATTGAAAAAAAATTTTTACCAAGAGTAAATAAGAGCCACCCTAGTACGCACGATGGATCGTGGCGCATCCAAGTACATGCGCTGCTCCGTTATAAACGTTTCTCGCGCGTCGATTTACAGAATACTTACGCGAACGACATCATACCGGCGGAAACTTACATCCTGGCAACTGTGCACCATCACGTGAGTTCGCTCTCCGAATATCCAACGTTCTCGATTAATCCGTCTCTGAAGAGTCTACTGCACAGCTTAGTTGCCTTTATGGTGGAATACGTCACGTAAGTTTTTCTTCTCGAACGTGTAGGGTACCTACACACACACACACATATATATATATATATTTGTCGGAGCAGCAGGTGTAACGTAGATTTTGCTCGATAGTCCTGCTACAGCGTCGGAGAACTCGGACGTGCGTTCTCAAGCGCTGGATATTCTTGTCGCTTTGTCGATGGATGCTCGTACCGATTATCTGCAGGACATGGCAAGCAAAACATTAACGAAACTTGTCGGCGGTGACAACGACAGCGAAACGCGACAGTTGCGGGAACATCTCTACGTTTTGCATCACACGTACAATTTGATAATCGAGTATACGAGTGATAATCAAGATCCTGTCAAGTGAGTAGTACCCTATACATTCACTCGCGTTGCTTTGCCCACGGCGGAAACGTTTACCGTAACGCGTGCGATTCCATATCTTTCCTCAGTATTACCGTCGACGAGAAGATTTTGAAACGGTGCATCAAGTATTGGGAGCAGCTGTTAGAGAAACCAGTCGGATGCAAAGCTTTGGACTTGTTTTTCGCCCCAAACACGGAGAGATCTCTGGTGTCCGTTCTACTATGTATAACGTCGCCGCAATCGTCTCAACAATTTGCGACTCTAGTTTTACGTTTCTTCAACGTGCTGTTTGAGATTGGTAAGATACTCATATTTACGCACGATCGATGCGCTCCTGTTACGAAATCATTATTGTGTAACGCACACGCCCCTTTATCTCGACGCAGCCGATAAAGGAAGCGATGGGTCGTTGGAGCGCCTATGCGGATCCGTAACGAATCTGGCGTACGTGGAAACGGCCAAGTTGCAGACGTGGTTGAAACAAGTTATCATCCCAGGTGGGACATGCATTTCTCCGAGCGCGTCCTCGACCAACGTACAAACACCCACGGCGACGACGATAGTGGCCGCGAACGCGTAAGTGTGCGACTGTTGATTTTCTCTCTCGACTTGCGCCCGGGCAACAAGGGCGAATTAACGGAACGGTATTAAACGAACGGTAGGTCGGTCGCCGTCGCCGTCGCCGTTACCGGTACCGCCGGCTTGCCCGCCGCCGCCGAAGACGCGCACAAACCGGACCAAGTCAATAACGCGCCGAGCAATGAGCAAGATCCGTGGCCGATATTGTTGTCGGACGGTTCTGTGAGCTATAACCAATTCGCAAGTATCATTAATCATCAGCAACAGCAACAGCTCCAACAGCAGCGTTCCGTGTACGAGAATAGTCGGCTTTTGCGAGCGCTTACCAATTACATTGTCAAGGAAAAGAGGTAGGGAAAGTAGTTGTTTGTTGTATCGAATAGTTTTGGTTGTCCGCTTTAACCCTTTCGGTACCAGCGCCGGATATATCCGGCATCCATCTGATGACCTGTGTGGACCAGTGCTACTTTAGTCGGTATCTCTAATAGTGTAAAAAAAAAAACAAATTAGTTAAAAGCACTTTCGCGGAAATGTGCGCAGTACCGAAAGGGTTAAGGTCGAGTTTCCTAGCCGCGGTCGGCGGCTGCGGCCGGCGGCGGTCCCACTAGCGCAACGGAGACACAGATGCATACTTCTCCATTGCAATAGTGGGACCGCCGCCGGCCGCAGCCGCAGCCGCCGATCGCAGCTAGGAAACTCGACCTTTACACATCCGATTCCGCTCGACACCGGTGCCTGCGGACTCTTGGTTTGTTTACATGAATTTTATTCGTATAGCGGCGTAGGTGAAGGTGTACCAGTTACTATTCTGCAAGCACTCATACCATTGGCATACCAGATTCTCTCTCCCGCGATCGAGGGTAATGGTTTCTCAGAGTTGATGAGCGTCATGTCTACGCTAGCCGACGCCAGCTCCGAGAAAGGACACTCGTTGCTGTTTAAAGCGGCGATCGAATGGGTCGAGCTATGGTAACGTATCCTTCCTCCCCCATTTCCTGTTTAAAACTTTGACTCGCTACTGTGGATCGAACGGGGTCCATTTATTACTCTTACCACATTGCTCGTTCACACATACATTTTCCTATACGCAGCAAGGAACAATTGATGAATAGAGATCTCCGGACTTTGGACAAGCCGCTATCGTTCGTGGAAGCCGGTTGCTGTATACTCAATTATATAGCGGATGTAGTGAGCGCGGTGTGTCCTCGGTCGATGAATGCGTCGCAAGACCGAGCGACGAGTCCTCCTTGGGAAGGTGCTACGCCGATCAACGACGTTAACGATAGTGACTGGGTGGACGATATTCCGCACGAAGACGAGGATAGCGCCGCCGAGGATTCCGACGAGGATAGCCTGTGCAATAAGCTTTGCACTTTTACCATTACTCAAAAGGAGTTTATGAATCAACATTGGTATCATTGTCACACGTGCAACATGGTAGACGGGGTCGGTGTCTGCACGGTGTGTGCTCGTGTTTGTCATCGCGGGCACGATGTCACGTACGCGAAATACGGAAACTTTTTCTGCGACTGCGGTGCCAAGGATGACGGCTCTTGTCAAGCATTGACCAAACGTAGCCTTCAAACGTCGGAACACCAAACTGGTAACGCTGGTGTTGCCGCTGCCGCCGTCGCAGTCGCCGCGACCACCACCACCACCACCAGCACCACCACCATCACCACCACTACCACCACCGGTAGCGGTACGATCGGCGGTAGTAGCGCCGTCGGTACGAACTACAGCAACGCGCTCGTCGGATCGTCGTCTCTTGAAAATCGAGATCTTCTTCCAACGAGTAGTAGCAGTAGTCTACGCCGGCGAACCTCCAGCCCGTTGAATTTTTACGACAAGCAAGAGAGGCAGTGCCGCGAGAAGCGAGGAAATTCGTATTTAGCCAAACAGCTGGGTAAATATACATATGTACGCGTATACGTACGACACGAACCCTCAACTTATATCCCCCGTTCTCCTTTCTCGCGTTTGTCCGACACACAGAAGCATCGAAAGACTGGATACACGATCACCTCTGGAAGAGCGGTCTGGTGTCGTCTTTGGTGGATTTAACAGGCGCACTGGTACCGGCTGTGGACGCGTCCTGTCGAAGAAATTCGGCGGTTGGTTGTCATGCGCGTGCTCAAACGGCACTTGCGCAATTACACACAGCCGATAAGAAATTCGAATACACCGATCAATTGATGGTACGTGCGCGTGATTGTTCCCGCGCTTGTTTCTGATCCTTTTTCTCTTTGGACTTGTGTAATTCGATACTGTCCTTTGGCCTTTCAGCTTTCCACGTTGGGATCGCAAGAGGGTGCGTTTGAAAATGTTCGAATGAATTACACGGGCGATCAAGGGCAAACTATTAGACAGTTGTTGTCCGCGCACATGATACGTCGCGTTGCCATGTGCTGTCTCTCGTCTCCCCACGGCAAACGACAACATCTCGGTAAGTTTTATCTAAACACCAATCATCTCGTATACATTGCGAGAAATCTCGTATTATGCTCGTTCGTCTGTCAATCACGCATCGCACACACACATACACACGTTTCTATTTCCGGTGCAGCAGTCTCGCACGAAAAGGGAAAGATCACGGTACTGCAATTGAGCGCTCTGTTGAAGCAAGCCGATTCGTCGAAAAGAAAATTAACATTAATGAGACTCGCCTCGGCACCAGTACCGTTCACCGTGCTATCGATAACGGGTAATCAATGGAACGAGGACTTTTTGGCAGTGTGCGGTTTCAAGGATTGTCACGTGTTGACCTTCAATACCTCTGGAACGGTGTCCGATCATTTAGTGTTGCATCCTCAGCTAGAAACTAGCAATTTCATCATAAAAGCGATTTGGCTGCCTGGATCCCAAACTCGGTTGGCCTTAGTCACCGCGGACTTTGTCAAGATCTACGATCTTGGGAAAGATGCGCTGTGCCCGCAATATTACTTTCTCGTGCCAACCGGAAAGATACGCGACTGTACGTTCATGTACGCGGAAGATGGCGTCTTTTACCTACTGATAATGTCCTCGGCCGGTTATATTTACGGTCAGGCGATGGACGAGGAAAGTTCGGCGAAACACGGGCCCTTCTACGTGACCAACACTCTTGACGTGTATCACCCGGAAATTAAGGACAACGGGCAGGTTGGCGGTGGTGGCGTATCGATTTATTATTCTCACGCTTTGCAGTTGCTCTTCTTTAGTTACGCGTGTGGCAAAAGTTTCATTGCGC
This sequence comes from Andrena praecox, assembly GCA_963932275.1. Taxonomy (NCBI): domain Eukaryota; kingdom Metazoa; phylum Arthropoda; class Insecta; order Hymenoptera; family Andrenidae; genus Andrena; species Andrena praecox. The sequence goes on from OZ010732.1 coordinate 92,285, forward strand.
CCTTCAAACAGATGAATACCGACGTGACGATATTATTTCAAATCAATCTCGCCGGCAATAAAGGTTCGAACGGAAATAAATCCAACAACAACAGTCAACCGCAACCGCTGTGTCAGTGGAGCGAAGTACCGAATCATCCCGGACTGATCTGCTCGGTTTTACAGACCAGCAATAACCCTGTAATATTGATGATTAAGCCCGATACGATAATGATTCAGGAGATTAAAGTCATCCCTGCCAAGGCTAAAATAATGGATACGGTTGCGATAAGGCATCCAAGCTCCAACGCTGAGCATCGTACAACCTTGATACTGTTATGCGAGGATGGCAGCCTGAGGATTTATATGGCTGGAATGGAACAAACCGGCTATTGGATGTCGCCTACGGTTCAACCCGCGGCGGGTACTATGGCCGCGGTGAAGCCGACGCGAAAGAAGAAAACAACGAAAACGGGGAAACCGTCGAGTTCGGTTTCGTTCCCTATTGACTTTTTCGAGCATTGCCAAGCGATGAACGATGTCGAATTTGGTGGCAATGACTTGCTGCAAATTTATAACGTGGCACAAATCAAGCATAGACTCAACACAACTGGAATGTACGTTGTTTCCACGAAGGCGATGGGATTCAACGTCGAGATTACCAATAACGACGCTGTTCTGGTTATGACGGGAATTCGGGTATTACTTGGCAATCAGGACATTCAAAGGGCACCGATTTATCTCGAGGTAGATTATTTGCGCGCGCGTGTAATCGCGAACCGCGTGGTAGTCGGTCGTTCGTACTCTCTACCTTTTCTTCTTCTTTGTCGCGTTTTGTAGGTATTCGGTAGAAGTATTCGTACGACCTTGAGTAAAAGTCGCTGGTTCGATATTCCCTTGACTCGAGAGGAAAGTCTTCAAGCGGACAAAAAATTAACTATCACTTTTGGACCGTCTCAAGATGCTGAAGGTGTCATTATGGTGGATTCCATTAAAATGTACGTATCTTTTATCAACTTTTATCGACTGTTAGCGTTTAGCGTTGATCGCTGATCGCTGACCGTTGGTTACAAGACTAAACGCGCATCAACTTTTTTTCTGTCCGTGTACACTACTCAGATACGGTAAAACGAAAGACGCCTTTGGTTGGCCCGAAGAGATAGAAGACACCCCGACCGGGCAACAATCAACGTCTGCTGCACCGCCGGTAACCACGATAAACAATGATACGGAGAATGCCCTCGCTGTACCCGCTCCTTTGTCCTCGGTCAACAGGTATGTCGAATAAATTTTAGCTCGGTATGTTGATACACACACACGCGTGTTGGAAACTAGCCTGGATGTGCGTAGTAAACTCGTCGTTGTTCTCTTGTAAGACGAAATGTTTTATCGTTATACGTAATGCTTTAGCTCCACAAAGGACAATTCCCATATTAATATCGAAAGGTAAGGAGAACTGGAAACACGATTTGTAGTGTGTGTTTATGATTCGCAGCAGTAGGAAACGTCGAATAATTTACATATTTTGTGAAACGAATGAATCACGCTATTGGGTGCCCATCATTTTATTGTAGAATGGTCGCTGGTATCCTGGAAGTTTTAGAGTTGTCGTTCAACGCATGTCCCAACTATAAGCATAGACTCTCGTTGAAAGCAACTGCGATCGATGTAGCATCGAGATTGCTCACACTGCCGACTCCGCCATCGGTACAGATGCATACGACTGCGCTTCTAGCCGCCCTTCATGTAACCAGACGGGCATACCATCTACACAAGGTACACTACATCGATATATACACTTGAGAGTAGAGTGGAGTGGAGTGGAGTGGAGTGGAGTGGAGTGGAGTGGAAAAGAAATATAAAAATCTGTTTTCAGGATCACGTACTACTGTCGCATGTACTGGATTCGTTAAAGTCGATGAGAGAACTTAGTGACCCGCGTGACATCGACGCAGAAAACTTTTATAGGCTCGTACTCATTGTTCGGGGTATCTCCGTTTCGCGACCACTAAACCTTGCCAAATTTACCGAGCAGTACACGAGCAGCGAGCCAGTCGATGAAATTTACGGTGAGACACGAGTGTAGACTTTTGTTTGCTTATTTGTTTATTCTTTGCTTTGCTAAGACCACACACACTGCTAAAGACATTCACTAATCTCGCTGTATTTTGTTTCATCGATACCTAGTACCAATCTTCGAAACGGATCGAGCGAGTGCTGACCAACTTTGTACAAGCGTGAACAAAAGCACGTACCAGCAGCATCTGGTCGTACAACTTATGGAGATACTGTGGTCCCTACATATGGCGTATCCAAAAAACATGGCCCTCGCACCGGTGGTAGTTCCGGGATTGACACATGCCGAAGGGACAGTTCACGCGATCGTTGAAATTATTCATGCCTTTACGACATGCGATGTGGAGAAAAACGTGCCTTTGGCCGCGAAATTATACTTGCAACTGTTACTCTCGTCGGACACGACTATTAGTTTTAGCGCGAAACAGGCGATAATTCGTGTTCTGAAACCGAGATACGTAACTAGACGAGTAGTTTACATACCACCAAGTCCACCCAGCTGCGGCACACCAGGTAAAATGATGATGATGATTATTATCTTCACATTATCGAGCGCGACACTCTGGCAGCACGGGTTTTTTCTCTCTTCTTGCTTCCTTTTCGTTTCCTAATGCGCAGGAGTGGCCGTGGATGCGGAGGAAAGGCCCGCAGCAGCAGCCTCTGCGCGATCGCAACAGCTGGATAGCAGCGAACCGATCGGCGGCGGTGGATCGGCGGCGGTTGTCGTCGACGATCCCCTGGCGATTATGCTCGCAGCCAACAGTGGTCAATGTTCCGCCACTTCTACCGTAGCCGCTATGACAATGGCATCCGCTACAGCTAGCTCCTCTACCGCCGGTAGCAGCGGACCAACTGCTAGAGGGACGGTAAATTCGTTGGAAACGTTGCTCGGTTCTGGAAGTTTCCCACAAATATTAGACGTACCACCGCCGGACACTGATGACGAGGCAACCATGGTGGAATTAGCGATTGCGCTCAGTTTACAAGACCACGAGGGGGGAGGAAGCGCCGATTTGCAAGCACTACGACCATTCCAATTCCATCAAAGCCTGTCCAACATACAAGGACTGGAGAGGAGCCTTCGGGGCTTGACCGGGCCGGCGTTACAAAGTCTACAAGCATTAGCGGCGCAAGGATTGGTTCAAGTTCAAAGTACGAGCCAGGTATGTATCGGAATTTCGATTAATTTGATTAATTCGACGCGCTCGTTTTGTGTTAGCGGGGTACGTTCGGTTGTAACGGGACTGGGCGGTTATTTACGTGCAGGCGCTTGTTCAGGGTCAAGAAGGTGGAGGACACTATTCGGACACGACCGCTTCTGCTGGAGGTTCGGACGACGAGGGGTCGACTGCCGCCACGGATGGTAGCACGCTACGAACGTCTCCGGCAGAGCAAGTGAGTTGAGTCGCGCGCAATAACACACCACTCCTCTTATCGTTTACTTGTGTGTACTACTCTCTGCTCTTGTTGCCGTTTACACACAACAACAACAACACTCGCATCGCATAACTTGCGGAGAAACATTATTAGTGTGTAGTCCGGGAAAGAGGCGGGGCGGGAGGGAGAGAGACTACCAGAATCTCGTATGTATCAGGTCGTAGTAACGTTTGGGGCACATTTTATGTTAGGGTGGTAGTGGTGGTAGCAAGGGTAGCGAGAGCGGTGGAAGCGAGAGCGGAGCAAGTGCCGTAGACAGCATGACGGGGGAGCATAATGTATCGGGGAGGAGCTCCGCATACGGAGACAATGTTCCCGATTCTGTAGTTCCGATGGGAGGAGGAATTGGCGTCAATCAAGCAACGACACGTTCCGAAACTAATTCCGTGGGTGGTGGTCTTCACGCGACTTTCACTGTAAGTGCTGCGCCGTCATTACCGCCGTTGCCGTAAATGTCACACATTTTCCGAGCGCCGTTTTATTTTTTATCTCGTTTATTCTCTCTCTCTCTCTCTCTCTCTCTCTCTCTCCCCCTCCCCTCCCATCCCCCTTATTTTCTTTCTTTTCCCGGTGTGTGTCCCCATTTCTGACAGAGTAGACTGTAATAAATACAATGCGCCTCCTGTATGCACGTCCACACTTGCAGTGTTCTCACATACTACCTTTGCGACTCGATCAACACCTCTTGTTATTAGTAGAGAGAGAGAGAATAACCTTTTAACCAATGCTGAGAACCCAAAGAACGACGTTCAAAACGACAGCAGCTATCATGTGCAATTTGCCCTGAGCATTCTACCCCTCTTTGTTCTTCTTTGCTCTCATCCTACTACTAACGTCGTCGTCGTCGTCGTCGTCGTCGTCGTCGTTTAGTTTGACGGAAAATTAAACGCGCACCGTGATAAAAAAATGGATCAATACCATTTTAAGGTCGCCGCCGAGCAAGAGAGGATGGGCGCGGAACAGCAAGACGCCACCGAACAAGAAGATGATACGAGTTGCAAAGTCGCCGCGACTCTGCATACCGTTCGATTGTTACTGCTCGAGAGATTGATGCAATTCGTGCCAAACTTGACGAATGTGGCCGGCGTCTTGGCTATTCCATTTATGCAGGTGTGTGTTTGTATTATGATTACTCGGTATTATCAACAACGTTGATGTAACAACATGTTGTTCCCCCGTGTAGGTTCTGTTGATGCTAACGTCCGATTTGGATGGGCAACAGGAGAAGGACAAAACTTGTGTCCAACACCTGCTTCGGATCTTGGTAAACGAATTGGAAATGGATAAACCTGATACGAGCGATATATGTCAACGTAGTAACAAGAGAGAAGTTCATTTGGTTATTATGCGGTTACTGAGTAAGTGTAGCGGGACACAAAAGTTGTTGTTAACGCGATACACTTTTCCTGGTTCTGTCAAAGTAAAACATTTAATTTTCCCCTAATGATTCTCAGGTGTGCTAATGTCCCGCTCGAAATACGCCGCCAAGACGCAGTCGGAAAATTCGAATTTTGTATCCCAAACGGCAGCCGCGATACTTGGCAAGGCGGGGGTAATCGATTATTGTCTAACGTTGTTGAAAGCATTGTTGCAATATTGGAAAACGTAAGTGTTGTTGCTACTGCTGCTGCTGCTGTACACGTGTGTACAACGCGCAGCGAGTGGCAATGGATTGACATCCTGGCAAGTAGAATTTACCTTCATAGTTTAATTCCCTTGTTGTCCCGGGTATAGAACGTCAACCGAAGAAAGTGGAACAACCACCCTCGGCGGGCAGCTGCTCAAGCAACACCTTACGGCTTCTCCGCCGGACATGTCGCCCTTCTTTTTGCGGCAATACGTTAAAGGACACGCCGGCGATGTGTTCGAACCCTATCCACAATTATTGACGGAAATGGTACTACGATTGCCCTATCAAGTGCACAAGTATGCCGAATATGCAACAGCAGCGCAGCCGCCAGTTTTCGAACAACTGTGGTACTTTTATCTCTGTGAATACATGATGTTCTATCAAACCCCAGTTGTTAGACGGCAAGTGCGAAAATTGCTTCTCTTTATCTGTGGCAACAAGGAAAAGTACAGGCAATTGCGCGATCTGCATGCTCTGATTTCGCACGCTCAGGTAAGTGGTCTGATTTCGTACGCTCGAGCCGTAATGTCGTCGCCCGGTACACATATTCCATCTCCCGCTCGGGATCTGGATCTGGATCGGTCTGGCCGATTTTCAATTTCTCTCTCTCTATGTGTGTGTAAAACAGTCGGTAGAACAATGCTGCGCCGCCGGCGGATTCGACCCTCTTCAAATGCTTCCGCATTCCATCAATTTGCCTTATGATTCGTTGGTGGAGTTGATCGAACACCTGAAATGCTGCGTCGAAATAGCAACTAGCCGTACTGGAAATTGGCAACGGTTTTGCTTGAAGCAGAACACGGTGTTATCCTACCTCTTTACTATATCGACGCTTTTGGACGAAGGCGTTAGTCCTACGGTGCTGCAGCTGTTGCAGTGTGCTATATGCTCGAGCAACAAGCAGAAAGAGTCCAAGGATAGCAAATGCAAGGTAGTAAACGCGAGATGATTTATCTCGAGAGTGATTGAATAAGTTGATTCCTTATTGCGTGATTTGCCTTGTTGTTTCATCCGTTGTGCCAGGAAACAACGACAAAATCCGGAACCGTGGGAGCGAAAGAGAGAGAACGCGAACGCGAGAAATCAGAAGACTCGGATACAGAAGCGAAATTCGAGCAAGTTCAATGCTTGGCTTTAGTCGAACAAATTCAGAAGCAAGTTTCCCCGAGCTTGTTGATGAAATTCATTCAAACTTTCTTGCTCGAAACCAACAATACCAATGTCCGATGGCAAGCGCACTCTTTGGTACTGGCTATTTACAAGTAAGCGAATAATATAGTGCCCCTTTACTCACTCCAACAACAATAAGCGCATCCGATCGGATCGATTGAACTCGAGTGGTAGAGAGTGTGGGGATGACGACGGTGTTTCTCGTTTCGTTTTAGGAACTGCAGTCCGGCCGATCAGGAGACTTTGTTGGACTTGCTGTGGCGACTGTGGCCCCTATTGCCCGCGTACGGTCGAAAAGCGGCACAATTCGTAGATTTGCTCGGTTACTTTTCTCTCAAGACTCCTCACGCCAGCAAGAAGATGCACTGTTATATGGAGCAAGCGGTGGCGGTGCTGCGGGCGCAAAATCAGTTGCTGGCGCGTCATCCGAACGCCAATCTCTATGCGAATCTCGCTCAATTCGTCGAATTGGATGGTTATTATTTAGAGAGCGAACCTTGCTTGGTCTGCAACAATCCCGAAGTGCCGATGTCGACGATCAAGCTTTCCTCGATCAAAGTCGATTCAAAGTTCACGACGACCACGCAGATCGTGAAATTGGTGGGGAGCCATACGATCGGTCGAATCACCCTTCGCATAGGTGACCTGAAACGAACGAAAATGGTCCGTACGATCAATATATATTATAACAATCGGTCGGTTCAGGCGGTGGTGGAACTGAAAAATAAACCGGCCTTGTGGCATAAGGCGAAGAAGATTACGCTGGCTCAAGGACAGACGGAGATCAAGATGGAGTTCCCGTTGCCGATCATCGCGTGCAACCTTATGATCGAGTATGCGGATTTCTACGAGAATATCCAGGCTTCTTCCGAGACTCTGCAATGCCCACGGTGTTCCGCGAACGTGCCAGCGAATCCGGGTGTTTGCGCCAATTGCGGGGAAAACGTGTTTCAGTGTCACAAGTGCCGGGCTATCAATTACGACGAGAAAGATCCGTTTCTGTGTCACGCCTGCGGTTTTTGTAAATACGCAAAGTTCGATTACACGCTGACCGGGAGGCCTTGTTGCGCCGTCGATCCGATCGAGAACGACGACGATCGAAAGAAAACGGTGGCGACTATCAATGCTCTGCTGGAGAAGGCTGACAGAGTGTACAAGACTTTGATCTCGAACAAACCGACTTTGGAAATGTTGCTGGTGAAAATATCTGAACACCGATTGGATCGTGGTCTGGAGGACGGTGGCGGCGGCACGGCTATTCAAGTGTCCAGCGCAAGTGGTGGTACACAGGTGAACAGGGCCATACAGTTGCTCGCCCAAAGATACTGCGGTGAATGTAAAGCCTCGTTCGAGGAACTGAGCAAGATTATACAAAAGGTTTTGGCTTGCCGACGAGAACTTGTGGCGTACGATCGTCAGCAACGAGGTCAAAATGTTGTCGTCGTCGCCGCCGCTTGTCCGTCGACCGGTACGACGACGACGACGACGACGACTACGACGACAACGTCAACGTCGTCGTCGTCAACGTCGTCGTCGTCGTCGTCGTCTTCGTCGTCGTCGTCTTCGTCGTCGTCGTCGTCGTCGTCGTCGTCGTCGTCGTCGTCGTCGTTCTCCTCGTCGTCTTCTCATACCCACGGCGTTGCCAAAGAAGAACTCTTGATGACTATCCAAAGCACCACGCCTGAAACACCAGCGATCCAGCAACAGCCGCAAGAATCCATCTGCCGGATGGCCGCCGTAAGCCCGCAACCGGTGGGCCGTTGTTACGGTTGCGCGACCGCAGCTACGGAACACTGTTTAACTCTGTTGCGCGCTTTGGCTACCAATCAAGTTGCCAAAGATGTGCTGTGCAAGCAAGGCTTAATTCCGGAGCTAGTCGAGCACAATTTACGAAAAGGTACCGTGCAAATGCAGGAGGAGGTTCGGCAATTACTGTGCCTCGTCACCAGAGATAATCCACAGTCCACGAAAGAACTTTCGTCTCTATTGACCGGGAGGATCACTTTGACGCTTAGAGGTCGCTTGGCTACCTCGGATCTGTTCCTGGCGGTGCGGCACGAAATGGCGCTGTTGGCCGCTTTGGTTCAGAAAGAGGACGCGTGCTGGGAGCAGAAGCTGCGATGCGTGATGCAGCTGTTCTTGATGGCTTGCAAGGAATCCGCAAGTCCCGTTGTCATGGAAAGTATAATTCTGCCGTGTCTAAAGATACTGCAAGGACTGGTGAAGCCGGAACAACCGATCTCGAAGAAGAACAAAGACAAGACGATCGAGTCGCTGGCAACTGTGCAGCCGCCGGAGGAGGGTATCACCATCGACGTGAGCAAATGGTTAAACGGAGACGCCAAGTACTCGTATCTGGAGTGGATCCGTCGTATGCCGATGAAAAAGATGGAGCCGCCGCCGCCGCCGTCGTCGTCGGGAGTGGGCAAGCCGGTGAAAAAGGAGGAAACCCGTGGCCTCTATCTGATGGAAAAGTATGGGCATAGATGGCGTAACCGTTGCGCGAAACAACAAGGCGTTCAACCGCTGAAATTGGCTGACGGTGCCTGGTTGAAAGAGGTTCTGTTCAACCCGAGTTCGCGACTCGCACGACAAGTTGCCTGTAACATGATAGAGAGCCTCTGCTGTCAGGGAACAGAGCGCAAGAAAGAGGTACTGGTCCTGCTCACCTGCTATTTAGAAGAGTTGCGCACGGCCGGCGAGAGCAGCACCGAATTCCTTACGTTGTACCAAAGTTTAATCAAGCAATCGCCTTGGAAGCAATTTCTGGCTGTGCGCGGCGTTATGACCTTGATCGCGGATCTCTTGACAAGGGAGATCGACGAGCTTCATCGACTGGAGGAGACAACATTGACCAGCGACTTGGCCCAAGGATACTCTCTGAAAATGCTCACGGAACTGATGGCCACGTTTCTCGAGCAGAAAAACATAAAACAGCAATACAAGGGCCGGCTGGTGGCCGCCGTCCTCAACGGTTATCTTTCCCTAAGGAGGTTGGTGGTCCAACGAACAAGGCTGATCGACGACACGCAGGAGAAGCTGTTGGAGCTTCTCGAAGAGATGACCACGGGCACGGAGGAGGAGACCAAGGCGTTTATGGCCATCTGCGTGGAGACGGTGCAAAAGTATAGCGCGGAAGATGTCCGCACGCCGGTATTCATCTTCGAACGGCTCTGCTCAATCATCTATCCGGAGGAGAACGACGTCGGAGAATTCTTTTTGACGCTTGAGAAGGATTCGCAGCAAGAAGATTTCCTTCAAGGTCGAATGCTGGGAAATCCTTACAGCAGCCTAGAGCCTGGACTAGGGCCGCTTATGAGAGACGTTAAAAACAAGATTTGCCAAGATTGCGAGTTGGTAGCATTGCTAGAGGATGACAACGGGATGGAGCTTTTGGTAAACAACAAGATTATCAGTCTGGATTTGCCTGTGAAAGAAGTGTACAAGAAGATCTGGGTAATGGAAGGCGGAGAGTGCGACGCGATGCGTGTTGTCTACCGAATGCGAGGATTGCTCGGCGACGCCACGGAGGAGTTTGTTGAAAGTTTGAACGCGAATAGCGAGCAAGAGGTGAACAACGAGGAGGTCTACAAGATGGCCAACGTTTTGGCCGACTGCGGTGGCCTTCGGGTAATGCTAAACCGATTGGCCGCGATACAGGACCTGAATCGAGCTCGGCCGTTGCTTCAGGTTCTACTCAAGCTCTTTCGACTCTCGGTGAAAGTGAAAAGGAATCAGGAGGTGCTGAGTAAGCCCGAGCTGGGGGCGATAACGGTGTTCCTGGACGTCCTGCAACGTTGCCTCGCCACCGAATCCGAGAATTCCCAAGCCAAAGTTACGGAGCAGCTGCTGGACATCATGGAAACGATTCTGACGCATGCAGCCTCCCAACCGTTGTCCAGTTTCGAGGCTTTCTCGCGTACGCTCGGTGGGCCGGAGCACATAAAGGCGCTTCTTTCGTGCACCCAATCCGCGGCGGCGGTCAGACAAAGTAACAACGTGTTGGCGCACCTCGCGCGAGTCCTGGCCGCGCTTACCTATGGCAATCGAGAGAAAATGGCTCTTCTCTGCGACTACTTTAAACGTGTGCTAAACTTTTACAAGTTCGACTTTGAGCACGCGCCGGAGGACGAACAGAAGCTCGAACTCTTTTGCATTCTCACACAGGCCATCGAACGAAACGCCATTGGAAATACTCTGAAAGACTACATCATAAGCATGGGTATTGTAAAAGACGCCTTCGACTACATAACCGTACACGCGCCCTGCGTCAAGCCCACCCTCTTGCGAACGGATAGCGACGAGTTGAAGGATTTTATCTCGAAACCGGCGCTCAAGTATATCCTACGATTCCTTACCGGCTTGGCAACGGACCACGAGCCTACGCAGCTAACGGTATCGCAAGTTACCATCAGTATAATACACAGGCTGGAACAAGTGTCCTCGGACGAGCACGTCGGTTCCTTGGCGGAAAATCTTTTGGAGGCTCTGTGCACGAATAAACGTGTAGCGGATTTGATCGAAGAGGCTCGACAGCATACGCGCAGCGAGAAGAAACGCTTGGCGATGGCGATGCGGGAACGACAGTTGGGCGCTTTAGGCATGCAGACGAACGACAAGGGTCAAGTGATGGCCAGTGGAACGATTCTCCAACAGATGGAGGATCTGGGTGACGAAACGGGACTGGTCTGTGTCATATGCCGCGAGGGATACAAATTCAAGCCGAACATGGTAAATCCTTGATCGCTCCGACAACAATTCGATTCGTGGTTCTTTAATTAGTAAGGATGATGGAACAACAGCCATACACCACTTTTTATCATTATCAGCAGCATCATCATCATCATCATCTCATCATCTCATCATCTCATCATCTCATCTGTTCCCAGGTTTTGGGCATCTACACTTTCACGAAACGCTGCAACGTGGAAGAATTCGAAACGAAACAAAGGAAAACCGTAGGCTACACCACCGTTACGCACTTCAATGTTGTACACGTTGACTGCCATATGTCGGCCGTAAGGTTGGCACGAGCCAGGGACGAGTGGGAAAGCGCGGCCCTGCAAAATGCAAACACCAAGTGCAACGGACTTTTGCCTTTATGGGGTCCTCAAGTTCCGGAATCTGCTTTCGCTAGTTGTTTGGCAAGGCACAATGCCTATTTGCAAGAGTGTACCAGTCACCGCGACATATCTTACTCCTCGACTGTACATGATTTGAAATTATTGTTACTACGATTTGCCCAGGAAAAGAGTTTTCACGAAGATACGGGAGGAGGAGGACCTCAGTCAAACATGCACATGGTCCCTTATCTCATCCATATGGCTCTTTACGTGATTAACAGGTATGTACGTCGAATAAAACCAATATACATATGCCTAACCCTTCGGTAAGACGAGTAATTTCGTGTAAAATAATTTATCATTTCCGATAAATGTGAGGTGCTACTGAAGAATTTCTGTAGAGCAAGTACATATGTACGTACGCCTTGCTATTTTAACACAACATGTTGTGTTCGAATGTTGTGTGTGTTGTAGCACGCGATCGGCCGTGAGAGAAGATAAAGCCTTGATCGGATATTTGGAAACTCCTTCCGGATCTAGTTGGCTCGAGAATTGCTACGAAGCCGAGGGACCGTTTTTCCAGTGCGCCATCTCCCTTCTGCTGCTCACACCGACCCGCTGGAAAGCATACAGGATCGTTCATTTGAACAGATTAATCGTTCTTGTCCACCAGCGGTACATTTCGCCCTCGGCCGCTACGAAAACCATCGTCGACCTTACCGTCAAGGATTACGCGGTATACAAAAGCGCCTTGATCTTTTTCGGACTAGTCGATTGTATTTATGCCAATTTCTTCAAGGTATGCGCTCCTCCGTTATATGCTTTGCTGGATAGGGCAAACGATACAGTAGTGTAGTTGACCACCTAAAAGCTTCAGTTTAGGTAAACGCTATGGAATAAGTAACTTGAATTTTATAAATCAAGTTTTGTTATACCAGGCGGAAAGAGAAGTATCGAAGATGATTATATAACATCGAAGAAACTTTGAAAAATCAATAGTTTCGATGTTATGCTATTATAAAGAAACATACTTCAAAATTGTAGTTATGGACCGAGATCGTGCCATAGTTATTCACCGGTCCAGATACAGTTGTTGACCACTTACTGAATATAAAAGGAAATGGCATATTTTTTACTTTAAAATCACTTTTATTGAAACCATCTGTCAACATATCAAAATCAAAGATATATTGTCTTGGGGCAGTGTAGTTTCATGTAGGGCATGTGCACTTCGCCGCGGTCTCATTGGCTTCTCATTCGTTTTTCTTTTGCTTCTTAGATTTCTCTCTCATCTTCTCTTTGCCTCTCTTTCTTTTTTTTTCTTTTTTTTTTCTTTTTTTTTTCGTCAAGCGCCTTTGATCTCCGAATTATCGTAGCGACCTCGGAACCAATGAAAAATCACAAGTCATCGGAGGTGGTGCATACCCGAAACCATATAAAAGCAGGACACATTGCCCCGTGCCTCCAAAGATCTAAATCAATTTTCATCGCGGTCTTTCAACACGAACATTACGAGTGGTCAATAACTTAATTACTGTGCATTCGTCCAACCAGTTATTGAACACCCCCCGAAACACAACATAATCACGTTCAACACGACTGGACGTATGACGAATGTTAACATTGGGCCCTTGTGACCTATTATGATCAATGGCATTCACGGCAAACAAAATTGAACAATGATTATACAGTCATTAAAGAAGTCGTCGCTCTAAAGATGCCCGGTAAGCCTTTACCTTCTTTGAGAGTTGAAATTACGCGATTTCTTTTCCGACGATCTCACGGCGGAACGCTTATACTGAAATCATCGATTGTTGGTCGAAACGAAAGGTACGACGGTTTTTCTGATCGAAGTGCATCATTGATGCGTAATCGCACAGGTCCATTAGACTATGGCGACAGAAATTTTAAGTGGTGTACAACTTCTGTACCCTGGTCAATAACTGTATCGTTTACCCTCCTTCTCGGAAACTTTTGTGTCTCTCTGTTATCTCAACTGTTTGTCTCTTTTCGCTTTCTGTGTTTTAGAAGGTTAACATATTATCCGACGATCAATGGCCATCAGTTTTGGCCGAATACATCAGGCACAATGACGAAGCCATGCTGAAAGCTTCGGAACGCGTGCTGGCTACTTATCGCGATGAACTATTACCTTGTACGTCGTTTGAAGAATTCTGCGACGTTGTCGGTAAGGGTCCGGAGGGGGGGGGGGGGAGAGGTGTGTCGTGTTACGGCTAAGTAATTTTTTTTCAAATTGTAAATTCCTGTTTAATTTTTCTTACAGGTTTGTTGGAGGAAATTTTAAATCCTTCCGCGTATATTGGTGACATCGTACGAGGTCTCGGTTAGAAACGGGAATACCACAACAGTACGCGGCTCACATTGGAAGAAAAACTTGCTCTTTTACGTAAATACTACATACTACATACATACACATACATACTTACCTCTAGAGTTACCGAATTTCGTCTTCTTTTTTTTTTTGGTTTTCGTTTTCATTTTCGTTTTCGTTTTCGTATCGGTGAGATTTAACAAGGCTCGCTCGATATATGTATAATCGGTTATCGCGACGATTAATACGTGAAAGTGACTCCAATTAATTAACGACACACTCGCTCTGTAAATTACGAGTCAACTTTTGCTTTCGGCGGTAGATCGAAAAGATCCATTCATTGTATCCCGCGCGTGTTGTTACAGATTTCTGCAACTATTGTACGTTTAAAAAAAGTCTGTGCTTTAATAAAATACGAAATATTGATTTGTGGTTGTGTTAACTTGGATCGATCAAAAGTTGTGTGTGGGAACTAGTGAATAGAACCGAGCAACTCGAATAGAACCGAGAACTCGAATTTTTTCGAGCAACTCGAATAGAACCGAGATCTCGAATTTTTTCGAGCGGCTCGAAGTAAACCGAGCGGGCCGAAAGTACCGAACAATCCGGTGTGTCGAGTAGTTTGAAGTTTGAATGTTTCGAATATTTTAGAATATGTTTATATACTGGATAATGATTCGTAATTATTATTATTATTATTTTGACTTTATTAAGAAAGTAAGATACGAGTAAAGGCGAGGCCGCAGTAATAATGTGAGTAATTAAAATGTAAATTGTAAATGAAAATATTCTCTAACTATTGAAAATAATTTTGCGCGTATGTATGATTTATTAATATTTCTTCTTGCGTTTTCCTTTATTTTTCTTTCTTTTTTGCCTTCTCCGTGTGGGCTATATTTCTGCCGAGTCACTGTTAACAAAGGCTGTTACCCCTTAATGAAAAATGAATAAGTATAAATAAATCAAGAATCAAAGAGTCAAAATTGAGATTATGGGTTTTTCCATGTGTGTCTAGATGAAATTTGAATGTTTGCAAAATATACCATCTCAACGCTGTGTAGTTTAGAAAAAATGTACTAAAAAAAGAAAAATAATTTTGTTACCGGCCTAAATGACTGCCATAAACGAATTCCCTCATATGACCAAACATAAAAGCGTGGGGCGTAAATATTGAAATGCCCTTTTTATATAAAATATTTATAATGCTTTACGTAGTTTAATACATTACTTTTCGCATTCTGTTAGAGATCAGGCTAATTCCTTAATAGAATATGAATATAAAGATAGTAATACTATTTATATAAAAAGGGCATTTCAATATTCATCAAATTTTCAATAGTTAGAGAATATTTTCATTTACAATTTACATTTTAATTACTCACATTATTACTGCGGCCTCGCCTTTACTCGTATCTTACTTTCTTAATAAAGTCAAAATAATAATAATAATAATTACGAATCATTATCCAGTATATAAACATATTCTAAAATATTCGAAACATTCAAACTTCAAACTACTCGATTGTTCACACCGGATTGTTCGGTACTTTCGGCCCGCTCGGTTTACTTCAAGCCGCTCGAAAAAATTCTAGTTCTCGGTTCTATTCGAGTTGCTGGGTTCTATTCCAGCTACTCGGTTCTTTCGGGTACTCGGCTCGGTCCGGTTTTTCGAGCCGAGTCTGGCTCGGCTCGCTTTTTCCGAGTACTCGAACAGCCCTAGTGGGAACTCGATTTCTCTCAACTACGTCTACATAGTTGGAGGTTGGAAGAAGGTTTGTACAAAATATTCGCAACAGCCAATCTCACGTACGAAAATATATATGTGTGTATATATATATATATATTTTTTTTTTCGATTTGTTTACACAAGCGTTGACAGGTTACAAGGTTTCGGTTTTTATTTACTTTTCTTTGCTTTTTCTTTCCTGTGTGTACATATTTCAGGATATATTGTATCATACGAGTGACCGACGCACGATGCAGTAACGGTAACAGTTTTTTTTACTTGCTCCCCGTTTAGTATGTCCGTTTTACAAGTGGTAGCATATGACACAAGTAAACTACATCAACTGTACAATAAATATCGAAACGACACAAGTTCGTTCGTCTAAACAACCACGCAAGCAAATAGATACATATGTATGGTTGTTGGTTTTTTTATCCTTTGATTCCAGTGTAGTGGATTCGCACTACGAGTAGTTGCGCAGTGTAGGTACATACATACGTCTTTCATATACATACATGGGTGTTGCTTCGGTACCGCATCGCGGAGCCTAATGCGTATAGAAACGAGATGAAACTCCGATTGCCACGAGGCAAGCGGAAAGACGAAGCGATAGATATTATGATGTTGATAACGCGAAGAGTGGTGTGATACGATGGAGAAACAAGATGCAAGAAATCCTACAAGACGGAAGAAGGGGAAAGTAGATTTTGTAACGAGCGTGTTCCGTGCTGCTTTACAGACGTCGTTTCGATGAAATCGTTAATACCGTGCCTCTTCTACGTATCACTTTTCCACAATTTAATAGTTTTATCGTTTTCAAGAGCGGCCGATGCTATAATGTTATCCGTCGGATGACACGTTGTACACAGTACGACATCTACGAAATGATGAAAGAAATTTGTGATCAAGTCGCGTATACCCCGACGGATATTTGATGATAATCATCACCCGTGGAGTATATGTACATACCTGTGTGCCCTTGTAGTTTTTGAACAATTTCCTTGGTTTGTAAATTCCAGATATACACCATATTATCTTCTGAACCCGAAACAATCCACTGCGAACGGTAAAGTGAAACATCAATGGTAGTAGTAGTATTAAGGGGGGTCACTCAAGTGAAAATGAACTACCAGTAATTTTACAGATAAAAATTTGAAAATATGTATATCCATATGATTTTTACGCTGAAATGAATTATGTAAGAATTAATACAGTGACATTTTTTTTCTTCAAAAATTTAAAAAAAAAAATTTCGAAAAAATTATTCGATTGTAAAATCCATACCCTTATTTCTGTAGAATTGTATACAAAGACTGCAAAAAAAATTTCAGCTCGAAAACTTCATTTTTGTCCGAATTATAAAGTTTTTATGTTTTGGGATAGTAACTAAAACGCTCCTGCTCCGGACGTTGGACCTTTCTCTTCTTGCAATGCCTGTTCTCTTCGTGATTGTGCAGTTCGTATTATTTTTCTTGCACGTTTGTATCTTTCTGAGGCTTTCTGTTTATACCTTTCAGGGTACCCTGCCCTTTACCCCCTAAAGTAATACCTTTCGTACGCTCCTGTTTTACCAAATCGGTCAAAGCTCTCCATAATCTTTTGCCAACGTGGTTCACACACTCTTTTTTTTCGATTTATAACTTTATAAGTCGGACAAAAATGAAGTTTTCGAGCTGAAATTTTTTCTGCAGTCTTTGTATACAATACTACAGAGATAAGGGTATGGATTTTAAAATCGAATAATTTTTTCGAAATTTTTTTTTTAAATTTTTGAAAAAAAAATGTCACTGTATTAATTCTTACATAATTCATTTCAGCGTAAAAAATAATATGGAAATACATATTTTCAAATTTTTATCTGTAAAATAAGTGGTAGTTCATTTTGGTCGGTCCAACGTACGAAGCAGGAGCGCTTTAGTTACTGCGCCAAAAACAAAAAACTTTATAACTCCGACAAAAATGAAGTTTTCGAGCTGAAATTTTTTTTGCAGTCTTTGTATACAATTCTACAGAAATAAGGTTATGGATTTTACAATCGAATAATTTTTTCGAAATTTTTTTTTAAATTTTTGAAAAAAAAATGTCACTGTATTAATTCTTACATAATTCATTTCAGCGTAAAAAATAATATGGATATAAATATTTTCAAATTTTTATCTGTAAAATTACTGGTAGTTCATTTTCACTTGAGTGACCCCCCTTAAGAAATAAAGCAAAATACGGAACGCACACACACATACCTTTCCTCCTGTTACAGAGAAATTCGCAAATATGCAGTACTTTTCGTTTTTGTGACCAGTATACGTTTTCAAGCATTTTCCTTTACTATAATCCCAAAGTTTTAACGTATTATCCAAGGTTGCCGCCAAGATGTATTTTCCATTTGGCGAGAACTTTACGAAAGACACCGGCGGATTGTCGTCGTCTATTAGAGTTTTTAAGCACTGGCCCGATGCTGTGTCCCAAATTCGACTATATATAATCGTATATCCCTTAGTATAATTTCTTAACTTGTATACTCGGCATCATAATATATATCATATATATCTTATATATATATATATATATGTATGTTTGTATGTATGTAAGGAAAAGAAGACATGTGCGTACCATAATCCGTCGTAACTACTAGACACAATCAACGATCCGTCCCTGTTGAAATGTACGGCGCTTACGGGATCCGAGTGAGCGGGTAACGTTTTCAAACATTTTCCAGTCCTCACGTCCCATATTCGAACGCTTTCGTCGAACTAGGAATATTCGTTAGAGTTGACGGACAAGTAAATGTAGGTTTCAAGCGCATCAGCGCGCATACTTTTCTCTTTCCTCAAGCACGTAAGCAACCTTTTGCAAACTTCTGATCAAACTTTTGATTAATAGTATTCTCGATACACCCCCCATTCATCCCCCCCCCTCCCCCAAACGGTGCGCGTAGAAAATATCGTGGTTAATTTAAGGGGGAAAACCTACCTAGAAAAAATCGATTTTTCGACTTTTATATTTTCTTGAAGTACATCTTAGAAATATTCCCTGAAAGTGTCAAGTTAATCCGACCAAAATTGACAAAGTTATACGCGTGTAAGTTGGTACATAGATGTTCCTCGGTGTAGCGCTGAGACCCAAAACTTTAAACGCGTTTTCCTCAAAATCGTGTTTTCAAAGTCGGTGACACACATAACTCAAAAATTAATGAACCGATTTATTCGCAGCTTCTTAGGCTTATTTTAGGGTTAAAAATCTAAGCGCTATCTGGGGCTTACCTTTTTTTTTTTTTTTTTTTTTTTTTTTTTTTTTTTTCAAATATAGATGCTTCAACTTTGCACAGCCGCAATTTGATCAGAAAATAATTTTTCCAAAATCGGGCCCGATAGCGCCTAGATATTATCTAAAAAAAAAAAATCGAATTTTCAATTTTGGATGATCCTACACCGCGCTACGGTTGTCACCGCAAAGATTAAAAAAGGGTACGTCTGGGGCATCACCCATAACTCGCAAACCTTTCAATACTTTTTACCACAAAAAATACTGAAATATCCGTAAGATGCACTCTTTCCAATAGACTAATGTTTAATAATAAAAGTTTATCGGTTTTATCTAGAAAAAATTCCGAAAGAAGCATGTTGTTTTGACCGTTCTAGGTAGGCCTCCCCCTTAATTCGTAAAATTTAAAACGAAATTTTCAAATTCTAGCGCAAGGTATGTTTACGAGGTAAGAGGCTGTATGCACGCGAAAGTACGTGCAAAGATACTTACGGAACCAGAAACTATAAGATTCGATTGTGGATTGAAATTACAACAAAACACATAATTACTGTGACCCTTTAACGTTTTCAAGCACTTTCCCTAAAAATAAACGGAGAGAGAGAGAGAGAGAGAGAGAGAGAGAGAGTGATATATATATATATGTATATATATATATAAACTATTTTTAGTATTAAAGCATAATCCGACTGTCGACTACACTTTTATAAGACATATATACTTGACATATTTCAAAATGAATACGTACGGAACTTAACTCCCAAATTTTCAATGTCTTATCGTCGGAAGCGGATACCAATAGTCTGCTATCGCTGGACCACGCTACATCCGAAATGCCAAGCTTATGACCGGATATAGTTTTTTCAAATTTCCCATCGTAGGAACCCCATATTTTGATTAATTTATCTGCGGCTATGAATAAGAAAATTCATTACGGACGACTGGACGAAAGCTATAACAAGGATCGAGGTGATGATTAAATTGTAGATGATTCTATTTACAGGAGCTTGCAAGCCATTCTCCGTTGGGACTAAATTTCACGGAAGAAACCGCTTTAGTATGACCCGCCAGAGTGTACTTTAGTGTGTAATTCGGTTTCTGAAATACAAAAGGAAGCCAACGATGAGGATGAAACGGAACAAACAGAATAACGCGTATCATGCTTGATCGCGTAAAGCTGCTTACCAATGTAGAGCTGCTCTTGGTTCCAGTGGCAGGAGCAGTTGCAGTATTGTTGACCGATGTTTGATGCCCTGGCGATGGCCCGAGTGGTACCATTTTCGGACGAGTTCCGCGATTAATATATCAACGATTTATTGAATACAAAACTGATGTGTGTGCACATGAATGAGGGGAATTATTCTTTGGTTACGCGAGGAGGTACACACTAATCTGCATCCCGCAAAGTGTCCGATTTCGATTTCGATGAAACTTTGCGGGTTTGTAGAGCGGGCAAAAATTAAGGACACGTACTTTTGTTTAGCTATGGTAATTCAAGTGTTGGAAACTTTAATCGAAATCGACGTCGGAGGCTTCACGAATGTGTTCCTTGCCTCGGTGCACTTGCCATTCAAACCTCGAACAGAGTTGGAAGTGTTGCAACAACTATACGCGCTTTCTCGTTTAAAATAACAAATTTGCGTTTAAGCTAATTCGTTTAAAATGAATACATGTATCGGACTGCATCCTAAACTCGCAATGTAGGTACATTCCGAAACTCCTCGCTAAAGGGATATTTTCATTTTCATTAAACAATCGAACCACTAACGCGCACATGTGATCGAGAAACGATCACACAGTTGACGTGGTTGACTATTGCGCCGACTGGCCGACTGTCGCGGACTGTTGCTGCTGGTTGCTGTGCTGCTACCACTACCACTACCCAACTAGTAAAATACCTACCGAGCGTACGCGATCAGCGATCACGAATGAAATTATCCTTTCTAAAAGTTTGAACGATCCAGTTTGCACCCCGTTTCCTTCCTCTGTACCTAGTCCTCGCCCGATTCTTCTCGTTCTCCAAGTTTAGTATACGCGAGTGTATGGTAAAAATAGAAAATGAACTGTTTATATTCGAGATCCTAGAAACTTTTAGATATAACTGCCCGGCTACCTATATATTAATCTTGGCGTTAAAAACGATTACTTTAGGCATATCATATGTATTATTCTTGGAACAAGTCCATCATATGAACCGGGCAGAGGTGTAAGATGCGAAGATTTCCGACTGCAGCGCCGCTTGCGGTAGAGTGAGGAAGTTTTGATAGTTTTCATTCGGTCCGTACTCTATTCAGTGATGCTAAAGTTAATGGCCGGAGTATCGAGAATTTCCCCCACCATGCACATACGCAACTCCACGATCCGCGCGTACGTGAGCCCAGCGCTTCGGGTGACTTCGGACAATTTCGGGAGTTGAGAGAGAGTCGAATATCTGATTTCGCGAGTCGAATAGGGTGAAAGCACTAGTAGTCGACCACTTAAAGCTAAACTCGAATGAAAAGTACTGAAAAAAAATAAACAATCAATGTTATAAAATATATAAATTGTATTGAAGTAATTCAAATGTATTTAATGTATCACTAAATATTTTGTGTTAGTAGGAAAGTTCAGGGAAAATAAATAATTAGCGTTAAAAATAAAGAGTCCGAATGCCCAGATAGCACTCGACGTCTATGAGCCGTCTTTAAGACGTCTGTTTCAGACATTCAAGACGTCTTAAAGACGTCTGCTATTTTCTGAAAGACGTCTTAAAGACGTCTATAGACATTTTTGAATGTCCTGAGTCAGTAAACCGTACGTCTTTAAGACGTCTCTTGAACAATTTTTAGACGTCTTTGTAAGACGTCTTTGAGACGTCTTATAAACGCCCTGTAGACGTCTTTTAAACGTCGCGTAGACGTCCATTTCAAATTTTGAACACGTCTTAAAGACGTCTGCTATTTTCTGAAAGACGTCTTAAAGACGTCTATAGACATTTTTGAATGTCCTGAGTCAGGAAACCGTACGTCATTAAGACGCCTTTTAAACGCCTTGTAGACGTCTTAAGACGTCTTTAAGTGGTCGTGAAGACGTCTTAAAGACGTCCATTTCAGACTTTCACGACGCCTCAAAGACGTCTTCGTAAGGTCTTGATTAGGCCTACTGCAGCTCTTTAAAGAGATATTGGAGATATTAAGCGTGACTTGATTCGTGTTAATGAAATTAAGTATTTTGAAAAAAGAAGCCCGTCGAGTAGCTGCTCTTGTCCTCATTTGAGAGAGTCAATTTTCATGCTACTAAATATTTTCGTTTCTTCATAAAAAAGAAGAACGTCTTGCGATAGCGAATGATCGAGACATTTTGGAAAATTCAAGTTCAAGTCGAAAATATAAATTTCCTTCTGCAAAAAACGCCGGTACTAGAGAGTGACGGTATATGATCTGCCCGGCTCTCTTATAGGCATGACTGCTGTAACCCACCTGCGAGAAGCGCTCGACCCGGTCGCCGCCTGGCGGTCGCGTACTATCCATGCGTCTTTCAGACATCTAAACGAAGTCGTTTAAAAAACGTCTTGGCATGGACGTCTTAGAGACGTCCTAAATACTTACTCGGAAAGACGTCTTAGAAATGTCTCCGCACAGACGTCTTAAAGACGTCTTAAGGGGGGTCACTCAAGTGAAAATGAACTACCAGTAATTTTACAGATAAAAATTTGAAAATATGTATATCCATATGATTTTTACGCTGAAATGAATTATGTAAGAATTAATACAGTGACATTTTTTTTCTTCAAAAATTTAAAAAAAAAATTTCGAAAAAATTATTCGATTGTAAAATCCATACCCTTATTTCTGTAGAATTGTATACAAAGACTGTAAAAAAAATTCAGCTCGAAAACTTCATTTTTGTCCGAATTATAAAGTTTTTATGTTTTGGGATAGTAACTAAAACGTTCCTGCTCCGGACGTTGGACCTTTCTCTTCTTGCAATGCCTGTTCTCTTCGTGATTGTGCAGTTCGTATCATTTTTCTTGCACGTTTGTATCTTTCTGAGGCTTTCTGTTTATACCTTTCAGGGTACCCTGCCCTTTACCCCCTAAAGTAATACCTTTCGTACGCTCCTGTTTTACCAAATCGGTCAAAGCTCTCCATAATCTTTTGCCAACGTGGTTCACACACTCTTTTTTTTCGATTTATAACTTTATAACTCGGACAAAAATGAAGTTTTCGAGCTGAAATTTTTTCTGCAGTCTTTGTATACAATACTACAGAGATAAGGGTATGGATTTTAAAATCGAATAATTTTTTCGAAATTTTTTTTTTAAATTTTTGAAAAAAAAATGTCACTGTATTAATTCTTACATAATTCATTTCAGCGTAAAAAATAATATGGAAATACATATTTTCAAATTTTTATCTGTAAAATAAGTGGTAGTTCATTTTGGTCGGTCCAACGTACGAAGCAGGAGCGCTTTAGTTACTGCGCCAAAAACAAAAAACTTTATAACTCCGACAAAAATGAAGTTTTCGAGCTGAAATTTTTTTTGCAGTCTTTGTATACAATTCTACAGAAATAAGGTTATGGATTTTACAATCGAATAATTTTTTCGAAATTTTTTTTTAAATTTTTGAAAAAAAAATGTTACTGTATTAATTCTTACATAATTCATTTCAGCGTAAAAAATAATATGGATATAAATATTTTCAAATTTTTATCTGTAAAATTACTGGTAGTTCATTTTCACTTGAGTGACCCCCCTTAAGGGGTTAGGACACAGTAACGAGCCAAGAAAGCAGACGATTTTTAGACGACGATCATAAGAAAAGTACACAATCGATTAATATAAGGTTTTGTGTTTTAGTTCACTATATTATGAACTATAAGAAAAGCATATAATATTTACAAAAGCATTTGTACGCCGTGCATTTAAAATGTCCATTTGTTTTCGGATGACCAACTGGTGGGCCGGATTCGGGCAAATCGGATGAACAGTAACAAAAACCCCAAAAATGTCATAAACTATAATATATTTCCTAGGCATTGACGATCCAACATTTTAAATTTTTTAATTATAGTACAAAATATAAACATCACACACTTTTGTCGAAATTTGATAATTATTTTTCATACATCGACCATTTTGTAAATTTTCGCAAAAATTGAAATGTTGGATCGTCAATGCCTAGGACGTAAAATGGATAAAATGGACGTCTAGAAGACGTCGTGTGCTATCTGGGTAATAATACAAATAAAACTAATTGGTATTAAGTAAACGAAATAAATTGTTATTGAGTTTGATTATATTCTGAAAACCACTTACATCCCACACAGCACACGACGCCCCGAGGACGTCTATTTTAGGTCCCTTCTAGGACTTTAGGTCTGAATGTCCCGATTGGTAACAAGACGTCTGTGGGACGTCTATAGACGGCTTTGGGACGCTTTTGGGACGTCGTGTGCTATTGTAGGGATCCGATAAGGTTCATCGACATATGCCACCAGAGGCTACCCGGCTCGAGAGTTTCTCGCTGGTGTTCCATCGCCCTCCGGTTGGTATATATAAGAGTTCTGTCCCAGTCCTCTTACACAGCTTGTCTAAGGCAGGGTTCCACCAGGTAAGCCTTACTATGTAGGCATTATGCTGGAAAATAACGTTAGTATTATAGCAATTTATAATAATCCTAGAAATAATTTTAATGATATAGAGTTAGGAAATATGTTGAACGTTAGTAACAGAGTGATATTGGTAGGTGATTTTAATGCTAGGCATCAGGCTTGGAACTGTCATGTTGCCAATCGGAATGGCTTAACCTTACATAAGTTTGTCCAACAGAATAATTGTGCGATTCTATACCCCAACGAGCCAACACAACTATCCTATGAATAACATGACCCCAACGACAATAGATATAGTAGTTAATAAAGGCGTCCACAGCATTTCTCAGATCTCTGTAAAAAATGCATTAAACTCTGATCACAGGCCAATTATACTCAAATTAGGTAATATACTAACAAATGTGCCGAAAAAAGTAATTTTTTCCTATAAAAACACGAATTGGAAAGAATTCAGAAGGGTGTTGGATGAGCACATACAAATTAAAAACATAATCACTGAGAAGGAAGAACTAGAAAATGTAGTAAAAGAATTTACTAGTAAAATCAAAAATACTATTAATAAAGTCATTCAGAAAAGAGAAATAGGTAGTAGTAAGGAAGAACTGCCGAGCGATATCTTAGATATAATAAAGGATAGGAATAGAATCAGGCATAGGTGGCAAAGGACAAGGCAGGAACAGTATAGGATAACTTTTCTGAGTCTTACACGGTTAATTAAAGAGCGTATATTTGAATATAGGAACAAAAAATGGGAAAATAAACTAAACAGACTAAATCCTAGGGATAATTCACTGTGGAGAATGACAAAAGCGCTAAAAAAGAAGTACAATCCCATCCCGTCATTATGTACAGGTACAATAACAGCTTGCACAGATAAAGAAAAGGTGAACATGCTAGCAAACCAGTTTGAAAAGGTCCATGATATAGATTTATTACATAATACTTATGAACAAGAGAAAATAATTGAAATAGTTAAAGATTACATGTGGGAAAACGAAAATGAAACACAAGATTGGAAAAATCATATTACATCCCCTAAAGAAATTGCAGGAATATTAAGATATCTACCATCATTAAAAGCCCCAGGATCAGATTCAATTCAAAATATTATACTTAAAAACTTTAGTAGGAAAGCTTTAGTGCAATTAACATACATAATAAATGCAATATTTAAGTTGTCGCATTTTCCACAACATTGGAAAGGGGCATATATCATTCCTATTAATAAGCCAGGTAAACCAGAAAACAATCCAACTAGTTACAGACCAATAAGTCTACTCCCAACGCTAGCTAAGGTTACAGAGAAGGTTATCCTAAAAAGAATTAGGAAGCACGAAAAAGATAATAAAATTATAATAGATCAACAGTTCGGATTTAGGGAAAAACATAATACAGTACAGCAAGTTTTAAGAATCACTAATGATATAATATCCAATTATAATGACAATAAGGTTACAGTAATGCTGCTCCTTGATATTGAGAAGGCGTTTGATAAAGTATGGGTAGAGGGACTTATATATAAAATGATACAATATAATTATCCGTGTACAATTATAAAGACTGTTTATTCATTTATGAGGGAAAGAAATTTCAGAGTGATAATTAACGACTCAAAGTCTGAGGAAAAGCAAATAAGAGCTGGGGTGCCACAAGGCTCAATGCTGGGTCCAGTACTCTTCAATATATACTTAAATGATATACCTTTATTTCCAAAGACACATACTGCTATATATGCAGATGACACAGCGGTATATGCGCACTCGTTCAGTGCCATAGTTGCGGCAAAACAGATACAGATACATGTAAGTATGCTTGAAGCGTTTTATACAAAGTGGAAAATATCACTAAATACCGATAAGACAGAAGTGATAGTCTTCTCTAGGAAACAACTCGGTAATAAAATTATACAACCTATAAAAATATATAATAATAGTATCAAAGTTAAACAGACAGTTAAATATTTGGGAGTTGTACTGGATCCAAAATTGACCTATAGGCAACATATCAAAGGAATACAAATGAAAGGATACGCTGCTAATAAAAATCTTTATTCGCTTATGGTTAGAGGTTCAAAATTAAGTAAGCACAATAAATTATTAATATATAAGATGATAATAAGACCAATAATTTTATACGCATCGCCTGTATGGAGATGTACAGCTAAATCCAATATCATTTTGTTGCAGCGGTTTCAGAATAAGTGCCTTAGATTAGTTCTTAATAAGGACAGATATGTTAGAATTAAGGATCTTCATGAAGAAGCAAATATAGAGTATGTCAATGAGCATATAATTGAAAGTGCAATCAAATTTTATAATACACAACTGAAGGTAAATCGATTAACTGGTGATATGGTTAACAATTATCTACTTAGACATAGGGAATCAAGAATAAAACACAAATTCCCATTTGTAAACTTAGACTTAAGCGCAAACAAATAATTAAGATAGGTATAGACATATATATTTTAAATGTGGATTATAAGTCAGACATGCAGGTTCATAAATGGTACCTGAATTTTAGAAAGTAGGTTTTTACTGTATTTTCCTACAAACGAACCAAAGTTACTCATAAAAATATCGTACCTGATAGAAAATAAGATACCGCAATCTGTATACTCTTAACAGGATATTATATTACACAATATAATACACCATAGGGAATAAAATTAGACATAATAGTAGGTAAACTTCTAGTAAGTAGGTACTACTGAAGACTGCAGGCAAAAGTATTAAATATTTTCATACTAGTATGTTTATATTTTTTGTGTATAATTGTTATGTAAATAAAATGTTTATGAATGAAAAAATGAGGTAAGCCTTACTGACGAAAGTCCTGTGGGGGACCCGGGCGAAAGGCTTAATTCATCGATAAAAATAGGTCTTAGTTACGTTTTTCGAACGCCTGTGTTCAGTCCTAATCCATGCGCTTAAAAGACGGGTGGTGGTGGTACCCCCAGGACCACTTTTTTTGTAATATTCGTCGTTCAGAGGACGTATATAAGCCGTTCGTGGGAAATTCGGGACGTCCCAAACGACTGGGATGGACGTCCCTGGGACGCTTTTAGGACGGCTGTATGCTGTGTGCGAGACGTACCCGGGACCACTTTTTTGGTAACATTCGTTGTTCAGGGGACGTATATAAGCCGTTCGTGGGAAATTCGGGACGTCCCTGGGACGTCCGGTACGACTGGGACAGACGTCCCTGGGACGCTTTTAGGACGGCTGTGTGCTGTGTGGGTAGTCGACCACCTTTTTTAATATGAAATTCAAAATAGGTTATATGCGCATTACAAACTAAAATTTATTTTTGAATATAATGTGCAACATCAGTAAATAATTAATAATGACAAGAATAATGCGTAACTAAAATAAGTTCTTTGAAAAACTTTATCAAAATTTTAATAAAAAATAGAAATTATTTTTTTTTCCAATGTAAATTAAATTTTTCGTTTTTAAGATAGGAAGCAGTAACAAATTTTAAGTTTTTAAAGTAGGTATTCTATAAATAAATTATATAAACTTTGTAGAACATTAATCCATAAGAAACGAATATACAATTTTAATTATCTTAAATATAGTGAAATCCTTTCTTGTTTTATAACTCTCTGTTACAATTTTTTAAATTTTTCTTGCTTCTTTTTACATTCTTTTACTTTATCCTTTTTTATTGCTATTTTCTTGGATTTTTCTTCTTGATTTTTCAATCTTTCCTCCTTTTTCTGACGCTTTGCTATTTCAATATTTTCTTTCACTTCGTGTTTTTTTGAAAAAAAATCGCGCCATTCAGCAGATGAAACTGCACTTGGCAGTTTTTCTTTTGGAGATCTTTTTTTATTGCTTTGGATAGGAGCAGGATAGAATATATGTTTGCCAAAAGCTTTATTAGCATTCATTGTGAATGCAGTTAGCTTCAGAAGTCGACCGCTGTGGTCGACTATTGAAAATTGAAAGGGAATGATGATCCAGTTACCGACCTCCCATAAATAAATAAATTATCCCATTTTTTTTTAATTTTTGAAGCGCATATAAAATTGTTGATGCTTTTTCAGTGGAATAGCATAATTTTCCAGTAAAAATTGTATAGAACTGAATTACATTTGTCGTTTCTATTCAAAGCACACTTATGTTTCTCGGGTTAGAAAACAGCAATGGCGCATGGAGAATCAAAATTAGTTAACAAATCACTTTAAAAGGATTTATTTTTTTTACCTATGAAGGGCGCTTTTTGTCGCATTGAAAAGTTAGAAATTCAAAATATAATATAAAATTGTCATTTAATAAATTCTTTATTTCAGTACTTATTTCTTTAAGCTAAATAATAAAAGTGGTCGACTACTAGAGGGTGGCCGACTACTAGTGCTTTCACCCTATCTGATTCCGCGAGTCGAATATCTGGTTCCGCGAGTCGAATATCTGATTCCGCGAGTCGAATATTACTCTAAACAAGTCACACGTATAGTTCATGAACAGAGGCCGCTGACTTCAGTCCTGAAATTATGGGTCGGTAATACAGTCTGGGCGGTGACACGAAGTTAGAGCACTAAAGAGGTGAGTATGCGCATCCGCCATGTTGGGTCCTCTGGAGAGAGAAGATTATTGAGTACCCGCCTTTTTGAGTACTGTCAAATTCGCTGTATAAACAAAATATGCGTTGTTGATATGGGTACATGGTAGTACGACACATTATTAGAGTATTATATTACACTTAAGTTTATATTTGGTTTATAAAGCGACTTTGACAATACGCAAAAAGGCGGGTACTCAATAATATTCTCTCTCCAGAGGACCCAATATGGCGGATGCGCATACTCACCTCTTTAGTGCTCTAATTCTTCGCATCCAGGGGGTGGACAGTAGTATAGGCGCCGTGAAGAAACATAGTTCATCCCGTTTTGAGTATACACTAGATGGCGTTGTTTCGCCCCCCACGCCCCTCACTCCGCTGGCGCAGGGTTGCGGCTGTCTTCGTTGCACTCAGTAATCAGTTCAAATCAGTTGCGCGTTGCACGTGGCCGCCTTTCTCTGCCATTGTATCTGATTGTCAGCAATCATCAGCAATTGTCAGTGATATTTTTGTCGGTAAAGTGCAGTAAATTGTATTCATCGTAAATCTCATGTAATTATCAAATACGGTATTTTGACAACCCAATACCTCGTAACGCCTCATAACCTATGATAACCTATATATGAGGCGCGGTTTGGAAATCCACGAGGTTATGACAGCAAGTCATATGAAACATGTATTTTCCCTTCAATTTTTCAAAAAGGAACAACAGATGGACTGTAATCTTGATATATAATAAAAAAATTATTTAAAACAATTTCATTACCTTCTTCTTATTCATAAAACACACTTTTATGAATAAGAACTTAATAAAATGAAGAGACCAATAGAAAAATATGCAGAAATACATAATTAGTTATTACAAATAGTTACTGTAACAACTAATTATGTATTTCTGTATGTTTTTCTATTGGTCTCTTCATTTTATTAAGTTCTTTATGGTTGGTATGGTTTTATTTTTTTCCTTTAAGATTTACATTCTATAAAGGTGGCGCTTTAGGATCAAGTTCTTTAATTATATACCATCACATTATCTGAATAATATCTCCATCATCTGAACGGCCATCTATTATCTTATCTTGGGGTTCTGAGTATACACTAGATGGCGTCACTGGCGTCTATCCTTCTTCACTCTTAAGCATTGGAGTGTCCACCCCCTGTTCGCATCTTGCATAGCACGAAACTACCAAAGAATATTATTCTATAGAGCGGAGATATCACAAGCTGAGATTCCTTACTCCACCGCAGGCGGCGCTGCAGTCGGAAATCTTCGCATCTTACACCTCTGCGTCACGTCTGGCTGCTGTGATATGTTGCGCGATTCTGTGGGGTTTTCGATTAGGCGGCGGGTCCGTGCCCGTGGAGTGCTTAAGCACTCAGCTCACGAGTTTGCGCGGGATTTTCAAGTTATGGGATGAAAATAAATGTACAATTCTGAATACTTTCAGTGTCTGGATTTATTTGTTAGCTCGGCGTTTACTGTTCTACTAACAAGTTCGATCTGATCTTCCTACAAATTAACTCCTCGCTCGTCACCTCCGAGCGCCCTACTCCTCTAATTTTGGCATGTTCTTCCGACTCCCTCCTCGGATCCCTTCGCCCAATCAAGACGGTGTTGTCCCTCAAGCTTCGTTAGTGGGTTGTCCTTCTGCCATCTCTCCGTCCTTGGCCCTTCCTTCGCGTTTCCCTCCGCTTTCCGTTTACATACGTATTTTACATAGGCTGCGTACAGTACACTAAGGGCCAGAATCGGCTTCCCTTCGGAAATTTGGCAACGTTGCATGTCGGGTCCCCCTATGTCGAAGAACCACTGAGTTATGCCTAGTGACAATGGTGACAATTTTACAAGTTATTATTTAGTTTGCTAAAATGAATTTTGCTTGATAAAACATTACACGTAAGAGGATGATGGGCTCGATTCCTCATCTATTTGGCAAAGAAGTAGCATGTATCGTAGGTAGAAAGTGAGGACCATCGATATTGCTCCTTCGTAAGAAATAACTAGCCTCTTCGCGCCAATTCGCTGCACGGGAATGACGGAGAGCATGCGGTAGACAGGGATGGTGCTAAACAAGGACAGAGCTTTATGTGCAAGTGAGAGGGTCTTATGCGGCCGGCGGCTACCTGGGGGTCGCGGCGGCCAAAACGCCTTCCCTCGCCTTCCCTTGCTGGAACACCGATATAGGGATTTCGTGCGTTTACCTAGACTTCGGCCTGGCAGTCTAAAAACTTTCTACCTACGATACATGCTACTTCTTTGCCAAATAGATGAGGAATCGAGCCCATCATCCTCTTACGTGTAATGTTTTATCAAGCAAAATTCATTTTAGCAAACTAAATAATAACTTATGAAATTGTCACCATTGTCACTAGGCATAACTCAGTGGTTCTTCGACATAGGGGGACCCGACATGCAACGTTGCCAAATTTCCGAAGGGAAGCCGATTCTGGCCCTTACGCCCGATTTCTTCATCTCTGGACAAAGTCCCGGTTAGCTAGCGGCCAGCTAGATGCTATCTGCCAGATGGCAGTAGCGCGTGTTTCTTCACGCTTTTGGATCCTATGGTTAACTGACTGAAAGGTTGACGCGGCAACGCCGCAAAAAAGGGAAAGCGACAACTTCATTGCGAAGCTGTTCAAAAGTGATCGCATGGTGATCGCCAATAATCGATTCGATCGATTGACGCTATTGAACGTTGTTCAACAGTATTCCTTCTTTAATCGAAAACGGCATCGAAAATCTATATCATCCCAGCAATCCACATGATGTTTCCTCACTCTTAATACATACGGTCGTCGGATTCTACAAAATATTTCTTCATCCTCTTCTTCTTCCAAATGTTCAAAAACGTTAATATTCGTGATCACATCCATTTCTAAATTTTTTCGTCGAAGCGCCTTTTTCAACAAAACTAAAATCGCTTGACGTCGCGAAGTATACACTGGCGTCAAAGAGGAGGTGTAGGCTGTGTTCCAATTCACGCATACTGCGCATAGACTGCATAGGATATGTCACGTACTCTATGCACTTCATGCGCATTATGCTGCATTATGCGTGAATCGGAACACAGCCATAATAAGAGGCGTCACTCGACAAGGACAGAAATAACCTAGGGAAATCACTAGACAACCAATTTAAATGCCCATTCGGCAATGATCGCTAAGCTTCGGCAATGATCGGTCAACTTCGGCAATAATCAGCCAATTGCGGTAAGGTACATTTAGTCGATTTGAATATCCCGCTCGAAATAGACAACCAATTTAAATGCCAAGGTCAAGCAAGGACTTCAAAGGTTCCGCCCGGAGTGACGCCTCTTATTATACCTACTCTTTGCTGGCGTCCAGAACAGTTTCACAAGCATAACTCTGTTTCACATTCCCTACTTCCCCCACTACTGCAAAAACGCACTAACTGGCAGTTCCAGCAGTTATCCGATGCCCGAACCTCTAGTCAAATTGACCGGAGGACAACTGGCAGATAACTCGAGACTGGAGGTGAAGAAATAGGCATGTGCCAGATATCTGCCAGATAACTCTGACTGGCAGATATCTGAAGGTGAAGAAATCGGCCGTTAGTGTACATACATTTCTAACAGGTAGGTAAGCGCAACCCTCAGGGTCAAGACGGCGTCGCCGACGCAAAGTTTATGACTTTATGACTTTCAGCCTCCCCCGAGCTGAGTTTTTACCCTAACAGGACATCGGCAATTATTGAAAGGGAAAGCAGAGTTTTAAATGGTTTTACAAAACGAGCAGCTGCCCCTTCATTGAAATTTGGCACGCAGATGTGGAAGGAAAAGTTAAGCTGTTTATTATCCTCGCCTGGCCTAACTGTAGTTTTGAGAATTACTGAATGCACCCCTAGGTTCTCGTACGCTTCGAATCTAATTATAATATATCTATCTTTCAGTACAAAAGGATTTTGAATTTCGCTCTACATCTAACCTCGATATTCCTATGTCTTATAGCTAACTTCACGCAGTCACACATATTTATACCAGCGGAAACCGCAACAGATATCACTCCTTCTCTTATCACTTTCAAAACTTGAATTTCTTTTCCGACCTTCTAATAGCGATTCAAGTTAGCCTTCTCCTTGCACAAATACAGCTATGTAGATTTCTTCTCCATCATTACGTGCCTCGTGCCGTTCGTCACACAGACAACGTGAACACCCTCTATAAGCAATCGAAACTACCGGTAACGCGGGCGCGCGCGCGAGATCGCATTTAATGATTTGCATCAGGTTGTGTGGTTGCATATCCATCGGCAGCATCGGCAGCCTTAGCGGCGGTAGGTTGATCAGTGTCACGCGCCTAACTGCTCCTTCAGCATCATCTTGGAAGCGAATTCGTTGTCCAGGTACGGAACGTACGAGCAAACTTTCCACGATGGCAGATATGTCAATGAATATCGTCACACCGCGGAAAATGTCTTTCGGTATCAATGGGAAACTGAACGGCTTGGAAAGTAAAACACCTTTTCTAATCGGGGTTTCAGGCGGCACGGCTAGTGGCAAAGTGAGTAACACTTCGATACACCTTCTCTTATTTAATACTTACGGCTCGATCAATTTTACATGTTGCACGTGTGCACGGTCCTTCGATCGATGTATTAATCGATCGCGGGATTCGCAATTATTAACATTCTCCTCGTGATTTCAGTCGACCGTGTGCAAACGTATAATGGAGAAACTGGGGCAAGTAGATATGGATCACATGAAACGACAAGTAGTTTGTATCTCTCAAGATAGTTTTTATCGAGACCTAACACCAGCCGAGAAGCTGAAAGCTGAAAAGGGTCAATTCAATTTCGATCACCCCGACGCGTTCGATAATGATTTGATACTCCAGACTTTACAGGACATATTAGCTGGCGTGAAGTGCGAAATACCAGCTTACGATTACAGGACAAACAGCTTGTGCGTACCTTTGCCGCTACAAATTACAAGGCACGTGTCGGGATGCGATGCTAATGGTACCTGTTGGTTTCAGAGTAAAAGATCAGATTACGACGATCTACCCAGCTGACGTAGTTCTGTTCGAAGGGATTTTAGTGTTCTATTTCCCTAAAATACGAGATCTGTTTCATATGAAACTCTTTGTGGATACTGATTCAGATATCAGACTGGCCAGAAGAGGTAACAACACACGGGGTTGCCGACTCTTTAATACACCTCTATATGTTGGAATTTATTCTTAATTGTTTTCACAGTACCAAGAGATATAAACGAAAGGGGGAGAGACTTGGATTATGTATTAAACCAGTATATGAATTTTGTGAAACCCGCCTTTGAGGAGTTCTGTCTTCCTACAAAGAAATTTGCAGATGTCATTATACCAAGAGGCGCGGATAATACAGGTATATCGTAGCGTTGCCGCAATATATATGAATTTGTACGCAAGGCTATAATTTTACGTATACTAGCTAGTATATCTTGGACTTTTTTTACCTTTTTTTCTTTGCATTAAACATATAACAAGCATTAACTTTTTTTATTATAAATTTGCATTTTCTCATAACCTGAATTCATTTTCATCCAGCCTGCACCTAATTTATGAGACACGAAGAGTTAACCGTGATAATAATTCCACTCGTATGGACAGAAATGCTTAACATTCATCGTTACATTCGCTCGTTAGAGAAGCATGTCGATTAACATAATTTAGGTGCAGACCTGAAATAGTAAGGCAGCTTAAATCTTTATTCTCTATATTTGTACGTGTCTATATATAGCTATTCATGGGTGCTGCCTGGTATGTAAAGGCTGCCGAAACAAGCTGTCTTTTAAGTTAGTGCGAGAATTAAGGTCATATATGAAAACGTACATGGTTTGGTTGTTGTATGCTTGCAGTGGCAATAGACCTTATAGTGCACCACATCTGGGACATTTTGCGTTTGAAAAAGGCTGAAAACTCATCCGGGCAGCATCCATGCATCTACCAACATAGGCGTACCTCGACATCATCCAACACGCTCAGCAGATGATTTAAGCATGATATGCTCACTTATAAGCACCGCGTTTTGATATATATATATATATATATATATCTCTCTCTCATACATTTGTGTGTAATCAAGTTTGCAGTAACCTTGGACCCTGTTCTGTTTTTCTTTCCAAATACTTAACACGTCTTTTCTATACTTACAAAACTGTATTTATATTACATTTATACTAAGCAACGGGGAGAGAGAGAGAGAGAGAGAGAGAGAGAGAGAGAGAGAGAGAGAGAGAGAGAGAGAGAGAGAGAGAGAGAGCGCGCGCGCGCGTTGCTTTTAAATATGTGTGCATCCACTGGGACCCTTGCGCGGGGGTTAAATTGAATTTACACTGTTCCTAAAATGTGGACATACTGCATGATTTTACAAAGTACCTTTTCAAATATTATTGTAATCCCGATCTTGTATGATTACTCGAATTTACACATATACGACTAATATATTAGAGAGAACGAGAGAGAAAGAGAGATTTAAGTATTATTTACATGTAAGAACCTTTGTAAGTATGTGTGTGTGTACAATTCCGCATGTTATTGAACATTTTAGATTTTTTATACCGTGTTATTTTATAGCAACTTCTCGATGCTTTGCGCATCCATATGAACACACACCGAAATTTTATATAAAATGATTTAAGTGAGCATAATCCTTCAACATGTGATATATTTAATTTAAAGCAGTGCGTTACGCAGATACTGCGACGTTCAAAGACATTGAATTGCGTCATCCAATGTGGTGCTAATCTCTTTATTCGGTTCTCTAGTCTCGCATGCTCGAATCAATTTAACCCGAATGAGAATTATGTTGTTATTATAGAGGACAACTGCAGTAGTTTCTATCGTGTAATTTGATTTAATATATCATTTTGTTTAGATTATAAAATGTAATTCATAATAAAGAAATTCAATTCCCTGTCGTTGGACGAGCAATCTTCGATCGTTTATATTTATACTTTATATATTTTGTTGCAGTGGCGATAGATTTGATAGTGCAACACATAAGAGACTTCTTAAGCAACAGAGGTAGGATCGCGCTGGAACCTGAAAGTTCAGTAAACAGGACAGAGAAATTGTTCAAGAGGCCACATTAATCTTGCGACGGATCTAAAGCTCGCTAGAGTTATAAGTTACACGATCATGTTTTTTTTTTTTTTTTTTGTTACTTTCAATACTCGCGTATTTTTGTAATGTAGCACACCTACGTTGATAAATTAGGGATAAATTTACAGTAATATAACTAAGTTCGAGAAGGGCGTGGATTAAATGTTTTGTCGAGCAAGCTGAAAACCTTGGTTACAAAGTATTAACGTGAAATCTCGCATTCTGCAGTGCGAGAAAGGCTATATTTGTAAAAAAAAAAAAAAGTACTTGTAGCTGTGTTTAGATGTTAGGTAACAGTTGCGAGCAGGAAAGTTTGCGCGGCGTAAACATCAGCAACGGTACGGAATGGGATTATTTGTGCCGCTGCTGTTCATGTTTGTTTATTGTATAGCTATTATATACGTTGTACATTTAAATATTGTATTATTGTAAGATATAAAATCCCGAAACGCTTAAATTTAAATATAAATGTTACTGTTACTGTTACTGTTACTGTTACTGTTACTGTTATTATTGTGTCCGTATTTAACGTTAATTTATTCAGCAGTAATGGTTGATTAGTTTTATTGATAATAGAGTTCTAAATTCATGCCATCATGAATTTCATCTAAATCGCTACGTTAAGGAAGAAGAAAGACGTTGAGAATTATCCAGAATTGTACGTGCAACATGAGAAATATATTTAATGTAAAAAGGATACAGTCTTGTAGCTTTATATGATCCTTAAAAATCGTGTACCATTTCTTCAAAACAATCTTCTCCCAATGCGTTCCTGTTTGGGCGGCTATCAATTTCTTTAAATCGCCTATCGTGTCGTCCGGATTGCATTTGACCCTAACTTTCTTACCGAGGCGGTCGTTGCACGTAATTTCTAGCATTTTCTGTCTCGCCCAAGTGCGAATAAAAAATCATGACTTAGAATAATGTTACTCTTAAACGTTAATAAGAGATGTACTCGGAGCGTTGATATATTAACAGGGAACTGAATTAAAACGAAACAAGTGTCCAGGTTCGCTGTTACGTCTATGCTACATTAAAGACGATAAACTTGAACTAACAAAACTGTAATTCAAACTGGATTATTAACTATCACGCTTAGAGGTTAGGGTGCGTGGAACAGTAAATACGTGAACAATAATCTACAATCCTACGAAGCATAAGCTTGGAATTACACGTTAAATGCTAATTTCTACGAAATCCTTGGCGCGTGAATATAATAAAATAATACTACGCAACGTTTACTTACAGCGTGTTCTTATATTAAACCTTCCAACAAGCGAACCCTCGTATAGACGAAACGTGCACGTTGCTTTTTCACTCGTCTCGACTCTCGCAAGTCGCAAGGGAGCTTGAAATTTGCGTATACGGTATACGCGACGTGAGGACGTGCGGTTGCATGCATGCATCGACGATCAGTCCAGATCAGTGTTGCAAAGCTCGATCGAGATGGATCGAGATGTTAACCGAACGAGCAGAATGCTGAAATGCTGAATGATTCAGAATAAGTAATAGCAGCGACGAATGCGACGAATGCGACGATGCAGCAGGCAGCTCGTCGACTTGCCCCGCCGCGAACAACAGCAGCAGATGGACGCGGTCCTCCCGCTTTTTTTCTTTCAAGATACTTATCCCGAGCTTAGGGGGTGCACGGTTGTTTGAAGACGGAAATAAGAATACGAAGGAGAGCACGTTCACGGTGCCTTTTGATATCTAAGCTTCTGCCATTAGCAAATTCTCCGTGCACGGCGATGGCGGACGCAGCAGATCTTCCCGGCGCTTCCTCCAGCCAGAAGATGTCGTCGAAACTATTAAGGCAAAGGGCACAGGAATTTCTAGCATCGAGGAAACATGCGAATAATTTAGTGGACATAATCGCTCAGTGGGATGTAAGTGGGATTTCCGAGATCAATTTCATTTCAAAGACACGGGATACGCGAGCTTTTCCCGAGGTTATGTCGTTTACTAAAATTCCTGAACACCATCTATAAGGAATCCACCTCGTCCTGCCTGCTGACGATAGAGACGATATTCGTGGAGATGTTGAGACGAGGAGACATGTATCTGGAGCGCACGATAACGCTGACGATATCAGGTACGCCTAACTATTCGAACATATACCCCGGTTGTTTGACAACATGTACATGTTCCCACGAGCTTCCTACCCGACGATCGTGGACCGTGGTACGTGTATCTGGGCGCGTTTATATTTTGTGAGAACCATCTTCTTGGGCACAAAGCTTAAACGTGATTA
Source organism: Andrena praecox (assembly GCA_963932275.1). Taxonomy (NCBI): domain Eukaryota; kingdom Metazoa; phylum Arthropoda; class Insecta; order Hymenoptera; family Andrenidae; genus Andrena; species Andrena praecox. The sequence continues at coordinate 130,470 of OZ010732.1, forward strand.
TAATGAATGTAGAGTTTTGGCTTTGTAAAGATACACGGGGACATGGAACAGGTTTTCCATAAGATTTCTGAAACAGAGCCAAGTCCCGAAGCGAGATACGTCAACTGGTTGAGGAACTGTTACGAGGAGACATGGGAGAAGATACTTCTATCTGTAGAGAAGTGTCGGCCCGCCGTTCAGCTGCAGGCTCTGACTACCGCTTTAAAGCTGATGGCGGAGGAGGGGAAAAATCCGCTGGAACCGACCGGTAATTTGGGATACTACTTTCCGCTACATCGGTTGAAACCCATCCTGATGAGCTTGCTATCGCCGGAAAAAGACAATGCCGCTTTAATATCTAGATTTCAAGAGATCGTAGAGTACCCCGATGCTCTTTATTATACCTGGAAATGTCTTCCGTCTCTGACGCCGAAGAGGCAGCCGCACGAAGTGTACATAAAAAATTTACTCGAACTTATACACAAATTACCACTGCCAAAGGAATCCGAAGGTACGAATCCAGGGAGCCCGAAGGTATTGTAAATTCTGATACCACCTCTGCTGGGTACCCGATATACAATGCTTTTAATTTCTGTTTCAGAGAACGATATATCTGAGAATAAAAACTTATTATGCGGTCCGCAGCAAGGTGAGAGGAAAGACTTTCTATTCCGTGGTTATGCTGGTACCAGCAGTTGCGTGTCTTCGAGCATCTCATAATATTTTGTTCTTTCTTTTTCAGATACTAAGAGCTTTGTATGGGACCAAGCGGGGGCCAGGCGGGCGTTGAATAAAGTCTGGGCTTGTGTCATGCACTGGGAATTGACCGCGCAGTTACATAAACAGTTATTAGTAGTGCTGTTAGAACGAGTAATGCCGCATTTAGAGAAGCCTGTCCTACTAACAGATTTCCTGATGGATTCCTTGGACGCCGATGGGCCTATCGGTTTACTCGCGTTGCAAGGCGTGTTTCTACTAGTTACTAAACACAACCTGGAATATCCCAATATCTTTGCCAAACTTTATTCCATGTTCGAGCCGGAAATCTTTCACACCAAGTACAAAGCCCGTTTGTTTTACTTGTCCGATCTTTTCCTCAGTTCGACGTAAGTGTTTGGCGATACCTTGCGGCGGCGGCAATATAACCAGATCACCCAGATCACCCAGTTTCTTTCTATCTCTTTTCAGACACTTACCAGAGGCGTTAGTCGCTGCCTTCGCGAAGCGATTGGCGCGTTTAACTCTGGTCGCGCCGCCCGAAGATATTCTTATTATCTTACTGTTCGTTGGGAACCTTCTGCTCAGGCATCCTGGCTTGAAACGTCTGATCGATCATCCGCACGGGGAGATTTCCTCGGAAGAGAATAACGGTGCTGGAGATCCATTCCTGATGGAGGAGCGGGACCCGTTGTTGAGCAACGCTCTTCTAAGCAGTCTGTGGGAGATCAAAGCTCTGCAGTGGCACATCGTGCCAAGTATCGCCAGTGCCGCTCGTTTCATTCGCGAGCCTCTTCCCTCCGTCGAGTACGACATGGCGTCCGCTTTGGAGCGCACCGGCGGCCACTTATTCGATCGTGAATTAAAGAACAAGGTGAAAGACATCATGCTGACGTTCGAGAGACCGAACTCCATGGCTTTGCCAAAAGGTGAAAGACTATTTCAATATTGGCAGCTAACGACCATGCACTGACTGGCGATATTCAAGTTATGCATTACGTTGTGCATATTGTGCAATATGCATCGCTACGAGAATGAAAACAGTACTTTGGACGAACAAGAGAGCGCGAAGGGAACGATGAACGATGAACCTTCCGCGCTTCTTCTTTTTTATACGTTAAAAGAATGTGGTACGAAGGATATTGCATACTTTTATATTATTTAAAGATCTAAAACTAATTGTAAAGGAATTGATTCGAAAGGAATACATTGTTTCACGAGCAACATGTAGATATGTATTTTTAGATTCTCAATCACGCTGTTATCTAGCACAATAATAGTAGCCATTCGCGAGTGCGTACCAGTTCTGTTAAATGAAGTCATTTGTATGCGTGAATGTGTGATAATAAAAATGAAAGATATTTTAATTTAATAGACCGCCAGTGTTTCATTCGTGAACGTAAATGTCTGTTGAAGATATATTTGCAATATCTTTAGCGAGCATCCCGCAGGTAAGCATAAGTGGACTTTCTAATTAAATCGTATCACGATACAATTTTATATTTTAACACCAATAATCAAATAATTAATGAATCGTTTACTATAGTACATTTGAATAAGCACCCTATGTATTATTGCCAGTTATGTATAAACTACCTATGTACATAATTAGAAGTACTTAATTTCTCATAGTATTATGTATACCGTCTGTTCTCCAGAACCTGGAACATTAAAATACCATTGATCATCGTTTACTAAAGAACACGAAACAACAAGGAATAAACTGTAAAATTAAAGAAGAAAAGAAATTATTTTGTTTATAACACAAACAAATGTATCGTGTAAAGAAGATATAAAAAAAAAGTTTAATAAGTTATAATCCCGAACCTCTATTAATTGTCGCCACTCGTCCTCGTTCAATGCGTGCTTTATCTTCACCAAAATGTTTGCCGGAATTTCGGGGGTCGATGTTGATATGTGCTCTTGTCTCGCCGGCACGTATTGTATCTGCAAAAGCTCGGCCACCGTGGGCCGTGCCTTTGGATTGTGCTGGAGGCATTTACGCATCACATCGATTAAAACTGGCGGCGGGGGCGGCGGCGGCGGCATAGCTTTGTCGCCCTCTGCCGCCGACGGCAAAGTTGCAGGGAAATGAATGTTTGGTTTCGGATTAGTTATCGCGTGCACCTTGGCCCATTGCGAACGGACATGATGGAATGGTGTATGACCATACACTAAACTGTACAAAATACATCCTAACGACCACACGTCCGACTTAAAACTAATCTGTGGAAACACATATTTTCTACGTTTTTATACAGACTTGTACAGATTTAGAAGGTCCATCTCTCGTACCTTATATTTCACATTCTGCGTAGGAGAATCTGAATTTCCGCCAATGTCCATCAGTGCTTCCGGACTGATATAATTTAATGTTCCGATTGGACAGTTTTTCACAACAGACGTCATGTCTGCGTTCATACTAGAAGCAATTCCAAAATCTATCAGCTTTAATCTTCCTCGTACTAATAGAAAATTGGCCGGCTTTAAGTCCGAATGAATCACTCCTGAAAATATACGAACGTAACGCGCGAAACTCTAGATGTTCATATATTAAAATGCTTACCATTATCGTGTATGTGTTTAACGGCCGTTAACATCTCCGTCCAATAATAAAGAATCATTGTGAGAGGAATTTGTTTCTCTTGCGAGATCGTTTTTAGAAGGCGACTGAGATCGGTATCTCCCATTTCCATTACCACGTAGACCATGGGATACTTAATCTCGCTGCGGCAGAAAACTTGAATGTAGCTGTCAGTGCGCACGAATTGGGCGTGGAACGTATATTTAGAAAATAATCCCTTACTAGTCGAACATCTTAACGACGCAGGGTGCTTGCAGTTTACGTAGCATCGAAATTTCTTCTAAGCAACCTTGTGCCGAGTCCTTGTCCATAGAATTCAGATTAACACACTTAATGGCACGCAACTCGGGGGAAGAGACGACGTCCTGAACTCTCAAAACCTCTCCGCTCATACCTTGACCGAGCTTACCCAAGATCAAATACTCTTTTCCTTTCACAAAAATACTTTTACTCTGTTTCGATTTCAGGATGTTAGATGGCATAGAGAACTGCACGCTCGACCCACTTTCTACGGCCCTGGTCGGCTCTTGCTGCTGGCTCTGACTGCCAGTAGTAGTTACTACTACTATCGGATACTGACTTTCACACTCATTTTCTACCGGTTTCAAGGGTTCCTTATTATCGTTATTAGAACGGGTAACGTGCGTGCTGTTTGATATTAATTTCTCCACATTTGAATATTTATTTTCCTTCGATTGCTCGTTAACGTTCGACTCGAACTGCTCGGCATTTTCCGACCTTTTAAATGTTTGCTTGTCCATGCTGGTCCTGTTATTGAAATTTTCACTCGATAACTTATTCTGGCGCTTAGGTGTGACTGTGTTTACTTTAGACGCTTGACAGCCCTGTAACAGACGCCTGTTCGCGATAATACTATTCTGTGGAAAACTTGCAGCGTCCGCTAAAGGCTGCCTCGCCTTACCCTCCGTATTCAAATACCTGCGATAAAATATTCGTTTAAGAGACTAGTCGTAGCAGATACACCCCACCCATCAATATTTCTATCTCATACCTCGGAGTCTCGTGCCTTATCATGCCCGATGTAAAATAAACAGAATTAGGAGTTTGCAGAAAATTCAAACTGGCGCTGTTATTTTGAAGTGGCGTTTGCTTTACGTTACTCTGAGACCAGTGGGACGAAATCGTAGACGGAGTTATTAATCCATGATTCTTAGACATATCCGGCAGTTTGCTCTGCGGCGTCTGAACGATATTTCTACGCGAGAAACAAGGATCCGGACGCGAACAACCAGCTGGTGCGTGTTTTAAGGGAGTCTGAGATGCTAACTGGTCTACAGAATTTAATAATGCTTCCACGTCCGACGTCAGTGATTTATTAGTAGAAGAGATATTTCCATTCTGCCCTTTCTCTTCGTTTATTAATAATCTCTCTTCTAGCATCTCTACTTTGGTGCTGGCGGCATTCTGTAAATTACAACTGGCGATAGATTTAACCCTGCTGTTAATCGATTTTCTACCAGGCTTCTGTCGATCCGTGGACTGAATATCATTCTTATACGCTTGCTCCCCGTTCGATTGTCTTTTAACGTCTACCCGCTGGGTGGCGCGACTATTTTTCTCCTCGCTTCCAGCAACTTGTTCTCGTGGACGAGTATTCTCGATACTTAATTCCACATGATTTAATTCAGAGTTCAGATTTCTCTCGCCTCTTCTGTTACATTCGTCTTCGTGAAATTTTAAAGTCTGCGGCACAGTGACTTTGCACTTGGCAGCAATATCGACGTCAAAGTCGATGGACCAAGATGTTTTACGATTGTCCAGTTCCGAGTCTTTGACTTTGTTATCGTAGATATGGACGTTACACTTATTGTCTATAGAAAGATACACTTCGGGAAGCTGGATACTGTCCACCGAGGGAGATTCTCCGGATTTCGAAGAAACATTTGTCCGCGAAGCTTCGCAAGTTAAGCCTGTATGGTAATTACATTTCTCACCCTCGATGCTATCATCCTGGGGCAGCGGCTGAAGCTCGTCCGAGTCTGACTCCGTATCGGAGTCCTGTGGTTTATCCTCGCTCTCGTCGTCGTCGCTTTCATAATAGTGTAACAACTCCTTCACGCGTATCGGTTGGAATTTTGGCCTCGAGTTTGTACAACTCGACGCAGGCCTGGCATTTGTTGACAGATCCGACATTCCCGAATAATACACCTCGAACGATTCACGCTGATCAGTAAAGCACAGTGTAATTCGAAACACATATGATACACGGTGAATCAGTAGGTTCAATCAATCACTTTCTCTTTCGCGAAAGCTATCGAAAACTCTCGAGAACTGCTTAGCCCTTGTTGATCAGAAAGCATCGTCGTGCATAAATAATTGGGAAAATCACCTCGACTTTCGCACTACTTAAACTGATAACCACTGATAACTGTAACAGGTATCGGTAGAGGCATAATTAACAAGAGGCATAAGCAACATACAACGAAACATTGGTAGGTAAACAGAAGGTTGACTTCAGTTGACTTTTCCGATGCCGGACTGTTTGGACTGCGTTTGATTTTCTATGTTTCTATCGTAATTCGTACCGGTTTTTCGATTACGTCACTAGATTCGAATACTACAGGCGCGCACGTTGATTGGCTCCCTATTGCAGTGCTGCACCGCGCAACTTCGCCGCGCTAGGGGTATTTTGGCGGAGCCGCATTGGCGCGTATTTTAAACCACTTATGAATGCCCGATATCGCAATTTATTTAAATAAATATAGAAATATTTTTATTCTTACACCAGGATGTAAAAATAAAAATAGAAAATAATAGCCTTGATATTTCAGAAAGCACGTTACGTTCACATACCTATATTCGACATCTGCTAATTACTTAAATAATAGAGATGACGACTGCTTTTAACGTAAAATACAAGTTATTTATTCAACACAAACTTTTCCGGAGATTGTATACACTTAGACGTTACAGAAATTGTAAAAATTAGATAGGTATTTCGAAGGTACCTTTTAATGTCTTTCAGTGTCAGATTTTTTAAAAACTCTAATGCGCGTACCTACTACCTACCTACCTACCTACCTACCTACCTACCTACCTACCTATCTACTTGGTACAGTGTCGGGACATATCGAAGCACGATAATGGAAATGTATATATCGAAAAGACTGGACCTGTTTACAAATTTGTTTCACAATTGAATACACAATGCAATAGGAAATATTGTCGTTCTTTAATTTGTTTTATGCAAATATTAGGTTTAAATAAATTAAAGTTTAAATACAATACTTGTTAAAAAAGAACTAATAAGTTTAATGATACACAACTTATCCGATATTCCGATTTAATACAAACAACAATTTTGAACATTTATAATAACCGCAATACAAAAAGAATTGTATTAATGACTTCTATTTTTCTATATTAAAATATGTACTGTTCACGTTAAATACATGTGATATTCAGAAAGTGTATGGAATTCTCTTTCTGCTTGCTAAATGTCCGCGTAACGTTTCCAACAGCTGCGATAGAAAAGAAGATTTTACAGAATAGTACGTAGTCTTTGCTTTCACGCTTACTTCGTATCTGGTTTATCCGAGCTTTATTAAGATAAATCATGTATAAATAAATTGCTTCTTTTTTTTCTTTTTTATTTCACCCTCGTATCCCTTTTTCCGTTGTTAAATTAAAAGGGCATTCGAGACATGATGAATGTACGTATCGTTTCCTCTGTTTGAAAAATGAATTCGGGATCCGGTGCTACCTGCCTCCCCCAGCCCCCCCTGCCCCCTTCCTATCTGACACGGTGAATCCTCGCCTGTGACTTCCCTCGCGTCACCTAGGAACTACAAGGCAGCAATCACGGAGATGCAAAATTCGTCTAACGGATATATTCTATTCATGATTCTCATCTGCTCCCTTACACCCTAATAATTATCCTAAGTATGCATTTCATCTGTTGCTTTAATGGACAAGACTTGATGTAACGATACAAATATGATTTTCAACACGAAAGGAAAAATTGTTACTAAAATTGAAATAAAAACGAGCATGGCGCTTAACGAGAATTAAAAATTTGATATATCACTCTTTAATCTTTTCGGCATACTATAAATACCGTGGAAAAGTCCGAAAAGCATAGAGTGTCGCGGCTTAATCTCGCAATCGATGGATGGTGAAGAAAACGGTTAGCATTTTAGCGCCTTGCTGAGATGTATAAAGAGCGATATAAAAAATAATATTTTATTTAATCCTTAGGGACGAAATTAGGAATTATGATTAATGAAAAAAATGTTCTAGACTATATTATAATGCTCTTAACGTTTCCCATTATTGTAATTAAGAGACCGCAGTGGTGTTTTAAATGTTGACGCAGACTGTTGTTGAATCTGATATGCTAAAGGGTGAATTTTAAAGCCGTATAACCTGAAAAAATATTAAGCTTGTCTGTTTAACATGATTTGGAACATGCAAATGCCGCTCTTACGGCGCGATTAAGAAGCAAAATTTCATGGGTATCTTGTAAAGGGATCTCCGACTGGTGTCGCAAGAGAGGAAAGCTTTAACGAAACTTGTCGCATGCTTACCTAGGTACAAATTGGTTCGCTGGACGTTTCGGTCGATACTCTGGATGAACCATAAAAAGCATATGTGGAAATCCTGTACCAAAATACGCTCCGTCTGTATGATGATGCCGCGAGCTCTTGGGCGTGTAAACGTCCATACATTTAGGGCAGTAACTTTTCACCATTGCCTCCCCAGGAACATCGCTAAGACCTAATGGCAACATCGGCTGCGACTCGCAATATACACGCGGACAATGACCGAAGTCGCCGGCTTGATATTTCTCGATCATTTGAGCAATGCCACGATTGGTAAGGATATAACGGGCGTGGATCAATCCGTAAAGCAACTCTGCCGCCTGCTCTATCAACTCTGACTGATTCGGGTGGCCGTCTAAATCGTCATCTGTGGTACGGAACGGGACTTTGAAAATAATTTTGATATTTACTGTCATTGAGCCAAGAAATATTTACCAGGTTCGAGATCGAGAATCATATCTAACGCTTGTCTGTAATGCGGCACTTGCTCGTTCAGTCCGGTCAAATTAAACTTATCTTGGATATAATCTTCGTCGACCTGCAAGAACATTAGATTCGCCCGTTATAAATAAAACGTGAGGGTTTAACGCTAAATCGTGGCACGTTAGCGCAGCACGCTGGACTCGGTAATGGGATTGCGGGGCTGGCTCCCGTGGAAATATCAACAACATAAAAATCTTTAACCTCGAAAGATATGCGATGGCCATCGGCGGATGCGAAACGTGCAAATACTGATAGCGTTTAGGCGTCATAACACACAACAAGCATACTCGCCTCGCAAAAAAATTCATTGCCCCTGAGGTTGCAAAACCACGAAATCCAGGATACCTCCTCGGAGCTGCTCATTTTCCTGTGAATAAAGAATCAACCGCTAGAAATACTTCTTGTTCGTCGAGACGTCCGCCGCGTATCGCCGCGTATCACCGCGTATCACCGCCGCACCGCGTATAAAGGCACAAGGGGTGCGCGCGTGTAAAATGCGTAAAGTTGCGTGCGCGAAAAAGTTCTCGATATAAGTATCTCTAGGTATATTATACCCACACTCATACCACACCACACGTCGGTGCACGGTGCACGCCTGGCAATTGGTTAGAAAGGCGCCAACGAGAAACTAGATACACTGGCCAGGGGGGGAGGGGAGAGGGGGAGAGGGGGAGAGGGGGAGAGGGGGGGAGAGAGAGAGAGAGAGAGAGAGGTCTCGCTTGATGCGAAAGCGGGGGCCGGGGGGTGGGGGGTGAGGCTGAGAGCGAGGGGGAAAGAGCAAATGGAGTTTTCACTTTACTAGGTAGGCAAAGATGCTGAACGTTACGGCCTGTCCGGCAGATTCACCTACGTTTTCGTGGTCATTGCTGCTTCGTCAACTGATTTTCAAGCACGATGTACAGTCCGACACGGCCAGGAAGCACATTACTCGTGAAAAAGCCTCGCAGGACGAACGAAAACCCAAAAATAAACAGCCCTTACGGCTTACCTTTTGGTGCTTTGATTAGCCACGCTTGCTCGTCCCAACGATGTAGAGTAGATAGCGCTGTCGTTGCTTCACCGTATCCGCCACCTTCCGGCTCTTTTTCACCCAAATCAACCACAAATCAACCCGAATCGCCCTGCCTTTATCCGACCGGGCCCTTTTTTCACACGCTCCTGATTAAATCTCACAATCAGCTGGATACCCGTCGACGCGATAGGCTATTTCTGCTAAACTATCGGCGGAATGTTTACAAGCGCAGGCTTGTCCGCTGCGCTGCTGACCAATGAAAACGATCGGTGCGGTTGCGTGTCCGACACGGCGTTCCGGCCAGCAATTTTTCTACATCGGACTCGCGTGTTGGGAATTGGTTGGGAATTACTGGAATACCCGAATACCCGAATACCCGAATACCTATGCCGCGTGGCCTCAGTTTAGCGTTCTCATCATTTCGATGAGCACCTCGTTGTTCGCGACAGGAAAGAATTTAAAGCTATCTAAAACCTAAAACATGAATATAACATGAATAATCGCACTCGCGCGCGTCACGTCACTCCGCCGCGCTTGCCAGCAACTTGAAACAACGCTGAGGCGAGGCTGAAGCAGTCTGCTGGTCTGCTGGTCTGCTGGTCTGCTGGTCTGCTGGTCTGCTGGTCTGCTGCATTTAGCAGCAGGAATAACAGCTCTTTTTCCGAGAATGCAATTATTCGATTCCACTTTCTACGTTCGATTGGAGTGGGGTTGCGGGTGGTTGCGGCTTACCGTCCTGTGCCCTGGGGTACCGCGTTAACGTTAACATTTCATGAAACAGCCTTATGCCGTATGCGTGATTATGCGTTCCGCTCGGCAACGCGGTGTCAGATTTTACTTGACGCTATTGTTCTGATTAATTAGTAGCGGCCGGAGCATCCATGAACGGTGGTAATGTGTTGGTAGAATTTGAAATGTGAGCTTAGCCTGCTGGCCTGCTGTCAATGGGCCATAAATAATGTACAGTTGAGTCATTAAGAAAGAAGTGGGTAAAGCTAGGTGGAGTGCAGAATGTGGAACACAGAATTGTACACACACATTCCTTATCAGTCGATTTAATTATCTGAAACTTTACTGTATGTTGCAAAAGATTCACGTTCGTTACGGTACGTATAACCTCGGTCGCCTCGGTTCTCTTTTTCCAATTCTTGCTCGCAATTAACTGTGAAAACTCTGTCTGCCGTTAGATGCATATGTGGTTTTGGTTGGGAAACAATTTAGGTAGTTTCCTATTCCCGGGGTACAATGTTACTACACTTTCGAGCTTTCTGTGCACCTGCTTAGGTCTGACAGCACTGGCGATACTATACGAAGGTATGAAAATCTTGCAGATTAAGATACAACACAGTGCTACGATTCTCGTACAAAGACAGACTGCTCAAACATCGGAGAACTCCTCTCTGTTATCTAAAATATCCTCCAGATCTATCGGAGCTCGATCTTCCCTACGCTGGTACGTAACTACATTCCAGTTCTTTAAATGGAATAAGCGAATCGATCTTGCTGTTATAAACCGATGTTATCTATACTTTGGCCAGTATTCGTTGGTCTACGTGGGGCATTCAAGGGTTTCACTGGTTTATACACACCTTTGTCGGCTATCTTCTAATGTTGGCTGTAATGAGTTACAATGTCTATATTAACATCGCTGTTGCGGCGGGAGGATGTATCGGATATTGGGTATTCGGCCCTAAGCTTGTGGAACTGAAACTGGCACGATTTCACGAGAAACAGAGATTATTACAGTGCGATAAAGAATGTGCAGGTAATATTTCTGAATACCATTAAACAGGCCTCTCGGAACTTTCATAGTATCGGTGGGGAATTTTAGATAGCATAGCGAATCACAGAAGACCGGGAACAAATGTCTCTATCGTCGCGGAGCAATTAGCGACGGAAGCCACCGTAGAAGTTCACGCGCCGAGAAGCGATTGAATCCAAAGTCGACGCACGAATCTCTAGTATAACGAATAGTGATTTATTGCTCATTGATGTAAATGATGTATTTTATTTTCTATACACGTATTGTATATAATTAAGGCAGTTGTTTGATACATAAAGATGAAACCAGATAAAGGAAAGTACCTTTTCTCCGATATAATATTTATGTTTTCATGTTACACCGGCATATTGGGATTTGTACGCGTGTCCTCTAATAAGCGTCTGTAACAAGCGTTATTCACATTCAGAAAGTGATCGTACGCGTTGTTGGAAGTAATGTGCGCTCCGCACAGCCAGCAGAACCGAGCTTTGCAATGAACGCACGTCATTTTATTGCAGCCAGAAATTTTCACGGTCATGCTTCGACAACTTGGACAAGCCTTAGCATTTTTCTGTAAATAAAACATTTACGTGACTGATATTAGGTAAAGTGGCGTACGGACCAAAGATAAAGATATACATTTAGATATTCCACTGTTAAGTGTTTCTCCACGATTATCTGTATTTGCTTTCTCCCGTGTCTCTTTTCTAGCAGTCTTTTCTGTTGCTGATTTCCAGCTTGATAATCTTGAACGAGTTTCGTCGCGTCGTACGCTGTCATAGCGCATGGCGAAGCTCCATGATATGCCTGATATATACATATATATATATACATATATACATATATATATATACATATATATATATACATATATACATATACATATATACATATACATATATACATATACATATATACATATATATATATACATATATATATATATATATATATATATATACATGTCATATGACTGGTTAAAAGCAATGAAAATCAAGCCTGTTCGCAGAGATAGACAGTTGCGTACCTTGTAACAGTAACTGCAGAAGGCGTAATCACATTTAGCGCAAACCAACAAAGTATCATCTGTATCCTTGACGTACGGACATTGGCATGAAATTCGCGGACAATGTATTACATCCTTCATAGTACTCAAAGTTATCCTTAACGATAGACTTTCGTATTTGGGGAATAATTTTGGACAGAGATCCTTGATTTGGTGGATCGCGATGGAAGAGTCGCAGCTTATGGAAGGGCACATCAGATTATTTACAGTACCGTCGTTAATCTTTACAGCTACATACTCCTGCATACACTTTTTGCAATAAATATGACTACAATCGCTAAGCCTTATGCATTTCTCTCCGCGGTATACCTCAAAGCAGATAATACATACGTAGAAATTATTTCGAAATTCAGTCTCGCACCGACCCTTGTCGTACTTTATCAGAAATCGTATCGGATCGACGTATAACGTGTTATACACGGCTCTAGCGTCGCTTTCAAATATTAGATTCAGCTTAAAGTAATCCTCTAGATTATAATATACCATATGCAAGAACGAAATGTCCAATACATCCGTGATGCGAAGGAATCTAAGAAGATCGTTCCTCAGAAACTCAAGCCACAGGAATAATATCTCCTGCCCTTTGTTATCTATCCATACTTCGTCTAATTTCTGGCAAACGCGCGATATTTGCCAGGGGGATAGCCAGGAAGTTGTGACATAAAACTTTGGTGGACTTTTGGAAGGGTAATCATCGGGCAGCTTTAAATATACTCGAACAGGTGGTAGATACTTAACAACATACTTGGAGAATGGACCGCATTCTAAGTCCTTGTTGTTTTTGTAAACGTTTTTGAACGTCAATGAACTAGCTTTAAGAAATATATTACAATAACACTCTACTACGTCTCCTCGAACGTACGAAAACTCGTAATTACTGTTATAAATACTTGAAAGCGCTAAAATTTCGTCTTCCTGCCGAATTCGGTCGCTCTCTAATTTTCGTAACATTCTCCACTATCACGTAAGTACTTATTAATCTTCTATTAATTATATTAATTTTACCGGCAACCTGTGGATATTTGCAAATTGAGTAGGAGTAGGTCAGTGTCACATTAATATGTACTGGATATAGCATAGCATATAGCATATAGCCGCTATAGGGCTGAGGGCATAGTTACTTTGTCGCGCTCGCTAATTACAAACTAGAAAGAGTGAAGATAGTTTTGCGAATGAGAATGTTTCATTCGAATTTCGATTATGCTCGTGTAATCATTTTATTATGTCATTGGTAAAGCATTTTATAAATGTTTTCTACTTATATAATTAGAAAACAATATAGGTATATACTGTTGAGCTTTCATCCAGGCCAGGCATATTTAGCATTTATCGTAAAAAAGATATTGGTGATACAGAGCAATCGGGATAATACGCTGTACCACGGCCGTGGCTGTACGCAGGGGAATAAAAACTGGCGAGCAGGGCATTAATTCACTGATATATATATACTATACTGTATATATATCAGTGCATTAATCACGTCATTTACATAATGGCGCGACGTTTTGAACTGAATAATTGAATTGAACGTAATACTTGTTAATTGATCTCGTCCATAATAATGATACAGTGCGGTTAGATTTACAAACATTTCAATAGATCAGCTTTAAAACAAAGCAGTTCTACCATTTTTACGATCGTTTATTAATGTTCCGTAATCGAGGATTTAATAATCAACGATAAGCCACTTTGACTTATCATGCTGACGATGAATTTTGCAATTCAAAGTAATTCAAGGCACTGCAAGGCACGTTCCAAGAGGATCGCAGAAGATATGTTTGAATTTTTATCGACAGGGAGCAAGGCGTACGTAATACACTCTTTTTCATATACTATCCGAAGATATTAAGAAAATACAGCTAATGAAATCGTATAATTTCAGATTCTTTTAATGGTGTTGATATATTTTATTCTGTATGAACTATTACGTCCTGCTTTTAAATAAAAGAAGTATTTTTCACCGTGCCGTGCTATATATATATATATATATATATATATGTATATATATAGAGGCGCAGGTATAAAGGAAACTACAATAATTGTTCTGGAAAATGACAGAAGTCCAGGCCAGGCATACCCTCCACAGCGGAATTTTTCATCCCGTTCTACGGCAATGGCAATCACCGAATGTAGAGATTACTGTTAACAATCTTATGTACCCAATTTTCATCTCGTAAGTACGATTCATAACCTACCGCTTCTGCCATAATCTCTATATTATGTATAGGTATACATATGAACATCTGGTGTTGTATTGTTCGCACATCGTAAAACAGTAGGTGTTCTAGTTTATAGCAAAATGGTAGCGAACGAAGTAAAGGAAAGAATTCTAACAGTTCGATCTTGGTGGAAAGTAGGTCTTTATGCGTTACGTAAGAATATGAGAGAATACGAGAGAATGTATCGATAGCATCGCTGGAAAATAATGTGTCGCTTCTAAGGAATTGAACTAAGCTGATATTTGGTGTACTCGAGGGCGACACTGGCATTAGACACTTTCTTTCAGGGACGAGCAGGATGCTAAGGACTCGATTGCTAGTATGCCAGGTGTTTACCGGTACGGCATTAATCAATTACACAAAATGTTACAACCATTGCTTTCGAAGGGGCTGCAATCGATATTACTGTTCGGAGTATCTAAACACTTGAAGAAGGTAACGATCGATCCGTTAAAAGTGTAAAATAGATTATTTAATGCTCGATTCTCTTGGTAGGATCATATAGGAAGCAACGCGGATAGCCCGCAGAATCCCATTATTCAAGCTGTGCCTCTGATAAGACAGTGGTTCCCCAGTTTATTGATAGCGTGCGACGTTTGTCTCTGCCCTTATACTATTCACGGACATTGCGGAATTTTGAACAAAGATGGAAGCATAAATAATAAAGCTAGCATCGCACGGATCGCGGAGGTTGCTGGCGCGTACGCAAAAGCTGGTGAGATACGCCTTTCGCTAGAAATCTGAGTAAAGGAAAGTTCAACAGCACGCTGACTTATCGTTCGTGAAATTGCACGATAAAGGAGCGCAGATTGTGGCCCCATCCGATATGATGGACGGAAGAATAGGTGCGATAAAAGAAAAATTGGCAGCGGCTGGATTAGCTAACAGAGTTGCAGTTTTATCTTACGCAGTGAAGTTTGCGTCAGGATTCTACGGACCTTTCAGAGACGCGTCGCAATCGGCACCTCAGTTTGGAGATAGGAAATGTTACCAACTACCTCCAGGAAGCAATGGATTAGCTGCCAGAGCGGCTGTTAGCAGTTTTCTTTCCTACATTTTTTATCTCGTTACTTTGCCTCAAGAAATTCAACTGTTAAATTTCCTGTTTAAAGGCTAGGGATGTCTCCGAAGGAGCTGACATGCTTATGGTGAAACCGGGTTTGCCTTATTTAGATGTCGTAAGGCACACCAAAGATGCGCACCCGGAATATCCAATGTTCGTGTACCAGGTGTCTGGAGAATACGCCATGCTTTACCATGGTGCTCGCAACGGTGCGATCAATTTAGAAAATGTGTTGAACGAAGTTCTTCTGTCTATGAGAAGAGCAGGCGCCGATTGCATCATAACATATTTTACGCCCTTAATTCTGGATATGTTGCAACCGAAAAGCAAATATTGACAACGTTTATGTATCAAGAAACGGCAGCGGTTGTTTCATATTTCAAATAAACACCCCGTATATAAGAATTTATTTTATCCAATTCTCCGTGAAAAAGTTATTAAAGACGTACTTGTAGTCACGCGTGTACCACGCACGTCAATCGAAGCGGGAAGCGAGTCCCGTTAGATTTCGTTATATTGCATCAGAAATATAAAGATCGAGGTAATTCCTACGAATGCCTGTAGAATTTGAAAATCATTCTGTACAGATAATAGTAGGTATAGTTTAATAGTATAATTTTTACATCCAGCAATTAACGAACATGCACTTTTAATTAATAGAAATAAACGTTTTGCAAAGGATCTTAATTAAGATACGTATATAAAAAGATTAAGTGGCGTGCGCGAGGTATATTTATACATCGATAAGAAAGTTTGCGCGACGATACCTATGTACTTATGAATTTTATTTATTTCTCACATATTTGTCAGGAACAACAAGTGGTTCAAAGTGGTTGAATATATCGTTGATTTCGCGGCGCTACGTGGCTCATGATTTGGCAGCGATCCCTCCTGATCCCTCCTGATCCCTCCAATGGGAGATGCACGGATGCACCCGAATAATCCAGAGGCGAGATACCGTTGTGACGTGGGCCTATCGACAGGAGACAACTGTATATACGTCGACCAATCAGCGCGCCCCTTTCCATTGGCACTGGTTCTCGGCAACCAATCGGCACTGGCCACGACGAAATTTTCTCGTTAATATTCCAGTACTGAGATCGGCCTGTAGTCAGTCCAAGTCAGTCATTCCTGGTTGTTCCCGTTGCTCGTTCAGCTTGCTCCGGAGTAATTGCGTTTCTTAAAAAAAGAAATAAGAAAAGTGTGCACGCATAATTGTTGAATTGGTAAGTGCTGAGAGTAGTAACGCGTTATTCGGTTGAAAATTAACATCGATAAATCACGGCCGATCGTACTTGGAATATTATCGAGCGTTCACCGTTCGGTGTTGTCTGCCACGTCTTGCTTAAAAACTGTAATTCCTTCGCAGTACTACGCGCGATGGAACAATTTCCCTTGAATTACCCTTTTTGTAGCTTCCGCGAAAAGTGACGTTCACAATAAATCTTTCGTCCGTTACGTGCCTTTAACAAACGTTTCCAAAGTGTTCGTACGTTTCCGTATGATACGCACCGAAATCCAGTGTCTCGGGACAATAGCTTTCGTGTGATTTATCGCCCTCACTGGTCACGTTTCTTCGTGGCGAAACTGCTGTTTCGTATTGTTTAAGATTTTCATACAGTTTTCGGATATTTGTAATGCTTCGTACGTATGCATGTCGGTACTAGAATCTTCTATGCATCGGTCTTTCATTTGGCTGGCGATATTTTTTTTTTTTTTTTTTTGAAACAGCATTTAACATACGTATTCCCCGGTAGAATGACTTAATAATTCTGCGATTAATTCTTATTTCTGTATAATTGGTAGGATCAGGCTTTTACACAAAGAGAAATGAAGGGAGCTAAAGCTCTGCTGTTACTGGGATTGGCAGTGACCTTCGCCGCCGCCGCAAAGAATGAGATACAGAAGGAGGACATCGGAACTGTCATTGGAATCGACTTGGGCACAACGTATTCATGGTAATCGAGAGCGATCCAAAGTAGTGGATTCTATCAGAGATAATGTGCATTCGTATTTAATAAATAGCAATTTGTAATGTAATTGTTTCAGCGTCGGTGTTTATAAGAACGGACGAGCAGAAATCATAGCTAACGACCAAGGAAACAGAATTACACCCTCGTACGTGGCCTTCACTGCCGACGGCGAACGTTTAATCGGAGATGCCGCCAAGAATCAGTTGACCACAAATCCAGAAAACACTGTCTTCGATGCCAAACGATTAATTGGTAGAGAATGGTCGGACCGTGCCGTACAGCACGATATCAAGTTCTTCCCGTTTAAAGTGATCGAAAAGAACAGCAAGCCGCACATAAGAGTGCTGGTTAACGGCGAGGAGAAAGTGTTCGCACCCGAAGAAATCTCTGCTATGGTTCTCGGCAAAATGAAGGAGACCGCCGAGGCATATTTGGGTAAAAAGGTTACTCACGCTGTCGTTACTGTGCCAGCCTACTTCAATGACGCACAGAGACAAGTAAGCTTGTTTACAGAGACATACGCTTGGTTACAAGAGAATTTGAATTTAATTTTGGCCAGTGAATTTGGCGATTCAATCAATCGATCGGGCTTAATTTTATTTAGGCTACCAAAGACGCAGGAACCATTTCTGGACTGATCGTGATGAGAATTATCAATGAGCCCACTGCTGCTGCAATTGCTTATGGTTTGGACAAGAAAGATGGAGAAAAGAATGTTTTGGTATTCGACTTGGGCGGTGGTACCTTCGATGTCAGCTTGCTCACCATCGATAATGGAGTATTCGAGGTGGTGGCGACGAACGGCGACACTCACTTGGGTGGCGAAGATTTCGATCAACGCGTGATGGATCATTTCATCAAGCTGTACAAGAAGAAGAAGGGCAAGGACATCCGCAAGGACAGCAGATCGTTACAGAAACTGCGTCGCGAAGTTGAAAAAGCTAAGAGGGCGCTCAGCGTTAGCCACCAAGTATGTAAAAAGCTTTCTCAGTAGTTGCTCCGGCTGAAGATGAACTCTTATATACTAACGACTGACGATGTGTTCTTGGTTCTTCCGATAGGTGAGAATCGAAATCGAATCGTTCTTCGAGGGCGAAGACTTCTCCGAAACCTTGACTCGTGCCAAATTCGAGGAGCTGAACATGGATCTGTTCCGCAGCACTTTGAAACCCGTGCAGAAAGTGTTGGAAGACTCTGACATGCACCAGAAGGACGTAGATGAAATTGTACTTGTCGGAGGATCCACTAGGATCCCCAAAGTCCAGCAATTGGTGAAAGAATTCTTCGGCGGCAAAGAACCATCCCGGGGCATTAATCCCGACGAAGCCGTTGCGTACGGCGCCGCTGTTCAGGCAGGCGTACTCTCCGGAGAGCAAGATACGGACGCCATTGTGCTTTTGGACGTGAACCCACTAACTATGGGAATTGAGACTGTTGGAGGTGTGATGACAAAACTTATCCCTAGGTAATAAGAATAACGCGATTCATCTTTTACTTTCATGGACAATCCTTCGACGCGTGCAAATGCAAACGAATAAACGTTTTTCTTGTTTATTCTAGGAATACCGTGATTCCGACCAAGAAGTCGCAAATCTTTTCCACTGCGTCAGACAACCAGCACACGGTCACCATTCAAGTATACGAAGGTGAACGCCCCATGACAAAGGACAACCATCTTCTCGGTAAATTCGATCTTACCGGTATCCCGCCAGCGCCCCGAGGTATCCCCCAAATCGAGGTCACTTTCGAAATCGATGCTAACGGTATCCTGCAAGTGTCCGCCGAGGACAAAGGCACCGGCAATCGCGAGAAGATCATCATCACCAACGATCAGAACCGACTTACCCCCGACGACATCGAGAGGATGATCAAGGACGCCGAGAAGTTCGCCGACGACGACAAGAAGTTGAAGGAACGAGTCGAAGCGCGTAACGAACTGGAGTCGTACTCTTACTCCCTGAAGAATCAATTGGGCGACAAGGAGAAGCTCGGCTCGAAGATCTCCGATTCCGACAAGGCCAAGATGGAGGAGGCTATCGATGAGAAGATCAAGTGGCTCGAGGATAATCCCGACACTGACCCGGAGGAGTACAAGAAACAGAAGAAGGAGCTCACCGACATCGTTCAGCCCATCATAGCGAAATTGTACCAGGGTGCAGGCGGCGGTGGTGTCCCACCCACCGGCGGAGAGGACGACGATCTAAAAGACGAGCTTTAACTGTAAAGCAACCGGTGCATGTATTCTCGTCCTAACCTAGACTGAATTTCTCACCGATCTCTAATGCGAAGCGCGCTGCAGAGGTTTGATGCATCGTTGATACGTCGAGTATAAAAGACTGATCGACGAACGTTCGTTATGTTCATTAAGACGCCTCGGAACGCGTACACACGGCCTGTGATGATCCACTTCTGTGTAAATCCGTCGCGTAACATAATTAACGCTCACCCCGATCTTCTCCATAACAAGCAAGGTATATGAAAAAGAAAAACAAAAGAGGAAGTACACTTAAACGGAAAGAATATTACTCTCGGGAGTAGCGTCGCCAGTGTCCGAGATTAAGATTCCGCGCGTTAATTTATTTTACACTTAATTTCGTTTTGTATGTTTCCATTACATGTAATCGATTAAATAGATCGCGTGGCTGCAAGCAGTTACGAATTATATGCAATGTGCGGTTGCGTGGGCGAGTGCGAATTAGAATGATTGTTAGTGCAAGTGTGCGTCACTTTTGCGCCTATTACTGCCTGTTTTAGGAACAGCTATATCGTACTATGTACAATATAGGTGTTGCCTGCCTGCGTGGCGAGTGGATGTCCATATGTATCAGTATCACACGAAATAAACATTTTTTCAGTAAATCATAAACCTCGCTTCAAGGTCAGGCGTGGTATACAGAAAGCAGCCAGCGTTCCTCGCAAGGGAATTGAACGTGTCCACGGTGGATTTGGAAGGAATTTTATTCGAAGATACAGTTCATGATTGTATATAACAAAAATAGTTGAAAATTTATAGACAGGGTTAGTTCTTTATACTTTTAATTGCCTATTGTATCTATTTTTATCGAAATATAATATTAACAGACGTAATATAATACGTAATCATAATAATAACGATAATGATAGAACGTACTCTTGAACAGCTTCCTGATATTATTTTGTTTGCTCGAAGGGATCCACTTGCTAAAACACACATTTCGTTTATGTCGCACAGATCTCTCACGGTACAAAAATAACTGTCAGAATCCTGTTAACGACCATTTCGATTTCCTTTCGCAAAGAAATTTTCATTTAGCCGTCGATTTCGCGCCACCGACCACTTCTCGCGGCGCATATCATCGGTGCTCTGTGGATTTTCTAAAGAGACTGTAAAAATTAGTAATACACACATACTTACTATTCACGGCCAACGACGTATCTCTCTTTCACGCGTAAAAGAATATGTTGTACGCGCGTCCGCATTGTTCCTTTTCTTCTCCCTCACGATTTACTAATGCAACATGCAACAATAATCGTAAAGACGTAAACGAACGAATAAACGGCAGACACCTATGCGCGCACATTACATAGAATGTAAGAACGTTCGCTTCACGCATTTAGAGTACCTACACATTCTTCTCTAATTCTTTTTATAAAAAAGTAAGGCCGAAAAGTAGGCGTCCTGTATTGAATCGTGAATTCAGGCATTCAATTCTTTTGCGAGCATTATTAGTGTATCTCCCAGTCTTGTATCCGCCGATACTCGGAGCAGGACGAGGTATTTCGTTATCTTTTGTATGGTATAAAAATGTAACATCCTTCTTTTTGGCATTGCTTGGAGAGACATTACTTACACGCGACAGACGTTGAGCGCTCTCTTCCCGGATTACCAAATGGACGATTCACTAAAAATGCGATTACAATAGCCCTCTTCTCGTTTTAATCTCATTAATCCTAAGGAACATCTTGTTATCGTACTCGTGCGTACTCTGAGACTCCGTGGTGGTAATAATTCATATACGTTGATCAATTACGTAAACAATTGTGAATTACGTAACCGCAGAACGACCCGCGCTTCCTGATCGAAATCAAGTGTCTCGGTTCGAATAAAACCAAATGTTCGTTTTTGACAAGGAAGCCGATCTCTTGCGTCTGTTGCAGTACAAACATGTAACGTGATAACGCGTTAGTCGTTACAAACCCCATGCGCAATTTTTCCTCTATTCTTTTTTTCATTTCCTCTTCGCGGTAAATATCTTTTTTTTTATCCCCCGTTTTGGTAACTAGTATGAACACATTCAACGTATTGTTTTCTTTTTCCCATTCCAGTTAGACGGAGCAGCGCAGCCTGAAATGAGTGAACTTTGTGAGAAGAGACCGCAGAAGTACTTACACGTTTCCTTCAGGCAGCTGTCGCCGTCCTTGCATTATTACAGCTTTTCGCTTTTTTTTTTTTTTTTCTCTCTCAACTCGCTGGACGTATTGTTATAACAGACAATGAGCGCGTCTAGTTTACAGGGTACGACCGAAAAGAACTGTCGATTTGAAGCGTCGACTGATCAGAATGTGACGGCTCTTGAGCATTGCACGTTATAATCTTAGAGCATATATACATGGAGGTCTCATGGCCTCTTGTCTCCTGTAGATCCTGTTGCCGACCAACATCGTGCGAGAAAGAGAATCTATACTTCACAGTTTCAAGCTTTCAACGAGACCTCCATGTATATATGCTCCAAGGTTATAATACGAGAATAACAATTGCTAAAAGTTATTAGTACCGTTGCTAACGTCGATAAGAAGTTATCTGATGTGACGCATAAAAAGAGTGGCAGTTGAAGAGATGACAGTGGCGATGTGTAAAATTTAAAACTCTGTCTTTCAAATGCACGAAAACTAAGCGGAATGCGCGACGGTTGCGCGCTTCCTCTTCGATCGCTAGATAAAAGTATGTACAGGGATGTCCCATCGATGATAAAATATGCCCAAAGATGGATAAAAAACGAATCGTTGCTCCAACATTTTTCTTGTATCCTCAAAACAATTAGGAATACAAGAGACGATTATATAAAAAATAAAATGGGACACTCTTGTAAATTAGACTACTACGTGCGATATCAATGAATACGATTAAGCTACGAATACAGATGCAGCATACATTCCTATTACTCTTAATCAGTAAAGTATAGTAACTAGCGCTCGACATTATTTACGTTCGCTGTCGCAACGTTTCTCGTGAAGAAAATCTCTGTAGTATCTTCCATTCGGTAGAAGACACGCGCAATCTAACTGTCCATCGTGATATAAATAATCTTTCTTTTCAAGCGCATTATCGGCCGGTGAAATTCGCTTAGAAAAAACTTGTCTAAAAAATACTATTACTTTCAATAAACTTATGATTTACAAAGTTCCCTACAAGGCATCGCGCAACTATAAAGATTAAAGGTTACAAGGTGAACTTCTTTCGGAAAATGGAATACCTAGAATATAATCGATGGAAGAATAATATATTTTTTAATTTCGTAGCAGTTTATATTGCTCCCATCGACTATGTTTACAATTAGTAACACGCATGCGTAATGCTTGGTATCTTTTGTGACTGAGAAGAACGTGGTTACCGTTAAAATTGGTTGCCATTCTGTTTTCATACGAGAGACTATAAAAAGCCGCTATATTCTGTATATGCGCGTAGTAAAATTAGTAATAGTCGATCAGATGTCGATCCTTGAATGGCCAGGCAGGCTGCAAAGACTACGTGAATATTAAGCACTTAATTTAAATGTTCGTCGAACCTGAGAATTCATCCACGCTGTACTTTTTAGCGACATATCGTTAAGAAGAGCTTTGCTTCTCGCATTGGAAACCAAAGGACATTCGGCGATGGTAATTCAAGGATCGAGCAAGAATCAATGGTGTCCCTAGATGCCGTTTTTTTTTTTTTTTTTTTTTTTTTTTAAGGAGAAACGAGAAATCAACGCACTAATAAGTGTAGATCACTAATCAACAAATAAAGCAGAGACGTGGTGCGCCCCTGGCAACGTTTACTTAGCCTTTCGTCCTAGTTTGAACAATAACAATGTACTTCGTATCACAGTATTATATATCAGTAGTTGTAATTAGTATTTGTCGTATTTACTTTGGATATGGCAAATATGAAATATAACAGTAAAATTATACTAATGTAAGTCTATACTTCTTTGGGGCTAAATGCATATCACAGTGGGAAATTTTTCAACTATTTTTTTGTTTTTTCATTCTTTTTCAATTCTTATTCCTTTGTATCAGAGACGCACCAGTCTCGGAAACATGTCGTTTTAAAAATCACGTTAAGGGGTAACACCACTCTAGAGGCACAAAAAAAGACCTAAATTTGACAATTTATTTTCGGAGTATGACAAACGGAATAGAATTTCTTTTCAGGGGGTTTATTTAATACATATTGAAGTACGAAAAACAATTTTTTAATTGTCATTTTTATACAAGATGGTGGCGATACAGCCCGTCGTCGAAAACAGTTTTTTTTTTTAAAACACCGCCACGGGAGGACGGATTTCTCGGCATGTATGAGTCGTGGAACAAAATAGCAAAAAAATTTATAATCTATATACAATTGGCTTTGGAAGAACGTAGGAGTTTTTTTTTTTATCAACTTTTGTGGACGTGGTGCACTTTTTAAGGAATGAATCGATTTTTTGCCCTAAACATGAGCATTAAATTGTTTGTAAAAAAAAAGTTTACATTCAATCAAAAAACGGCTACGTACTTCCATATTGTTGTGAAGCTACTGTAAAATTTTCAAATCGATCCATGCAATAGTCTCCGAGAAATCTGTCTTCCCAGTTTGAAAGAAGTGGTTTCGACGACGGGCTCTGTCGCCGCCATTTTGTATGAAAATGACAATAAAAAAATTGTTTTCCGTACTTCAATATGTGTTAAATAAACCCTCTGAAAAGAAATTCTATTTCGTTTGTCATACTCCGAAAATAAATTGTCAAATTTAGGTCTTTTTTTTGCCCCTAGAGTGGTTTTACCCCTTAAATCTACCTATCTACGTATATATATATATCATATCAGAGATATTATAGAGAAGCGTAACCGCCAACCAGTGGAAATAAGCAGGCAATGATATATACCAAAGTAAATCTTTTACCGGTAGTAGTTAAAAATGCACCTTACGTTATTTTAGATACTCGTTCGTACCTAATATGCAGTCTTATCCTAATTTATTTATTTTATTAGCTGCGCAACTGATTATATATAATCGAAAACGATAAAGTGTAGCTGCTCCTAAATGATACAGGGTGGTCCGTGTTACTCGAAATGCTTTCAGTTCGTACAATCAAATGACCGATCACAGATTTATCACATTCATTTACTTTTCAATTACTGGTTTGCTCGATCTGTGTGTGCCATTCGTTGAAATAAATATTTACAAAATTCATTTGGAGACCATCCCCTATAGAACAGAAGTGAAATCGCGGTCGAAATGGTTACACAGCTCATCCTAAATGCTAAAAACATGCAGTAAATATCGTTGAGTAACGTTGATGTGTTAATATGTGTATAAGATTAATTATATCGTTATGAGCTAGTGACGAAGAATCGTGAGTGCCGAAACGTCCTTTCTCTCTTTCTCGTAAGAGAATGTAAATAATTTCTTACGAGTACGGTTTTGTACTAAACTGAACATGTAGCGTCGATTGACAATACATATGTAATACGGAAGAAAGTATCGTAGGCTAAACAATGTTTTCGGCACAGTTTTGAAACTGTTTTCAAACTTTCTTCGTACTCTTTCTCTTTTTTATATACTCGTGCATGGCCATTCAATTTCTTTAATTTTGAATGATAGAAGCTCGAAGCTCGAAGCTCGAGTCTCGTGTATCGGTCTCTGCGATAGTTATAAATACGCAGCAGAAACCTGGCGTTAAAAATGATTTTAGCTATAATTTTCAAGTAGGTACTTTACAGAACTTTGTTCAACTATTGTCCTTAACTGACAATAGCGTGAAACTGATTTTTCCAAAGTTTAGTCCTCGGTTGGCTAGTACAGTCTGCCGGATAATGAATTGTTGTTATGCGTGCGATGATTAAAACAGAGATTTTGCAAAAGCCTGTATAACCATAGGGACACTAGCGTCGAAGCCGTTAATCGTTAAAATATTTTTGTCACGTTTTTCCTTACGGTAGGTTGACGAAGCACATACAGCGCAATTTATCAACCTGGAAATGCATAGGCGTGTCAAGTACAATGCCAATTATAGTAGAGTAATATAATAGAACTCACTTTGTATTTGGATGCTTCAGTTTTGTCCTGTATGCTTGAAGGGCTTCCTCGGATGTATCGGACTTTTCGAATATTTGATCCACGATGTTAATAAATACGTCGTATCTATTATTCTGATAAGCGGCCCACGACATTGGTTTACCCAAATTTACAGTCCCAACAGGCATCTGCTTTAATCTCCTTATAGCTTGACCGAAGGAAGCTGTCCTATCGATGTTGACAGTATGGATTCCAACGTTCTTAAACGTCGCAACGGTCACGTTCTTCTCACTGCGAAGAAGGGCAAGTGCAATCATGCATCCGGCTTCCGCACCGTTCACGTTACCACTGCGCCAAGTACGCATCTCCAACATTATTTTGTTCATATTGATGGTCACCATGTAACGCAAGCCAGTCGGTTGAAGGTGCTGGGAAAAGTGGCTGGTAAATTAGTGTAACGAGAATCATGACGCGCAAGGGAGCCTGTACTTACATGGAACGAAAGATTTAACATTTTATAGAGAGCATCGATGATCTTGGAATTGGATTTGGGCGGAGTTGGCAGAGGTCTATCAAATTGTTCTCTGAGTTTCCTTTTCTCGTACGTCAGCGGCCTTGGAGAAATCATGCGTTAGACATTGACGGTTGCTTGTTAGTAGCGTCGGTATTTAAAATTGCGAGCACCGCTACCTACTTTCCAGAGTTTTCGTAGTCTCTTATTGTAACTAACACTAAAGCCGGGTGAACCTTGTCTCTGGTAATATACTCCTCGCAAGTGACTTGATCCACTATTTTAGAAATTGTCGGCGAGTTTGGTTTGAGTAATTCGAGATTGTGGATTCTTTGCAGGTTGGTTAGAAGCAAGTTTAAATTCATCGACGGTATTAATGCATTCCAAACCTACAGATTATAGAGTATAATGAAATTACATATCGTATATACATAATGCAGGGATATTAAGAGGTGGTCATTTATGGTTTCACCTCTTTCGACTTCAACAGATGTCCAGGTATATGATCCAACGTCAATTTATACACTTCCAAAAGCGTAGCTGCTCGAATCTCGTCCGTACAGTGTTTGAAGTCCTCGACATGTTCGATGTACTCCACTATTTCTGTAATCGTGGGGTCTTCGCTGCGTGCGCTTTTTATTTCTTCCAGACCACGTATTACGTACTTAAGGACCAATTCTCTCCCTATTTAACAGTTTACTGTTTAATCAACGCGATTGATTATTTATCAGACAGTTACGTATCGATGAGACAAGTACCAGGATTATTGGGTACAGGATGAGACAATTTTATAATATCTTTATGCTTCCAACCGTATCTGCCTTTGTACCTCGTCACACATTTCGCCAGCTCTATGGGGGTTTTCGATAAATACCAATTATTTACAGCCTTCCTTAATCCCTGGCCCCATCCATGTTTAGAACTGCTGGTCGCATCCAATTCCTTCTGTTTACTTATCTGGGACGCGAACTTTATAAACAAAATGAAATGTTGCGGAGACACGCAGATTCTGTTCAATGCCGTGTATGCCGAGTGTCGTAAAGTTTCGCTTTTCGTTTGCCTGCAGCAAACCGCAAGAGCAAACACTGATGCTTCTGGATTCGGAACTAGGTCGCTTTCAAATGCCTATAAAAGATGCGATTCGGTGGAATTGTCGACTGTCAATACGGTTTATCGATAATAAAACTTTACCTTGCTGATTATCTGAACGGGCAATAACTGTTTCTCTGGATTCTCAGCCAGCTCCTCTATCGATGGAACATTTCTAGCCAAGAAGTAGTTGTGAGCGAACCAGTTGCCAGGCTGATAATCCAGATACTCTTTTCCAATATAAAGAAACTGTGATAGCCGTACTTCCGGATCATTTGCCTCCAAATCTACTGCCATTTCTCAATACACAATGCTGCAAACTATAGGGAATAAAGCATATAAAGCACCGAAATTCATTTCCCATCTACGTGGCGATAATCGCTTAAAATACAATACTGAGACATCGTGTGTACAGCGAGTAATTATGCGAGGAATATGTACATCGTACGTTGTACATTGCTCTGATAAACTCGTAGTATCGAGCTATCCTTTCCTCGAATCATTGTTAAAAAGAGCGTAATTAGGATGGGCAGTGTAAGGAAAGTTTCTGTTCAGGTGTTGGAATGTTTATAAATAAAGAACCCCGACATCTGCGTTCCACGGACACAGAATGCGTAAGAGAGGATAGTAACGGGTATCATTCGATGACCCGATAAGCTAACACCGGTAACACCAAAATATGGGATGTGCCATTATAGTGATGTATACGGCTTGTCTTTGGGTATCGTGCAAGTAGAGATTGTGCATGGTCGCGAGAGCTCCTATTCATTCGTATAATTTCCATTACGTGCATTCGCCTATTACCTTGCGTTAATTGAAAAGGCAACAACTCGGAGCACAACCATACAGAACGACGTTCTGTGACGTAGAAAAACGCGCTGTCGGAAGAAGTTATACAGCCAGCCCGTGTGGATCTCGGGCCTCTGGTCGATGCTGGTCGAGTAGAAAATACAAAAGCTCATTGACCCCCTCCCCCTAGAAAGACGCAGATGTCCGAGCGTGTAACGTTCTTTTCTCGATCAAACATAAGAATCCGTTCGGGCGAATTTCTCTGCTTTTTTATTCCTCTTAGGTGTTTCTAAAATGATTCTTCGCCGCGATCGCCGCTGCGCTCTTTACAGCTCTTTATGCGTAAGTATTTCCATTCCACATTGGGGGGATAGCCGATAGTGAATATGAAATATGAGTGCGCACGCGTTTAACGTTCATTTTATTTCAGTCACCTCACCAGCTTCTACGCTTGCGATTCAAATCAGCTCGGTGAAAATGAAGATCGGAGATTGGGTGTGAACGATTTAATATTGTATTTTTCATGAGAGCTTCTTAAATACGCTCGCGCTAGGTATTGCGGATAAGTCTGGACGAAAGATAAACGCTCGTTGTTTTCGAAATACCTAAGCGTAAAGAATTTCTATATGCTTGGGGGGTATCGGTAATTTCTAAATAAATAATATACGGAAGCAATCATATTATAGGTAGGTTATAGTCTATTCGTATTATGATTTCAAGGATTTAAGGAGGTAGCGGCCAGTAGCGGCTAAAGAGGTTGGTGGATGTTTTAAGCAGTTTTAAGTTGGTATGCCAAGTTTGGTTGGTTGGTTGGTTTGGTGGTACTTAACCGTACGACAAAATTTTCACCATTGCTTTCAATTGTTTTTGATTGCTTTCCTGAACTACTCGACTAAAGTTTAGTGAATCTGAGTGTTCACGCACGTCGCACGGTAAACTAACAATAAGTACTAAATCACTCGCTACTCAACTGTTTAAATTGCTGGACATGTCTGTTTCAGCCTTAATACCTATTGATACCTATGTAGGTTAGGTACATAGAGTGATGTGAATGATGTCAATACGCCGAGTGACGCCGACAATGGGGGAGCAGTTGCAAAGAAAGTTGCTTCGCCTCGGCGAGCTAAATAACGATGAAGAGAAAAAAGAGATGTTGACGGAGATCGGGATCGTGGTGAAGACTTTAAGAAACAGACAGGCCGAACAGATCAATTGTACCTTCGACTTTGGTCAATTGTTTGCTCAGTTAACCTCAAGCGACAGGTACCATGACAACGCTAATTTTCTATTTAGTCCCGAAGGGGTCCACACTCCAGCGTGCTAATCGATGTAGTAGCGAGAAAGCATTGTAGAAATTTCTTATCTTCAAAGCATTACAAACGCGCTGTTACTTACTTTCTCTCTTGCAGAGGAGTTATAGAGCAAGTGTGCGATATTTTGAAGACGTTGTTCGCTCAGTTAGACCCTGGGGAAGTGTATCACAGATATCCAACACAATTGTCTCAATTGATAACTCACCAGGACGCCTTAGTTAGGTCCCTCGTACTCCACCAAATTTTCTGCGTCGCTTCTCACCCGCAGAACATGTGTACGTTACTAGCGGACACGAATTTACTAGTGGCCGTTGCAAGTAGGATCGCGGACGACAGTTTTGAAGTAGCTAAGTGCGCGATGCGTATAATGACAGAGGTCGGCAAGAATAAGGACGGATTGCAGATCGTATACAAAGGTGAATTGTTAAGGAGTCTTGCTAGATTATTAGTAAAGAACAACGTGATCAGCTTCCGCGTGTACGAAGTGGTCGTGGACATAGCGATATGTTCGAAAGAAGGTTTAGAGGCGTCCGCTCAATCAGGATTTCTGAATAGTTTGTTCGAGATTCTGGAGAGCGAGGACATGCTGTTGCAAGT
The DNA here is from genome assembly GCA_963932275.1 of Andrena praecox. Classification (NCBI taxonomy): domain Eukaryota; kingdom Metazoa; phylum Arthropoda; class Insecta; order Hymenoptera; family Andrenidae; genus Andrena; species Andrena praecox. Next base: position 160,428 of record OZ010732.1, read on the forward strand.
GTCTGCTTTAGATACTTTAAGATATTTGTCGTCGACGGAGGAAGGATTAAGTTATCTGGAACAGCAGGAAGTGTTCGGAAGACTAGTTCAGAAAATAGCGCAAGCTAACGAGAATCCACTATCGAATCTATTAATTCCTGGTTTAATAAAATTCTTTGGAAATGTCGCCCATCAGCGGCCGAACGAAATCTTTTCAAAATATCCAGTCGTGGCTTCTGCGTTATTCGAAGTGTTAGAGAGTCCAGATCACGCTATCGTCGGTGTCGCGTTAGACACATTGGGTTACGTCGCGTCGAGCGCGGAAGGTAAATATGCTCTGCAAGCTTTGGGAAAGGCGATGCCATGCGCGTTAAAGAAGATCAGTGAAATTGTACAGGGAATGCCTACGGAATTAAAAATTCGTGGTCTCTACGCTTTAGCTCTTATACTGGATGTACAGAAATCAGAGCAGGACAAGAAAATCCTGTCTTTAACGAAATCATGGTTCGACTCTCTCGACGACGACGATCCGTTGAGCATGATCGTAGGGATATGTAGGCAGCCGTTTCCAGATATTTGCGAAGCGGCTTTTGACGTATTGGCGGTTGTAGCGTCACAAGTGTGGGGTCAAGAGTACATGTCTTCTCAGCCGGGTCTCGCAGAGTTTTTATTGGAGAGAAGCCTGGACAGCACCAAGGCGTGCAAGGATGGTAAATACGAAGTTGTTAGTCGGCTCTCTCAAGCCAAAGGGAATATATTCGACGCGAGCACCATGCAGAAGTTTAAAGAGTACGTGAGGCAGGGACCCCACTTTGTCGACATCGGTACAGAAGTTGCGATAGAAAGTGGTATGTGAAATGTATTATTTATACTTGTTCTCCTATTTTTCCTTTTCACGGTAATAACATTCAGAGTTATAGTTATCAATGACTGCTCGCCGCATTCTGTAAAAAGCGACGTTACGCGGCAAGATGGAGCGCAATAATTTATATATACAAGTATGTATTCTGAGCTGTGAAAATATACGAACATACAAAGAGAGAAATAATTTATTTCATAAGTAACAATACATAGAAAAGTTAAGACTACACAATAGCTGTTCTGCAATCACGCAGAAATGCACGCGACTCTTACACCGTGCTTGTAACGTGTCAATTGTTCCTTCGCCGATCTATGAGTTTTCGTTTTCTATTTTACATTACTTACATAGAATAAAGGCGTATAAATAATTTTGCGTCGCGCGTTGTACGCCGGACGGCCGCTTCACTGCACGCGTTTCCGTTTCTTCGGGGAAAGTATCTTCAACATACTCACTACGGGAGCTTCGAATGACAACGATATGATGAACGACAGCAAGTACGACACGATCAGCTGCCCGAAGAAAGTGATCATCTGGAAAGACGGTATCGTTTCGTTAGCTCTTCCATTGGGAGCTAATTAATATAGGGAGCAATTGATATATTGTAGAAGCGAGGATTTTTTTTGCGTTTATATGCTGATACCATAGTATAGTTTCCTAAGTGGAACGGCGAGTCCATATTTATCACCGTTACTCGGATCACGAGGGGATGCACCAAGTAGGCACAGTACGTTATCCTGCTGACTGGGTAGAGAACCGGTGCTGACAAAATACTGTTCACGTATCCTGTAAATATCGAAACTTGTGAATATTACCAGGCAGTTTGTACTCACTGTCAGTATTATCTTAAACCCTGACGATTTACCTCCGTAGCCGGTGCTGCAGGCAACCACGATCCACGATAAACCAAGAGCCCAGATACTGTGGCTCAACGAGGAGTAGGCGGCCGCCATTATGGGACTGAGCTCGGTTTCGTACAAGCCATACAGCAAGCTGAGCAGACACGCCGAAGAAAGGAGCCAGCCGACAGTGACAGTTGTCTGTAAAGTAGATCGGGAATTGTGTTCAGAGGGGCAGAGCGTTTCTGTCACTTCATGCCGCGTAGGGAGAGCGGGAAAGTTAGTTACCTTGGACATCTTCACTTTGCAATCAGTCTTGAAGAGAAAGTACCCCATCGACATGCCTATGAGATAAGGGCCCAGCCTGGTCCACGGTTTATCGTAGATCTTGTCGAACAACGCCAGCGGATCGTCCAAGCTCGGCATGTGATTGTTCGTCAGGGCGATGTAACCGGTCGTCAGCCAGGAGCTGAGTAGCAGAGCGATCGTCGCGAATGTCGCTGTCTTGAAATGGCTCGTCGCCAGGATCAGAATCACAGCGCCGACGATGTAGAACTGGGTGTCGTCCGCTACGTACCAGCTCCAGATCATGCACTGAAAGAAGCGTATGTTTCAACGAGCAAGTGTTACATACTATACGTTAGATTCTAGGTAAGGCAAGTAATTTCTCTCTTCTACATCTTCTTGATAAGGATAAGCACACCAGTATACAGCTACTGGTAACGTGCCTTTCAATTCTGTTAAACGGCTGAAGACTCACCATCTGATCGACCGGGAACAGGGTGTTGATATAAAGCATGTTCCTCCACCAATAGTTCGGACAGTTATAATGATCAGCGCTCGGCGGCTCGAACACCGAGTTCGAGTGGAACCACTTCATGGAGATCTGAACGATGCCCAGCACGAACATGTACGGGGCGGTGAGTCTACAGAACCGATAGAGAAGCAGCCCGATGAACTTGAGGCTGCCGGACACGAAGCCCCGCGTGCCCTGGGTGAGCGTCTTCAGGTCCCCCTTCGCGTTCGTCCGGAAGAAGAGGAAGCTGACGAGCAGCCCGCCCATGAAGAAGAACGTGTCGACGCTGAACGGGCCGTTGGAGATCGTTTGGAAGAGAAACTTCCTCTCCACGACCTTGCGGTACTCCATGTTGTCGGCGTACTTGTAGGCGGTGATGCAAGTGTGGCCCAGGATCACCCACGCCATCGATATCGCCCTGAGACCGTGGATGGTGCTGATGGTGTCCCCGCCGACTTTGCCGTCGCAGATGATCTTCACGTTCGCGCGGACCGAGAAGGACATGAGCAGCTCCCCGACGAGGCCTGCGAACATGTTCGAAAGCAGCGTGACCAATTCCGTAAGCCCGTCCGTCTCCTTGTTGCTGTTGTAACTTGCCAAACGGCCACTTACTGAATTTCTGCTCCTCGGGGCTAGCCGACCGCAGGCTGCCTTCGTGATCGTTGTTGTTATTAATCGCCAACGATTGGGGCCCGCTGATGATCGCTTCTGCCGCTGGAACAGGAAGGTAGACCTTACCTTGAAAAGCTACGGAATATAATGATAAAAGTGTGTGTCACTGTCTCTGCTCTACGGTCATTGTCCTGTGATAGTCTGTTTGCGAGTGTGTTAGTCGCCCTTCTGTTTATAGGAGGAGGGTGGTGACCGACAGTCAAAGGGGAGCGAGAACATTCATGAGCCTTACCACTTAGCGGCTTCTGGTTCCTGCCGGCCAGCTGCTCGAGCTTCGAGTGCCTCTCGAGATCGTACATCACGTTCCTCCTGCGGGCGTATGCTCTCGTTACGTAGAGGTCGTACCCGGTTCCGACCGCCATGCAACCGAACGCCACGGCGGTCACGCCTCTGAAACAGCATTTTCAATTTTCTAATCCCTCCTGCCTAATGTAAAGTTAAATTTCGCACTGTTACAATTGAACGTACAGTAGAATCCAGAAGACTGGGTCCTCGTACATGTTGTACATGTCGTGCTGGTCCCGAATGCTCTCGATCCACGAGTGTCTTCCCGCAAGCTCGCTCGCGGCGAGCCTCGCTATCACGGACACGTCGGAGGAGGAGCAGGAGAATGGTAGACACACTCCCAGATAAATTGTTCTCGCCTGTAACGAATATTCTGCGTACACTATGTGCTCTATATCGGGAGTGGCGATTTAAACAGTCAAAATAGAACATGAAAGGTTCTCATCGTTTACCACAGGGAGCACGGTGGCGTTCAGTGAAATCGTCATCATGTAGAATCCCACTTTGTACGGCGGTTTGCTTGATCTCACCCCGGTCCAAATAGTTTTCCCACCCATGCCGACGTTTCTTTTCTGCGGTGCTGCGTTAACTTTCTCCGCTCCCTCCGCGATCTTCCTTTCGTAGTCTTCATTGATGTAGACACACTCGGTGGACGATCCCACGTAGTACACGTTTCCCCAAAGGAAACTGTTCGTGTACCTCCCCGAGGCGTCATCCACTGTGACAGTTTAATAAAATTTCAAGTTCCGGTTCAAAAAAATCTATCTTTCTTTTTCTTCTAAAATATTTCCATTTATGATGAAAAGTGTAGACTATTGGAATCAGTGGCGGCGCACCCAGCGAGGGGTGGCCATACGGTTCTGACACGCCCCAATGAAAAAGGAAAAAGGAGATTAATGTAACTACGACTGACGAAATTCAACAGCTTTGTAAAAGACAAATGGATTTTATTCTTTAAATAAATTTTTATAGTCACCCAATGAATTTTATTTAATCTGCATTAAAAATACTTTTATCTTTTCAGCTCGGCTGGCTCCTCCCAAGATTAAATCCTGAGTGCGTTACTGATTCGAATACATTACTGCCACTAACTCAATTCCGAAAAAACTGTGGCTTAGTCCGTTTTTGTTCTCACGGTGCCTGAAAGGGTTAAATATTGTGGGGCAGGAGGATTAAACGCAAGCCTTTGGAGTTCGATGAAAAAGAAACGACAGCCGACGAGTATCAGTCGAATATCAATATCGGCCTTCTTCTTCGTTTCCAGCATCGAAACTAGTTAAGTCACCATGACCCAAATTATCGTCAAAGATACCCCCCCACCACTTCCGGATCGATTCGAAATTCCGACGAAAGTAAAGACCGGCGAACACGTAACGAAGGCGGGTACCAGAAAGGACTCCGGCTCCTGTAACGAACAATCGCCTCGCCGGCACGCCAGGTAATCCTTCCGCTCGTGCAATCGGGGGCTTCGTTCACACCGTAATTCGAGATGTTGCGCCGTGCATCGATGTCGCAATCTCGATAAGTCAGGTCCCCGGCGTTCGCTTACGCTTTCATAACAGACGCTCGACCGATAATACATACTTTTTCTTACCAAACAGTTACGACAAGCATCGAGAGCCGGGTATCCAGCAGTTTTCTCTCATCAGACTTTCTAACTCGAGAAGAAAGTAACATTATCTAATCGCGGACGGTGCTGAGCCTGCTATGATCCGCGTGCTGCAGTATAATCACAGGGGCTCGTTGCGTTAACGATAGATTGCTGTTTCGTAATCGGGGATCTTGTAACGCGCCGTCTCATCGCTGCAGCGAGCTAATGCATATGTACCAGAGCGATCAGGTACGATCCGACCAGCACGATTTTATCCTCGCGACATCGCGGCGATCGGGTTTCGAAGTTTTCCCACCCCGTCTGGCCTTGAGGAACCGACGAATTCCGATTGGTAAGTGGATCTTGACCTTGCACGCTCCGCACGCCTCGGCTCGCGATCCCCGTGATGGGCAGCCTAATTGCCGATTCCGCTCGCACAATGACGGACGCCAGAACCGTTCAGTCGCGTGGAAATTAGAATAACAATGGATTCCACGAGCGTGTCGCGACGTTTCACGCGATTCGACGTCGGGGGTGTCAAAGTCAAGTTCAGTCGTCGCACGTGACCCGAGTCGGTTCGCCGTCAAGTTCACGGGCCCCCCGAAATCTATTAACACGAGCGCTGAACGCACACAGTGACGGAGCTGTGTATGCGGTCGTAGCCAAGCGGTCATTTAGCTGTCGGGGGTGTCATAAACCGGGCCTTTCCGGGGACTGTGTTGGGGCAACAATGGGAAACTCGAGACGACTGTGTTGCCGAGGCCCGAGGGACATTCGCGAATGCATACATATAAACATTAAAATAGTTTACGAGCTTCGTTGCTTTCTCGAAGAATGAACAAATATGTATACATATTCGTGTTTTTGCATTCGTTATCTTACACTTATCGTCGTTATCGTTGTTATCGTTGTTATCGCTATTATTATTTGTAATTAGAGATGTCCCGACTAGGGTTTTGGCCGACTAGCCGACTAGCTGATTAATCGGTGGTCGGATAGTCGGCTTAACCGACTAGTCGGCCACTAGTCGGTACATCTCTATTTGTAATACATATAATAACATAAATATTGAATAAACATAATTTTTTTTTATAATTCCCTTCCACCCCGTTCCATAGTATGTATGTATCTCGGAGAGGGTCTCGAGCTCGGCGACCATACAATGTACTTTACTACAGTATCGGTGAGGGTCTCGAGCGACCGGGAATATGTATTAGTGAGAAACCCCTAAGCCTAAAGGGTACCTCGGATCCGACAGTCTCTGATCTAACGCATTCCGACCGAGTCTCGTTCAGTGTAGGGAGGAATGAGAGCATGTTTCATTTCGCTTCCTTGGGAAGTAGTTGCAATAAACTGCGATACCCATCTCCTTTCCGATGGGAATGAAAGAACCGACATCGGCCTTCGCTTTCCGCGGGTAAAAAGAATTAACGTAAAGGCGAGCAGGAAACGAAAATTCGATAGGTTCCGTGCAAGGAGCGCGACCGGTTTGCAAGGAGGTCTCCTGGTCGCGGGTACATATTCTTGCGCTCATGGTCGAGGTTTCCTTGGCAAAGTTCAAGGGCTGGCGCAGTAGGTATTGCTGAATAATCCAGCTTCGGTTCGCTGCGAGTGCTCTTTGTTCGCCTGCCATTAATCGCGAAGAAATCTCACGTTGTAGATTAATGCGGATAAAAGCGGTGTCAGATCCAAGGAGCTATTAGGTCGGTGCAAGAGTTCGTTCATGCATTGTTATAATTGCTAAGTATACGGAAATCTCTGTCTTTACTACAGCTAAGATCATTGTGTATTGTGTAGGTAACTTTAGTTCTTCTTCTTAGTTGTATTAGTTCTTAGCTTTAGGGACTTAATGGTTAGGCTAATAAATTAATTAGTGACAGTTTTGCCACTGCAGCCTCGCCTTTACTCTATAAGTTCAGTGGCGCATTCAGGATTTAATCTTGGGGGGAGCCGAGTTGAAGGGATAAAAATATTTTTAATGCAAATTCAATAAAATTCATTAGGCGATTGTAAAAATTTATTTATTATTTACTATACCTTAAGGTATATCATTTATTTTCTACGGGTCATAAAGACGCAATAATAATAATAATAATCACCAGCTAAGGAAACTACTTTGATCAAAAGAACGTAATATATTTATGAACTTTTAACGAAAACTTTGGTTTAATAAAACGAACGAAATTTTTCACCGACCTAATATATAAGTAATATTTAATATTTATTTCCTTGTTGAAACAGTGATAGGTATGTACCTAGCTTGCGTCCTTAAGAATCATGTTATTTGGATTAAACGCAGACAGTACTTGGAGAAACTTCAATCGATCTAGCCTTGAATATTCGCCACCGAAACACCGATATCTTGCTAAGTGGAAGAGTGCTACGAGCGAAGCCATAAAGTATTTACAAAGTAGGTTAATTTCGGGTTGCCTTTCGCCAGGCCCGGATTAAAGGGGGGGCTAGGGGGGGCTGCAGCCCCGGGCCCCACTATCCAGGGGGGCTCCGTTCTAAGCCTACAGTTCTAAGCAATTTAAACTCGTTATTATTTAACTTTTTGTTACTCTCCCCCCCCCCCCCCCCGCTTTTTCAACCACGGGGGCCCCCGAAGGTTGGATAGCCCCGGGCCCCAAAAATCTTAATCCGGGCCTGCCTTTCGCGATTGATCCTAAAAGACGAGTTTCCGGCTGGCGAACTACGAATAGAGGTATCTACTACGATCATTGACCGTGACAATAGGATCTACCGTCCATTTCTGATGGATCGAAACGTGGTAAATACCACGTTCCGGCCACCGCTGGCGAAAGTAATTCGGAAAGAGAAAGGCTCTCCTTTACGTAGCCAATCGTGTTGCAATATTGATGCCCGTACGGACGTGCTTCTCTTTCGAGCACACACATTAGACTAAAATCATATTCCAGCCGTGTGGCTGTCGTCAGGTTTCCTTCAAAATATCCTCACGACAGAACGTACACCATTTCACTCCCCCGAAACCGAGGTCGCGTGGCTGGATAGAGACACGAATGATGCAGCGAAAATCGTCGAAACGATGCCGATGACTAGAACTTGCAACCGTCGATTCGTTGCGCAATGCAGCGTTGCGTGAGTTCGCCGAAGACCAAATTATAACGCACGGCTACAACTTTTCCGACCGTCGATAAGTGAAACGTGCACGACGCGTTGCTCTGGCCGATCTGGCGTCGCACAGTGTGACGCGTAATGGACAAAAGTATGAAAACTCAAGTCTAAAACTCGTAGCTTATTCGTAGCGTAGGTAATGTAGGTATAGGGGTGAGCGGGGACAAACGTAACGGCGTCATGAAAGTAACACGCCTTCTCCCGCCTTCCACAAAAGTTTCCAAAACGTTTGCTTTACATAGTTATGCATGTTTAGTGTTTCTTTTCTTTCCCGGAGTGACGCGCAGCAATACGACGGTTCGTATACCGTGGGCAAGCTGATTTCGTTATTTCGATCATTCAGGAAAGTGTCTCCTCTGTTGGTTTTTGTGTTAATATTCATAGTTAAACTATAGACAGTGGTCCAATTATTTGTTAGAGCGTTCTTAGATAATATCTTTATAAGTTCCAGTATTTGATTTCAGTAAGTCTTGTATAGTTTGTACGTTATAACAGTTCTATGCTGAAAAACATGGCTGGGGACAAAAGTAACACGTCACTACGGGGAGTAGTTGAATCCGATATTAACAATAGTTTTTACAAAAAAATCATAAATATTAGTTACTTTTGGGGCCGTTACACGAGATTCCATATTAAATCAAATACACAGTATCAAAGGAATGTTTGAAGCTGGTTATGCTTTTTTATCGTTACCTACTTAAAATATGTTTATTTAAATGTTTGTTTCTATCGTTTTTGATAATAAAAAATCCTATTTTGCTTTGGAAGAAGGGTTTTTAGTTAATTCTCCTGAAAATAATTAGTATTACTTTCGGCCCCATGGTATGCTACTTTCGTCCTACCCCTGCAGGACAAAAGTAACAATGACAGTCACTGGGGAAAATTGCCATAACTCATTGACTACTTATCATGGAAGACTGAATTTGTGGTCAAATGATAGATCAAGAAACACACTATCTTAAGGCATAATTTTCGTTTTTATATCTGTAAGAGGTAATTGACAGCTAGGCCAAATGTAAAAAGTGTTACGTTTGTCCCCGCTCTCCCCTATCATAAATCTTAAAATACTGATAAAGGAACGTAGATTTTAATACTATGTACCCACAGTTTCTACTGAATTTTCTAATTTGTTGTAAAAATGAGGCTTGAAATTTATTCGAATTTTCGGTGCATTTCTTTATAGGTAAGTACTTCGACACACTGTCCGTGGCTGGCGGTGGTTGCCAGGTTGCCACAATCTATCGCTATTCGAAAGCAGCCCCGTACTTGGCGACCAGTCGGTCGCGAAAACGGTCCTCAGATACGTTCGCTCGCCCTCCCTAATTGATCAGCTGATTTGCCAAGCAGAATTAATTAGAATTCCCCTTCGACACGCTGAGCCTCCCAAGCTACAGTGGCGTGCGATTCATTTTGCATTCGAAGAGGTTCGAAGCAATGGGTTTCGCTTGATTTGGCGGAAGTATGCTTGGAGCAAACTGGTCGTCACGTATTTGGGCTGTTACGTAGGTCGAAGGCTGTTTTCTAGCCTTTCTTGTATCATTTCTAAATCTCCACAAACTCTGCCAAGCGTCTAGCGTGAAAATTGCCCGAAGATAGGACCCAGGATCGTTATCTGGATTCCACGTCATCGCTCGCTTCGCCTCGATTCGAAGAGCCTCCGTGGAATCTCTCGGAAGTACCTCGGTAAAATAGACACGCGATAGGGCCGCGTTCCACTTGCCCCGTGCAAGTTTACGCACAAGGAAACCCGTTTGGAGGCGAAACACGTAGAAAGTAGAGCTCTTACTACCCGACCCGCCGGGTACTCGAGTACCCGCCGGGTACCCGTGCGATACCCGAGTACCCGGGTAAACAAAAATTACCCGGCTACCCGGGTAGACAAAAATTACCCGGGTATCCATGAGATACCCGAGTAAATTAGATGTGATGAGATAGTTGAGAATTTCGATTTGACAGCCGATCGTCTTTCGACTTTCGATCATTTTCGGCTAACATCAGTAATGAACGGAATAAACTTCAAGCAATTAAACATTTTATCATAATATTCATAATCGTAACGTGCGCACACACATTCAATTGCTTGAAGTTTATTCCGTTCATTACTGATGTTAGCCGAAAATGATCGAAAGTCGAAAGACGATCGGCTGTCAAATCGATGATCATTTACCCGGGTAGTCGGGTATCCTACGGGTATCCGGGTAGCCGGGTAATTTTTGTCTACCCGGGGTCTCACCGGGTACCCGAGTACCCGGGCCAAAAGAATAGCTCTAGTAGAAAGTGCACGGAGGAGTATATACATATATCTGCTTACATAATACGCACGCGGTGGAAACATTAATCAGACGCGAGAAAAGATCCAGTACCTACAGTTACCTCGACGCCTACGATCTAGCAGTTTAGTTGCTTGATATCGTACAGAGGCAGGCCGGGCTCGTCCCTATCGGCGAAATTAGGCAGCTGTCTAGGGCGTAAAGTTGACAGGGCGTGCAAAATGGTATTTTCAAAATACGGCTTGAAAAAGAACGCGATATTTGGGATTTTTTTTAAGAGAAACCTTTAAATTATATTAATTGCAAACTTTATGCCTATATTTCTACACATTTAGGCAACACTTTAAAAAAAATTGAATTGAAAAAAAAAACGGTACCTGAAACTTTAAACACGTTTCTCTCAAAACAATGTTTTTCGAATTTCTTAGCATCATATCTGAAAAACCAAACACCCGATTCACTTCAAACTTGGCACATATCTTCGGTAGATGTCCCATTCTCGCCGCTACTAAGACTAAGTCGATTTTTGCAAAATTAGACTTTTGCGACTTAAACAACCAGGCGAATTTTTTTGCAGAAATCGATGCCTGTTTTAGACGCTGCCATTTTTTTTTTAATTTTCAGTATTTCTCATTTAATCTAGTTCGGGCGATAGCCACACTCATACAGATTACAGAAATCTTCACATTTTCTTGTTTCAGACAACTACAACGGCTGATTTTGTGCCAACAATGCGCATAGGTATGATTTTTGTAAGGCGCTCTATTTGAAGCACTATAACTCCGGATATAACCACTATTTTTGCATACAACTTTTTTTCATATTCTCTGAAGATTGACAAATGAAGCCACAAAGCTGGAAGTAAAATCCCAAAGTTCGCATGATTTTTTGTCCGTCACGGTGGAGGGGGGAGACCCCTTAAATGAAATATTACAAGTTCATACCTATTATAAATGTTTAAAGCTACGAATGAAAATTCAGAGTAAGGTCATAAAAAAGCTTAAATAAGTGTAGGGTAAATCCGGGAGACGCGGTCGGGCCGGAGAGTTGGTCGTGTCGCTATATTTCAGAGTCTATACGTAAAAATGCATTAAAGTGCAGACCAATTACTTCTCTAGAAGCCAAATAGTTGAATGAATAGCGTTATTTCGCTTCCTTCTGTGGTTTACTGGATTTATAGGCTATAAAAGGTAAATTGATGTTACATTTAACCTCTTTTGTCGAACAGCGGTTGTACAGAATCGTATTTAAAATATACTTCTAAGTTTATTTTCCTTTGATGTTTGGAATAATAAGATAGTAGAGACATTGAGGGACAATGCAGCCAAAGTATTTGGCCATATTAACTCTTCCTCTCAAAGCTAACGAGAAGACCATGTCTCGCTGCAGAAAGGTGAGATGGTCGAGTTATGATTTTTTTATTATTTTTGTTTATTCTTTATTTTTTATTATTATTTTATTATTACTTTTGTTTATTTAGTTTATTTATTCACTTTTGTATTCATTTGCCTTGCTAATCGCCAGTAGGTAATTCACTTTTTCTTTGATGTGTTCTTTACTTGTTTAGCGTAAACAAATTAAATATCAATGAATCCGTAGTTGTATTCACTCATAAATAATTTTGCTTTATCCTTTGTTAATTTTCCATGAATAATTATGTGAGTGGTCTCTGCCAACGACGAAAACCATTTCTCCCGGCACCTCGGGGGAGGTGGTCAGATGTCACGACTTCAGTTTTCAACCCGATTTACAGTAAATATTGTCTTAAAGCAAATATCGACCAGTTTTTCTGAATCGGCATAAAATTCTGAACATATTAGGTTTGTTCTGATAAAATAAGTAATATCTATATTAGTTTTAATAGCCATTTTATATTAGGTCGACCGCGTGTCCCGGATTTACCCTATTGTAAAAATAAATGAAGGCACGAAGCTGTACAGACGGTTCCGAAATAAATGGTGCGCGCCGATTTTAAAAAGCGCGCTTCTTCCACGCGCCCTTTAAAGTCGATTAGCTCAGAAACGAGGCTTCCTACAAGCAATCTTTATTCTACGCTTTCATTTAAACCTATAATTTCTTGTCAGCCGTATGATATGTTTCTAGGCATCCTGTATAGAGTACAGTATACAGCCGAGGAGGAAAGTCAGCGCACGTAGAAATTCCGATAGTTCGCGAGCTGCGAGGCTGGATTGCTCTGACGGCGCTTATGTCAGTTAATTACGAAAAAGAGAACTCGACGGATCGTTTTACCGAAGAAAATTCCGGTTACGTGAAAGTTGCGATCGCAAGTCCGCCTTCCATTCCGTCTCTTTTTTGTATCCCCGCGCAGTGACGTAATTTCGATAATTGCGGCGCGGCGGTTTCTCTGCATCGGTGGCCGTGCTCCTTCGCGGGCCTCCTCTTCCTCAAACTTTCTATCCTCACTTTTTCCACGATTCGCTGGAGATGCTCACGGAAGCGGCGAGCGCACGGCCATGTCGGCCATTATCGCGTGTAATCGTCTTCGTTTTAACGTTTTAACGTTTTAACGTTTTAACGTTTTAACGGTTTAACGGTTTAACGTTTTAACGTCTGCTTTTCACTAAGCAAACTTATAATTCGTTGACGGCCCAAAGGACATGTATTCGCTTAATTATTCGCTGCTGGTTGGTCGAAAGAAAAAGTCCAGGGCTCGCGGGCCAGCTCTCTATTCACTCTACTCACGGCAATCCGAGCAACGTGACGCGGCTTCTTTTCGTGAAATTCATTCGTCTCGCCTGTCTGCCGCTTGCTAGCAGCCTCTGCGCAGCCTTTTGCCGAGGGCGATTCCAACATCGATGATTTAACAAGCAGACCAGGAAGCTTAAAGTTAAAAGTTAAAAGCGCAATGACTCTTCCTCGTCACGTAGCGTGCCTTTCACCTTTCCCCGCGCACTCGTACAAATTTGAAGTTCCTGCGACGATAATGGAGCACGCGGGTCTGACGGAGGAGAAAGTCAAGGCGCCGTGGACTTTTCACTCGAGGAGAATTGGGGGAGCCCACATTCCACAAGCCTATCGAGGGGACTTCTCACCGGAAAGGGTATACAATAAGCTTTGCACGATAATAGGGCCCAAGTATGTATCTAAATCCTCTTTCCTCTTTATCTTTTCGGAGAGCAGGTTCTGAAAACGGCTGGAGCTTCGGCAGCGGACTCGCTTTCTCGCGTTACCCGGCAGCGCTGGCCCTGCGCGGGGGACTTGTTCGTAACGGGATACATGGAAAGTACCGTGGTAGAAACCAGTTTTGGGCTCCTTTTTGGGCTGACGCGCGGTTTATCGACACGATTATTCGATCGACGACGACTCGAGCTCCATTGTACGCTTCACTGTGAAGAAGAGAGGCAGTTGGAGATCATACCTCGAAGCGCGTTTAACGCTTCCGTACCGCCCTGTAAGGACGCTTGCGCAAGCGATCGTTCTCTTTAACCGTCCGTTTTGTAAATTACAGGGGAGCAGCGTTCCCCACGGTTTCCTTTGCTTCCCCGGTGGAAAAAAAGCAGACGGCAAACCAGTAATGTCGGCCGGTTTTCGGCGTTCGTGCGCGAAATCGAAGCTCCAGTCTCTTTTCCTCCGTTCCCCTCTCTGCCCCACTTCTCCTGGTGGTCGACATTTTATTCGCCGTAACTGCGCGAAGGATCGCGCAGACAAGAGTCGCTTGTCGCGCAATTAATAACGGGGGGAAAAAGCGATTGCAGACGTTATTTTCCTTCTCGCCAGCAATTACCGCTTGATTCCTTTTATCGCCGCGGAGACCAAGGAACGACCCTGACCCACTGGAGTCTAGAGTCTAGACCCCTTCACCTGCATCCGTTCTGTACCTTGACGAGTCCTTCGAAAAGGGACCTAGCCCAGACGCGGGTGCGACGCGAGGCGATGAAAACATTCAAAACTATCGGTTATTCTTAGGCATTGCGTAGAGCACGCGTCCATTGGCATTATTCGCCTAGGTATGTGTTGCAATCGATGCAGCGCAGGATTATGCATTAGCGTTTAATTGCTTTCGGTTGCGATCAAGCGATTTCCCGGTATTCGTTTGGATCTGATAGAACGCGGAACTTTCGAAAAACACGGAGGAGCACGGGCCAGGCGCGAAGATGGCATTGACCGTGGGGGCAAGTAAAACGTCGAAAGCGCTTCGTGGCTGGCTCGACGACACCAGCTAGCCGAGCTCTTTGTGTCGCGAGAAGTGAAATTTCGCGATGAAAGTAGGCAAACCAGGTGGAACTGAGCCCAGATGCCTTGGCGAGGCTCGAGGCATATCCACTCTCGATTTCCTCATGAAAGCGAGATTTCCACGGGTACCTATAGATATAGATGAATTGCGGCAGAATTATATGTAGTAGCTAGAGGGCGGTTTAAAGTTTACAGCTTTGAACATGAAGCTTTGCAACAAGAATATTGGCATTCTTGTAGCGAGGTAATAGCTTTCCAGACGTCTTGTTCCGAAACTTCGCAGCTGTAATCTTCGGTGCTACATACTTAGGTATAGGTACCTACCTACAAGAGATAGTAAAAGCTGCGAGAGTCTCTAAATTAGGAGCTTTGAGGTCTCGAAACCTTACCTCCCAAAAACTTAAACCCTGCAAAACCCTGCAAAACCCTGGATTCCAGATACCATACCGCAACTTGCTTCACCGCGGAACAAATGAATTACTCCCCAGGGTGCACGCACGAAGCATTAAGAACTGTTTACACGCGCCTGCGATCAGTGCGATCCGCTCGAGCTATCATCGGCAGTAAGGGCCCAGCTCGGTTCGTTTAACTATAAACCGTTGCGCAATAGGTACCTACGTCGGGGAAAGGAGAAAAAAGAAGTGCGCCCAACTGGTCTGCCTTGGCCCAGCGGAATCACGAGCCGTGTTTTAATGCAAACGAGCCAATTAGGTACATCCGTTCCCGCAAGTAACGCGTATCTACACTTTCTATTTGCAGGAATACCTAATGTCTGCTCGCGCCGCGCCGGAAGATGCGTCGCTTCGTTTCGCGGAACGTCGGAGAAAGGTGCCGCGTCTGAATTAGGACGTACCTTTCAGCGCCCATACCTCGTTCCTCTTCAGCCCCTCGATGTACCTCGTGAGGTCCTTGGAACACTGCTCCTCTACAGGGTACTTGCGCTCGGTCCAATTGCTCGCGAGGTGACGGACGTCGAAGATATTCAGAGCCTCCGACAGGGTGGTCCAGTTCCCCCCTGATCCTCTCTCAACGTCCAACACAGTCCGATGGTACGCGAGGAGGTCCTTCGCATGATTCTCCGACGCGTTCGAAGAGGACTTCACGCCGCGGCTCGCGAGGCACGCGAACAGAATGCAGAGCCACGGCTGTTTCATGGTTTACACGTTTACAGGATACTTCCGCACTAAACACTGCTTTAAGACACTGTCTCTCGAGAGCCTCGCAGTCTCAGCTAATCATTGTCAGCCTCTTCAAGGTAGCGATACCGTAAGCCTCGCTCTAAAGTCCCTTGCAGTCGGGTATCACAGCAGAAAGAGTACTTGGTATCACAGTCAGCGCGCGTTACCCCTTTCAGCGAATGATTAAAACGGGACGTCGTGCAGGTTCTTTAAAGTCACGTGAATCGTTGCAGTCGCATTCTCGGCTGCTTCCAGGCTACTTGCTCGCGGAGCACTTTCGTTTCGACCATCGTAAGCCCAGCGAGTGCGCGAAAGGATGAGGACGAGAGTGTCGGATGACGCTGTTATCGGGAGTCTCGAAGAGGAGTCGCCTGCCTATCGCGTGGCACCTCCTTGTTTGATGGCCAAGGAACAGCTAGAGCGACGAGGCTGGCAGTGGTAGAAAAATGGCTTCGGCGGATGAATATCTTGGTAGTAATGAAAGTGCGAGGGGGCATGTGGTGGGGCGGCGGCGGCCGAAACCTCCCCATATCGAAAAGTGAACGCCAGAGTCGTGGATCGCGGACACCGTTGCCTGGCGATCCACGGCTCCGGGTTTCAAACTTGCGTGGCTTAGCATAATTTCGTGTCCGTCGAAGGAACGAGGTAGTAGATTCTGAAAAGCTAAGCCTGTTCCCCGATGGGAATTACTTAACGTCCCGTGCCCTCCAGCGCTTTCGCCACGAGCGCCTGTTTAGCTCTTACGCGTCAGAACGGATGAATGGATAAGAAACTGGTACCCGGCGTGCTAACGCCAACCTAACCATGTAATATCCTATAGAGATCGAGAGGATAATCGTACGTTCGGCCACGGTTCCGTATCAAGCGGGAGATTCCATTAAAACAGCACGGTGCCATTTTGATGTATGTACCTATATGTATGTAAATAGGGACCTCCGCACAGTTGGCGAAAAATCGAAATACAAAAGAATGTTTAAACATCTGATTTTTTATCCCTGGTATAGTTGAAATATGCGCGCACAATAAAACGTATAGGTATCCACAGCCTTCTACAACTCTTCCTTCCTTACCCGAGTCGGTCAAAAACAGTTAGCTGTAGGAACTCCGTTACATGTTTATTCCAAGCGATTTATCAAACGATTTTGTGTAGCTATTTTTTTGTGTTTTCTGTGTTTTAAACTTCTGTTTCGCGATGAAGACGTCAATTTCAGGTGTTTATTTAATTACTTTTTGTTGTTATACGTTTGCGGCAAGCAATAATACCTCCATAATGTTTAATTCAAAATTGCCTCGTATAACCTTAATTATAATTTACTAGTTTACACTGAAAATGTACATTTGATGAGAGGTGACTTTTCTTATGGATTTTCTCCCGCTGAATTCGAATATCAAGGTTAAAATTTTTTTTATGGAACAGTTTTTAAGATATTGTGATTTTTTCAATTTTTATACATCTTTTCACTTTAAAAACCATATCTGGAGCTAGATGTGCCCGATTTGGTCGTTCTTGGTACCAAATGAAAGACATTGAAATGACGAACAAATGTGTATAATGGGATCTTTAATTGGTCAAGCGGTTCAAAAGATATTGATGAAAATAGTCCACATTTTAAGAAAAAATAAATTTTTGAGCTTATTCTGTGGCCACGGAAAAATAGAAACCGATAAAAAACGTCCGGTTTCACTTCATATGCGTAAACCTGATACTTTTACGCAAAAAATAACACCAACCAGAAGTAAATCGACCGAAAAATGACAAAGTTATTAGCGATTGAGTGAATTAATCCAAATCCCACATTTTGACAAGTGGCCATGCCGGCAACGGTGTTTTTCGTTCTCACGTTGACGCCACTGCTACAGCGAAAACTGACATTTTGTTTTGAATAAAACAAAACAATTTTGATTGTAAAAAAACATACGAAAGAACCCAACTTTATTCTTTGGAATATTTTAGAAATATAGTTTTATTTATTTATAAAATTTATTTTTTCTTAAAATGTGGACTATTTTCATCAATATCTTTTGAACCGCTTAACCAATTAAAGATCCCATTATACATATTTGTTCGTCATTTCAATGTCTTTCATTTGGTACCAAGAACGACCAAATCGGGCACATCTAGCTCCAGATATGGTTTTTAAAGTGAAAAGATGTATAAAAATTATCTTAAAAACTGTTCCATAAAAAAAATTTTAACCTTGATTTTCGAATTCAGCGGGAGAAAATCCATAAGAAAAGTCACCTCTCATCAAATATACATGAAATTCATTTAATTTTGTAAACTAGTGTTACCATAGCTGATCTACAAAAACAATTAAACATTTAGTTAACTTCCAAGTCCGATCAAGCATTTTTGTTTGCACAGTTATCATCTCTGATTATTAAAGAACTGAGATTAACTTTCAGATTTTGCTCGTTTTTGCTCCAATCCCTAAAATTTCAGTTTATTCAAAACGGTTCCCAGTCCATGAAAATAATTTCTTTTTGCAAACACTGTTAATTGAAATATTTATATCTGTTGTTATTTTCAGATGTGAATCCTAATACTATTGTTGTAACGAGATATTTAATTAACACATGTTTCCACGACGGCAGTGGTGTTTTTTTTAAATGGAACCATATATTTTTTAATACATAAATCGACCCATCTTGATATTCCCTGATATATTTTTTTACCATTTTGACTTGAGATTCGTACTCACAATCAGCGACCTCGGAAACTCTAGAATACCAAGTTTAGACCAAATCTGATATTTTTTGGGTATACGCGTCCGCCATATTGGATCCGCCATTTTGTTTTTTGTCATTTTGAGTTCAGATTCGTAATCAGCGACCGCGAAAACTTTAGTATACTCATTTTTGTAAATATCAAAGATTACCTTCATATTTTTACCATGTTTCTGGGATTTCAACCCACTGTGCTCCGTCCAGAGTCCAATGCACTCGATAGAAGGTGAATTGAAGGGTAAGGGGAAAAACAGGGAATGTCGGAAACAGCTTTATGGAGAAAATTCAGTGTGGGCATTTTCTGTTTTTAATTTAACCACTACCTACCTACACCAAATCTTTAACGTTATCTTACGGGAGCATTTGAACTTTATAGTTTATAACACCTTTGTGATTTGACAGTTCACACCAAAATATGCTACCTATAAATCGCAAAATCACGAGAAATGAACATTCCACGTTTCCCCCCTTAATGATGGTTTAATGTTTACATCGATAGGAATAATAGACGTTATGGATATTAGACTCGAAGCTTAGATTATAAAGGTTCTTAAGAGACTAATGGGCGTTAAATAAATTGGCTAATTTACAGGAGCCGGTTAAGAACGATGAGTGGCGAGGCTTTCGATACCTAATGTTTTACATGAATTCGCCTTGAACAGACGATAAAGCCTATTCCACGAGTTTCACCGGGAAATTTCATGTTATTAGAATAGCGTTTCCCTTTCTCTGGCATGGGAGTCTCGTTGAACCCTGTCATTGGCTGCTCGGTCGTGCTGAAATTCCTTTTCCTCCTTTTCCGTTCCAGCGCGCGCTGCTCTTTTCATAAACCGTGCACGCCTCGCTTTTAAATAATCTCGATAACTACCTACTTAAGTAAGTTCTACTAAGTTTCTACTGTTATCACGCATCAATGCTACGTATCTCGATCGATTCATTGAGAAAATTGATAAAGGTGTTCGAGTTCGTCTTCGTATTCGTGGCACGTGCCGTTACAACGCGAGTCGCGTGAACCTAGGTAGCCCTTGTTTCTTTGCAGCACATTCTCGCTACTGTGTCGTTGCTGCGCTGGTTCTAGCTGGCAAACGGAGGGAAATCATTTTAGAGCTTCGCCGTATCTGGCTGAATAGTGAAAGTTCCAAAACGTAACCAGTCCCCATTTCTGAACCGCGCTGTATTTAATGTGTCACGAACTTCGACGTCAGGGTGCGTCGCTAGCCGGTTGATCTGTAGCAATTTTGCTTAATAGAGAGTGGGGGTAGATCCCCCACCCGACCGTCGAACCAATCAACGCCAAGATGAAAATTTGCCGACGCCAGCGCCAACTAGTGAGACCGCGGCTAACCATCGCTGAGGAATCTGTTGTCAACGCTGATTGGCCGCGGCGTCACTCGCTTGGCGCTTGTATATATAAAAAATATCATTTCTATAATTCTGTTGATGCAAAAGTATTAAGTATTTGTCTTACCTGATTCCTTATTCATGTCGTAATGAAGTGTAATTTCAATTGAATGAAAAACTTGGAAAAACTACTAAAAATGTCCAATTCACAAACGCACGTGGCGTCTTTGGCAATGGCGTCTATACATTCGTGACGTCACATTCGTTTCGCGTTGTCGCCACTTGGCTCTCTTCGCGCTGGAATCAATTCACGCACACATTACCACCGCTGCTGTAGGTGAGGGATTAAACTGGAGACCTCCGAACCCTGGTTAAGAGTGAAATGGTGTATATCTGTTTCTCTCTTGTAGGATTTCGATCAAAAATGGCGGACCAATCAAAAAGTGGCATTCTCGTCTCCAGACTCTTATTATAGTGTCTCTAATTTGGGCACAAGTGGAACGCACCCTAGGTAATAGGTATATATGGGGTGCGTTCAGCGCAACCAACTGTTGGCCAACCGCTCGCTTGCGCTCACTGATCTTTCGCTGAACGCTACCGCTCAGTTGCGCTCTTTCCAACACGTTCAGTGAGCGGTCGCCATTTTTTCGAGCGGAGATAAACTCCGCTCACTTTACCCAACATGTTGGGAACTGCTAAAATATCCCCACCCTCCCAAGTGTCGTTCAGCGAAACTGAGCGGAACGATGGGTGCATTCCATGTGACGCATTATGCGCATAGACCGCAGCGCAGTCGCTGCGCGCATTCATAGCGTTCCGATTCCAACAGCGCATGAACCGCAGTAACGTATCGGAACGGTTTTCGATGCGTTTGATGCTCGTGAGGTTGCGCGGGAATGTTCAAACTTACGTACAATTAGCTATGCAGTTGGATGGATTACGTTAAACTTAATTCGAGACTTTTGGACGGTGGTCGAAGCACGCTTCCTAACTACATCGGTTACTTCGTCCTAAGGATCGGGGACCGACTGCTAACGAAATTTGATGGCTTTATTGGTTCCTGGATTTTCTCAACCTGAGTTTTTCTATTCTTCTTGAACAGCGACAATTATTGAAAGCGAAGACCATATTTTATGAGTTTTACAGGACGAACTGCTGCTTACCCAGCGTAATTTGGTAAACAGATGTGTAAAGGAAAAATGAAGTTATTTATTATCCGCGTCCGGTGTAAATTCAAGGTTTTGAAGGCTATTGAATACAACCGCAGGCTCTAGTACGTCTTCTGGATTAGAGTATAGCTGTAAAGTTAGCATTATAAGAGCACATTCGAAAAACTTAGCAGTAAAAGCCTTTAAGAAATAAAAATGCGCGCTACGTATTTGCTTCCTTCCTCATCTTTCGTTTCGACCCTGCCTAAAACCTTCTAGGGATGTGTTGTTCGCTTCGAGATTGAGACCGTTACGTTGGTTGCAATTCATACCGCGAGTGCAGAGATGGCAGTACCAATTTCGTAGAATTCCCTAGAATCCTCCAACTTCTAGCTCATAATGCGTGCAGCAAGTGCAGAAAATAAAAGCATGGGCAGTCAATGCGCATATTACGCGCATTCGTATTTGTCGCTTTACGTGTGCTTCTGTATTTCGAATTCGAATACTGCAAACAGGGGAAAGTAGAGTACTTCCGGCTATATAAGAAAGAAACGCTATAAAATTTGAGCAACTTACACATTTGGTAGTTTTTTTATATGAATTGATAGTTTGAAGTGTCTAGATTTTATTAGTATGACCGAGAAAGCATAAATTTACGTTGTAACAAAGTTGGAAGCAATAACACAAAAATGTTCATTTGACTGGAATTACGGAATTAACGTGGGGTAATTCCGGCCATGATTTTTCTTTACAAAAGAAGTGAGAAAACTGTTAAATTAATAAAAAAAAAATTATTTTTTTGTTTTAAAATTAATTACCACATGAATCACAAATTTATTCTTCAGGGGTATTCCATCCTGAACATTCTTCATATGCCCATGGACCACATGGCTACATTGTATATAAATCGCGAATTTTTTACTTTTTCTTACAAGGCGGGGGAACTCACGTAGCGTCTTATGTGATATTTTATAACCTAATTTTCAATAAATCAGAATTCTATCATTAATGTTCCAGAAAAGTAGTTTCAGTTTAAATTTCCAGAGACCGGGAAACTTTTTTATAAATAATATAGAATTGGAACACGATTTCTGTTCCCCGAGAATCGATTCCATAGGATCGACCTATACTGTAAAATCGATCCAAAAAATCGAACATTATGGTGCAAAAGATCGATCTTTCGATTGGTCCCCTTCTCAAAGTGACAGAAAATATAACCTACATACATGCTAATTACATGACAATAAATATTTATTGGAAATTTCGTTCTTTTACGCTACATTTGTCAACTTCTCATGTCTTAACATCCTTCCAAAATATTATTATTACGCCGCAACGGTATCTTTATGAAATCGGGTACAGCGTATAGGTTATATTTTCTGTCACTTTGGGGAGCGGATTAGGAAGTTGTGGAGTGTAATTATTCGTGATTAAGAAATCAAAATTTCCATTCATAACGTCATTTTCTGAGTATATTTCATCAAAATAGTAAGTTTTAGCTTAATTTGTTCATGTTTACCAAATTCGTGCGTTTTATTACATTCTAATTGATTTTAGCTTCAATTTTTAGGTTTACAGATTTAAATGCTTGATAGGATGACCTTATACCCGATTCCATAAAGATACCGTTGCGGCGTAACAATAATATTTTGGAATGATGTTAAGTTATAAAAAATTGACAAATGTAGCGTAAAAGAACGAAATATCCAATAAACATTTATTGTCATGTAGCATATCTATAGGTTATATTTTCTATCCTTTCGAGGAGGGGACCACATAATTTCGACGCGCGTTACGAAGAGTAGCACGTTTCATTTTTTTCTTACGGATAACTGCATGTAGAAAAAATGAAACGTGCTACTTTTCGTAACGCGCGTCGATTTGGTGTATGTTTTTCAAAGCGTACGTAAAGAGACAAATACGCATGCGCGCATCAACTGCACGCTTTATGCGCTAGAGGTGGGAGAATTCTAGGGAATCGTATGCTCCACCAACGCAACCAATGCACGCATAGACTGACACGGAACGGTTTTCTCTGCAGTCGTTGCGCATAATGCGTCACACGGAATGCACCCTATGGCTGCTCACCGATCATTCCCAACGGTTGGGTCCAACAGTTGGTTGCGCTGAACGCAGCCATGGTCTGTGCTGTAGAGTGTAGAACATAACCAAACCTGGGGCGTGTAGTGGTTTATGGAAGTAAACAGTTGGTCTGTTGGTAATGTTGGTATATTCGTTGGAATAATGGATATAATAATTGACACGAAAGGCGAAGCGAAGTTAGCGACGAGAGATCGCTTGATAGAAAGCGACGACGATGATTTGGACTTTGAAAATACTGGTAATTCACTCCGTCCTCCATTCCGTCGTTCGAGCTTGGAAACATTTGACAGCTTTCTAATGCTACTTATGTTTACACTGATCTAGCAGGCATACAGGTGTTGAACGTCTTCAGCGTAGAGAACCATCTAATTGAAAATGACGGCCCAAAGAAGAAGACAAAGCGCGACGGAACTGCAGACCTGGATCTTGAAGAATTTGAGAGCGACATGGGCTGGGCAGATACGCGGAAGAAACGAAAGGGGCCCGCGCCAAACGTAGCTCGTCTGACAAAGGAATTGACGGGAATGGACAAGGTACTTGAGAGAAGCGTGATAAAGCCTGGCTTCGAACAACTAGAAGCTGTGCCACCTTACGAACAGAGCAAGAGACAATCGAGACTCAAGAGACGCAAGGAGCGTGCTTTAACCAAGGGCAAAGATTGGTTTAACATGCGTCCTCCCGAGATGACGCCTGAGATCAGACACGACCTTCAAGTGCTACAAATGAGATCCGCGTTAGACCCGAAGCACTTCTATAAGAAGAACGATCTGAAGGTTCTGCCGAAATACTTTCAGATCGGTAAAGTTGTCGATTCACCGCTGGAATATTATTCGGGACGCTTGACGAAGAAAGAGCGCAAGAAAACTATCGTGGACGAACTTATGGCTGACGCAGAGTTCTCTAAATACAATAAACGTAAATATAAGCAGATCGTAGAGGAAAAGAAGAAGTTGCACCATAAAGCTCACAAGCATTCGAAGAAGCTGAAGGGAAAGAAAAAGTGATGGTACTTGGTTGAAAAATATATATGGTGAATACGTGTAATCACAAGTAGCCCTGTAAACGAGTATCAATACATCCCCCCTGTAACATCTATAGATGCTCCATTGACGTAGGAACTCTTGCTTGATCCCAAAAATGCTATAACTTCTGCCACTTCCTCCGGCTTTCCCATTCTACGGAGCGGTATTCTTTTCATGAAGATATGTTTGACGGTATCAGGTACAACCTCTGTCATAGGAGTCTCTATAACTCCTGGTAGAACTGTATTAACACGGACCCCGAATCTGTAATGGCAGTGTAGTCTATGAAGTTTTAGCATTGCGATGTATCGCTAGTTATCGTTCTAATACTCACTGTCCAAATTCGATGGAAGCAGTCTTTGCGAGGGCTATTACGCCAGCTTTCGAGGCAGCATAGTTAGCTTGCCCCATGTTTCCCATTTTAGCAATAATAGAGCTTATAGTAACAATCGAACCACCATTGCTTACATCCGCGGCGATCATTTCCTGGACCGCAGTTCTCATTACAAGGAACGTTCCCTTCAAGTTCGCGTCGAGTACTTGGTCAAAGTCATGTTCGCTAAGTTTCAATAGAAACTGATCGCGAGTGATGCCTGCAGAATTGACTATGATAGTGGGAGGTTTTGAATACTTGGTTCTGACATTTTCAAATGCCTCCTTGACGCTCTCTGAATCTGAGACTTCTATATTCACTGCCAGGTGTTCAGAGTCTACGAGAAGTCGCACAGTTATACACCATCGATCAAAGAAAAGAATAACGGAAAATATGAATAATCTTTTATGTTCGAACCATTCAAAGACTGAACTGTTCCTTGCGCAGCCTTCAAATTCCGATCAGCTGCGACAACTTTCGCCCCTTGCCTGGCCAAAATACGGCATACTTCTCTGCCGATACCGCTCGCCGCGCCTGCAATTAAAACAACGGTTAAGTATCATTGTTGTACGTGCTGCGTGCAACGGTGGTCTCGAACTTTTCTTCTTCCGCTCGCTTCTGTTCTAAGTACACACCTGTTACGAGAGCAACTCTACCAACTACCATTTTCTTTTCCTAGCAAAGAGCAAGTGCAAAGTCTAGCGGTCATAATGTAAAGCCGAACATTATCGGTGTGATAATTTAGCCCGGAGATTAGATCTGCGAGCTGCGAGTAAATTAGCGTACCACGTGACGAGATAATCGGACGGTATCGAGGGAATCAAATTTACCGATCCACGAGTCATCCTTGGATGTTTCGAATGGTTTTTTTTTTAGCCGCCGCCGGGTATACGCGGCGTAACGAGTATGTACGTACGCAAGCGTTTGGACCAATTACGATAGACCTCTGTTGCCTAGGTAACCGGACCGTACGCCGCTGACTGACGTCAAAGCTCAAAGCACGTCTGCACTGTCTGCACTCTGCAGTGACGTCAGAAACGCAACGCGAGTAAGTAGTAGCTGTGTTTACAGAAAAATTGAACTTGTATTATGGAGCCGTACTCTAAACGGCCGTACGTCGAGGAGAGTGCAAAGAGAGCTTTCCACGCACCGTTTTAACTGACAAGGGAGTAAAGTAATCGAAGCTCCATAATAGGTACAATTAATAAGTATCGAAGCAAATGAAAAAGTACTATCTACAGTGATTAATTTCAGAACACGAACCGAAACGTACCCTCCCCTTTTCCCAAAACGAAGCGATAAATACATAAGAAATTACACCTGTCCCATCAAATTTCCCTCCTTGTCTAGAAAACAACGAAATATGTAGTATGTATATCTATTTGTTTGAATATCGAAGACCCAAGATATCAGCCGCGAGAGTAATTAGTACGTTGTTTGTTTCGGTGGCATTAAATTCGACGGAGCAATGTTAATTCAGTTCTCGAAAGTTAGTAGAGGAATTGTTGAAAAATCAGGGAAGAATGACGTTACAGTGTAAAGTTTGTAAAAGAAGCGTGCACGGAGCGAACAGGTAGAATTCAAACGGAGGAAGAGGAAGAAAATGAATTGGAGGGGGCGAAATGGTTGGCAGCACCGGCGCAAGAAACATAGCCCCTCGGCTCCCGCATCGCTCGTGCCAGTTTTCTTTCGGCAGGGCTGCAGAGAAGAAGCGTCGAGGGGGGTTCAGGCAGGAAGGATAGAAAGGAAAGGAAAGGAAAGGAAAGGAAAGGAAAGGAAAGGAAAGAGTTTCGTGCCCGATTACGGGGCAGATCGCGTTCGAACGGAAAGAGATAGGGAAGACGGTGGCGCGACGTTACGGTCGCGTGGAGATTCGCTCGATTGGCTCGAGAACGGTGCGGCCCAGGGAAAGACGGACGGCGTTTGCTGTGAAGTCGCGCATCGGAAAGTAGGTTCGATTCGGCGGCTGGCGTAAGAAGAAGAAAGAAGGAGGCAGAGCGACGTCGTGAGGCAGCGAGGGAGAAGGAGGCGTGCGCGCGCGCTCGCTCACTCGTGCGTGCGTGTGTGTGGGTGCGTGCGTGCGTGCGTGCGTGCGTGCGTGCGTGTATAAAGGAAGGAAAAGAAAAGGAGAGAAGAGGTGTGCGAGGACGCGTCCCCGCGAGTGGCGTGAGAAGGTGAGGAGGGAACGGCGAGGAGCGCGGCGTGGTGAAAGCCGTGGCAAGGCCGGGGAGAAAAATTCGGCGGTGACCGGTAGCGCCGAGGCTACCAAGGTGTTCCGGGGCGCAGCAGCAGCGGCCCAGGATGCTGCCCGACGGAGATGGAGAAGATGGCCGTGATCGGCGAGCAGAGGTATTGCACGGCGATCCGTGAGAACGCGTACACGGAGTTCTCGTGTCGTAGGTTCGAGGTCGCGGCAGCCAGGTCGCCGTCCCCCTCGTCCTCGACGCTGTCATCTGGTCGTCGCCGCCGGCAGAGAAAAAAGCCGTCGCGCTCACCTGCACGGCTAGCCATGTCCTCGTCACGAGGCAGTGGCCCGGACTCCGGGGAGCTCAGCGACTCCGAGGACGGTTACCTGGACACAGATCCTCTAAGGTACGAGCTGAGAAATATCCAAAATGTGATACACGTTACTCGCCAGAACATCGACGCTCTGAACAATCGCTTCGCCGGATTCCAACATCCGCCGTCTATATACCTGAACGAGTACCAGGAGCTGACCAGTAAGTTGCACGATCTAGAATCCAAGGAGCAGAAGCTCAACGAAATGTTGAATGCTGGAAGAGTGTCCAGCAGCGTCTCCATATCGGAGAGCGAATCTCGCGAAGCCAGCACCACTCCTAGAGGCCATAGAATTCCGATGAGATCTCTGCTCAGAGCGTACCTGCCTAATCAACAGCGTACAAGCGTGCAGGTTCGCGAGGGACTGTCTCTAAGAGACGCGCTCGCCAAGGCGATGAAGTTGAGGAACTTAACCACGCAAATGTGCGTTGTGTACATCTTGGGCGCAGACAACTCAAAGTATCTTACGTCTTGGGACACAGATATCTCTTTACTGAATTGCGATGAAATATCGGTGGAGATCTTGGACAAGTTTCCCATAACTACTTCCATCTCGCACAACTTTGTGCGCAAGACTTTCTTCTCGCTGGCGTTCTGCGAGTGCTGTAGAAAGCTCCTCTTTCAGGGATTTTACTGCAGATCGTGCAATTATAGATTCCACCAAAGGTGCGCAGGTGGAGTACCCGCCCTGTGTCATCAAGTACGCATGCAGGATGCTTACTACAAAGCATTGCTTGCGCACAATCTTGAAAGTACTACTGGGATTTTGCAACTTCCTTCTGATTACAGTTTAAGCAGAAGCATGTCCCCGTCTCTGGCTCCCTCGAGGAATCAAAGGCATCCACGTTCCTTGGGGCAACAGGATCGCTCCAGCTCTGCGCCTAACGTTTGCTTTAATATGGTGAAACCAAGCGGAGACTCTGCGAATCTAGACGAGTACAGTAGATCTCAGAGCTTAGGTCGCCCCGTTGGTATCAATCAAAGCGCAGTGTCGCCAGGTAGTAGCCCCACAAAGTACAGCCAGTCGACGCAGGCCAGTCCCACCAGTACCTTAAGGCCAAAGCGACCGAGAGCAAGATCAGCCGATGAATCCTCTAAAAATCTGCTGGCACCTAGAGAATCGATAGAAGATTGGGAAATTCCAGCGGATGAGATTTTATTCGCTGCTCGCATTGGATCAGGCTCGTTTGGAACGGTATACAAGGCTCACTGGCACGGACCCGTGGCTGCGAAGATGCTTAACGTTAAGATACCCACTGCTGCCCAGTTACAAGCGTTCAAAAACGAAGTCGCAGTTTTGCGCAAAACACGGCACGTAAATATTCTGTTGTTTATGGGATGCGTTAGCAAGCCGCAGCTGGCAATTGTTACTCAGTGGTGCGAGGGCTCCTCGTTGTATAAACATTTGCACGTATTTGAAACAAAGTTCGATCTGTTCACGTTGATCGAGATTGGAAGGCAAACGGCGCAGGGTATGGACTACCTGCACGCAAAGAATATCATTCATCGGGACTTGAAGAGTAACAATATATTTCTGCACGAGGACCTGACAGTAAAGATTGGGGACTTTGGTTTAGCCACAGCCAAGACTAGGTGGTCCGGCTCCCAGCAATTCCACCAGCCAACTGGGTCTATACTTTGGATGGCGCCAGAAGTGATACGAATGCAAGAGGAAAATCCGTACAGCTTCCAGTCCGATGTCTACGCGTTCGGCGTTGTTTTATTCGAATTGTTATCTGGTCAGCTACCGTATTCCCATGTTAACAATAAGGATCAAATACTGTTCATGGTCGGGCGCGGGAACCTGCGCCCCGACCTGAACAAATTGCGTTCGGACACGCCAAAAGCACTGAGGAGACTGACAGAGGATTGCATCAAGTTCTCCAGGGAGGAGAGACCAATATTCCGCCAGATCTTAGCCAGTCTAGAGGGCCTGTCGCGCGGGCTACCGAAAATCACGAGATCGGCGTCCGAGCCGAACCTGAACAGGACGCAGCTGCAATCGGACGACTTTGTATACACCTGTGCATCGCCAAAAACTCCAGTGAACTTCCAGTTCGGAGCATTCTCCTTTTACCCTTCCGGTGGGAACATATAGAGAAAAACGTATCGCCCGAAGCAATGAGCCTGACGCGATTTCCGTGAATCGAATATTTAACGAATTTTAAAGAAGCAAATGGAAGAAGAGGGAATCGTAATAAACCTAGCTACGAACAATCTACATATGTAATTCTTTCCGACTACACTGCGTCGCGACTGTTTGCTCGATGTAGAATGTGATTGTAACACTTAACGCAAGCAGCGCGGAACGAACAGAGAGCGATCTCGCGGCAAGAATGTGTAGCTTTTACCTTTGCATACTTACTATCTATCGAGAGGGACTTTCATTTGACGAGTTGTATCGCTCGTGTATAAATGCATATTCATAAAAATCACGCGTAATGCACGCGCGCGCGCGTCGCTATAGAGGTCTGCTACTTTTGTGGGATCCTTGTGAAGGATGTAAAAAATAAAGTAAGTAATAGGGGTAACGATATTTAATTCGCGTTGGCCGTCGTTCGTCTGTCAAGTATTTTTGCGAAGTGATTTTTCTACCTACTTTCTTCGTGTACCGTCTTGGATATGCTCACACAACAATTGTTCCTTTTTATAACATATAATTTATAGTCTAACGCTAGATCGTACATAAGTTTCATTGGAATTACCGGAAATCTCTGTGCGTCGCCTTTAAAATTCAGAGACAAGAGGTTTTAGTAGTGATAGCGACATTTAATAATATTTTACGATTGCTTACTTCTCTGCTTCTTTGGTAAATTCTTTGGTTTCTCTCACTAATCGTCGCGTCTCAGTGATTGTTTCTTTTTCTTTTCTCTTTTTACCCACTCTGTTTCTACGAGATAATGAAATCCGTTTCGGTCGAACGAGATCGGAAGGATTGATCGCGTTCCAGCGGCAAGGAAAAGCGGAAGTGAAGTGAAAAGCGATAGGTGTATTTGGCCTTTGACTCTAATTGTAAGACTTTAACAAATGATACGGGGCTACAATTGTAGAGATCGTTAGCGAGTCATTAGTTGAAAATTGAATCGAGGCCTAGATCTGTGTAACTCTTGTGTATCGACTAACTTCCATTTCCTAATATTGTAGTCCACCGTTGTTCCTCACATTTTACTATTTATTAATTTGTACCGTTACTTTCTCTTTTGTAAGTTCAGTTCTCTACTAGGGCTGTACCGAATATTCGAATAATTACAGCTCTACTACCCCGTCGTTCGAGACTCGCGATGCAGGAAGGGGCACGAACTTCACTTCGAGTCTACCGATTACCAATTTACTCGTTACGTATCTACGAAGGTTCCGGTTACACGTGGCGATCATAAGCTTTTGTTATGGCTGAAACGTGCTTCAGATAACGGCCCGACGAGCGGTAAAGTAAATACAGGGGAAACGTGCTTCACGTACTGCCGAGCGTAAAAAGACCAACGATGAAACCGATTACGTAACGAATGTCTTTCGTCGCGTCATTAGAAAAATTAATTATTATATTGCGTCACTAATAAAGCCCGCATCTTTTTGCGACTCAAGATCGGTAGTCCACTGCACGTTTCCCAAAGCGTTAAAGGGGGGCAAAAAATGGCCTAAGAGCAAATCTTCGAAATTCGCTAGTTACAACGAGTGACGATCTTATTTCTAAAGCACGCGGCATCCCGATTTATTATTTATTTATTTATGTGTAATCCAGTGTGATGAGTCGCAACTAAAGGACGAATAAAAGTGGAGGGAAGAAGCGAATTAAGTGGCGCGTTTTAAAAAAATCTCATCAAGCCGGAGAGAGGGTGCTGTGTGTACGAGCGTGTGCGCAGGGGTTGGTTAAGAGAGAGAGAGAGAGAGAGAGAGAGAGAGAGCGCGTTGGAGCGTGCGAGGGAGAATGAAAGGAGCGGCGAGCGCGTCAACCGGGGCGAACAAACGCACTTGTCGTCGTGAACGACGCTTTCTCGAAACGTAATTAACGATGCTACGAAAATGTCGTGAAAAACGAAACGAAGGCACGCCAGAAAGGAGGACGTGTTGCGCAAACCTCGGCGACAGTAGCTCCTCTTAACGGTTGTCAGCGATTATTTTGTAACCAACGCCCGGGACGGTCGTTTTGCAATTGCACCGTTTAGCAGAGAATTTGGAAAGCTGTTCCTTCCGAATCTCTGCGGAACGTTATAATCCTCGATTAACCACGCCAACTGTCTCTTTCCTCTTCGTGTGTTTTAATTCCGACGCATCGATAGGAGTCGACAACGCATCCCTCGCGGGAGGAGCATCGAACGCAAGTAGAAATGTGTAATTGTGTACAAGCACTTGAATCTTTAATCGAGCATGTGAAATGAACGACTGAGGGTAAAGATAAAGCTCGCGGTGTCCGCGCTCTACGTCCTCCGCGATCGATCTTCCTGTACGTTACGTCATTATCGAACTCTAGAATACTATTTTCTTTGACGACATTCCTTTTGTGCATTGTTTCAGTGTGTGTACCGTACACGTAGAAGGGTTTCCGTGCGATTGCAGGCGATAGAGCGCGTTTTCGTGTCGACCCGAGTATGTACTCGCCGACGTAAATCATGTACAGTCTATAAAGAAAAGGGGCATTCTGTTCTGATGGACTCAACTCCCTCGAAGTGTTCGATATAAAAACCTTCTACTCGGCGCAAGAAACGAGAGGTAATTTGAACTTGCTAATAGATTTCGACAGCTCGAAAAGTGAACGATTGTCGAGTGAGCTTGAAAAAGGGGCAAGTCTGAACGTCACGCGAGAGGTTCGAATTCCAAAACGGGGTTTGGCACGACAACCGATTGGGCGAGCATTTTTACATTTCATCGATGGACGGACGTCGCGTTCTCCGTTAACAGGATTTTCGGCTACGTGACGCTGTTGTCAAGCGAACCGCGTGTCTTGTGACGGGATAGCGTGGCTGAGCATTGGAGATACTTAATTCAATCAATCGCGACCACCGGTTGATCATTGTATTCAATAAAAAAAAAAAAAAAAAAAAAAAACCACTGGGAAAACAAAAAAAGAAAAAATAAAAAATTGACTCTTCGTGTAAACAAGTGTCGTTATTCTTCCAGTAGAAAAGCGGCGTTCGCTAACACTAATTGTAAGTATACTCGAGAGTATAGCCATCGTAGCTTCGAAATGGTACAGAACTATCAGCGAGGATCGATTACAAGGATCACGCTCGGCTCTCGGATTGCATTGATCGCATTAAATACGATTACCGCCCATGGATCGTTTCGAAGAAAGCGAATGGCATGGTCATCCTAGACACACTCACCGGCCATGTCAACGTGTGCACGCGTTTACAGTTGTATAGGCGATACGCAAGTCCCCTGTAATTGCATTTGAATCGAGCGCCGACGATTCTTTTTAGCAGCCGACACAAAGGCATCGGTGGATTCGTCGAGAGAGCGGTGAATCGAATGCAGGAATCCAAGTCTTATTATGTCCCTGCGGAATCCTCTTAAATAAAAACGAAGCAAATATGAACAGGCTGTTTCCTCTCCACATCTGCGCGCCATCGGTTTAATATTCCAGCACGGCCACTAACGTCACGTATTAATATTTGCCAAAAACAATAAGGCTCGCGTGCTACTACGATGTACACACTGTGCGGCGTGACTCAGGCCTGATTAATTGAAAATTATTTAACTTGGCTGGTACGATCAGCTCGCGCTGCGAAAAATATCGGTTAATCCGGCGGGTACACGTGTACCGTTCTACCGTTACGACAACGCCAGCTTTCGGCGCAATCGTGTAAACGAGGAATCCCCGTCGGAAGGTCGTGTCATCGCGGGATCCTGGTAATCCTCCCCGAGGCTCTCGCACCTCCGCCCTTTGCCTGACAATGAGTTCGCCTATGAATTCCAGATCAACTCTTCCTGGAGTCTGCAGCTGCAGTGGCCACGTTTCCGTGAAACGCGTCAGGTCATCCCGTAGCCAAGCTACTTCTCCGCTGTTTAAAACGGGAATGAAATTGTTGCGTTGCTGGTGGAATAATTCTAGTCGAAACAGTCTTTCAATTAATTCTCTGTATTCATATTGCATAGTTAAAAAGTCGCTTGGCACCGTGAAATGAAATGGTCGCTCGCGAAATAGGGCGAATGTTTGACGAATCGATGCAGCGAACGGATTAAATTCGTTGCTTTTGTTGAACATAGTTTATTTATGTCGCGAATGATCTCGTGACGCGTTCACTCGCACACGTATTCTACATACGTGCATCGTAGAGAATTCCACCGCTGTAAGTAGTGTAGTCAGCTATCGAGGTATATGTATAATTGTATAAATACGCATGCCTGTGCGCGAAGGAGATCAACGACGCTGGTGCGTGGCCCCCGTCTGTGTGCCCAACACCCGTACGCGTGGCCGTGGGATGTAACGGTGGGAGGGCGCATGCGCAAATCCAGCTGGCGCCTCGGCCGGCTGAATAGTCGATGCTGGAACCTCGTAGTGCTAGTGTCTGTGCTGTGTTTCCTCGTCCTTCGCGTCTCGTCGTGAATTCGTACGCGAATTAGATCGGCGTGCATGCACGTACACGCGCGCGGGTATGTAGAATAGAGTAAAGAGCCCCCGGTCGCTTGTGATCGCCGTGAACAGGTGGACATCGCCGAGGTCGCTCGCCTTCCTGCGCGAGAAACGAGGTTAGTCGACTTGGAATCGAATTTCGGTTAACACGTCCCTTTCTGATCCTCCACAGGGGAACGACATCGCGTTTAATCTTCCCCTCCAGTAGTAGAATTTGGGGCTCGCGCGTGTGCGTATGTTCCGCGTTCGTTTATTTTCAAACGAGTGTCACGCGTGTGGACAGCGAGGGTGGGCGAGAAGCAACTCCACGGATCGACGTTCGATCGTCGGTTTTCGGGCGTGATTATCGAGCCCCGCGATAGATCGGACAAAAATAGTAGCGCGTGTTTCGGGGCTTAGCCGAGGCCCTCGCTGATCCAGTAGCGTTGTATATTTCGCCGATATATAGAGGGCACGAGTGGCCGCTGCGAAACGCGAAAGGTAGAGATCGTAATTGTATTCAGCCGGGACACGTCGTCGGCGGTGGAAGGGCTCCGTGCACTGGCAGATAGTTCCAGGCCTGGTGTTTAATCGTGTTCCTTTTAAGCAGAGACCACTGATAGAGGAGAGTGGTAGTCTCTTCTGTGTTGTCGTCGCGCCGAGCGAGGGGCAACTTGTCGAATTGAAAACGTCGCGTCGTCGCGTAGGGGATCGATAAGCATCGATTATACATTGGCGTAATTACAGTGAATGGCAACGCGAAATCCGATTAACCGCCCGCCGCTCATGTGTGGGAGGTTGTTCGCCAGTGGGAAACATCGCGGTAACGTAATGCAGGCCGCTAATTAATCGCGTACTGGGCGGGGAATCGAAGCGGGCGACATTGACCGAGAAACAGGCAAACGGATGGCGGCGTATAAATTTTACGCCGCCGCGGTATCGAGTGGTCCTCGAGCATCCGATACACGTCGAACGAGCTTCCCTTCTCTAATTACCGCGCGACGCGTCTATTCACTGAAATCTAACTTACTTAGTTGCTTTCTCTCTGCCTCGGAAATTCGATAATCTCCCTGAAATGCTGCCTGACGGCTCTGGGACGTCGCGTCGCAAGCAGTAGTCGCTGGTGGACGAGGAAAGAAGAATTATTGTGACGATGAAACGGCGCGCTGTATCGCGACCATTAGAATTGCGATAACGCCGGACTGTTGACGGAGGCTCACGCGTCCGTGGATTTTCACGGGTGAAGCCTGATTACTCGCGGACTGGTTGATTCTCGATCGTTACTTCTTGCCGCGGTGTTTGAATTTTAATTCCTGCTGGGCGGACAAAGAAGCGCGCCATTTTTCATTGAAAGCATTTTTTTTCCCCCTCTCGAATGCTCGACACTCGTACGCAAGCGGAGCCAACGTGTGGCGTTTTCCTCGTAGCGAACGTAAACACGGCGCGTTCACCTTTTGATTTTCCTGGCAGCCGCAGACCACACGGCTATTATCAGTAAATGCATGGCGTGTTTGCGTTCGCGCCGCTAATTACCCGCCCGCGCCTCATTACCGCGGCGATACCGCGCCGTTCACAGCTCTAATCTTGTGTTTTCCTTTGCAGCGGCGAGCCTAATCGAATCGAATTCGATCGACGGCTCATCAGACGTTCACCTCGATAGAGGGAGAGAGGGACGGAGGGAGAATGCTGAGGGGATCGAACGAATCCGTCTGTTGCAGCCCTACCCCGGTCAGCTTCGTCTCTGCCACGCAACGTCGAGCCTCTTCCTTAACTTTCTGCCTCCTTCGAGGACTCTCGAAGGTCAGGCGTTCTTAACTGATCACCGCTATCCAGGGACCTCTGCCTGGGTATCCAAAGAAGTAGCTTCTGCCTGTTGTTGTTGACCCTACGATGGAGCAGCCTTGGTCGATCGACGGCTCCAACGACTCGAACGACTCGAACGACTCGAACGACTCGAACGATTCGCACGACTCGGTCAGTAGGTAGAGTGGAGGACGCTCTGGTGTTCGCGAGCGGAGAGTTCCTTCAGGGCAGTGACCAGTGGCTGAGGAACGAATGTGTAGATCGACGGAGCGGGAGGATGCCCGGCTGGCCCGTTTGGACATGGGATAGATGATAGATCGCGGACGATGGGGTGGTAGTAGAGGCAGGGAGCGGAAAATGGATTGGGTGCCTTGGCTCAGGTAGCCAGAGACGACGAAGTCGCGGGCGCCACGGCGAAACGAGCCCCTTCAACAACTTCTCTGCGATCATTTTCTCCTGCGCCGTGTTGGAAGTGCTCTCCTTCTAAAGACTGTTCCCTCTTTTCCCGCGAATTGTACCATCGGGAGGGTCACCTCTCTGCTTCGACGACGTCAGTGAACGTATCGGAGGGGGATTCGTTATAAAGAGAAGAAGCTGCCCGCGGAGACCGTGCAACGGGACGTAAATCGGGACGTCTCTGGTTCTCTGGAGAGTTTTCATGTATCGTGCTCACATATCTTTGTTCAGCCCAAAGCCACGAGCTTAGGGCACGTATCCGATTAGTATACATATTGCCAGTGCAAGAAGAACTCTTTCGGTGGCTAGAGATCTGTAGCCAGAATTTAGCAATTTCTCTTCTTGGGAGTTTTTTTTACCGACGCGCGACAGAGACTGAAGACCACGCGCAAGTCGGTGGGAAGTGAAGTCGCGGGCTTGTAAGAGAGCAGGATGGGTTGTGGACAGAGCAAGATCGGCAACATCTATCCGAAGAACAAGAAGAATAAAAACAACAGCGGAAAGAAAAACGGAGAAGCTGTGGGTGAGTGGCATCGTCCCAACTCTTATCTCTATACTGCTCTACACAATATTCTGCCAAATATACATATGTATATGATTATCTATATATTAACTGAAAATAAATGCCCAAGAGAACGGCCCGCACAATCTTCTTAAAAATCATGTAACAAGTAAATAAGACAGAGAGAGAGAGAGAGAGAGCAATTCGAGTACACGAAATTTACATACAATTTTAGAAAACTTACAACGTGGGCTAATTTATTGCGACACATTTTTTTAACGATAAAGTTTCTCGCTTGTTTACTAATTCTTACATCCGAAGCAATAAACAATAAACAATACGCCGTCTTATTCTAACTAATAATTAATAATTTAAAACAATGCCATCTATCTATCGGATGATACACAATTTACTTTACTCAAAATTCGTTTATCTTTTCGCGTGACCAGCGATATACCTATCGGATTAACTCTTACGTTGTTTTCGGGGGTACACTTTTTTTTTTACTTGGAGGAAATCCCCACGGATACCCCCAACCCTCGGGGGCGGGTCGGGGGTTATGTAGGACTCGAACCCACTAAAACCTCCAAGGTGGTTATCCTGTTGCCGCTTGAGCTGCGCGCCTGAGTGGCGGGACTTGCGCGGGATCAAACTAGCGATTACATTCGCTTGAATACTCGACTACTGGAGCAACCCTCCCCCAACGTCGCAGTCAGCTTTACCTAGCAAATAGCAGCCTAATCATAAGCAGTGCCCTAGCACTGGATTAGTCCCACTGTCCAAGCGCCGCGTACGCACTGTCCTCGCTTCCGTGATTATTCCGTCAGCCCCAGACCAATCTCGTCCCGCAAACTGTATCGCAATCGTAGCCTAGGTCGTGTCGCCAGCGTAAATATGTAACAGCGGGTTCGTCGAGGTCCCCTCGCTGGCTGAACGTGGGGGAGGGAACGGCATTGTTCGCGTAATTGGCGTGCTTGCTCGTCAATCTGCGAATATTGCCCGTAGTTGCCCCACGCGTAATTCTTCACTCGGCGACTGTAATTAAACAGATGCGCCTGAATCTGGGGCATCGACATCCGCGGCGCGAGTTCCGACGAAAGGCATAAATCGCACGCGGTTATGGGCGGTGCTTTTCTTTGGCGCGAAACCGCTCGCGTCTTGGCACAGAGGCTACCGAAGCTTTCTGGCGGTGCCCAAAATAATTAGCAAATCACGTTTCTGCACAATTTTGCAGAACCAGTGCTGCGTGACCTTAGAAATATTGTTGGTCAATATGAAACTCGTCTAGGACTCTCTACCTTGGACACCTAGCATCTACGCGTACACAAATTCTTTTAATATCTCTTAACGTAATTGAGGACCTTGCAGCAACTTCGGGAAAAGTAGAAAAAGGCTGTTTATAAAATTATTGCTTTCACTTAACTTTAAAAAGAGAATACCACCTAACTGAGAAATATGTATTTTCGCAGGATCAGTAGCAGTTATTCAGTTGATAAGTTTGTACTTATATTTTTGGCGAAAAAATATTAATATTAATATTAATATTAATATTAATATTATTATTTCTATTTATTTGCAATAAATCGCTCATTTCTCATCGGATTTGCACGAAACCGATGTAAAAATTTTTTTTTTACTAATACCTACACGTCATGGTTGAAAAACTAAAAAATGGAGCTGTACCCTTCTTGCTGCAAGGTCCTCGATTGCTTCATTGTCGTATCGCACTCTAGCTTGACTCGCCAACATAAATTTAAACTTTCCAATCTCGTTGGAGGACGGCTAAAGCTTCCCGCCATCTTCGCGAAACAGAAATCCGTTTAGACTCGTTTAGAATTCGTCTCGAGGCTAAGTCCGCGATCCACGTTGTGCAATTAGCGCAGGCTCTCGCAGTACCGCTCCCGTGAGATCCGTATCTCGCAGACGTTGCAGGTCATCTCGTTAGAACGTTTAACGTGCATCGAACGGGAGAAGACAGAGGCAGCGCCGTTATCATTGACGATTCACTCACTATCGAGATTAGAAAAGGGGTATCCATTTTTTTAAATTAAAAATAGCGACGCCGCTTCTTCCACGTTTCCTGGTTTCCTTCGCCTGGCAGATATGTGGTAGATTGTGGCGTTACTTTATATCTTATTCGGCGAGGAAATTACGGAAGGCTTTTATAATAGCAAGAAACCGCAATTCTTTGTGTTAGAATTACATATATATCCTTTGAATTGTTTAGTTTAGACTGCACTCCAGATCCTAAGACCTACGTCGCGAAAATCACATCGCAATTTCCTTTGAAACCTTTTCCACTTATCTCGAGAGTCATGAAAATCCTATGCCAGTAAAACTAAGCAGATAAGCAATACACGTATCGCCGACAAGCTAAAGTAGAAACGAAGACAGTAGCAGGAAATTCTTCATTATCTAAATATCTTGGACGCCGAGTTGTTCTGATTTAAGGGGAGATCGCTTAACGCCAAACGGCACCTAATACCGGCCACTAGCTATGTACATACATACATGTATACCTATCCGTGATATTCGAAACGCCACCGAGCCGTCTAGCTTTCGACGCGTTCCAGTCGCGTGTGCACAGCCAAGGAGATTCATTTAATATTACTTCTTTCTTCTTAGAAAAAAACCTTAAGCGTCCGACACTAGGGGGACTCTACTTAATTCCTCCGAAAGTGTTCCCTCCCGCGAGTCCCTGGACAATCGCATTT
Source organism: Andrena praecox (assembly GCA_963932275.1). Classification (NCBI taxonomy): domain Eukaryota; kingdom Metazoa; phylum Arthropoda; class Insecta; order Hymenoptera; family Andrenidae; genus Andrena; species Andrena praecox. The sequence continues at coordinate 199,524 of OZ010732.1, forward strand.
CTGACTCATCCGTGCACGGTGTTTGCTAAACCCGAACACGTGACGAGTGACAGTCGCGCTACGACCGACATCTAGTAGATAAGACTGCTTATCGGCTGATTTTCTGCCATAATCATAATAAAAAGTTGAGTGGAGCGGCGACAGGCGGTGCGTGTCCACGCACACGTACGACCGATCGATATTCTTCTTGGGCGCGCATCGGCGCGCTTCGGTGGATTTTTAATCTGTTTGGTGGTGGGTTAGGTGGCGCGAACGGGGGAGCGTAACCTTCCGAACGGTAAACTCACCGATTCCGGAACCTGTTGTGTTTCGTTGCGCACTGGCCGGCCCCCACGCCCCCCGCGCCTTTTATCTGCTAAAAGGCGACGATGCTCGATAAGTGCCGGATGCACTTACTCCTGGCACAAATCGTCCCCCTTTATTCCTTCTATTAGCATTCTAGCCAAAGAGAATCCGTATCGCAGTTTATACCTGCCCGATAACAGAGCGTATCGCTTCACCGAAGCATCGAAAGAACGCAATTTCGCCAGAAATAAATTATCAACGACCATTAAGCGCCGATGGATTCCCTATTCCGCAGAGTCACGCGACCTGCATTCGCCAAGTCGAATCACTCTCGCGTGCTCTCTTCTTTTTCCTCGTCCGCGTCGATGACTTTTAGTCGTGTTTGTTTGAAGCCGATTGTCAATAACGTTCGAATGATCGAACGATCCGCGCCGTTATTGGCGAGGGGGAGGGTCGCGCACGTGACCTGCACTCGAAACGTGGGTAAAGGGAAATGAAAAGAAATATGGACGCTGGTCGCGAGTCTCGAAATCGCAGGCCGGATCGCGGTTCGTTGTTTATCGGCATCGACGTCTGCGAGCTAAATATAACCGCCGCGATAATTCTGATATTTATATCGTTACAATTGCTTTGCTTACGGTACTTCTGCATACTGTCGTGTACTTCGCGCGCACATCTACTTTATGCATCCTTGGTTATTTTTTGCTACTTAAGCGCAATGACTTTTAATAATAGGTAACCCTGAGGGGCATTCGAGATGTTTACAGGTGAACGTTAAATCGCGCTGCGATTCGTTATGTCATATCGGCTTGCCGCTAAAAACAAACGGAGCACGTTGCGCGCGTCGGAGGTAAATTTTTTAGAGCCTTCGCTGTACGGCGTAGTGTCGAAGGTACAGGGTGATTCAGCTTGAAAAAAATATAGCGAAAGTGTAGAGTGTAGAGCGGAATTTTATCCTCCGCGGGGTCGTTTTCGAGAAAATCGACTTGGGAAACACTAAGAGCGAGCGCGCCTTTTTCTTCTCCACGAATTATTAAATTGAACCGCAACGTTTATTTTGGAACACCCTGTAGCGGCAGATAAGCCTTAGTCCCAGTGTTTACCCGCGCGCCTTATCGTGGATAATTGGAAATTTCTGGCGGCAGCAGGAAATACAAAAAACAGTCGGCTTGTTTACGAAATTATACAGTACGATTATCAGAATTGCCTATCTAGAAAGTGTTTACTCTGTTTCGGACTTGAACGCCGATAAATATACCGCGCGATGCCTTACGTAACCGCAAGCGAAGAAAATTAGAAGAGGCGCCATGCCCCTTGAACGAACCCCGATCGTTAAATCCGGAGTATCGTATTTCGCGCGATTTTCAATTTTCCGCCGAGCGCGAGAGGCTGCGCGCGCAACTGGCCTGCCGGTTCACACTTTACAGCGTCCCGCGACGTTGCCGCCTTTTAAGCGGGAGCGTTTGTGTAATGCCGGATTGCCGGCAAACGGTCAAAGTGCTTCGGTGGTGCGCGTGTACGTTCGTGGTTCTGGTGTTGGATTCCCACAGTGCTGTACAGCGCGTCTCGTGAAAATACGCTAGAGTCAGTGCGTCGTCTTTACTCGGTAAACAAGACAAGTTCCAAGGCCCGGGTCCGATATCATCGCGCTCGGTAGTAGAGCAGCCGACGGCAGGCCTACGTGATCGTTGTCCCGCCTATAAAAGGGTCGCGCCTCTCTAGCGTCGGTGTCTGTCTGTCGTGGCAATTTCGTGTGCGAGCATCGTTCGATCCTCGATCCTCGATCCTCGATTCTCGCGAAAACGCCAGTTTCTTCGGTATAAAACGAGCTGTCTCTCCTCCATCGATCGTTGGTGAATAACGAACTAAGCACATATTACCGATCCACGCGCGTCTGTAAACGGCATCGCAAAAAAAAAAAAAAGTGAGGTTAAGTAACCGGCGCACGGCGAGGTAGACTGTCGTCGGTTGGTAGGTGATAGTGAGAACGATTCTGCAACGCGTCGAATCGACATTTTCCTCGGGTGGCGGCCGTTCGTCCCGCCAGCACGTCGGATTTCGAGAGTAAGCAGAAAGGGGCGAAGATGTGGCTGAAGGTGCTGAGGCAGAACATATCCCATTTGGCCCGCCGGGCGAAAGGTAAAAAAATCGCGGAGGTGAACCGGGGAACGTGACGTGTCGATATTGCCATGAGCCGTGGAGTTATTTATAGCTTGTGCATTACTGGAGCCTTTACTCTTTCACGTGACGATGCCTCGAATCGCCATTTGTAAACACGCCGCGATCGGCGATGGGCGCATTTCTGTGCTCGGGAGGACCGTGCTCGCCGAGCGTGGACCTAGAGTAATTCTACCCTCGAATTAGGCTGCATCTAATTTAGGAAGCTCGTCTCGCGCTTCGCGAGAAGACTTTCCGAGACGAGAATTGTGGAATGCGCCGTGGCGACGGCGAGGACGACGACGACGACGGTGCTCCCTGTTGCAGCTGCGTGAGTCACGCGGCTGCTTCAGCGAAACACGTATCCGGCTTTTGCATTGTTTCGAGTTTCTTCACCCCACGGAAAAATCCGCGGCGAATGCTCCTCGTGCTTCGAATTTAGGCTTCGCGGCGGCTCCGTGCCACGTGACTGAAATAATTGTGGCGAAGCATAACGTGCAACGTGCGCCACTTTGTACTGCGAATAACAATGGAATCAAGGAACCGATGGCCGTTCGCTATGCGATTCAATGTTCTATTTACGCGCCAGTGGTGAAAATAATCTATCGTCATCTGTGCGCTTATGCGTAATAGCTAATAGGTAGTGGCGGTTTGAATTGTGAATTTCAACGATCCCATGGAATACATGGCGCTCGGTAAAACGTGATCGTAGTCGTGTCTGCCTTTCCGTTTCCGACGGCCTTGGGAAATCAGATACTTGAAAAATGGGATGCTGATTTCGGGCGCGTTCGAACCGTTATCGATAGTCGGACGATTTGGAACACACCTTCAAACATACACACTATCGCGATCTGGCAACACAAAGATCAATCGAAACCTTCGAATTCCCTTGGTTCAACCTTTCTTTTTTTCTTTTTTTTTTTTCAAACGAGGCGAACGTTCCACGGACGGTGATGTGGCTGATACTTCTAATTTTCGAGAAACTACCAAGTGCGATGGTTTTAAGCAGTGGTGACACGACGACGACGACGACGACGACGACGAAGGCGCGAGTTTTGCGTCGCATGGGACGCATCCTCGCCGATCGAGAACGAGTTTCGGTTGATCTAACCCGAGTCCCGACGCCACGGCGCGGCGCGGCGCGGCGGTCTACGTCACTTTCCCCTCCGGCGGCACGCCCCGATCTCCGTGGCTGAGGAAACCTGGGGAAAAATGCGTAGCTCGCGACAGCCGTGAGATGTATACATACATAGCGCACTATACTTTGTATACGCAGTGGCGTGGGCGCTAGAGCGCTAGACAACGAGCGGTCATGGTTTTGCGCGCTCTCTTTTATGAACGCCGCGCCGGGTTAATTCATGCAAATGGGTAATTTATTTCGAGGGTCGCCTCACCCGTTTCTGCATCTGACCTGTCTCTGTCGGAGGTGAAGTTTGTCAGGCTCCTTCAGCGATCGACAGTGCTAATTGCGCTGTGTGAGTGATTAATGCCTGTTTGTACAAGGACGGGACTCGCTACTGCATATGGAAACACGTCTTTCATTCCTCGCTGCCGTCAATGCAGCAACGTCCACTTTCGGCGCACGAAAAGGCGGTAGCGCTGTGTCAGCCAGATCCTGTTCCAGATAAGACGTAGTACTACGTGTTTGCATCGCAAAAGCGCGAAACAAGACTTAATCTTGTTAATCAACGGCGAACCGAGCGGCGTGTTTGCGGAATTACGGACCGTGACGCCGGGCTGCATTAGCAATGGCTTTTAGGAATGATAGTACGTCGGGAGAGTTGTTTTCATTTCTCGGTGCACGCGAGAGGAGGCGCGTCTTCCGCGCGGAGTTTTCGGAACAGCAGACCGCCTCGCGGGTGAAAAAGTGCGCCGCGCGCAGATAACGAGCGCGCGATATTGGACGGTATCTCGCTCTTTATCGGCTAATAAAAATCTTTATTACGTACGGAACCAGTCTTATCTGGCCGAGTCCACCCACCTAAGCAGCTTAATGCACCGCTGGTTACGCGGCGTTTAATTGGTCGCGGATAAGGTACCGCGACTCAGCTCGCGGATATCCCAGCGCGCCACGGTCTCTTTCACGAAATATTCAATGGTCAAAGACGAGGCGCGCGCGCGCGCGGTACCTATTCTCGGGAATCCTTCAAAACACGTCGGCTCAACAACGCAGACACTCCAGGCTAGCGGAATAATTATTTATTTGCTCTGGCAATTAATAGCTCGAAAATAACACGGCACGAGGGAGTTTGCTTTGACTGTTAGTTGATGCGTTATAATAGATCCAAAGGCTGCTCGCCGAGACACGTAGAATATTTAACCTGCTGTTTATCGCTCTGTCTAAAATCGTTATCAGCAGTACGCTTTTTACGATTCGCGTTTACACGACAAAACGAACCGTTCGATGTTTTACGCAGCTTTAAAGAAAACAGTCCGAAGAACAGAGAATCCTCCCAAGTGCACGGTGCAGAAGATGGACTCTTCGATCCCTTTGGAAAATAACCAACCGAGAACGTGGAATGAAACTTTTCTGTAACAGCTCTCGTTTCCCAGATAATCGACTTTGAAACGGCACGCAGTGGCGCCTCTGCGCTCCACATTCAAAGTCGATTTTCTCGAGAACGAAGGCTCGCGCGGAACAATCTACTTCTACGTTGTCGATTCGGTTTTCCTGGAAGAGTCGCGTCCAGTCAGCTCGCGGACCGTCTGCGCCGCTTTAGAACATCAGGCTTGTTATTTCTTCGTCGGGCGGTATTAATCTTTCTTTTTTATCGCCTCGCGTGAACGTTTCGCGCGATATAAACTTTTCGCAAGCGTGCGCGGTTCAAAGTTCGCTCTCCCCGTTCAAAGAACTCTCCCTGCGGACACGCCCACGCGGCACGCCCGCCAAGGACGCGGGATCCTTCGTACCACCTGTAGTCCGACTTGGAAAAATATCTGTCACTTTCCGTGGTTTCACCGGCGCGGCGCGGCGCGGCGCGGCGCGTCTCGCCTGACAACATGGCGGATGCCTGATGGCGACGCGCAGCTTTTCCGCCTTCCTACTCCTCGCTTTCCTCGCCCCAAGGCTCTTTCACTTTATGGAGGCTCGAGGTACTCGCAATTCCGTTGAATTCCCTTATTTCCAGGGGAGCAGTTTCGTATTCCCTCCTTCCCCCTTTCATTTCACTGTGCGACCCGAGGGTGGGATTCGCGTGCATTCGTTTTACTCTTTGAGTACGGTAAACACGATTCCGATTTAGAGCCATCCTAGATTCTTCTCGCTACGGTGGTAGGGGTACTGCGTTAGATTCTCGTAGGTATCTGCACGGCCCGCGGAATTCCACATTCGGCAATATCCAAGGTATTTTATCATTTTTAAACGATTTCATTCAGCTTCGATACTCTGTTTCTTCTATGTTTGTTTGTTTGTTTGTTTGTATGTTTGGTTCAAATCTAGAAACTCAATTTTCTACGAATTCAATGGACTTGGCACTTTGCAGGCGTACGCAGTTATGATGACAATACAATTTAAAAAAAAAAAAAAAAACACTCGAGGGAGTGAAAAAATTGCATCCCCCGCCTCCAATTGCACACTCGGGAAAAATTTGCCGCGGAAACAGTGGGACATGCATCGGCACCTGACGGTATCTATCTTCCGCGAGAAATCTTCCTCTGCGTAGAAGTAAAAGTTTCTTCCCTGATCGCGAAACTTTCGAGGAGAAGTTAGACGAGTTTCGTCGCGGGAAAATGCCTCCCTCTCCGAGGAACGATATAAGAGCCAGGCAATAAGTTTGCTACTCGTTTCCGCAGACGCCGCACTCTACTCTGGCGGGGGATCCGCGTTTATCAGCGTCGCCAATTACGAGGCGGTTGTCGTATGCTCGAATCGCAGGTGCAAAACATCGTTGCAAAACTCTTCGTAAGCGTGCGAATCCCCGATGAGATTGTACACGAGACTTTTCTATCACGAGGCCAAAATCTCGGCAACAACCGAATGTAAATAATGGGCACAGGTAGTCGCGAGAGATTTTTGAAAATATATCATGAAACTTGTTTGACGAAACTAATTTTAAAAATAATGAAATACCCAATTGTCACATGTGATTAAAGTCTCACGTAGAGACACGATATTTTTACCACATCGTGGATTCGCACCATTAGAGTAGCTCCAAAGCAAAGGGGTGACCCTCGTGGTTGCGTTTCGCGCAATTATCATCTGGCTGTTGATGATCGTCATCGATGAGGGCCACCGGTGCAGTGTACACAATAAATTTCAATTACGCGCGGCTTCCATTCGAAACGCTGAGCGTTCCGGTTTCCTCTGCCTGCTACGAGAAAGAGAGATGTCTCCCGCAGCTCTCCCCGACGCGTCGTCTAGACTATTACGTTTCCCGCGAAGAAATTGCACGACGCCCTTAATAGTGGTTGCGGAGGCCGCCGAGTCTCGCGGGTTCCTCTTCTTTCTTTTGCATCTATAAAAGAGGAGAGGAGGAGAGATAGGCCTGGTCTGGCAAGCGCTGGAATCGCTATCAATCGACGTCGGTGTATTGATTTCCACGGAAACCAGTCAGTGCCGCGGTGTAATTCGAGTCCTCCTCGCTGGCTCGTATCCGTGTAATACCTACCATTCGACGCCCGACGGACAGCGGCGCGCCTCTTTTCCTACTTCGCCTGTAAATCTCGCCGCGCGTATCGGTTCCTTCCGCTGTTTGCCCGATTAACTTACTACCTTGCCGGTACCTCGTTGACCCTGTACAGGGCCTGATCTAGGGGGCGCAAGCAGGGCAAGCGCCCAGAGCGGCAAAATTGGTTAATTGGTAATTTATGAATATTAATTTTTACCTATAAAAGAATTTCGGTAAAAATGGCCCCCGGCCATCCATGCAACGCGGCGGAGAAGGAAGTGAAGGAAGAAAGTGGGCGAGGAATCACGATCTTCACTCTTTCAGGGGAATCGTTGATACCGTAGCACTTACAATTAGTAGCGAATCGGTCGAGCATTATTTCAAATTCCGAAATTGCTCCAAGTGGATTAATTTGCGCAGAAAAGGCGCCGTGGAACGCTGGCGAGTATTTAGCAGGTCGATCTTTAACGCGAAGCCTGAATTATTTATGGAACAGCGTTGAGCCTCGTTTCACGAAACTAGGATACCGGGCACCGTGCATGCGGCAAGGTATTCGGCGCTTATCAGTCGCCTTAAAAAAGATCAGTCCCCAGTGGCTAGATAAAAAGAGGAGTGCGAGTCAGGGACAGATAGCGCGCTGTATCGAGGTTAATTTCGGCCGCGGATAAGACCGAGTGTTCGATCGCGCCGAGGCATTGTTTCGTCGCTCGGATATCGATCCCTCCCTGTTTCTCTTGCGCCGCCAAGTAGAGCGCAGCCACCGCACGGTCTCTCGCGAATCGATGGATCCGCGGTTTTGCCTCGGGAGTCGTTCACCTTAATCTAAGTAGTCGGGCGTTCGTATCGAACGCAAGTCTGTGCCGCGAACGCCCGTTTCTCCGAGCTGCATCTGCTCCGTTCGTTCTGATTGATCCACGAGACAGTCTGCCAAGTTATCTCGACTCCGCTCCGAAACGGCGCGACGTAACCATATATAGAAGGTACCACCATATTCCTCAGGGAGCATCGGCTCACGGGATCCCGAAACACAGCCGAGTGGAAACTGACCTCCAGCTCGATCTAGAACAGACTTGCTCCCCAGAAGCCTGCTGCTTTTGTTCCATAAACCAAAAGAAGTGTGTATAATAATAATAATACGTCTTTATTACATTGTGAAAAACACAAAGAGAAGTAATGGGCGAGACTCGGCAATTTGCTGCTTTTAAGTCTAACCCGAAGAGAGATGACAAAGTACAATAATAATAGAAAAAGAACCATAAGTTACAAAATAAAATACAAACCAGAGAAAAACAAAGGCATTGCGGTAGGCACGTTCAACTTTACCCTGAGTTAATAGCACTAAGTACCTAATCAATATACTTAATTTATACAACACAATTTAGAGACTGAATAAAAGAAAAAGAGAGAATCAAAGATATGAAAAACTGGGCCACGTGAACGATATTTACAGGTCGCTACTTTTGCACAGGCGTTACATACCTAGCACAGTTAGAAGAAAAGCAACCTTGCGGAAAAGCTGGACCCCCCTAATAATACCAGTTCGACCGAGAATCGGGAGTTGCAGCGAGCCAGAGCTCGGGTTTAAATAAACTCTGGGCGTAAATAGTTAATATCTGCGATCATCTGGCAAGGATCAGCGCGCTGCGAAGCGTTCCCTTCCCTCTAATCCCAATCCACCCAGATGGCTAGCGTCTCCCTCCAGTCTCCAGCCTCTAGCTAGATCCATCGACGGTCGCGATCGAACGGTCGAACGTCATCGGTGGAAGCAGTGCGCGCGATCGCTCGAGAAAGACGGTCGCCGAGTCACAATAGGTAGAAAGTCCCGTCCTATATTTGGCCCCGTCGGCTGCCAAGACGGATTAACAGCAGACGTGCGCAGGGTGAATCAACTAGTGGCGGGCCGCTGTTCGATTTTCTATCGAGAGTCCGGCCGCGCGTCCATCACGAATCGAATTTCAGCGGTATTTTTAGCGTTTCGAGGCGAGCGGGTAAACAACGCCCCGGAACCTAAGTACGGCTGTTACATCGACGCGTTGTTGCTTGTTGCTTGTTGCTTGTTGCTTGTTAATTGTTAATTGTTACGCGATGGAAACTTGCGATTTCGCGTTGATCCCCTGTAAATGTACCGCGGGGGATGTGGGAACTGGAAGAGGTCGCGATTTATGTATTTATTATTCTTCATTACTTTGTACTTGTGCATGCGTCATGTTCTGACACTCTATTATAGATAGTCTATACAGCGGTTAGACATTATAGCAGCAGCTTCAGCTGGGCCTAGTCATTTCACCAATCTATGGACAATTGGTGCGATAAAGACGGGAAATAAATAGAAAAAAAATAAAAATATCGTTCCCAGGCTTCGGAGAATTTGGACGTCGGCGTATCGCTGCAATTCGGTAGGAAGTGTTGGACACGAGACCGGTCGCTTTCGGTTCCTATATGCTGAGGGACACGTCTAATCTAATTGTACAAGTGGATTCCGCGAAGCTGGCTAATCCTCCGAAGCAGGATTTTATTGAATGAGATTATCAAAAGATGCGGCTTCGTATCGATCATTCGCATGCTCGTCATTGTTGGCGCGTGCCATCTGCCTGGCTGGTTCATCGCTGACCTATTTAATCATAGTCGACCGCTGGGACCCGCCCTTTCAGCCACCTTTTTTTACGAATACCTACCTCTGCGCAGCACTTTTACTCCGCTTAGTACTCCAGCATCCCTCGCGGATAAAGCCATCCTGTCCCAGCGATATAAGTACTTAACCGTTGGACGAGTTACCTGTTACGGTGTTCGGGCGAGGTTGAGTGATCGCATTCCCGGCGAGCGTTACCTATTACTGCAATTCCACGTCACGGATATCGAAAGATCTGTCTGCCACCGTGGTTAATTATCCAGTTACATCGATCGTCACGGGTACCTATACCTACATATAGCAGCGCGAACGTTTGCCGCGAGCACGTGCAGCTCCTTAACGAATCACGCCCGAGCACTAAATATAGATCCTCGATCGGAGAATCGCGATCAAGTATTGATGGAAAAGACGGAGATGGGAAGGTAGCATGTGGTTTGTCATCGAGATACGGTTCCTTGATTCTTGGTATAGGTACGTATCGAGAATATCGAGATTACTGTGGAGTAGGCTCAGTCAAACCAACACGCGGCAGCGGATATGTTACCGCGATAGGTATATGTATACGTTTGGAGGAGCCTTAACTCGTTCCTGTCTCAGGAGCGCCAGGCTTGCGATAGAATTATTCGCGATTAGAATTACGCGGAGATTCCGTAACGGAATGGAATTTACACCCGAGACGCGTGCACGCGCGATACCTATGAATCTATTAGGCGGAGGTCTTGAAAGCATCGAATTATAGCACACGACACCCACACACCGGCATGAATAATTCATGGGTCAATAGCGCGGCGGTGCTCGGACGGAAGCTTTTACCTCGACGGAAATATATATATATATATTCATTCCCCGTGTACTGGATGCCCCGACGTCGAGGAATCTGCATAACGTAGGAACGGGTGGGGGGAATGAAATTAACTTGGTCTCTTTGCACCGCTTTGCCTCTCTTCCGCTTCTTTTTCTCTGTAAATTCAATTACTCTGTATTGGAGACGAGCCGCGATATTGGCGGTATCACGAGCCGAGATTCCATCGGAGAGGAAGATCGATCGTACCCCATCTGTACATTGTAAATCGGGATTCTCTCCATTCTCCTTCGCGGACATTTTCTTCGTCTTGTTGCTTTCACGGTGCAACGAGCACGCGAGGCTATTTCCCTCGCGCGCGGACAGCTGTTTCGCATTCATCTCCGGTTATAAGTGAGAGCCGCATCGAATGCCTTCAAATATTTATCGAATCGATCGCCACTCGTATTTACCGATGCCTCGTCTATAGAGCTTGAAACTGAAAGTGGTGTTAGGTAATATCGAAGTGTGAATTACAAGATCAAAGAGGTAAAATGTGTTTTATTTAATTTGTTATGTAAAAATAGAATATAGTTAGAAAAAAACTGCCACAGTTTTTGCCAACGTTTACACACGTCATTGCAGCGCAAGGGGTTGATAATTAAGTACCTATATCATTAATTAGAGTTCTTACTTTATGATCCTTCTGGCATCTTTTATTTCAAGTTGAATATTAATATACTCTAACAATAAGTATTGCTACTCGTCATTTGTCAATAGTAGGTGATGTTTAAATTATATTACCAGTTTATTTCTACACATCTTTATTGAAAGGGAAAATTTTTATTCTACTTGGAGGTTGTTTCGACTCACAAATACGATACCTATCCCTTTGCTGAGATTGAAAGAGATGAGAGGCGGCAAGGTGAGCCGAGGCGCGACCAGAAACTCCAGAAATCGAGAAACTGCGCTCGAGATCCCTGCCGCCATGTGGCCGAGAGGAAAAATATTTAAATTCCCACGGATTATTCGAAATACCAGGCGGTCGATCTCTCTCCTTTATTTTTATCGCCGGCCTTCGTGATTCCGTGTAAGTACCTAACTACCTACCCAGCGCTCGCGTATCCAAGGTGAATGCGTCGCTCTCAGATTTTCCCGTCCGTGTTCCTGTATTACGTTAGTCGCTCGTGAACAACCACCGTCTTCCGGCAATATTCCGTCACGGTTTCGTCCAGGGAGTCGAGACCGATATAATTTCGGTTACGGTCGCGGTCGCGGTCGCGGTCGCGGTCACTGAGACGACCGATATGGCATTTACGGTCCGGTCGACCAATACTGGTGAGCGACGAGCGGTCCGGAGTTTTCTCTCAACCGGTAACCGAGAGAGAATTTTTCTGAGTCGACCGGTCGACCGAAAGTCTTGACCGGTCAGGAATAGGTACGCTCGCGTTAATTTATGGAGAGGTTCGACTTAATGTATGGAGAGGTTCGCAAAACGGTCAACCGAGAGTCGCGACCGATTGCAATACGGTTGACGCAGAGTCGGGAGAGATTTAGAAATGCGGGCAACTAGAATTCATCACCTCCTGAGAAATAGGAAGAAAATAGAAATACGCTCGATTAACATTTGTGAAACAAATTGCTACTATCCTGGTTGCGAATCGCAAATCGCGATTAAAATTATTTAGTAGGTTATTTTAATTATTTTTTATCACGTTAGTAACCTGGCCTTGCATCTTTTGCAATCCACAGCGAAATACATAGTATAAATGAAACAAATTTATAATAATAAATTAAATCAATTAATTTAATTTATATACAAATTCTTAAAAATACATTTACGTCTTTTTCTAAATTTATTAAATTTTATAGATAATTTTATAAACACCTACTTTAAATATTTTTATAAATGAAATATTACATTTATAGTCGCAATGAAATATTTTTATAAATAACTTTCAGAAATAATTTATATTTTTAACAATAAAATGTTTAGTTATAAATAAACTAAGTTAATGATAGATAAGTTTTAAAGATTAACAATTTGTTTTGGAAACAACAACAGTCAATTTTCAGAAGTTTCCACGCTGATAACGCCAAAGATTTTTCAAAAGTAAAACGTTAATGTTAATAAAATTCTCATCATTTATAATGTACCTATGCATATTGTACAAGAAATTGAATTTTTGGACCAATTGATATAATGAATGAAATTGCAAACATTTATGATGTTTTCAATATTACAAACACAATACTACTTATGTGTTTTTATTTTTCGACTAACATAGCAGGAAGGTCATCCCACTCGATCACTTTTTGACGTTGATGTCAGGAATTTTGATCAAAATGAAACATGATGTACCTAGTCGATGTGAAATTAGAGGGAGTTAGTTATTATTTTGATGGTTCCGAATTTGTTTCAGAACCACAGTTGTGAATTGATTACTATTTGCAATATTTGCATATCCCTTTTTGAAACTACGCTATACTTATAAACTTTTATCTTTGGAACTATTTATTATATTGCATTCATTCTTTTCTTTTTTAATTTAGATTATTTTGCCTATTCACATAATATTTTATGAAATTCATTTTTGTAACATCAAAATAAAGCCCTGAGTAAAATAGCAATTACTGAAAACAATTTCAAATCTTTAGCAAGCTAGGACTAGGGTAAAGAGTACAATGGTTGGCCACTTAAGTAAGAGTGTCACATAAATAATGAATTATAAGTATGAATTTAGTAAATTTGCATTGGAAATCAATATAAATAAGTAAAAAAAAGTCCTAATAATCTAAAAATAAATGGAGTTTATTTAAAAAAAAGCAAGAATTTATAAAAATATACAAAAAATGTGTCGACTACGAAAAAATATAGTTATTGGCATGGTCACGACGGTAGTTGTCCGATCGGTTCGACAGTGATTGGCCGCTATTTGACACATAATATAACCTAAAAGAAAATGTTTATAGCTTTTATAATGTGTTCATCTGTATATTCTTTCCCATATTTCCTATCATCTTTTTTCACTTTTGGTATATTTTATAGTGGGGTAATTCAGTTCTACTAAAAAATTCAAAATTTTTACAATTTATCTACTAGGAAAGCACAATTTAAATTTTAACTTCAATTTACTTAAATAAATTCTGTAATCAAATTAAATTTGAATAATCTAATTAATTCAATCAAATTTCATTTTTAATTCCAATTTAATTAAATAAATTTAATAATCAAATTGAATTTGAATACACCAATTAAAATTCAAATCACAGGAAACTTAAAATATAACTATACAATGTAACATACCTAATTGTACTTCTTCTTTTTATTTAATTATACTATAATTATATAAATGTTGAATCTTTCTTACTTAAGGTTATAAAACAATCACCGGCCGCCCGGCCAATTATTGCCATTCAACATTATTCATATGACAGTTGTTGGCCCCCTGTATTTTTTATAATATATGTATAATTTTAACAAATAAATAATTCTTTTATAAAGTTTCAACTTTTATTTATCGATATATACCGAATATGAGAGATATACATATCATAAATACATTAAACTATTCGTAAACTTTTAACTGTACTCTTATGGTTTTTTTGATTAAATGGCTGTAATTTCCAAGCTTCAAAGCCGAGTCATCCTATTTGCTTTTATATATAATCACAGTATATAGTGAGTGGAGAAATGTTGATTACATCCGAAGCAAGAAAGTACAAGGAATATGAATATGTTCATTAAAAAAGGCATAACATTGGTATTTCTTTATATTCATTTATTTCTCCAAATATGGCCAATCATTGTCAGGTGGCCAACCACTGTACTCTTTACCCTACATCTTCCATGTTAAGAATGGTGTGGTAAACATCTTCTTAATGTAGTTTTTCAAATACAACAATGCCTCGGTACATCGGCGCAGTTTGAGACCGACAGAGTCAGAGTAACAAATAACTGCAACAGTCTGCTGTCACAAATCCCGTCACGAGAGAGACAAACAATGTGAGCGACAGGAACAGCATAGGGGAGAGGTGCTATAAAAGGGACACTTTTGTTTAGCGTCCATTTCTGACAATGTCGTTATAGGTATTTAAAAAACAACTACATCACAAGAAAGCGTGTTTATTTCCCTTCAATAAAAGTATATTGCAAACTCATTAATTGTAATAGAAAATAATAAAATCTTCGATTTTCAAAAAAGTGGAAAATGTCCCTTTTACGACTAGGTGGTTTTAAATGGGACAGTATAAGTCATGAAAGGGACACGTTAATAAAAATAAACTTATTAAGTATTACAATTATAATTCTAAATCTTAATGATACAAAACAACGAAATCTACGAAAAAATTAACTCTTTGTTGTATAAATCATCAATATTTTATTATTAATGACACATGGAACAGAAAAAATTGAATGTGCCTTTTATTCCGCATGACTCATTGGCCCATTTACCGCAAATTTTGCATTGGAACCAATCTTCCTTACTGGTAACATAGTTCTCTTTACAAACGCAGCACTGATTGTTTTTTTAATCATTTGTCAATAGGCGCGCTCGTTTTGGTATGCCCATGTCCCTCGAGTCAGAACAGTCATCACAAGAATCCAAATCAGGAATTGAAATCTGACTATAGCAAATTTATAACTTATAACGGGGGCTAATTTATTGCCACACATTTTTTTTACGAGAAAGTTTGTCGCTTTGAATGTAGTCACTTTATTAATTCTTAAATTTGAAACAATACGCCATCAACTAATAATTCATAATTTAAAACAATGTCATCTATGTATCAGATGATACACTAATAACTTTACAGGAAAGTATAATACATATAGTGTCCAGCAGTACATGTGTATGAGAGGGACAGCCATGAAACGGTCGTCCCATTTAAGGGGGGTCAATCAAGTGAAAATGAACTACCAGTTATTTTACAGATAAAAATTTGAAATATGTATTTCCATATTATTTTTTACGCTGAAATGAATTATGTAAGAATTAATACAGTGACATTTTTTTTCAAAAATTTAAAAAAAAAAATTTCGAAAAAATTATTCGATTTTAAAATCCATACCCTTATCTGTCTAGTATTGTATACAAAGACTGCAGAAAAAATTTCAGCTCGAAAACTTCATTTTTGTCCGAGTTATAAAGTTTTTATATTTTGGCGTAGTAACTAAAACGCTCCTGCTCCGTACGTTGGACCGACCAAAATGAACTACCAGTTATTTTACAGATAAAAATTCGAAAATATGCATATCCATATGATTTTTTACGCTGAAATGAATTATGTAAGAGTTAATATAGTGACAATTTTTTTTTTCAAAATTTAAAAATAAAATTTCGAAAAAATTATTCGATTGTAAAATCCATACCCTTATTTCTGTAGAATTGTATACAAAGACTGTAAAAAAAATTTCAGCTCGAAAACTTCATTTTTGTCCGAATTATAAAGTTTTTATGTTTTAGTTACTACCCCAAAACATAAAAACTATATAATTCGGACAAAAATGAAGTTTTCGAGCTGAAATTTTTTCTGCAGTCTTTGTATACAATACTACAGAGATAAGGGTATGGATTTTAAAATCGAATAATTTTTTCGAAATTTTTTTTTTTAAATTTTTGAAAAAAAAAATGTCACTGTATTAATTCTTACATAATTCATTTCAGCGTAAAAAATAATATGGAAATACATATTTTCAAATTTTTATCTGTAAAATAACTGGTAGTTCATTTACACTTGAGTGACCCCCCTTAAGACTTGTTATGCTGTCCCTTTTACGACTATAAGTGAGTTTAATATAAAATAACCGCAAAACAAAGAAAACAATTAATTAAGCTTACCTGTTAAGCGTTTTCGTTTCAGTTGAATACAGGCTATTTTAATGATATAACACTTAAACACTTTGTATATATCTTAATCTCAGAAAACGACACAGAAAACCAATAAAAATTTCACTTTTACTGCCGAAAAACATCAATCGTGGATTACTAATCTGTTGCAAGTGAGACCGCAGTGAAGTTTACGTCAAATGACTAGGCACTAGTGTTGCCATAAACAGGAAAATAACTTGCATGTGTAATGCGTTTAGAATTTTGGAAATTCGATTTGTCCCATTTAAGACGTGACTTTATAGCACCTATCCCCTACATACCTTCCCGGCCTATTCAGCTAGGTCGAACTGAACCGAACCCACCCGAACCAAACCGACCCGGAGCCCTGTACCATTCGGCGGCGACCGGTCCCCGTTCGTCTCAGAATTACGGTCCCCGATTCCCGACCGAAGTGCAATTGGTCAGGAGCTTCGGTTCCCTTTTGCATCCTCTCACTATTACGGTCATAATTTCTCTCCACTTTGCGCCCCCATTGCGAGGCATATGGAAAATGGAAATCCAGCTCGAACACATGCATTACATTGATAATGCTTTGGGTAAAAACTTGAACCACATTCGCAAAGCCCTACTATCATAAGACAATGTCCAACAGCGGTCTCGAAATACTGGCGCGCTCTTTTGAAAAAAAATTCCTCAGGGACGACGGCCACTTCCGCTCGCGATACGTTGCCAGGGTCTGCGATTCGCATCATCGGCCACGAACTTTATTCCCATCGGAGGCGACTCGTCGTCCCTCCCTGCAGTATGAAGTGTCAGCATCCTTCCGAACAATCTACTGTACAAATATGTACAGTAAAGCGAAGTTCGATTTATCTATAATGTCCGAAATTCGTCGATCATCGATCCTTTGACCTCGCGCTCTGATAAATTTCGACCAATCGATTTTTGGGGAATAGCGTCGATGGGTATCGGTCAGTAGGACCACGGGGAGATACCTGTGCACGTATCTCGCGCCGTCGAAGGCGAGCTAATTGCGTCGTAGTTAATTACGCCTGCCGTTCGCGCACCCGCGAACGGTTCAAAGCGCGTCGCACGGCATTATTAACCTTGTTAATCGTTTTCCAGCCAAGGGAGGAAGAAACTGCGCGGCCGGCACTCTGTTTTTCGTTCCACGCCCCCTATTTTAATGGGGCCGCTGCCTGCCGAGCAGCGTCTCAACGATAAAATTCGCTGTGCAAAGCGATCCTGCTCGGGCTCGTTTTGCCGAAATCAACAGAGTTTCGCTAGAATCGATAGCTTGAAAGGCACAGTGCTGGGAGTATTTTATTGCGCCAATTTTTACAATATTTTCCTGATTGTAATAATATGAGAGGTGTAAGTGATTGTTAGAGGTTATTTAAATAGGTATCACTATCTCGCGCCTTCTGTATTTCTTTTGTTTCACTTGTCGCCATTGTGGTGTGTGTCGTGTGTCTGGTTTAAAGACTGGTTTCGACTGTATAGATCCGCTCGTGCGTTTCTGATTATTTTCCTTTATACTACAATACAATACATAGGTATTAATTGAACAAGTTCAAGTCGGGGAGAGTTTTGTTCAGTAAACCTAATACTTGGTGATAAATAAATATGTCCAGTACTACTTACTGTGTGCTTCTATTGTAGTCGAAAGAATCGAGCGTTTGGCGTATCCTGTTCATCCTGTTGTGGAATGAAAGGGGAAGGAGAGATACGAAAGCTTTCTTCGTTATCGCGGGTTATCGTGCCGCCGTCAGCCATTACGCGAAAGATTCCGCTTATCTTATCGACGCAGTTTCGGGTAATAGTGTAATACATTTACCATCGAACTCGCCGATTTCCACCGAAATTTATCCTCTCCCTCGATTTAATTGGATCGATCTGATCGAGCCGCGAGACCACCGTGCCGCGGAACTTGATCCTGTTCCGACGTACCTAATGGATAATTTCGTGGTACTGGCAATTCGATCAATCAATTTCTTTGCCATCCACTCTGCCCGCCATTCCATAGAGCCGTGATATCGCAGATACTTATGGATTCGGTGATCCGGGAGCTGGAATGATTAGTGGGATTAAGAGGACCGAGCGATAATACCGCGATAATGGAGTTGCTACGTTACGCGGCTGTAATGGAACCGTAATGGAACCGGACAGGGCGAATAATTGCCAATCGATCGCCAACGTCTTGGCCCGCGTTTTCTCGCGATTTCATGCCCCTCCGGAGGAAATGGGAGTCCGGAGTGGAAGAAAGCAGACGCCAAGGTCTGCTAGGGGCGAAATATTAAGACGCTCCTCTGTTCCAGGAAGCAATCGCCAAGTTCTTGGCACTCGCTAACCGAGTCCACCGATTCCTAAAGTAGGTACTCTGTAATAATTCACTGCAAATATCAAATAAAACAGCCACTTTCAACTGAAATTCCTATGGCAATTCAAGGGAACGCCATTTCATTTCAACAGAGGACGGAACTTGAGCCGCGTTACAGTCTCGCAAAGCCTCTTATACGCGTCGCCTTTAGTTTTGATTTCTCCCTGGAATCGCTCCGCGCCGTAAGCCCCGTCATCCAGGGACAAACGTGGGCGTCATTCACCGCTAAATTAAGGTGCTGCCGAGCAAACGGGGCACAGAAAGAGTTTACCATCGGTGCTGCCGTGCACCAGGATCACCTATATTTGGTCGAGAGTGTTGACGCGCGTAACTCTACGTCACGCTTTATGTGCACCAGCCTCCTCTGCTGCGTATATAGGTACGCGCGCCACTGCTTAAATATACCTGCATAAGGTCGCGAGCGTTCTCAATGATGCATAGGGGCGGGCGCTCATCATCGGTTACCAGAGGAGCGTGGCCCACTTCGCGGCTATCGGGTTCGCGATATAAATTTAGGACCACCAAGTGCACGCCGGCGCGGCGCGGCGCGGCGCGGCGCGTAATATCCTTGCGTCATTTCTGCGTCCAGTGGTCGCGTCACGCCAGTCGTCTCTCGGCTCCCTTCTCCGCTGTCTCTCTTAATTCTCCTGTTATTTTACTGGGACAGTAGCCGAACACGCACGCGATGATCGTCCACGTTGTTTCGTTTATCTGCGAATTACAAGGGAATCCGGGTGGCTGTTTAACGAACTCGTTTCACCCCTGATTGCTCGTTCGATGTCAATGATGCAAGAGCCTGGTCTGGTATAATCTGTAGGATTAGGTCTGGCTTGAGTAATTCCTGTGTTCAAGAGCCGCGGAAAAAACGACTTCGGGGCGATGGAAGGGACTCGAAGCCGCGATCTTGCGGATCCTCCGCGTACTAGGCAGTCGCTTAACCAGCTCCAATCTCTATTATTCCGGTCTCCCTTTTATCCCACAATTCTTCTCGTTCACCTGTAGTAGCTTAATTCCTGAATAGTGTGGATGTTGTTCGGTAATAGTGTGTCTACAGGGGGAGACTTATGGGAGTGAGCAAGGCCGGATTAAGAGGTTTAGAGGCTTTTATACTTTTATGATCACTGCAAAGCAATGTACGATTTCTTAGGCCTTTCCGATAATTTGGCTAAAAAGCGTTCCTAAGAAAAGTTAGATTTTAAAATTCAAAAAATTTGCTTATTGTTTAATTGAGCAGCTGGTGCTGAAAGGGGAAGTGAGACATCAAAGACTCTAGAGTCTAGAGGAGCACTCAAGTTTTCATAAATTCCCCACGATCTTTGCGTGACCCGAAGAACACGATTTATCGCCGCGAAACTCTCTATAGCAATGTCTGTGACCGTCGCTGGTTGCCCGGGCACGCTACGCGGGCTTCCCACCGCGATAAAAGCGACAAGAAGACGAACGAGCGGTTTTCCGTGTGTTTCGCCGATAGCAATCTTTCCCTGGCTCGCGTCAGGAACTCTCTGTACCTATCGGGGATCGAATTGAATACTACAAAATTACCCTCGCGTTTCCCCTTATCTGCTCAGGGCCCGCTCCCTGCCGCGGACATTCACTCGAATCGTCGCTATAATTCTATTATTAATCGAGGGAGAGATAGCAGGAACGCGAGGCAGTGTATCCAGCGACAGGTCCACTGTAAAGTGTAAAGTGTAAAGTTTTATACCACTCTTTTCTTCCAAGGAATACCTAGACCTACCTTCAAATTTTCCGCTGCACAGTTCGAAAACACATGTTCTGCATAGGTATTTCCCTCATCTCCCAGCGCCGTCGATTTATCCTCGCTTTTCGCGTAGGTACGTGCTCGACGAACTCGAGGCGTGTAGGCGTTTTAAGGAATTTCAGAATTCCACGCTCCCCGACGTGTACATACGTCGACCTTCGGCACGATGCCAGCTCGAATCCCGCGGGGAATTCCAGACCGATGAATGAAGACCACCAACCCCATGGATTGATTTTTCGGTACCACGAAGGGGAAAACTCGATTGCATCCTCTCCTACTTTAAAATACTGTAGCTTGATAGGTATGACATGACAGTAGTACATTTCTAAGCACGGTATCACGGTTTAAATTTCTCAACGTGATAACACGTGAGCTCTGTTTCCGCCTCAAGCGTCCTCCTCTCACGCAAATTCACTTAATCTCGTGATTTAAATCTTATTTGCCGAGGCAATCAATCGCGACGCCCTATTATTCGAGCGTTGGTGGCTTATGACTGCTGAGGAGAAAACACGTGCTTTCAGAAATGTAGCGTGTAAACGGATCAGACGACGTTAGGTAACGGCGTTAAAGCTTTAATGGGATCGTGTGGCGCGACGATCAAACCGCGGATGAACGCGACGAGCGAGCCGGCAGCTTAACGCGTAGACACTCTTTGAGAACGTGCTCGCTAGGACGGGATCGGAAATAGATAACGCGCGAATCGTCCTTTTAGCGAGCACAGAGGGAGAGCACCGGCTGCGAGCGAAATAAAATTCACGCAGCACCGCGCCGCCGCGCCGCGCCGTGTAATTGCCGGTTCGGCCGCAAATTGCCAATCGATGGCTTCCTTCCCTCCTTCCCCAAGCTTCCTGTACCGGAGACGAGGGAATACGATCTTCCTCGGCGCGTCCCACGGTCCGTCCCGTGCTTCCACCGAGCTCCATTCTAGCAGCAGGAGAGCGGGCTCACAATCAGCCTGCCCGCTGAGCCCGTTTTTCTCCCATTATCCAATCAATTCCCTGGACACCGGGCCTCACACGTATTGTCGCCTCTAATTTTAACACGCAACAGATATTAGCGAGGAAATAATTCTCCCAGTTTCACTGGAGGCACTCGGTTACTTTTAAATAATAACTTTATCTTACCTACCACGTTCTTGACAAATGCTTAACGACCTTCGACCTTGGCAAAATACATCCTGAGGACAAGGCGAGGCGTAAACGTGTAAAGTAAAGTGTAATATCACTGGTGCACTTCGACATTGCAGTCAGTCGGGAAGTGAGACTAAAGTTTGCAAGTATCTCCGGCGCAGCAGTAAGATCAACTATAGTCTTAGAGGATTGTTAGGGAACTGGGTTGGACGCGACAGGGGATATTGGTTCGGAGCGTTTAGAAGCTGGAGAAGCTTCGATACGGATTCCGAGAGGGGCTGGAGCCCTCATCGCTGTGTATTTAGTACCTAGCAGTCCGCTCGCGCCAGCCTGTGCGTTTTAAGGGGGGAGCCTGGTGTAGCTAGCTGGAAATTGAGGCATTTTTCGGGAATTTTTTTTAAACAAAGTATTTAATCGATCTTTCTGAAACTTTCAGGATATTGTACTATCAGGTTAAGGAAGATAAAAAAAAAATTTATTAAAAATGAGCGGCAAATAACAAAATTATAAGGGCTTATGCCCAGTCCGTTGGCGACGCAATTGTTGCACTGCGGGCAACGTAGCGTCTTTTGGTTTCATCTAAAACCCAAAATCGAACAATTTTCGTTTAGTTTATGAGTGTACGCACAAATCGTATAAATTCATATGTTAAAAGATGCAAAATTGAACAAATGGCGGCCTCTTGAAAAAAAAATTCACTTTTTCCAACGAAATTTTGCCTTAAATGTGTAAAAAAAGTTATTTATTTAAACAATATCATTATATCAATAACTTAGCTCTATAAAGAAAATGATCACAAATATCCGTGCACAAGGCCAAGTCGATTGGTTGAATATTTTTGGAGTTACATTGCCCGCAAACTGTAAAACTGTCGTTTCGAGAAAAACGCATTTAAAGTTTTGTGGTAACCTGGCGCTCCGTAGCAAAACCGACTATATCCGCTTTAATTTTTCGAATTTCGTTTTGCTGCTTTGGGAGCATATTATCGTGATGTTAAACTATTGATTTATGCAAAAAAAAAAAATCAATTGCTTCGACCCACTACACTAGACTCCCCCCTTAAATGTGTAAAAAAAGTTATTTATTTAAACAATATCATTATATCAATAACTTAGCTCTATAAAGAAAATGTTCACAAATATCTGTGCACAAGGCCAAGTCGATTGGTTGAATATTTTTGGAGTTACATTGCCCGCAAATTGTAAGACTGTTGTTTCGAGAAAAACGCATTTAAAGTTTTGTGGTAACCTGGCGCTCCGTAGCAAAACCGACTATATCCGCTTTAATTTTTCGAATTTCGTTTTGCGGCTTTGGGAACATATTATCGTGATGTTCAACTATTGATTTATGCAAAAAAAAGAAAATCGATTTCTTCGAACCGCTACACCAGGCTCCCCCCTTAATGGTGGCGCGTGGGCGCCTACGAGATGTCTGTGAAGATAGCACCTGTTATCTTGTAATGTAGATAGATAGATGGTTAATAATTCGATTCTGGAGGGTGGGCAATCGTATCCCACCTAAAAAGAAGCGGAAAATGTTCATAGTTCGTGGGTGTGCTGATGACAAATTTTCTGAATTTTGGGCATAACTGTGTTTTTTTTTTCAACGATGCACAAACGAATGCCGTCGATTTTTTTCAAAAATCACATTGGGGGTGCTATGTTCAGAGACCTGTGCACGAGTCGTGATCGTGGTAATTGCAACGGTAATTGCGAGGCTACAGTAGCTGAGCGTCAGAGAGAAACCACCTACTGACCTACACACGTGTACATACTACATACCCAGAGTCACGTATTTGCACGTGTGTGCGTGCCTGTCGCCGAGTTTATTTGCGTTTCATTGTAATACGAGTTCATTCTCCTTTTGCTCTCTCTCCCTCCCTCGATCTCTCGCCTCGCGTGCCAATGAATGGACCACATGTGCGTGCGGGTTATACCTCGGGGCCCGGGCGACATGCATTTACCGTCCTGTCGGAAATAATTCCTCGGAAATCGGAGCGGCGCGGCCCGGTAAGACGCGCCCTCGGGCTTCCGGTCGCGGGGCATCCACGGTTTCGCCGGATCACTACTCTGTACTCGTGGAAAAACGGAACTATTCATTGTTCAGTTGCAATAGTGTAGGTATGGATAGAGAATATGGAATTAATATAATCGCTTTTGATTAAGCTGTGTTTTTACGCTGGGATAATATTGAAAAGAAAAGAGAAGAAGGGAAAGAATACCATTTAGGTATAAATTTCCACAAACCAGAAAACAGAGGAGGTAGGTACTTACAATTAGTGGTGATTAAGCTGCTTGTGTCTGATTATTGCGGTTACATTTTACGTACTGCTTTGTTATTCGAGAAGAGATAAGACAGTATTGTAGGTATCGGGCCACATAAGGAGCCCCCCCCCCCCCCACCTTCCTCGCGAAAAAGAAATACGTGAACCGATCGGGGACTAAAAACTCATTGAGATATCACGTGTCTCTGGCGCCAGCGTAATCTATATTTCTCGTAAATATAGAGAGCTGACGCGACTGTCCCCCAAATCCTGGCCATTCGGTGGTATGCAAACACTCGCAGCGCAGCGCGACTCGAGACTTGGAAGCGCACTCGATCGCCTCGCGAGTCTCTTCCCCATACATATACCTAGGTATCTGTGTCACCGAAAGCAGCAGACTCGCCGCGGAGGAGCCTCGAGCTTACTCCTCGGCCCTGGTCAATGGTCATCCGTGGCTAGAGCGTCGGTCTATTTCTCTATTTTACTCGAATACACTCGGTTTGGACTCGGGCCCGACTGTGACGGCCCTTAAAACTGTCAAGCGGCTCGTTGATAAGATTAGGCGTGTTTACGAAGCGCAATCTTGAACCTTGCACCCGCCGCGGCCGCCTTTCATATGCGCTTCTTTTTGCGGCCGCGCTCCCGAACAGAATATTGGTTTCGGCCTGTGCACAATAACACGCTCTTATCCACCGTCATCGCTTTCGCAGCTCGCTTCCGCGCGATAATCACGCTCGAGTTCGCGACCTTTCCATAGATGCATCACTGAAGCAGCCACTCTGTCATTTCCACCGCTGTTTTTCTCTTCATTTTCGCTACCCGTTCTTCTGCAGCAGAAGAGGGAGCAAAGTGCCTCGACACGCTCCTTGAACTTGCGCGTTCAACAATTGCCTCGCCCTCGAGGGTTAACAGGACTCGTTTTGCGTCGTTTCGCGGCGGTCGCTCTTTTCTTTCTCGCCGCGGCGTTGCGGGCGAACACCGCAGAGAAAAAACGTGATAAATTTTTTATATCACTGATAAGCCCCTTCTTCATTTTCCGACTTTCAGAGGCTGGGTAAAAAGAAAAGAAAAGAAAAGAAAAGAAAACAAAACAAAACTGGATTTTAGTCTTTAAATAAATCTTTATAGGTAGGTAATCACCGAATGAATTTTATTGAATTTGTATTAAAAATATGTTTATCTTTTCAAGTAAATTCCATAATTTTGTTATTTGAAATGCTGAGTACGTCGTCGAGTTTAAACTCGCTCCGCTATAGAAAACGGCAAATGTGGCATATCTTTCCCCGTGGTGCTTATGTATATGCGTCGATGACATCAATCTCTTTGAATTCTTCTAGAATTTTACCATTGGTGTTTGTGTTACAGGTTCAGCGTCCGTGGAGCAGAAGAATGGCAACGGCAACGCGAAGAACAACAAGACGAACAACAACGGGGTCGAGGTGAACCGAAACGAGGAGCAGAATGGCACGGGCGAGGTTAAAGGCCAGGCGAAGAAAAAGCCGAGCGCGCCTGGAAGCGGTCCTCTGTTGCAACAAGCGTAAGTTTCGGCCCGTTTCGGCGACTTTTCGCCTCGGCAGCCACTTGCCTCGCCACCGTGGCCACTCCTGCTCCCCTCCAGCGACTACCTGCTTCGAAATTAACGCTCTGCCGGCGGCGCGGACGGTCGCGCGCGAACGTTTGCCCCCTCGAGGTCCTCCTGGCGACGAGCGACGCAGCAGAATCTAACGTGGGACTGGAAAATGTGAGAATCCGTCGTGCTACGCGAGACCCGCTCCTTTTTTCCCTTGTCCTCGGGGAGGAAGGTCGATCGTCGACTTTGCCCACCGCTCGAACTTCTTCTAATTATAGTCCCTTTCGGTGGTCCGCGTTGCGTAACGCGTTATTCGCATCCACCATGCCGCCGCTGCGAATAGACCTGCCAAATAAATAGTGCCACTTTAAAATAACCGCGAAAACAACGCGCCGATCCTGGCGGGAAGCTCTCGCAACGCGTTTGTCATTGAGCTACGCTGTATCGCGGATCTATGCCCTGTTTTCTAACATAACTGACCAGTTGCACGTTTCCATTTTTACAGAGAGATATCCACCAGTCAGCTCGACTTCTTCAAGATGCTCGACGAGAAGATCGAGAACGTGAGTTGCTTCTGCCAGACCATTACCTTCTTTACTGCCGCTTCTATCCTGCTTATAGAAAGATATCGGGATCAGCTTCGAGTTACGATGCGGACCGTTCTATCGCGTCGGCGGAACGCGTTGGAATCAAGCCATGCAAAATAGACGTCCCTTTAAGGCTTCGTCCGACCTTGCGGCAGCCTTGTTTCAATAATAATATTAATCGGTTGCAAGTTTTATCGCGGTACGGGGATGTATGGGATCACCTGGAACGGCCAGCGGTGGCCTTCTGCTCGCGATCCTCGTCCATTTTTCATCTAGCACACCGGTCGTACTTGACCCTTCTGCGCCTGATCTCGTTCATCATTTCTGGTTTGGCGCGCGCGCGCCACCGGTAATTGCTGCATTTCTCTCACGTCCCATTCGCTCGCGAGGGGATCGGTAAAGGTGAGACATATAATCAGGGGCGGATTTGGGTATGGAGTAAGTAGGCTGCGCATAGGACGAAAGAAATTGGAAAAGGTTTAAACATGCAACACACAGAGGCTTGCGACAACTTCAAAAAGAATTCACTTTTTTTCGTGCTGCGAATTAGCAATTACTAAAAAGATATTGTGAGTTGCCATATTGAATTAATTTTGAAATTGTCTCGGCTCTTTTAAATTAAAATATTCGATGATACTTCGCGGAATGGGCAAAAAACCACCCCTGCATACATATACTCACCCCATATTAACCTCTATCGGAACCCATTTCAGGGCCCAGACTACGACGAGAGCGTGGACACGACGGCCAGAGCTGAGCGGGTCTCGAATCTGCTGCGTCAGTGGGAGCTGGCCAGCGTCACCTGGTCGAGCATGTCCGAGCTGAATAACGCCTCCCCGACAGACACGAAGAACCGCACCTCGGCGTCGAACACGCCCCGGCAGAGCCTGAGCGCGAAGGACCGCGAAGGGATGAGGAACATAGTAGGCGGCAGGCCGGAGAGCGCGCCGATCTACATGAGGAACGCGAACCGCGTGGACGGCCTGCAGGAGGCCCACCACTGCCCCTCGCCCAGCATGCCGAGGCACGTGCTGGAGTCGATCACGCAGAGCCCCACGCAGAGCCTGAAGAACGTGACGCCGCCCGGCTCGTCGTCCCCCACCGGCCTGCGCTACCAGGACAGCTACAAGGAGTGCAACGCCAATCAGCCGTCCTCGAAGAGCGTGAAGGTGCACTACAACACCGCGAACAATCCCGTGAACGGGGAGTACGTGACGCAGCAGGCCCTCTACCGGGAGCAGTATCTGCAGCAGACTGGCATAATCACCGTCCCGTCGCAGTACTCGGCTGGATCGCCAGCTGGGAACGTGCTCAGGAACAACCCGTTCGTGCAGCAGTACCAGATCTCCAGCCCGCAGCACTTCTCCACTCCCAGGAAGCGAGGCTTCAACGCCGCCCAGATGACGTGACCAGGATGATGGCCCCGCACCACCAGATAAGACTGAAAAGACACTCTTCAACAGAGGGAGTCGTCGAGAAGGGAGCGCGTTAGAGCGAAGCAGGGCGCGGAGGCCGGGATCTTCGGATCCGTCGATAAGCGCCCACGAGAGAGAGAGAGAGAGAGAGAGAGAGAGAGAGAGAGAGAGAGAGAGAGAGAGAGAGAGAGAGAGAGAGAGCGCCCTATGAGGCGGCTTTGGAGACTGACCAACGGACGGAGACACAGATTGCGGATGTTTCTCTTCATGTTCCTACAGATTTCGTGTACATTTCCATGGGTTGCGATCGGCAGAGCGAGAAACCGAACCGAATGTACACGAGCACGTCGGTGAAGGCCTAAGGGATGCTGGGATGTTGGGGATAGGAAAGGGATACCGCTGCGACGGGATCATACGAATTCTTCTGAACACGTCTACCAGAATTCTTTGCTAAACAAGTGCCAAACATATGTTGCGCGTGGGCAGGCTAGAAGAAGGGGTCGCGAGAAGGAGGTACATTGCCCGTTGAACCAATACTCCGTTCTTTGTAACTCGTGTACATGAAAACAACTTTTTCGATGTGTATATGATATATATATATATATATATTTATTATATATACATATATTTTCCCTTCATTCTTGTACTTCGGTTCTCTTTTTCTAATCGGGTAGAGCGTCTCTACGTATCGCCATATTGGTAAATGTGTATATTTCTATAAGGGAAACAGCAGCAGACTACACACACACACACACACACCACGAATACACAGACACGTACACAAGAAGGAAGACAAAATACGTGGAAACACTAGCGTGTACGTTGATGTCGCCATAACGTTTTTTTGTATAATTGTATTATTATAGCGAGGTAGTCCGAGGTATACATATATTATACACTAAGCATATACGTGTGTATGCATTTATGTATGTATCGAAAGCGTGGAAATATAAGAAAAAGAAAACACACAGAAATCGGGAGGACACAGAGATCGGATGTGCTAGAAATCTTACTTAATACCATGTATAGGCTCGCTGTATATGTACTATTGTGTATGGATATACATTTAACTTAACATGATGACTGTATATTTATATATGTTGACGATGTTCAAAGTTAACGGTATATATATAATATAGTTGATGATGAGAGTTTTATATTTCATGTTAACGAATACGCTCTATATTGTGGAATTACACGCTCGATCGAATTCGGTGCATCACTGTCAAACTGTGACTACTGTATGTTTCGTTCCGTTGAAGAACCTTTTTTTTTTATAAATAAATAAAATCATAATTTCTCCCCAGCAGAAAGGTGCTTTGTACCTAGGTACCCCACACATCGCAATGTGAGTGATCTATTAATTTCTACTACTTATGCTTCTTTTCGTTGGAATGATTCTATTTCGCGTAGCCAGAAGTAGTCGAGTTCGTCGAGACTTTTGTCTCGAGACTGCCCATCAGATATAGCGGGTTTTAACCGCTTCTTGTTGCGCAACTAACATTGAGAAAGATGGGATACCAGTCGACGATTGATTTATGAGTTTTTGTTTAGCGTCGCGGAACACGGTTTTTTTATCCGCAAGAGAGTAGCCAGCAAGCTGTCTACGTGTAATCCGATTTGACACGGCTAATAAGATTTGCTTGCCCCGAAACCCGTACAATACGCACGAATCGCATTAGTTTATAGGAAGAATATGTGTATTCTCTTAAACCTGTCTGTGATTTATTTTGCAAAGGGTTTTTAACATTTCGTGAACCTTTGCCCCTCGAGGAAATATTAATAGCATTGGAAATCGAACCATCTGCGAGTTATTGATAATTTCAACGGTCCATTAAGTTTTCCACATTTCCCACATATTTCGGAGTTCTTCCCACGTCATTGTCCCATTAACCTCTGAAGGTTAAATAAGGTATTAGTTGGTCGGTAACTTCGGTGCAGCTCGACTGGTCGGAGTGGTCGGGGTACAGGGACTACAGGGTATTGGGACCAGTGATGGGTAAATCACTAGAAAACCACGTAATTTACGTTACGTGTAAATTACACGTAAATTACATAAATGACATAACCCAAATTATATAATAAATAAAGCTTGAAAAATATATGGGGTACTTCCTACTAGGCTCTATATCGCCGGGGCAGGTCCACAAAGGAAGCACTCGAGGTAGGTAACAACATAAATCTCTTTATATAATAAAGGAAAGTTGCGAAAAACGAGTATTTTTAAATTTTTTGGAACACTAAATTTTTACTTATTCGATTAATAAATACTTATTCGGAATGTTTAGTGGGATCCAGGGCGGTATTCTTAAACTTGTCTTAAGATTAAGATCGTCTTAAGCATCGTCTTACTCTTATTCAGTATTTCGAAGAAAAGTGAGTATCGTACTTTTCTTTGGAGAGTCTACATATTTAATAATGATAATAATAATAATAATAATAATATTTAATATATAGTTTCTAAGTAGAAAAGAAGTTAGTAGTTAACTTAAGTAGTTCTTTGAAAAATTATAAAATTCAATGGAAGTAGTACAGGAATGAGGTTAGAATAGAAGAATGTGGAATACATAACAGTTATGTACATAACTGACGAAATTTATTCTAATGTGTACCTAATTGTCATTTTTGGATCTCCCCACCCGATACGTTCATTTAGCTTTCAACAAGTCATATCATTTCAATACCTTACCTAACCTAATTCTTTTTATCTATTGTAATTTTGGATGCGTTTTCTGTGTAAGTACTTTACTGATATGATAGTAGAATTGGGCAGCGTTTAAATGTATTCCACATGAAATAAATGTCAAATTGGGAAGATAATTAAATTCTTTATACGTTTTACATGAAATTATGTTGTAACATTTTTCGTATCTTTTATAATACTCAAGTCAGGTTACTAAGAAATAGTCTTCTTCGTGTTACAGGCAGTGTGGGTCGCGTATTTTACGCCGCGTCGTAAATGCATTTATGACGTGTCGCAAATGTATGTATAATATGTCGTTTTTAAGCCCATTTTATACGTGTCATTTGTCGCAAATGTCGTAAATAGAAATATTCATTATTTTAAGGTTTCAACAATTAAAGTGTTGGAAAAATATAATTCTTTCTGACTCGCTTGTTGGTTGCATGCGAATACTATAGAATACTGTAGAATACGTCGATAATATCGAAAACTACGTATAATCACCGCGTTCATAACCCCAAAAAAGTATTCAAAAGCGTGGTGTTAATTATTGTTTTGTAATTGTTTAGATAATAACTAATAAAAATAGAATCGTGAAAGGTAAAGTAATTAGAAATAAATGTACGATAATAAATAAAATTTATTTGAATTGAAAATTATGTAAATAAAAATATCCGTTTCAGAACAAATGAAATTGATAAATTATTATCAAATTTATTTTTTGGGTGCAATATCCCTTTCAGTGTGGTGAAAGTAATCAAATTATATTTATTATTCTATATTGGGAAACTTAGTGGAGACGTGGCCTAAATTTCAGCCCTCTGGTGGTAAGTTGGCAAACTATTGAAAATAGGGCCGGATCCCACCACACATTCCGAATAAGTATTTATTGATTGAAGAAGTAAAAATTTAGTGTTCAAACAAATTTAAAAACACTCGTTTTTCAAAACATGTCTATTTAAACACTGATAATCATATGGACTTCGACGGATTTCGACCTACTGTCAGTAGTTCCATTTTCTGTCAGTAGTTGGCGTATCGAAATTCTTGGTTTCCCAATGCGTTTCTTTTACTAACCTTTCAATATCCATTTTTCGTCAGTGTAACTTAATTTAATTTAATTTTTTTAATCAGAATTATAATTATTAATAAATTGGCACTTCTTCATAACCTATACGAAAAATGTTTTATAGGTTAGTTATTTTCATTTCAGATATACGACATTTACGACACATTTACGACATTTACGACATTTACGACATTTAAGACACGTGTCCTGTATAAAATCGAAAATTCGTGTCTTTACCCATCACTGCCCACCACTGGTTACAGGTGAAACTTGGTAATATTTTACCGTGGACAGGAACTGATGGAAACCTCAACAACAAACGCACGAAAATAATGATTCTATATAACCAATGAAGTGAAATTATATATTTTATACTTTATTGTAATATTGCGAGAGACTTTTATGCAAATGAAGTGGGAGAAACTTGAAAAAAGGCTGTATTATTATTATTTAGAAATACCTTTTATATATTCCTATCCAAATCTCCTGCAAGATCAGTTGCCCGGCTGAAATTTCAATTTTTGTGGGTCCCGCGGCGCGGAGACGGTTTCGATTTTGCAGGCGCAGCGCGAAAAGCTGCCTCTTTTGCAGGCGCAAGAATCGTGCAATGAAATTCGGAACAAGGGGTTTTTGAAGTGTCGCGCCTGCAAGAGAGGCAGATTTTCGCCGCTGCACCTGCAAGAGTAGTCGCGAGGCCGAAATTTTGAATTTCGTGGGAAAAAGTCTTCAAAGCCTGACGTTGAAAGAGGTGGCACAAATGTGAGACGGAGAACTATATAACTATATATTCAAGGCAGGAGTGTGCAGGCTGCAGGGGTCGCAGGGGCGTAGAAGCATCGAACGAAAGTCGAAAGAGTTGTAGAATAGCGAATGGCATGTTTAAAGCGCTCAGGATAAGAAGTGTCCTTTTTAAGCATGGCTTTAAATGAGGCTCGTTAAATAATAGTACCCATTCTTCTATCACTTAGCTGCAATTTATTGAAATAAGTGAAATGCAATATAAAATTAAATGTTACAAATGCATTGTCATACCCGTGGTGTAGTTGATCATTCAGATAAAGGAATATTGTATCTTGCGGAATACAGTCGAAAACGCAGCCGGTGATCGCATTTATAAATTTTTCTCACACGGAATTCAGTCTATCCTATAGCTCGTCTATGGTTCAAGTTCCCAAGTTGTCAAATTCTGTGACATTCTGTGAAACGCAAACCAACGCAAACGCAAGTGGCAGTGACAGGTTGCGTGTGTAGTCGAAATTGTTTAAACGCACTCCGCCGAGCTTAATGTAATGAGTTTGCTGTTGGTATGTAAACAGTATTAAAATTGACATGCCTTCTTCCGGCATATAAATTCCGTGTCTCTAATATTTCTGGGCATGGAAGGTAACACCTTAAACAACCTTTATTTACGTTGCTATCACAATGTGTTTGTCATTTCAAGTCCACTTGCTATGCATTTCTATAATACCTCTACAACTCTGCATTAGCAATCTGTTACTTATCGCGACCGTCTTGCGCAGTACAATGTTCTCACTAACCCCTGTTTGGGGTTAAAGTATATAAGAAGAATTCATTATTGCTGTACTCCGATTACTAAACGGCCAAACGTTAAGGTGAACATTTATTGGCGCAGATGTAGCGATCGCGGCTATAGATAAGTTGCACATTGCGCGCGACAGTGTAAGGAACTATTCGGATCGGAAATATGGACAAGAGGGGCAGTGCTGAGCTTTTAAACATAGAGCAGAACAATTCCAAGAATGCCAGCTCGGATTCCCTGAACTCGGACAGCAAGAGCAGTTCCCTGAATTCGAAAATGGGTCAAGAATCGGTAACATAAATTGACTTAATCACAGAATAAGGTTTCCCGATGTACATTTACGCGAATCTAATTGTATGCAAGCATTCAACTTCTTCAGGAAAGCTGGGACAAAGCGTCGCATTCAAAAAGTTTTTCCTCCAGTTCCACTTCTACAGATAATAATATTGTCTCTGCTTTAGAAGCAAGAAAAGACAATCAAGTAAAAGTGAGTTTCGTACGGATGCGTAGAGTTAACGTAGTCTGAATATTTTTTTTTTTTCAAGTATCTACCTATCATCAGAGTTTGCTTATTTCAGACGATACGAATGATTTTGATATGGTTAATTTGGTATGTCTTCACTTTTCGTCGAGAAATTCTGTTCGATCGCTTTTACTTATCCAATATTTGTATCATCGAAGCTGATCGGTACAGGAATACATTGGCACTTAATCCCTGATGTTGCTACCGTGCTTTTGCAGAACTTATCCGGCGGGGAGGCGGGTCCGCCGCTTCTGAATGGAGAACGCGTGCAAGGCATAGCTCACGAAGTGACTTATCTATGCCCCTACTCAGGGCCAGCCAGAGGAATTCTTAGCGTTACCAATTACAAGCTACACTTCCGAAGTATAGACCGAGAGACGCCTTACGTAGTGGAGGTGCCACTAGGTGTGGTCAGTAGGATCGAGAAAGTGGGCGGCGCGTCCAGCAAAGGCGAGAACTCCTACGGGATAGAGGTGTTCTGCAAGGATATGCGGAACCTCAGATTCGCCCATAAACAGGAGAATCATTCCAGGAGGGACGTTTTCGAGAAGCTCCACCAGTACTCGTTTCCTCTGTCACACAAGCTGCCTCTGTTCGCGTTCGAGTACTCCGAAACGTTTCCCGAAAACGGCTGGAATGTTTACGAACCCATAGCCGAGTTAAAGAGAATGGTAAGGAAGAGAAGTTTCGCTGGAGCGCTCGTACGTCCACTTCTACTTAACCACTCGTTTTCAGGGCGTAAATAACGATATATGGAAGATATCGAAGATCAACGACGCGTACTCGGTGTGCGACAGTTACCCAGCCGTGTGGGCGGTGCCAGCAGCGGCTACCGACGAGGATTTACAGGCGTCAGCGGGTTTCAGGAGCAGGGGAAGGCTTCCGGTTCTCTCGTGGATCCATCCGGAGAGCCAGGCGACGATAACTCGTTGCGCTCAACCACTAGTAGGCGTCGGCGGCAAGAGGAGCCGCGAGGACGAGAGATACGTGCAGCTGATTATGGACGCGAACGCGCAGAGCCACAAATTATTCATCATGGATGCCCGACCGATGCCCAACGCGGTGGCGAACAAGGCGAAGGGTGGCGGCTATGAGAACGAGGATGCTTACCAGAACGCCGAGCTTGTGTTCCTCGACATACACAATATACACGTGATGAGAGAGAGCCTTAGGAAATTGAGAGGTACTATATTCTATTAGGTTCCGCGGTGGTAAGCTTCGCTCAGAGTAACCATCGGTGATAATCATCGAATCACCTTTCAGAGTTATGCTTTCCAACGATCGACGAAGCCAGGTGGCTGTCGGGGATAGAATCGACCGTTTGGCTGAAGCATATCAAGTCCGTTCTCGCGGGAGCGGTTCGGATAGTGGGCAAGGTGGAGAATCACAAGACTTCGGTATTGGTGCACTGTTCCGATGGCTGGGACAGGACAGCGCAGGTAATTGTTCCATGGCAGATCCAACTTTATGCAAAGGAAATAGTACCTTTAATAATCATCACTTTTTTTTTTTCAGCTTACAGCCCTGTCCATGTTAATGTTAGATCCGTATTACAGAACGATTAAAGGTTTCGAGGTTCTGATCGAGAAAGAATGGCTGAGTTTTGGCCACAAGTTTCAACAGGTGCGCTATGGAATGCTCGGCGTCTCTACAATCTAAATGCACACATTCAAAGTGTAATCGCGATGCTTTATACTGTTTTCTTTTTCCAGAGAATCGGCCACGGCGATGAACATCACAGCGACGCGGATAGGTCCCCGGTGTTTCTGCAGTTCATGGACTGCGTGTGGCAAATAAGTCGTCAGTTTCCCAATGCGTTCGAGTTCAACGAACACTTTCTAATTACTATCCTCGATCACCTATACTCCTGCAGATTTGGCACATTCTTATTTAGCAGGTATATCGGCCTTTCTACGTACGCACGTGTCGGCGCATCTTTATAATAATTATCGTTACAATCGTTTTATTTATTATAATACAGTGAACGCGAGAGAGTACAGGAACAAGTGAAACAGAAGACTGTCTCCTTGTGGTCGTACACCAATAGTCAATTATCGCTTTATCAGAATCCCCTCTACTGGGCCGTTCCGAACTATCAACCCGTCTTAATGCCGATCGCCAGTATGAGGTATATCAAGCCGTGGAAGAGTCACTACTCTAGGTGGAATCCTAGCATGCGACAACAGGTTCGTTTCCTTTCGTTTATTCTACACTTTACGCGACGAACGAAGAACCTTGATTTTATTGTCCACGTTTGCTGTGGAAGGATCCCGTTTACCAACGAACGAGGGAGCTTCTAGTCTTGAAGGAGCAGCTCGAGAAGCAGCTGGAGGAGGGTCGCCGCGAGCAGGCCTCCCGAGCGAATCGGTCTCTGACGTCGCCAGCACCGCCAAGGATACATTCCCCTGTTCACTCATAGCGCGCGAACGAGCCCCTCAGCTTTTAACAATCTGTAGCGACGACTGCAAACGAGCTCGGCGCTTCCTCTTCTCCCTCGAGCCAGAGTATATCATTGACTAAACTCGCATCGCTATGTACAGACCGCTCGTTAATTAAAAACTTAAACACTGAAGACGCAGCGCAATTGGCTCTCATAGATCGGTCCTCCTTCCCGCGTGTCGAGGAATGTGAGGAGAGCGAGCTCCTAGAACAACGAATGGGAATTAACGGAACGAATGTAAAGCGCCAATAAATATCTAAGAAATATCTATTTACAGATGTGCATATATATATATATATATATATATATATATATATATATATACTCATTTCTTTCGTCTATTGGAGTTTAAGACTAGTCGCATCAGCAGTATGGCCGGCACTTCCGCAACCGCGGATAAAAGCACAGCGCAAAGGTAGCTGATGAAGAGCAGCCCGAAGGCTAGCCCACCCTGTAACAGGCAGAACACAAGGGAAATGATAATTTTTTTTTCAACGGTGTCTACCGAGGGAAGTCGACGTCACTGATATACTTACGCTTGTCAGAACGTCAATGTAATTGGGGTAGCCACTATACAGGAATACTGAGTTTATGAGGAAAGGGTTCGTGAGGTATACGCAGTACGTTAGCCTGCTCAGGGGGACCCATGCTGGCAACGACAAGAATTTACCAATAATACCTAGAGGCAGAAAGAAGGCTCCTAAAATTCTCGGCCGAACTTTTACGAAACGGTAAAATGATGCCTTAGAAGTAAATTGAAGAAAGTTCATTCACCGGCATTGTTCGTGACACACGCGACAGTCAGCCACATCATACCGAGGCCCCAACCTGTCCTACCCAGCGCCGCATATATCACGGACGCGGCCAAAGACACGTCTTTGTTCGTCATACCGAAAAGTATCGAGCAGTTGCACAAAACGCCAAAGGTCCAGCCCGCAGCTTTAGCTGTCTGCAACGAGAACAGCGTTTCAATATTTAATACCACATGTTCCGCTTGTGCTGGTTCACCAAGCGAACCATTCGTCAGCATTCATTGTTACCGTCGACAGATGTAATTTATTGTTCAACTGTTTAAGGAGGAAAGCCGTGCCCAACCCTATCAAGAACGGGTTGATTCTGGTCCATGGTCGCTGGTACATGATCGTTAGGTTACTCAACTGTTGGTCCAAGCTAATAAAAAACCATTCGCATTTAGATATCTATCTAATCTATCTAATGTATATTGATAATTCACGTCGAACATTTTCTACACTTACGTTGGATAGTAGTCTACACTATACGCTATGTAAGCTGTCGCGCATATCGACGCGATTATCAAGCCGAAGCTCATGCCCAGAGCGAGGCGCAAGTGTCTGGAACCATAGATCTAACGTTAGTCGAGTATCTAGCGGGTGGATCTGCAGATGTTGAATTGTAGAAGCTTACCTGGTCGACACTACCAGCAATAATAAACCGATCATGAAGAACTGCATGTCGTTGGCCAGGTACCAGCTCCATACGAGGCACTGAAACGATGGTCTCCCGTTAAAGATTACTTAAGGGGTTACATAGTACATACCCTTCACTGACCGGAAAATGCCACCATTTTCTGTACTTGTGTGTTTTCCTGTATTTTCATAGTTACAGCATTTGCGGTACCAAAATTATCTCGGAGATTACTGGACACCGAATTGGATAAAATGTTGCACGAATATCCTTAAGACTATTATAATCTAGTGCTTGTCGAGACGATTTTTCGAT
Source organism: Andrena praecox (assembly GCA_963932275.1). Lineage (NCBI taxonomy): Eukaryota > Metazoa > Arthropoda > Insecta > Hymenoptera > Andrenidae > Andrena > Andrena praecox. The sequence continues at coordinate 236,919 of OZ010732.1, forward strand.
TAATGTCTTGTTTTGTTTCTTATCAACAAAAGAAGACGAAGAGATGTTGGGTGGGAAATCACATGCTTGAGTAGGCTTTGAGTAGGTAGCTGCCATTTTTCAGAAAAGAAATTAGTTGAAAATCAGCGCCGATAACTACTAACTAGATTATTGTTTTAAGAATATTCGTGGAAAAGTTTATTGAAATCGGTCCGGTAATCTCTCGGATCTCTTTGCTGCCCTATGGCAACATTTCTTTTTAAAGAGAATACAACTTAATTCATACGCAGCAAGGTGTATATCTTGATTTTCAAATATCTCAAATATTTCTTTATATGGGAGGGGGAACACATCATAACAGTGAGCCTCATTTTCCGACTACTCAATGGTATGCAGCCCCTTAAATTATTACTTAAATGGTTATTTGGAAATGGAAATTTCCTCGTACCAATTCGTCCCAGTCGAAGAAGTTGTTGATGTAGAGGATGTTCCTCCACCAGTAGTTGGGGCAGTTGCAAGCGATTCGCTCGGACATATAGTACATCGAAACGTTTTCGTACCAGTTGAAGTTTAGGATGGCGAGCATTATCGTTACCAGGTACGCAGGTGTGAGCCTAATAGAGTTGGGATTGAGAAGTGTTAAAAATATTGCGCACCGTGGAATGAGTGACGGTCGACTCATCCCAGGCTCATCCCACCAGGAGTACCTGCAGTATCGTTTGATGACCATGCTGCAATACTGAAGCCCGGTCGCGGACCAGGGCGGGATCTTCTTCTCTTTCTTCAGCGCCTTCAGGTACGCGTACGCCATCAGGAATCCGGTCATGAAGAAGAACGTGTCCACCGAGTACGTCGCGTTACTTATCGCTTGGGTTATGAAGCTGCCGGTTATTGTATAGCCTATGGACCTGTTCCCTGAAATGTCACAGAAGTGCCATTCTATCTAAGTAATAAATACTACAAAATACTACCCCTTTATCTATCACTTTGCTTCGTGTTGTTAATTTGTTATTCGAGCCTTTTTCGCGCCCCCTATTTATAATACATTTATTTGAGCTTTTCTTTAAAACTTTGTTTTAGAAAATGCCAACAATGAAAAGTCGATTTTGCGCTGCTTGGTAACTTTACGGCCTGGGTAGGTGCCTAATTTTGCCTTTAAGGTAAAAGGCAGGTCGTCTTACCTACGAAATAGCTTCCGAAGTAGAGGGTATGAGCTACGAGGATCCACACCATCCCCAAGAACCTGATACCGTGCAACGCAGGTATGGAGTCCGAGCCAGTGTCCGCTTTGAATATCTGTTTCACGTTCGAATAGACGGAGAAGCACATAAGAGTTTGCCCGATAATGCTCTCCGGTCTGAGGTCCGAGATCGCCGCCTCCTCCTGCGCAGGCTCGCGCTTCGTCTCTGCCTCGTTCTTCAGTTCTAATCCAACAGCATCCGAAATCTCACTTCGTAATTCCTTTAATACAACGCTTTCTCAACGCTTTCTCAACGCTGCTGAACGCTGCTCAAAGTAACACGGCCTGAGTGAGTTTAACGATCGATATTCATCTAACTAAGCTCTCTAGCATCATGTTCAGTAGCTATCATTTAAAATAGTAATAGAAGGTAAATTTTAGTTGCTTACAGTAATAATATCGGAACTTCTATTATATTTTGAAGCTACTAAAAAGGCAGTGGCGAATTTAAAGGGCAGCTGATGAGCAGTTGTCACCTGGGCCTTTTCCCTTAAATCCGCCGCTGCTAAAAGTTCATCAACATTGTTACACTGATAGGTTTTCAGTGCTACTTTGAGGAGCGCTTGATGACCACAGACGGTCAGCTTACCAGCGGTGTTATTGTTCTCGAAAGATAGGAAGTCCCTCTTCTTTCGCAAGCGTTTTTGGTACACGAGCATGTCGTACATCGTGCCCATTACCGCCGTGCCGGCCACGGACAGCAGGATGAGTCTGCGGGCAGAAATTCAAATATCCGTCACGGACCGTTCGTACCTTTGAGCGCGTGTCAATAGTTGAGCAGCTGCCGCCGCTTATGCAACAAAGGTGAGGGGGACGACACCTTCTTTGCATACCCGGGGAAACCGCGCCGCCCCGGCTAACGAATCGCCGAGATACGATAATGATCGCGAGCCCGAATCGCGCGTCTTCGTTCAGGATCCATCCGCGTCTCGGCCGCGTAGAAAATTTCATGCAAACGAATTCAGAGACTTTCGAATCTGAAATCGCTGCAGCTTGGGACGAAATAAAGGCAGGATTCATTGTTACGTCGATCGATCACGATCGATCCGAAGAATACGACCGATATTTTTTCCCAGCGAATATTCTATTAGCGATACGTAATACTTTATAACTTTCACTCCTACTTCCAATTCCTCGAATCGCTCGTTGTCGATCGCGGCGTTTGTTAATCGAACGCAACGGACCAGTCGTGCGCGCGGGTATGACGGTTCGGCTGCATCGAATTCAGGGGCCAAACGATTACTCTCGCTCCTTACGTACATAATGAGGATCATGTTCCAGCTGAGCAGCCATTGATTGTCGTTCCTCAAATTGGAGACCTTGCGCAATTTGAAGTCCGCGGAGTAGAGCTGGCTGATCAGCAAGGTTCTGTCGCGGAAGATTTTCTCCAGCACGGTGGTCAACTCGCTCACGGTGCAGGTCGACGGCAAGCAAAGTCCGAGTACAACCAGGTCCTGAAACACAAGGAACACTAGCAATTTCGAAACGTGAATCATCCCAGGCGAGGAGAGAAAAGTGTTCGGTTGTAGAAATCGGTCGCGCTGCTCGGGAAGGCTGACCGTACGAGATCGCGTTAATATTTTCTAATCGATGGTGATTTTAATTTAGCTTCCACATCCAAGTCGAATGTCCAGCTTGTTCCAGGAAGGAGCGTTACATAACGAGCTGGCAATGTGTTCTAAGAGACTTATCCAAAACATCGTCCTTGAGAAAAAAAAGGTGTTTCATATTCAAATTGCTAATCCCATGGTACATAGGTGTTAGTTAGTAGGATCTCTTACAGCCTCATCGGTTTCTCTCACATTTACCTGAATTCACAAGTCACATCCGTTATCACGTGTAAAGCAGTGCGGGCATACTTGGAGCAAGAGCGTCCGCGGACTTTTTTTTCCAGCGACGATAAAGAAAAGTATAGCGTTTTGTGGTGCTAATTCGGTTAAAAATTTAAAAATATTCCATTTTTTTAGTATAAACTTCATAAAGATCAGTTTTGAAAAATAAGCCACTTTTTTTTATCAAAGCCTCTTTTGCGTCCCTTTCCACCTCTGGATGCCCATGATTTCAAGATACCTATGTCGCGTGTATTCTCCTGCCATCGATTAATAACTCGACGCAGATACAGTTTCTGCTTCGTCAGCTAAAGACGGATCGGCAGTTGCCACACTTGCTTATACGTTTTTGCATGCTTTCGGCTGCTGTTTATCCGAATTACCGAATGATTCCGTAAACAAGCCTTCGGAGGAAAACCTTGCGGAGTCTCTCTCCTGCATGGCGATTACCATACCTAGTTGCGATCGTTACTCGAATGACGTTTAGCTGAAATACCGCTCTTGGATACCATCCATCCGAGCGAATTTACAGGATATTTTCCATGGGGAAACATCCGGACTATCTGAATCATCGACGTTTCGATATTTAAAGCTAACTCTTTCCGCTTGTGTGATTCCATCTGGAATCTTTAACTTATATCTCGCCTACAATTTATAACTCGTACTATCAGTCCAATTAGGCTAACCATACGTCCGAGTTTTCCTATTTCTTGATCTTTTCGCGGGATTCTACGAAGAAATCGGGAATAATCAAACACTGTTTGTGATGTTTCTGCTTATGTACAGAAAGGTATGACTTCGCTTCCAAATAGATAAACTATTTTTTAACCACTATACTATAATAAAATTTGGTGAAGAAATTTGGTAACCCAAAAGGTGCAAATCCGCGATGAGATTTTACACGAGAGTTTTCTATTATGGGACAAAAATCTGAGCAACAATCAGATGTAAATAATGGCAATAGTCGGGAGAGTTGTTTCATGAAACTTATGGCACAATAATTAAAAAATAATAAAATAATGGTCTCGCGAGGTTAAAGTGGATTTGCACCTTAAGCCTAAAGCCGGGCTTCCAGGGGACCCAGCTGGAAGCTAAGCTAAGCTAAGCTAAGCTAAGCTAAGCTAAGCTAAGCTAAGCTAATTGTAAGCTATGCTATAAAGGATACAAAAAAAAGCACAGCTCAGCTTAGCTTTTCGTGGAAACGGTGCCATAAGGATCTATCGAAGCTAAATTTTTCAAAACAGCATAGCATAGCATCCAGGTGGATCCCTAGTTTAATAATTTCACTAGCGTCATCGCACCGCGCATTTTCTTCGCTTGCCAGAAAACGTGAGCAGCGGATAGGGTTAACCGCGTTTATCGTTGGCTATCAAGTCTGCCCGAATCTGCTAGCAATCCCTCACCTCGTCGGATATCGTGGTGTGATACTGCAACGTGCTGTTGTGCACCATATGAGCGATGAAAAAGTTGAGCTCGTAGGGCGGATACTCCAGCTCCGGGTCCCTGTACAAGCTATTGTTCTTTCGGATCGGCGGCGATAGCGACAAGCTGGTGTTGGTCGACAGGAACTTGCACTGGTCCCGTTTGCCGAGCCAATAATTGTTCCCCTCGGTGAAGCCAGATCCAGGCTCGCCGCTGGCGTCCAACACTTGGAAAACAAAAGATCCATGATCGCGATCGGCGTGTATACACTGTACAGGATCGTCGGCTAGCCGCGATGGTCGCGAGGGTCGCGAGGCACGGGGAGGACACCGCGCGCGATCGGGGAAAATACAGGGAGAGAATCGGATCCGCGTTGCTTTTCCGCACTACCGACCGAAACTAGTTTCTTGCGCAACACGCGAAGAAAGTGGATGGTCGTCGGTGCCTGGCTGGAAACGAAAAACCCCCCGCGTCCGACGTAATCGCTTAAACTTTGGCGAATTCCTCGGGTTGCACAAGACCGCGGCCGCGTTATCCGTGAGCGTAATCGCGCTCGTAAGAACGCGCACGGAAAAACGGCAAATTACGAAACACCGGTGGACGGACGAGGTGGACGCGTCGCCTCGGTTTTGCCTAAAACATCGCTGAGAGAAATTCCGATCTACTAACTTCGCAGGCTCCACAGCAGCCCTCGGTCCACGCCGCCCCGGAACACCTCCATTTCCCTTCGACACTGGCTGGCGTTCAGGATGTTCATATTGAGGGCGATCGCGTACGCCGGAAGCGTCTCCTCCATGGCCTTCTTGTCGGGCGCGAACCGGGCTTGCACGGTCACGAGCAACCCCATCAGCAGCAGCAGTAATCTCCCGCACCCCATGATCGCCGGTACGGTATCCTGCTACTGACAACTGTTAATTCACTGTCCGGTCGATACCGATGTATCCACTGTCGTTGGCTGGCGGATAGGACGGAGCCGACGCGTATATCCCGACCACCGTGCGATGTCTAACAGCTCCTCGCGTCGCGCGCTCCTTCGCCACGAGGAGGACCGCGGGGATGATAAGCGTGGAAACGGCAACCCGAAATCACCGATCACCGGCAGGAGACAGAGCGTGTCCGCGACCGGGGCGCACAATTTATTTGTATCGGCAGGTCGAGCAACGAGATACGACGACCGGGAAAGGACTGCCGTGCAGGAGAAGTAATCACAGAATCCAACTGGAAAGCAAGCCGTCCTCGTTGCCTGGCGTCGTCATCGTCGTTGTCTTTGAAGTCGCGCCGCGACACCCCACCACCCGTTTCCACCGCGATTCCGATTTATTATTCACCGGCGGCGCGGAGCGGTGATTGACTATTATTTTTCATCGCTGGGGCTCGTCCTCTTTCCCTGAATACCCCAGAATTCCTCTTTGCCTGGGCCCGCCCTTCTTCTTCATTTGGCCCTTCGGGCGCCAACTATCCTGCATGGTGCTCACGATGGATTCAGGCTTGTAACTGGCGATGTAACGTCTGGCGAACGGGGTAGGGCACAAGTATCCCCGGGGAAGACGGTGGCGAAAACGGAGCGAGACCTCGGGCGGCTTTCCTAACGCCACGTGTCGTCTAAACGGGTATTATTATGCAAAAGGGAGATTGCAAAATAGTCGCTCTCCTTTTCACCTCTCGCTGGCGCGCGGCGCGGCGCGGCGCGACGCGGCCGTGGACGCCACGCGTCCTGCCCGGATCAGACGCACGGTCGATAGGCGTGTAATCTCCGCGATAAAACCTTCACTCCCCTCAGATATGTTACTCGCCTCCTTTCTTCGGAAACTTTCACTTGGGTCGCGCTCGCGGCCGAACGGCGCGTTTAGTGCTCCTTCGGCTAGCCAATTATTACGCATTCTCTCGCGCGCCAACGCCGGGCCGCACCGTCCGGAGCAATTAGCATTCTCAATTTAGTGGCGCCATTCGGCAATGTCCTGCGCTCCGCTTGGCAAATCCGGGGCGTGGTGTTTGGAGAATTTTTTAATGTAATCGTCCACTGGGCCGATAAGACACGCAGGGTCTGATTTAATCTTTTCATGATGAAACAGTTACCATTTTTTCGAGTTGAGAACTGTGGCATGTGTTTAATCTTTAATATACATATTTTGATGAAGAATTGAAAGCTGCCTGAAATCCAGTTTTTAGTCCGTACTAAAAGCAAAACGTGCCCCCACCAAATACTATGTTTTTGATTACTTTTCGAAAATAGTAACGCTTTGGTCTTGTTTAATATTGTGTAGCGTTTTTGTTTTCTAGTTAAATAAATTCAACTTTATCTGGCTTTCATGCAGCTTTCAATTCTCTAGCAGAATAAAATTCTCATGCATATCGGGCACATGCTGCAGTTTTGAGTTGATGTTAGAGTGGATGGAAAAAAGTATATTATTTAAAAATATCATTTTTGACAGTGAGTGAAATTTTCTGCAGGTGTTTCTTGAATAAGAAACCTTACCTTTATTACCTACTTTTTCACCGGTTTTTCAAAGAGTCTTACATTTTTATTGATTTTGAGTTGCCCCGCTCGCGGCCCCTAGATCGGGCCCTGAGGAAACGGCTCGCGGTGGCTTTTGGAATCCTCTAGCTTGTTTGCGAGCGAAGGATCATCCAGCGATTTGCATTTCTCTGTTGGCCCGCCTCGAAACGACGATTTGGTCACGGGCGTATTCTTGTTTGTTTAACAGACCCCACATTGTCCCGGAGGTGTCAAGTACACCTTATATTAAGTCTAATATTGTCCGAATTGCCGCTGTCAGGCTCGTCAGTCTTTATTCGCGGCGCTATGCAATTCGATTGGCGATTTATCGCGCTACTGGCCGCGCGTACGAGGGCGGCGACGACGACGACGACGACGACGACGACGACGACGACGACGAATTATGAAGGAAGAGAGAGAGAAAAGATTCGACCTTACGTTTGTGTGGTTTCGCGGCACGCTGGTTCACGGCACGTCGCGCCGGATTTCGACACGCCAAGAGGAAAGAAGACGCTCTTTTTTCTTAAACCGAGGAAGACAGTTCGGAAAACGCGGATGTTTTCCAATGCGTCACCAAACTGGGGCAGTTGTTTTGCAATGTTATTGGTTGGACTTTTCACTGCTTAAGAGACGCTCGAGAATCCTTAAACACTTTTTTTCCCGCGGGTCGTATACGGTCAGTAACGATCATTATCATGTTATTTAGTAAAAACGGCGTTGAGTTTCCTGCTACTGGTGATCTTATTTCGTAATATCGCGGGGCATAGTTAATCGTAAAGTTAGCCGGTATTTTCATAAAATATTCAACGCGAGGGGTTTTGAAAAAAGCGCGAACTTGAAAGCATTTGTGGGAATAATGATGACGTGGCGGTTCAAGTGCCAGTGCAGTTGCCCCCAGGGCGAAGAGCAAGGAGGCGTTCTGCTCGAGTTACAAGCGCAACGGGCCCCTCCGACCAACGATTGAACGTTAATAAAATTGTTCGTGTAGCTCGCTAATTAAAACGAATCGCAGCGATTTGAGAAAATCGAAATGTTAGAAACGAAATGCGAATCGATCGGATGCGCGGCTTTATTCTCCCCGCTCGCGCGAACAGCTACGTAAACGGTACGTTTCCGTTTAGAGGAAAAAAAGAAGAGGATGAAAACGGGGGGAGACACGTGATCGCTGGACAAAGACAATAACGAAGGTAAAGAAGAAAAACGGATTCTGCTCTTGACATTATCAGCCTGACGAATTTCAGGTTCTTCGGCAGAGCCTTGGAGACTAATTAAAACAACCGCGATAAGTAAGTAGGTATGCGAGTGCAGGAAAGTGGAAGTTAAATTTCTCATATCCTCTGTTTTACTTGGACGTCCGTAAATACCTCGACTGTGTAGAAATAGATCGGTAAAAATTTGTTCGACAGTTCGACTGACGGAAAAGGGGAATGATAAACGCTGGACTTTGAATGAAGTAATACTTATTCCCTATTCCTATTAATATTTATTTAACGGAAGCGCTTAGGCGATCTACCCGATTCGCACGAGTGTCGATAAATCTGAAATTCATTTCTTTTACGCCAGAGTCTATCACTTAAGATCTCTGTTAAAAAAGATTTAAAGCGAACCTTAACTCGGATCCGGCTCAAGTCAAGGGGTCAGCGTGGTCGCAGGCCGTACCATTTTTTCCCATGGATTTTAGCATGCGTGTTTCTCTCGCCTAGTGGGCTCGTCTAAAAAAAATTCCTCTCAGAAACGCAGAAGAAGGAATCGTAAAGGTCATCGTAAAAAGAACGCGGACAAAAAAGAGCCGTGGTCGCGCGTGGGTCGATCGTGTCCGATACATTTGATGTCCATCGGTCGCGGCTGGAAAATTAGCATGGAAAAACAGGGGAAAAACACAGACAGAGTTGGTCTCTGACCAACTCGCGAATAATGATTCCACAGGTGGGGATCGCGTGAATTTCTTAGGGATCAAATTTTCTAATGGATCCTGGAAGGGGAGCATCGGAGCATCGGAGCATCGGAGCACGGGGTGGAAGCTGCCAGAGCTTACGCGAACAAGGCTCTTAGCTCGAGATTACAAACGTTTAATTCCAACATCGACGTAACAGGTGTTAACGACTTGGAGTCTGCGGGATTGAAATGGGATGAAAATGGCACGCGTCAACGGCGTAAACTGTAAAGCTTCGATTTTCTTCGGCTGACCAGCGTCCCTTATGCAAGAGGTTTCCACCATTTTCTTCTTATTCGCTCTCCCCTTGCTGGTCCAGCAGAACAAGAAATTGACATCGCCATGCTAACGGGTTGCCTAACTAAAAAATGGATAGAAAGTGTGGAATAAAGCTTCTTCTTACGTGGCTTCGTTGTCAAGATAATCGAGTCTGAGAAGCAGTCACCGTGAGCCACTGATCGCGTCTGCTTCATGGCTTCTTAGGGGAATCCGTCGAAAGTAAATTATTCTTCGAGTGGGATCGTTCATATTATTCTATGCAGAATCAGTGACGCACACAGGATTTAACCTTTGGGGCCGAGTTGAACAGATAAAAATACTTGTAATGCAAATTCAGTTTTCCTTTCTTTTTTTCTTTTTGTTTGGGGTGTGCCAGGACTTAGGACCCCTAAAGCGGCTAAAGGAATCCCCTCGGCTGAGCAATTATACTTTGACATTAATGACGTGAATCGTTTCGACGTACCCCGACAATATTCTTCTAACCGAAATATTCTTCAGCCACGAGTGGGACCAAGGTTTCGCACTGCCACGTTCCGCAAGGTTTTCGTTAGGAGAAAGGTGGGTGGGCATAGCTGAAACTCGCTCGTTTTATTCTCCACTGGAGTGAAATATCTTTCTACCTATGTAGGAACAGCGACGAACAACAGCGATAGCCAAAAATTCTGTGACACTGGGATCCTTGAGCGGAGTTTCATTGGACCGCTAGGAAACGATGGAAGAAGAAAACGAGCGATACGAGCTGACGCAAATAGTCGTTGGACTACCGACAAAGTCTAAGATCGCTGAATCCTTGGAGATAAAGTTTCCTATATGCATGCGACAGTTGGACCTTTCAAATAAAAAAATTTCTTTTCAACGTAAGCTCATGAATACCCATATCGGTTTAATATGTAGGTATCTAAGGTTCAAGGAAGTGGTTCGGCGCGCGTGAAATGCTTACTAGCCGCTCACAAAGGAGTTACAAGTTCCAGTGGAAATCCTCGGACGAACGTTCGCCCAAACACTGTCACCGTGCCACCACTGCCACCACTGCCACCACTGCCACCACCCAAATTAACTTCGATGATCGACGAGCAACCGGTGTGTTTACCGTAGGATAAATTATTAGGTTTCCATGGCTTCATTTCCCCTCAATTGCTCATGCAAATGTTCGCGGGCGAGTAGAAAAACTATAGAAAAACTAATTAATACCACGCAGTGGATAGTTATTGTCGATTATCGGAGTTGCAAACGTCATAAGTGTCAGGTGGATAATTGACGGAAGATCAAGGATAGTAATTTGTATTTCCCTATGCGTCATTGCGTGCGATTTGTTAAACGAATCGGTTGACAGCAGCGGCCGAAAAACGCGCGTTTTTCCTCCACAAACTCGTAACGGGGGGTACATTGGAAACGGCAGAGCTCTTCGTCCAAGATAGAAAGTTATTTACCGTTGGATCGGTTAAGCGGTCGCAATAATCAATAACAGATATTATTCGTGTTTGAGATTAGCTGTCTTCCAGGAAACCACATTCAACAAGTTTTTTCTCCACCACGGATAACGTCAAGATTCTCGACTTAATTTACAACGAGAAACGCGCGCGCATCCTTTGTCCATGCGTCCGAGTCGAGCTGCAGATGAGCGAGCCTCCACTTGCTTGTAAATCTTTCGTCAACTATGGCACTTTTCCATTTTTAGGCTGCTTCGAAAATTCCTCGAATCAGAGGCAGATTTGGAGATTTTGCGATTTTGCGATTTTGCGATTTTGCGATTTGGCGATTTGGCGTTCCTCCATTCCTAGGCTAACGAGCGTCTGTTCCACGCTAACTAACGTTTCCGTGGAATATCATACAATTCGGTTTATAATAATAATAATACTAATAAAATATTTTAATTTAAACGAGTCGAGACAATGTTAAAATAATAAAATGGATCCAATATTGAAACTCACATACCTACCTACGAGTTATCGTTTCTGCTTTTATGTGTTATATTATAGTCCTCTACTAATTTTCTCGATTCTCTATGTATGTACCATAATATGTACCAAAGGGTTTTCGAAAAGTGAGTTGTTTTTAAAGTTCTCGCAAGCCTCTGTGTTTAAACCTTTCTCATTTTCTTCCCATGCCTGCCTCGAATATCCGAGATTCCATTCGAATTTCACGAACGAACTCTGTTCGCTCGTAAAATCAGTGGCAGCGTTGGTTTTTTACCGCCGGCCGTATATCATCCAGCGCAGAGCTGGTTCGATGGAAGTCAAGGGTCGCTGGGATTTATAGTTGACGGTTCGCGAACCCCAGCGTTTCGAAATTCCTGTGCAGTTGCGTTGCCTCTAACGATCGGCCTCCTCGAGCGTAAATCTGCTGCATTTCTGCGGGCGCGATGCACGAGCAGAGTTGCGTCACGGTGGCCGGCCAGTGTCCCGATCGGAGCGGACCCCTGAAAAAAGTAAAACGGGCGACGAGGGAAGCCGGCCGGGATCGGTTACGTTGCCGAGGCCACGGTTTTCCGTTTGTTTTCGTTTAGACGTAACAGTAAGCGAATTACATCGTGAAAGCGCTCGCATAACGGCCCGCGCATAATGAAACGCGTATCGGCACGTGCGAACGGATGTGTTAAGTCAGACCGCCGCGGCCTACTGTCCACCAGCAGAGAAAGTGCCCCGTTTCCTCTTCCTGGTTTGCAGGGATCCATTTTTCCGCGATATAGAGACACCTCGTAGATCGGACGGGTCAGACGTCCCGCTTCGCTCTCGGTCTCGGGCCCTTTCCGCGCGAGACACTTGTGCTTTCGGCGAGTACCGTCCAATGGAGAAACTAGGTTTTAAAACAAATTCGTCTAGCATCTATGCCTAGCAAAGTGCTTTGAATTCAGGGCCAGATATCTAACTCTTCAAAAACGTTTTCTCACAAAAACTATAAAAAAGATCGTTATAATAGGAGGTACGTAGCTTTTAGTCTATATTCTTTAGTACCTATAATAGTAGGTAATTACACGAGTGATTTAAACACAATTTATAAGTTTCATACTAAATTTAAAGATGTATTACCTACTTCTCACCGGATTTTGCAAAATATTTTACTTTCTTATCGGTTTCTATTGATTTTAATATCCTCTTTCTACCAATTTTGCCGCGGCCAAATCAGAGATAGGCAAGAACTTTTATTATTGAAATTTTAAGATCCGTTATTTGAATAATCTTTTATTTAGTTAATGGCCACCAACTCGGCTCTGACCTGATCCCGTAGTTTCCCAGCTTGCGGCCCCCTAGATCGGGCCCTGTTTCGATTGCCCGAGAATAATCGAACGGATAATACGTTAGGTAGGTATGCAATAGACGCTAGCAAAATACCTTTCGGGATTTAAAGTTGCCCCACTCGACGCTTTGCCCGTCGCGAAGGTGCGCCTTGATTTTTCGGATCCACGGATCGAAGCACACGCGCGCGGGGCACGATCGACTGAGCGTAGCCGTGCGACGGATCGTTTTCCCGGCTCGAGAAGCGAATCCGCATAAAAGCTGCGGTCACCTTTTGTGCCCAGCATTTGTAGTACAGCAAGACGAGCCAAGTGGCCGATTAATCTTTCCTGTTTTTCAGCGAGGACGTGTGCGGAGCGGGTGGTCATGCTCGCCGGCCGTGAACCAGTAAGGATCATTTTTAAAGCAACCTTGAGGATTCGGTAACTTGAACGGTCGGTTAGGTTATCTGATGGCAACCGGCGGTGGCGTTGACGAAATTTACAGTTAAAGGTTAACAAGCTTGTAATTGCCGGCCGCGCATGGAGGCCTTGGCAGGGAATTCTTACAAAATCTGTGCTTGTGAATTTCGCGCGACATCTCCACGACCACCGACCACCGACCCACGCGCGACCAGTCGATCATGTTAATTGGGGCAGGCAGACTAATTCACGAACATTCCTCCGCAGCGGGCTAAAGAAACACACACACACGAAACTCGCCGATTTCACCGTCGCGCCTTTCGCACAACATTAACAAAGCTTAAAGATCCTTCGCCGGCCGTGTCACGTTTCCTATTTTAGATGAGAAATAGTGGCCACAGTCTAGGAGACCCCTGGCCTTCGGACTGACATTTTTATCATGCTGGAAAGATTAACATTTTGACCGTTGACGTCCTCGCGGTTAGATCTAATCGGCTTGATGTCGCAGGTAATTGTGAAACTTTGGTTCTGCGTTTTTTATGGGACTCGCTCAACTGTACCATTAAAGCTCGAGGCAGGTGATCTAACAATAAATCAAAGACACACGGGGATCTGATTTTCAAAGTGTTATTATCAGCACATGATAGTTTCGCATCCATCTCACAAAGTAAGGATCCGGACAAAACGTCAACAATTATAAATCGGGGACGGGGGAGAAAAAATAATAGACGACACGGACCACGCGGTCAGCTGCGGGCGGCGATCTATAGAAGCCGGCGCGCGAAACAAAAGTGGAATCGTTCCGTGTAACATACGTATAATACAATTTGTAATACGCAGAGGCGGTAACGAGGGATCGTTACGCTAGTATTGTAAAATATCACATGCTTTAATATCTGCCGGTTACTAGGGGGGCGGATGACGCGCGCGAGGCCCCCGTTTCGACTCGTCGTCCACGAGGAATGAGCGAGAAATAATGAACGAAAGAAAATCGGAAAGAGGCCCTGTTCTCGAGGCGTTGATCCACGCTACCGATCTCGCTCGGCAGCCGTCTCACCTTGAGCACAAGAGATTTCGTTATTTCGAGGGAGGCACAAAAGAGGCGGCCCCGAGCGAGACGTTACAAAATCGTCAACCCGCATTAAAGGAACACGCGCTTCGATCCGCTTATCTACGGAAACCGATCGATGGATCTTTCGGCTCGAAGGTCTCCGCGCTCGCCGGCGGAGGGAGTCCGTTTGGTTATTTCCAGGTGAAATCGTAGCTGACGACCTTTTGGACCGTGGTGGCTCACGAGGGGAGGCCAAGGTCTGGAGGAGCGTGCGTTCCACGGCGGGGTTAAAATATAGAAATGAGCGGGCATCAATGGTATTGAGAAGACTCTTGGAGATTTAAATAGCTTTCGAATGAAACAATAGCAGCAGGCTATTGCATTACTAGCGACAAATTTCATTTCCTTCGACCTCGTGTAGCTGTGCGAGGACCAAGTTTCACTATAGATTCTCCATTTCTACGCCCAATTCGCATAAACATTATTATTTCAGATCGTGACATCCCCGTGTCAGCCGGGCCTCTTCCACTTACGAAACTCGGTCAGAAGAATTCAATACCGAACAGAAAAGGGGCGAAATCGCAAGAACCACGAGGAATCACGACCCGCCAAACGGCGCGCAATCGTTTGAAATAATAAAAATCTCATGCGACCCGTAGCAGGTTGAAAGAAATATCGATCGAACCGTTTGATTGATAGTGGTTCCCGTTATCACCAGCTCCTCTTGCAGCTGGTAGCTCTCGACGCGAGCAGCGTGACGCAGTAATCGTACCAATGTAGGATAAGCATAGAAAAATACTGTACACGTAATCCAAAGTAGGTAGAAAAAAGGAGAAATACGAAGGAGGACGAACCTGGAGAAAGGGGTGGAGGTTCGAGGCTCTCGAGGGCAGGTCGCGACGTTCCACTAGCAATGAACGGTTAGCTTCTAACAATTGGGGTTCTTCGAGGATTCTGGGTACACACCGTGCTCCAATGGATCGTAGCTGGATTCAGTCGAAAAGGATTACTACAACAGATGGTTTAGTTAGATTGGTAATTTAGTCTCGTTTTTGTAACTGTTCTGTAAACTAATTCATCCCAATGAATTTTGAAGGAAGCTAGCCGCGCAAATGCTGCAGAAACGTTGTCGTCATCCGATCGTTAATACTGTGGGGAGGCGAAGAATTGACTTCCTTCATTTCCTGAACTAAAGTACTCTACCAATCGAGCTGTTCTAGGTAATCGCCAGACCTTCGTCATCCCCCGAGCTAGTCTACTATTTGAAAACGGTGTTGAGAGCCCGGGATCTCTGAGAAGGAAACGGAAACTAGGGGATCTCGAACAGCTCGGGGAAGG
Organism: Andrena praecox; assembly: GCA_963932275.1. Lineage (NCBI taxonomy): Eukaryota > Metazoa > Arthropoda > Insecta > Hymenoptera > Andrenidae > Andrena > Andrena praecox. The sequence goes on from OZ010732.1 coordinate 252,124, forward strand.
AAATACGAACCGCGGAATACTGTTCTCGTGTCGGGACTGTGGACGAGTGGGAACTGGGGACTGAACGGGGATCACCGAATCGTCAGCGTTTCCAGAGAGCACCGTCGCTGGAAGCTTGCGGGCTGGGACCAAGAACGAAGGGAAAGGTGTGTGTGTGTTGGGGGGCTAGGCTTTCTTCGAGCGACAAGCGTTTTTTTTGTGCACACGATTACTAGCTTCACACGTTTCTTTTTAATGGTTTTCTTCTTCTTTTCGTTAATCTACGTGGTATCCAGGAAAGGATCGGGGGTGACACTGATCATTGTACGGTCACCGTTCTGATCGGCGCCCTTGCGCAGCTGGAAGTCTCCACCATAATCCATTCTCCACCATTTTCAGGCACAGCTAATCTATGTACAGAGAATAGTCTCCCCTCTTCGCGGCGCTTTCGTTCGAACCGCTGACGCGGATCGATTCGAGAGCGATCGATTACGGGAAGATAACTTACGCATTTAACACCAGCCATTTTTGCCTACCTAAACAGTTACTACCAGCTATATGTACAACGAATCGCTAATGCAGTCGCCGCCGATCGCAGCCCGGAACGAAAAAACGAAAATCCAAGGCAAGTCTGCGTTTTCACCCTCCTCTCTACCGGGGCCGGGATAACGGAGGAGACGGTAACGGGTGGGGAGTAGTAATTAGAGAGTTAATATCACGGAAAACGACGTCCAGCCTCGAGAATTAAATAATTGTGGCACTGTTGCTGGTGAATCTTGTTCCACCGACTCAAAAGTGTCTAGGCGAGATTGGAATCGGTTCGTTCCTCTTCTTTTCGTTTTCTTTGCCCCCTCTACACACGGAGCAGACGTTCTTTCTCGTACAGGGGAGGTTTAAAAATACGAAGGGTCAGCTCGCGAGATTGGGACGCGCAGGGCGAGGCGTTCTAAGCTACCACCCTTACGCCCATAATATCTCGTTTCAAGGAAAATTAATGCAACGTAGATTGCAGAGTTTCAAAGGAGGACACAGGTCTGAATCAAAGAATATTTCGAAGTAGTTGCTTAGAGGAAGAACAAAACAGAACGGCGAAGAAATTAATTTATGCAACTTCAGTTCGCCCAGCTTCTCTCAAACTACGATAATACCGACGCGAATGGTAGCTCGAAGTGTCGCGCCGTGAAATAACAGAATACTATAAATTGGAGCAAATCCGAGAATAAAAATAAATACGTGTTCGAAACACCGAGAACATTGACGCGAGGCCGCGTTTCGCACGAACTAACCGAAGAACCGTCTCTCTCTCCCTCTCTCTCTCTCTCTCTCTCTCTCTCTCTCTCTCTCTCTCTCTCTCTCTCTCTCTCTCTCTCTCTCTCTCTCTCTCTCTCTCTCTCTCTCTCTCTCTCTCTCTCTCTGTGTGTGTGTGTGTGTGTGTGTAATATAATAACGTATACAATATTTACAGATGAAATTTTACCTTAAACGATAGCGAGAGCGCGACGAAAGAAAATCGTTTTGTACGTAGCGGGCTTGCGCGCGAACCTCGATCGCTGTTAGGATCGAGGCGCGCGACTTCGGAAAGGTCCGCTTCATCAGCGTGACTGCTCGTCGTTCCGCGGACGACAAAGGAACCGTGAACACAGGCGGGAAGAGAAGCGTCGTTCGACAATAACGATCGTTCATCGAGCATCGAGAGTCAACGTCTCGTCGTCCTCAGCTTCGCTCTAGCTAGAGAACTAGGCGCGCTCGACGCGGCGGACTAAAACGCTTCGCTAACTCGGGCGCGATCGACGGGTAGGATCGTCGTCGCCCCTCGTCATCGCGGGAACAGAAGGACTCTAGTTCCATCGTTCGAACGCAGCCCCGCGCTCCGTTCTAGGCGTCCTACTTCCTTCGCCGAGCGGTTCAGCGCTAACTCGAGCCTGGATTTCCAATTGACAGGGAGCGACGCCGAACGCGAATGGTGTCTGAGACCTTCGGGGGTCGGAGGATCTTTGTGAAACGAGAGTAAACGAGAATAAGAAGAAGATTTGAGCGCATTTGGCGGAGGAGGTCGACGAAGCGCCGAACGCCAGGAAGGACAGCTATATGCGACCGAAACGACGATTGATCTCAGACGGAGGAGCTCGGGGTGCTGTTCGCGACGCCGCGTAGTCGCCGGTCTACTCCGTCTCTGACGATTCCCTCGTCCAGGATAATTGTGTCGTTGTCCACGCGACTACCGGGGCTCGTAGGCCTCGTAGACGAGCTCTGGCACCAGGGCCAACGAGAACGTGGCGCTGGCCTGTCTTGCGTACTGCCTCCGCGTCGTCATCGCTTCGTGTTACCTATTGTTCTCCTCCATCACCACCTGCTTGAACACACCGGCAGGCATCTGGCTCTTCACCTCGTGGCTACCGAGCGCCGTCGTCCCGTCCTTCGCTATGAACAGTTGGAGACCCGTCGCTGCAACATCCAAATCAAAACGGAAGCCAGTTAAAGCCTCGATACCGCTGAATACGGTATACTGGATCGAGCAACCGGTTCCCGGTGCTCCCGTTTCGCTTCTTAGCCACCCTTTTCCTTCACTGATCAGCTCGAACGCGACACTGGTCTGCGGTGTCTCAAGCCGAACGTTACGGAGCTCGGTGAAGGGGACACTGAGTGCAAGGTGGGCTATCATGAGCGTTAGAATCGTTCTGTGTAGGATTTCTCTAATTAAACGGGACACGTAAGTGGGATAAGAGTAATTTAGCTTTGCGTAGCCCATCTTGCACTGCTAATACAGCGAAGGGGAGATCTAAATGTAGAGGGACGTACTCTCAGAGCTCTCGAGGTCCGTCTGCTCCAAATTCGTTGCTTTGATGAGCTCGTCGATAAGGGAGTCCGGGTTCGGCCTTGTCACTTCGACCCTGCAGAGGACTGGGTTCCCGGTGCTGTCCTCCGCCTTCTTCCTGCGTTCCAGCGCGGCCTTCGCTCGGTCCAAGGATCCCGTTTCACTCAGGCCCGAGCCGCCCGAAGGATTTCTGCGAAAACAAACACCAGCAGGCTGTTACGTTCCCTGCCCTCATCGTCCTCGACCTGGAAGCGGCTGGTCGACCGAGCACTGGCACGGAAACAGGCTACCCTTGGTAGCTGGACCTCGTTCCACGAGGCTCGACGGTCCAAACGGGCACGCCAGCGTGTAGGAAAACAGAGCTCGATGAATATGCATGATTCCGCGCCAGTGCTCGATCGCGGGAAGGCACAAGGTGGAGTCGTGAGTCTTTGCGGCACAGCGCATCGTGCAAACACGAGCCGACTTCGATGCACAAAAACGAACAGGGGACACGCTGAGGGGGTGCTGCAAACACGAAACGCAACGAACGTGGACGCGCTTTCAAGATGATTAAGCGCGTGGACGCAAGGAGGACCAGGCTGAAGGGGAGCAAGCCAGGGTACACACGCGTGCGAGAAAGCTTAAGAGATTCTGGGCTTCCTGCAGGTGGTTCGCATGCAACAGGCCAGCTGTGGCCGAGTCGATCGATTCAAGCATGCAGAGCTCCTTAAACCAGTAGACGCATATTATTCCAACACTTTGCGCTGGAAATCCTCTTTGGAACGGAGAAGCGTGCGCGAAAGAAATTGCTGCCTTCTTGTCGGCATTAAACGCGATTGCCTTGTTGAAGGATCGATACGTGTTACGGATTATGTTATCGAAATTCAGCGCGTGTATGTAAATTCGTAAGGGAACGGGAACAGCGAGCGCAAAGAATTGTAAAACGTTGCATAACACGCGTCACGGCGCACGGTCGATCCTGTTTTTTCGGGATTAACCGGACTCAAATGGCTTGCATAAAATCGCGAGCTTGTTATCGAGGCTCCCGTCTGGATATTCAACCGAGCTAACGATCTCCTCGGCTGATCTCAGGCTGAAAGCATCCGCGCGGAGACACAGACGTCAGAATTCGCGATAAATATTTTACAATGTCGTCTTTTTCACGTCCTTAGTCGTTTCGTCCATTAACACTGTCCGGGCAGTTAACACCTCACGGGCGACGGCTTGCACAGTTTTCCACGAATCCTTGAACGTATATATATATCTCTTTGGGCACATTTATATCGAAAATTAAAATGGCGTTGAGAGGTGTAGCTCAGTAGTATCACAAAATGTTAATTTGATGGGTATCTGCGATGTCGTTGACTTAGGCTTAAGGGCTTTGATGCCATTTCTTATGTACAAGTGGAATTCAGTTCCGTTAATAAACAATTATATATATATTCTAAAGTGACGCACTTTGACGGTACTTGAGCATCGCGAAAGGACTTTAGGAACAGTGAATACAAGCTCGTGCCATTGCTAGCGCACAGAGGGGGTTGAAGACTTTTCAGAAGAACCGGGCGTCCGCCTGCTTTCGGTCAGAAAAGAAGAGGAAAGCCCGCGAGGTGCCAACGTGGATCGTCTTCTTCAATTTACTCGTCCGTGGCGGCGAAAGGGCAAAGCGGGAGGAAAACAAAACGCACACAGAACGGAACGAGACAGCCAGACACAAAGAGGAAGGACAGATTATAGACGAAAGCATGGACTGACGGTGGGGTTATGCTGTTTCGGTGCTGAGAGCTCGGTGGAGCGACTTCCGGTACCCCTAAAGAGGACTCCTCGGAGTCCGCTGGGCTGGTGGCGACCGTAGCCAGCTTTCCCCCCGCCCCGTCCAGCAGCTTCCGGTGGCCTCCGCCAATACCCCTGCAAGGATTCACAAAGCCATCCAAACTGGAAGCAAAGCTCTCTCTCTCTCTCTCTCTCTCTCTCTCTCTTCCTCCTCCCTTCGCCACTTTACCCCATTATCCGCGCACTTCCCGTTTCGTTTGCGCACCGTTGACCCACTTTTTCGGATGCACATCGCCAGCCACCCTCACAGCCTCCTCTGCCCACCGACTCAGGTGTGTTCCATGCAATTTTCATCGACGGTCTCGAGTGGATAAGCTCGGTACTATCGAAGAGTTAGGAGCGCGAGCTGGCCGGATCGTTGGATTTATGCATCGAGTAAACTTTCCATGAGCATTCTTGATAGCCAGGCTTAAATGGGTTAACATCGGGCGGCTGTGAAAGCGTCAAGTGAAACACATCCTCCCCCCTCTCTTAGATATTAACTGCATCTCGAATAGAGTCACCCTCTGTACTCTATACGATTAATCCCCCACCCCCGGCGCTGACTCGTGTCCCGGATGTATTCCGTTAATATTTCAGCGCTGCGTCTCTTAACGCAAATATTAGTCCAACCCGGCGGGGAAGAATTTCTACGAGCGCCCGGAAATGCTAATTCCTGGCGGTTTTTAATTAGAACCGAATGTAAGCGTTTAGCGCTGGCTGCCAATGAGCACACGTGCAGTTTCAAATTCATTTTCGAGTGGAGGCCTTCGTCAAAGACTGCGTTTGCGAATGCCCGCGAGTCGCGAGCAATATTGTACAGCAAGGAAGTTTCAAGTATTCGCGATACCCTAAGAAACACCTACGAGGTGATCAGTGTGACCAGTGGTGGATATAACGGGCGATCGGTGAGCAGTCGCCGCCTGGGCCCCCTACAGGGCCCCATTTTCAATAGAAAAAAAAAAAAGAAATTATGATACTATACTTATATTTTCCCGAAAAACTGGGCCTTTTTCCTTAAATTCGCCACTCCAGGTCACTGAGAAACATTCCATACGCAATCTTATGCTCTAATAGAATTCAAGTTCGGCATACATCCTTGTTTCGGAACGTCTGTGGCGCGTTGAGTAGGTACAGGTAGCTCGCGTTGGCCCCTCCGACGACAATTCGCCCACGAGTATTTAATTAGAGATTACGATGAACCATATCGCGGTTTGCGTTTTCCCCACATTTCTAAATGTATTCACGCTCTGCTCACTTCTAAACGATCTTTACGCTATTCGCAAGCAGCCTCTTTCCTGGACGATCTAACGGAGCATGGGCTAGTGTCGACTAGGGATTGCAAATTTACCGACATTTTCAATTACCGGTAATTCGGTAAAATTTTCAATCAAAACCGGTTTACCGATAATTTACCGGTATTTTTTAAGGTATTGAAAATATAAGAGTAAACATTACAAAAAAAACTTTTTTTTAAATCTAATCGAGCATTATAATAAATATATGCAAATAAAACTATTCTGAATATAAAATATGAAATAAGATAACACAAAATAGATATATTTGTGTAACTATTGACAATACTTATTAATATGGATCTTCACCACGAAAACAATGAAAAGAATCTTATCCTACATACATAATTAAATATATTTTATTTAACAATTTTTTTTAACAAATAAGCACACAAAAAACATAATTTGTCTAAACTTTGGTCTCCTGATCGCGATCTAATTTTTGTACAAAACAATCCAGCCACGGATAAAGCACTCTCAGATTCTACACTTGTTGGTCGGATAGTCATTAAGAAATCATATGCCATTTGTACCTATATATTTTTTCCTTACTTTTTCTACTTGAAAATAAGTTTTTTGATGACTTGATTTAGATTTTTAGTTCTCTTTTGGCGTAGAGTTGATTCTTCATGAGATACTTCAGTTTTCGTCTTTATTAGTAATTGAAGTTTTTTTCACTGATAACGAGGTAGACCGAAATAACGAATGCATATATGTGCTATATTGATATACGTAATTTATCGAATTACCGGTAAAAATTTGAGGGTATTTCTCGCGATTTACCGGGAAACCGGTAAACCGGGTTACCGGTATTGCAATCCCTAGTGTCGACAATCGCGAGTTACGTGAAACTTAGCAGCTCTAGCCGACGCGCGATTCAAGGGTGAAGCGAAGCGGTAGCTCATCTCGCAGCGAGTGTGTCTTGTTGTGTTTGTGATGGTGAAGCTTTAATCTACATATATCGGCGCGCTTTACGCGCGTGGATCATTGGTCGTCGCGACCCAAGCATCGTTTGCAACGGAAACGGGTGTGACAGATAAGTTAAGCAGAAACTTTGTTCGTTTCAAATGGAAAAGCAGTCCGATTGGTAGGCACTATTGCATAAAAGAAAGAAGACCGTGTTCTGAACGGAAACGAACGAGTGAGGAACAGAAAAGAATGCGGGGCAAAGTGGAATGGTTCTCTCCCTCGAGCTGGGCGGTTCCTCGAACCACAGAACTCGCTAGTTCTCCCTTCTAACCCCGTCAGTGATTCCTTTCTCGTTCAGAGATCGATAAAAATAATCCCCGTTGAAGATGCAGTTTGACAGGACGGAGCCTGATTGTGGATTCGAGGAACCGAGCGTTGTGTTCCTAAGGATCAGGGGACAGAAAACAAGGTGGAGCCAAGGTGGGTGTCGGCGGAAAGACTCGTGGGGTAAAAGAGACGAAGTGGCTGATGAATGAAACCTACCTGAGGGTCTGGGCGGTCGTCGCGGAACGTAGCGAGGCTCTGGGGTTATCGGGCCTATGAAGGGGATCAGGGGAGGACACGGCTCTGGCCTGGTCGGCCAGTCGCAAAACCGGGCTGGTCTTGCCCTTCTCGATGCAGTCGCAGGTCTTCGATATGCTTCTCCAACCTGGCTGACCGATCCTCGGCTTTGCGACTGGCGCGGCCACGTTGCTGGCGCTCTGTTGCCCGTTTCTTTCCAGCGACCCGGTGGTCGCGGCGTTACGCTCGTTTCGCGCCTCGAAGCTGTTCCTCTCGTAATTCTTGCGCGAGTGTCGCGGCACGTCGTGCGGCCCGGGCACCCTGAACACGCCGGCGTCCTCCTCCTCCCCGTTATCGTCGCGCGCGTCCCTCGCCATGCCGTTTCTCGACGCGGCGGCCCTCGCCTGGTCCTCCTGGCGGTTCGACAGCCCGACGGCCGCGACACTCGTCGTCCTCGCCGAGTTTCGCGCGTCCGCCTTTCCGCCGCGGGAAGACAGCGGACTGGACACGGACCAGAACCGGTTACGTGGGTCCAGCAGCATCAGGGAGGACGAGGACAAAGGGGAGTCGGTGTCGGGACAGATGTCGGGTCTGTTGGACTGCTGACTGGGGGGTAGATTCTGGGAGGGGTTGGGGATACGTGGAGCCCATACCGGCCAGGAGGGTGACCTATAAAGATCACAACACAAATATTCAAGCATGCAAAAATAATAATAAACTCGTATACGGTGTATGTAAAGTCGGAGCGAGGGGAACACGCGGGAATAGAAGAGTTATATTCGTGGGAGGAGAGAATCCAGAGTCTCTAGTTAATGAAGAAGAAAAACTAGTAGCGGCGAGAAGAGAAGTTTCTTTCACTGGGTAATCCTTGCTGATGCTTTCTCGCGGACGGTCGGTTGGCGAACGCGAGCTAGATCGTGGTACACGTGTGTAAGGAGGGAACGAATTCGAGTGGCCACTTTGACGTTCATCTGTTTTGGCAGGATGGTAGCTGCGATGATCCTTGTTGCAGCGTGTAAAATATTGGGTATGGACACTTGATAACCTAGGAGATACATATAATTGATTAAAATAACGAACGCGATCTGTACGCCCTGCGAACTTCAATCATTTATATCTCTGGAAGCATTTAGCGGCAACACCCAATCTTTTGCATATACCTAGGGGAACCTGTTAGCTACCATTCTGCAAAAGTAGATGAAGATCGAAGGGGGACCCATTTTCGGATTCCTCCGTTGTATGTATAGTTGTATGTTGTGTAGCGTAGAGAAAGAGGGTTGGCGTTAAAACGTGCGCGTTTATGTACGCGTTGTTAAGCGATAGGCGTCGAGAAACATTCGGAGAGAAGAGATTCCGTGGATAGGTCGATCGAGAACAGAGAAAAGCGCAAGTGTTCCAAAGCGAGATAGGTAAGCGCGGTGGTCGCATCGAGTTCAGAGAAGTTGTTAGCACGTATGTCAGAGCTGGAATATTACACGAATGATACGTTCCGCTGCGTCCTTTCTATGTATAACCCCTCGCGAATTGCGTTCCTCCGTGGAAAACCTCCATCGCTACTATCATGCACGCTTATCGTCTAACGTCTAACCGAACCCGCGAAAGCTGAAAGTGCTCTTAAGATGCCTCGGGTAAGAGATGAAGAGAATGAAAATCGCACTCTGCGAATGGCGAGGCGAGTGTTAGGACGATCGATGAACCGCGAGAGTATTCGAGAAGTTCGGTGTTACTGAAAGTATGGTAGGTATATCGAGAAGAGAACTCTGGATATATAATTAGGACGGTATCTGACCACCGTTTAAACGTTTCGCCGCTCTCTGTTTTCGCTCGGCAGAGAGGACCGAGCTCTTTCCCCCGCCCCTGTGTACCGAGAACGGTTCGGCGGCGGTGTCGGTGGTACCCGGAGGGGGAGAGGCCGCGCGGCCTTACCTAATGTGGCCACTGTCACCACTACTGCTCTGCCTACTGTGCTGACTGTGTGAATTCAAGGACCCGTAGCCGGACCCTTTGCTCAGCTGGCTGGTATTGCTGCTGTTGCGGGAGTGGCCGGACTCCGTGTGCGCTTCAGCCAGAGTCTCCACTGGGAGAGTCGTCGGTACGATCTCGCTCAGGGTCATCGGATCGTACGACTCCGCCCCGCTGAGGAGCTCTGCAAAAGGACGATCCTCGTGAAACGACCAGACGTCCGGCCCGCCTGTACTCTCGCCTGCCTCGCGATTCCCAGCAAAGTCGAGCGGAAGGATCAATCGACGTCAAAGGAGCAAGGTTTCAGGGAGTTTCCGCTCTGCTGGGTGAAACGAGATTTCGAGCATTACCCGAGGAAAAGAGGGCAGGCCTCTTTTTGGGAAGACTGCCGAAACCGCTGCTGGCGCTGGCTATGCTCCCAGCTAACGAGCCGCTGGAGACGTAATCCTCTCGGTTGCTACACCTCTCAGACGCCGTCGCTTCCTCCGCTGTCATCCCGGGAACACCTGGCACACCGGGCACAGCGAGCTGCGTTTGCTTCAACGACGGGGAGGGGCTGGAAAAGACGTTCCTTTCAGCCCAAAGTGCACCAGGTATCGTGGGGAGGGGGAAGGGGGAGGGGGGGGGGGGGGAGAGAGAAAGCAGCGAGGAGTCGCGAAAGACACGAGAAGAGGAGGCGATAGCGCGATAGAACGTTGAGTCGACAGCTGAGCGGACACTAGCGGGCGAAGGACCAGGAGCAAACGAAGCTGAACAGCTGGTTTAACGTATTCCCTGACTTGTACCCTCCAGGGTGTCAGTTTACACGAAACATGAGCATGCACCGAGTATCTCGAGTAACCCGCCCAAATATGTAGCTGCTATTCGTACAAGACTCACACTTTGAACAGGATGTCCCCAGAAAGCATGTTCATCTTGATGGCGACGCGCAGCATGGAGTTGTCCTGTCGATGCCTCGCGTCGTAACCTTCCAGAAGGCACCTCGTTCTGCAGAGTCCAGCTCCGGCGAATTCGGCGAGGTTCAGGTCGGTGAAGCCGAGCTTCTGGAAGGACCTGCCTCCCTTCAATTCCTGTGGGCATCGAGCGACGATTAGCAGAGAGCAAGCAGGTGCAAGCAAACCAGATAGAGAGTATCAGAGCAGCCACCTTTCTCACGGATATCCTCAGGATACACGGGTCGAGGACACCGGTGGACGCGTTGGCACTCATCTTGCATAGAAACTCGAACTTGGCGTTCCACCTGACCGTGTGCTCCTGCACCTCCTCCCTGAAACAAAGGGCAATCGTGTTACACCTGAGAAAGGATCGGAGCACTAATTAAGACGAGTTAGAAACCACTTTCTAAAGGCGAAGGGGGAAGAACGATTCACGCGTCCCGAATGATATAAGTACAAGGTAGGTTTCGACTGCTGTGACCAATCTGGGCCGTTGAAATGAATATTCAGAATGCTCTGCAACCGGCAAGGGAGCTTCCGCTCGTCGGCCACGCGCACGTCACAGTTATCGAATCGCACAAAGGGCTGAATTACACGCCGTCATTGTTTATGCCAGCCACGCTGAATTACAGATGAGTGGTCGATATACTGAAACCCCGCCGATTCGTTTGCATGGCCGACGAGGAGCGTCTGCACGAGCTAGCCCGGTCTACTTTCACGTCGAGGCGAAGTCCACTTCACCCAGCGTTCACCAGCGTTCACCGAAAAATTGGGAACGACGACGCTTGCGGGCCGAATGCCGATAAAAAGCAACAGAGTTCGTTGGATGTAATTAGTAGAGAAAGAGAGTGTAGGGATTCAGCACGCGTACTTCCACTTGCAAGGTTTTGGGCTGACTGACGCGTGTTATCAGTCCCCCTACCTGAAGACACCTTATCGTCCCCACTGCGCGGTCAGAGTCTTTAGATAGTAGAAACTCAGTTTCCCCCACTCTCTGGCAATGCAACATTGCGTCGTTGGCCACGATAAATCCCTACGCGCGTTCAGGATTTAATTTTGGGGGGAGCCAAAAGTTGAAGGGATAAAATAATTTTCAATGCAAATTCAATAAAATTCATGAGGTGCTATAAAAAATTGATTTAAATAATAAAATCCAGTTTTCCTTTCTGTTTACAAAACCGCATCTTTGGGGGGTATCGGGTGGCCCACCTCTGAAACATATGGTCGCTTTAAACTTTAAATTCGATATGGAAAATGAATCTGTGGTTTTCCACGGATTCCCGATTCACTCGTCCCCGAGTAGCACCGGTCGTAAACGTGATCGAATGACGACACGCACCCATCTCGCCACGGTATCGACCTCGCAGAGCCCAGAAGGAGCTTCCACGTACGAAACGCTGGCTGAACAGAACTGAATCGTAAAAACTGTGGTCTCGAAGGGAGCGGAGGTAGGAGAAAATCAATGGAAACAACTTTTCCGCTTCCCGTATCACGGAGAGAGGGGCTAAAGAGAAGGAGGAATAACGGTGGTGGCATGGTGGCGCGGTGTTTTCTCGTGTAGGGAGGTTCGTTAACGAGGTTGAGAGGCTTAGCGGTATTATCTGGACGCGCCCATCGACGAGTGGAAAAGTCATGCGGTTATTTCGATCTACAATTAGATTAGCCATTGAAACGAGCACGTTCTGCTCGATGCCAAGAATCCCGCGGAAAGCTTTCAGCGCTGGCTGCTCATTCGTTTGCCACGAGCTTGCTGGAAAGAACTCGCAAAACGCTCGCCTCTTTAGCGACGCCAACGGATTGCCAGGTTCGACGCACTTGCGCGACTTGTCGAGAGGAGGTGAGTCGCAGTCGAAACGAGAATAAACAGCCGAGTTCGCGGCTTTTACCAGCGCCCCCGTTGCCTGGGAACAATTTCACTAGCCGCCGCTGGTTTTTCAAGCGAACCTGCAGCAGCCGTGGCAAATGAATGCAGACGAATTTAAGGGGGCAGCGAGCGCGGTGATTTTTAGAAAGTTTTATTTTCGAAGCGGCATCCTGCCGGCGCGATTAAAGGTCGGATACTGGGTCACAGGGACAGGGCGCGACCTCGATGATAAGCGATAAGAAATCGTGCGTGGTCTCCCACACCAGTGGTTGGCAAACCTCTGAGGATGCAGCAGAGATGATTGTCGGCATGCTGGCGCATCCGCAAGCGAATCAGCCGAGTTTCGCCGCGACAGCGTTCAAGGTTAATCAAGTTGCCGTGCTCAGAGGGAAAATAGGAATTGCAAATGAGCTCGCGGCCAGTCGGGGGAGAAACTGGGACGCCAGAAACCCGGGGAAACTCCAGACGGCCGTGTCACACACGCACACATAATTTTTCTCCTACTCGTCACTTGCCAGCGCGATTTTTAGCAAAAAGGGGCGCGGAATTTTTCCTTTCCCTCGCGGCACACCTATAGAGTTTTGACCAAAGGAGCGCGGTACTTCAGGGCGTATCTTGGACACCGTGGCGACGAGGGCGAACGTGACGAAGCATCGGGCCGACGAATTACGCGCCACGGGGACGATATTCACGAGCCCCTGAATATCGATGTAACGAGAGCCACCTAGGGTGACCTAGGCCACGCTCTTCGTCAATGACGAACCACAGTGAAATCCACCGACACCCAGCGCGGCCGACCCTAATTCCATCTCATTTCCCATTCCTCTCGCGTGGAATTTCCTCCGACGACAAAAGATCCATGGATCCAGAGAATTCACGCAGCAAATTGACCAGGGGTCCTAAACGAGTCATCGTTCCCCTTCTTCCGTCGACTCTAAACGCGATCAAGGCCTGCCACAGAAAATTGAATCGATCCTTTTTCGAGGATCACGTAGCGCAGAGCGGCGACAGTGCCCTGTCTCGCCAACGAATTTGATTATCCGAACGTAACGCGCGGATATTGTGACAGCTCGTGAAAGCAGGGCGGAGGCGTTTAATGAAACCACGTCCGCCAACACTTTCGCTGGCAGGTGACTCTCGGTCCACAGGATCCAACGGAGGCTGGCGACTGCGCGGAGACAAAATGTTGTCCAATTGAACGGGGCAGGCCCAATTACCGTGGAAACCAGGGCAACGTATCTCCCCTGCCACGCTGAAACATTTCGACCTCCGCGGACGACCGGAATCGTCCAATTCGCGGAGCTGAAATCGCTCAATTTTTTCTTCCCGCGTGATTTAAGTTTCAGATTATTAAGGATAGGTATCCGGAAGATATATTAGATCTGTGATGAGCAACCTAAGTGGAAACCTAATACTATGGCAGCAATATTAAATACTTAAATATACTAATCAAAGAATTTTAATTTATTTGGTGAGTTTGTTATTTCTCACATAGATTTATAATTGAAACAATTGCGGGTTGCAATATTAAATAGTTAAATATACTAATCAAAGACTTTTACTTTAGGAGGTGAATTTTTTTATTTCTGACATAAATTTACAATTGAAAGGTTGCGCTCTCATCACTGCCTCAGATCACTTGATCTGTGCATTAACCCTGGGCTGCTACGCAAGAAATACTTAATCAGGCTTCGAGTCTCGTAGCAACGGTCTCACAACAAAAAGCGCCCACCAAAAGTGCTACACATATCGATTGGAAGAAGCAGGAAGTACGATTAAGTAACGTGTTTGCTCGCGTGCCGGTGGACGGTCGACATAGCAGCGAAGTGATACCGCGCGACAGCCTGGAGATGCTCGGGCAGCTCGGGCGTCGTCGAGCGACGGAAACATTCTAGAATCTAGAGGAATCCATTTGCGCGAAACGATCCGGGGCGAATCAGGATTCCCATTTCGCCTGGTACCTATTCAATTTGTCGGGCGTTCCTGCTATCTCGTTTTCCAGCGGACGAAAGTTCCTAAGGGCGATAACGATCGTCCGTCAGCGACAGCCGTTAAGAAGTTGGTATCTTCGACGGGGGAACTTTTAATTACAGCAATTTGTAGAAGAGGTTCTCTAACCACCGCGCCACCGTAATTCGATCGTTGAGCCAACGAAGGGATACTGCGACACGGGTTGCCATCGGTGTTGGGACGTCAACAGGTCTTTGTCACGACTGCGAGGGATCTCCGTTTCGCTCCTTCTGTATTTCCACAAATACTTTCCTTCCAAGAACACGATCAGCTTGTTCTTTGATCTTCTGATCCTTGTTTCAGGGACGCGGGGAACTCCGTCGTTCCGTCAGAGGTCGATACGAGGAAACTGGTGCGAAAAAGGAAACAGGGAAAAAGACGAGTCGGGGGAGTAGGTAACGAATGAAAGCGTGCAGCAGGAAGTGAAAGATAGCCACTGCACTGACGGCATCGTCGACGACGATTCGACCCGAGTCGTCCAACAAGCTGCCGTTTCGAGAAACAAACACACAGAATGTGCAAACTTTCCTTCCTTTCCCTGCCATTAACTTTGCAATGGAAACTAAGTAGCCGATGTAGCCTGATCGAAAATTAACAGAAATGCAAGGAAATAAAGTACTTGCTTCGGAACGCTGACATATGCATAGTTCTGTATACATACATAGATGTTTTTTACCCGCCACCCTATTTCCTCTCGCAATCACGAACCATATCAAAGGCTCGCAATTAGCCGAGCAGAGCACGCACACGCACGCTCGCCTGACACTCCACCCTTCCACGGGATTAAAGTATATCGCGAAATTAACTCGCAGACAATGTGCAGCACCGCGTCCTTGCCACGATTGAGCGCTATCCATGGAGACCTATTAAGGGGGAACACCACTGTGACGGCCGTAAAAGTAAGCCATTTTTAAGAATTTTTTTTTCGGGAATAATTTACAGTTTTCATAGAAAAATTTTATTACCTACCTTTAGTACGCTGTCTTAAGAGACTATACAAAAATAAATAAATAGAAGAACACCCATAAATTTTAATATATTAATTAATCTTCTAGACGCGCCCACGCGAGCTGGTCGAATGTGTAACTATGGAACAGCAGATCCGAAAGCAAATTTCATTTTTTTTTTTATAAACTATATGAGTGTAGTTTCCGTTGTGCGTACCGATTTCTTAAACAAATTATTTTTGTAAAAATGGCACGCTTTAGAAGAAAATTTTCGAAAATCCGCGAATAAGATGGACAGTTTTTCGAGCGTATTGAAAAAAATTTGTCTTCAATCAAAGAATCCGTACGTACAACGGAAACTACACTCATATAGTTTATAAAAACAAAATGAAATTTAATTTCGGACCTGCTGTTCCATAGTTACACATTCGACCAGCTCGCGTGGGGAGGTCTAGAAGATTAATTAATATATTAAAATTTATGGATGTTTTTCTATTTTTTTTTTTGTATAGTCTCTTAAGACAGCGTACTAACGATAGAAAATAAAAATTCTCTATGAAAACTGTAAATTATTCCTGAAAAAAAAAAATCTTACAAATGGCTTACTTTTCCGGCCGTCACAGTGGTGTTCCCCCTTAAGCTGATTATGGTCACTGGTTTGCAGCAACCTTTGGCGCGGTCAGATTTTCGCGCAGAAGTCTGAGCACGCGAGTTGTATGTCGAAACGGCAAGGGAAATCGTATTCACCGTGATTACAACGAGCTTCCAAGTGGAACGGGAGCTTCCTTTCCAGGGGTTATCAGCTTCGGATGGTTCGCGCGCGATCCGAGTGAAACGGAGGCTTCAGCCACGTCTGCGACTGCGATCGATCAACGATGATTAGTGAGACCAGTTAGGCCTCTAGGCTAGGCGATAGCCGAGGATGCACCTTGCCGCGCGTGAACGATGAATGTTGCATCGCGATTTCCTCCCACGACACGTTCCGGGGAGCCGTGCAAGCGAAATTTCTCTCCGAGGCGTGCTGCGACTTTCACCTGGCGTCACCCGGTATAATTCACGGGCCACAAGCGTGTGCGAGCGTTGCATTAGCCGTGGGCAAGGCTGCTCCAAGGCTGTCTGGATTCTGTGTCATTCGCAGTTTCGCAATCCAGTTCAGATGGAAACGCAAGCCTGCTCCCGCGGCCCGTGCACCTTGCTCACCGCAACCGTGCTCGCGCCGCTGCCGCTCGGTTTTCACGACAATCGCGCGATAACGCTCGCAACGCGGCCGCGGCTACCTAATAACCTATTCTTTCAAATTTCACTTCAATTTTCCTCCTCGAATTTCCATTATTCTCAAAGATATTCAGTCATCTTTTTACTTGTTACTTGGAAGAGTCTTTAAAATTATGTTCTTAATCGTTAAAAAATTGATCAAATTTATCTGATGTAGGTACTCGTGCATTCGGCACGAAAACAAATAAAAGAATCTGCAGCTTTCTCATTGGATCCGAGTGATCGGTCTCGGGCCGTGTTTACAGACCTGAAGCGGATCACGCCTATTTTCGTTTGATTACTAAGCGCCAGCTGAGGCATCCGCCTCAAACCAGAAGAACGAATCGATAAAGCCTCCCAGGGCGGATGTCGCGACAGCGATCGGTGAAATCTGAGCAACTATTTCTGATTCACCTTGCACACGTGAACCTTCGCCGTGGCGCGCGCGCGGCACAATCGCGCGATAATTCACTGCCTTTAATTCCCGCGCACCATAGCTCGTTCGCCTCTCCGGGAAATATTACACCTTATCGTCGCCGTAATCTGACCTAATAAATTCGTGCCCAGACATTATTCAACTGTAAATCCTATTGTTCCGCAACGGACGGCTGATGGCCACTTGGAGCGACGCTGGAATGAAAAATCGATGGTTCCTGGTTGCTTTGATGGATAATTTGGTGTTGGAGGACTCGGAGACCACTACAATTCGATTCAGCCATAATGGCGGTATCGAGAAGGTTACGTAAGCCCGAAGCTGTAAATTCTGTGCAGAGTGTGTCACTGTACGCCGCGCCGTACGGCACGGCTCGTTAACTAATGACACGGACAGTTTGTCGCGACGCCCCTGTGGAAGGCAACACGCTTCCGCTGTATAACAGTTTTACCGCGGCGATTACTGGGGCCTACCGCGAACAATTCCCCGCAAAGTCGTGGAGAGATTAGACTGGCGAGCGCCAAGACAGCAAATGAAATGTTCCTCGGAGGCGTGAGAGACGGTTTAAGTACCGCTTCGTCGACGATAACTTGCTAATGTATGATAATTATACGGCTTACCTTGAGGTCTCGCTCGATTGCTTTCTTTCTTTGGCCCTTTTCCAAAATTCAAAAATCCTTTCAGCCAGCAAACCTTCCGATCTTTACCTAACTTATTTTCTAACTAATGACAAAATAATTAAAAAAAAAAAATAAAATAATTGCCTCGTGAAATTAAAGTCTGCGAGACACGATATTTTTGTCTGATCGTGGATTTGCACATGAAATTGCAAAGCGCACTCGCGTAATCATCTCGAGGCTCGTGACGCCTTCTTCGCAAAACACTGCCCCATAATGCAGACTGTTTGCACAGACGGTGGACGATTGTTGGTCTTATTCGCGGGAACGCTCCAACGCCGGAGGAGCCTCGAGCAACGCAGACAGTACCGAAAGAAACGGTTAAGTAGCGTCCTAATATTTCCACCAACCGACTGACACTCGGGGTGGCCGTGAAAACACGAGCTCAATGAGCTCGGGGGTGGAAGGAGATCGATCAGATTCGAAACCGGATCTCTTGTTTGCCAACTGAGTTATCCAGGGCACGGACAGGCTGCTCCTCCCTCCTCCTTAATATTCAAAAGCGATCAGTGCCCACGCTCCAAGGGAACAATGCTGGTACGCGTTTGAACGAACCTAGAGACCGGGAGGAATATGTCGTCCCGTCGGAGGCAGATAGACCGTGAACCTAGAAGCAGCGTCTGCCGCTGACGCGATTATATCATTCCACGTAATCGATGCCCGCCCGTGCGAGAAGCGGCGTGCCGTCGCGATCGACGACGTGGCCTCGGACGCTCGACGAAACAGCAGGTGTCGCAAGGGGACCAGTTGCCTCCGCCTCCGCCTCCGCCGCCTCGGCTCCAACAAGGAGCGAACTCGATCTCCGCTAGGCAGCTCGAGAGGCAACGAGCTTAACCCTTAAATGCATGGTGTTATAAAACTGCAACATACCGTGCAAACCACCTCAAACTTATCGGTTGTGCTCAATGCATGCCGCTGCAGAATTATCGCGTTCACGGTAATATATTTTATCGAGTGGTAACATCTTTTTTTCTTTCGCGAATATTAAATGTCACTTTTGCTTTGAATAAGTGAAGACTCTCGGAAATTTGTTGGACGTCAGAATTGCAGTTTTGTTTTGCTGTGTAATAAACTGATTTTCTAAGGTAAGTACATACAATAACATAAGCCTTTGCCTTACTAAAGCCAAGCATTGTTTCAGAAGTTTTCATACGTAAATTGTAATGTCTATAGTAATAGACATTAATGTCTAGTAAATGTATAGTCTTGTATATCTGCACCAGGTAGTTTTTTTAATAAAACGCCATTGAAAAATTATAAAAAAAAAATTTATTTAATTTTCCTTGCATTAGCATGTACATGTCTGCCAAATATCTTTTTTTAACGAAAAAAAAATAAATCATGCATTTAAGGGTTAAGTCGGTTCGTAATGACATCGTGGGCTCGGCTTGCTCTGGAAAATCAATTTCATGCTAACGGTAGGGGCTGAGGTTGGGATTCATCTCGCTTCGAGACGCTTCTTGATACGCGCGTAGCCGAAAGGGGAAGTGAGAGGTAATCGAAGAAAGGTGGACACGTGGGGCAGCCTTTCATGTATCTTTATTCGTCCCGAAGCTAATGGAATTGGACGCGACAAAAGGGATCATCGAGGTGTGCCATTGAATCGCGCGGGTTGCCAGGCCAAGGGGGCAGGAAGCCCGGTCGGGACCACATCCTTCGAGGGGCTTGCAACGAAGGGGATCGAGAATCGCGGCCCAGATCGACACGAGCCGGAAGAATTCGAGCCGGCTCGTCGAGGAGGACGATTATCGAGTTGACTTCAATCGAAACGCACGCGTCTGAATTGTCGGAGGGAAACGCTGCCGTGGAAGGAAGACCGTTACGCGGCTGATAGCAACACGGAGGAGGAAAAGAAACGCGGCTTTCGACTCCACTTCCGTCCCCCGCGAACGCGTGTACGCACTAATAATAAGACGGGGCTAATTATAATCCGACAATTAACCGAGACCTTCCGACGAGCGCGCGCCAGCGTCCCGAGCTTTCGAAATAGTCCGATGTTCACTCGACCGCGACGAAGGATTTCGTTGGATTCTAATTCTCAGGTCGCTGCGAAGGGGAGGAAAGCGGAGCGGAGGAATTATGTGTATTAGTCGGCCACAAGTCAGCTATCGCCCCAACTTCTGTATTGCAGAATCTTCATCTGGTATAAAATAAGGGAATACGTTCTTGAAGCGTTAATTATTCCCCAGTGGGCCTGCTGGCCTCCGGCCTCCACCCTCCACCCCCGCTTCCCCAGAACGTTAGATTTAATTGCGCGACAACGCGCGACGCGATATCAGGAGGCGCGTGTTTTCTCTGCAGGCGTTATCAGCCGGGACCGCGCTAATTATCAGTAACGACGGTCACGTGCCGCGCTTTGTTCGGTACAGACGGCACGAGGCTCGCTGCCGAATCAACGATAATTACCATCGCTTAAGGTACGACCGACGTCGCCCAGGCGGTTATGCGTTATTAATGTAACGTGTAACAATTGATCCTGTGAGACATTGTTGTTCCCTCGGTTCGCACGATCACTGCCGATCTTTCTCACGACACTTACACTTTGCGACAACTCGACGAATCTTGCTGCCCGTTCTCCGCTCGCGTTTACCCTTTTACTCTGGCTGAGAGGATCAGTGTCATGGAATGTTCTCTCTGACTTCCGGAGCAGGCTTTCGCTACTCTTTATATTTATTTATATTAGGTATTTATTTATTTACGGGCAATTATTAGGACTTATTACCGGAGATCAGTTAATTCTTAGTTTTATTTAGTTTCTTAGTTTAGTTAATCCGTGGCTTTGTGTTCTTAAGGTTAGGCTTATTTACTATCTCTACTATATGTATGCATTGTATCTTCCATTTAAGGAGTAATAAAGTCGTAATAATAATAATCATCATTAGGACTATTTGATCGGTAATAAATTTGAAGAATTCCTACATACGGAATACGAAGTCAATCCACATATTTCGAGATAAGATTTTAAAAACAGGGGAAAACAGATGTACCTATGATAGAATTAACGGTGTACTGATTTAACATAAATTGATAGCGTAATAAAGACGTATGTATTATTATAATTAATTCCACCCGGTATCATTCACTATTATCGAGCGACAAGCCGACAGATCCGTTCAGAACCACGGCACCACGGTATCCATCTTCGTACATGTGTACATACATATATACATATACATATACTATCTTTCGGTTGTTCAAACGAGGTCTCGAGCACGTAAACGTGACCGGAATTATTCTCGTAATAGGTGTCAGGCGGCGATAGATAACGATAAGAACGATACTACTTCGCTACTATCCCCGATCTGGTGGAGTGTCGATTCAGCCCTCAAGAGGCAAACATTCGTTTCGCAAAGTTCACGCTGCGATCGCACCCTCCTCGGGTGTAATCCAAGACATCGACTCCAATAGTCCAGGACCTTTCTCCCAGCGGAAAAGGAGAGCAGCGGTCGCAACGCACGCGCGGTTCCTCGCGAGTCGTTTCGCCACGGCCGATGCTTCCGAGCGAAATTCCGGCTTTGGAGCTTGCGCAACGTCCATTAGGAATATGTACGTAACGACGCAAGGTGCACGCCGCGCCGCGCCGCACGGGGTGTTGGGAAGAGCAGCCTCGAGGAAGGAAGGCCCGCCGCGAATTCCACGATCGAGAAATGCTAATCAGGGCTCGCCGTCCTGCTCCTCGCCTACTTCCTGGTAGGGGCCGCGCGGGAAAAGCCAGGACGAAGCGGCCGGCAAAACGGGACGCGTAGAAATTGCCGCGTGGCAGCGGCGCGCAGGCAATACGAATCAGAGGCTGACTTTGGGACCAATGCCAAAGCGCACATTCTAATCGAGGCTAAAGGGACCGGTTCGCACCTTCAGCCTCATTTCCACGGCCGAAAAAGCTCCTTCTAACTGATATTTATGAAATTTTTTTGCAAAAATCTATTGTCAATATTGGATTTCTTTGAATAATTTCTTAATGTTAGATTTTACAATTTTAATTTTTATTTATAATACTTTTTTCATCGATATCAAGTAGGTAAATTAATCAAACGCTTTAACTTTTTCAATTTTTCATTTTTTCCCTTTAAATTAGGGTGAATCCCAGCATAAACCATCTGTTTCTTCTAATCAGATGCCTGTGACAAGTGCTATACGTACCGCTAACAGGATTTACAGCGTCGAAGAGGTTGACAATATTCCACCAATAACTAATGAATAATAAGAAGCATCGACATCAAAAAAATATTTTCTGCAAATTTAAAGATGCCTCCTTATATCCCAAAAGAATTTAATGCTATATTAACAGTAGTTTGTTAAAACAAAAAATCGTAAATATCAGTTAATAGGCCGTTCCTAACCGCCGAACTCCTAGAAAATTCAGATGCACTCTTCGAACGCGCAACATTGCCATAACAATCGGTGGGTGGCTGCCTTCGTGCCTCCATTCTAGCCGCACAAAAGCTGCTCCTCGATGTCTATGGATCCTCTTTTTTTTTTCTCTTTTCATAGCGCACGGATGGCCGAACGGCTCTAGCCGCCGCACGTACGTACGAGCCCGATAGTCGCCCCGCGACTTTAACGAGCGGAGGCTGGTTGTTAGCCGGCGCGACTGAAAAAACAGAAAACTAGGGGCAGGGGAGTAATCCAGCTGGTCCCTCGTCCGCCGTTGGCAACGGTATCAGCTTTCAGGACTTTGCCCCGTCGCGAATCCTTTCGTTCGCGAAAAGTCGAGCGCTATTTAAATGGAAATACCAGGGGGGCTCATTCGCAGCTGCGCGGAAACTACGCGCGCGCCTTTACTTAAGGCTCGTATAGACTGGGCGATAATCGCCGGCAACTTTGTTGCCAGCGACTCCAGCGGGTCGCCTGGCGACTCGCTGGGATGCATCGGCTTGTCTCCAGCGATTTTTACCGAGCGGCTGGTATCCAGCGACTTGTGTCCGGCGACTCGGCAACTTGTGTCCCCCACCTTATGACCAAGACCAGTGATGCCAGATTCGGGGCGGGTTCCCTCGAGAATTTCCCCTACCTCGCGCACACTACGCCGGAGCTGCGTGTCCGTGAGTTGGACTCCGAAGCGCCGAGCTCACGGATACGCTGCTCCGCCGTAGTATGCGCGAGGTGGGGGAAATTCTCGAGTGAACCCGTCTCGAATCTGGCATCACTGACCAAGACCCTTCTTCGGCGTCCATTCCAAACCTTATTTTTAGTAGCCATGGATCCGTCAATAGCTATGGGTGTTGGCGCCGCGTTCATTGTAATAGCATCGACCAAAAGAAAAAGAAAAAGGCGTTGGTGGAAAAAGGCGTTTTTGAGAAATGGAGAACATTACGGTGATGATTTAATGTCACAGTTTCTATTAAGCGAGTTTTTACTCGAGAGATAAGGGATCCGTCTCGAATTTGCAGGGAAGACGGCGCAGGCGGGACCACGCGCAGTCAGCGGACTACCATTCTTTCTTCTTGTGTCTCTCTCTCTCTCTCCGCAAGGCGTATTGATGTTGGATAATACTTTTTAACTGCTATACCTGGCACATTTAGATAAAAACTGAAGGGGATGACTTGTATACCACACCTGGTTCTCAAAAATTAATCAAGCTGATCGGCCAGAGTGTTTCGACAGGGTCCCGGTTTATGACCGTATTGTCCCGTGAGTCAGCGGTTGACAACGCTACCTGCGCGTCCAAATTCAGTTATCTTTTACAGCTGGCAATTTAGTATTTTTGAAGCGAAATTTCATCATTTCTTTACGACTAGGCAATAGCTTGTTCTCGAAGTGTTCGTTGGGAAACATTTGTCTACCAGATGTCGATAATGGGTGGTATACACGGTGACATCGGACGCGCAGGTACCGTTGTCAACCGCTACTCATGGGACAATACGGTCATAAACCGCACCTTGGCGGAACACACTGGCCGATCAGCCTGATTAATTTTTGGGAACCAGACGTGGCACACAAGCCAATCCCTTCAGTTTTTACCTAAATGTGCCAGATATAGGCCTGCGCCGTCTTCCCAGCAAATTCGAGACGGATCCCTTATCTCTCGAGTAAAAACACGCGCTTCAATTGCAAAACAAGAGCACGCGTTGACCTGTTCCGTGCGAAAGAAGGTGGACCTCGGAGAGGAGATATGTATTGCTGTGAAGAGAGCCTCGTCAAGGGAGTGTCCGCATATATATATATAATAAATTCGTTTAATATATATATATATAAAATAAATTAATGTTTTAATAAATATGTATATGTGTGGTGTTTTTCCACGCAGTAGATCATATAGTAGATATTTACGTTAAAAATTTATTATATATATTATATATATATACATATATTTATATATATATATATATACATATATTTATAGATATATACACATATTTATAGATATATTAAATTTTTAACGTATACATTTACTATAGGATGTACTTCAATATATATGGTGCGTGGTGTGTTGCCACAGAGTCGGCGATGTTTCCCATTCGGAACGGGAAACAGAAATACAGGCACTAGACACTCGGGCGATGTTGCTCACCGTCCACTTGAATACAGTTTTTCGGGAACATGTGGCCAACAGTCATTTCTAGAAGGCCGTTTGAGGCAAGGGTCGAGTTGCTGTATCCCATAGCGATTGTTGCAAGTCGCCGGATACAGGTTCCGGCGACTTTCCCAGGTATATTCGTATCTCTTTACCCTTAAAGGACGAGTCGCCAGACACAGTTGCCGGACACAAGTCGCCGGATAAAAGTCGCCAGATACAAGTCGCTGGCGACAAGTCGGTTATCCCACCGACTCGCCAGCGACTCCGGCAACAAAGTTGCCGGCGATTATCGCCCAGTCTATACGAGCCTTTACAAGCGGCGACGGAGGTATAAACAGGTTCGACTTTAGACGTCTAGACTGGATATTCCATTTTTACGACGGTCCACCTCCGTCGAGGCAATCGATAATTCTCATCGAGTCCGTGGGCCGATCCGATGCCATCTGAATAATTCAGAGTTATTGGGGGACCACGTAATCGCTCGTGATTCCACGTAAACAATCGTGAAGACGCTAATGGTCTAGTGACCGTGGCGATTGAACGAACCGATTTTCATCGTCCATCGTCCATCGCCCATCGCCCATCGCCCATCGCCCATCGCCCATCGCCCATCGTCCAACGTCCAACGTCCCGCGAGCAACGAGTTACGCGATTTTATATTATATAATATCGGTAGTGTGTAGGAGAGGCGACGAGTAGCGGCAGCGACAACCGGAGCGTTGGAATAATCGGCGGCTTCTGGAATGCGATATTGGAGGCCGTGTCTGCGGAAAGCTCGCCACGCGGGTTCATTTCTGATAACGCTCGCCCTCACGTGACCGTGGCATGAACACAAAGCCAAATCGATAACTTTCTCCTAATGGTTCCCCGACTAAATTACATACCGCTATTGTATCGGAATATCATTACCGTCGCGGTTTTATACCCTCCCTCTGTAACGTAGGCGTATCAGGAGAGGCAGGAACGAGGACACTGTCACCAGTCGAGTAAAGGGCACTTCTGCTTTAAATAATACTGCGCGCACCAAGGCATCCACGACGCAGGAGTAGCATAAAGAAGGTGCAGAACACTTTGCGAGTCGATGGAGAGTCGTAGATGGAATAGAAAGAAGCGCGGACGAGGTCAGAATTGGCCAACATTTTCCCAGCGATTTGGCAGCACTTGCACGCTCCAATCTCGCGCTATCTCCTGGAAGAGGAGAGGTGTTGATGAATGCGAAGCTGAAAGGACTCGATGACGTTCCATGAAGGTGGGAATGATTAGCGATCGGTAGCAGGGAGAAAAGAAATCTGCCGATACAATTGTAATTTTCGCGCGGGAAATAGAAACCCATAAAAAACTTTCAAAAAGTAAAAAAATTATCGCGCGGGAAATAGAAATCCACGCGCTAGGTATGACTTAATCGTTACGTAACGAGCCGATTCCCCGCTCATTACCTTCCACCGTTCCGCTGCAAGCAACTTTTCGTCGAACACGAAATAGCTACGTGCGATTGCTCGACATACCTCCAGGTCGCTGTCTTCGCGAACAAGCTTAGACATTCTTCGCCGAAATACTGCCGACGCTTCGCGTACTTTCCGCGGCATTGCTGTTCCACGAATCAACGACGTCCCCAGGCGAAATCTCGCGAAGCGTTTCGTAATGTCTGACGCCGCGCCGCGCCGGTCTGCGCCCATCGTTTTGCGAGCTCACCTAATGACCGTGGCGTTAAATATCGCAGCGACACTAAGTGAGCGGCGCATCCTCGATTCTTCCGAGCTGAAGAACGAGACTTGGATCGACGATGCTCAGCTGGCGTGTTTACAGGAGACGCAATCAATCGAACAATGAGGAACATACATACCGATGTTTGCGCTCCTCTGGGTCGTCACAATACGATTAAGCTTTTATAATTAGCGGCACCGTCGCGGGCCCGATGAAACGTTGCACAATCGAGCGGCCACCGTGCGCGACACCGTTTAGCCGCCAATGGAAAGGAGTTCTGGGCTCGTTTAACCGTTTCGCCGAACCGTTGCCTATTTACGAGCCGACTTTCGCGACTTTAACGGGGATTTCGTTCAGGAGCTGGGCATTAACTAATTAAAAAATCATTAAAATAACGGATCGAATAAAAGTTACTTTAACCTTAGATTATTCGACGAATAAAATGAATTCTTTTATTCGTGCAGCGTTTCAACTATAACTTTAACTGTAATTTTAGTCGACGTCGAATAATCGTTTTCCGCGGAGCATCGTTCTCGGAAAGAAGGCTGGATAAATACGCTGCTGATTTCTCCGTACGCTCTTGAGAATCTGAGGAATCGAGAGTGCAAAACAGATGCTTCGAGTTTCCAAGGATGGATCATCGATCTTCCTTCAGGTCGACTTTCCTAGCCGCGATCGGTGGCGGCGGCTGGCGGCGGTCCCACTAGTGCGATGGAGAGGTATGCATCTGTGTCTCCGTTGCGCTAGTGGGACCGCTGCCGATCGCGGCTAGGAAACTCGGCCTTTCCTCTCCTTGGTTCGGTCGCACGCGGTACGTAGAGAAATTTTCATGCGCGGCTGATGGCTGATGGCTGATGGCTGATGGCTCGATTTAAATAATTCCCCAAGCATGATCGAAGCATTGGACGACGGGGCATGGGCGGGCAGAGGAAGAAGAAGAAGAAGAAGAAGAAGAAGAAGAAGAAGAAGAAGAAGAAGAAGAAGAAGAAGAAGAAGAAGATGAAGAAGAAGAATTCACGCGCCACGTCGCTACAGATTGCCTTAAGTGCTTTCAAGTGTCGGTAGCGCGAATGGTGGAACGCTTAAAGCAGAGGCCTGTGGCGCAATAGCGCGCGCTGGCCCAATTCGAGCGAAGATTTGAGCGAAATCACCGCGCTGGCCACGATACGCATAATTAATGAGCCGAGTTAAGCAAAGCAATCGACCGAAGCCCATTTCGCTTCCAGGCAGAATGTCCCTCCCAAACGATCGGGCCTGATTAGCTTGTTACGCGTCGACCAACCTTCGTTCCCGCTTCTCACCGCCGAATCCGCGAAGCTCGTCCACGTATCACCGATCCACTTCCCACTTTATTAATCCACCAGCTCCAGCCTGACCCGATTGCGGCGGGACACTTGGCGAATTTCCTGCCGAAAGCGCCTAGCTGCACGCGGCGTCGCAAATATTAGGTCGCCTTCGCTTTATTCAACCGAGGTCTTTATTAAAAGTCAAAATACAGTGGGGGACAAGAGTATTGGGACACTTTTTTTTTTAGAAGCTAGAAGGATTAGTGTCCTAGGTGACGTGTTTCGTCGTTTTGAAAAAACTTGCATTTGATGGGAATAGCGAAGAAAATAGTGGAGGTTGCTTTTTCAACTTTTTTATCTGTCCCATTCCTTTTGCCGGCACTGTAGGTATGTCAGTTTCTTCTAATCAAAGTAGTTTCCTTAGCTGCCCGTGTGCACCTAACATCACTTAACGAACTTTTGCAAACGACAACCTTGGAATATCTGGAGTATCTAATCGAAGGTTGAATCGGCTGACAAATATCCCGTTTAAAGGGTGAAGATAACATGGAAAGTCTTTTTCCCTATTACGAACGCCGAGGTCGCGCCGGCGGGCTTCTGCGTCGCACAAAAGTACTGTTGTTCGCAGAAAATTCCAACACGATTGTGTCAAGCCCGCAAACACACCGTGCAACAGCCCGACACTAGGAGAGTGCAGCCTACGTAAGGCGTCGTAAGGTGGCCGTTGGTGCTATTAACGGTAGTCGTCATCGCTCGCTGCCGACGCACGTGCACAGACGACTCCTTAAACGCGATTCAGAGCCAATTGACGGCGCAGAAAAGCGTTTTCCGAAGCTGCGCCCGTTCCACAGACGTCACGCGGGCGGGCTTCGGGCCCCGAAGAATGAATCAAGGAGAGTGGAGTAAACCGAAGGTTAACGGCGAGTGCGCGCGCTAGGGCCAAGCAGAAAAGAGGAATCACGGTGTGGAGTGAGCAGCTGGAGAATTGGGTCGCGGAAAAACGAACGGGAATTAGGGAAGAAAGAAAAAACGGGGGCCACGGTGGCGGATGAATCGCTGCGATCGTCGAATAGGAAGAAATAAAGAGCGAACCGGTGAAAACGGAGGCGTCATACGATTTCTTTGCTCGTACTCGCAGCACGCGCCACTCGGCTCGTCGATTCCAAGCGTTTTACATTCGTTAGAGATAAGAGATTGGTGGATATATGCACTTATGTAGAAGTGGATGTGAGTTGTTGGGTACATTACCTATACACAGGAGATGATGAATGGTCAGTTGGTGGGCGTTCGATTTAAAGAGTCTTCGATCTCTATTTCGAGACGCGTGGTTCCTTCCCATGGATCCCTGATCGAGGAGCATGGATCTGGTACGAGCGAAAGGTGTAGAGGGGAAAGAACCTGTTCGAATACGTTTCGTTACGTAGACGTAACGCGTTACGCGTTACGCAACACCGACAAAAACGAAACTCGAACGCGGCGATACCTACGGTAATCGTGGCGGAATTAATTAAACACTTTCCTCGAAACACGACGGCCGTAACCCAGAGGCTGCCGAAATCTGACTCACGGTCTTGGGGCGGGCAGGATTTTTATCGATTCCTTCGCGATACTTGCCCGGAACCCCAACTTTTACATATTCGTTCTTTGTCGTCTATCTCCGCTTTTAAACGTGCTGCGCGCTCCTTTATTCTTATCTGCTTTCCTTAACTTTCCTGGCTCTTCTGTCTTCTGTCCCATATTTGTCTGTCGATCCTCAAACTTTAAGTCTATTTTCTTGTAATAGAGTTAGGGTAATTGTGGGAGTGCTGCCGCACGTTACACAAAATTGTCACCGTGTCTAAATTTTGCAATGAAAATGTTTTCCGAGGATACATATTATTAGTTCAACATCTTGTGATTCTACTAGCATTAAAAAAAATAAAAATTTTAATATTTGTCACCCTTAAAAAATTGAAACTAAAAACATCTCTTTAGTAGGAGAGACGCCGCACATGAGGGTGTGGTGCCGCATTTCGAAAAACGTTTACTTTTCGATTTAAACTTGTAAATTCTAACTTTTTATATAAAAAAGTAGTAAAAACAAAGTAAAACGAAACAATTAAATGGGTACAGTAGGTACATACATATATTATTTTTGCTTTTCTAAATTTAACATTCTTTTTTTCTTCCTCCCACATTCATTACACATAGTCTTTCGTTTTTGTATCCCAAAAGGCCTAAAATAGGTATGCAAAAAAAGTAAATAAAAAATTATTATTAATAAAAATAATAATAAAAGAGAAGTCAATAGATTCTTGCAATCAGGTCCTAATCGAGTTTTCGTAGTGTTGTTAGTTTCAAGACGTCTTCCTAAAGTTCTTGCCGGAATTCCATAATATCGTTCCGCTTCACGTTTGCCGATTTCACCAGCTTTTATTCGATGTAATGCTTCAATCAAAGTTTCTTCACTCCACTGAGCTTTAAGCTTAGCGTTAGATTTTCTTTTATATTCAGTTGGCATCTTGAAATCAAAATAAAAAAATGTGGAAAAAGAGTAAATAGTCCACAAATATATGTGGATTATAAGATTATTCATTTAGAAATAAATAATTTGCCTAGAGATACCACGTTAGCTATTTTAAAAAACTTTTTTGGTATTTTAAACATTAAATACATCATTTAAATCGACTTAGTTTCCGAAACAGTACGTTATCAATGTGCGGCATCTATCCTAAGAAAAAATGCGGCGTCTATCCGAAATGGCCGGGAGAGGCGCCGCACTTTCGTATTTCCACATGCTATGTCGAAGGTAACCTATTCAACCAAGGAAATATTCTACAAGGTCCCTTTAACGTATTACAAAAGTTGTATTAAGAAAAACTATGAACTTTAGCTACTATGATAGTAAAAATAAAAGTGACGTATAACTATTCAGGCGAAGCGCGCTAGGCTTACCTCGAAAAACAGCAAAATCTTTAATAATAATGCAGGAAACACGCTCGTGCTTGGTAAACTGGTCTAGATCAACAGTCGCAAACAAATGAAATCAACAATGGTCTGTTTTATCGACGACATCCCTGAAATACCGATAGTGCGGCGTCTCTCCGAGTGCGGCACCTCTCCCACAATTGCCCTATAGGGTAAATCCGGGACACGCGGTCGACCTAATATAAAATGGCTATTAAAACTAATATAGATATTACTTATTTTATCAGAACAAACCTAATATGTTCAGAATTTTATGCCGATTCCGAAAAACTGGTCGATATTTGCTTTAAGACAATATTTACTGTAAATCGGGTTGAAAACTGAAGTCGTGACATCTGACCACCTCACCCGAGGTGCCGGGAGAAATGGTTTTCGTCGTTGGCAGAGACCACTCACATAATTATTCATGGAAAATTAACAAAGGATAAAGCAAAATTATTTATGAGTGAATACAACTACGGATTCATTGATATTTAATTTGTTTACGCTAAACAAGTAAAGAACACATCAAAGAAAAAGTGAATTACCTACTGGCGATTAGCAAGGCAAATGAATATAAAAGTGAATGAATAAACTAAATAAACAAAAGTAATAGTGAAATAATAATAAAAAATAAAAAATAAACAAAAATAATAAAAAAATCATAACTCGACCATCTCACCTTTCTGCAGCGAGACATGGTCTTCTCGTTAGCTTTGAGAGGAAGAGTTAATATGGCCAAATACTTTGGCTGCATTGTCCCTCAATGTCTCTACTATCTTATTATTCCAAACATTAAAGGAAAATAAACTTAGAAGTATATTTTAAATACGATTCTGTACAACCGCTGTTTGACAAAAGAGGTTAAATGTAACATCAATTTACCTTTTATAGCCTATAAATCCAGAAAAACACAGAAGGAAGCGAAATAACGCTATTCATTCAACTATTTGGCTTCTAGAGAAGTAATTGGTCTGCACTTTAATGCATTTTTACGTATACAATCTGAAATATAGCGACACGACCAACTCTCCGGCCCGACCGCGTCTCCCGGATTTACCCTAATGTAATAGGTTGCACAACAGCAGGAATGCTGAACCTCGCCTATTCGTCACTTAGATAATTAACGCAATGTAGATTTTGTGATGTAATAAAAACGAATTATTATTATTATGTTGGTGAAATCTCTGGAATCCTTACTATCGTTATCACATGTAAAAGGGACACCTAACTAATTTAGGTACATGCAGTAAATCTCAGATAGCTTCTGGTGAAATTTTCTCACGATTCGAGCAGATCAGAAAGGCCTCTACTTTCTTTGTGCCAAAGGGTTTACCTAAATAGATCAAAGAAACGCAGTTTAATCCACACCTCGTCGTACTTCGCAATGAACATACCGCACCAGACTGTTCTGGATCGCAGAACGAAGTTCGATTCGGACTGCAGACCCATCGATCGATCATCGACAGTTTGTTCAGACGTTTCGAAGGACTTTGATAGCATTTAGGACTCCGCGATCCGCAACATAGAGCCGTCTGTCAGCGATTTATCTCGTCTTCGTACGCTGGCGAACTCTGCAACGCCACTGCGCCACTGTGTTTCTCGGAATCGATACATCGACCAGGCCACCTGATAGCGTAATCACCGATGCGATCGAGCGATTCCAAGGAATGGAAAGTTGAAGAGCTGCTCCAAAGATAACGAGACAAAGCGTCGCAAAGTACAGCGACGAGGCAAGAAAGCACGGTTTAATATGCATCTCGTATTTCGCTAAGAAAATTGAATTAAACTGAGTATTCGAATGCCGCGGAAGTTCGACGCGTGGCCCTGGCTGCGAGCTTCACAAAACGACCAGCAAAACACGCAACAAGTGCAGAGGAATAATGTCTCGCGGCTTTGGGCGAGCTGAACCGTAGAGGCTCGTTGGTGGGAAATCGTTGGAACAGAAGCGCGCGTCGAATTTCGGTCGAGTCAGGTGCACGCAGTCGCGAGGATCGCTGAGATGAATTAATAACGTCGAATCTCGCCGCCATGAAAGCGATTATAACACCGCTGTTGGCACCCCGCGACCAAATAATTAACGCTCCGTGACGCAGACCGACACTTCTCGCGAGTATTCTCGTTAATGCCCGATGAAACGGAATTTTCTGCCGACTCAGGTGCACAATGGGAAATTCATCTGTGCCGTTAACGGCCCCTTTGGTTCCCTCGAAACGAAAATAATTGGTCGGCGTGGAGAGAGTTCGAAGTAGCCGAGGAACTGTAAAAGTACCTATTCCGCTCGCCTTCCGCCGCCGTGTACTGAGACAATACTCGTTATGTTCGGAGTACAACCGCTGAAGAATATTGTTGTTGACCTGCTGCGGGACTCGAGGGCTCTCGTGGACGGTGGAGGGCTGGAGAACACTACTGGGACACTGACGCCAGCCAGTTTCAGATTTTGCGGGATGGCAAACTGCGTGGCTGGAGATACGCGCGCAAAATAGTAGGTAATACGCGTTTAAATTTACAACCCCTGGCAATAATAAGTTTTCGGCCAAACGCAATGGTACGAAGTCAACGAGAAACACCACAATTTTTTGTACGTAAACCAATGCGGTATAAATTTAAAACTCGTGGTAATGTTAAATTGGTCTAATATGAAGTAAATACAACAAAAATAATTAAGACATTCGTTTATTATCTACTAAAAAACAATGAACAAACAACATGTTGCTTGGAAAAAAGTATTTGGCCAAGGGAAGCTCTGGGAAAAAGTATTCGACCATAAAAAATGTAATTGGCTTACTCTTATTCTTATCTTATTCTTAGTTTATTTTATCTTATTTTATTGTATTTTATTTTATTTTGATTTCTTTCCTTTTCTTACCTCCAACGGCTTTTTAGGTTAGGTTGTAGAGCAGCAGTTAATGCTGAACCTCGCCTACTCGCCATTGTAATCTTAATTGTAATGGTGAATAAAGACATTTAATAATAATAATAAATTAGCAAAGAAATGAACAATAATTTACTTAAAATTCATATTACCTAATATTTAATTACATTTCCACGTGCCCGTATAACCGCTTTTATGGGTTTTGGCATTGGTTCGATAAGATTTTCGCATTCTGTCAGTGTGATTTCATCCCACGATGCCTTAATTGCTTTGTAAAGATATTACGCATATATTTTTAATGAAAAATAGGTTTGATGTACCTACTGGCTGGCCATATTTCAGTTTTGATCCGATTATTCTGCAAATAATCTTGTATTCTTTTGCTAAACTGTTTTGCTGCATTATGGAGCTCTGTATCTCAGTGTGGCGCTATGCTAGCGAGTAAGAAATTTGTACGTTTATCGCTCGATGTCGACTCTGTTCTCACTTTCATCGTCTTCTCACTCGCTAGCTCTTTCGCAAATCACGCAGAGTGCAATAAAGCAATGTATTGAAAACATAAGTTAACGAACTATTTCGAGATCAGTAAATTATTGTTAGCTAGCAATCGAAGCAGGTCGAAGAAATTCAGCATGCCACCACGCAAGCATTTCCTGACGATATGAAACAAAGAATAATTAAACTTCTGGAAGAGGGCAATACTCAACGAAAAGTTGAAGAAATTTTAAATTGTTCCCATAGTGTGATTAGCTATATAAATAAGAAATTAAATGAAAGTGGAAGTGTAGTTAATCATACAAGATGTGGACGTCCTCGTTCAACGTCAAACAGAGATGACCGACAATTATGACAAATTGTTCAAAATATGAGGCGAGGTACGTCTAAGGAAATAAATGGAAAGTTGGCACAAAATGTTTGTGATCGTACAATGAGAAACCGATTAAATGAAATAGGATATTCATTTTGCAAAGCGAAGACGAAACAGTTTCTTACGAAACAGCATAGGAAAAAAGCTATTGGACTGCGGATGATTGAAAGAAGAGATTTTTACACGAATAGAAAATTTCTGGGCAACGTAGAAACCTACAAACAAAAATGTGCTTCGCGAAGCAATTATTCGGACATCATGGGATGAAATCACACCGACAGAATGCAAAAATCTTATAGAGTTAATGCCAAAACGCATAATAGCGGTTATACGTGCACGTGGAAATGTAATTAAATATTAGGTAATGTGAATTTTAAGTAAATTATTGTTCATTTCTTCGCAAATTTATATGGTCGAATACTTTTTTCCAGAGCTTCCATTGGCCAAATTCTTTTTTCCAAGCAACATGTTGTTTGTTCATTGTTTTTTTAGTAGATATGTCTTAATTATTTTTGTTGTATTTACTTCATATTAGACCAATTTAACATTACCACGGGTTTTAAATTTATACCGCATTGTTTTACGTACAAAAAATTGTGGTGTTTCTCGTTGACTTCGTACCATTGCGTTTGGCCGAAAACTTATTGCCAGGGGTTGAAGTATAATTACTATTATACTAGGGAAAGGTGCGTACTGCGTACCTGCCAGCAATCTTCGTCGACAGAATTCTG
Organism: Andrena praecox; assembly: GCA_963932275.1. Classification (NCBI taxonomy): domain Eukaryota; kingdom Metazoa; phylum Arthropoda; class Insecta; order Hymenoptera; family Andrenidae; genus Andrena; species Andrena praecox. Next base: position 286,483 of record OZ010732.1, read on the forward strand.
TTAGGCCGTTGGCCCTTTAGTTTGGAAGAGAGGGAACCCAGATTCGCGTGGACACAGATACGTACCCAAGGAAAATTGCAGCTGACACTACGGTGCCATTTCTTCTTTCTGTTTCTGTAATTACTCGGGTTCAAAGAGCGCTTACGGCTTACGGCTTACGCGGTACCGTTTGGCCAAGTCCTTCCAACAGATACACACAACAGGGAAGAACAAGAGTGCAAGGTATGAGAATAGCCGAGTGCCGTCTAGCGAAAATAGCTCCTCCTTTCCCGCGAACCGTGCTTTGGAACACGACACGGTAATCGAGAGTTCGTCAAATCCTTCAATCAACTGTATTCGACGACCCTTTTCTGCTTCATCGAGGTTTGAATTTTGAATTTCGAAGAAATTTTTAGCAGGGACTTCTCGGCTGACGGGAGCAGAAGCTTCTCAGCTCGCAGAAGAGCGACGTGACGCGCGGGGAGATGCGCTTTTCTTCGAGGGAAGGCAACGAGGAGACGTCTCGAAGAAGGTCGCGGAAGCGTTTCCATTCCGTTAAAGCAAAGCGCTGCCAGGCCGCTCGCAATTCCCTGAAGTGCTGGCCCAACGAGTTTCTCGTTCGTTTCAGGGAAACAACCCGAGAGCAGAACTCCTCGAAACGCGACACAGCTGACTCCGGTGACGCGCTGTAATCGCGCGAGCTTGCCTCGGCGACCTCTCCGTTTCAACAAGTAGACGTGCTCCTAAGTTTCGCGCCAATCTAATCCATGCGCCTAGCTTCAGCTGGCGAACGAACCGTATATCTTTGGTCGCGATCGATCCAGCGTGGTAAAACCCCGATTAGGGCAATATTTTCTAGGGCAACTCGCTCGCCAGCTGACTTAGCACGTAAGGTTTCATCTTCTGGGAAACACACAACTTCTCTCGGGTAATAATCCCGTCTAGACCAGTGAAAAAGTCGATTATCTTGCTTGAAACAATAATTGCTTCCAGACGAGGGCATCGCGAGATGCCCGATGGCAATGAGCATGTATTTAAAAAAAGCTTTGTCTGTTAGAAATCTTTCATGGTGTAGAGCAGTGTTTCCCAAAATTTGTTGAGTCGCGATCCCCCTTTAAAATATTCAAATAACCTGCAACCTCAGCCCCACCCCCCGCCGCCCCGTACAAGGTAAGGTAAATTTAATAAGGTAAAAGAAAACACATGAAAAATAGGTATTTCAGAACATAATTGAGGACCTTGCAGCAGGAGGGGTGCAGCTGCATTTTTTTACAATTTTTGAGTTACGGTGCACGTTTGATGCAAATCCGATAACAAATGCGCGATTTATTGCAAATAAATAAAGATAGAACTATTAATATTAATAATAAAAATATATATTTTTCAATTAGTGTTATCTTTTCAATGTTAAATCAAAGCAATAATTTTATAAACTGTTTTTTCGAATTTACTCGAATTTGATAAAGAGCTTAATAGTAGATATTTAAAAGAAAAACCGAAAAATCCGTGGCGGTCCAAAAAGAAAGAGTTTCGACTCTGTGGCATCATGTGGTGAAGCTCGACCTGCCCCGTGTTAATGAACTTTTTTTCGTGCGGTAACGATTACGCGTCGAATCCAACCACCTTGCACTACCGCCGCGTAAAACTCGAATAAAGCCGTGGCGGTAAAACCGAGAAATCAGAGACAGGGCTCCGTGGGAAGAAGCTGCCGTCAACTGTCCCGTTGGTGGAGCGAATAAAGGAGGGTAACACGTGTTCCGCAGCCGAGGAAACGATCAGGAACACGATTCAGCCTCGCTCAGTCGGCCAGGGAGGCAGCGGCGAGCGAAACGCCGAATAAAAATAGGGGGATCGATCGCGTGGCTGAACGAAAGCGAATTGTTACAGAGGAGAATTTCGTTTGGAAGTTCCGGCAGCCTCGAATTTTAAATCCTATTCCGCCGGAGGGTTTCCTCGAAACTCTCAATGATGGATACATAGTTGACATAGTTCCGATGGGGTGAACTTTCCCGGGGATTGTTCGCGGAACGAATGATCAATCTCACTTTCCCGGCGTTGGCCTTCGCTATTTTAAAAGCTACTCCATTTTTTACATCATCGGAGCTCGAATGGCGTATTTATAGACGATGATGATTCCCGCGTCAAATCGAGTCACGTTGCCAGCAGCGGGCGGAATTCACGTGCCACCGACGCGATCGACGCGATCGAACGCATCGATCAAAGGCAGAATATGTACCAATATTGGCGAACGAATACGGCGAATTGACTTGAAATGGCTGGCGGGTGATATCGCTCGGATCTGACCTGCCGAAATAATTGAGAAAGCGCGTCGAGTTAAAACGAGCCGACGTGTTTCCACACGGTGAGATCGATTAAGCAGCACACTGTATCAGCGCATCAACTATTAAATCGGATCAGAAACTATGTACACCCACTTGAAGCAGTAAAAATGGAATGCCTCGCTCCGCACACAGGAATACTCGAAAGCCCCGCGCGCAATCTCGATCGAGCGATCAAAATTCCGCTAAACGTGATGCTCCGCAGAGAGATACAGAGCGGAAAGTGGTCGAGTCTCGTTGCCAGAGTCACCGAGACTTTTCCCAGCAGAGATCGTTACTGAAAACCCTTTTCGTGCAAGGAAGCTCGTTATCTACCGTCCGCTGTGGCGCGAGAGGGATGCGAAGAGAGAGTTAAACGGAAGGAAGGGGTGCATGTGCGCCGTGGCTAACACCAACACTCGAAATCGAGTTGAATGGTGCAGAGCGGGGGCGTGCGTGTGCGTCGGACTAATCAATAAGTTTCTCCACTGTCGGCTGAACAATGTCTAGCGCGCGGGTCGCCGTGGTATTCGCAGATTTTGTGGAGGATCGTCCACGATGGATCGAGCAGGGTATCCAATCCCCTTATTCACGGTCCTGGCCGAGGAAATTGAAACCGATAGCACGTCGATCAAAGCTGAGAATGCAATTGTCGCCGGTATCGTTTGGATGAAATCTATTCCGAATCGGCTGGGAAAGCTGTCGATTTTAATTTTATCACTAGGTTTTCTAATGGGTTATTTAATAGTGCGTAGTATAATTTTGGTTTTTAAGGTTAAAATGCCACTACCTATGGCTTGGTAGTTTCAATAATTGTATAATGTAACAGTTACTTTATGGGTTGGTATTTTTTTGCAAAATGAAGATGACGAAATTATGGGATCCCTACTGCGTTTAACTTTCTGCACACCCAACTACTTAGACCCAACTGTGAAGCGCAACAAATCAATGTTTACTTCGGTTTCTTTCTCTACTTTCTATGCAGGATTTACCAAAGGATTTACCCCTATATAAATGAATAGATAAATAAAATTACCCTTTGCTTCAAAGCCCCCAGCCTCTCCGCTGAGGAAAGTCAAAGCTTGAGTCTCGAAGCACGTAGGGCGCATCCCGAAACTGGAAGGAATGTTTGGGAAACGGGGCATGTAAGTACATCGGTAGCGAACGCGAGCGGCTTTTCCCCAGAGACAAATCATCAGCATCGGAATTTGCGTAGGCCGCGGAGCTTCCCAGCAACTTGCGCTCCGCAACTTTTTTCCCCCGGATGCAGAGCGAGCCTCGCGAGGGGCAGATTCGTATCGGTTCGAGAGGCGCGTACGTTGAAGGCCGACCAGGAACGAAGGTATCGGTCAAGGTCGCGCAATCGATGCTGGAAACGCGCTCGGTCCGAATGGTAGCTTTGGCAGCGGGCCCTGGCGCGACGCGACGCCACGCCACGCGTTCCACCCTTCGCCAGAAGGAACGAGACAAACGGTCCTTTTTCTGCGCGCGTCCCCGCGATGGTCAGCCGCTAGATACCGAGCCCCTGAGCTTCTCCGCGACCCGAATTTCATCCCTCCGCCCCTTCACAACGATCCTTTCGCGTGACGCTGGAAGAAGGGCGTACCGGGAGAGGAGAGCGAATCCATTACCTGGAGAACTTTGGTCCTCCAAGGACGACTCGCGAGTATCCGGGAGCGGAGGCGCAACGGTCAAGGTCGAACGATCCAAGCTGATTATCCCCCCCGACACTGTGCAACTATTTGGCATTGCACTTTGGCGAGACGCGATTTCACGTCCCTCGATTTGACGGCACGCAGGTCGGGATGAGGAAGGCTTCGGTGGCGATCTAAACGAAAGTTTTCGCGAACAGGGTAATCTTCTGACGCAACAAATGTGATTCAATGGGGAAACTCGAGGGCGGTGCGGGATACCGCACACGTTCCAACGGGTCTAATGAATATTCAGGGGGCACGAGGATCCTCGAAACGGGCGAACACATCCCGAAAAGCCAGGTCGGGCTGTGGATTCGCGTGCTTGTTTGCGTTTCAACTTTTCCACCTCTCCGCAGCCACGTGGAAAATTCCGGGCAAATGGATGTCGACGGCTATCTTTGACTATAATCTTTGAAGATTCAGTGGATACGCTTATTAAAATTTGATAGGTAGGTACATCTTTGCTACTGCGCATGTATCAACCAATTTCCTGTTTCCCCTTTGTATTTTGATTATGATTGCGAGTACCGTAAACTGGGGGAATATTCTGCCATGTAATATAAAAATCAACATTTTTATATTTGCTGCGAGTATTCTATCATAACATTGCACCTTTTGCGAATGTAGGTACATACTTGCAAACTGTGAAAATGCATAAAATTTTCATCCTTTTCCTTCCTAACCCAGACCTGCAGGTTAATTAACCGCCAATGTTCCCCCAGTTTACGGTACCTAAAGGTTTCGCGGCCAAGCCCGTTAGCTAAATAGAATAAAAGTGGGAACGAAATTTGCCCAGAAAAAAGAGGGAATTATGGTATCCTCTGACTGAAGCGAGCGCATCGTCCGTCATCTTCCGCGTATACCGAAGCAATGGAATCATTGCCGTGAAATGAACGTCTGGTCTACTTCCGCGTATCGCGAGCTTCAACGGGGAACGAGCGTTTCCTAGGTGAGCGCGGTATGAGACGTGGTACCTTCTTCAGACTCGGGACGCCGCGCCGGGGAGGATCGGCGTGAACGAGGGGCAAAGAGTAGAGCACGGTGAAAAGAGTGAAAGAAGGTGAAAGAAAGACGAGGAGGTAAATGTGGGGTAAGAAGTTCTGCCTCGAAGCTCCTCGTGCGGGAGTATTTACGAGCAACGAGACGCGAATCGCTACGAACTCGGAAGACGTTTAAGGGGTTAGGCCACCTTGGACGGAGCAAAATTGCAGTCATTTTCGGCACTTTTTTTAGGAAGATACTAAAATAAACAGAAAATTTAATATGAAGCCTGTTATTATACAACTCTCGCCGGAAAAAAATCGTGTTTTTTTCTTACAAAATGGCGGCGGTAGAGCCGTGATACGCAAGATCTTGTGGAGCGACGTTTTCCACTGTGTTCAATCTCACGGCTATACCGTTTGACTTACTAGAACAAAAAACCAAAAAGCTTTATTTTCTGCATGCCTAAAACTATGGAAGTACGTAGCGGTTTTGCGATATCTTGAATATGTTCTGTGGAATTGACACTTTTATAAAAAAAATTGCACTTTTTCTCTCCATGGTCACCATTTCGAGACAAATTAATGTTTCTGGATTTCCCTACGTACTTCCATAGTTTTAGGCATGCAGAAAACAAATCTTTTTGGTTTTTTGTTCTAAGTCAAACGGTATAGCCGTGAGATTGAACACCGTGGAAAACGTCGCTTCACAAGATCTTGCGTATCACGGCTCTACCGCCGCGATTTTGTAAGAAAAAAATACGATTTTTTTCCGGCGTGATTTGTATAATAACAGGCTTCATATTAAATTTTCTGTTTATTTTATTATCTTCCTAAAAAAAAAATGCCGAAAATGACTGCAATTTTGCTCCGTCCAAGGTGGCCTAACCCCTTAACGCGACGGTAATCGTGAAGCTCTTTCTTCCAGCTCCATGAAACGCTATTTTACTATTCACGAGAACTCGCTGCGAGGCTCTGATCCCTTGAAACGGGATAAATCGAACGGGATTAATCGCCTGGAGGAATATGAACCGTGAACCGTGAACCGCGACTCCGTTTCGAGTTTCTAGAATCTGGGGAACACGGGGCATTCCGAGAACGAAGAAGACATAAAGAATCCCAGCTTCAACGCTCTTTCCTCGAAGCTACCTACTCCAGCCTTTTTCGCCGTTCCTTGTTCTAAAGATACTCGGTACCTTTACTCCTGCCTTTTTTATTCAGCTTACAATTAGCGAAGAAGCGTGGTTGGACGCGGAAGAGGGATTTCGGACTACTAAAGGGCAGGATGTGGCTGCAGGCGAGCAGAAAGCGGGCGACGGGGTCAGGAAAAACGATCGAAAAAGGATCGAGCCGGTTACGGGGCAACGGTTCTTCCCCCGAGGAGTCGTTCTTCGGTTCGGGCGGATCGATCGAGGTCCAACGATGAAATATCCTGCCAACTCGGCCACCCGAACGCCCGAACGCCCGACTCTCCCTCGGAATTCTCGCGTGTCGGTTCGCGGAACGGCGCGACCGAGGGAAATGTAGGCTAAGCCGTGCGCGTCCCACCCACGCTTTTTTCCCTCTCGCCGACCCCGCGGAAAAGCTGAATGAAGAGGGAACTGCCGGGAGAGCGCCGCCGCGAGGCATCGGGCAATTTCAAACGATCGAACGGCCCACCCACGCCGAACGTCGCCTCGGACACGTGATTTCCTGGGACACCGTCCGCAGTCGGCCAACGCTGGTGATAGCTGCGATCATCGTGATTAATCACTCGGCCACGAGCCTTGGCGTACATGAGATAATTCAGCGACGACATCCAGTCGTGGCTGAAAAAATTCGCGGCTAGTAAGAATGAGAAAGGAAGAGTTTAAAACAGTGGAGGGCAGTTCGACTGGCTTCGTGGCAAATAAAGAAAGACAGCAATGATTCCATCTTCCAGATGGAAGAATTTGCATAGATGAGATTAATGGGTTAATCCTAAACGCGGCAGGAAACACGTCGAGCAACGGTTGGCCGACTCTTCTGCATTTCGTTCTGGAGGCTAGCCGCATTGTAATCGATTCTACGCAGCGCTTCATCGCGTAAAAGAGCGAGCGTGGGTGGACTCCTTCCCTGTTAGACAATCTGGCGCGGCTTTCGGTCAGCTTCCGGAGACAAGGATTGCTTTGGTTCGCGGAGCGTCTTCAATAATTTATGAAACGCGAAACAACAGGGGTATTGAATAACTGGCCCATACCGCGGACTTTTGATATTGTTATTTTTTTATAGTCACATTCATCTGGATTAGCCAGGCATAGTAATAAGCTGAGGCACATTTCGTAATCCAACAGTACCTACCATTCGAAAGTTTTTAGACGACAGACAAACGCACAAACATACCTGTAGCTAAACTTTCCGCTTTACATATTAAGATTCTTGAATAATTTCCAGTTTAATAATTAAGCCCGCGAGTTTGAAACATCTCCTGGATCTCGCGGTACACATTCGTAGCGCAAAGAATTATTCCAGTGTACCTAAAGGTAGGTCAACATCAAGCTATACATAGGTAACAGGGAGCCCCATCGCGAGAACGAAGGGCAATCTGCAAGTAGCGGCTCGAAGAGCTAGATAGCCACGCGTGTCGAGTTACCTATATGTACATATCTACCAGGGCGATTAGTGCGCCGGAACACGTTCGAAGAAGACACTCGTGTAACGGCGACCCCTCGACTCGATAAAAATCAGGGTGAAGCTCCTCGTGATACGCAGGATCCCCCTCGTGAACACGGCTCGTGCTATCCCCCTGCACCCCTTGGCGCGCAGCAAATATATCGACATAATCGTTCCCGTGGATACACGCAGAAATATTCCGTGCTTCGGGCCCCGTAGCGTTGTAATCGGGTGTTTCCTCATCACAGCGGATTGAAGCGGTGTCAGGTCCTCCGCTTCCACGCACGGGGCACACCGGACGACAGGACATTGTCCATTATCTCGCGCCCTCTCCCACCCTCCGCGCCGCCTCTACATCGGCCGACCTCTGCTATGCTTCTCCCTTTTAGGACCCCGCGCCGCGGCTCACGCGCGTCGCCCCTCGGATTTCTTCTGAGCGATCTCCTCGCGATTTTCGCGCCCGCCGCGATTCAGGACGAGAACGAATTAACGCGCACTTTCTACCCGCTATCTGCCGCGAGAAGAATCGCGTTTCTCTCCGCGGACGCTTCCCACTGTCGCTTTTCGTCCGACGCGACGGTGACTTTCGACGCGCGTTTCGCGCCAATCCGCGATGAATGGAAGAAGAAAACGATCCGGACACCTCCGGTGATTTCTAATTCGATGCATCCCGCGCGCACTCTGGCCGACCAACTCTGCTCCTTTCCACTCCTCTTGTCTTCATTAGCGACTTTCTTTCCCATCGCCCCTCCTTTCCATTCTAATCTGCCGTTGCGTTGGACGTTGCGGGTTCTCGTGACCGGGCGCCTTACATTCCGAGCCCCCAGGTCGGTGGTGGCCGATTATTCCGCGGAAGGTCATGGTTCAAGGCAGAGCAGACGGTTGCCGGGAGACCGACGCTCGATTCTGACGTTAAATCGAAAGGCTTATCTCGATCTGATTGCGCACACGCCCACCCCTGCTCCGGGATCGCCCGCTATTCATTTCTCGCACACCGGGGATGAAGGAGCGCGATGCTGGCCAAGTTGTCTCGATACCCTTCGAAGCTCACCCCGAGACGCAGCTCTGGTTCGACTCGAGTAGGGTAGGGGAGACCGGGGCAAGTTGATTTTTTCATTTATTTTCTACGAATTTTCTCAACTTTTCAGCCCTAGATACCTACTAATAGGTATATAAAAGTGAAACGTTATCTGTTCGTCCTTTTTTTCACGCCTAAACTAAGTAGATTATAGATTATATTATATTATATTATGGGCTATTTCTTATTTTTTGTAGGCTTTTTTATTCACGAAACATTATCAATAATTACGGGGTAAAAGCGGCTAACGGGTCAGCTAAGTAGTTTACAATACATTAAAGAGGAAGGACCAAAGTATATTTCAGCAGATTTGTTGTTAAGTAATTAATTTTCAGAAAAATCAGAAAAATCAGAAAAATCAGAAAAATCAGAAAAATTGAAAACTCAGAAACGTATCAACGAGCAGCGAGAGAAATCTCGTAGAAACTTAAATCGTTCTCGCTGACACAGATCCGAACGAATCGTGTTTCTCGCCTGGATGTCTTTAAGTCTTTACGCGTCTAACGTTTTCAGGAGCCGCGGCAAATCGCGTGGGGGACAGGCGAAAAATTCGTTCCGGCGCAGTAATCGCCTATCTGTGTCTGCGCTCGGAGAAACTAGCTCGGTGAAAAGCATGGGAAAATGTAACGAGATCGAGATACGCTCGCGGCGCGGCGCGGCGCCAGAAAATTTCGTGTCTAAAAGGCCGAGCCTCCTTTCGCGGAATCCTCACGAATGAGAAGTCGGAAATGCCGATTGTTCCGCTCTTTTAATCAATCAGACCCGATCGATCAATCATCCGTGGCGCGAGCAAAGCCGTTATTGTTACACCCCTAACGAAGCGATTCACAACTGTGCCAAAACATGTCCGGCGGCCACTTCACTTCCCTGTCCCTCTGTAACCCAGTTCCGACGAATCTCCACGTGCAGATGTTTCGCCATAGAATGCATTTGCGGGGTAATAATTAATGACGAATAATTAGCCAACCCCGTCTAATTAAACGGACGAGGGCTGTGCGATCCGTGTCGGAAAAGGGCGGAGTTCGCGAGCGGGAGATACGCTCGATGACGGGATTCTAATTCCCGCGACACGGAGCCGGAACGGGGCTGCTCTCTCCAGCGTCCAATTCCAGGAGAAAAGCGAAGCGTCAGCGACTACCGATCGCGAAATAATAAAATCACCGAGGCCGACGCTCTGGCTCGGGTCCAGAGGACTTCCGGTCTTCCCTGCTCTCGCACGACTCTCTCAACAATATACCCGTACGTGACTCATTCTCTGCGGGGATCTCGTTTTCCCGCGGATTCGCATCGATCTCGTTCCGTGCCAAGGGATTACGGATACGTGCACCGAAACTGACCGAACTTGGATAACTTTCCCAGCCTTAACAACATTCCTTCATTCCCGTTCTGTAGACTCTGCTAATTTTTACAGCCTGCCGTTTAACAAACTCGATCTGATGATCCGTTATCGATATTCCGTTACAGAAAATGTAGTAGTTCTGTTATGTTCTTGAAAAATCATAATGTTTTGCTTTTAGTTGTAATGCTTGTCTCTACTAGGTATGTATCGGTTACTCCTATTTTTCTTACTAAATGGGTCTTACCCCTGCAAGAGAAATAGAGAAATAGAGAAGTAGACAAGTAGACAAGTAGACAAGTAGACAAGTAGACAAGTAGACAAGTAGACAAGTAGAAAATTAGAGAAGTAGAGAAGTAGAGAAATAGAGAAATAAAAGCTAAAGAACTAAAGGAATAAAGAATTTCAGTTTCATTTTCCCTCTATACTCATTGAATCGAGGGATACCTTTTTCCTCTGCACGAAGCTTTCAGTTACGATGAATATCTAATAACTAATGGGACTATCCCGTTTATTTAAATAAGTAAATAGGTAAATATCGTGGGCGGGAACTCGTTAATTCCTATAGTTTAGGTAGCTAATTGGAAGGTTCGAGGAGGAGGAGGAGTGGTTCTATTGTTTGGGTTCCTCTGCCCCTGCCGTACCCGTAAAGATGTATTACGGGGCCGTTAAGGCGAATAAAAGGAAGTAAAAGGGCATGTCCTTTAACCGCGCCACGTCCGCCCGAGTACGCCGCGCCGTAGCATCGGAAACGGTTTACGAACCGTCGGCGGAATTTATGTCGCGTGCATCTCGTACACGTGCGGGAAGCGTTATATTCCACTCGTCGAAGGGTGCACGATATCGTGCATAACGCGGTTGCAATGTAAATCGTCCCTGGATATCGACCGACCATGAACGGAAGATAGAACGCAACCGAGTCGCCTCCGCAGGGGTAGACGGGCGAACGAACGCGTAATCGCCGCGTTTAAGCGGATAAAACTGAACTATGAATTGTCAGAGCCGTGGATGCGCTTGCATCTGGCATTTCCATACCTGAGGTCGCGCATAACTTCTAATTAGGCTCGACTAGCGAGCGAATATGATGGAACTTTTTGCATAAATTGTTCCGTTCATGGGTGCACGCGGTAAGAAAACACCGTCATCGTGTAATATAACGATTAGCCAACTGTTGCTTGGCAATGCCTGAGCGAACATCTGCGTTTAACCGCAGGCTACCAGGATCATTTGAAATTTATCAACAAGTTTGGCAACGATTGATTATTCTGTTTGAAGAGCCTCCGGTAGAAAATGTATCGAAACTTTTAAAACTAGATTTTTAAAGAAATTCCTCTAGCATCTATTACCTATATGTAGAAGAGGTGTTATTCTCGGAGAAAGTGCCTAGGTACTTGAAACTGCATCTGGTCTGAGGATAATACCTTTTATACATAGAATAGACGCCAAAGGAATCTTTTTAAAATACTAATTTTGTGGTGAAAGTCACCAGTCATCCACTCTCCGATTTCTTCTAGCAATTCGTGAAACTTGCAAACAAGTAGGTTTAAAGAAGCGGTTCTAACGAGCCGTAGAGGTGCACCGGCACGCGATCTATTACGTCGCGAAAGGGAAAAAAATTGCCGTGCTAAAAATACTGCCGTCGTCGTCCGTACGAGGTTCCGAGTAGCTGCCCGATAATAGCGAGCACCCACGTCTGCCGAGGTCTACGTACAGCGTACAGAAATTACCGTTTTAGCCGAAAGCGGAGAAACTTGCTCGTCGAGATCCGCTTGTACCCTCAGTTTTCGCCTAAAGTCTAAAGCTTATAAACGTTGGATGAATGGAGTTCCGCTTACCGAGTCGAGTGGTCGACGAAAGAGCCGCCGTCGAGGAGTCGCAGCTTGGCGAACAGCACCGCGTTCACGAACGGCACAGCGGTCAGCTCCTCCAGGTCCACCTCCACCGAGAATTTGTACTTCTTCTTCTTCATCATGAAGGCCATCTCACCGCGACCGGGACGCACTTCACTTTGATCGCGTTTGTCACACGGCCGAGCACTCGCTGCCGCGGTGAATCGAGGATGAGAGAGCGTTCAGCTCCAGCTTCCAGCGAAATTCTACGCGCTGCGAACAACGCGGCTGGACCGGCCGGCTCTTGCAGCGAATCGTCCAGCAGCTTTTACCAAAATACTTCTCCTCTATTTCGCGCTACTACTCTACTTCGGCTGATCCACGAGGTGAGTCGCGCCGCGACGGATCCAATTCTACGATCTGGTCGATCTCAGGCGACGAGACTGAACGCTTGAAGCCCGCTGAGCTGATCTCCGTCGAAGCCTCGTCGACATCGTTCCCCGTGATCCTCCCGACGCTACTCACAAACAGCAATTACCCTTGTACGCCATCCTCGCCGTCGAGGCTGCAAATTAAAACGACGCATCCATTAGAAAAACCCCGAGACCCGCGTGTCTGCGTTTTTAACGATACCTGCGTGATAGACCGAGGGTCGGTGGTGGTCGCGGTCGTCGCGGTCGTCGCGGATCCAGAGAGTTTCCTTATAGGAGCGTAAAAACCGAAACGATCGACCTTTACGGACACTACCGTCTTTCATTGCATCTCGTTAACTCGCCAAACGGCTCGCAGCGTACCGTTTTACCTACCATCTGCCGCGTTCTGCTTCGCGAGCGGATCAATCGAGCTTTCGTTCTAACTTCTCAACCTAACGCACGTGAGTCTACCATGTTGCTAATTGCAAGCTTCAGGGCCACGCGAGGTACACCCCGAGATTTATGTTTCAGCGGCTGTTTTGACAATGGTAATTGCAAGCGAAAACCAACTTCCTGGAGTCGAGTTTCAAGCTACAAAGTAGGTGACGGCGTCTAGGAGCACGATGCACTCGGCGAGCAAATTATTAAACGCCCTCGGTCGTTCTGTGATGAATCGCTCGATCATTCACAGAAAATACTACGTGCTACACAACTCTACAGTTGCTTTGGTCGCATTCCCCTTAACGCGACATTTCGCCAAAACCCATGGAGGAAACAAATCGGATACACCGAGCTAATCTCTAGAGTAGTCTAGAGATAATAGCGCGCAACACCTGCGACTCTACACAGTACACACCCTGCATGATATCAGGCAATGCCACGAGCTCTGGGAATTCCAAGCACACAGTTTCAATGGAGATTTTGGGTTTCTAGAGTTATCGATGTGTCAGTATATAGGAACTTACAGGGCCGGAAGTGTACTGGAAGAGATCACAAAGGCGGTCGGTTTGGTCGTTAGCGAAAGTTTCAACGAGAGTAGATCGCGATCCGCCGAAATTAAGTCGAACCTCCAACAACCTTGGGCGCGCTGAAAACGCGAACGGCACACAAGACACTAGTCCTCCGCAAAGAGGGAAATTACACTGTCAGCTGCAAGTGGCACTAGAATATTTATACTCGTCGTAAAGTAATCGGGAGGAGAATTTCATTTAGACCGATAAGATAAGGACTTTTTTTTTAGCAACGAAAGATTTCTTGAAACGTTTCCTGGGACTGAGGCCACCTTCCGCTGTTCGTAACGCCTTATTGTTATCTTTTATTTATCGCGAAATAAATCGACAGCCACGTAAACGTCCCGCGTCACGGAACTGCCGATCTTTTCGATCGAATTAACAGAGGATGTCCGCTTATCGATGAGTCACGTCGATAAGATTGACGAAGCACAATGAGAATAACATTTTGGATTATTCTCAGCGGATAAGGAAGCTCTGCCACCCAGGTATGTATGTATTGCAAGATGTAGGCACGTATGTATGTAGTATATCCGTCGTCTTTGTTCCGCGGCAGCTTTCTCGAAAGCCTCGCGTCGATTATTTCCTAACCAATACCGAAACGAGTGGAACGTTGACAATGCGATAATTCCCGCTTTGTGGCCGAGAATAAACTCGATTGAGAAAACCGGCAATTAATCGGAACTGCTGGGAGAAAGTACTCTCCTATCCGCAAGCTGATTTAGTGGAAACGGGAGAAACCAAGGTCAACGGTGTTTTTCTTAAAGACTCGTTTAGTAAATAAAGTTTCCGCCTAATTAACGACACTGATAATTAATCCTCAGATTTCGATTACGCGAACCATCTGTCACGTGACTGAACTCTATTCCGTTCGAAGGCAATTCTATGCTTGGAAATAGTTTTTCTAAATCGAAAGGATAGGTAGCTACGATAAATTTTTTTACCCCGAGAAAATTGAAAAATGACGAACCGAGACTTTTGCTCGGTCCACTCTGTACGACGTAGAATTTTTCGCAACCACACGGATCACTAGCGATCGTATTCTGTCCAGATACCTATAACCTATAACCTATAACCTATAACCTATAACCTCTCGTAAAAAAAACCGCGAAACGAACCCGCGAGTTTTCGATGTAATTTCGGGCGTGAAATGACGCGTGAATAATCGCGGTGACATTTTCCACCTGACGTTCAGCTTTTCTAAAGATATAAAATTACTTACGCGGGTCTAAACACCAGCGAGCGATACACCGTCCAGAATTGGTCCGTCGGGGACACTGATTTTTCAACTCGCCGATGGACATCCTGCTAACTACAACACGATCCCTACCACTCCTCGCTAAACGACTTTATCAGCGACAAACGAGACACATCGCGGCCGTATCGCGGCAAACAGTAGCAACAATAGGTGCGTACATACTCGAGGCAACGCGTCGCGTAACGTCAAGATGCTATTCGACGGTTTGATGGGTTTTAAAGAGGTCCATTGAGAGCACGAGACACAGCCGGGGAGAGGAGGAACGGTTCGCGAGCAGGCGATACGTACTATCGCCTCATGATGGCAGGTGCGGGACAATTTCCGTTCTTCACTTTATAACCTCTCCTCTCGTCTCTCCCTTGACGTTTCGTGCCAGCGTACGGCCCCTGGCCCGTGAACCTGTCAAATCTCACGGCGACGATCTCGGATGGATGCTGACGGGATCGCGGTGTGCCGCGAGATTATAAACGACGACAGATACGCGACGCCTCCGAAAATGAGGCAAGGGGGAAAAAGCCGTGATCTCTGAATGGTACTCACTCGTCTTCGACTACCAAGTCCCGATTCCCGTCGATGCTAGCCGACCTCGCACATCCTCACACTTTTCATGATCACAAGCTCGGCCACCTCCGGAAACACGATATTATAACGAGCCTCGATACGGGATACCGAAAATTTTAAGGGGCACAGAAAAAAAAAAACGTTTCCTCGCATTCGACGGAACGGAGGTCGTCTGTGGACTGACGCGTCTCGACTCCAACTCGCTGTCCGACGCAGCCGCGCCACCTGCCGGCGAGTCCGCGCAAGCTGTCCCTCGAGCGAGGATCCTATTGGCCACAGCAAGGACGCACCGTGGACGCGACAAGCTACCCGATTGGTCGACGTTTCGGGACAGTTTCCAGCGCGCGTTTAAGCCGCTCTGTCGCTGGCATCGAATCACTTCCGTTTCGTCAAAGAAACGAGCGACGTTTCCTCCAATTAAAACGAACGTTTGAAAAGAAAAGCTGCCGCAATGAATATAAAACGTTCGCGACCTGCTGTCACGTGAAATAGGTATGATATGACTATAGATTTCGAGAAGTTTGCGTGCTACGCATCGAGACTGTACTACCATAGACATTCGTCACTTTTCGAATTTCGTTGTCTACTTTACCGACAACGCTTACTGACAGCCCGAAATTCAAATCAATTACTTACTTAACAAGAGGTTAAATCAATATCCCGTAGATATTATTTAATTCTCCATTTAGAGACTAAACCATGTAACGTTGATTCTATTTCTGAAACTAATAAATGTAGTAATAGTATTTTTCTCTGGCGCAATTGATTCATTTTGGAAGGCTCGCCTCGATAGTCTTTTTTAAGTAGATAGTACCTATTGTTTTTGTTGCTGTTTCTCGGAAATCCAGCTCCTGTCAGTCCTTTCCTTACACTAATTTCTACTTACAACCGAACGGTTTATCGTTACACTTTTTTCTTCGTGTCGCTATATCCGCCCTCGCGCCTATGTAGCTGCCCCTTCTATCGTTATGCCGTACCTACTCGAGTGCGGCAAGGGTGATCCTGTTTATAAATACCTAAATATCTAAATACAAAAGATCCACGGCACGGGGCGATAAATCGTCAGAGTCGATTCGAAGTTGTTGCGCGCTTCGAGTCAACCTCGTCCGCAATTCGTCGTAGCGAGGCAGACCAGAGGCAGACTTCCGGGACCTTAGTGCTCGAATGGCCGACGCCAAGGTTGTCTTTTCTGTCAAACAGGATCACTTTGGCGACCAGTGAAATCATGTAAACCTTTACCGGGGCCCGGTGGAGAAAGGAACCGAGGATCGAGGAATCGGGGTGTGTCCACGGCTTTGATGAACGACAAAGCGAGAAGAGGCACCGGTGTCCCCGCAATTTTTCGATCCAGCGAGAGGGTAATCCCTGTTGTTTGCTGGGGGTGCGACTAAAGGCGAGCAAATAAAAAGGAAAGATCGTACGGCGCACGCACGATTCTCGGTTCGCTGGAGAATGATAATCAGATGATTAACAAGCGAAACGTTCGACTGGCAATACAACGTTATGAGTTCGAGTTAGTGTTACTTTTAGCGATGTCGCGTCGAATATTTTGGCACGCGCGAGCCACGCTTCGCTTTACGCCAGCGAGCCAGCACCCGAACGGATCGTGTCGATAAATAATCGGGGCCTTCGCGCTCGACCGTTCAGGGAATTCCGTTGGTGGTTGAGATTCTTCCGTTTCGTTATCATCGAATTCATTACTCAGATGGTATTCTCAGGTTGCTAAAAATAAATCGTTACATTATACGTGGCCGATATATAACGAATCGAATGCATTCGTTGGTGAGAAGTGCATTCCCCTTTTGGTTTCATCTCGTTCCATGAATAGAATACAAATATTATGTATCTCTTTTGCGCGCACTGCTGAAGCACGCTCAGTTTTATCTTTAGATTTTTGTGCCGTCATCCGTGCCATTGGTCTTCTAAGCATCTCTTCTTTAGTTTGCGTCCCAATTGTTTGCCGCTTTTAAGAAATATACAGTTTGGTAGACGTAGTTCTCGCACAATCCCTCTTGCTTGTTGTGACAAGGATAATTTTATGCCCGACGCTGTAGGCATAGTTATGGAGGATAGTATGAGTGTTAAGTCAGTGGAATCAGTGGCGACAAGCGACGAATACGAGTTTGTAAATGACAGAGGCAACGGCAAGCAGCAGCAGCAGCAAACTTTGCTGGAATCACCTATGTTGAAAATTGCCAACAACGGCAATCTGGAAGATCTTGAAAATAATCTTCAAGAGGTTTGCATACATTGGTTTCTCTACGCGGGCACAATAGCTTTATTTGGTTAACAACTGATGAAACCGCAGGTATTGACGGAGGACTCGAAGATGGAAAGCAACGACTATAAAATTGTGAGCAGCGTACAACAGAGCGAAGCAAAGTCGAAGAAAGTGGGGCACAGCGAATTTTACGATGTAAGTTCTTGTATGATCGCGTCGGAGAAGCAGGATATCATGAAGCCGGAAGATTACACAGACGAAGGTACGGGCTATTTTATTTAAACGACGGCTGGGAATTATGAAAGATGAAAACCTAAAGCATTGATATCCTGGAAATAAATTCTCTAGCTCACGTCCAGCAAGAGTGTACCATTTTCAACGGTGTCACTTACTTGGGATCTGCGACAATAAATGCGCCAAAGTCAGAGTGCGAGATACAGCGCAACATGAGCATATTAAACGCAGAGCAGTCTCTTAATCTAGGAATCAAAGTATCTGTTTCTGTGCCTAGTAGTTCTCAAGGTTCCGTTGTGTACGTACAAGCAGAGAGAATTCTAACAGAATGTCGCGTTTCGTACCGCATCATCGTGTGTCATCGGTTTCTGTGCTTGCAGCTCGTACGACGCTGCAACGCAACAACCAATCGCGCACTACGAAGTGCAACGCATCTTGTTTTACGCACGCGGAGAAAGTTCCGGATCGTGTGCGGCATGTTTTGCTTTCACATGGTCTCACGGGGATACATTGGAGTCTGCCATTTATCAATGTCATGTTTTTCGTTGCGATATACCAGAAGCGGTACGTTCCTCGTACTCTCTCAGATGCACGGGTTTAAAATTCTCCCGAAAACCTAAGAATGCATTGTTTCGTCGTAGGTGGGCCAAGTCTCTGCCTGTTTTTCCAAAGCATTTCACAGAATACCACGATCGATGACCAGCTCTTTAACGGGAAGCGATTTCAATGGTTTCAACATCGGAAGCGAGAAAAACAACTCCCGAGTGTTTATTTTTGAAGTGACAATGGAAATAAAAGAGGACGACGGGAAGGGGAGCTTCGGTACAGTTCCGAAGGACCGAAATTCTTTCAAACTCAGAAGTAACGTTTTCAAGCAGGTGTGCTTGAGTATCCAGCAAGTGTCCAGTAAAGAAGGAGGAATTACGCTGGAAGTGGAAAGGTGTTTCGGAGTGCTCGTCAGTCCTGGTCGGAATGTTAAGCACAGCGATATGCGGTTGCTTGAAATGCAAGTGAACAGTGGTCCAATAATACAAGATAAGCAATGTTACAACATATCCGGGCACTGGGATCCTGCAGATCCAGCTTTGGAGACCCTTAACGTAGAAACCCCCAGGGAAGGGAAGATATTCATGACAGTCGCTGTTGATTTAGTGATACGCGACATCCGGGAACCCGTTAGGTTCATAATAGAAACATCGGTGAAAGTGTTCCCGCAGAACGAGAGGTTCTGGTACTTTAATAAGCGAAACCTTGTACAACAATTTTACCTTAATTCGAAAGAAATAATATCCGGGGACGGAACGGAAGTCCACTATGAAGTGCAAAGTATAGAAACTTCAGGGGAATTAGACAGAAACAGATTGAACCTTGCTCTAAATTTAGCATCATTGATTCGATCGCCCTCTTTAACTAGCATCGACACACTTACGCCCAAGGAAGAAATAGATTCAGGTTGAGAAAGAAACTTTAGACTCTTTGCATCTCCACAATTAGTGGAGAACGGTATGAATACGCCACTGATGTATTTGAATTTTATTTTAGACGGAGATGAACCGATGTTGAGCGGTACGGGCGAAGTATCGAAAGATTGTTCCGCGGATGAGCTGGCCAGCTGGGCAGAAGTTCTGGACAGTTGGCAGGTTAACGAACAACGGCCGAAACTTCTGATAAAACTTGCAAAGCAAGGCATTCCCGAAGCGCTGCGCGGCGAGGTATGGCAGCGCTTAAGTAATTGCGATAACTCGCAAGAAATGATGGATAGATATAGAACGTTAATTACCAAGGTAAGTCGGGCAATAATATACTAGAAAGTGCAGATAATGAATGCGATAACTGTATTACGGCGCATCTACAGGAGAGCAGTTGCGAAAGCGTTATTTTAAGAGACATTAACCGAACATTTCCTGCCCATGACTTTTTCAAAGAAACTGGTGGTTTGGGGCAAGACTCTTTGTACAGAATAAGTAAAGCGTACGCAGTGTACGACGAGGAGGTTGGATATTGCCAGGGACTTAGTTTTTTAGTTGCTAGTTTACTGCTTCACGTA
Source organism: Andrena praecox (assembly GCA_963932275.1). NCBI lineage: Eukaryota > Metazoa > Arthropoda > Insecta > Hymenoptera > Andrenidae > Andrena > Andrena praecox. Next base: position 306,072 of record OZ010732.1, read on the forward strand.
AGTAATCGTCATGCTTCGGCTGCAACAGCGATCTATTTAGGGCGTTTAATGAGAGGAAAAACGTTAGGTATTTCTTGTAGATGCCGGAGGAACAAGCCTTCTGCGTTTTGGTTAAATTAATGTACGACTACGGTCTAAGAGATTTGTACAAGGACAGATTTGACAATCTCCACATGCGATTTTACCAGCTTAATAGATTAATAGAGGTCAGTCGCTTATTCTTTGCACGAGAGTGGAGAATTATGGGAACGATTATTTATAATCACTTTTGCCCCTTTTAGGATCAGTTGCCAGAACTTTACAAACACTTCTGTGATCGTGGCGTAGAAACACACATGTTCGCTGCACAATGGTTTTTAACCCTGTTTACAGCCAGGTTTCCACTTTATCTGGTCTTTCATATCCTGGATGTGTTTCTTTTGCAAGGACTCGATACATTGTTCCAAGTCGCTCTTGCGTTGCTAATGGTAAGATCCGAAACGCGTGGCTACAATTTCCACATTCTTGCCCTGGAACATGTCATCGGATAAAGACGCGTGTTTCTTTAGCTGTGCAAAAAGGAGCTACTTCAGTTGGATTTCGAGAGTATATTGAAATACTTCCGGGTGCACCTGCCGAAACGTTGCCGGAACGAAGAGGTGTCGCGGTACGTTATGAAGTTAGCCTGCTCGGTTACGTTAAAGAAACTGAAGAAGTACGAGGCAGAGTTTATGACGCTGAAAGGTAACTTCATATTTTATGTTTGAGCCACACACACACACACACACACACACACACACACAGAAATACACACTCACTGATGCCACTGTACACTCGGTAAATCGTGTGCATGCGCAAAATCTGCATACGGTCGACGAAACGTTGTCAGGTGGTTGTATGTAAATCTACATTTATTTACACTGAAGCATCACACGATTCAGCTTCGTCGCTGTGTTCTTAGAATTAATGTTTCGTTCGACTGTGTGAGTTGTGTATCAAATGACTTGAATGGAAGTTTAACTCGCACGCGACGCTTCTCGTTTACTGAGATCGAGGTAGAATAGACCAAATGGAGAAGTCCTTCAGCTAGTCTCGATTTCTCAAGAAAAACTGCCAACCATTTATTGCTAATTAAACGCTGAAAGGAAACGTACTCGTGTACTACTCATACCAAAGCATAAGGTGTCTCGTTCTAGTCTCGCGAACAAACTACTCTAAGTTGGTGGGCATCGCAAAAATCATTTGATACCACAACAATGTATGTCCCTTTGCTCTCTGTTACCGAGGAAACATTTGTTGCACAAAACAGGTGGTGGTTGATCGGTATACAACTCTTAACGTAGTGTGAACGATAAGAATTGTATAGCAAAATACAATTAGCGATTAGAAAAGACAAAGATGCAACATACCTGCTCGTTAGTGGGATGAAATCTCAAAAAAAAAAAAAAAAAAAAAAAAAGAGAGAGAAAAAAAACGGAAAAACAACATTAGCAGATTATTAATACACTGCTTTGGTTTCTTTATCGAACTATTTATTTTGTAATATTTATAAATTCCTTCGAATCTTGTGTTGTTTGTATATAATAAATGTTTTCATGCTTACTAGGCAGAACGGCTTCGTATTCTACACTGTCTTGTACTGATTTTTTATACAGAAACTTTTTTATTTATTACTTGTTGGAAATAAATCGTCCGTTTAGAATATCGTTTTTTAGTTTTGTCTCTTTACCTGTGCACACCCTGTCCCACTCGAAATGCTTTAGTTGGATTCAATGCATGAGATAAGGCAGTTGTACATATGTCTATTCGCTTTTTAGCTTTCATTTTACTAACTACTAACTGTCCCGTAAGAATTGTCACGGAGCCTAACCGGGGATCAACACGTTCGCCAAACACTGGCAATGCGACGACGATAGATAAATATTGCAAATAATCAGGTGGAGTAACAATTACATCCATCTTCAATGGCACTGTGGTCGTAAGATCACGTAAAATGTGATAGAACGTACAGCAATACAGTTTTCAGCTGGCATACTCTGTTCCATGCCACTTGAGCGCGTTCAAATTTCATTTATCAGCACCATATCTACACATTAAACGCGAGCTATAAGTGGGTACCGACGGTGTAGTTAACAGCTGTGCCAGCAGTTTAAAATTGGCCCATGGTATGTTCTGCACAGGAAATGTGCAGTGGGACATTGGTATCTGCTTTTGTAAGATATCGCGTGTCCGTCAGTAGCGTCGAAGCCATCTGCTTTTAAAGAAATATTTCACTGTCGCGGTAATGAGCCACACGGTAAAAGCTTCGATAAAGAGTAAGGCTGTGCTAACAATATTCTTACGCAACCGTACGTTTTCAATACCATAGTTAATAGTATAGATTCCTCGGAAAGCAAAGAAACTGCGGGATTAATATACGTATCTCTAAATGCTACATATAAATAGATAGTATTTTACGTTCTACTCTGTTACGTTGCACATTGGAGGAGGCTATTAATTGACGTGTGATATACGTGTCTGCGATACAGAGGCGCAGGAGAACGCGGACGAGTACAGCAACGAAGTGGAGCAGCTACGAGGCACAGTGGCCAGGAATGAAGAAGAGAAGCAGAGACTAGAAGCTGAGTTGGCTCAAGTTAAAGAGATGCTGAAACGAGAAGTGGCGAGGGCGGATGCAGAGAGTCGTCGTAGCAATGTGATCATTACTGAATACAAACAGGTACACGCATACAAACGCTACTCGAAATAAAATAAAATAAAATATCAGCGGAATGCCTCCTACATCTAATTGTTTTAGATCTGTCAACGCCTGGAGGACGACTACAACGCTGCAAAGACCACCCTCAGCGAATTACGGGTAAGCCTCATTCAAGCTTCTTCCCCACACAATCTTCATAAGAAACTGTTCTTCGCAGTCGAAGGTTTCCAAGTGCGAGAAGTGCAGAAGTTGCTTAATGGATTCGTCCAACATACTGGCAGACATCTCGCACCCTTTGGAGAATCGGATAGACCCTATGTTGCACAGGGTGCAGGAGAGGGTGCGAGAACTAGAATTGGAGCTGGCGCAGACGAAGCTGGCCCATGTTGAGGCTGAGTGCAGAAATCAGGTAACCAAAGGGTCTCCTTGCTACAGACTACCTTCTTGCGAGGCCTAGAGTCATGAACACTACGTCGCACTGGCTCGTTTTACAGGATTTGACGCATCAGTTGCACGCAACTGCTTCCGAACTTCAAGCAGCGAGGAATAGCTGGCCGTGGCTCAGTAAAACATTGTCCACAATAAAAGAGGCGGCGAATAAAAGGGAGGGAATGGCCCCTTCCTTGATGAAGGAGCTGAGACGGGACAGCGCACCAGGAGGTGACATGCATCACTTGATACATTCCCGTAGCCGTGATACTCGAGATAATCTCAAAGAAGTTGTGTGATGCAGTAAGTATCAGTCTGAGCCCAGATGCACGCAAGGTGATTGCGGTATTAGTGTCTAGCCTCTAGCGTTTCCCTTGTAAGTGACCGGTGTATGAGTAGAAGCACTGGTCACTAATAACGCTAACACCTTGAATGTACGTTAAGTTAAAAAGATATCTGGATCACGGTATGGGATATAAAAGAATGTGACTGTGACCAGGCAGAGCGACGGAGGAAGAGCTAATATTTTACAAGGAGATCTACTTGAGACAGAAACTAGAATACGCAATGAACGTCCACGATTACACGTAGTATTCTACTCGGTCTACTAAGGACACGTGCTCGGTGTATTTTTCGTCAGGCGTTTGTCACGCGCTTTTAGCGAGGGCAGCTTTATCCCACCATAATGATATTTCGAACCACAGATATTTCTTGTTAAGAGTTTGTTATTTTTTTTCTCGAGTATACTCGTTTTATACCTGAATTTCGTCGCGTATATTTGTTATCCATTGAAATCTATTCTTCTTTTCCGTTCGCGCTTTAGCGAAAGGTTTCACGCGAGAGTTAGAGTGTCCCGTCGCCAAGCCAATGGTGTCGATTAGCAGGCGGGACGCGTTTCACGCGTAATCCAGAGAGATATTATACAATAGATGTTAGTGATAAGTACGCTGCTAAGTTTTCTATGAAACTAGTCTAAGAGGCGAGACGATAGAAGCGCTATAGGATCCTGCTGTACATAGAATACAGTATACAGTACGTTCGGGCAACTAACAAACGCGACATAGGCTGCGGAAAATTGGAGATTCCATTGTTCCGGCTGCAGTTTCATTTACTTTTTTGTACCGACTCATTACGGCGACATTCCGAAATAACACGAGTACCTACGTTTCTCCACTTCGAAAGGTGTGTCTTGTTTCTTGTTGTACGCGCTTTCAAGCCACCTCTCTGAATCGCCATACGTAACATATCGAGCTGTTCAATTTCCCTTTTTTTTTTTTTTTTTTTTTTTTTATACATATCCTCGTTTGTTTGCCAGCGAAGCAACAGGACGGTATTAACAGACGTGCTGTCATCTGTCGTGATATGGGACACCATTCTCTTTCTTTCGTTCATTTTTCGAGGGTTCGCATGGTTCATATCTAATTGCCATCCGCTCTTCGTTTCGACAGAGTCTGTGCGAGCCAGACGTAAGGCCATAAATTACGTTAAGGCACTAATTAGCATCAGAATTTAATCAATCTTGCCGTTACGTACAAGTGAATATGACACGAATAACGATCGCGTGTTCGAAAACGCTCGTAAGCATATCTTAGATCGTGAGCTACAGTATATTCTCGTTGTAAGATCGCAACTCTCTGGACCCGACAGGGAAACAACTAAAAAGTATCCAAATCACCTTGATGGGGAGAGCGGCGATTATAAAATTAATAAAAAATCTGACGATCTTGCAGCAAAAATTTACTATAGCTTGGTAATTAGTGCCATCGTTCGTTCGTAAAAAAACCGTGCGCGTTTATTAATTTCGAGCTGCTGACACCATAAAGATCGTTGAACAGTTTACGGTCTCAGCAGTTGAATATCGTGCCATTATCTTTCATGGCGAAGCTTGCGGAAGAGATTGGCGACGATAATATTCCTTTCTTCTTAAAATAATTTAATTGGATTTATGTTTGTCGAAATAATATTTACCGAATAATATGAGATCTAAAGTGAAGTTTATGGTCGCACTAGAGACTCATACAATAGTTAAACAATAAAACGACAGTCCTGCATCTTACAAGAAATGGAAGATCTACTTTCTGTAAATACTAAAAGGAAGACAAATCAATATTCTATACAGATAAGCTACTAACAGGTCATGTAAAGATTCTAGGATTACTACGTATGTATCACTGTACACCTTGTAATGTCATTCCACTATTATTGAAATAAAGAAGGATAATCGTATCTGTCTAATTCGACAAGTGTCTTTTGGTGACGTTCTTAAAACGACATTCGGGTCCAGAATACACGAAGAACCAGTCCATTCGTTTGGAAGATACGATTTTATTTATATGTGTTCGTCCAAAATCGGCAACCGTGTGAACGGAACGATATGCAGTTTTAGTCTTGTGGAGATATTTCAACCGTCATAAATATCAACGCAATGCTTTACTAAATAGTTAAATGTAGACGATTAGGCGAAATAAATTGTAACGTATCTTTAAACTTTCGTAATGCCATACAAAGGTAAAACAGCGCGTCATCTTACGGCACTTAACAAACGACGCGATGAGAAAATCGTATTCGGTCTTGAAAATCGTAAGAAAATATATGTAGGTGTATATATATCCTTTTCCAAAAGTCGACACCTTAATGCCTCGAGTGGTAACAAGCGAATTCTTACTGGTAATGTACAACCGCGTACAGATTACAAATGGTAATGAAGCACTGCTTTATGTCTACCGAAGACACTAATTCGTCAATAGATGGGATGCAAGAACGAGAAAAGCGAAGAAAAAACAAAAAAAAAAGAACAAAGCGAAATGATTCTTTCCTTCTATAAAACTAAATAAAAACAATCCCTTTCTCAACAGATTTGTCGATCGTTGCTTAGAATATTCACAACGCTGTACTTATATCCCAGTAATAACTTATTAAAAAAAAAAATATATATATATATATCTGAAGTATTCGTGGAAACTGAATCGCAATGAAATATTATAATGATTAGAATGTAAAAGGAACGGAAATAAATACCGTCTAGAAGATATTACCTTCTCACTCCTACCCGTAGACACTTGCGAACATGCTGAAGGATATGTGGTATCGTCTAGGTCTAGATAATAATCATTTCAATGGTATCACGTGCCACCGGCGGCCCATTCATCATTCCTGCTATCACTATTTACTGCGTTCTCATTTACGTCACTGTTATCGTCATCCCCCATCTCATTGTTCTCTAAATCGCTGTCCTCCTCCTCGGAGCTGCTCTTGAAACCTTCGTCCTGCTCCATGTTTCCGTACGCGCCATCGCCTTCTAATCGTAACAGAAAGAAATCCAGTCAGACAGGACGAAGAAAGCGATCAAATCCGATACACCGACCAATCACCTGGTGGTCTATCCGGGAAGCCCGGTTCCCTGCGATTCCTCATCTGACCATCAACGTCCATAGGATTGGCCATGTCGAGTATTCTCAACAGCCACATGGGAAAATCGTTTTCCAACGCGTAAATGTCGTTCTCATTCTCAAGATCGTTTTCCAGTACATCGATCAGTGGCTGCAAATCTTCTAACTCGTTCAATTGCACAGCCATCATGTTGTTGCCCTCCCCGTCCCTATTGTTGTTCGCGAGATCGCCATTCTCAACGTCGACAGCCTCCAGCGCACCGATCCTAGGCGCCTCTGCTATACTCGGTGGTTCAGAATCGGATATCTGATCCTGCGCTATGCTCGACAGATCGTACTCTGGCGTCATATCTTGAGCAGAGGCAGAGTTCGGGTATCCAGAGTCCATCACTTCTGGGGACCAGCTGTTCGGAGGCGTATCCACGGCTTCTTCCGGCGAAAAGGGCTTCGCCTCGATACCTTCCGTTACCTCCAGAGCATTTGGGTTTACATCCTTACAGTCCACTTGTTTCTCGTCTTTTAATAGTGACGTGGATTGAACACTGCGAGAGCTAGATACGAGGAGAGACATGCTACTTATTGTACTAACGTCTTTGGCATCGTTACGCGTGCTATCTATGTTCTGTGGAATATTCTTTAATGATTCAGAGGTCGAATCAGTCATTCGCTCGTGAATCAAATCGACGCGAGATTCCTGTTCAACGGTCGACCGTTGATCAGTCGATCGAGAGTCTGTATTACAACTTGCCGATTGTATAGCAGTCTGTCTTCCCTCGTCGATCATGGTAACGTCCTTTGCCGTCTGTTTATCACTATTTAATGTAGAACCTATTGTCGATGTGTCGCTGTCGGTAAGCGTATTGTCGATGGCATTATCCACCTTATTTTTTAACACTCCCATACTCTTTTGACGCGTGGAATCCTGAGGGTCATTGTGTAGCTCCTTTATCCCGCTACACTTAACAGCCGACTCCACGTGAATACTGGAATCATTATTACTTTGCGAAGACCCGTTGCTACTTTCTAATGTATTATTCTTACTAAGTCTTGTTACTTGAACTTGCTCTATTGCGCTTAATAAGTTGCTACCGCTTTTCTGTGCCCCACGATCGAGGGACCTTCGGCTGCCTGTCGTGCTTACTTTAGTGCCGATTTTTGGTGAACTGGTGAACTGCGGTTGATTATCCATCACAGTGTTACTGGCGTAAGATACGCTACTGTTTAATCGCGACTCGTCTTCCCTCGACACAGCGCCGCAATCACGATGTCCTGTACTCACGTTTGTACTACTGTTTAAAGTTTCCAAATCGGAATCTTCGCTCTCCTTGTGCGACTTGTTTAAATATACACTATGAAAGTCATTGTGACAATCAAGCTCTTTCTTCGCCACCGCATTACATTCCCTGTCTTTGGTTCCTGACCCATCTGCTTGATCGATCGAATCGTTCAGCATCCAGTAAGCGCTCATACTCTGATTGCACATGCTGTCATCCTTTAAGTGCTGGTCCATTCGAAGATACGGTTCGGGCGACGTGGATGCGCATGACGTGGACATGTATTGCTGAAAATCTAACGTACGATTCAGGTTTACTACGGTCCTCGATATTTCGCTGTCTCGTGCGCTCGAGGGATTAAGAAACTCGAGAAACGAGCCCTCCTTTATATCCTCTAATTTCGCCGATTCGTTTAAATCCGACGGAACGTTGACGAAAGACTGATTCAGATCATCTACACTCCCAATGTTACTCGGAGTCTCTTTGCTGCTGGTCTTAATAAGCTCTTTCGGAGTCTCATCGTCCCTCGTCACTTCGGAGATACCGTCCAACGGAAGGCTTTCTACATCGAACAGAGACGTACTGTCTTCGGCGACAGAGTAATTCTGCGGGATAATGATGCTCGGCTCTCCCCAGTTGTCCCAAGTATTGAGAAGGGAATCTTCTTGTAAGAGTCTGTTTGAATTGATCGGTGGTCCAGGCTCTCTGTTCCAATTGTCTTCCTCGTCCGTAGCAGAGTAGTTGGACCACAGGGCTTCTTCCACGGTGCTGTAGTCGGAGTACGTCGAGGGCGGCGGCACCAATACGACTGGACCAATATCACGGTTCGTAATGGCCCAACCAGCTTCTTCTAAAATCGTCTGTAATACGTCTATCGAAATGCGAAACGTCCTCAACATGTGCAGTACTTTTTCTAATGGCACTTCTTCCTCCATCTCGCAATCTTGAAACGACAAGTAGCGGATATAATACGTGGCCTCGTCAAGGATCTTCTGCTCGTCCGAACGATTGTCCGTGCAGAACGGATACTCGTGCACAGCGACCGTCTTAAACAAACCTTCCACGCCTACGTTACAGCTATCTTTCTCGCTGAGGCGATGGAACACCGCCATTTGAGAGCAACATCCCAAGTTCTCCGTACCCGCTGGTCCTTTGCAAATGCCTTCGAAGGTTACTGCGTAATCCGGATACCTCACAGTGATATTTTTTGCCCTGTTAACATCGCACAGTTCACAATAAATACAGACATCGGGCTACCGATTAGATGAGAAGGGACGTCGTTCGCTCACCAATCTTCAAATTGCTGTCTACTCCACTCAAACTTGTGATCGGCATGCCTGAACCCGGAAAAGTTTGGGAACAGCACGTTGAAGTCTGCGTTCGGCGTCGTCATCACTGCCAGCTTCGGCTTGATGAATCCGAATATGTTGTAAGGGAGCTCCTCCAGAGTGTCTGGATACAAATGTTCGATCCTGAAGCGTCAAAATATTTGTCCCACCTTCTATAGAACAAAAGCATGCGTAACATTTGTATATCGAGCGAGAACCCACAGTTCTATGCAGATCACGGCATCCGTCTTCTCCAGTTTCTTGTCATTATAAGCGACGCTGCCCTCGCATATTTCAATGACGAGAGGTGACGTCCTGGTGTGTAAATATTCTGCGATTAACGGAGCACCCTTTTCCTTGTAAGTCTCTAGAGTCCGTCTGTTGATATCTACGCACAATATTTCCTCCACGCCAGTTGTGTTCTTCAAATACACCAAATACTCGAGCTCTGAACATCCGAAGTCGACAACCTGCGAAGAGAACGGAGATCGGTAACTCCTGAGGCAGGCCGATAGAAATAAATGAGAAACGTGCGTGTTACCTTGCGTAGCTTTCCTCGATATTTCGTGTCGTTTAGTACATCCGTAACAGCCACGTATCTCTGCACGTACGCCGGCGGGAAAAATCTCAGAGGCTTCTCCTCGTGTTCCTGAGGTGCCTCTGGGTCCCTCATCGTGTAGGCCCTCTCAGAGGTAGCGGATCGTGCTTCTGTATCAGTTACGACATCATCCACGGCAGGCTGCTTCTTCACCCGATAACTCTGGTATACAAATTTGCCGAAGAGGTACAGCACGTGGAACAGTACGATGATCATGTCAATAACGGGAATCAACCGAAACTTTCTATTCACCGATCAAATCTTTCGCTAGCAAGCATCCCGGTCTACTCATCTACTGCCCGTTGTGCGTAGTAGCAGTGGTAGCAGCCATGTTATTTTGTTTTGACGGCGGGCCACGGAGTCGGGCGCGATTTGCCGGTGGGATTTAAAATAAGCCAATCGTGGAACCACAAACCAGGTATTGGGAAACCAAGTGGAGGCGTGGCTTAGATTTCAGCGCTGCGGTGGTAAGTTGGCAAACTATTGACAGTAGGCTGGATTCCACCAAACATTCCGAATAATTATTTATTAATCGAATAAGTAAAAATTTAGTGTTCCAAAAAATGTAAAAACACTCGTTTTTCACAACATGTCTATATAAACACTGATAATCATATGGACTTCGACGGATTTCAGCCTACTCTGAGTAGTTCAATTTTTTGTCACTAGTTGGCGTATCGAAATTCTTGGTTTCCCAATAGGGCCGGTATTCATAAGTCGCTACTTATTCTTAAGCAAATGCTCAAGCATTCGGTATCCGTTACTAGCTACTAGCACAGACGAGGTATAGAATAGACCTATCACCTTATGGGACTTGGTGTCACCACCCAAACTGTGTTACCGACCCATAACTCGAGGACTGAATCTGGCGGCCTCTGATCATGAACAGCGTCCAACTCCGGAACTACTCTGAAATGTGTTGAAATGCTGAAAGCTGTGTGCGTGCTTGTATATGTGTGACTTGTTTAGAGTGACTGTTTGACAGATATTCGACTCGCGGAAAGAGACATCCGACTCGCGAAAAGAGACATTCGACTGGCGGAAAGAGACATTCGACTCGCGGAATCAGATATTCGACTCGCGGAATCGGATATTCGACTCGCGGAATCAGATATTCGACTCGCTGAATCAGATATTCGACTCGCGGAATCGGATATTCGACTCGCGGAATCAGATATTCGACTCGCGGAATCAGATATTCGACTCGCTGAATCAGATATTCGACTCGCGGAATCAGATATTCGACTCGCGGAATCAAATATTCGACTCGCGGAATCAGATATTCGACTCGCGAAATCAGATAGGGTGAAAGCACTAGTAGTCGGCCACCCTTTAATAGTCGACCACTTTTATTATTTAGCTTAAAGAAATAAGTACTGAAATAAAGAATTTATTAAATGACAATTTTATATTATATTTTGAATTTCTAACTTTTCAATGCGACAAAAAGCGCCCTTCATAGGTAAAAAAAGAAATCCTTTTAAAGTGATTTGTTAAGTAATTTTGATTCTACATGCGCCATTGCTGTTTTCTAACCCGAGAAACATAACTGTGCTTTGAATAGAAACGAAAAATGTAATTCAGTTCTATACATTTTTTACTGAGAAATTATGCTATTCCACTGAAAAAGCATCACCAATTATATATGCGCTTCAAAAATTTAAAAAATATGGGATAATTTATTTATTTATGGGAGGTCGGGAACTGGATCATCATTCCCTTTCAATTTTCAATAGTCGACCACAGCGGTCGACTTCTGAATCTAACTGCATTCACAATGAATGCTAATAGTCGACCACGTATTAACTATAATATAAGAGGCTCTTAATAAAGCTTTTGGCAAACATATATTCTATCCTGCTCCTATCCAAAGCAATAAAAAAAGATCTCCAAAAGAAAAACTGCCAAGTGCAGTTTCATCTGCTGAATGGTGCGATTTTTTTTCAAAAAAACACGAAGTGAAAGAAAATATTGAAATAGCAAAGCGTCAGTAAAAGGAGGAAAGATTGAAAAATCAAGAAGAAAAATCCAAGAAAATAGCAATAAAAAAGGATAAAGTAACAGAATGTAAAAAGAAGAAGCAAGAAAATTTAAAAAAATTGTAACAGAGAGTTATAAAACAAGAAAAGATTTCATTATATTTAAGATAATTAAAATTGTATATTCGTTTCTTATGGATTAATGTTCTACAAAGTTTATATAATTTATTTATAGAATACCTACTTTAAAAACTTAAAATTTGTTACTGCTTCCTATCTTAAAAACGAAAAATTTAATTTACATTGAAAAAAAATAATTTCTATTTTTTATTAAAATTTGGATAAAGTTTTTAAAAGAACTTATTTTAGTTACGCATTATTCTTGTCATTATTAATTATTTACTGATGTTGCACATTATATTCAAAAATAAATTTTAGTTTGTAATGCGCACATAACCTATTTTGAATTTCATATTAAAAAAGGTGGTCGACTACTAGCTATCGGACCGGTCGACTTTTAGAGTTAAGCGATCGATTATTAAAGCATTCGGACACTTTATTTTTAACGCTAATTATTTATTTTCCCTGAACTTTCCTACTAACACAAAATATTTAGTGATACATTAAATACATTTGAATTACTTCAATACATTTTATATATTTTATAACATTGATTGTTTATTTTTTTTCAGTACTTTTCATTCGAGTTTAGCTTTAAGTGGTCGACTACTAGTGCTTTCACCCTATTCGACTCGCGAAATCAGATATTCGACTCGCGGAATCAGATATTCGACTCGCGGAATCAAATATTCGACTCGCGGAATCAGATATTCGACTCACGGAATCAGATATTCGACTCGCGAAATGAGATATTCGACTCGCGAAATCAGATATTAGCCTCGTATAGTGTTAATAGAGAAGCATAAGTGCATGTTGGAATATTTCAGCAAGATACTGGAACTGATGGGTTTTTCACAATTTTTAAAGTACTCTCTGCTTCAGCACCTTATTGAGATATACCAAGTTACAATTCCTTGCTGAGGTATTCCTACTTAGTTATAACGTACTGTATTTTTTAAACAAATTAAGTAAACATACTAAAACATACTAAGTTCGGACGTTTGCATTTTTCGTAGCAGTTTTCATCATATTTAGTTTCAATTCTAACCGCTTGTAGCATTGCGTTCGAATTCCATTCTGAATCGATAATGTTGGGTGTGACACGAAAATGGTAAGGGGGCTCGCGAGCCCCCCGAGCGTGTGACACAAAATTACATTGCGTGATAGGTCTATCCTATACCTGGTCTGTGGAGGGTCCTAGGACCCCCCAAACCGGTGACACAAAAATACATTGGTTGACAGGTCTATTCTATACCTCGTCTGTGGTGACACGAAGTCCCATAAGGTGATAGGTCTATCCTATACTTCGTCGATGGTGGAACGGTGGTGGAAGATTCCTACGAGCGGACGGGTCAAACTTCTCGAGAACAATTCATGATTGTAAGAAAGTTAGATTTTTAAGGGTGTAGGTGTATCTATTACAGCGGCAACACTCGGCGTTCTAATAGCTGCAGCAACAAGTTAGCGTACAACTCGATTTATATAGTGTATTTAAAAGCACTTTGAATATTACCGTCGTGTGGACACAACGACACAACGGCTGCAGCTATCTAGCGGACACATTAGTGAATTACAAAACTGCGCAGTAGCTACTTTTTCTATTGTAAGTAGCAAGTCGCTAAAAAAGGTTGTACGTGGGAATATTTGAATTTGATTATTTACGTGCTTATTTGCAATCTGTGATTCGAGGTATTCTCCAGATGCACGATAGATCATTGTGCAACCAATTGCACTAATAAAATTCTTTACTTAAGCCTTCAAAATGCCTTGGGAGCTTTTGTGTGAATGTTGCATGAGTGCGCATGTGTGAATGAATTGCGCGCCAGTTTTTAATTTATAGAATGAATGCAGTAGGTTGTTTGTGTTTTATGATTAGTTGGACTTTTAGTGTAAATATTTATTGGTTTCTAAAATCTAGTTATTAAAGATTGCAACCCAATTATTTATTAGAATATAATTTGTCCTCAAGTAGAACAAACGTGTTTTTTTTTTAATTACGAATTTAAAGCGAATTTATAAGCGTTCATAGTTTCAGAACAATCACTGCAAGTGCATGAATTCACTTTGAGAAAGCTACAATTTAAAATTTGGTAACGCTGCCTTTCAAGAATTAAAATGGCAAGTTTAATTATTTATGTATTCGCGAATAGGTTGCGAAAGTTGCAGGAGTAGAGGAAGAGTAGTGTAGCAACCATACCAGAATGGTCCAAATCTGGCAACTGAAATTTAACCCACGTCCAAATATCCAATTGTCTTGAAACTTTGCAGGCGTGCGTAGTTTGGATGACAATGCAATATTTAAAAAAAAAATTAAGCCCGAGGGGGTGAAAAAATTACCCAGTCATCAATAAATATAATCCAAACGACTTGAAATCAGCCACTCGCGTTCGTTACGAAAACGACAAAAAGCCGCTGCGCGTTCGGGACGCTAGTCGAATCGCGATTACCAAAAAAATTACACAATAAATTTAACGAGAAATGATCCGTCCCGTACGTACGAATAGTAAAACTAAAACTATGCAGGCGTTCGTTGTACGTCACGAAAAGAATGATTTTTTAGTGACTTTAGCACTGTAGCGTTTAAGCAAACTGTTAAACTGTATACAGCAATAAAAGATATTTGCAAAGAAGCCTGAGCTGTGAAATCTAAATCCACAAACACTAAAAACTAGAAAATAATTCTTCTTTCGTACTACGATTTTGATGGTATTAATATCACTTAAAAAAATTATTATTAATTTATTAGTTAAATGTGGTAAAAATAGTCCTCGAAAATAAAAATTACAATTGTTTTTCGCCTTCATAAATAAAAAGTGTTGGAGAACACTTACAACTTTTGTTTGACAGATCTTTTTTTATTATTAAATGTTGAGAAAAAAATGTCACCAAGAGTAAATAAGAGCCAGCCTATATGTACATATAATGATCACTACACAAGTTCTACATATAGCCTTACAAAACAGGATTCAGTGTCCAGTGAGTGCAGTCCATCGTGGCTAGCTGATAAGCTATACGTATGTATAGCATGAACCTACTTAGGGCCTCTTTAGGGCCTAGAACTGGCCTAGAACCCCAAAGAAAGTGACGGTGTTGCCTGTTGGCGCGGTGGCCGACGAAAGGTTGCTCGGTACGCTAGCGCGCAAGTCGACGATGATTGGCTGGCGGAAGCACGGCGGTCGGGGTAGTCGAAATTCAAGCAAGGGAAGCGGGCAGTTAGTGTAGCGACCGTCGAGCGCTTACGAGCGCGTATACGTAGCTGCGTAGAAGCCTAGTGTATCGTTTCCTTTTTTCTTTTCGTTCGTCTTGTCCGTTCGCGCGAATTTAGCCGCCACATCGTCGGTCCTTGCCGAAACGCGGTTGTCAGGGCTGAGTGTCGTGAACGCGATGGTACACCGAAATTTTAAAGCTACGCGCCCAGTGACAGTGATTTAGTGATTGTGAGGATCTTCGAGCACCGATTACTATGATGAACAGCTGACGGATAAACTTCTCTTCCAAACGGGGTTCACACACCTACTGGAAGGTAACTATTAACTATTAACTATTAACTATTAACTATTAACTATTAACTATTAACTATTAACTATTAACTATTAACTATTAACTATTAACTATTAACTATTAACTATTAACTATTAACTATTAACTATTAACTATTAACTATTAACTATTAACTATTAACTATTAACTATTAACTATTAACTATTAACTATTAACTATTAACTATTAACTATTAACTATTAACTATTAACTATTAACCATTAACCATTAACCATTAACCATTAACCATTAACCATTAACCATTAACTATTAACTAATAACTAATAACTAATAACTAATAACTAATAACCCTAGTAGCATTTTTGGTTGGCATACAGTTGGGCCACGCACATAATATTAGTTGGCCAACAGTTAGATTTGGCACTTTTTTTTCAGGTTGGGCCAACAACAGATGGCCAAGGTAGGTTTTCCTACTGTTGCCCAACCATTTATAGGGCCTACCGTACTATATGTAATAGCAATCCAACGGTAGGCAAACGGTTGGATTTTGAATTATACTTATTATTTATAGGTAACGGGAAAATGTTAGAATTTCAACTGGCAAAATTAAAAAGTTAGGTGGACTCATTTTAAACTAGTTCTCTTCGTATATGCTCTAAGATCCAGTATAACCGTAGCCTTAAACAATGTACAAAATGACGGACGGGACCATTTCGCTCGCGAGGCGGCTTGCGTCCTGTGACTGTCGACGTCAACCGTTCCACTCAACCCTCTCTTCCCCCAGACAGTCTTCATAAAAAGTGTAGCCAATGTGGGTTCAAAATTCTTTCAATTACTTTGGGATATGATTTTATTTTCATCCGAACCTATATATTTGTTTTTATTATCTTTAACTAAATGTATTTCCGTAGGGCATTATTAGTTGGCCCAGAATTGGTTATTCGTAGACAAATCACCGGAAGATGAGTACAATATTAAACAGTTGGCCCAATAGACGGGGTTTGTAGGCGAAACTACTAACCACCTCCCAATTGATTCCCAACTGTTGACTACCGTTGGCCAACAAAAATGCTACTAGGGAACTAATAACTAATAACTAATAACTAATAACTAATAACTAATAACTAATAACTAATAACTAATAACTAATAACTAATAACTAATAACTAATAACTAATAACTAATAACTAATAACTAATAACTAATAACTAATAACTAATAACTAATAACTAATAACTAATAACTAATAACTAATAACTAATAACTAATAACTAATAACTAATAACTAATAACTAATAACTAATAACTAATAACTAATAACTAATAACACAAAGTACCTGCTCGCTTTCGCCTTAATAATTGGCCACTTCTATCTCAACACTATAAATTCATCGAAAAGAGACGTTAGTATCTTGAAAGTATATTCTAAAGAGTGGCGCACTTAGGATTTAATCTTCAGGGGAGCCGAGTTGAGCAGATAAAAATATTTTTAATGCGAATTCAATAAACTTTATTTAAAGAATAAAATCCAGTTTTCTTTTGCCTCTGGGTGCGCCAGTAATTCTAAAGTTCAACTACCATGATTCAAATGCCTATATAGTATTCTGTACTACGACTCCCCATTTCCAAAGAAGCCCACGGGAATATTTTCGTATGCAGTACCCAATCCTTGCCTCGTGTATTATTTTTACCTCACTCGCAAGTTTACTTTACCGTAATTCATAGACTCCATCCGCAGAGTTCTCCCGGAGACCGGAGTGACCGCACGTAATACAAAACCAGGTAGACAGTAAAGTAGTGGAAAAAGTGTGTTCTGTGAAAATCAGTTTGCGGTCTCGTTGCGGAGGTTGTGCGCATTAATGACATTGCGTCGAGGATGACTGGACTCCGCGTCCTCTGTGTGCAGGCTGAAGAAGAAACGGTAAACGGGAAATATTTGGTTTACTCGTATCGAAAAACACCGGCCAGATAATCGAGCCGTTCGCTTAACCGGTGCTCGAATGGTCGAACACGCGATCGAGCGGCATTCGACGATTCGCGCACGGCCCTTTACACCGGGACCGAGCGACTGAATTTTTCACGCTCGCGTCACGCGTTTTACGCTCGCCTCGCGACACTTGTATCAAATCCATTCGCAGCCGACAGCTTCTGAATTTCTCGCACGGTCGCTCCGTTCTTGTCCCCTTTTCCCCTTTTCGCATCGCGTGCACGAAATTTGTCGAAAGCGATCCTTCCGTGCCGAACAATGTTCGTTCGGTGCCTATTGTCGTTGGTGCGCGCGGCAAGCAGCTCGCACGCCATTTGGCGAGGGGTGATGTCGAAAGGTGAAGGGCGGCGTTGAAAAGGAGAAATCTCTAGCCTCCCAAGATTCTTCTTGCAACGAGCATTATTTCTTGTACGTCATTAGTTGGGTGGAATTTTAAATTTCTCGTTTCTTTTTAATCGTATTTAAACCGAAATATCTATTACTGGAGTTTCAAGAATGCATGCTCTGCGCGGTAAGTTTATTCCCCTTCCGGAATTACCAATTAAGGCATCCCCTTTATAATCTAAGAAAAGTAACATGGAATCCTGCGGAAATTACGCACCGTTCGCTTCGACGAGGGCGCAGCGGGGGCAACGAGAGCGAAACGCGAACGAGATGAAACGTGGGGCTGCGAGATATACTTGTTGCTATTAACTCGCTTTTCCTCGTCTTTTTTGCTCGTACGTTTTCTCTCTGATTAAGTTCGGAATGAATGCTCGTGCTTCCGTCTCCAGCTGTGATCTATCGATGGAACTGGCACAAGGTAAGGCGCGGAGGCGAGTGGATGAGAGGGGAAGAAAGATGAAGGCAGTTGGCACGAAGCGATTGGCTACTTTACGAGCGGTTTTACTCGATTACCTCTGTTCGAAGCGCACGCGTTTCTGTGGGTTGGGCGAGGGTTTAATAGGGGGCTCGTAACTCGTGCAAAATGTCCAACGTAGTTTTACAGCGATCCCTCGAATGGACGCGGCGAAGCTGCTTTTGATCGAGGAAATGTCACATCGACCCTTTTGCATGTACTTCGGGGAGTCGACCGCTAAAAGGATTAGCATTTATTTCAGTCTCGATACCTCGAGAGGCTACCAGTGGAACGGAGCTTTCCATTCACCCTTCCGATCTACCAGGGGGTAGGTGATAAGTGCTCAGTTTTCGATTTCTGGCTCCAAGCTACTTCCCCGTCTCGATTTTCTTCGTTCCGGCGTAAATAGAGTATTCGTGCTGTGTTTAAACTGGCAGAGTAAGTCTCTTAGGGCTGGATTCATCAGATTTCGCGGGTATGGGATGTTGCTTGGGCGCTTGCGTTTCAGCGGCGCGAGCTTTTTAAACGGAGCGCAGGAGATACTTTCCGTAGTTTCACCACTCGCAAAGGAAACGAATTCATTTCTCTCCCCTTTGGAGCACGTTAAGTTGCCTCGCTCGGCGCTTGATGAGTCGCCAAAGCTCGCGTTCCCGATGCATTTTGTAACCTCCAGCGGAGGAGCCACTATGCCTACAACGAATGTATTTCGTTGGCGTCAGGCGTATAAATGAATCGATTCACCTGACGTATTCGCCTGCCCGTTAGACGGCTTAACGGAATTTAGCAGTCACGAAGGCTGGACAGAAGATTGTTCGAGGAATGCGTGCTCGCGAAACCCGTAGCTTTTCCCTCTCGATTACGATCTCTTCGTCTCCTTGTTCCTGTACACTACGTGCTTTGTACAGTGGCAAAGCACGGGCACGTAATTTCTCTTGGACATCCGGCGGCGGCGAGGTGCTCGCCCGCCAACACGGAGATCCTCCCCGATAATCGAAACGACCCCCGATGAAGCGTGCAGATCAGGGCTAGATAAAGATCACTCCATACTCTATCCCGTCCCAATTTTTCCCTCATTTTCACAGCCATTTAGATACCAGACAGCTCGCGGAGAAAAGCTAAGTGAACAAACAACCGAACTGAAATAAAATTGCCAAGCACTTTCTGCGCCACAATGAATAGTCAGCTCGTCTGGCTCGATGCAATCTATCCAGCTACTTTTTCGCCGCTTCCCCGCGATTCCTGCGCTCTATCTGTGTCTACTAATCGTTGGATATAGAGGTCTCGCGACAGATACGATTCTCCAATTTCTCGCCACAGTCGCCACGTACAATATACACGCGATACCCGCTGTTGTGTGCTGTTGAGTTTGATTGGATCAGAGGGACAGGGGAACTCAGGTATCACGGGGCATGTGCAATGCTCACGGGGTGTCGGGAAAGAAGCATCGGAATCACGGAATCCAGACCCTTCCGCCATCTAGAAGGCCAATTTTTGCCTTTATTTAGGGACGACGCATAAAACGAACTACACAGGTTTCAGTAAGTAGTGAACATATTGTTCAGCCACATACCTATAATAAGAATTAATCTAGTGGATCTCTAGACGAGAATACCTTAAGAACGCACTTGGTAAATAAAGCAATGAGTAATAAAGCAAGGTGCTAGCAAAGGCGTTTACCGGATGAAATTATTATACAAAGAAACACGGGGACCGAAAGGGTTCGATGAAACTTGGTTAAAAAGCAGCTGCCAAAGTAAGCGAGTTCGGTGGCCCGGGTATTTCGCGCACCCGTTGTGCAGAAAGTCAGACCCGTCTGCGTAGAGTGAGGAATCTATACGACCACATTGGCACATGTAGGGCTGCATCCTCAGACATTGTCATCGAGTCCGATATCCTCTAGCAATTTCACCTGGAATTATCGGTCGCGCTCTCTGTGGGAACGGAACGACGGCGAATGTTAGAAGAATCGATGGGGCTGGCGGTCGGCGTTAGGAAAGATTTAATTAGCAGGGAAATGTTCACATAATTAAAGAAACTTTCGCCGCGGCACAAAGTACACGGTGAATTTCAGAGGCCCGCGCTCTCCTTTTCAACCCGATTATAATAGGCACAGAGGCAGCGCTAGTTCATTCTCATTGCAGTCGCATACTAATTAGGCGACCACGGTCGTTCCAAACAGTGGCTGCAGATTCGTCGAAAGCCTTTCGATAGGCAGGGTAGCGGTCAGATCAGGTCCGCGATTGAATGAAATTACACAGCAACGGGAGAGTGACGCTGCACGAACTGCACTCAGGCATTTGCAATACCAGTTCATTTGTCGCGGATAATTAACGACGGTTTATTTGCCTCGAATTCGAGGGAGAGTCGATCTTAGCCTCTCTGCAGGCTCCTGTATAGATCCTTCTGCGGCAGGGTGATGAAAAGGAGCGGCACTGGCAGGTCGACGTCAGAAAGCTTCGGTACAGAACGAAACTCCAGTTAGGTAATACCTACATTCTGAAAGCAGCCAAAATTCCATAGATTTGATTTCTTCAGGCTCAAGGGGACAAATTGTAAGTAGGCTGTCAAATCGCTCGAAACTCAAGTATTTTTTGCGATTGCAGGCTTAAAAAAGCTTCAAATTTTCGGCGAATGGCGTTCACGGGCGGTCGATAGCGTAGGATTTTTTCGAGAAATAAAATCGGGAGAGGGGCGAAACGAGGTTACGGGCAGCGATTTCGAACGAGCTGCTCGCAGGGAAGCCAGGTGGCGGGAAAGCACGGGTCCTACGGTGCAGGTCGAAAACATAGGCGAAGGAGAGAGAGACGGAGGGTTGGGTGGGTGGTAGAGACCGAGTGAGAGAGATAGCAGGGCTGGTTATATATAGCAGCGTGCCCCGGGCATCGATCGACGGAGCCTGGGAGTCCAGATTCGACACTGTTCCGCTCGCACAGCCTCAGAATCTGAGCTCGCGATCCACGCGTCCTTCCCCTGCGAGCACCTGCCGCCCCTCCTCCATCCCCTTCGATGATCTATCATCCTCTTCCAGACTGTTCCTCGGGGGTGCGAGTCTTTGGAACACCAACGGGTCCTCGTACGTGCCAGAATCTGTCATCGGTCTTGCCATGTTCCGCGAATAAAGCTGTAGATAGATCGACAAGCTGCTGTCAAACTCCCTTTTCACTTATTCATCCCTTACCCTTTAAACTCCCCACTCTAAGCACGGAAGCAAAGTTCCTGGTCGAAAAAGCTCGGTCAGTTCGTCGATCTGTCGCCGGGGAATCTGTTTCAGCAAGGAAAGGTATCGGCGGGGGTTCGTCAATAGCCTGACTATCCGGGGAAAGGGGAGGCTACCCTCTGATAAGAGGCTTAAGTACCGTGGAATAGCGAGCTGTCCCGAATTTCCCAGTCCAAGTGGCAATTATTTCGCGCACGCGATACGGGCGATACCTTTGCCACCCTCGGGTGTCTCGGCTGAGGCACGTCGCGGAAAATTGCGGCGCAGGGTGGGAAAGCGGGAGAGTGAAGGACGCGTACGTCCAGTTGGCGTATCAGTTAGTCGAGCTATCCGTGTTGTTTCGGGGCGTAGAAAAGAGATCGCGGAGTCGGCCAATCGAGAAAAGTGCAGCGACACGTCGAGCCCGAGGCAATCGGGCTCCGGCAGCCTCTCTCCAGCCCGGATTGCGGGAGTCTGCGACTTGTTGCATTCCCTGGCAAGCACGGCCGGATTGTACGCGATGTTTGCCCGTCCACGCCACTCCACGCCGCGCCGCTACTTCACCCGGATATATTGATTTCTGCATTGATTCGACCCGCTCGTATTTACACCGCGCTTGCTTCGACCAGGCGGCCGGCGATGTCGATTCACCTTACCGCCCCGGCCAATCGGTCGACGATGATCGCCCGTGTCACCAGGAGACGTAACGGTCGAGGAGAGGCCCAGCGCGGAAACAAGCGCGGTAATTGAACGTTAAAAGTAGCTGCCCGCGTTGCAAACTCGCTCCCAAGCAACTCTCTTGAGGCGCAATAAACTCGCAACAACGTCATTCCTCACCTTTGTGTGTCTTGCTGCTCAAAGAGCCTTGCTGCTCTCCAATAAAGAACTTCCCCCTCGTTTCATCCATGCTTACCTACAAAAATCTACGCTCACCCTGAATCTTGAGATCACCTTCTCCGACAAAGAGTTTACGCTGCAGTTTTCTTCTTTTTAGATTATGCTCCGCTCGAGGGGCAAGTTCTTTGCGCTTCAGCCAATAAATTAGCTGCTTATTGAAGCCTGTTGGGCAACAGAGAGTCTCCTCTGAAATTTAATCTAGGTATAGGTACATCAGCCTGGAAAGACGCTAGCGATTCGTGGCAGAAAAATCGCAGCCCCTTTCTTTTTTATCGATAGGTATATGCGCCCAAGTTCAATTCCGCAGGCTGAAAATTGCCACTCGGTACTATAATTAAGAAAAAAATCAATACCAACACTGGCTCGCTCGTTTGATCCGGGGGCCAGAGGGATTCCGCGAGTCTGAGTTGAATTTTCGGAGGCCGAGCTTTTTCGCGACTGTTTGTTTTAATTAACTTAATCCTATCCCTCTATCCCGCTCGTCCCCCCGAAGAGGACGGACCGCCGGACCGCTCGAGAATCGTTCGGATCGCAGTTTTCCACGGCGCGGGCGCATTGTCCCCAGCGATCGAGCACCGTGAATTTCCTGGAGCACGCAAGCCCCAGGCCTATCTCGCGGCGGAGGCTGATGTCAAAGCTTTCATTACTCGGGCAAACACCGCCTTCGTTCGACTCCATTAGGTTCGGCGAATTCAACGCGCCACGACAAAGCCGCCGTCCAGCTTCCGTCCTCTGTACAAGAGGAGGCTCGCAATTTCAAGCCACCGAGTAGCCGCAGCCTCCGCTCCACTAACCTTTGCCTCCTCGCCTACCTCAGCCCTCCCGATTCTTTCGCCCATTCCCGCATCCACGACACGAGCGTGCTGAAGGATTAGGCGGCAATCCTTCCGCTAGGGCATTTACCCGAGCAACCTCCTCCGTATATCCTCCCCCGATATATGTACACGCTTCTTCCTCGCTCGACCTCTTAACCTCAACCTCTCCGCTCCTCGATAAGACCAGAGGAATTCAACCACCCTCGTCCCTTCGCCCGTTAGGACCTCCAACATAACGTACCTACTCGTTCCCGGTGGCAAAATCTATTCTCCGTCGCCCACACGCTGCGCCTTCCTAGCCCCCGGCCCAAATCAACCCGACTCGCCCAATTCAAAGCAATCTTCTAATCTTTCGCCACGAATGAGGTCCCTCGGACGCCTCGCACGGCATTTCATCGAGCAGAGAGACGATATTAATTAAATGTCGCGTCTGGTGCTCAAAGCGTGATCCGCAGTTTCGATTATCGTCTGTGCGCGTGCACCAGGACAGTCTGGATCCGCTCGGAGACGCCCCGCTTCATGCACGCGCGTGCCGGTGAAATGCGGTCGACGGAAACTCGACCGACCGTGACAGTTCCATCCGATTCTATTCCCGCTCCTGTGCCCAAGTTTCCCCGCGTCGCTGGCCTTTTAACGAGGCGAGCGATTCCTGTATCGAATTTCCTGCAATTCATTCTCCGGGGATGTACCTACTAAAAATTCCGAGATCTCGTTTTCAGCTTCCCTCGAATAACAGGGCCAGAGTAGGTACCCCTAGTTGTCAGGCTTTCATCTTGAGCGTGCGGGGAGTCTCGAAAGTGGGAAAAAATTCAATCACCCCGTGGGGCAAAATTTCTCTGGCGAACCGTTGACCTTTCGGTGGAAAACAGGCCGTCGCGCGTCGCCGCGTCGGCGTCGGCGTCGGCGTCGGCGTCGTCTCTGCTCCCGAGTAATGTACAGGTTTCGCCTTTCTCCGAGACGCGGGGCTTTATCTGGAGGATTTACGCGGCGCAACGATGCTTCAAAACGCGGAGCGCCTTTGAGAGGGGAGCTTCTAAGTCAGCGTGCTCCCCGTCGAGGAAAATTGGACGTTCGTTCCTGCAGCTGCAAGGGTGCAACTTGTTTCGATACTTTCAATAGTAGGTAGGTTGTAAGAAGAGACTCTCCTAACTGACTTGCGAAACTCGTGGAAATCCTGCAATCTCTGCCCGTTTATTTCGCGCGAACGACCGGTAAGGGGAAAACTCAATGGCCCTCGCATTTTCGAAGCGACGCGTGACATGTTTATAAACGCTCGGGCAACGGTCGACCTGGGAATTGAACTTGGAAATCCTATTTAATCCTCTTCTTCCTTTCAGATTCCAAGCGGAATTTTAAGGAAAAGTCTGAGCGTGGAGCGGAGGATGTTATGGTGATAAATAGATTTGCTCCTCTTTCGCAGCCGTTGCGACACGCTCGAGTATGCGTGGAGGATGCTGCGAGGCTTGTTTTCGAGAATATTTACGCGCAAGAGCGAGTGGATAATTACTATCGATTACGCGCGGGCTCGTTTGCGCTCGTTGGTCCGCAATCAGCTCGAGTCACCGGCTCCACCTGTTGCTAGGCTCGGCTCTGCCTCTTCCTTGTACCCCGGACCGTATCGAGCTTCCGTGAAATATTTAAAGGAGCTATCGGGAACACCCTATCCGTGGTCCCATCCGCGACCCGGCTATCGAGATTGAAAACGACGCCGACGCGTGGAAACAATTCAGAAATGGAACACATTCGGCGCTTGAATTTTTCATTATAGCTACCGAACATTGGTATTTGCGGCAAATGCATTGGGGTGGATTGCCTATGCCTATATCATACCACCTGAGATATTTTACTTTACATTTCGTATTTGCTACAAATTGGAAGGCAAGTTAATATTGGATATTGTAGCGTGCTGATGTTTCGGGCAGCTATATAGGTACTATTAGATGTTTAAGCTTTTGCTCAGAACTAATTACCGTTAAGGAACTAGTTTTTGATCAGCTTAGAGGGCTTCCCGCTTTAATATTTATTTTTAACCTAATACAACTTTAAACCATAGACTTTTTTATACTAAAAGATGAATTAACGTTTAAAATATAAGGAAAAAATTTAAAAAGTTGAAAATAAGTATAATTTAATTATTTATAAAGTATGGAATAATAAGGTGACTAGGAACTAATTTTTGATCATGTAAAATACATGGGAACTAATTTTTGATCAGGTCAGGAACTAGTTTTTGATCATCTAAAATACATGGGAACTAATTTTTTGGTCAGGTGAGGAACTAGTTTTTGATCATCTAAAATACATGGGAACTAATTTCTTATTAGGTAGGGAACTATTCAATGTAAATAATCGGATACTAATTAAAAAGAAAGTACCAAATAAACTTATTTTTAGTATTATACCATCTAAATTTTTTTTTTTTATTATTTTAAAATGTCCTAACCTATTTTTTATTCAGGTGATCAAAAATTAGTTCCACAAGAAAAAATTGGAACTAAATAATGATCAGTGACTTTTAAAGCAAAATGATACATATAATACTAAAATTCTTGCTCTACATTGTAAAGTAAACTATTGTAAGCAAAATGTATGAAAATAACCTTTAATACCGCAACAACCAGCAAAGAAATCGACTGTGGCGTCGATGGTGATCTATTACTTCGAACAATAAGAGATGGCGTTCAACAGGGCCTTCTGTCAAGTGGGCCACCTTACACATTTATTTTCACGAAAACTAACAATACTAACTGCTTTCACGGACAACACATATATTTTTGAATTATCAATTTTTATGTTAGTAATTATTTCAAACAATTATTTATTGACATAAACTTAAAAGAACGATTTATTTCATGAACTGATAAAAAATTAGTGCCTGATCAAGAACTAGTTCCTTAACGGTAATTCGTCGATTTAGGCAACGAAACTCTAAAAATAGTAGGTACCTATCAGTAACAAATAAAGAAGAAAATATTCAACAAAATAGTAATGATTATTATACTATAGTTATGTATACATATGTATATAGATGACACACAGGTCGCAATAACTGTAATATGTACATAAAATGAATGTGGGGTGCCGATGAGCGCTGGTCGAGGCGTGGCGTGTGACGCATCAAGACAAAAACAGCCGAAAAGCGCGTCGGCATTGTCGCGTGGTGAGACGGACAAAGGTGCAGATGGATACCGGTCGTTCAGTAGGACAGTCGCGTGTTATTGTCATTGTCGCTTGTATATATATCTCTTATTTTTTATACCACTATCTAACCACTTTGACCTACAAGTATTAAACATTATCTATTTTAATATTAACTGGGCCTCAATTATTTATAAGACCTCCATCTCCGCGTCCCATTCGCCCAAACAATCCAAATAACAACAGGAGAAATCCTACATGAATGTAAAATATTCTACAATAAACCCGCTTTTAGAATAATACGAAAAATACAGGATAAAGCTGCAGTGTTAAAAAGTTTCATCAATCATCCGTGATTCGTTTAATCGGGGTGTAAGCTCGAATGTCTTTGTTTCTATATCTGATGTCGCATTTACTTAATATTCTTACCGTTACATGACGTTTATATTCATTAATTATTGCGAAATTGGTAGGGTTTAGGCGACCAGTACGATATCGGCAACTCTCCCTAGAAAGAAGGGAGCTCCATCATTGAGCATGATGCCTAGCATCGTCGAGCGAAGTTCCTGCCCCAGCACGACATTCTCCCCGTAGGAAACGTGATAACACGGGGTCTAAACTCTGCTTAAATATTTCCAGCGTCACGCTACACGTCATTCCTGCATCGAACTTGAGGCGTACCCGCTTTGACGACCGCGACCGCGACCGCGTACGTGATTCTCTAATAACGCGGTAATAAGGTTACGCAGGGAAATTCTCTATTACCTATGCAACAGGCTCCCTATGGAAATTCGGCACGTGTGCCGCACTGTACGAGGATCGTTAAACGAAGGTCCTTCACTTGCGCGGAGCACTTGGCCTGTTGATTTTCGTCTGCCACTTTGTAACGCCACCTCCATCCTCGTGAACGGGTCCAGAGACTGCTATCGCGAGTTACTCGATCACTCCCGCGCAACTGTCGCGCATAGCGCCCGCTTCGTATTATTCCATGACAGCCTCGAAGCCGCGACACCGTCATCCTCTTTACGACGGATCCAACCGACTATTTTACGAGGGACACTTTCCACTTACCTTTATCAAGTGATGAATTCCCTTTGGCAGGGCGGAAGGAACGCAGGCCAGGGATAATGCAGGGAACGAAAAGGAATGACTCTTCTTGGCTACCTACTTACTTACTGCAATAACGGGAAATGCGATTACTTTTGCTCGAAATAATCGCTTCTGATTTCCGCTAGACGTGTCGAGCAAAGGTGGGCGAGACACTGGAGGCCGACAATGACTGAATTGGGAGGTTTTTAATTCGCAGCCAGGCTCCAACTGCGTTAATATCTCGCTTTGCAATTAAATGAATTCGCTTGCTTGGCTTCGTTATCGTTCGATCGAGAGAACTCCAGCGACTCAAAGGACATTCCGGATTAGTCAGTGACGCCAATGGAAAGCTAGCGCAGAGCCAGCAACGGGCAATTTTCCTGTTTCCAATGCGGCAACAATGGCACTCGCGTGTTGAACGCCAGGCGGTTGCGCCTTTTGGGGTTGAGGGTGTAAATCAGAATTCAAGTGTAATCGTTACTGTAAATATGTCGAAGGCAGCCCACTTTGGGCGTGTAACGCGTTATCTTCTTCCTTCGCCACTTTCTGTCAGCTGTCATTACAGTTCTTACAACCCGTGAGTTGCCCGCACGCGGCGCGGCGTGTTCCCCGTAAGCTCGTGCAGCGAAAATTCACGTAATAACGTGAATAAGTCAGCTTGATTTACGTGCAGGACGAAACTCCGTCGTCGGACAAATCGCTGCTGATCGCGGCACGAAGCTTGCGGCGTGCGTGCGACGCGCTTACTAATTACCATTCCCTTTTAATCGACGCGACGGTCGGTTACCACCCGCTAAACAGTGGCCATTAACGAATCGCTCGGCCAGTGAGCTTTCGCGGTGGAAACGAGAACCGGTGAGAAGCCTCGCAAGCTCCACAGCCAGAGAGGAGATTAAATTCAGATGCTTGCTGATATTTCTAATAATCGCAGACCAACGCCAGCGAATTATACATATATCTCGCTGGTATAATTGTAGCGGAAAGTATCGATTCACGGATGGTGGGAGGAGGAAGAAGCTATCCGCCGAACGGCGCGGCGGCATCTCGAAATCCATTTAATCCCGCGTAATCTTCTGTTCAATTTTTCTAATCCTCGCTAGAATATTCCTCGAGTAATTTCAGCCCAAGTCTTGGGAAAATTATCAATATCACCCAGGCGATATTTCGATGGCCGTCGAATTTCCTGCACCGGACTGCAAATAAAGAGAATTCTAAGCAAATAAACGCGTAATGGACGGATTGCCAAAGTGGTCGTAGAAGATAATTGGAGTAAAAGTATTCCGAAAGTATTTCGAAGGTATTGTTAGCTGTTTATTCCCGGCGAACAAACGATACGCAAATACTCGAGCCCTTTGTTATTCGACTTTCTGCTATTCAATAGAATTTCCTCCCCGCGGGGAATGGAACTCTTCCCTTCGCCGTTCTCTCCACCCACCTAACGAGTCTTATCCGCTCCTGTTCGCCGACGCGAGACGATAAGGCGATAAGGAATCGTTTAGATAAGAAAAATCGATACGCGGACTCGTTAAATACCCGTCGTGGCTGGGGCTGACTTATACCGGGCTTTACTACTGCTCGTCTCCCTGCTGATTGTGAGTTCCCTTCACTCTCGAGGATTTACGCGAGTCTGTCGGTCTAGCAGAGATCTTTTCAATTATACCTACCTACCTAATTAGGAGTTTGTGTTGTTACAAGCGATCCTTCTACCTTGGTATGTATTTCGTAACGGGAAGAGATGCGCCCGCGTCCCGTCTTGCTGGATGAGTATCTTCGGGATTCCGGTCACGTTCCTTCGTCGCAGTCCATAATGAAACGCTTTAGCTGCAAGGATTTCTCGCCATGCGGGGACAAATTGCCCGGAGCGTCTGTGAATAAATAAAAATTAAGGGTAATTTCGAGGTGTGTTAATTTATCGCTCTCTCGTTTCCCGCGATTTCATCCGATTAGCATATTCCCGTCTTTTATTCTTCAACGAAAGCAATCACGGGCAAAGTTTCACTCTGCCTCAACCCCGCGCCTACCTCTCCCGCGGAAGATTATTCCAGTTACATCGCCGCTGAATCTTTTTTAAAGCTTCCCCCGCCACTCGGAGATAACGGACGAATACCTATCTTGGGGAAAGTTTCGCGCGGCGTAAACTGACACGAGCCAACTTGCTTATAACTTTTGTCACGCCTGCCGCGACCAGGGGGAGATTGAAAGAGAATAGCAAAGAAACTTGTCGCCCCTGCTTTCAATAAACTCTCAATAAACCGGGCGAAGGGATACCGGAACAATCTTTCATAAGCCTGGGACACTTGCATAAATTACACAGGGAAACAAGCAAATCCAAATACTGCTGATTACCTACAGTATTCCCGTTTTGCCGGGGCCATTTTCTATCCTGGTCACCCTTTTCGCTCTTCAGCCATGCTTAAGTTTTAACAGGCTTTTGAGTGTCCACGTTTTCCAGGACTTTTCAGTGAATTTTAACAAGCGGTAACCTGCGTTTTAATTAAACCAATGGGCAAACGAACGTGGGCGCTCGTTGCCGCGTATCGACTCGGCTCCGTCGAAGCAGCCGAATAAAATATTCCAGCGAGCGTACGCCGCCGGGTAGTCGGACGATAATGAACTCTAATTTGATTTTTACGAGAGCGCCGCGCCGGCGGCACAGTTCCTTGGCGTACCTTTCCGTACTCGTGCGTACGCGCGGCGTGTTTAGCTGCGTCGTTTATCGGCTTACGTATCGCCAACATTTTTACCACGAGCCGTGTCGCCACCGAAATTCACTCGAACTTCCCAATTAGCGAAATTTGCGTTGGGGCTCTGGCTTCGGATTTCGTTGCACGGAGGGGCTTGTATAAAATTATGGGCCGTCAAGTGTAAGATACATAATACCTACGACTGTGACGTAAGTATGAAGAAGGGGCTTTGTAAAAAGAAAAGAAAACTCGATTTTATTCTTTACATAAATTTTTATTATCACCTAAAGAATTTTATTCAATTTGATTTAGAAGCAATGTTATCGCTTATCGAACTGACTCCCGACGGCGTTAAAAGCGCATCGCTTGTCTTCGATTAACCATCTCAGCTCCACTATCGTCCACAGTTTGTCAAAGGCGATCGTCGAGTAGCCTGAGCTGAACTTGAGCGGCTTGGCGAGAGATACGGGAAGCAATTACCGCGATGGAACCGCCGCGCCGAGGTGGACATCGCGTCCCCTTCGAGGAACGTCTTTAACGAGCTTCGGATTCGGTGTCTTTCGACTGTGCTGGGGATAGAAGCGGTGTTTTCACCCGGACACTATCGATCGCGCGATATTCGACAGGCTGACTGACAGAGCGGGGTTGTTGGGGGCTTGCACCACGCACGATCCCCCGTCGTTGGTGTGTACCTATCGATGCGGAGGAGCAACAGGGTGCCAATACATCTGTCTCGCTTCCCGACTGCTTCGAAATTTCTGCATCGACTGAACCGACAATCCCGCGACCTCCCTCGCCCTTTCCTGCCTTTTCTCGTTTCGTCCACGCGCTTCCGCGTTTCCCGTTTCAAGCCCGACAGCGTTGCAAAAGGTTCCTAGAGTATAGAAGCTCGTGTCACGGGTCAATCGACTCACCGTGCCTCCGTCGTTCCTTTCCCTTTGGTCTTTGAAAACTTTGCGCCTCAACTGACGGAGATCAATACTCTGCAGTCCCATCGAAGTCATGGATCTTCAGATCGACTGTTCTTCTTTCAAAGTTTCTTGGAGCTTCATGGCTAGTTTACCGATCACCGGAGAGCGGGAAATTTTCAGCGAAAGAAATTGGGAGAGGCTTGAAACAACTTTAAAATCAATTCACATAGTATGAGTTGCTATATTCGATTGATTTTCAAATCGACCCGACTCTTTTAAATTCAAATATTTGATGATGACACTTGTTAGCCGGGGGGTGCCAAATCCCCAAATCCGCCGTTCAGGGTACGGAGTCCATTGATCGAAGAATTCGGCGAACGTTTGAATAGTCGGCACAGTGGCAGGGGTTTGAAATGGTCCCAGCTATATATAAATATGGTACTACATATGGGTACTGGTGGAGGCGCAACAGCGTGCTCGTACATCATCATAATTTTGAGGATATGCTCCGCGGAAGCTGCACACCGGTGGAGTAGGTTAGGTCCGTTGGACATAATTGATGGAGCCATTCGTTTTACACAGACTTCCAAATGTTTTAACTCTGATGTACTTGCCGTGACAAATCTCCAAAGCCTATGGCTCGGTGGTTTATCTGGTTAGAGCGTGCAAATGAAGTCACGGCGTTCCTAAGATCCCAGACTGGCCCGAATCCCGACAAGCTCCCATTCGAGTCGCTCCCAAACTCCACCGCTGACTTTAAGCCATCTCAGCCACGCTGTCGAGAAACTTAACTGCGAACAGCCGCTGGCCAAGTAGAAACCGGAGTCTGGCTCTCGTTTTATCGCGTGCTCGGGTTCCGCGATACGAAACGTCGGGAAACACGAGGACTTAACTTTGCGGAATACAAAGGCGCGGGACATCTTTGTCGCTGGACTAGTCGATGGGGGATTTTTCACTCGATGTAGACGCTACTGGATACCTCCAACTGATATCGCGAGGAGGGGATCCTGCTCCGAGTGGATTTTTTTTCAATTATAAAACAAAAAGTACTGACTGACTAACTCGTCAACGCCAAGGTCAAACCGTTAATTAACGTGAGGATGGGACGTGAAATTTCGAAGGAACAGGATTTTTGAAAATTCCATCCCTAAGGAGGTGAAAAGGGGCAAAATGTATTTAGATATCAAGTTGGTGAAAAGGGGTAAAATGTGCTTTCACGAGTTCCTCAAAATCTCTTCGGCCCAATTCGATATCGACACTTGGTCTTAGCCTAACAACTAGGGTTTGTCGGTTTTAAAAAACCGGGTTTAAAAACCGGTTTTATTTATAAATTTGTAAAATTCGAGAACCGGTTTTAAATTTAAAAAACCGGTTTTATATTAATACTAGAATTAATATGCAGAAATGAAGTAATTATTTAATTGAAAACTACGTAGTAGGTAACAGTTTACTGTAAAACTAATCATATTCTCAGAAAAAAATACTAACGGAATAAAGATATATAATTTGGTAACACCTTTTAAAATATTTATATTTTGTACGGATTTTAGTAATTATAATTTTTTTTATTTAGTTTTTTATAGATAGAGTATATTTTATTTTGTTATATTTTCGTGATTCCATAATATTAACGAAACTGAGATTTTTTTAAAGTAAGTACAAATATTTACTTACTATTTTAATTATATTTTTTGTGAAAATTCGAAAACCGGTTTAACCGGTTTTTTGGAAATAGTGGAACTCGAAAACCGGTTTTTTTCAAAAGTCGGTTTTTGTATAAACCCTACTAACAACACAAATGCCTAAAAAACGAGGCGTAAACGAACATATAGGTACCTACATATATAAATATTCGTTATATAATAGATATAAAAGTAATTTCTTTTAATTATTCTACCGTAGCGAAGCACGGATATTTTGCTAATAGTTCCACTATACATATTCTATAATCGCGCGTCCTCGGTCGACCGACCTGTTCATTATTTCGCGCAGCAATTTCGCCCGTCGGCCTTCTCGATCCCATTAGGATCGTTGAGGGACTTATTTCGCACAGACTGCACCCTCTCGGTACCCGCGCCGATATTTAATCAGAATAGGTAGCCGAAAGTCGGCGCAGGCTTGCAGATCGCTGGTTTGCTCCCATTGCTCGATCGGAAAGCGATTTCTGTCTATCGCGTGCGCGGCACTCGCCGGGAGGGGGCGCGCTTTAATCAGGTTGAAAATCAAGAAGTAAAACAGCCGTGTAATTTAGCTCACCACTTATGAAGCATCAAATTCGTTAGCCCCCGCGCCGTTGCCCGGGCAACGTAATTAATTCTGCGTCCGGCAAGTTTTGCGAGCGATACAATTATACGCGCGTAAAACGCGACCGGAATTCTCTTTGCTCGGCCAGTTTTCTCGTTTATGAAATTTCGCCGGTAGTGGACGCGCTGATTCGTTTACCCCTAATGCGCCCGAATTCGCCGCGCACAGCGATGGCAAGTACCTACGGTGGCGAGGCTGAAGCGCGGGAGTAATGTTTCGATGGTTCATTAGGAACAGGCAACGCCTTCGGTGTCGTAAAGTCGAACATTACCTATATTCGCGCATTCGTTAGCGATTACCATATATCCCCCGATTTATTGGCTTCCACGAGCAACTAGGTTTACATGCGTCTTACACCCGCTTTTTAGCAATCTCTGCAGCCATAACGCGAGCTTTCGAAATACATAATTCCCTTCCGGCGGGGCATTAACGATTTCTTTCACCGTAATTACGCGTAGAAATTGTAGGTACTCTTTTGTCTGGAGAAGAAAGAGTAAATATACTGCAGGCGATCGCACCGACTGATCGGCCAGTGATTTCGCTCAACCAAGCAAGCGCGGCGGTGATGTGCTCATAGTAGCAATTAGAAAGAAAGTACGGCGCGGGCAACTAATGCAACTATCGCTACGATTATATAATGCTAAGCGCATGCAAATTATTGCGAGTGCGTGTAGCCGTGGCACAGTTTAAGCGACGAGGCCTGGTCACACACGCCTCTTGAGCAATTACGCGCGATCGCTTCGAGACGGAACGAGTCGTGGCTGGAAACATGTATTTAACTACGAGAGTTCTCGCGAGGATCCTCGCTCCGGCTGAGATACTTGTTCAACCCTGAGGGCAGAAGGCGATCACTTGCATTGGCCGTGCGCAACGATACGCAACACCGCTGCGTTATTTAGGCCGTCGCGTCGGCTGCGCGGGAATGATTACAAGTTTCTATGAGCTAAAAACTTGGCGGCTCGCCGGGAGAGACTTTCCCTGGAGATTCAAGTGGCCACGCACGGTTTTCGTGATAGCTTTTAAGTCCTCCCTTATGTGACAGCAAATAGCTACAATCTCGACAAGTGCAGCGGAAACTGGCGGTGAAAAGGCGCGATAACGGCACCGATAGCCGGCTACTGGCTACTGGCTACTGGCTACTGGCTACCGATAGTCGTGCAAACAGAGGCGATCGATGTTGAGGGAGGCACGATAAGCTTTCGAGTGGAGGGAATTAAAAATCCCGCTCGGTGGGTAGTAATTGGAAGTCTGCGAGTGTAATGCATCATCGAATGCCCGGAGTGGAGTGAACCCGAAGCAACAGAGTCTCTCCAGAGACAAAGTGGAGTGACGTAGCTCCGAGGCTCCGAGGCTCCGAGGCTCCAGGACTTTCCAAGATTCTACTTGGTCACTGTTGGAGGCTTTGATGCGACGCAGACTCGATTAGATTCTCGGCTAGATTGAAGGGAACACACCTCGATCGTCCAGCAATTCCGCTGCTATCACGGCGGGGAATTATTCGAAAATAGAAGGGAACGGAGAGCTGCGTATTCCTTGAAAAGAAAGTGCACGTGGAACGGTGAGAACGCCGCGCCGCGCCGCGCCGCACAGTGGGCCGGATTCACTTACTTTGCGCCATTTGGGTCTTTTTTTTAACATATCGGAATGAAATTTACGCGAAAAAATAGGAAAAAATTATCCCTTTCTAATGATGTAAAATTTAATTTTTTATTTATTTATTTATTTATTTTTCCATTTTTTTAACTAATATGTGATAACAAAAAATTTAATTCTGTTTATTTGGTACCTTATTTAATGCCCTTTTCAGTGGTTTAAATGGAATGTTCGGGAAACTTTTCATTTCTAAGTTATAAAGAAAAATCGAATAATAAATGAATGCAACCAAATACTATCGCTTTGTTGAAATTAAAGACCAATCTTTTGCGCTAAACATCATCTTCTATTAGTAATTAATGTAAATAATGTATTGAAAAATAATTCTGAATATAGTGAGGAAATTTGCGATATTTTTTAAAATTGACAAGGATTATCTTTCAAGTCCCAACGAATCCCAACTTCTAACCAATTGGAATATTTTCAGTACACCCTCGTCTACATGATTATGTAAAAACCCCATCCTACTTCGTCCTACTTTACAAATTATTACTGTTTAAAGCGCGTCGCGTCCGATATCGGGACTCCGCGAGACACACAGACACTCCCCTAAGGATTTGTTTAGATTATAATCACATGAAATTGTTTATGCTATGGTGCAGATAAGGCTTTGACAAAGTTCTGGATTTTCTGTCAGCAGTCAGTTGAAACAGTACCATCAGAGACTGCACAGTGTGACATCCCTAGTAGCATTTTTGGTTGGCCAACGGTTGTCAACAGTTGGGAATTAGTTGGGATATAGTTAGTGTTTGTGCCTACAAATTCCCAACACAGCTCCTACGGCAAAAAAGTTACGACAGTTTGCCAACGAATATTCAATGTTGGGCCTACAATTGTTATGGTTGGTTAATTAACAAAAAGTTACGACAGTTTGCCAACGAATATTCAATGTTGGGCCTACAGTTGTTATGGTTGGTTAATTAACAAAAAGTTACGACAGTTTGCCAACGAATATTTAATGTTGGGCCTACAATTATTATGGTTGGTTAATTAACAAAAAGTTACGACAGTTTGCCAACGAATATTCAATGTTGGGCCTACAATTGTTATGGTTTGTTAATTAACAAAAAGTTACGACAGTTTGCCAACGAATATTTAATGTTGGGCCTACAATTATTATGGTTGGTTAATTAACAAAAAGTTACGACAGTTTGCCTACGAATATCCAATGTTGGGCCTACAATTACTATGGTTGGTTAATTAACAAAAAATTTACAACGATGATTAAATGTCGTCTTACAAACGTCAGAAAATTTGCTACATCAAAAAACCTGTTGTGATTTTTCTTTTCTTATTTATAAATACGTAATGAGGACGTCTATCTTAAGACAAATGTGAAATTTTAAGGAATGAGTCTAAAGGTCGGATGATGATATTTTGTAGAATATTTCGCGTCACTGCAGAGTTTCCATAAACAATTAATACTAGTTATGTAACTAGAAATTATAAGTGTTTACAAGGAAGTGTGTTGGTCAGCTGCGAACAGTGGTTGCTTTGTAAGCGGAAAGTTTGGGTTCGATTCTCCTCACCGCGAATTTTTTTTTTTCCTAAACCAGACCTGAAGAGGACGTATTTACGACGTCTTTTGAAGTTCTTTAAGACGCCTTTTGGACGTCTTTAAGACGTCTTTTGGAAAGAAGCCTTCAGTTGGGCCCAGTTGGGCCTATGGAAAGAAACCTTCGGTTGGGCCTTCGTGTTAAGTGACGTTGGGCCTACGTTGGTTACAATCGTTGGCCCATTTAAAAATAGCGCGACACTTCAACAGTTGGCCAACGGATAACACGTCATTGGCCCAACAAACTCCCAACAAATAAATGCTACTAGGGATTCGAAGCATTTTTGCATAATATTTGAACGTTACGCTCTAGTTTTCTTTCGTTTTAGACAATTTTAGTTTTGCCTTGTATAGTTGATATTTAGTGTGCATAATATATATGTTTATCTTATATTTTTTTAAGTTTATCAGTGAAGTTCATCAGTGAAGTTTATATTTATGTTTTGTTTTCTTACATTTATATTACATTTCATTTTACACATATTTTTTTAACCTGGTTTTTAGTGCGTCTGAACTTTGTGATGAAATAACGATTTTCTCACATATAATGTGATGTAAAAATACATAGTCATTCAGGGCTTTGGACGAATCTTTGAGTGTGAAGAACAAGTCTTGGTGTGTGCGGAAAGCCTCCATTATCGTTAAGTAACTAATATCTGAATAAAAAACGAAAGAAAACTAGAGCGTAACGTTCAAATATTATGCAAAAATGCTTCGAATGTCACACTGTGCAGTCTCTGATGGTACTGTTTCAACTGACTGCTGACAGAAAATCCAGAACTTTGTCAAAGCCTTATCTGCACCATAGCATAAACAATTTCATGTGATTATAATCTAAACAAATCCTTAGGGGAGTGTCTGCGTGTCTCGCGGAGTCCCGATATCGGACACGACGCGCTTTAAACAGTAATAATTTGTAAAGTAGGACGAAGTAGGATGGGGTTTTTACATAATCATGTAGACGAGGGTGTACTGAAAATATTCCAATTGGTTAGAAGTTGGGATTCGTTGGGACTTGAAAGATAATCCTTGTCAATTTTAAAAAATATCGCAAATTTCCTCACTATATTCAGAATTATTTTTCAATACATTATTTACATTAATTACTAATAGAAGATGATGTTTAGCGCAAAAGATTGGTCTTTAATTTCAACAAAGCGATAGTATTTGGTTGCATTCATTTATTATTCGATTTTTCTTTATGACTTGGAAATGAAAAGTTTCCCGAACATTCCATTTAAACCACTGAAAAGGGCATTAAATAAGGTACAAAATAAACAGAATTAAATTTTTTGTTATCACAAATTAGTTAAAAAAATTGAAAAATAAATAAATAAAAAAAAAAAAAATTTCATCATGAGAAAGGAATAATTTTTTCCCATTTTTTGGTGTAAATTTCATTCCGATATGTTAAAAAAAAGACCCAAATGGCGCAAAGTAAATGAATCCGGCCCACTGTGCGCCGCGCCGTTGGAATATTTTCCACGTTTGGCGGATGAAAAGGAGCGTGGAAATGGAAAATATAGTTAGTAGATGAGAGCGGAAAGCGCAGCCTTGTTATACGTATATGTAGGTATAAAGGGAGGGAGCTGTGGGAAAGGTGAGTCGATACGGTATCGATCGCGGTGGCGCGTAACGCGCGCGTTCCTCCAATTTCAGTGGGAAAAATCGATTCTTCCTATGCTTCTTGAGCAATCTCATATATTTTTTCCTCTGCTAGACAGCTTTCAAGCCTGCACCGTGTCAGTGGATTTAATAGCGGAATATGCTGCGCGCTTCTACCCGCTGACCATTCGTTCGATTCGGCCCGCACCGTGGAATCCGATCGGGAAATAGCTTTTCCGATTGAAGTCTGCATGTACGATCCGACAATGGGCTGCCAATCTCTCGCTGGCTACCAGTCGATCGCCTATACAGGCTGCTTCTGAAGGGCCGATCGAACATTGGCTTATGAATTCCACGCGCCATCGCGGGCAAGAAAATCTTCGCCCGCTGTCCACTCTCCGACACCTGGAGCCATTAGGTGATTCTGGGATCTAGAAGCTTCCCCAGCTCAGAGTAACAGGTCTAGGCGAGCAAATTCGTAGACCGGCGATCGTTAAAAGGCCGAAGAGACTGTGTCCTTCGAAGGGCTGGCCAGCGATCGATACCCAACTGCCGGTGAATCCGATCTGGAAATGGGCTTTCCGGCGGACGAAGCCGCTACACGAACAATGCTCCGTCAATCTCCTTTCGGACGGGCTCGAAGAAACATCGCCAACAACCGTGCTCGCGATAATAGATTCCTGTATAGGTACATATCTAGCAGAACCGACTACCATCTTGCCAGGATAGCTGTTTCGGTTTTCTGAATCAAGCGAAGAGAGCAGGTCAGCCGGAATAATAGCTTGGTGCGTAGGTTTCATCGGCGCAATCGGGAACGAGGATCGCGAGCCATGACGATTTCATTTCTAGAGACTCGCCGGGAGACTGCATGGAAACGCGCCACTGTGGCGTTCTCAGGATACCTGCGTCATGGTATCCTCGATTCTATCGGCTAAAAGTCATCAATCTTGCCGATTTTATGCAGAGGATTCCGCAGTGACACACACACACAGTGTTCTTCGCCATGGACAAGCTTTTCGTTCATTGAATCGTGAGGAATATCGTGGTGCGCGTCGATAAAGAATGAGAATTGAAATAGCTGCTGGCAGCGGGGCTTTTCGTAGGAAAATCACAGGCGAGCATTGTTAGCTTTACGAAGACGGTAAAAAGCGTACCTCCGCTGGCTTGTTTGAAATATCTGGCTAGGCTTCAACTATAAATTGCTCGGCTCGGCTCGACGAGAAATCGATTCTGCCCATCGCTCATTTTCGAGTGCCTCCCTAACCCAGCAATTACGAATCTGGGAAGTGAGGGGCTTTGTGTCTGAGAGAATACGCGCGGCTAGAGGAGGAGCATAAAGCTTTCCAGACTTCTCAGCAGCGTAGCCGAACCCGGGGACTAAAAAAAATTCAACACCGTACGTGTCTACCGTGTGTCCGCACTCCGCGGAGAATCGACGGCGAACTTTAGCGAAGCTGCTCTCTGGCCGGCGGCTGATTTCGTCAAAGAAGCCTCTATGGACGTTGCTGGAGCGAGTCGCACGGCAATTAACGGTTAAGTTAAGGGTGGCGAGGTATTTTTAAGGCGACCTCTCCGCTTTCAAATAAATTGCTTGCGAGGGAACAACGCTCGATCCTTTCCCTCCTAAATGCCCATGGTGTTCGAGGCGCGTATGAAGGGGAAATCGGTGGCGAGTTTCCAGGAAGGAGGCGAAGGAAAAGGCGGAAAGCGTCCGGGCGAATCGATCATTCGAGGGGCTGTTTCATGCCTGGGATCGTGGCCGCTGACACTTAATTTCGTTCTGCGTGCAGAACACTCGATGACCGATGTGTTGAACGCGCCCCGCTCCCGCTGATAAGACTATCATATCGATCGATCGAGACTCCAGCGGGGCCCACCCCGTTCGCGTCACTTTCGTTCACGAGGTACTCGCTTTTCGCTTCCATCCCAGCAAATCCTTTCTTTGTTGTTGACTCTACCACTCGAGCGTGGCCTGCCAACCTTCGCAGTTTTTCTCTTCACGGTTTTATCGACTGACACGCGTTCCTATATCCCGCGGGATATTACGGTTACGCAAAGTAATTGAGACGCTGCCGTGGCTGTGAAATTAAAAATCATGCCGGCAGGACAATTGGACAAATTGGAAAAATTAGTTAAACACAGGACAGAACCGATAATTTGGTGATAACTATTACATTACATTATACAATTATTAAAACTACCAAGTCATAGTTCCATTTTAGACTTAAAAAACAAGAACGAACTACAGAAAATTTAAAATAATAGTAGGTAATTCTATTGCTCGCTATTAAATAACCCATTAAAAAACATTGTGAATCAATAACAAGAAATAAAATATACCCAAGAGAAATAAATCTGCTTTTCTTTAACGATCAAAATCTTCAAACTAAAACTCTGTTTCGGATGATTGAGGGTTGGTGACGTCGAGGAACCTTTCTCATCGCTTCGACACGCAGAATGGCTCCCGGAAAAGTGGCCGGAATTATTACTAACACCCCGTAGAGCGCTTGAGGTTACATTGAACCGTCCCTCCGTCGCGTCAGCGTACTAATTTACACTGGAAACGTCATCCCGTCTCCCGACATCCTCGAGGAATCGCTCGTTATGTAATGCGACGTTAATGATCACGCGGCGTGACGCTTCTCAAGGGGTAGCTTTACGCGTGTGTCCGTTTAAAACTCGTCGATGCGAAATATCTACATATAGCCGGGAATTATAGCAGTCGCGCCGATAACCCTGCCCCCGTAATAATTCCCATTCTTGGCATATCCGTCGCTGATGATTGTAATTATCGTCCCGGGCGGATAGAATCTCGCTCCGTTTTTCCCGTCGTCGTTTCTCGGATACTCGCGCGCAAAGGTGCAGATGAAAGGAATCCGGGGCTCAATTATGTCGGCCAGCAGATGACCGACGGACGCACGCGACAGACTACTGTAGAACGTTTCTGGCTTATTCAGAGCGTAAATGGTGCGCGTCGGGGCTTTGTGCCCCGACAGTCCGTAGACTAGGTTTATTCTGCAGGTGTCGGATGCAGGAGGATGGTAAATGAACGGATCTCGGAGGATCCCCCGGCCAGGAGATTTTCCTCTCGGCCATTAATAGTCAATGAGGCCGGCGATCAGTGGAGAAGGAAAATTAAATCCTACTAGCGGGAGAAACGCCGAGGGCAGGCTGCAGGAAGAGCGGACAGAGAGAGAGAGAGAGTGACGCGGGGAGGAACGAAATCGGAAGAGATGTATTCTTCCGCGGGGAAATATCGCGCGCCCTGTTGCGCGAATTCTATCGTACGCGGGATATTCTGTTACGTTTATGCGAAGATAGAAGGATTTTGCATTTTAAGTAGAAAACGTGGGGGTTGGCGATATGAAGGAAGCGCCGCGCGCCGCGCGCCGGGACGGTTCTTCTTCGTCGAGACGCCTGTTGTAATGGAGAAATAAAATATAAAAAGGAAGACAATCTTGCCGGGAAATGTAGCGAAATTGATCTAGCGAGCGATTCCACGAGCGAAGCACGTCCTATCACCTTATCTCTGCACCGCGGTTATTTTTCTTCATTGAAGGCGTTACACCCTATCCACGATTCCAGCGAATATGCTCGTTATCGAGAGGTCGTGGATATTCCTGGTCCTCGTCGCAAGCACTCGCTCATTTCTTGACCAGAACTTTCCACTTATTGTTAATCGACCCGCGAGAGTTCCATCCCGCCTCCCTTGCAATACACATGACGCAGTACCTACCTACACAGAACTTTGCCATTATACCTGCGAACACTGTGCATCGTCACATCGAGCTGCGTCGCGGAAGTGCAGCCGAAATGGGACGTGACGCGAGCGTATTTGCATAATTGCACAGTGAATGGCCGACCCTATCGCGGGCAAATTAATTACGAAATCCTCGCGAATAACTAGAGATAGCCCTGGAGAAAAAGAAGCCTTGATAAAACACCGAACGTTCCAGTGTTCATTTGGAATGCCACGTATCCCTTCCTGTTCTATACTCTCGTGAATTCTACGTGTACGAGGTGTACCCTGATTTTTCACAGCCCCGGCGCCTTTTGTCCGCGAAATTTCATCGAGCCCCCATTGGCCCTTCGCGCGATATTCGAGTCCGCTGATCGCGTGGAATACCCAAATATCGAGGAGCCTGCAGGCTCAGCAGGGGCTGGCACGTTTGTTTTCTTTTCCCTTCCGCCTCACGGACCGCTATCACGAAGCCCTCGAAGGGATTTCCAAGCTCCGATTTCAGCTCGGGGTAGGCTCGCTCCCTCGGTGGCGTTTTACGCGCGAGGGTCGCACGCTGGAGCTAATTTCACGGCGAGTCGGCCGATCCCTCACTCCACGATTCGTTATTAGATTTCCCGGGGCTAGTGTACGCTAACCCAACGGGAGAACCCCTTCCAGGGGTCCGGAAGGAGGCGAGACGAGAGACGAGAGACGAAGGAAGGGATGAAAAAGTCAAAGTCACCGGAAGAAGGAGCGCGAGTGACGTGGAAGGAATGGATACTCGGGATAAAAAGTGTGTCGGACTTGTTCGCACGGTTTCATTGGCGACACTTGGCGGTCTATTGCTTTGACGTTACAACTGCTTAAGCGATACAAACGGGCCTTTCGGAAGATAAAGCTCTATGGGGAGCGTCGCGACGCTATCGCGCATGCCTCCGT
Source organism: Andrena praecox (assembly GCA_963932275.1). Lineage (NCBI taxonomy): Eukaryota > Metazoa > Arthropoda > Insecta > Hymenoptera > Andrenidae > Andrena > Andrena praecox. The sequence continues at coordinate 348,699 of OZ010732.1, forward strand.
GGCAGTTGCTCGCCCCGCGAGGGGTTAAGGGTGAAATTGAACTTCCTTTGTACGAGGTAAACACAGACATCATCGAACAAAGAATCGCCAGGGAGGACGTTCACCAATGGCGCTGGAATTTTATCGTCAGCCGAGTTTTCATTAATCCGGTTCGCCGCTGGCTTCGCTTCAGCCCCCTCGTACACCGTTGCTCCCCAAGGGATCGCCCGGGGGAGGAAACATATTTACAAGCGGAATCGGAAAGAGTTGCTGGTGGAGAGGGAGATGATGGCAGATCCGGGTAAACAGCCGGTTGGAGGGAGAGGGAGCGAGAGATCCTTTCTGATACTCTGTGCACGTCAACGGAGGGGTGGCCGCGGAGGGAGGCTGCTAGGGAGGGAGAAACAGGGGTTGCCGGGTAACTGGAAGGTGGGATAAGAGTTCCCAGGGGTGCCTAGCAACAGGTTGCTATCCTAAAATTTCGACCACCGGGAAATGCGAGGGCTCGGTGGGGATGAACGACATCGACGAGCGTACAGGGTGTTCGCCACGAAACTACGAATACCTTTCCAATGGACATTACTGGCAGGCGTCCAATAGCTGTGACTGCAATATCAATTGCACCGCTGTCGATAAACTGACATTTCACGGCGGCTACTACGAAGTAATCGCATTCAACGGACAAATAGATTTTGAAAAATTGAATTCTCCGTTATTTCAGAATAGGTAGGTTACCGATGGTTAGCAATGCCACGCAATGAAACATGCGTAGGTACGAATCTAAACAGATTTGTTACCTTCCAACGGATGGGCGTAAGTTAGTTACACGCGTAACAGATCGACGAGCGTTTCGTCAAGCGGAATTCGGAACGAGGATTATATTTTTTTCCTTGGAAAGCTTGGTTCGACGAGGCTCGCTGTGCTCGACTGAGCGTTTAGAACGTTTAGAACTCGTTTAGGCTCGACTCGGGTGGCGATAGTTTCCTTCTCATAGCAGTTGAATTAAATTACGGGCGGATAATATCGGATAGAGGATCCGCTGAGCGAATCGACTGTACAATTTACTTAAAGCGGAAATCGAAGAAACTCCTAATGAGGTTTCGAAGCTGCCGCGTGCACGCAGCTGCGAGGGCCTTCTAGTTAGATACCTGATGCACGGCCAGTTAGCACGGCCTCCGCGGTGTGTACATAATTCTTAAACGGATCTCAGTATTTCCGAGGCTCCGGTTAATTAAAAAAGTGCGGCGATATCGATTGCATCGAGGAAGTGGCTGAAATCAAGCGGGCGCGACCGCCAGCCGTATATCCTCTTATCTCTGCACTCGTTCTTCTCGTTTTGGGGACACCTTTTAACAAGGACAAATGGCCGGGATGAGGCAGTGGCAGGAAAACGAGCTGGCGGAATAAATGGAACATACTTTGGAGAAGGCTCGGGAAAAACTACATAAGGATAACAAGGGGTCGCGTGGCGACGCAGGACGAGAACGAAATTTATGAGGGCCGCTGTACTGCCCTTCCTCTCTCTCTGCCCCTTCTTCTCCGATAAATTACAATTATCGGGCCTCTGACATCGCGATAATCGGCTTAGACACTATCCCATCGCGAACCGCAACCGCGACTCGAAAATTTTTATTACTCTTGTATAACTATTTTTAACACGGGTAGTTCGCGTGCTCCTAGCGTACCAGACATAGCGGCTCTCAAAATCCTGCGTTCTAAGCCTGGCCTTATTTGCTTTCCCAAACATCTTCGCTGACGCTTAATTGGACGCTACGAGGATTCCAATAGAATTCTCGAGACAAGGGGACACGCTTGTAGAAATTTCTCGCTCGACGGAAGAGGGTGCCTTTTCGAGGGTGTTTCTTCTGTAGTGCTGTTCACTTTGGGAACCCCTTGGGCGGAGGAACGAAGTTCGAGCACTTAGTAGGTCGCTGTCTGACTGTACGCCAGACTTGATCGTTTCCGATAGCGACTGGCACGGAGCAGATGAGTCAAGTTTCATAATTATATCGATTCGCGAGCTGTTCACTCGCAGCTTTGAAGGGGCAATTCAGTGTCCAGAAAGAGCGCAGACGTACTCAAAGGAATATTTCACACATCGATTCGCTGTTAGTTGGATTGTTTTGAAGGGTAGCTCGCGCGTTGTTTGTGGATTATTCTACAAACGCAGTTACCTACGTTTAAATTGAATTGAAAGAATCTCGCCGAAGCGGCAGGGAGCGCAGATATAGCGCAGATATAGCGCAGATATAGCGCAGATATATGTATCACAGATATAGATGACGGCGTAAAAACGACATTAGAGAACTACGGAAAATGATGAACGAGCTGAAGGATAACAGTTTGTGCAGTCGGGGATTCGTACAACTAGGATGACAAGGGGAAACAGATGCGACGGACGAAACACCGATAGCTGCACTTAATCGTGCTTAGCGAGCAGCTAAAGAGGATCCGATGAAAATCATTTTTCAGAGGGAGGAACTTATCGCCGATCTGGCACGCACGACCAGTGCTCGATCGCGTGACTCGGCGCGCTTCCGATGCTTCGCGATTAGCTAGTCAACCTAACCCAATTAACGTGCAAGTGTTTCACTGAATTTCCTTCTTAATCTTCTCGATTCGGTGCCAACAGCTATCTCCAAATTAGATATTCCCTGGCGACGGAGGGTTGCCAAGCAATAAAGGCTGCAGATTACATTATTGAACGCTTCAATTTTTTTAATTACCATTGTTCTGCATCAATAGTGAATTAATCTGCATATCTTCAAAGGGTGATATTTATTTTTTCAGGATGTTGGGTGGCGTGGGAGGCCGGCACATGTCTACGCGTCGGCGTGGCAGTAGCCCGCTGGTGCGTGGAGGTGCGGGCCTCGCAGGATATGCCGGACCAGGGGCCTCTGGAAACTCAAACGATGGTGTCACGATGCCACCGGATGCACAGAGATACGCTGCCAGAAGGCGAAGGGCGGTTACCACCAGCGATCACAAGAGCTGCGCCCTTGTGCATCACTTCATGTGAGTCTATCTTCGGCAGACTTATCCCCAGGTCGTTTGGTCCGCGTGCCCGACCAACGCCGTCCGCATCTACTTGACAGGGACACTGATGACGAAGGGACTGATAACACCGCCGATAAAGCCAGTGCTCTTCTCTCATCGTGTTCGGAGTACAGTAATGCCTCGTTAGAATCACGGCGTTCGGGGCTGGCAGCGTGTGAGCGTGATACTAACGCGATTCGGACACTATTCCGTGCGAGACAAAGTATGTATCATGCTTTCTCTCTTTCATAGCCGACGGCAACTTCGTGCCGACTCTTTTGTTCTCGCTCGCACGTTCTCGGAGTCTCTCACTCTCGACTGAAGGATTCCAAGAAATGGTGGGGATAGTGAGCGTGATTATAACGCATGGTAAAAACGTGACACTAACGAGGCATTACTGTACATATGTACATACATACGTTTTATGAAACGACCGACCGCGACGGTAGGAGCCGTGCAGTAGTATAGCCAGAGTGTCTGACCAGCGCAGTCGGTAACGGGCTAAAGTCCAAATCGATCACGTCGGTAACGAAGCTTCCCTTGATATGTACGTTGACCTCGTCGGCTGTACAGAACATTACCGTGGATAGATCGCAGGGGCTTGCTACCCCCGTGTTTATCAACTGACGGAATAGCTACCGTCAGTAAAATTCTTTAAACGATAGAGTGGCAAAGTAGTAACCAATAGGCTGCTCTGTCTGTGAAGTATCGTGCCACGATACAGAAGAATTTTTGGACTGCCTGATCAGTGTCCGATTTATACTACTGCGCGCAAAGGACAAGACAACTTGGACAACCACGTAATTTCGAAAGTCATTTGCAATTTCATTTCAGGTCGTAATCGATTTATAATCAGGAAGGCTGACGCATTGTTAGCGATGCGAGATGGCGGCAGCCGAAGGTTGCGGCTGACCACGCCGGGGTATGCACTACTGCGGCTGAATTAAAGTCTAATGTAGCGAGGTGCCTGTACTCTCGGAGCGGGCGTGCTTCGGTGCTTTTTATGCTATCGATTGGCCTTCGATTGTTTGACCATTAATTTTTATTCTTAGCACCGGTCCGTCGATGCCCGATGTCCGTTCGGCTAAATTTAATTAGAATCTCCAGGCAGGTGGTGCTCGCTCCACCCTGTTTCTTCCGCTACTTTTCACAGCGCGGGTTAGTTGAACTGTCTTTAAAATCGACATCGTTCATGGGCATCCTCGTACATCTCCTTTTACGTGGCGACAAATAGAAATAAAATGCTCGTTCGATCTCTATTATCGCCGCCCCTTCTTCGGCTGCCCTCAGCTGTGATTGAGCGTGCAGCAGCCATCGTATCGAAGGTGACTGCTCGAACCCTGTAAAAATGGAACCAATAAAAGGAATCGACGTTACGTGGAACTAGGTCTGCGTTATCGCGAGCAAAATCGCCAGGGTTCTCGACCTTTTTTTCTTATTAAGATGCTTGCGGGCGACGTAGATTCCTCAGCTCGGTATCCCTTCGATCGCCACCCACCTGCCTCTAACTATCGTCCGTTAACAAACTGCCGGACCTTCTTAGAAGTTCCCTCGCCCCACCACGGACGATCCTTCTCAGATTGCCCGCGACATTAAGCGGCTGCAGTCGCGCAGACGACGAATCGAAGATCCTGAAAATTGGCCACGGACCGAGCCAGAACGATGAAACATTTGGCATTGCGATCCTGGTCGAAGCGTCACGAGTCTGTGCATTCTCTGGATACCGCTTAGAGGCAGACATACGAGCAGAATGAAAAAATAGAATGGGCGATGGGGTGAGAGGGATTGGATTCAGAGGAGGCAGAGTGCTTTGCACCCTGCTGCACCCTCTCAGGGGTCTCCGGTTACGTCGCGGGCCGATCTCGGTCTCGCGGAGAAAAGGCCGCCGATTCTCTCTGCCAAACCGCAAGTAGTTTCGAGGGTGTCGGGCGCCGACGTAGGATTCTCGGTTTCAGGCGTAGTCGAACCGTTTCCCCTTGGCCGTTGTCGCTGGTGTGTCGCTGTGGTGAATCGAGTCGGAGTCGCGGAGTCGGAGTCGCGGAGTCAAGTCCGGACTCGGTCGTGTGTTTCAGGCTGGTTGCCGGCTGCCGCCGTGAATCAATACCCGCATTGCGCGTGCCACCTCTCTTTCTCTTTCCCTCGTTTCCCCTCTCGCTCCTACCCTCGCTCTCTCTCTCTCCCTGCCTTTCTTCCATCTCTGTCCCGCGCGAGGCTCTTCCCTCCTTGGGCTTCGCCACGCTCTGTCCCTCGCCCTCGTCCACCCTGGTCCACCCTCCACCACGTGCTCTTCTTCTCTTCTCTCCGTCGAGTCTTTCGCTCCTCCGCTCCTACACCCTCGTCCCGCTTCGCTGCTTTCTTCTTTTCAGCCCACGTCTCTCTGTCTTTGCTCGTCCCCTCCCTCTCCGCCCTTCACCCTTTCGCCCTGCTCGTCGTTTCTCTGCCAGCTCGCTTCACCCCCTCTCTCTCTCGATCCATCCCTGTTTCTCGTGCTGGTTCACTCTTTGGAAGCTTCCTCGCTACCACAATACCCGTTTCCCTCCTGTCCTCTCCTCCACCCCGCGGAAATACCCGTTCGACTTTCTTGCTAGCGAGAAGCGGGGACAGCCGAGGAGAGAAAGTGACGAGGGGAGGGTTGACGACTGACAGCCGCCTCGAACGGGAGCACGAGGCTGCAAACGAGACTCTCGCGCGCTTCTCGTTATCGTCCTTGCGAAACGCAACGGTGATTCAGTGGCTCGATTCGAGTCGTTCGTTCCGGCGAACTCCTGCAAGAGTTCGCGGTGCAAAAAACTCCGCTCGGAGTTGCCGAAGTGGAGAACTTAATCCCGCTTTTCCCTAGTTTCCCGTTGTTTTTCATCTGCCAGGCGCGATAACTCGCAAGTTCGCGACCATAAATTGTAAACTCGTTGCTCCGGGAAGCGAGTAGATGGTCGGGGGAGAGGGACAGCTCGTGCATGACGCATGGAATCGCGGGGGAGATAGGCCTCCGAAATAGTTTATCGTTCGATAAACTTTTTCCCGGGTAATTGATAAGACGCCAGAGAAAGCAGGATGGAAAGAAAGGGCTGCGGAGGAGGAGGAGCCCGGCTCCTATAAAAAATCTCCCGGCTGACCTCTCGACGTTTAACCGATGGTCTCGATGGTTCGAGGCGCGGTATCGTTTCCTCGAAGCCACCAAGGATATCCGTGGCGTTGGGGATCCTTGATACCCTCGCGATGAAAACAACCGCAACGCCGGGGGTCAGTAAACCAGCAGTCGAGGGCTGCTGGCCGTGCGGCTTCTTCTGGCCTCTTCTGGGAATGATATTTTCTAATAAGGCGCCAGGAATGAAACGATGCTACATACCAGTAACGTCCGCCTGCGCCCATAAATCCGGCCTGGAAACGCGATCTCGGGAACTATTCGGTTGACGAGCACGGAACACCGTTTCCTTCCTTTAAACTGGCTTCGTCGATACACACTACACAGACCCCGTGCAATATCGTACGCTCCGTTGAACGATTACTTTAATACTTTCGACTTGAATTTCGGCCAGCAGACAATTTTCGTCGAAAGCGCCCCGGACGACGCAAGTGTCAGGTGTGTGGCGATTAACCCCTCAGGGTGGTATGACGAGCAGGACTCGTCATGAGAAAAAAGTCCTCAACGGCGGTATGACGAGCACTGCTCGTCATGGGACGTGAAGCGGAGGCGTCGACAGTAGGCCTTGGGACCACGGTCTATTGGACACTCGAATTAGAGGCGTGTTGTGCACTTCCCAAATACTTTCTGTAGGCCTTGGCGAGGAGATATGTACAGAGTGATCATGCAGCCACTGGACTCAAAGAGGTGCTGTCTGGCATCCCGTGGCGAAGGCAATCCCCCCCGCAGTGCCTCACCGAATTTTATGGCTTTCGACCCTCGAAGTAGTTGGAATACATTAAGAAATGAAAAATTTCCCGGATTTCCGCAGGTATCATCAGATCTTTGCGAAAACGGCGCCAATCGATTCCTTATATTTCGCCGATGAAATTAACACCACGAACGACGTGATTCGGAGCATAATGAAGGAAATTCCGTTTAACATTCATTTGTATCATTTTTTTCTAGTTTCGTTAAAAATAGTGCGATTTACATGAAATTTAGTACAATCTTCATCGGAAAAACATAAGGAATCCATCGGTGTCACTTCCATATCGATACGATAAAGAATAAAGAATTATTTTATTTCTGAAACAGGTAGGAATCTTCGGCCGACCGCGGCGATTCGAGGTCGACACCCTGCAGTCGAGGGTCGAAAGCCATAAAATTCGGTGAGGCACTGCGCCTCTTTGAGTCTAGTGGCTCCAGGATCGCTCTGTAGGTCAACGCGTGCTTTTGTTTTGAAATTGGAACGCGTGTTTATAATCGAGAGATAAGGGATTCGTAGTTAATTTTAAGGGTGGGCGACGCAGGCAGGACCACGCGCAGTCAGCGGACTTCGCTATTTGACGGGAATAAGGATATATACTGCTCCTTGTCAGTTTATGGCTCTGTTCGGTATGGCGATCAGTCCGTCAATCTTGGTTACCTGTGATCATAAACTTGGGATTTTAGGACGGTCTTTAGACGTCACAGGTAAAACATGTACCAGCAAATTGCTTATTGCAGGGCCAATGTCACTGGCACATCTGGCCACCAAATGTTCACGTTCAATAAACCTTTTCCTTTCTCCAACAATATACGTTGCAGTCACTTCCACCAATAAGAAAAATGCTAAAACTACCTCCACGTTCCTTCAACAGCCAATCTACAACGATTTGTGTTTTCCCGTAAAGGAACAGTGGTCAATACGGCCAGTACTTAGTCAAGTCTCGAACGCTAAGCATAAGGTGCTCCGACTTATCATTAGTGATATTTTAAATCGTTTTTATTTCGCGCATCGTCATAGTAGTGCTAAATCATGGCTCAAGGAAGTGAAGAATATGAGAGAATCATAAATGATTCTGATGAAGATTCATCGAGTGATGACAGTGACAGTGTTTTTGGTGCTTCATGCTCATTGTCAGACTTTGAAGAACATTTTTCGGAAGAAATCGAAAGTGAATGTGAAGAAGATCGCGAAGAAGAAATTGCAGGCACATCGAGGGGTCGACCCACACGTTTAGATTTTACATGGGAGGACATGAAAAATTACAGAGGACACAGGGAACAATTTACTGGCTGCCCTGGACCTCAAAATGAAGCCCGTGGTGTAACTGAAGCCATAGAAATATTTGAGTTAATTTTCTCTGAAGATTTAATGGACCTAATTGTAAGGGAAACGAATATATACGCGGAGCAGCAAATAAGGAAAATCTCTATTCCTCTTTCACGACGCTCTAGAGTAAGAGATTGGACACCAGTCACAAAGAATGAAATGTACGTAATTTTGACGCTCTTCATGCTAATGGGAATAGTGCAGAAACAGACTTTGCGATCCTATTTTACCAAACAGGCTACAATAGCAACGCCAATATTTAATTCCATTATGTCATTGGAACGCTTCCAATCCATACGAAAATATATGCACTTCGCAAATAACGAAAACCAACATTTATATCGTGGCCCTGATAAATTGTTCAAAATTAATCCTGTAGCGCAACATATCAACAATAAATTTAAATTATTATACACTCCCCACCAGAATATTGCAATAGACGAGTCATTAACTTTATGGAAAGGAAGACTTTCGTTCAAACAATTTATACCCCTGAAATCATCAAAATTTGGCATAAAAACATATGAATTATGCGAGTCAACGTCGGGATATCTATGGACATTCACAATATATACTGGGAAGGGCACTGTAATGACAAATACTATCGCTCCAAATGATAAATATAAAACAACTGCTATAGTCCTCTCCCTCGTAGAGCCTCTGTTAGGGAAGGGTTACAAATTATGGCTGGATAATTACTATAATTCACCATCGCTAGCTATCACACTGAAAGAGCATGGAACAGATTGTGCGGGAACTCTTAGAAAAAATAGACAGAATGTCCCAAAAAGTGTAACACAAACAAAGTTAAAGAAGGGAGAAGTTATTGCCCAACATTGGGGACCAGTATCAGTCCTCAAATGGGCCGACAAGAAGGACGTAACAATGATTTCCACCTTCCACAATGATAGCATGTGTCGTGAAGGAGCAAAACGAAAGCCACAAGTCATCGTGGATTATAATAAATACATGGGAGGCGTTGATTTAAAAGATCAACTTCTTCAACCATATTTAATCGAAAGAAAAAGACTTTCTAAATGGTATATGAAGATATTCTTGCGCCTTCTAAATGCTGCGGTTGTGAATACCATGATTATTTATAAAGCAAATTCACCTGGAACAAAAATTAACCACCTACAATTCCGCACACAACTGATAGAAGCCTTAATTATAAAATATGGAGACGCCGGTAGAAAAGTTCAAGGAAGACATACTAAAAGCAGCAACACTATACCCCGATTAATTGAAAGACATTTTCCGGAAAGAATACCACCCTCAGGACGAAAAGCGAGACCAACAAGAAGATGTGTGGTATGTTACGCACATAAAATCAGGAAAGAAACCGTATTTTGGTGTCCAGACTGCCAAGCTGGTTTGTGTGTAGAAGAGTGTTTTAAAACCTACCACACAAAAATCAACTTCTAATAATACGGGAAAAAACACAACTTCAATAATTATTGACTGGCAGATACGAGGTATGTATTTTGTGCCCGCCCAAGTATTTACTTTTCCAGCAGAGTTCGACCAATAGCACTCAAGTTTGACAATACTTCTTCAGATCCGCTATGTAGTAACACCTTAACAGCAGGGGTCAAGGTTTCAACCAATGGCATTCATCCCGCAGTTAGGAACTGTTCTGGGCAGAAAATCTTCCAGCTTGAGGGGTTAAGTGGGCGAGGAACAGGGGTAGGGTCGTGATATTCACGCTGAAAGTTGCAGGGAACAAGTTAGCGCGAAAGGATGACGGGGTTGACGCGAAAACGCTCCCCCGAGTATTAGCGCGTTTGTTCGAGGATCTTGCTCGCACGGGAGGATTAGTTGGAGCGCGTACGCTGGCGATAATAAGCCTGGGAGGAAGCTGGAAGTTGGTGGGAAGCTGAGTCGAGTTATCGTTTCGCGGAAAACATTCGGCAGCGTCTGTTCGCTAAGATGGTCGGTGTGAATAAGGGAAGAAGTTGCGGGCGAGATGCGTGCGTCTTGGGAGGAGAGGTTTCGTAAGGACGAGCGGGCATCACGTGTCCCGGTAAGCCCGTTAACGTGAGAGAAACGGATTAATTTGCAAATGACCGATCGAAAGCGAAAGAGACGGCACGACGCGGAAACCTTATGGTTCTATCCTCGGTATAAGGAGACGTAAATCCATTTGGCTCCGCTTCGATGCATAGCAGCTCTTACGTTAGAAGACCAATAGATGACGAGGCTAACGGGGTTCAGATGACTTGACTTACGAAGCCCCGGGCGTGCTCTCTCGGTGCAACGCACCGTTTTCCTTTCGTTATGCCCAGCAATGAAGTCGTTACGAATGCGGGTCATAGAATGCGCTCCACTTTCCTCCGTCGCCTGGCTCGAACGCCATTCTTTAAGAGGCATTAGCAACGCCGTAGGCACGAACGATCTTTCTTAACCAGTAGTCGAGTGCATCGGGTGATCCAAGACGATAGGCGATCGGCGATCGGCGATCGGCCGCTTCAGAATCCATCCCCTTCTTTGATCGCTGGAGCGTCTTCGTCCCACTCGCGTTAAGGCACACACAACACACAGGATCGATCGGATCGATGGACATGAAATTAGCGGAGCGAGTCTTTCCCGGGGACCATTTTAGCCAGGCTGCTCGATCGGTCGTGTGGCATCCAACGCTCCCGCTCCATCTTGATTGGCGGCCGACCGAGTGACGTCACGTGGACGCTTTGACAGACCGATCGAATGATTCGATTAAAATCCTCGCAGTCGGGGTGTCCCCTTGATGAACCGCGACCAGGTGGAGGACGGCTCACGCCGCGCCAGCGGATCACGAAACGACGTTGTTTTCGCCGCGAGAGCCCAGCATTTCGTCGAGCTCCTCGACGATCCAGGGAAATGCGAAATTTAGTCAGGCTGGAGTGTGATCGTGACGAGGCGGGTTCGAAGCAGGCAGGCTGCCACCCCCACGTGTGGCGTTATTTTAACGGCTCTGTTTTCCCAGGGGACAAGAAAGAGCGAAGTACGGCGACGCTGGGGCGATTTTGCGGCAGTTAATGCTGCACCGCGCCATAAATAGGGCGACCGCAATTAATAGGTGGTTCGATAAGCAGGACATTTCTCAACAAATTTAGGTGCGCCACGCGATATTTATAAGACATCGCGCGCACCGCTTGGAAATAATTATTCTTGAAATACGCTGCTCGGAGTCCTCCGTCGGCGAAGTCGTTGAAAAGTTGGCGTTTTCGTGAGAAGAATTTTTCGCCCCCGCTCCCCTCAAACTTTCCCGATTACTTTATCTTTCGAATCGCGTCTGCTCTGCCGGAAAGCACGTGGGACGAGAACGGTCAGAACTGTCAGAAGTGCGGGCGTGGTGGTAGCCAACGACGTCGTCGCTCTTAAATATATCGCGGAGTTTAAAGCACCGATGGTCAGATAAAGTCTGCAGGAATCTCTGCTTTCGACGCACAGATCAGCAACGGAGTTGGCCACCCCCACTGCCAACCTTTGGCACAATCTCGGACGATTTAAGAGCCCTCGCAGAGGAATAAATGCGTAAAGAGACGTTGAAAATTTTGGGCCAAGGTTTCCCTTAATGGCGGTGATAATTCGTTCTTGACGGACGCACGATCGCCCAAGATGCTGTTTCACGAGATACTTTGGATATTGTCCAGAGCGCGGAACTGGTGCAATGTTAACGAGATAGAGGAAGAAGGACACCGAAGGATCATCTAACTAGAAATTTGCAAGCCCCGGTGCGGTGGTTTCTGCTGCGGGGATGAAAAATGGGAGGCGCGATCCCTCGTCCAGACCGAGCCCTCCCGCACGTGTATTGGAATCCGTTAACGAGTTTATTAATTTAGTCGCGCGCGAGGGGGCCGCGCCTCTGTGTGCCCGCGGAGTTAATTTTTCACTGACCTCCGCGGGATCCGGTTTCCCTCGTATAATATCCACGATGGAAAGCCCCGGAGTCCCGCTTTCCCAGGGAAAGTTGTAGCAATTCTCGCCACACGGATCAACGATACCGCGGCAGAGCGAGCGGGATTTATTATCGCAAGCCTTGAAACTAATTGTAAACAGATTCTAATGGTAACTCTAATACCACCTTATTCTCCGACGTTTGTGACAACATTCTCCTTCCTTTCCCCACACTTAAATTCCTCCGCACGATCGTTGATTTCGGTCCTTATCGGCACTTTCCGAATTTTTCGCGCGACGAACTTTATTGCCGCGCGTCACCGCGACCCAGGAACGGTATAATTTTAATTACCACCACTCCGACGTGCAGCCGTTAATGGGCGCAGCGGTGAAAGTTAATGACCAAGTTCAGGGTGCCAGCGACTTGGACGAGCCTTACGCTTACGATAAAGTTGATCGATCGAGCGGCCGAATGCAAAGGGGTCTGGAAGTTATACGCACGCGTGAGGGTCGATAAAGCGTCGAGGAGCGGCGAACGTTTCGCCGCGAAGACCCCAGCTACCCAGCTGGCAGCTTTTCTAATTAGACGCGTCGCGGAGGCTTCCAAGAAGTCCGTAGGTGGAGAAATGTGTTGCAAAGGAGAGATAAGAGCGGCGATAATTCGCATCGCGTGGCAGTGTGTCGGTATCCCTGGCGCTGGCGTGGCGATTCGCGCGGCTGTACGACGGATAGAAGGTGGCGAAGAGGGCCGCGGAGGAGCACGGGGGTGGCTGGGTAGGCAGTCCAGGGGAGTTCGACGTGTCACATTTTCTCCAACCCCTGCCAACGCCGAGTCCACCACCTACGGCTCCTCCTATCGGCCGCGTCCTCGGGCCTCGACAACGTTTCGCGATCCCATCAACGAATGAAGGTCGGCGACGTGACGCGCGACGTGGCGCACCTCATTGCACTTATTGTCTCCTCGGGCTGGAGACGAGGGTGCCAGCTCCCGCGAAACAGCGAAGGGTGCTTTCGTTGGAAAATCCTGTCGCCTTGGGGGGGGGGGGGGGGTGGGGAATCCCTGGTCGGGGGCTGTTTCCGCGTACGCCCCGTTTCCAGCGCAGCCTTTCGCGCTTCCCACGGTTCAATCACTATTTCCACGTTTATGCAATCGAAATACTGGGTGGCAGCGCTTTGCCGATACTTGGAAAAAAGAATGCCGGAGATTTAGGGAAACTCGTGTACGGTGCAAATGGAGCAGAGGTACCTACGCGATCACCGAGTGGAACGACCCCAATTTTCGTATCGATTCGTAAATACCGTTGACCGGTCGACCAAAAATTCATACGGGATCAGAGCGCGGCGTAAAGGGCGGAACAAGTATCTCTTTTAAAGTTTCATGCTTCATTCCGTTACGTGCTCGGGGATGTCTGTCGATACGCGAAATCTCGCGCGCTCCATTCCCTGGCTGGGCAAGATAAACGATATTAACGGAGAATACCTACGTAATGCTGCATCGTGAACGCATTCGCGTAGTCACGTTGTCAAAGTGCACGCGTACTTGGGATCGATTTCTCACTCTACCCCCGACTCTATGCTCGCTACGTTCCCTCGGTCGCTCCGCGCTTTTGTCCCTTTTCATCCCGCTTTCATAAAAATACTCGTGAATTCAGCGTGCCGCGGACCTGACGAATAAGGGAGAAAGCTTTCCGCGCCTCTGCCCGACCGGTCTCAGCTTCGTTCCCGGCTTCGTGCACGAAAAACCCCAGGGACTATGGTAATTAAGATAATTGGGGTAATAATTTTCGGCCGAGGACCGACCACGTCACGCGATATCAGGCTCCGATCGTTCCGACGACGCGCGACGATCGCGACGTCGCGTCGGCTTTTACTTGCTTCCACTCCGACTGGCGCGTACCCTTGCTGCTAAAACCGTAACCAAAACCACCATCTAGGTATATCCCTATCTATGTTGCATGAAGCCACGGGATCCCCGGCGATAGGCTGGCATCACCAGCCTGATAAAGAAATTTACTTTCGACCGCCGCTGGAGATAGCAACCTCGATTGCAGCGTATACAGCGTGGCCCAGAACCGTAGGACAAATCGAAACGCGATACAAACTTCTTATGCCACAAGATAGCTATGGAAAAGTCAGCTGCTATTTTCTAATTTCTGGCTTCGTTGTCTTCAGAGGCAATTGAAGCTTAGGAATGGAAATTTCGATGCCGTGTTAGTGGCGCCTCGAAACACGGAGAGTCTTGATGTAATTCGAAGGAATTTAGCTGCTCCCGATGGTCCGACAACTTTGGGGCAGCTGGTACGTGTTCGATTGTTCCGCGTAGTCCGTAGTCGGAGAAGGGTAACTCTATCGCGAATCGAAGCTACGTTTATCGCGGTCGATACGAGCGCAGTTAACCGTTTCATTGTCCCAGACGAGTAGGAGAGATCCGATCGAAAGTTCCGTGCCAGCTACGGGCGTAATTGGCGAATCGCTGCCCGAGTAACTTTATCTCGATTCGAACCGGCCCCTTCGACGTATCCCGCGTGCCCACTGATTTCCAATGCTCTTAGGAAGCGCGCGTTTTACTAGGTACATAGGTATTCCGCGGCAGACTCGCAGTCAAAGTTTCGCCGAGCCGTCGCCGTCGCCGTCGCCGTCGCCGTTTTCAATAAAACGCGTCGTTCCCTACAGTGGCGGATTTAACGGGCGGCCGATCACCAGTTGTCCCCTACAAGGCTCCATCTTCAAAAAAAAAAAAAAAATATTAATTTTATACAAACACAATATTTCTTTTGGTTTTCCATTATTTTCATACCACACGTAAATGTATTTGTAATTCTGTTATGCGTACAGGGTGTCCCGTAACGTGTGCTACCTGGACCTTTTCCTTAAATCCGTCACTGGTCCTCTAGCCTCCAGTGCGTCGCAGACGCCGAACGTTATATGTACTTCCTGTAGCTATCGTAAACGCGAGGGAACAGTCGGCGAAAACGGGGTTTACGGAGGGAAGTTTTAAAATCGTCCAGCGTCCCGATGGGTGTTTATAATGGAACGGCGGCCTCGCTGAATCCAGTATTGGGTTATGGCCTCGTGACGGTCTCGTGCAAGCAGGCGGGCAGTGGGAGCAGGTTCGGAACCTGGGCAAACAGCCATTAGTAATCGATACCTGCGTAAACAACGGGGGCCGCGTTCGCTTCAAGACGAACCAATTAATTTACCGGTTAATTCGCGTCCCGGCCGTCCGCGGGCGAACATTCGTTGAAACGCAGGGCGAAAAGGGCGTTTGCTCGGTCCAACTTTCTAGGATTCATTGTTTGAGCCACATCATATATTTACAGTCGGACTATAGATGTTCACACTCGAGCCTACTTCACCTCAGCAACCACAATATTATTGCTATTCCCATAGGAATCAAAGGAACAAAATTAAGTAATTATAAATCCTGAAATTTTATGATCTTTAGGGTTTATCTTTTTATTTACTATAGGAGGATTATTATGGCCTGGTATTATATTATGAAATTCCTCAATCGATAGTATCTAATAGCGCGACGACACGCGCGCTAGATCCTTGCGCGAGTTAGGGGCTGTCGTTTCGGCACCGCGACCCGGCAGACGCACGAAAAAGCCCGAATTGCAAATTAATATTTGTGGACAGGGCCACTGACGACGATCTGGGGCAACGACGGTAAAAAGCTGTTTGATACCGTCGCGTTGTGTCGCCATACATATGTGGGACAGAAGAGATCATTTTGGAGGTAATTGTCTCTTGTTTAAAATCAGTAAAGAGTCAGAGCTTTTAGATACCGCGGAACGAACGGACTAGAGGATTCACTTGGATTAATTCGAATTTGGGGATCCAGAGGGGAGGGAACTGTTGGTATTGTTAAAGGGGATCGTTAAAGTCGACGCGACGGCACGATTTTCCCCGGGGCTTCTGGAGCGATTTCCAGCTGGCGTGGCAGCGAGGACGTGGAAAGAAGAGCGAAGACAACAACGCGAGCTGCAGGGAACGGGGGTGGTGGCGGAGATGGAAGGAGGAAGAGGGAGGGTATCGCAAATAGAAAAGCTACAGCAATGAAGATCGCGGCGAATGGCCCGGCGCGGCGCGGCGCGGCGTTCAACCTGCAGGTGCAGAAAACTTGACCGAGTTTTCGAGGCACACGCGGTGCAGGGCGACCCAGATTCACCAACCCCCGTTCCTCTCGCTCCGACGTGCTCCCCCTGCGCCTGGAAAGCCCCATGTTTGCGTCGAGTACGCGCCACCACCCTCCCATAACCTACAAACCCCCATACGCCCGTATCGCGGGCATGGAGGGTGAACTTTATTCGACTGGCTTCGTTGCTGCCTAACACCAGCCCTAATCGAATCCTTGATGCTCAGGGCGTTCTCCACGAACCCTCCGTCCCTCGTCGAGGTTGCAAAGCGAATTTTTCCAACGCTTCGGTGCAAATAGAAGCGACGGAGGATTCAGAGGCGCCAGGGTCCGTCGATGCATTTTGCCAGCCACAGGGGAACGCGCCGCGATTGTTTATCGTTATAAATAGAGCCTATTTACGCGGTCTTTAGCGTTAGCTGGGAAAACAGATCGATGAGCGACGACGGTCCCATGGTCTACCTGAGATATCACCGGGAACGATAACATCGATCGTCGTCCAACTGACGTCACGTGGGCGGCGAAAACGTGTAAATCAGCCGGCCGATCGTATTTTATCCCCCGATGCCCGCTTTCGCGTCGAGCTCCCTGTTCGACGGCCTCCGAAGATCCACGCTCGAACAGATAGCCGCGCGGAGGAAAGTCTACGACCTACGGGCAAAAGTTTGCACATTCCAGGGGGGTTGCGTTTCCAGCCGCTCCGAGCCAAATCTTACCGAATCTTTCTGAATCTTTTTGAATCTGTCTCGGCGATTGGCCTGCACGCGCTCGTAAACCGCGACGAATTTCTCTAAAGTTGGACGAACGGAACATCGACGCGGAGCATCGCAGAGGAAATTAGCGTAGCTTGTAATAGAAAGGTGTAAAGCTAATAAACGCGGACCTTCGCTCCAGTCATTATTATACTCAGCCGTGCACAGTTTTTATCGCATCGCGAGCGCCACTCGAGTTGCTTTCAATTCAATCACCGCTCGGAATGGAAAACCTATAAATGGCCAGTTTATTGGGCGGCCATGGTGCCCCACTCGAAACACGTACTCTGAATTACGAGGCGAATTTCTCGGCAGAGGTCCGCGGATCGAGCTTCTCGGAGCTGGCAAGTGATTCGCGATAGGGGGATGAGGTCGTCCTGTTCTTCTTGAACGCCGCTTCCACGAGAATTTAATGGGCCATTCTAATATCTCCGAAACGGAAATGTCACGCGACAGGGTTGCGTGGGCGGCCAGCGCGGGGTGATTACGATGCGTCACCGAGATCCGAACGGCGTACAACAATAGGGGGGATATATTTGGTGGTTGGTGGCGACTCTGCAGGATGGTTGCGCCACATTTTTCCTGGTAAGAAGGCGTCAGCGATTTCCCGGAGACGGAGCGCGGCTCGCCGCGAGTTGATCCTTCGAACCAGCGCGTCTATCCGACTGCGCTCCGAAGAAGGATTGGGTATTTTCTCTGGATTTCAGCCTGCCGTATTTACTTTCAGATTCTCCCGTATATACCTCCGCGGATACCCTCTGGAGGGTCCGTAACCATTCTGCGATCCCATTTTCCGCAGGGTGCTCAAAGTAGCTGATGCCACGAATTCTGGGCGCCATTGTCCCCCTCGTTTCCCTATCGCTGTGCCGAAGCACTCTGTGAGAATGAACGTTATGGTATCGCGAGGCGCGGGGCACGGGTTCGATCGGTGGTCATAAATTATCGGCGGTCCGATAATAAGCCGAGTTCCAGGAATTCCCTCGCGGGCTCCCAGGTTGCTTCGATCGCGAGCGGAGTCGAACGACCGCGTCCGGGTCGGCAGACGAGAAAAGATTCAGGTGGTTTTTAGTACCTGTCGCGCATCCGACAGGTCCCCCCCTCCCGGCCCGCGAGCACGGCCTTTTGGAAGTTGGGCAAGTTTAATCGATGGCATGGCGTCGCGTCGCGGCGCGGCGCGGCTCGGCTCGGCTCGGCTCGGCGCGAATTCGGCCAGCAGCGGCGAAAAAGAAATAATAGAGCGTGCGGAACAAAAGGAGCGAGGAGCACAGACATATTGATTTTATCGCGTTCGCGTGCACCGGGGATCGTATCGTCTCGGTCCGCGGAGCAAGTCGTGCGTACCGCGAACGATAGTTTGCCAAACGACCCAAATAAAGTCGGCGAGAAATCCGCCGAAGGATGCATGCACGCCGGCCAGACGCGTGCGGGAAGTCTGGCTCGAGCTTCCTCGTCGCGCGCTCGGAGCCTGATATTCTGCGCCGATTACGGCCACCGTCCAGTCCAGATGCATCGGACCTCGGGAAAACGTTGGAAAAGTCGTCGATTTCTCGAATCGAGAGGAACGGAACCTGATCTGCATGTACTATTGTACTTATGGTTATGAGCGAGGGGGTGAAGAGAATCCTTGGCTTCGTTCGCGGTAGATTGATGGAAGTCAGTAACCGGGACGATCAGCCGCATCCAAGCGAGAAGCAGAGTGGGACGGGACGTCCGAGACGTCCGAGACGTCCGAGACGTCCGAGACGTCACCCAAGAGCTCCGAGAACAGCGTTGACGATCCAGCGATAAAGGGACAATCGGCGATGATCACGTAGGTCGTAGAAGAACGTTCAGATGCGGCCTGACGAGGCCGAGGCACTCGCGTAGTAGCGTAGTGTAAGGTAACGCGATCGGCCACGAGGAAGGAGGAAGCGAGAGGCAGATAGCGGATAGAGAGGGTGGCGTGGAGGCAGAGGGAGAGCCGGAGGGCCGTTCGTATCGCATCAGGGTGTATGCACCGAAGAGGGGTAGGCCGCGGCGCGGCCGGGGGTCACGGAGTGCGCTGACCTACTGTTCCACATTCGTCGTGCACAGCAGCCTTTCCGAACTTCGTCGCGGAGCGAACCCAGAAACCCAGAACGTTGCCCCTCCGCCCGCCCCGCCACCGTCGTCTCGCGGATTTAAAGCCCGAATCCTTTATATCGTGGAATCGCGCGGAACGGTGCAGCCATCCGAGCGCATCGCGACGCTATCGCTCTTTCTTCTTATTTTTCCTCTCTAAATACACGCAGCTATACGATACAGTTGTACCCCTCGCGCGGAGATCGACTCGACACGTTTCAGCCCGTGCGCGGAATGGACCGGTCGTTAGACGAGAAATAAGGAGCCAGCCGAGATTTATCGGCGAGCCGGTAATTGCGTTTGTTTTTGCGGCCCATCGATAGCCGGGCTTCATTACCGAGACCAGGTGGAGGTACCTACGCTCCGCTTGGTAAGTTGGTACAGATAACGCGGAGGCATAGATTCCACCCTAATCCAGTTAATTGCACATTTTCTGCTTCAATTGACATTGAGTCGAGTCGTGGAATCCTCTGGGCGAGAGGCAGAAGATGTGGAGGCGATCGGTTGCTCGGTAGAGGGGACTCGAATTTATCGCGGTCATTTAGCGACGACAGTCGACACGGCCGTTAGCTCGTTTCGTTCGCAAGGGCAATTAACGCTCCTCGCGAGGCGCGGCGGGATCGTTGAACCAACCATCTTGCAGGCGGCGGTCTCTTTAGCACCCTCTAAGCTCTAAAAAGTTGCTCGAAACATGCCTCTCTAGGTGCCGGGCCGGGAGATTCGAGTGGACGAGGCCCCAGCGCGGCAAGGACGAGGAAACGGCGCTTTTCCATCAATTACTCGGGAGCTCGGTACAGCTCGGTACAGCGCGGGGCACCGAGATTCCAAGGAACGCTCGTGCCCACCGAAAGCTCGTTTGCCTCCCCGTTGGGGGTAAGGCTGGCGCATGCCCCGCCGATGCCGGCAGTATCGGTTCGACGCACACCAAAGAGAGCGAAAGCTCACTTACGCTCACGAATTCTTACGCACACCGCATCCGGAGCCGCGCACCGTGACACCTGGCGTTTCGATCAGGTAAACGCGCCCTGCGGCTACCAGCTTCGAAAATGCGCGCGGGAATCACTCGCCGAGAGGAGCGCTTTTCGCTGATAAGCATTATTAAAATAAAACGATAGATATTATAGAACGCAGGACCGATCGATGCTGGGCTAAAACTTTTAGGTAGCAGATTCTAAAGAGTGGATTGCATCTCTGCTAGGAAGAGTGCTCTCTGGAGCGCTGTTCAAATGGAAACCGTTAGGACGCGAAAAGACACGCGCCGGCAACGGACTAATAAGCGACGGACACGTTGCGCGGGAACTATAAGCAAGAAGTAGTTTACAAACTTCTGGTAAGGCCATTCTGCCAATGTTTCCGACGCATTGTCTCCAAGTGCCGCTCGAGGCCGATAATGGCAACAATAGAAAAACAGTGAGCGCCCGTGCGTCGACGAACCGTTGGCACTGTACGATTTCAGTTTGACACGTGTCTCCTCAAACGGAGCATCGTCGTCTGATTCGCGGACGAGTCAGCGGGACGAAGTTTCTTTGCATTTTCAAAGAACGTGGCGAGTGTGCGCGGTCCTCTACAGGATAGCTGGTTCGCGTTGGATTTGGAAAGTACACTCGGGGCACCGATTGGACAGTGATACACACCTGTGCCGCCCCCCCCCCCCCCCACTCAGTGGTGCACCGCGGAGGGAGAAGGACGAGCGACGATCGAGGGAGCGCGATTTCGTTGGACAGAAAGAGCCAAGGAAGAATCGTGACTGATACGGCGGGTAGGGGCAGAGAAAGGGGAGAAGTCGCGAGGGAAACGGAGAATCTGGAAGAGCGGAGAAGGAGGAGAGGGTGGAAGAGGGAAATCGCGGGAACGCCGAGCGATAGACGAAGAAGAGGCATATAGAGGAGGGTGAGGGGAGGGTGCGACGACGGAGAAGGACGAATAGTCGGTGAGTTGGCAGAGAAAGAGGGCGAGTGGTCGGTGGTGGTGGCGATGGAGGCAGGGTGAAAGAGAGAGAAGGGACGGAGAAGCGGTGTGTAGGTGGTGGTGGAGGAGCGAGAGAGCGTAGTCGAGCGACCGTCCCGCTGTGGCCACGAGCTCCGACGCTCGGGGAACGTAGGTAGTGCGTGAACTTCCGGCCGAGTGAAACGGACAAGAGAGAAAGGGGTGAGGAGAAGAAAGGCCATTCGAGGTATCCCGCCGGAGAGCTGGGAATCGTCCGTGGCTCGGTTGGCACTTTGGGATCCGCGTATCGGCGAGGGGACCTTTGAACACGCGTTGGGCGCGCGCGGACTAGGAGGACGTGGACGTGGACGTGGACGTGGCCGTGGACGTGGACGTGGACGAGCGCGTAGCCGAGAACGAAAATCGCGAGTGGTCGGGAGAGGAAAGGGAGAGAGAGTGCGGGTCGTCGGTGAAGCAAAGGTTTCGGTGGTCGCCGCTCGATCGCCCTCGGTGACGCTGAGGGACGCGAGTGCGTTTGTTATGCGACCGTGGTACAGTGGCGGTTGACGGCGGTGGTGACGGCGGCGACGAGGACGACTTGGACGACGAGGAGAAACAGCGACCGTCGAGGAGAACGTGGACGCGGACGAGGAGCCAGAGGAGGAGCTGGAGGAAGAGGAGGAAGAGGCGGAGGCGGCGGAGGAGTCGGTGGAAGAGGAACAGGTGCGGGTGCGGGTGCGGGTGCGGGTGCGGGTGCGGGTGCGAGTGCGAGTGCGGAAACGGGTGCCAGAGCCGAGGAGAGAAAGGAATCGTCGTTGCGAGAGCAATCGAGAGTGCGTTCTGGTGTGTTGCCGCAGGGGAGGAGGGGAGGAGGGAGGCTTGAAAGGGAGGAAAGACGAGGACGTCGACGACGAGGAGGAGGAAGAAGGAGAGGAAGAGAGGTGCTGGAGGAAGACGAGGAAGAAGAAAAGGAAGGTAGTGGCTGGTGTGCTGGTGTGCTGGTGTGCTTGTCCCGTCGTCCAGATCGACAGAGTTTAGAGTTTAGAGCTTAGAAGAGAGGACGAGCCATCCCCCCTCTCTTCTCTCTCTCTCTTTCTCTTTCTCTCTCTCTCTCTCTCTCTCTCTCTCTCTCTCCCTCTCTCTCCAGTCTTTTCCCATCTCTCCGAGTGATCGTTTTTACGCGAGCGTGCGGCTAACAGCCGGAAGAACCGCTACGAACCACAAGTAGAGGCGGTTCGACAAGAGCAGCGACAGCAACAAGAAGAACAAGAAGAACAAGAAGAACACAAAGAAGAAGAAGAAGAAGAAGAAGAAGAAGAAGAAGAAGAAGAAGAAGAGGACGAAGAAGACGAAGAAAAGAGGATATAAGAGGGTGGTATGTGGTGATATCCCTTTTTTTTGTTTTTTTTTCCGTTCGATTGTTGGTTGCTTGCTCTACCGGGGAAGGGCTACTGTGTTCGTCGAGGAGACGGAGCCTCTCGTCCAGTGTGGTGTGTGGTTTTTATAAAGTGGTGCCTCAGCACGAAGAGGGAATCGCCAGCAGGGCAGAGGCTCGAACGCATGTAGGAACATGGCCGCAACCAGCCCCTGCCTCCCTCTAGAGGTGAGTCCAGCGAAACCGAAGCGGAGCAGCTCTGATTCCGTTTCTCCGGTTAAACGATTCCGCTCTAAATACCATCGCGATATTTCCTGTGATTTAGCGGGGGTGTTGCCCTCCCCCTCGTCCAGGGAGCATCGCTTGCGTGGCCGCTAAAACCGTTTTCACGCGTCCCCCAGACGTCAGATCTAACCTGCGTATCCGTGTCACTCGAACGGGTTCTGCAGGCTTTCCTCGCTTTTCAATCGTATCCAGCGGGCGATTAACATCGGCGGAATCGATCGATCGCGGGTCGGGAAATCATCCGACACGAGGATACGGGGACGCGTCGAGTTTTCCGGCGAGCCGTGTCGCCTCGACCTCCTTCGCGTTTCCACGTTGCGCTCCGCACGACGTGGGCAAGCACAGTCGCTCAGCCGATTAATCTACGCGTGGGGATTACTGGGTCGTTAGGGAAAGTCTCGAGTACTAATTCTCCAAGCCTTTTATATTTCCAACCACCAGCGTGCTGCCTTTTTCGATCTCACCTATTTCCCATGCTCGCCGCGCCGAAGGCCGGTTAACTCGATCGACTTCGCGTGCAAACATTACGGTTACACCGCCTAGATGTTTGCATTTGTTGTGTGGTTCTCGGGAAAGGTTAGCACGAGGCAGAGACGAATTTCGAGTGGTTAACCGTTCGATCGAAACAAGCGAGCCTCCCGTTAACGTATTCCGTGAGGAATCTCTCTCGTGTTTCCGCCGAGGCTGGCGGTTCGCCCGATGGAAATCGGAAATTTCGTGAGCCGGGAGATGTTTGGAAAGAAAATTACTGTTAAACGGCACAGCACAGCACGATACCCCGGTTCGTCGTGCATCGCGCTGGCCCCATTTATTTCCCAGCTCCTATCGGGCTTTCATCGCGTCACTTATCAGCCTTTGCTGTCCGTGTCCGTGTCCGTGTCCGTGTCCGTGTCCGCGAATGCAGCGGAAGCTAGTGGTTAAAGGGAACGGCTACGATCCCCCGGGGGGATTCATAAAAGTTACGAAAGAGCCTTTGGAGCGACGTTTCGCGTCGCTTCGCCACGATTCGCCACGTTGCTTTGTACCTTGCTCCTTCCTTGGTTACAAATGCTATCAAAGGGGTAACCGCATTTCTCCAAGACAGCATCCCCGAGTTTTTAGGAGAACAGAGCAGGCCACCCGTTTTAGGCGCTTTAATCGTGCCGATGGAATGTAGAGGGGAGGGGTCAGCTAATGCTTCGAGGCTCTGCAGCCCGCTCCTCCACGGCTAAGTACTTTATTCGACCACGATTGCGCACCCAATACAGGCGTTTCAAAAGAATAGCGAGTACATATTTCTAGAAATTCGAGGGCAAAGAATAGAAAGAAGTTACTTTCTAAAAGTAAAGCCCAATAGCGTAAGAGTAGAGGGACTTGGTGTACGGTTCTAGCTAACTCTCCCGAGCGATATTAAAATAATTGGATAAAAAGTGGGTTAAAGTTTTTATCGAGTTAGCTGGCATTATCGAGCCACGCAGCTGGCGTACTTAAACAGGGAGCAGTTTGCGCGGGCCGGCTATTGTATTTCAGAAATAACGACACAAGCGAGACTATTAAAGCCTGTCAAATACTTAGCGGCCGATGAGAATGAACCTGCTGCGGACTGTGGACTTAGGAGAGGATCGGGCCGCAGTAGAAAGGTCCGCGTGTGGTCAGGCAGTGGAGTTCGCGTGCACCGCCGCTGCACCGACGTCTCCACGCGGGAGCGCGTAAAGTGGAGCGGCTCTCGCACGCGGCGCTGTCCAACGCTCGTCGAGTATAAGATTAATTAAGGGATCACGGCGTTAATTTCGAGGGTGGCATTTTTCTCGCGGCCTGGCGGCTCGTAAATACAAAGGGCGTGCACTTTGAATGCTCGTTGTCACGGCCGTTAATTTGCCGCGCCACATTGGGAATTTATTTTATACGGAGCGATTTATCGCTTTCATTAAACGCCGAGCGATCGCGAGCATTGGTCCATGACCGCGCGACACCTTTGCCCCGGCCCCGGCCCCGGCCACGGCAACTTCAACCCGCTTCCCTTTCTCGAACCGTCGAAAGTACCTATAGGCTATAGGTCGACGATCCCAAGGTTTCCCTCCGCTGACGCGAGTCGTCTATTATCCGAAATTGCCCTCGACGTCGTCCCCGTATCCTCTGATTTTAAATCGGCATCAGGTGCGCTCGCCGAACAGGTCCCTCGACAACGGTCCAGCGGAGCAACGTTTAATGGGCCTAGGAAGAAGGGGATTTCTCGATCGTCTGCGAGCAGTCGGATTGTACTCGAGGCGTTCGCTCGCGAAGGCGTCGAGCACGCCATCGAATATTCCTCTCGAAGCAATTTAAGTTGGCAACTTGATGCAGTGAAGCACGGATGGCTGGGATAGTTGATGCTTGACGCACAGTGAAAATGCATCGAACACGCGACCCAGGCGCGTATCCATCGATTCCCCAAATCCAAAGTTCCGCGGCTCGTCCTCGAGGCGATCGAGACGCTAGGTAACGTTAATTTATTAGAGATCCATAGGGCAGCTTTGCCACGTAAAAGCTGGACGTTACGTAACTGCCAATTAAATAATGGCTCGCGGAGCGTGCCGGCCGGTCGTTCGCTCGACTAATCCGGTCTGGATCCCATCGATCTATCAGGCTCCGGCTTGGTAATCGCCGGCAGAAATATCCCCTGCAAGACGGAGCGCGGAAAGTTTGCCGTCAGAGTCGAATTTCTGGCCGCGGAAAAGAAAGCTTGCCCCCTCCTTCGTTCGTCCGCTCGTCGACCCAAAAAATTTCGAAGGAACGAGGACAGCCCCCGTGGCGTCTCGGATCGTGAAAACCCGCGAAATTGGGTCGAAATTCCAACGGAAGCGTTCGTCGACTCGTATCAGCCCGATTGTTGGGGCTGATTGCACACCGACCGAGGCACCACGGGGTTGGTAAGCATGCCGAGTTCGTGGACGACACGTGCGAGCGGCGAGGTTCGAGCATGCAGTTGGCAGAACTGGCTGTGACGCCCGTAGGCTGGAACGGGGCGACCGGCGACGCTGGTAGAACCGTGGCCGAAGGCGGACGTCGTGTCGGAAGGGTGGGTGGTGGTGGAAAGGGGGTCGCCCGAACGGCCGAGGAGGGGCCGAAAGGGCGGCATGAATGAACGATCAATAGGTATATATGGTAGTTACTTGCTGTCAGATATCCACTTTGCCGTGTATTTTCTCGACGAGATGCGACTCTCCTCCCCAAAGGAATCTCGGTCCCTTTCGACTGACGCTCTCTTCTCCTCGGGGCTTGCCTACAACGGGATTAAACCGGCCCGCGTATTTTAGACTCGATTCTTTTACGAGTATTCTCTTGGGAGCTTCTCTCTCCGTGTCTCCATGTACCTATATTCTCCTCGCTTCAGACTTTGACTCTTTAACCCGAGAGTTGGCTTCGGCTTCCCGGTACGGAGGGACGGTTCGGTGAAAGCCGGATTTCTGGTTCGAATGTAGGTGCGGGGACCCGTGGCAGTTAGCCACCGTTAACCGCGAGAGTGATTAGCGATCCTAGTACAATTGAGGCTACTCCAGAGAACGAGGCTACTCCTCTAGCGAGGGAATGAATAAAAAATGTGGGAGGTTGTGCCAGCCGATTGGAGAACCTACACGGGACTTGCTCAGCAATCCTGCTGCTAAATCCTGCAGCGGTATGAAAACGGATTGTTTTGCGCTTTCAAGCAACGCGAAATGCTTTGAAATTCCGACGGACTCCGCGCAGCAAACCCCATAAACGAGCAAGGAGCACTTTCACTGGTTATCTAATCGCTCGAGCGTCCGGCAATGACAAGTTTAATAATCTCGAAGGTGACGCGACCCTTTCGTCCCGCCCTACAGCAATCGGGTAGATCGATACGCCGAAAGTTTCTCCGTGGACCACGTTGCGTTGTGGGGTTGTCGCGTGGCGCGTATGCGTGCTCACGCCTCAACTACGCCACATCAGCCGACATACATATATGCACGCGTCCTTCGTACATAATAAAACTCACCATTCCCTAGGGTGGGCCAGCACGGATAGTTTTTTACGTCCCCGATGGTATCACGCGTATTTAATACCGCCGCGCCGTTAATGCCGTTCGTTTAGCCTAATTGATTCGTTAATTCGGTCAGGATAGGGCGCGTTCAGGGCAGAGTAGGTACGTTGGACGGATAAGGAGGGGACGTTGCTTCGATCGGTGCACTGAGTTTTGCAAGAGAGGAAAAATGCAGAATTATCTTTCTCGTGGAATATCTCGAGAGCGAGCGGTCAGAGATATCGGGAAGAAGTTTAAACGAAAGTTGTATCTTTTTTTTCAATCTACAAAACCGCGTAAAAATAATTATCAAATTACGGATTGGTGGTGGGGGTAACTTGAAAAGTATGAATTTTTCGATAATTATTTTTACACGCTTCTATAGATTTAAAAAAAATAAATTGCAAGCTTCGTTTAAACTTCTTTTCGATATCTCGCACCGCTCTCGAGATATTCCAGGAATAAGAAAATTCTGCATTTCCTTCAAGGGGTGATTTCTGAAGTGCATAATTTTCTGAATTTCCGGGTGGCCTAACATCCCTTGAAAGATCCTCGAGACAGGCGCGACTATAAGCGATCTCGCGCGTATCGCGTACAGGTTGGTCCTCGTAAAGCCGTGCCCTCGTACAAATACCAAGTTGGATCCGCTCGGAATCCCGCGACATGGAAATTTATGGCTACAAATGGCCAATGCCGGGACGGTACGCTAAAAGGTTAAACGGAACGCCACGACCGGCTTTCGTCCGCGGAGCGGAGAATTTCAGCCGCGAACGAGGCACGTTGCGCGTGAGGCGTTGCGTGGAATAGGAAACGGTGTCGTTTTCCGATGCTGGACGAGCTGTGTGCGTCTGTGTTCGTGCGTACACTGCGCACACGTCGACCGCTGCGTATTCTGGCTCCTCCAACTTGGCCCCGCGTCCTCCTTCCTGTCTCTCTCTATCCCGTACGTATACCACTCGGCAAATGCTGGAGACGTCGAGTCGCCCTGGTTGACCTTACTATTGACAAGGGCGCCTTCCCTGATTTATTAAGCTTCGGGCGGCGTAAGGAAATGAGCTCCGCGCGGCGCGATAGAAATCCTCTGATAGGGAACCACTAGAAACGCGGCTGAGGATTCGAAGGTTTTTGCAACTCCGTCGAATAGCTTAGGACGCTTCGATTCAGGCACGCCCTAGTACTATTAGGGGAAAGGTGGGATAGTTGATCATAGTTTTGCTTTTTTATTAAAATAATAATAATGGTTTGCTTTGTTTGTATTTAATTATGTAAGTTGTGATTCTTAGAGTATGCTCAATATACTTTGACAAATTTGAGAGCTGAAAACTAATTTTAATGGCAGAATTTCAACATTTTCTGGCAGTGACATTATGCACAAGTATCCCCCACTAGGGATTGCAAATTTACCGACATTTTCAATTACCGGTAATTCGGTAAAATTTTCAATCAAAACCGGTTTACCGATAATTTACCGGTATTTTTTCAGGTATTGAAAATATAAGAGTAAACATTACAAAAAAAAACTTTTTTTGAACTCTAATCGAGCATTATAATAAATATATGCAAATAAAACTATTCTGAATATAAAATATGAAATGAGTTAACACAAAATAGATATATTTGTGTAACTATTGACAATACTTATTAATATGGATCTTCACCACGAAAACAATGAAAAGAATCTTATCTTTCATACATAATTAAATATTTTTTATTTAACAATTTTTTTTAACAAATAATTTTTCTACAAAATAATCCAGCCACGGATAAAGCACTCTCAGATTCTACACTTGTTGGTCGGATAGTCATTAAGAAATCATATGCCATTTGTACCTATATATTTTCTCCCTACTTGAAAATACGTCCATTGTTTTGATGACTTGATTTAGATTTTTAGTTCTCTTTTGGCTTAGAGTTGATTCCTCATGAGATACTTCGGTTTTCGTATTTATTAGTAATTGAAGTTTTTTCACTGATAACGATGTAGACCGAAATAACGAACGCATATATGCGCTATATTGATATACGTAATTTATCGAATTACCGGTAAAAATTTGAGGGTATTTCTCGCGATTTACGGGGAAACTGGTAAACCGGGTTACCGGTATTGCGATCCCTATCCCCCACTGAAGGGGAGACTTGATCAGTGAACTTTAAGAGTAAATAACATGAAATAAAGGGAATATCATAAAAAGAAAGTAAACTATAACAAACTTGAAGGAATTACTGAAAGAATGAAACCGAAGAATTAAACTCTATGACATAAAACAACATAAATGCATTCTTAAAAGACATTTCATTTAGATATCATCTGATTAAGATGATGATGAAGAAAAGACTTCTCACTTTCTTTGTCGGATTTTTCTGTTTCATTAGCCGTTCTATGGTTCCTTTTGGAGCATTTCCAGCTGTTCAAGTATCCCACCTCACACACTGATCAAGTACTTATCCCTCAATGCACTCGATTTGAAAAAGATGAAAAATTAAACTTACCTTAAATATTTCGATCAATCAATAAATAGCATTAATTGACTCGAAATTGCCGTTTTTACTTAGTATATTTTAAATCGTTGAAAATGCAGCATTTACTCGAAAAGGAGGAAGAACAAGCGGACCAAAATATTTACTTTTTGGCTGCAGATAAGATCGAAGCTTCTAACAACATTATTCTATGCTCCCAGAAGAAAACTGTAACGTGAAGTGTTGCGATAATGTAAAGAATACCATGAGAGCGTGACAGCAGGCACAAATTGCCAATATATTAATTAAAAAACTGATTTGATCATGTATCCCCGCTGATCTACTATCCCACCTTTCCCCTACTATTTGGGGAGACCGGGATAAAGTGAGCGGAAAAAAGTTTCAAGTAGAATAAAATTCTTCCCTTTCCATGAAAATGTAATAATGTAGAAATATAATAATGTAATTTAAACATTAGGGTAGACCGGGGGCGGTAGTAACACTTTGACTTTGGAATACGATTACGCAAAAACTATTACAGTTACAATAACAGTTTTCTTACGAAAATGTTACTTACTTATCTGACATTATTTGAGCCACAACAGTTTCGCTGTATGTCAAGTAATATACCGGTTATTAATAAAAAATGAGAAGCGGAGAAAGTGTTACAACCGTCCCTGACCCCGGGTCGGTTGTAACACTGCATGGAGTCGATAGTAGCACAAATATAACTTTACAAAATTAAAATATTTATTGATTTAGATTATAATAATAAATAAAAAAAGTAAAATCTATAACAAATTATGTGGTATCGCAATTCTGGCAGAAATAAAATACGTTTTGGCTGGTGCATTCTTCATCTGCTCAATCCTTACATTCAGTATATTGCACCCATTTTTCATTTGGTTTGCTTGTGCTACGCTATAGGATTTCATGCAAATAAGACAATATTATTCGCCTTCTTTGTCCCTATTCGGTTCTGTTGCGGTAAAACCGACCCCGACTGCCGATGTTACAATCGCCCCCGACCATGCTTTTGAACTTAAATTATAAATTTTGACTAACGAGACGCTTAAAAGTGCCAAGTAACGATCAATACTAGTTTAGAAAAGGTCGAATTACAGATTAAAAAATCGAACAAGCACATACTTGCGAAGGGAGTGTTTATATTACAATTTTAAGTCAGTAAGGAAAAGTTACTTTAGGGTATCGAAAAGTTATTTTCTTCACTATCCATGTCTATTGCGTGTCTGTACTCCTAGGGCATGGATGTGTATATTCCAAATGTCATTCTTCATCATATATCCAAAATTGGTGTTAATATCTATTATATGTTTTGAGATATTTAGCGTGTTACATTCGCCCCCCTGTTTCTACCGCCCCCGGTCTACCCTACTGACAAATGTACACTTAGTCCGCGTTGCGCCGTTACTATAATGTTATATAGTTCAAGGATCTGAGAATCGTGTCGCGTCACCGCTCGCGTACGTGCCCGGTTTCGAGGAAGGATGACGACACGCGTTGCGTTGCGTTCCGTATCGAATAGTGGCGTGCCCGACACAGCCCGCCAGCTCTCTCTCTCTCTCTCGTGGCTTCGATTAGATGAATCGGTCTCTCGAATGCTGAACGCGTCAATTGTGTCCGTCCACGGCAGGGAATGTTATAGTTCAAGGATTCTCTGTGTCTACAATCGCGAGTAGCGTCGCCATCTGTTCGCTCGGGCTAGGAGGATCTATCGCGTAATAATAACGCCGAGCTATTAATAACAGCCGCTAATTGATCGTTGATCCGACGACAGTGGCGCACTTGCACCAAGGGAGAGAGCGCTCAGAGGCCCTGCTTCTCCTCGCCGAGCTGGAAACTGGCTGAAGCTTACTCGACCGGATGCGAATCGACGGCCTACTTGGTAATTAGGGGAGAACGGCAGGCACTGTACCGCGAAATCGTTGGTGAAGCGTGAAAAAATGCGCGAGGAATAGACGGCGAGATTAGGGAGCTCGCGAAGCATCGATCTCGCCGCGACACGCTTCGCCATAAGAAAGGGTGTAGGATGTGTAGATCGTAGATGTTTCGGCGAAAGTAGCACGGCAACGTGTATGGGCGGCCGGAGAGCGGTAGAAACTGTAGAAAGGGCCGCGCGCGTTTGGCACGTCCAGTCCGCTAAGTAGTACAGGCTAAGGGGAAAGAGTTTGGCAGGCGCGACGGCCGTAAGTAGCAATTTCCGTGATCGCAGTTCATGTAATGGCCTGACGGAATATGTATTCAAGCGTCCTCGCCGCTTATCGTCTGGAATCGGTGGCTCAACGATTCGCGCGACTTA
The DNA here is from genome assembly GCA_963932275.1 of Andrena praecox. Taxonomy (NCBI): domain Eukaryota; kingdom Metazoa; phylum Arthropoda; class Insecta; order Hymenoptera; family Andrenidae; genus Andrena; species Andrena praecox. The sequence continues at coordinate 380,159 of OZ010732.1, forward strand.
TTGCGTAGCGGCAACGATGCACCGAATGCTCGCTAAGGAATTGGCAAGGAAGCTCGACGGATTATTAGCGAGCCGTTCTTTATTCGCGAGTAAAGGACTCGCGGATGTAACGGCAGTGTCTCTGGACGATTCGTGGGCCAACGCCAAGTGGTACGAGCGGTTGCCTGGCCCGACGACAACGATACGGGGCTGGGGAGGAGCGTGGAGCGTGGAGCGTCGCGAAAAAGCCAGGGACGAGTAGCGTTAAAAGTTCTCGATTCTCAAAGCGACCATTTGAATATTAGAAGTGGAAACGGGGGGAATCTGTGGCTGGCCTGGTTAGACTTCAATGGCCAGGAGGTTCAGCGAATAGTACGTCCGATTCTTTCTCCCCTTCCCGGAGCTTTCTCGAACGTTCATGCTTTGTTCATTGATCAAGCAGATGCCGTATGCTGGAATTTCTGGGAATTCTATGTGCAAGCGAATTTGCATAGCCTACTTAGCATTTCTCGGAGGAACCGTTAATGTTGCTTAATCTATTCCATTGATCAATGAATGCGAGCTTCTTGGAAGGGTTCTTTCACGGTCGCGTGCTCCGCCCATTCATTCGTAATAGTCACCAAATCATGCACTCCAATACGTGGAACAAGTGTTTACGCCTCGCCGTTCCTTCTCTGATTCATCAAACTTTCCCTCCATTTTTCACAACAAATACGGCGAATCGAAACCGGGGCAACCTACGAATAGCAACCTGGTCGATCTGCGGACAGATTCGATGGAACCGAGTGAGTCACACAACCTTCCGCGTGATTCATTCGCCGAGCCGAATGATTCTTGGCTCGTCAAGCAATCGGGTCACCTTGGCGCGAGCTGCTTTCGCGAAATCCCGAGATCTTGGGGAAACAAGCAATTCGAAGGAACGGAGTAGCCGATCGGGGTTGGGGTAGGGGGGGGGGGGGCAGCGACAGAGAACCGAATCTGCCCGACACACATAGAAAAGTGGAATGCATCCGCACTGGTTGGTGCAACCTCTTCAGAAATCGCGTGTGCGGCAAGTAGCGCGAGTGTGGGACGAGTCAGACGTCTCCGACGTCTGGTCGTGACGTTCTTCTACTCTCCCACTCTCTTTCTCCGAAGGAGCTGAAGCCGTGGTTGCACGTCCCAGAGGCATCCTCGGGCGCCAGACGAACGCGCTCCTTTATGGCTCTCTCTTCGTTCTCGTCGTTACGAACTACGTAGATACGCAGCTCTGTCCTCCATCGTTGCGACCACGACTTGAGCAGTCGCCAATCTCGGGATCGCGAGCAAGCTGTTCGCGAGCCCCGAATCGAAAGACAAGTTGATTCAGGACCGCGATAACGTCCAGCTCACCGAGCATCCTTTCGTCTGATCGATAATTCCTTTCGATTACGTCCACGTGAAGGATTTCTTTCTATCCAGGGAAGACTTACATAGTCGCTGGAACAACTCGCACGATCTTTCACGTATTTACATTAGGATTAGAAGGCCTCTCGCGTTTCGGCGATTTTTCACTGGGAACCCCTGGTCTTGTTGGCTTTTCCTTGGGAATAGCTGACTATCAGCTCGATACTAGTGATGCGCGATATTTATCGATATTTCAAACACTAATAATAAATAAACAGGTATCGATAATTTTGGTCAAAATTATTTTTCACGAATTTCTTTCGTTCAAGCGAATGGAATTCAAGTGAGATTCGGTAACTCTTCTTCATACTCTTATATTAAAGGATGCCCATGATGTTTCTTATTAAAATATAAATTCCAGTTTCCTTTATAACTAGATATGATTTGAATCTTAATTTAAATAAAATAATTTCTTAATACTATATAAAAAATTTTATCTTAGAAAATTCTTTTTAATCAAAATTGATATTCTCTTGAATATGTGTAGCTTATTATCAATATCGATACTTTTTGACAAATATACATATATTGATAAGCATTATTGTGGAGATCAGGAACCCCCATAACATAAGAGGAGGACACGGAATACCCAAGAACGGGAAGTCGGCGGTAGCCGAGTAGGTTAAGGCGGCTGATCAGTGCGCATAGAATCCAGAGATCGCGGGTTCTGGACTGCGACCCGCGTCCGAGGCTTCCTTTCTCCGTTTCCTACATTATAGTTGGGACCAATATCGCACATCACTACTCGATACTATCTCTTATAACATTGAATTTTGTCAGATTTATAGCAGCTAACGCCAGTTGGGCGTCGAGTAGTTGGCAGCTACGCGTGAATCCACCTGGAAATCCAGGCATCGTCGTGACGTTCGGTTACCCGCAATAGATTCTCGCACAGAAACATTTCCTCTAATATACATAACCGAGAATAGGCCGACCTGCCCAGAAATCGACCTTTGAACCGTGCAACCAGGGATCGTTACGCTTCACCTAGGAAGCCTCCGCCGACTATTTCAGAAGTTTGCAAAATTTCGGTGATATTGTAGCGAGTGGCATTTTCGATCGACTGCGTTTCCAAGGCGGTGATCGTTGCTGCGACAAGTCGCGTTACAAAGAGTTATCCCCTACAGCAAATTACGTTGCTGAAAAGTTGCAGAAACGTTGCAGAAACGTTGCAGAAACGTTGCAGTTACCTTGCAGGTAATATTTCTGAGATGTTGCAGAAATGTTCCTATGTCCGCCCGTGTGCAACGTTGCATGAAATATTTCTGCAACTTTTCTGCAACGTTTCTGCAACTTTTCAGCAACTTTTCTGCAACGTTTCTGCAACTTTTCAGCAAATTTTCTGCAACGTTTCTGCAACTTTTCAGCAACTTTTCTGCAACGTTTCTGAGATTTTACAGCAACTTTTCTGCAACTTTTCAGCAACTTTTCTGCAACGTTTCTGAGATTTTACAGGAAGAATAAAAAATGTAAGGGAAATTGATTAAATCACAATAAATATTGCCAATTAAATATTCATATATTTTTTCTATACAAGCCGACAACAACAAGAACAATAATAAAAACAATAAAAATAATAATAGTATTGGCTCTGGTGGATCTTCTCAAACCCGCGTATGTGGAGTTCCAGGCTCTTCCGCTCTCTTTACTTAAAATGTACTGCAATGCAGCGTGTAATGAACCTGGAATAATACATGCATTTATTTTACAATTTTACAACTTTAAGTGCTGAAATGAGATAAATAATAAATTTACTAACTCATTTTACTATATGTTTGAATATATGAATGATTCTTTTTGTATATTTCTCTGCCACAGAATCCTCTATTAATTTATTTAATATCAGCAGCTTCCACAGCTTCTCTTCAGTAAATGAATCTATAAAAGGTCATCAATAAATTATTTCAGTCATGAAAAATGGCTTCATTAAAAACAACATTCATGTAACGCCAATCGCAGGCTGCATTGAAGCGACGCAATGGAAAAATAACAATCACCGTTACTTTAAATAATTGAACGGAAAGTGAAATGAAAGTTGTACAGTACATGCATGTTTACAAGGAAACTGTGTGAAAAGTAAAAGCTTGTAGCACAGAAAGCAAATAAATATATGTATTTTAAATGATTAGAAAATTGCAGTTGGTTAATAGACATCAAATATTTAATATTAGTTACTTTAACTTAAAAATAAGCTCCTTAATTTGAATAATTCATATATATTACTTGCGAAACAATCTGTTTTTATCCTGTTCTTATATATCGTGACAGAAAACACAAGAACATTTATATTGTCCAAATACAGTAGGAATGCTTGCAGGGAGAAGATTTCTTTGAATGTACGAAATTCAGGCCCAGACCCATGTTCTGTAACCAACGATGCAGATAGTTTTCATTCTTCAACGGAAATCTATATGAAACAAACAAAAATATTTCTTTTTAAGAAGTTCGACATAACCTACAAGTAGCATATACATGGGTTCTACTTACCCGTGATATGTCAAACCTTCACCCAATTCACTCAGGTCTCCTGCGCCACAAAACACACACGTTCTAACCATTTTTACTACTTAAAGCAATTAATAACTAATCACGCTCTAACTATTTACGCGTGTGCTTTCTTACGTGCTTTGGCTTTGCAACCTGTCGTGTCGCACGTGAGGTACGTCACACAACGCCTGGATCTTCACCACGCCGCCGGCTTGGGAAGATCCACCAGAGCCAATACTATTATTATTATTATTATTTTTATTATTATTATTATTAACGGGAATAGTCCCATAGGTTACATAAAGCATACAACAATTGAGTCTACATCGTCTGCTACTTATTGCACTAAATTATCATAAATTATATTATGTTACACAAAGCGTAACCTAATATACACTGTATAGTGGGTATACTACGATATTATACTAAATCTATATACTAAATCAATTTTATAACAGTTTTTGAGCCCTGCTTATTGCGGGACCTTTGTTGTAAAATCTCAGAAACGTTGCAGAAAAGTTGCTGAAAAGTTGCAGAAACGTTGCAGAAAAGTTGCTGAAAAGTTGCAGAAACGTTGCAGAAAAGTTGCTGTAAAATCTCAGAAACGTTGCAGAAAAGTTGCTGTAAAATCTCAGAAACGTTGCAGAAAAGTTGCTGAAAAGTTGCAGAAACGTTGCAGAAAAGTTGCTGAAAAGTTGCTGAAAAGTTGCAGAAACGTTGCAGAAACGTTGCAGTAAAATCTCAGAAACGTTGCAGGGTAATATTGCACCGCAACATTGCTGAAATGTTGCAGAAATCTTCCTATGTCCGCCCCTGTGCAACATTGCACCGCAACGTAACTGCAACTTTTCAGCAAGGTTTCTGCAACGTTTCAGCAACCAAGTGTGCTGTATGGGATAAAGAACTGCATGTCTTGGACCTCCACGCGGCCTCGCTGGCCGTCCCTTCCGCCACGCATGCCTTTGTCGCGAGCGTTACGGTGTATTTAGACTGGCTATCCCTCCGTAGGGAAGCTCGATCGGGTATAGAACCGTAACGTTTGCGGTCGGCAAGCCCCGAAGCCAGTTTATATCTGGACGCTTCAACCCCTAGCCCAGTTGCCTCGCAAAACCGCCGCTGCAAACTTTTCTGGCGATACCACCCGGCAACCGTCTGCGCGTCGAGCGACAAGTAGATCAGTGTTACGAGGTTCGAAAACAATTGGCGGAACACACAGGAGAGGTCTCGAGCACCGAGCGACTTAGTGTCCCTAACTAATGGCCGTGTTTCGCCAGCGTCCCGTAAAATATGCGAAGTCAGAACGTCGGCGTTAAGCGAGCGGTTTCGTGAACGGGTTCTAGGCGTCGCTAAGGATTCGCGCGTCATTAGGCAGCGCGCGATCGCGAGACGAACAGAGGGGATGATACGAAGGGGTGGTTGGAAACGAAAACGGACACACGTGTACAGCTGACGTAACCCCCGGTTTCTGGGGGCAAATAGACCGAAAGGTAATTTTGCCAGGGTATGTAGGCGGTTATTATAGCTAGCTGGCTCTCCAGCAGGTTCCACCCTCTTCCACCAGCACCGGGCTGCGTGTACACGAGTTTAATTCGCAGACAATGCTATTAGCGCTATTTATGGTCCCTTAGGCTCCTATTAGGCTCGTCTAGATGGCCCTGGGTATTCTAATTACACCCACTTCTCTTCACCCCCCTCCTCTCCTAGCGGAGAAAATTTCGGAGCTTTCTACACAGACGTTCACCAGGTAGCGCTGAATTTGCCCGCGCAGATGATTCGTCTTGCGAGCTTCCCGCCTGAAGGCGATCGATTCGAATAGCACCTCGCGATATGCACACTCCGACGCGTCGATAGTAACGCTAACGTCATCGATCTCTGGTTTTTGCGTCACAACGCTCGGGACGCTTTCATTCCGAACGAGAGATGAGCGGAGAAAACACGAGTGATTCGTTGCTCCCTAGAACTCGAATGAAAAAGTGGGGATTAGCCGAAGGAGCGGTCGAGGCGTTGATTCCATCGCAGCCTTGCCTGCTCGTTAAAAGAATCGATGAAGCCACGTGATTCGCGGAATACCTAATAATAACGAGGATATCGTATCGTAACGTACATACGTCGAGCGAAATCAATCCGTCGAAGGTGTTCCTTCCAACGGACGCCGCCGCCGGTTCGAAGCGTTTCAAGCCACGCGCCGCGGCCGAACTGTCGATAATACGGCTATCGATCTCCCGTTAGGTCTGTCGGGTCGGCTCTGCCCGCGCGTACGGTTTCATTAGAAAGTTGGAGCTGGTCGCGGCCGCGGCAGCGCTCGGGCGCACGCGGGAGCCCTCGGGCCTCGGGTTCGCGGAAGAACGGCGGCTTGCAAAATTAATTCGGCCGACGGAAACGATTTCGGAAGATGGGATACACCGCGCTCTCCTTCTTCGCTCGCTCTTAATAGCTAATTTATTGCCGAGCTTGCAATCTCGGGGAGCACGTCGCGCAGTCCTCCTAGCGTACCACGTGTCCTACTTGCATTTTCAACGATCGCTCGCTCGCGCGTGGGCGGGCGCCCTTTGGGCCCTTCGCTCGGCTGACACGATCGTCGTGGTCGATTCCGTGGCGCCTCGTACGCAAACAAGTGAATAATTAAGGCAAATGTCTGGGGTCATCGTGTCACTCGATACGCCGGGCAGAAGCGAGACGCTGCATCGGACTCCCTCGAATGCCGCTGCCTACGTGGCTCGACCTAAATCTACGCACTGCCCACGGATGCAGCTGGATAAGCGGACACCCACACGCGCACGGACGTTTAGCCGATAAAATAAAATTGCGGGCAATTATGTCTCTGAGAAAGAAACTCATCCGATTTCATTCTGCTGTCTTGAAACTGAATAGAAAGTTAGAGTTTAGAGGGCGCAAAGAGGAACCGTGAAAAACGACAAGTTAGGTATCGTAACGGGAGGACAACGAAACCGTTGGTTCTAAAAGACGAATAAGGGAACTCCTTGGAGAGAAGTGGAGCAAAAGGGAAGGCTGAGAGAGGTACGCGGCCGATAGTCGCGGTCGTGGTGGTCGTGGTGGTCGTGGCTCGCTTGACGTCACCAGGGTAAAATGGCGGTGAGGTGTGACGTCACCGGGAACCCCCTCTCAAGAGGTGGCTCCGCAACGTCGGCCGACGGGGTAGCCTCGATATCTCGTACGGATGCCAGAGAGAATGAAAGGGGTAGAGAGGGCGGGCGGAGGTGTCGGACGGGTGGGCGCCGCGCCATGACGCTCGCGTCACCGAGCTCTCGATCGTCGCTGATTTTTGGCAAGATCGTTTCGTGCATTTAGAGGGCGACATTAGCCGGCTTTTCGGGTAACGATCGTCGTCGCGACGGAGCGGGCCGTCGGGAGACGCCCCGTGCCGTACCGCACCGCACCGCACCGCACCGCGCCGCGCTGCGACCGTTCTTCCTCTTTTTCGACCCGGAGTATTGCTCCAGCACTGCCTCCACTTGTCCATCTTGAACGAGTGGACGACGATGGTTCGACTGACGGCGCTCCTAGGGATCGTTCGATCGGCTCTGGCCTCCACGTGGAAAAAAGCGCGACGCAGCGAACGGTACGTAAGCTGGCAGTTATACCTATGTGGAAAAGGCAGCCGCGGAAAGTGGAAGCGTGCACGGGCGCTGGACACGCGCGTGATACACATATGTGTCGTATAGACTGCGCACGTGGCGCGGCGCGGCGCGGCGATTCTGGTGCGCGCCAGCCCGAATCCCTGCTCGAGCCAGGGCGGTGGTGCAGGCGCACTCGAGCTGTCTGCGATTCTTAGCCGGCTGCCAATTCCATCCCCTACCCTCGCAGCCCCCTTCGACCGTGCTCGGTTGAACGGTAACCTCTATTCGGGGCTGGCCCCGTAGCGCGTGGGAGCCGCTTCAAGGATGAACCGCGACTCCAACAACTGCTATAATGTAGGCTGCCATCGGCAAGTCGAGTGATTCCTCCTCCGCGAGTGAATCATTGTTGCAACAGCGTTTGATGTTCGCTCGTAAACTGTACGCGTGCGCCGATTCATGCGGTAGCTCTACTCCGACAGAACGTAGCTGCTTCTTTTTCGGAGCAGCGAGGATGGGGGTGGGTTTCTTGTTGCGTGCACTTTCTACCGTGTTCGAGGAACGCCTGGGAGAACTGGGGGCAAGGGATTCGTGATCGAAACGAGAAGACCGAAGATCAGAGGCATAAAGTCTAAGGGTGTCCTGGCTGAACAACTTCTTAAGGGATGCGTGCGGACGTAAGAATTTTCAAGGGTGGACGTCACGTCTTTCATATTGATTTACCGAAAGGTATTAATAACTCCCGAGAAGTATCGTCGATAACTGATGAGCCATAATAAACTTTTAAGTGGCGTCCCAGTTGCCGCGAATAGACACTAATCTTCGTGCTTGTCGACAGCAAGACTTGTCTCTGGAACGCGAAGGGAGCAGCGGAGAAGCCGACCGCGTCCATCTCTCCCATTGTGCGAAAATAATTGCTTATCAGCTTGGGAACGGGGCGGGGGCTTAAATCGCATTCAGTTCGGTCCAACAGTCGCCAGCCACGAGAATCCCGCGGCAAGCTCTGCCGCCAACTTTTTATCCGTGAAAAGGGTGAAAATATTCGCGAGTAGCCTTCCAGCGCGATCGTCGATCTGGAATCGAAGGCCAATTATTTCTGCCCGCGACCCCGTCCGCTGTCGCCCATTCACGAGCGTGCCCCTTTAGAATCATATCCTCTCAAGTATTCAATTCGTTCCCTCAATTAGAAGGAATCGGGGAAAGTTTTCTTTCAACGGACGCAAAATTTCTCCCACCTTCGGCAGTCTTCGCCCTTCTATTGTTCCACGCTCAGGCTGGTTTATATGGCTCAACTTCCGCGCCCCAATTCCGTGTATTCGATACCATAATCCTCGCCTTTGATATTAAACTGGGATACTGAAAATAACCGGTCAGTCTCTGAGACGGGATTTCAGTAGCGGCGCCGCGTCGCCGCGTCGCCACGTCGCCGCGCCGCCGGTCCGACCATTGCGCGACCTGCTCCACTCGGAGCTGAGCCGGGCCGCGCATTCTGCTACTTTTGCCAAACCGAACGTGCTCCGAAACCTGCACGGGGATGCTGTAAAGCGTTTTTCGGTTCGTTGATCCACGATGACTAGCCTGCCAACTATCCCGCCCCGAAACGGCTGGAAAAAAGAATCGACTCGTGAATATTCAGGCGTCGCCACGAGCGAGAGAGCAGAGAGACGCCCACGTATTAATTACAACGAATAAAAACATGGAGGTTCAGCAACATGCCCGTTTGGCACGGATTGTCACTGGCCAACCAGTAAAAACGTCCTTCTCGGGCGTAAATCACGGTTAACCTTCGTTTTCAATTAGAATTTCGACGGATAAAGAACGATGTGGGCCTGGAAGCTCCTAGCTAAACTCACGGTGACAAATTGTTCGATTACCGTTTCTGTAATAGAGCTGAAGGGAGACTCGATTATGGCCCCGAGCCTGTCGGGGCCACGGCCAGCTTGCCTGACATCCGCAGGGGGAACAAGTGTCCCCGATGAGACAGGAGATTCGAATCGACGTCGAATTGAGAAACTTTCAGACGGTGCGTAATCAGCAATACGTTACACCTGTTGCTGGCGTAACAATCATCGAGGGGGGCGAAGGACGTGCCGTGTTAGGCGATGCGTCGCGCCGCTCTTGCCAGCCAGCCTGTGCAGGCTCATTTTCCAGAGTACTATCGATCTCTCTGTAACGGGGCACGATCTATCAATTATTCCGTCTTCGATTTTAATAATTCAGAGACGCCCGGGTCGCGGCGGAGGCGAACAGCTGGGCAATCTGACAGGAAAGCTGCTCCCGACTCGATCGTTTCCTCGCGTTTAATGACTTTATGTAAGTATACGGAGCGTGCTGGATCTATCAAGACGAATCGAACGAATTACACGGCACATTTTTAGAAACAGAGAGTGCTAACTGCACGTCCCTCCAGGATATATGCATTTAGCTTGGAGTTAGAACGAGACGTACCTATCTATCGCTCGCACACACCCACACCCACCCTGCTCCGAATAAAACGAGCCTATCGCTGTTGGTATCAGAAGGAAGCGCGAAGCAGCGATCGCCGCGTCGATAGTAACATTGTTACCGTTATTACGACACCGCGGTCGACTGATAATGCTATGTTAATGCGTTTCGCGTGTATGAGGTCGGCTTGGGCCGCAAAATTAGCCCAGCCAACGGTAATGGACTCCGGTATCCGCGGCTGGATGTATTCAATTAAATGGTTATTAATTAGCTGGCACCGGAGTCCTCGAGCTGGCCCGCGGGGCCGTTGCGTACGTAGATCAGCCTTGGTATCCTCACGGGGACTTTTCATCTTCGAAGACCGCCAGGCAAATTAGAGGCGCTCGAATATCGCGTCTTTTCATTCTCCGCGCGATCCATCGTAGTACCTAATTATTAATTATCGTTCGAGACACGATAGAGACGGCGACGGAGACGCGTGGTCGGTCCCGCCCAGAAAATGAAAAGGGACGTGGAGGCTACTCGAGAGAAGAGAGAAGCACGCGTGATTAGCTGTAATCGAGGAGCGAATCGGAAGGCTAGGTCGCGACGAGCTGTTTTCTTGGAGGTCTGGGTTATCGTCTACTCAAGTCTACTGGAACGACGAGCCACGATTAACCGGTTAACTGGCACGGTCCTTTTCACTATTCGGGCCCAAACTGGTACCATCGAATAATTAAGTGAATCACACAAAATTTGGTATACAGGGGTTTTTTGAGTCGCTGAACCGATTCCGGGGGTAATTTTTTTCATCTGACACCCCCAACCCCTAAAAAAATAGAATTTAGGGGTGAGTTTGTCAATTCTTTACTAAACCTTTTTTTATTTGTGAAGTTTTCTTGTCTATAATTCGATTGCAGCAGTTACTTTTTTCAATGCCTCCCCAACCCCTGAAAAAGAAGGGTTTAGGGGTTTAATTTTTTAGTTTTTTTATTTTCTACGAAAAAGTTTCGAATAATTTTATACCTGAATTCTTCATCCATAAATTTCACCGCAAGTGCTTTTTTTTGATCCGCGATCCCAAAAATCCCTATATACAATTTTTCTATATCCCGATAGTATTTCAATATTTGGCGGCCATTTTGGTTCGCCATTTTGAGCCTGCCATATTGAATTTTACAATTCCAATGCCAAATTCAGATTCAGCGACCCCAAAAACCCCTGTATACAATTTTTCTATATCCCGATAGTATTTTAATATTTGGCGGCCATTTTGGTTCGCCATTTTGAGTCTGCTATATTGAAATTTAAAATTCCAATGCTAAATTCAGATTCAGCGACCCCAAAAACCCCTATATACAATTTTTCTATATCCCGATAGTATTTTAATATTTGTCAGCCAATTTGGTTCGGCCATTTTGAGTCTGCCATATTGAATTTACAATTCCGATGCGAAATTCAGATTCAGCGACCCCAAAAACCATTACATACCAAGTTTCATTCAAATCGATTGAAAAACAGAAAAGTTATTCCATTTGATCATATATGATACATTGCCAGAATTGGCCAGATTTTTGTTTGATCATATATGATACATTGGCAGTTAACCGGTTAACTCCCATCGAACGTGAATTCGATCGGGAACGAGTGCGAGGATCGAGGGCACTGCGGATCGCGAAAAACTTGCATCCGATGCCAGTCCTGAGCGATTCCCAGTTGTCGCGAGGTCGCCCGTAATGCGGTCGCGGAATGTTTGTTGGCCATTTGGTCGACTGGTTACGCCAGGTGAATGAATTTCACGAGTTAGACCTACGTCCACCCTTATCGTGCTGTTTCCCCGGGATTAATAAAGAGCGACGACTCCCCCGAGGTGTTGTCCGACCGCGAAGGACTCGGCGATTCTAGGAGTTTAAACGAACGACAAGGCAGCGTCGAGAAACTTGCCCGTGGATGACGCAAAGATGCGCATCGCTGCAACAGGAGGAGTGGTTCCGCTTTAATAAATTCGCAGAGCTAATATCGACGGCTCGAATGCAGCTCCTGACGCGAAACGGGGACATGATTCGCAGGAGGAAACTCTTTGCCATTAAAAATCGTGCATTATTCGATTACTCTCTCGTTAGCGAATGAAAGGCATCGGGCTGGTGCTCCGGCGCGGCGCGGCGCGGCGCGGCGTTCTGAAAAGAATTTAAAGAGCACTTTAGAGGGTTCCCAGTAGCATCCCGAATGCTACTACGATCGATAAAGAATATATTCTTCCGCGCGTTGTGCAAATTCAGCAGCGTGGGCTTTTCTTAGAACTAGGTACGAACGAGCAGGAAGAAGAAAGACCAACTATCTGAGAGGGTTGAAGGATCTTCTTTGCATTCCCACAGTTTCCTGGCCGTTTAAAGCTGGATTCACACTAGCCGTTTGGCCGCCGGCTAGTGTGAATCCAGCTTAACGCTGCAAACAGTTGTCCTTTCCGCCGTGGCCTGTTCTCGCGTCGTCCCATCCGGATGGGAGCAAACGTGCTGGAAATTCTTAGAGGCGGAGCGCTGATCACAGCTGAATAGCGAATCAAGGCCAGCTGAATAGGACGCAATTTTCCGGCGATAGGTACTCGGACGGGCGATCGAGCGGATCGTGGAAGTCACGCAGTCCGCGAAGCTGTGCCCGGTGCACGGCGGGAGAAGGATCCTTGTCGCGAGTTATTGCATTACCGGCTACCTTGATTGCACTCTCCTAAGAGGAGAGAGGCCACGCGGCCATCCTAGCTGCAAAAGTCTCGGCTAATGCAGTTAATTAGCGCCGCGTTACACGCTCGTCTGGGCCATTAACGAGCTCTCTCGCGAACAACACTTCGTGACACGAAACCGTTCTCAAAAAAAATCCAGCCGAGCCTCTTGCGCGTGGATCCCCGGCCGCGTGACTCGGGAGGGATCGAGTGCCGCAGAAGCGTAGAATCTGCCAGGTAGACGTAACCACGTCCGCTTAAGGCTCAAGAGATAAGTCTCGCGGTCGCGCTTTCGATTCCGTGTTCGCCGGTGACACACGACATGTTTGCGAAATCGATTACTCCTTCCAGCGCGGCTAACTCTTTTCATCTTGTGTGGTTTCCAGGTTGGTAGCGCAAGAGGCGGCACAAAGGGACCCTGGATACGCGAGTCAGTACAGGAGAAGGCCGAGGTTGGCCGGACTGAGTGGTCTCGGTGACTGGACTAGCTTTGGAGGGGAGGTAAGAGCCATCTAAGCTAGGCCGAGGGGAACCCTCGGCCAAGACGTTCGTTAATTGCGGCCTCTCGCGGTTCCTCTTACCGTGCCGCTCACCCTTCGCTTTGTCACGGGCGATCGCGGTATCGCCACTTGGAGCGATCCTTCTTTACGAAAACGATGCCCTTTTAATGTAATTATTCCCGCGGAGGGATAAACGTAGAAGGATCCCGTGATCCTCGCGAGCTGCAGCTTCCCACCCCCCTCCCCGTGAAACGTTTAGACGCGGTTGTAAGAGCCGTGCTAAAGGTAGGAAAAACATGCGAACAGGTACCTGGTCTGGTGGACATGGCGCCAGGCCGGGATCAGGGCGGAGGGGCGGGTGGCGGTGGGGGAGGCGGCAAGGGCACCACGTCGTTGTTCATCCTGTCGGAGGATAACTGCATCAGGAAGCACACACGCTTCATAATCGAGTGGCCGCCCTTCGAGTACGCCGTCCTGCTCACCATCATCGCCAATTGCGTGGTCCTCGCCCTCGAGGAGCACCTGCCCAAGCAGGACAAGACCATACTCGCACAGAAGCTCGAGGCCACCGAAATCTACTTCCTCGGGATCTTCTGCGTCGAGGCGAGCCTCAAGATCCTCGCCCTTGGCTTCGTCCTCCACCGTGGCTCCTATTTGCGCAACATCTGGAACATCATGGACTTCTTCGTCGTGGTGACCGGGTGAGGGGACCATTATCTATTCTCTACCTCTACCTCTACCTTCGTCTATATCGAAACAAAGATCAACTCCCCCCTGATTTCTTACTGGTTTCATTTTCAACCGCGGCAGATCCCGCCTTTCGGTGTCACGGTCCGGCGCGGCGGAGGAATTCGCGCGGGCGCGGACAGAATCTAGAGCAGGGCGTCGAAAAGTGGGATCTCGCTCGGGAATGATTCGCGAAAGCTCACGATCCATTACATTCTTTCATCTCACGATCTCTCATAGCCGCGACATTTTACGATCTTTCGTTCCCTCCCCCCGTTTTCACCTCCGAACAGACGGACGAGCGCGTTCTTGCTCTTGCTCACTGTTTCTCTTTCTCTCCGCGCTCCGTTGGCTCTCCTCGCCTGGAGTTTGGAGAGGAAAACAGTGGACGAGGGGAATGTTACGGTCAGGTCTTGCCTCTAATTATTTCGTGAGCGATTCGAGCGACCCCTTTATCCCCGATCGCGCTCGACCTCGAGGAACTCCCCCGTTCACGGAGGGAGCTTTCCCTCCCCGCTTGCTGGACCTCCAAGATCATGCCCGCGCAACGACCGTCGAATCGCGGGCGCGCGGACACGCGTAAATCGTGAGAGAAGACGCGTAACGGTCCAGCAAGGTGGGAGGCGAGGATCTCTGCCCGCGCGGAACTTAAGATTTAAGGAAACACGTCGATCGGTTTTTCCGGCCGAGCAGATAGATTGTAGAGTAATCCTTGGATTAGGTCGATGACCGTGTTCGCCGAAACAAACGTGGACGTCGACCTGCGTATGCTACGTTCCTTCAGGGTCCTCAGACCGCTAAAGCTGGTTTCGAAAATTCCAAGTGAGTCAGTCACAGTTCTGCGAAACGGCAAAGATGCAAAGCCATAAGTAACAGTACAGAGTGCAGTAACAGAGAACAGTCGAGCAGCAGATTGATAAACTAACTAACCCCCATCCTCTAATGGCAGTTGTACCTGGCAGTTTTGTGTGCGTTCGACTAGTCTCCTTAGTTTTAAACGTTTCTTGGTTAATCAGACACAGACACACAGACACACAGACACACACACACACACACACACACACACACACACACTTAGCTCGTCGACCATTTAGTTTCTATCTTTCTCTTTCTATCTACTATCTCTCATCTATCTACCTCTCTCTTTCTATCTCTATCTCTGATCTCTGCCTTAGTTCTCTATCCATTTAGTTTCCTTGTTTAGTTTCCCGATTAATCGTGCCGTTTGAGCGTTCTGTTTTCCGTTGATTGACCACCATTTAGAAGGCTATGGGTGTATTAGATCAGTTTTTTGATTGGCGCTAGATGATCGTTGAGAGTTGGTGATCGATATTTAATTGAATATAATATCTATCTATATTTATTATATATTCTGTGTCCACGTGGTTTGCGTAATTCGAGTGTCTATTACATATACATACATACATACATACATTATATATCTATTTATACACGTATATATTCTAATGCCTCTAGAGAGGAGTTGCGTGAACTAGTCGCTAGTGTTACTTTGCGTTACTTGTCCTATCTTCTGTCGTGTTATGTTCAGTTTTGTGCACACGTTGTTCTTACTTTAGAGAGCTCGCGTTGTCGAGGAATTAGATACACCTACAGAGACACACCAGCGCACGTACACAGAAAGCCCCACGTCGCGCCCAAGCAAATCTTTGGCCTCTCATTGGGAGAGCAAAAGTTTCTGGACGGGTCCTGTATTCCAGTTACCGACGAAACCTACGCGTACCGTCTTTCACTTAACATTCCGATTTATATTTTTTATACCCTCGTGCGCGAGGCATATCGAATGCTTATCGTCACACCAAAACTTTCGTGCAAATCGAGGCTAAAATGACCCCCGTCGACGGTTGCCTGACAAGCGTCTCGAAAGTCATTTGAGAAATGGAATGAGACAGCTTTTGTTCGGAGGATTGCAACGCGATTCACTGAGTATACTCCGGTTGTTGTTACACGCACACAATCACAAACAGAAAGAAGAAAACACAAAAGTACTGGCTTGCGGGTGTCTCTATATTTAGCAGTCTCTGTCTTTAGCCACAGTCACCGATTGATAGAGTTGACTATACGTTGGTAAATAGGTAGGTGTTCTAGAGCAGTAACGTATTCGAGCAAGCTCGTGTCTGCTAGAGAGTCGTACCTTTAGACACCCTCGAGAGACCGTGTCATCGTCCCACAGAATCGTAGACCTCACCGAGGTGTCCTCTCTTGCACCGGCTTCCCTTTCACTATTGATCCCCGAACCTCCACTCTCCTTTAACCGACGCATTTCGCATGCAGCAGAAAGAAAGATTTACATCGATCGCGACCGCCACCGCCACCGCGACCGCGCGAGGTTTCAGAGAGAGGGTTACGGATCCATCCCTCCAATCACCCCGTGAAAATCCTCCCAGCTACGACTATTCGAGTGCCCCCGCCTTCTAATAGATACCTACCTACCACGTCCAACAGCAGTGCGCATACTTTAGAGCTCGAGTGAAACGAGACGAGAAACGATCGGTAGAACATGTCAACTTCTATCTGCAGCGATTCCATACAGGCCTGCCACCTTCCACGGCTTCAACTTAATAATAAACTTAAAAGTTCAACTTAAACGCATCTTAGGCAATTCCGATCGTCTCGATAATCAGCCGAATTGATTCCCCCCTTTGAGACCGTTCCGGCCTTTCACGAAGACAGTTTGAGGGGTAATCCAGCGATGGGCTAATTCGATAAGCTAATCCGAAGCGGCGGAAATCGAGTGCCAAGCTTCCGCCTTTTGTCTTCGGATTCAGTTGCACGAATCGAGCCCGGCCAACTTCCATCGAACAGAGAGCCGGCAGAGACATGGAGCGAATCTCGAAATTTTCTCCCAGGCGCGGCGGCTGGTTTGTCCGACGAGTCGCTGTTTAGACGATATTCCGAAGGCAGCAACGGTTTCCCATTTGAAATCGACCCCAGCTTAATGAACTTATTGTTAGCCTAGAAGGCTCTGGCCGAATAACGATAATAGAAGACATCGGTCCACGACGAGCTTCATCCCGATAGTAAAACTCTCCCGACTCCTACGGGTTAGGCCATAGAGCGCTAGTTAAAACCACCTAGTTGTGTAGCTTAAGTATTTAAGTAGCGTGAGTATTAGTGTAATAGAGTAGTAAGTAGTAAAGTGTGGCGGGGTGTGTGTGTTTTGGGGCAGGTTCATCACGGCGTTCTCGCAAGGCATAGAACTGGATATGGATCTGCGCACGTTGCGTGCGATACGCGTGTTGCGACCGCTCAAACTTGTCTCCGGCATACCGAGTGAGTAGCGTTTCAATACAGTCGGCCACCAAACAATCCAGCCGAACCGAAACAGATTGCCTTGTCTAGATCTCGCCCCTTTTTTTTTCTCCAACCCCCTCTGTCGCTTTCGTCGCGGCTCGCCGGCGAGCCGCCCGCGAGTCTCTCTCCGATTTCCATTCTCTCGATCCGCGCGCTACTCGGATCCGCAGTCGAGTCACGAACGCCCGCGCAGTCGAGTCCCGATTCCGCGGCCATCCGTTAAAAGCCAAACGAACAGCAAACCGTTCGATCCCGCGGAGCGGGCAAACATTTTTTTTTTCATTAGTGGCGAAGGAAATAACGAGAAAAGAGAGAGGAAAAAAAAAGCAAGAGAAATGGAAAAGGCGAGCTTCGGTGCTCGAGGAACGCGTGTCGCCGCCCCCCTTGGAAACTATCCCGCGTCTGGAATTCGGATACTTCGTGGGGATCGACTGGATCCGTTTCTCGGAACGTTCATCGTTTATCGATAGCTGCTGCATAGATCCGATTACGAGCGAACCGACGAATACGTTTCACAGACATAAAAGGTCGTAGATCAGTTGTAGTACGTTTTTTATATTGCAAGTATATATATATCTCTATATCTATATACACATATATATCTACACGTAGATGCCTTGCATCGTTAGAACGATTATGTTGTTTATGTAGCACCACCCAAATAGATATCTTTTTGAGAGTTTCTGTATGCTGTGTCTATGTAACAACGAAGTATCCCAATTGTATGGCCGCTGGATCACGATTTCCAAATGACACGAACGACACATGTATATCGTACAAGGTACCGAGTCTAACTCTATCATGTTAACCGCCGACGCCGAATGAGATTAATTGAAACTTACTCTGCGCACGATTCCCCGAGCAGCGACCAAAGTGAAAGAAAAGAAAAGAAAAGAAAAGAAAATAAAAGAAAAGAAAAGAAAAGAAAAGAAGAGAAAAGAAAAAAAAGAAGAGAAGAGAAAAGAAAAGAAAAGAAAAGATACGAGAGAGCAACCGTGAAACGAGTCGGTTAAGAGACACGCGCGAATCGCTTCGAGGGAACGGTGGTTGGACCTAATTACTCCTCGCCAATTTTTTGCGAACAGGTCTCCAGGTGGTGCTCAAGTCTATCATCAAGGCGATGGCCCCGCTTCTGCAGATCGGCCTGCTGGTACTTTTCGCCATCGTGATATTCGCCATCATCGGCCTCGAGTTTTATTCGGGAACCCTGCATAAAACGTGTTACAGCATCAGGGATATCAGTGAGTAGACGGAAGCCTGAACCAGTGGCATACCCAGATAGGGGGGCTAACGGCTCCGGCATCGAAATACGTAATTTGCATTAGAAAGATTTTTATCCCTTCAACTCGCCTCCCCCTCCCCCAAGATTATCTCCTGAGTGCGCCACTGGCCGCAACCAGCCCTCGCGAGAACAGTAGAGGACGCCAGAGGTCTGACCACCCTTCTGTTGTAGATGTAATCATGAAGGAGGGCGAACTGCCGAGCCCGTGTAACACGGACAACAAATCCGAGGCGCCGTTCGGGGCCCACGTGTGCGACGCGAACACCTCGACGTGCATGGATCACTGGGAGGGACCAAACTTCGGCATCACCAGCTTCGACAACATCGGCTTCGCCATGCTCACTGTCTTCCAGTGCATCACTATGGAGGGCTGGACTGCCATATTGTACTGGGTAAAGCAAGAGATATGTCCTTCAGTGTTAAAACTACTCTCTGTTCTTCACATTTCGCCGGGACTCGTTATCATTTCCGCTGGAGGAACTTGACCGTTTCCGCGCGCACCCCCGTCCTTCACCGAATCGACGACCCTTGCTCCCCGCGAGTCGCGCTCGCCGTTTGTCTCCGGCGAATCTGCGTTTCGCATCAGGATTCAGCAAGATCTGCTCGCCCGTGGACTGTTCAGCCCCGAACGAACCGCAGGCGAATACACATTCGCGTGCACCCCGAGAGTGCCCGAGCGTTCTGCCAAAGACAAACGGAACCGCGGTGGAGCTCCCATTTTCTGTGCCTAGCATCTCAGTATGTACGTCTCTCTCTCTCTCTCTCTCTCTCTCTCTCTCTCTCTCTCTCTCTCTCTTTTCTTCTCCATACATCCACGATCTAAAAGTCTCTCTCGTTGTCGGTGATCTTTCTCTATGTGTCGTGTTTAATTGTCTCTATGTGTTTGCCCGATCACAGTTTGGCTTCCGCCGTTTCTTTCCTCGTTTTACCGGGACGGCGACAACTGCTTGCGGATGTTTACAGCTAACACTGACGTATATGTTCATCTTGCTCAGTATAACACTGTCAGTTTCAGCCCTCTTTGCAAAGATCTCTTGGTGTTTAACTGTGTGTACGTTGTTGCGCTTGGGTTTCTCATCGTCACAGCCGGCCGGGACCCGGGAAGCTTCGAGTCCTCCTGTTCCGGTTCCCGGCACGACTGCTCCCGTACCTTTCACTTCTCCACGCGACCAAAGTTGTCTGTGTCTCGCGATCTCTATTCCAAATATACGCCTGTTGTACGAGAAATGGCACTGCGACACATACCTACGAAACTTCTATCCTCGTCTCTCCGCATTATCTCTTTTGTTATTACGAGTATTCGCGGTCGTCCTTAATTTACGTAAGGCTTCTTGGGGTGGGAGGGAGTCGCGAATTTCTTACGTTTTCTTACAAACGTGCGAGAAGGAGTCAGGCAGCATCTTACGTAATATTTTTTTAATCTGATTTCCAATATGAGTAGCCTAAAAAACGACGAATTATATAAACTTTTGAAAGAATTTTAATAACTTATAAAATGCGATGTAAAAGATATTACGTAAGGGAGGGGAGGGGGTTGGAATATAAAATCTTACGAATTCTCATAGTGAAATCGTGAAAATTACCCTCGCGTAATTTAAGGACGGCCCCTAACTTCGAACTCGACGAGCCATCGGGCATGCGACCGTTTCTATAGCAAACTCAGTGCTGTTTCTTGTAACGAAACAGGAAAGCGAAAAGAAGTGTTTTTCGGTGTCTGAGTGTCGTGTGACGTTTCGTTGGACCGTTGCAATGAATATACGCGTAGAGCAGCGCGTAAGCGGCTGCACTCTGCTCGCAGCGCGTAACACACAGGCTTCACGTGGCTCTGGTCAAATTTGCAGACAAACGACGCTCTTGGCAGCACGTACAACTGGATTTACTTTATACCATTGATCGTCCTTGGCTCATTCTTCATGCTGAACTTAGTTCTTGGTGTCCTGAGCGGGTGAGTACACTCATTCTCCACTTTCAGATTGTAAAACGGTGTTTTACAGCGAGGCGAATCCGCGAGATCTACCTTACTCGGCACTACAGTTCTGCGATCCGCTCGAGCAGACCCGCGTTCGAGCTCGCCCGAAGCTTGCCCGCGGATTCGCCCCGCTTGAAATCGGTTCACGACCACCCCGTGCCGCCTCGGTCTCGCGCGCACCGCGCGGTGCCCAAACAACCACCGGATCACCTTTATTTCTTTCTTTTCCGTCAGGGAGTTTTCGAACGAAAGAACACGCGTCGAGAGGCGGGCGGCTTATCAGAAATCAAAGAGAAAGCGTCTGTTCACGACTGCGTTCAGTGCCTACTTAAAGTGGATCACTCAAGCAGGTCTCGAATACGATCGATCTTCCCCCTAAGTTTATCGCCCCGCTAGCTGTTTGCCCGCTTGAGGAGAGACGATTTTCGGAGTACCGAGAGTAACCGACTTCTTATAAGTCCGCACCCCGTTGGCCAGAACGCTTTGCATAATACGTCAAGTCCCCGCTAGATATCTGCTCCGTAGATAACGGTAACGCCGCGTCGCGATCAAGTACCGATCACCTGCGCACCCCTAAGAAATAGGCATTCTCCACCGCGAGGAACGTCCCTTCGCACCTGCCCCGTCGCGTAACGCAGCTATCATGTCTCTGTAACGCTTGTAGAGAGTTTGCGAAGGAGAGAGAGAAGGTGGAGAACCGGCAGTCCTTCCTGAAATTGCGAAGACAGCAGCAGCTCGAGCACGAACTGTTCTGCTACCTGAATTGGATCTGCAAAGCAGGTTAGAAAGCCAAATGCTCCCCGCTACATCGACTATCGACTATCGATCGAGCCACTTTTTACCTAAAACCTAAGCGGTCCACTTAGGCCACAGAGTGTCTTCCTCCAGCTTTCTTTTGAATCTCAACTATTCTACCCTTTTCCTTCGTCTCTCTGGTTATAATTCGTGGCCGTCCGCTGAACGTTTACTCTAATTTTTAGAGGAAGTGATACTCGCGGAAGAGAGGACCACGGAAGAGGAGAAGATGCACATCTTGGAAGGTTCGTGAGCAACACTTTTCCGATATTCAGTGAAAGCTACGAGTAGGTACACGCTGACAGAGGGCTGACAGAGGTGTCTGTTTGCAGGGAGAAGGAAAGCTGCGGCGAAAAAGAAGAAGTTGAAAAAGCTGGGCAAAAGCAAAAGCACGGACACGGAGGAAGAGGAAGGGGATGACGATCAGGACGGTGGTGAGTTGTATTACTCCTGTTCCCGCTCCATTTCTCTCGATTATTGCCCGAGTTCTCAGCACCTTTTAATATTCAAACGTTCACCACTTGCCTTTCGAACGATTCGAACGATTGCAAAGAGATTCGCGTTACGAGGTCATCCTTAGTGTGACGGCTGAAAGAAACGTATTCATTTCGGGAATTAAAGAAAGAAAAGAGTATTGCACGTTTGTAACTTTGTTCTATCACCGTTTAAGAGTATAACAAACATTTGAATGTCCTTCCGGATGCCGGGCCCGATTGCCAAAAAACAGAAAGTCCCGATCCACTTCAAATAGTTTATCGTTCGAACTAGAAGTTTGCAAATGTTTGCATATGTTTGCAAATATTTGCAATATTGAATTACTACGGTCAACAAAACCATAATTTTTGTTTTTTGCTAAAAATGATAAGATTTCTTCAGTGGTTTTCTGATCGTAACTGGGTAGTTTTTTACAGTCTTAAACGGTGATAGAACAAAACTACAAACGTGCATAGTTGTTTGTTTTTTTAATTCCCGAGAAATTAAGTTTTTTTTCAGCCGTCGCACTGGAGAGACGCCTTAACCTCAGGTAGCAAGTTGCGTAGAGCGACTTAACGAATGTTGGGAACGTCGACTGGCATCCTTGCATATTTCACGTTCACCGGGCATCGTTTTCGACTCATTTACTAACGAGCTCGGGTGGTCTCACGAGTAATGTCTCCGTTCTTCGCTCGCCCCTCGGTGAAATGGCCGCGACCAAATTTCGCGATTGCTCGTGGCACCGCTCGACCGGACGTCATTTCTGATTTCTGTTTCGCATCGATAAAGGAACGATACTTATAATCCCGCGATCTTGGCGACGAACATTCTAAACACACGCTATCAGATGCTCCTCTTGTTTCAGTGCCTAAGAAAAAGCTCAAAGGTAACTACAACTGTCAATGCTACCACTTTCAAAGAGCAACGCAAAACAAGGCTGTATTCGTAACCTTTTTCTTTCCTAACTGTGCTCCTTGTATATTCTCGTTTGAGAGGCCCTTGTCGTTTCGCATCTGACACAGGGACAGACGGACGGACGGACACGAGCACACGTGGACACCGATACACCGAGGAAACATTTACAAATAAATAAATAAAATTCGAATCGGACGAACAGACACGGACAGACGCGGACAGAAACACGCGTGAATGCTGCGGAGCGTACTCGGCGCACCCAGCGACGGCGTAATTGTCACGTAGTTAGAGTACATATACATATGTACCTATATATACCGCTCGAAAGCGCAGGCTGTACACAGAAAGCATGATAGAGCCGCTGTAATTATCGTAATTACGAACGAACGCCTTTGCGAAAGGTATTCGCGAACAGGGCAGCGCGAGCCTTACCGGACATTCTTAACCCCGTGTCAGCCAGGCCCTGGCTGACATTGCAAACAACTTAACAGAGGTGCCGATTAATTTTGTGTTCTTCTTAGGAGTCGCTTCTGTTGGCTGGTGTCGTCGTACATTTCTACCTTTACGTGTATTTCCTGTGAAAACGTCCACCTGAGAGGATTCCTGATAATGGTAAAGCTCTCGCTGATAAATGTCCACGGGGAAGCTTCTCGCCAATGGATCACGAATGCTCCAGGTGGAGACGCGTAGGTCTATGTGGTCTAGGTGTGACAGTGGTCGAGCACCGATTGATGTTTTCAACGTGTATAGACATTATCTTGTTGTTGGGTAGTTGGTGTACAACGTGTCTTCGTCAGAGTATCGTAGAAGAATTATTAGTATTGTGCGGCGTGAGATCGAGAGAGGAGTACTAGAGTGTCGGAAATAGGTGTCCTGTCCCATAGACTCCATAGAGTACGGGAGGCAGGCTGGGTGGAGGTGCTTAGACACCTAGCGATCACAAGCATCGGTGATCCATGCGCACAATAGATACATACTCCCGCTTCTTAGAGTGCCATCTAGAATAGACGTGTCTCTGTCTTGTGTGTCTGTGTACCGGTCGTGTAAAAGAGTCCGAGGAATAAGCGGATCCTGCAGTGGGGCCAGATAGCAATTAGAGTCGCAGCGCGAAAGCTTCGAATTGGATTTCGATATCGTTCGGAAAGAACGGGGAAGCAAAGAAAGTTCCGGTGTCGGGGGTTGTTGGGCAGGGGTCGGGTCTCTGAAATTCGCTGCTGATGTTTTGTTTGCGTTCGAAGAAAAGAAGGGAAGAATCGTTGATCGAATACATATCTATTGGGATATCTGGTGAGACGTCTGGTTTCTGATTTATAGGCTTCTCGAGATCATCCTATTTCAAGCCAAGGGAAAAGGAGAAGGGACCGTTCGCACGATTCTGGCTGGCCGAGAAGAGGTTCAGGTTCTGGATACGGAACTCGGTGAAGTCGCAAAAGTTCTACTGGTTCGTGATCGTGCTTGTGTTCTTCAACACCGTCTGCGTGGCCGTGGAGCATTACGGGCAGCCGCAGTGGCTGACCGATTTCCTCTGTAAGTATCGAAGCCTCTGTTTAATCCTGACTGTTATCCTGGGATCGCTGGCGTCGTCTCACGGTCGTTGCTTCTTCGCAGACTTCGCAGAGTTCGTGTTCCTGGCTCTGTTCATGTTGGAGATGTTCGTAAAGATGTACGCGCTCGGCCCTCGCACATACTTTGAGTCGAGCTTCAATCGTTTCGACTGCGTAGTCATCTCGGGATCGATCTTCGAAGTGATCTGGTCCGAGGTGAAGTCCGGCTCTTTCGGCCTCTCCGTCCTACGTGCCCTTAGACTCCTGCGAATTTTTAAGGTCACCAAATACTGGAAGAGCCTGAGGAACCTCGTAATATCGCTGCTCAGCTCGATGCGTAGCATCATCTCCCTGCTCTTCCTGCTCTTCCTCTTTATTCTCATATTCGCGCTGCTCGGCATGCAGCTGTTCGGCGGCCAGTTCAACTTTGAATCCGGCACGCCGCCCACCAATTTCAACACCTTTCCCATCGCGCTGCTCACTGTCTTCCAAGTAAGTTCTACTCGCTCTCTAAACATAAAGCTTTTTAAGAGACGTAGAGACATAGAGACATATTTGCCTGGAGTGGCGAGCGGACGTGAGGATAGGGCGATAGGCAACTCGTTTAACGAGAACTCATTTCGGACCGACAGATCCTGACCGGAGAAGATTGGAACGAAGTGATGTACCAGGGTATCGAGTCGCAAGGGGGTCACAGGAGGGGCATGGTCTACTCGCTCTACTTCATCGTGCTGGTGCTCTTCGGCAACTACACACTGCTGAACGTGTTCTTGGCTATCGCCGTGGACAATCTGGCAAACGCACAGGAGCTGAGCGCCGCCGAGGACGAGCAGCAAGTGGAGGACAAAGAGAAGCAGGCGCAGGAGCTCGAGAAAGAACTCGAGTCTCTGCAGAATCCGAAAGACGGTAGCGCGCCCAAGGACGAAATTGGCCCTCCGAGTCCGAACCAGAATTTGTAAGTTGGACGCGAGAGAGGGAGCGCGCGATTGTGGAAAGGGTGGCCGCGGCCGGTACCGATTCTCTGGCTTCGATTTCAGCAAAGACGGAACAGGTGGCAAGCCGTCGTCCGAAGAGAAAAAGCAGGATGAAGACGATGACACGGGACCAAAACCAATGCTGCCATACTCCTCCATGTTTATACTGTCCCCTACGAATCCGTAAGTGACAGTATTTTCCTTTACTTTCATATCCCAGGGGGAAGAGCAGTTTGAACTTTGAAGGTGAATTTTTTTCTTAACGCAGCGTAAGAAGAGCCGCCCATTGGGTCGTGAACCTGAGGTACTTCGATTTCTTCATAATGGTGGTGATATCGCTGTCGAGTATCGCGTTGGCCGCCGAAGATCCGGTATGGGAGGACTCGCCGAGGAACCACATACTGAATTACTTCGATTACGCGTTCACCGGTGTCTTCACCGTCGAGATGATCCTGAAGATTATCGATCTCGGGATCATACTTCACCCGGGCTCGTACCTGCGCGAGTTCTGGAACATTATGGACGCGGTGGTGGTGATATGCGCCGCGGTGTCGTTCGCCTTCGACATGACGGGCAGTTCGGCCGGACAGAATCTCTCGACGATCAAGTCGCTGAGAGTGCTACGCGTGCTCAGGCCATTGAAGACGATTAAACGCGTGCCGAAGCTCAAGGCGGTCTTCGACTGCGTGGTGAACAGTCTGAAAAACGTCATTAACATTCTCATAGTGTACATATTGTTCCAGTTCATATTCGCCGTGATCGCGGTGCAGCTGTTCAACGGCAAGTTCTTCTACTGCAGCGACGAGAGCAAGTATACGGAACAGGATTGCCAGTGAGTATACCGTGCACCGTTACTATACATGCATATATATATATGTGGGGATCAGGAACCTCCATAACATAAGAGGCGGATACGGAATACCCAAGAGAGGGAAGTCGGCGGTAGCCGAGTAGGCTAAGGCGGCTGATCAGTGCGCATAGAATCTAAAGATCGCGGGTTCGAGTCCCGCGTCCGAGGCTTCCCTTTTCCGAATCCTACATATATATATATATATATATATATACGTCCGATATACCTACACTTTCAAATCGCTTCGAACCGCCTCCAATCGTTCCTCTGCGACGCTTGTGTCGCGTTTAGCAACAGTTTCGTTCACCATGGCAATTGCTTTGTCTCGCAGGGGACAATATTTCGTTTTCGAAGAGGGTGCCATGCTGCCGGAGCCACAGAAACGGCAGTGGCAGTCTCAGTATTTTCACTACGACAACGTGATGGCCGCGATGCTGACGCTGTTCGCGGTGCAGACCGGCGAGGGCTGGCCGCAGATCCTGCAGAACTCGATGGCGGCCACGTACGAGGACAAGGGCCCCATACAGAATTTTCGTATAGAGATGTCCATTTTCTACATCGTCTACTTCATCGTCTTTCCATTCTTCTTCGTCAACATCTTCGTGGCCTTGATCATCATCACGTTCCAGGAGCAGGGAGAGGCCGAACTGCAGGACGGCGAGATCGACAAGAATCAGGTTCGCCAACTCTCCATTGCAGGCAGAACGGTGGCCACGAGAGCGTTAATCGAGCCGATCTTCTTTCAGAAATCTTGTATAGACTTCACGATACAAGCTCGACCTCTGGAGAGGTACATGCCCAAGGAGCGGAACAGCGTAAAGTACAAAATCTGGAGGATAGTGGTATCAACGCCATTCGAGTATTTTATCATGATTCTCATCGTATTAAACACATTACTGCTCATGATGAAGGTAAGTGTGACGATTCGCTTCCTCTATCCGGATACTTATCGAAGGGAATTATGTGTATACGACGCGATAAACCGCGAGCGGCGGACGTTTTCAAAAGATCGTTTTCGAGCCACGCGCGCCAATTACCCCCGAACCGTGCACATAGACTATGCTACTTTCATCCTTACTTGTCGCGTTTCGTCGTGTCTTTGCACACCCCGCGTTTGGCAACTTTAACCAATCGAAAAGCAGCCGAGATCGAGATCGTCGTCAACGACGAACCACGAGAATACATACACGTCGTGCTCGACGAACGTGCACAATGGAGAGTTCGAACTGACTGTAAGATATGACGTTATATCTGTACGAGGACATTGTTGTTCTTGCCTGCCAATTTATTTATTGCTCTCTGTATAACTGTGATCCTTGTACCCATTGGATACGTGTACACAGCTGTGTTGAATACTCTTGTGCCCCCCTATCGAACCCAAACCAACCACCCTCTCTTCTCTCCTCCTCTCGTCACCCTCCTTCTTTCGACTCCATTCGGAGCTGACACGGTGTCTCGATGCTTTTTATAATACATTCTATGCTCCTGGTTCGTTCCAGAATCGAGACACTTTTAATTCCACGCCAGGCGCACGCGGCACGGAGACACGGGTCCCAGCCACTGAATTTCGATTCGGTTTAAGGGAGGAATCCTATTTTATGGGCTAAAAGCATAGCACAATTTGGGATTTTTTTTTTCTTTAAGAATCCAGTGATTAATTTCATCTGAATTTTCGACCATGTTTTTATACATCTTTGAAGAAGTTACAGTTTTTTTTTTTTGTATATAGGAGTTACGCATGATCGACCATCACACTGGTGTGCGTGATATTTTTCTTCCAAGTAATCTGAAATAGAAAAATTTCTTAAAAAAATTTCCAAATTTTCCTGTGTTTTCAGCCCTCAATAAATATGCTTCCCCCTTAAAGTTCAAAGTGACTGGAGCCGATTAAAATTAACCACGCTGCAAGACCATCCAAATTCAGCGCCCGAAATTCGACGAAAGATTTCCGATAGCCGCGCGCGCCTGCTCCACACACGCACAATTTCTTTCGCTTTCGATGGTATTACTTTTCTTTCTGTAGCCCATTGCGTCCCACGTTCGAACGTTCCCAACTTCTCCTGTGTCTATCGGTGTCTTCTATCCTTCGCTCCTTTTCTTATTGCATGGCCGCTGATGTGTCCTCCTTTTCGTAGTAGACGTATACTCGAAGACGCGTGGAGGGACGATACCGAGTATCGGCGAGCTACCACGACCTCGCACACGCCACAGACACACAGAGATACACGCGATGCGCGTTCGACTCTTACGCCTCGACAAGGCCATGTTTGAACTGGTGGCGGGGTTCGAAGCGTTGCACGTACGACTGGCTTGATCCGATTTACGATCGCATACGGCATACGGTATACTATACGGCCACTAGGGTGGCTCTTATTTTCGATTTTTGAATTTTCTTCGGGGCTCCCTCCAGAATAGTTCCAAATAATTAAAAAAAATCTGTGTAAAGTTTCAGCTCGATCGGATAACGGGAAAGGGTGCCCCTGAGCCGTTAAACATTTAAATCATTATTTAACAGCTCGTGAAGTCGATTTTATATAACGTCTTCCAAGTTATTGATTAAATAAAAAAAATATGTCAAAAAAAAGTGGTAGATCTGGACAAGGAGCATCTTTTTTGTTCTGTTACTTTTTCTCGTGCGACAAACGGTTTTCGATAAAAATCCGAAATACTAAAAAAATAACTTTTTTATTTTTCAAATTTTGAAAGTGTAAATGCTTCTAGAACACTTTTTATTTATGAAGGTGAACAAAAAAAATGGAATTTTTATTTTCGAGGACTATTTTTAAACATTTAAGAGGAGGGCATTTACCGAAATATGCAAAAAAGATAAAAAAAAAATTTTACTCACTTTCAGTGTTTGATATGTCATGAATGTTTCCTGCAAAGAGTCTAGCAGGGTAAGCATGGTCAAACGGCCCCCACGCCGATTCCTGGAGTTGTTATTTTTTAAACAATGCTCCTTGCCTGAAAAACCATTGTGTAAAGTTTTAGATCGCTACCCCCCCGTTTATGGGTAATACGGGGGTAAACGCCCTTAACGTTATTATTTTTTATCTCGGTTACTACTTAAGATATTTGAATGAAACAAGAGCGACAAAATAGCTACTTACTAGCTGTACATCATATATTTTTTTCAAAATTTCAAATCTATTATTAAGGATAGAAAAAAATAATTAATTTTTTGGGGGTGGTTTTTCGAAACAACCCTTTGAGTGACAACCTCCAAAAAAATCAAGAATAATGCTCTATTATCGAGCTATTATATAAAAAATCCCGAAAATTGTCGAGATGGTGGAACATAGTTAAATAATTTAAAGAAGATCATTATATTTTAAATATGAGGGGTTTTGTGACGGTAAAGAGTACTTGTCGCGAGCCTGAGTACGTGTCATTTAAATGCGAATGGAAGAAACGATTGCGGTTCGTTTGGGAGATCGAAGTGTGAAGGTGAAGGTAGCTGCGGAACAACGCGCATGCGTTAAATACGAATACTTCCCAGATATTAATAGGGTGTAGCAGGGTAAGCATGGGCAAAGGGCCCCAACGCCGATTCTTGGAGTTGTTATATTTCAAACAATGCTCCTAGCCTGAAACACCATTATGTAAAGTTTTAGTTCGCTACAAATAAATGTTTATTATCTATACGTGTATTGAAAGTTTTATTGTTTATAATTATTTAAGCCCTCAATGGCGACCTCGATACGTCGTCGTATGGAGAGTAGAGGGACGCGGTCGCGGTCGTTGAGGGGTTATTAAGTATGTTCCACCAACGCGATCATCCTACAATTTTATACATGATAGTTAGATAATAGAGTATTATTCTTGAGTTTTTGGTGGTTGTCACACATAGGGTTGTTTGCAAAAACCACCCCCAAAAATAAATTATTCTTTTCTACCCGTAATAATTGATTTACAATTCGGAAAAATATATGTATTACAGCTAATATGTAGCTATTTTGTCGCTTTTGTTTCATTTAAATATCTTAAGTAGTAACCGAGAAAAAAAATAACGATAAGGGCGTTTACCCCCGTATTAACCTTAACCGAGGGTGGGGGGGGGGGGGGGGGTAGCGATCTAAAACTTTACACAATGGTTTTTCCGGCAAGGAGCATTGTTTAAAAAATAACAACTCCAGGAATCGGCGTGGGGGCCGTTTGACCATGCTTACCCTGCTAGACTCTTTGGGACCGAAATTCGCAAAAATATCGAAAATATAGACTTTATATTTTCGATACATTTTTTTTAGTTTTTCCGTTTTTTGTTCGAAAACCGTTTGTCCCGCGAGAAAAAGTAATAGAACATAAAACATGCTCCTTGTCTGAATCTACAACTTTTGTTTGACATATTTTTGTATTTAATCAATAATTTCGAAGGATATTATATAAAATCGACTTTGCGAGCTGTTAAAGATATAGACTCTATATTTTCGAAATTTTTGAGAATTTCGGTCCCAAATTTTCAGGAAACATTTATGACATATCAAACACTGAAAATAAGTAAAAAATTTTTTTTTATCTTTTTTGCATATTTTGGTAAATGCCCACCCCTTAAATGTTTAAAAAATAGTCCTCGAAAATAAAAATTCCATTTTTTGGGTTCACCTTCATAAATAAAAAGTGTTCTAGGAGCATTTAAATTTTCAAAATTTGAAAAATAAAAAAGTTTTTTTTTTTAGTTTTTCGGATTGTTTTCGAAAACCGTTTGTCGCACGAGAAAAAGTAACACAACAAAAAAGATGCTCCTTGTCCAGATCTACAACTTTTGTTTGACATATTTTTTTATTTAATCAACAACTTGGAAGATGTTATATGAAATCGACTTCGCGTGCTGTTAAATAATGATTTAAATGTTTAAGGGCCCAGGGGCACCCTTTCCCGTTATCCGATCGAGCTGAAACTTTACAGGGATTTTTTTTTAATTATTTGGAACCATTCTGGAGGGTGCCCCGAAGAAAATCTTGAATAAAAATTTTACCAAGAGTAAATAAGAGCCACCCTAACGGCCACCGATCACAGCCGAGTAAAACGAGGAAGAGAAAGGCTGCGCGGCGTATAGCAGAGGCCTGCACGCGCGTCCACGTGTCTTTAGAGTACTCCGTCTCTCTGTGTCCACTGTCTTGTCTCTCTTTTCGTTCTCATGCTGCACCCCGTTGCCTTGAATCGCCCTGGGAGCCGCTGGCCTGCGAGCACAGAGAGCTGGATCACTCCGGCCGACACACGCGTCGCTCGTTCTTCTCTCTTTCGTCCCTTTATTTTCTTGATTTCCTTTTGCCTCGTTGTCTGACACTGATTGCCTGGCGACACGAGGAATGTCATTGCCGAGTCACTTGTACACGTACTGCACCATGGTCTTGAGAATGGAGCGCACACGAGCGGCACATGATATTTGAATGTCGAGCATACGAACGAGGAAAGGGACGGGACTCTCGCTCCCCCGAGCCGTTTTCCCCGATGAAATTCCACGTGGGTGGGCGCCGTGAAGACGGAACGTCCCCGGGTGACGCCGCGAGTCTCGGTCCCTTTGTTCAGAGGCACGTAGCTGTTGCTGACACGCGTACCGCGGCCCGAGATACCCGCGCCCTTTGACACACCACGCGCGAGACTGCGCGTCGCATGCTGGCTGCTCGCAACAAAAGCAAACTCGACTTGACCAGCTCGAGCGAGCCATCACGAGCCATCACGAGACTCTGTCACATTGAATGTGTGTGTGTGTGTGTGTGTGTGCGCGCGCGCGCGCGTGCGCGTGCGTGCGTTTTCTCCTAATACCAAACACGCGTATCTTGCACGGGGCGCCCGCACGACTTGATCCCCCTTTCCTCCCCCCTCGAACAGCAAAAAAAGAAATAAACTCACGAGTGTATATATCTTGGAGCGGGGGAGGATTTGAAACCCTTCGCGCACCTTCCTTACGAACCCTCCATCTTATGTTTCTCTTCTGCCCGTTCTTTAGCTCGCTGCCGAGACGTTTATTCCTTTCGGCTCATCTTTTCGTTCTCTTTTGGTCGTTTACTTTTGCCATAGCCGACTCACTCGCTCCTCCTCTCGTCTCACGCAACTCTCTCACTCTTCCAGACACCAAACTCGCCAGTCTCTCCACCCAGCAAGCCGATCCCGACGCGCGGTCGAACGGTCTCGCGGCGAATTACAATCGGAAACGTTATCCCACGTTTCTGATCGACAACGAGACACGTTGCCCGGACGTGGTTGCGCCAGCCTCGAGCACCGTTCGACACCCTGGCGCGCGACTCGATCGGCACTGAATCGGTACCGAGCAACCCCAGAGTCCGTCAGTTATACCAGTACGAATGCATTCGATTATTATTGAACGTTGGTATAGCCGTGTGCACACACCAGCCACACGTAAAATATAGGTACCTATACTGTATCGTCTCCCACTCAGCCTAGTCATAGACGGGAGGAAAGGATCTCCTTAACGTCACGGTTGCAGGGTCGTACAGATACACGTATCTAGGCTAACGCTAATATTATACACCTATCTGTATCCCCCTCTCTCTCTCTCTCTCTCTCTCTCTCTCTCTCTCTCTCTCTCTAACTTACTTACTCTCTTTCTCTCTTTCTCTCTTTCTCTGTCGAGTGAGAAATGTCTCTATATCTATATACACCGTGTAACTTACAGATTTCGCACTCTATTCTACACGTCTCGTATATATGTATGTACCTGTAATACCGTGCCACGGCGAGGGCTGGCCCAACGATACGCGACGCTTTGATTATTTATTAACATCAGCCGCGGTGTCTCTGCGATCGTCGCGACGAATCGTTGGCGTATGGATGGGCAAGTCGCTCGATAGAACGGAGAAAAGAAGGCCTTCCCCTTTCCCCCGTGTCGCGGGTAAAGAT
Source organism: Andrena praecox (assembly GCA_963932275.1). Lineage (NCBI taxonomy): Eukaryota > Metazoa > Arthropoda > Insecta > Hymenoptera > Andrenidae > Andrena > Andrena praecox. Next base: position 412,967 of record OZ010732.1, read on the forward strand.
GAAAGAAAGGGGAACACGCTTGTGGCGAGGAGATCGTGAATTTCCACGACGCGGCTCGCCGCGGAACCGCGAACGACGCGCGCGACCGTTTATAGGCTTGTATCGTTTGTCTGTCTGTCTGTCTCTGTCGGCCGTGTGTTTGTCAGTGTATGCATTGCAGTTCCATCGGCAAAGCGACGCGTACAAGAACACGCTGAAGTACATGAACATGTGCTTCACGGGGATGTTCACCGTCGAGTGCATACTGAAGATCGCCGCATTCGGCGTCAGGGTAAGCTCCACCATGCCAACAAAATCCCCCATCGAACAGATTCTTACCGAGAGAACGTACGCGCTTAGAGTCTTTTAACCGGAACACCGCTCCACGACGCCCGCCAGCATCCACGGGTAGAGCTGCAAAGCGAAAGCCATGCTAGATCGGAGATTTTAATTGAATGGGCGTCGTGGAGCGGGTTTGCGGCGTAGCCTGGGTAAGTTCCGCTTATTAGAAAGCAATTAGAGCTGATTCTTTTCCTTTGAAGAATAGGTAGTATCTTGTCGACTCGAGTACTCGGAGCTATCCGTGTATTGCAAGAACACGTGTGTGTACGAGTATATAGATCACTACTTATTGTTAGAGAACCTTTTGTGTTCAGGGCTGAACAGACGCTGAACGTCCAGCTAGCCGTAGTATTTGGTACTTTTTGTTCGTTCTCGTACGCCCCTTCTAGTAACCCGTTTCCGTAGAAACGTTGCTGTAACAAACATTACTTCACCTTTGTCTGGTCGGTACCACCCTTATCTCTTTCGCAATCCGATCGAACCTGCAACAGACTGCAGCGGTTGCTCGGCTCTGTACACGAACCACGAACCACGAACCACGAACCGAACGAGTTGTACGATCGTGTAGAATCGTTGCTCCGTGAGGATTTCAGGATCAAGAAGATTCGAAGCGTTTGCAATCGTAATGTAATATTACGAGTCACGGTTCAACGGTGCATCACAGTTTCCGCCGCATCTTCTTCAGCCTGTTCTCTTCGTCGACTCGCTACGAGACGTCAGAGGAACGTCGGACCGCGGTCGTACAGCCGTCCGAGTTTCTTCGGAATTCGTTCAATCTGATCGCAACCGTACGCGTATCGAAAGTGGAAGCGAGCTCAACTGTGTACACCCCCGTTCGGACAAACTACCATCACTCACGATCAAATAACCAATGGAATTCAGAGGGAAAATCGCGATACGCCGTTCAGCTCGCTTCCTAGACCCCAGCTCCTAGTTCCTAGTCAATCTATGAAACACCAACACACGCACAACACGATACGAGACACGCGCCTTCGCACTGATCAGTACCCAGACACGAAGAAACGAAGCATAACTGTCACGTCAGATTATTTTCCGTTCATCTCTCTATCAATCTATTCTCTCGCTCTCTCTCTCTCTCTCTCTCTCTCTCTCCCTCTCTCTCTCTCTCTCTCTCCTTTTTCTGGCTAGTTATTTTTTAAGTTCGAAGAAACCGTTCCCTAGACTTACGTCGAACGGGGGGGGTCTGCGTCGAGAGGAAAGTAAATCCGCTGCTAAGCACGACAAAAGCAACCCGTGCAACAGAAAGCTCCCGTGCATGCTCTCCGTCTTGTTGCATCCGCACGTAATCACTGCACGTTGACATGATGTATTTTGATCCTTGCATGCGTTACACCGCCGCTTCCGCGGCCAGTATCGATCCCGCGAGTCCCTCGATCGATAGTCTGTTGTTGCAACGACTGCGTGTTATGGGCCGGCGACGATCCGCGTCACGCTCGCGACGTCCGCTCGGTATCCGAGAGACCGTCGACGACCGTGCGGCGAGGCTGGTTGCGTTTCGATCCTTCCTCAAGCATCCTCGAAACAGGAAATCTCAACGTAACTGTGTAGAAAACACGTGGTATAATGAGAATGGTGGACGTTGAAACGCAACCGCTCGAAGATCGCTCGTGAAACAGAAGTCCCGAGGGCTTCCTGTTACGCCACACGCATGCCATTCCGCCAGCGCTGGGAAGGACCAGTTGTTAATTCTACACACACTCACCACACATACATACACAAGAATCGAGCGTCGTTTCGCGTGCATCGCCGTCAATAACGTGCGCAGACACGGCGAGCTACCTCGAAGGATCAGAGATTGGTTAGACTTGCTTTTGCCGGTGATTCGGGAAGAAAAGTTGTCCCGATCGATCGCTTCACCGATTCAAAAATCGACGACGACCATTTGGACGGTCGTCGCAACGGAATTGCCTGGTTTCTTGGATAATTCTTTGCTGTTTACATCGAAGGAGTCGTAATTAAAAGTATAGAGCTCGAAGAATAAAAAGAGAGATGAACGTGTACGAGGCAAGCCCGTTGCGAAGACGACTTCGAAATTCGACGGATGAATCGTGTAAACTCTCTCTCTTGTTCGCTATTTCGTTTATTCGGATCCTGAGAGTGTCACGTGGACGAAAGCAAAGAAAAATGAAGTTTCGCGATAGCTGACTAAGTAGCCGAGTAGTATAAAGAAATTAAGCGAACAAGTTACGAGCGACGGGAAGATGAACCGCGCTACCGAGGAAACAACTCCGTACCGAGAGCTTCCGAGATTCGGTAGAGTCGAGCTGCCGCGGACGCGGGAAGAGTTAACCAAAGAGAAACGAAAGCGATTAAAGCCGATTAAAGCGAACGAATAGAAAAGAATCGTAGAGGCGGATGGAGGGCGGGCGACGATGCAGAGTCTGAGCTTGTGTTACGTCTGTGTGTTGGGTGTATTTTGTAGTATCACGAGGCGCCGCCAACACTATTGGACACCTTGACCGTCGTGAACTTGGTCGTCACCCTCCTTTTCCTCATTGAGTGCATCCTTAAACTCGTCGCCTTCGGATGCAAGGTATAGAAAAAGCCTCTTACTCATTAACTCCACTAACTTCGATCACACGCAACTATATAGCAGCTAAAATTAAATTATATACCGCATTGCGTTATTGCAGTTTTTTTTTTTTTTTTTTTGACGTATTAATTTCTCTACTCAACGGTGACCCTTTGCCAGAACAGCCGAACGAAAAGCTATGCAGAATGCGTTTTACTCTCATATACTATATCTATATAGCGGCAGAAAAGAGGAACACGTGCATCGCGAATGGCCCCCGTCGATTCTCATCCCGCCCGTAGTTCGACCAGCGCGAGCGATCCGAAATTCTCTTAAACGTACGATCTCCCCTCCCCGTTGCTCTTTCGTCTGTTTCAGAGTTACGCGACGCAAGAGCGGTGATCGTGAAAACGGGGAGCGAGTTTTGATAACTGGGTTCCGTGAAACACTCTGGAATAACTATAGTAGAACAATACTTTGCCTAGGCCTCTATGCTCTTGCCATTTAACTTACAATTAGCTGCTTCGTATTCGTTGGAGCTCGTAAGACTCAGGCTCCCGATAGACTACCCCCTCTGCCAATGCTTGTCGCTGATTTCGATTTTCGCAGTCGAACGTTGGTCCGTACAGTTTTCGACCGTTTCTCCACCCTGTAGGTATCTAGAGTCTAGAGTAAAGCTAGAGCCGAGATCGTTACGCTGATACCCTGACTCGCTTGCATTTTCTGAACCGTTAGAGGAAGGTCTCCTAGGAACCTCCTTCTCGGCCCGGAGTTTCCCGCGAATACATCTCCCCTTTTCACTCTCCCTCTCCGCGTCTTTATCTATCTTACCCGTCTATCTATCTCTATCCATCTCTCCAGCCCCGTTTCTCTCTAGTTTGCTCGCTATTACCGGCATGCTCCCGTAGATACTTCTTTAGAAGTGATCCCGTCACTTATACTTCAGCCGATCATCGATCACCAAAGCGCGCGCGACTTGGGTATCGCGTAATCGCCTTAAGACCCTCTCAGTCCGGTCTCTTCATCTTCCAACAGCACCGACTACACGCTACATCGAGCGAAAAGAAATTAGAGAGATGAACTGCCAGATTCTCTTAGCGTTAACCGCGCGACAGCTTCTTGTGTGCTTCTTCCACTTGTACCGTAGAGGGATTACATACCTACATATATAGAGTACCGTACTCGATATGTGACAGTTATCGATCACGCTCCACCCATTCGATTACTCTCAGCCGCATCTGCCGCGATACTTTGCTCGTTCACGATTTGCAAGAACACTTGGGAAACTGAAGAAATATGGCCTTTACTCGAGAGCACAGCCCCTCGTCACATTACCTACCGTTTACCTTCGTGTAAGGGTGCGTGCAGTCACACCTACTACACCTACACACCCACATTACGTACACGTACAAGTACATCACACGCAAACGACACGCTCTCCTACTCTTTCTCAAGTCGAACGAACTCGTAGTTTTCTCCTTAGTGGTAGTTTCGCAGACATCTCACACACTCGCGGCAGCTGCAAGTTTCCTCGAAGCGGGGTCCAATACAGATTCGAAATTAAGGGAACATTACTCAAGTGAAAATGAACTACCAGTAATTTTACAGATAAAAATTTGAAAATATTTATATCCATATTATTTTTTACGCTGAAATGAATTATGTAAGAATTAATACAGTGACATTTTTTTTCTTCAAAAATTTAAAAAAAAAATTTCGAAAAAATTATTCGATTGTAAAATCCATACCCTTATTTCTGTAGAATTGTATACAAAGACTGCAAAAAAATTTTCAGCTCGAAAACTTCATTTTTGTCGGAGTTATAAAGTTTTTTGTTTTGGCGCAGTAACTAAAACGCTCCTGCTTCGTACGTTGGACCGACCAAAATGAACTACTAGTTATTTTACAGATAAAAATTTGAAAATATGTATATCCATATGATTTTTTACGCTGAAATGAATTATGTAAGAGTTAATAAAGTGACCATTTTTTTTTAAATTTAAAAAAAAAATTTCGAAAAAATTATTCGATTGTAAAATCCATACCCCTATCTCTGTAGTATTGTATGCCAAGCCTGCAAAAAAAATTCCAGCTCGAAAACTTCATTTTTGTCCGAATTATAAAGTTTTTATGTTTTGGGATAGTAACTAAAACGCTCCTGCTCCGGACGTTGGACCTTTCTCTTCTTGCAATGCCTGTTCTCTTCGTGATTGTGCAGTTCGTATCATTTTTCTTGCACGTTTGTATCTTTCTGAGGCTTTCTGTTTATACCTTTCAGGGTACCCTGCCCTTTACCCCCTAAAGTAATACCTTTCGTACGCTCCTGTTTTACCAAATCGGTCAAAGCTCTCCATAATCTTTTGCCAACGTGATTCACACACTCTTTTTTTTTCGATTTATAACTTTATAACTCAGACAAAAATGAAGTTTTCGAGCTGAAATTTTTTCTGCAGTCTTTGTATACAATACTACAGAGATAAGGGTATGGATTTTAAAATCGAATAATTTTTTCGAATTTTTTTTTTAAATTTTTGAAAAAAAAAAATGTCACTGTATTAATTCTTACATAATTCATTTCAGCGTAAAAAATAATATGGAAATACATATTTTCAAATTTTTATCTGTAAAATAACTGGTAGTTAATTTTGGTCGGTCCAACGTACGAAGCAGGAGCGTTTTAGTTACTGCGCCAAAACAAAAAACTTTATAACTCCGACAAAAATGAAGTTTTCGGGCTGAAATTTTTTTTGCAGTCTTTGTATACAATTCTACAGAAATAAGGGTATGGATTTTACAATCGAATAATTTTTTCGAAATTTTTTTTTTTAAATTTTTGAAAAAAAAAATGTCACTGTATTAATTCTTACATAATTCATTTCAGCGTAAAAAATAATATGGATATAAATATTTTCAAATTTTTATCTGTAAAATTACTGGTAGTTCATTTTCACTTGAGTGACCCCTCTTAAGCCGGGGCGAGCGGGTTTCGGGTTAACGTTCAGTGAACGGCCTAGTAAGACAGCTTCGAGGAAGGTTGGGAGCTGCGGCAGCAGGCAAGATCCCTGTTACGACCGTCTCTAATCGAACTTATTTCTCGATCCCACTCGCGAGCAGAACTTCTTCAAGGACGCTTGGAACACGTTCGACTTCATCACGGTGATCGGCAGCATCGTGGACGCCCTCGTGATCGAGTTCGGGGTACGTAGAGCTGCGACCACCGCACACAAATGTCCAGACCGAGATGTAGTTACCGCCAGAGGAAGTAGAATGTCCAGACGTTCCGTCCTTTCTTCCCTTTCTTCACCGAACGAGACACCCGACGAAGCCCCACACTCCCGTTAACTGTGTCTCCCGTTAACCCACTTTTGCTTGATTGTACATCTCGAGTGTTGTCTTTCCTTTAACCTCTTTGCTGCTTCTTTAGTGCGAGAAGAAGTGTACAGGCATAGCAGGTAAATCGATCAGATCTTATTCGAACCCCCACAGTGTATCATGTATCTAAGTAGCTTGATGCTGCATTCATACGCTACCGGCTACACAGTACACACCCACACTGTACATTCTCACGTCTGCACAGTATACGATCACCACGGTATTCGCGGCATACATGTATAACATTACCTACCGAGGGACGCGCCGCGACGCACAGTGGGGCAAAGTGACAAAGTTTGTGTCAAAATCAAAGAACTTTTGATAGAAATGAGATAGAGCGATGATTTTTTGTTTTTTTTTAGGTTAAAGCTGAAACATTGCAGAATAAGGGAAAATTGCCGAGATTATGGTACGAACGTTTTTTCACTGTGAAAATCTGTGTTAAACTTGAAATTTTTCAACAAAATTGTGATTAATCCAATACTATGCACGGTAGGATTTTTTTCTTGACATATTGTACCGCATTTCCTGTAGATTTTGTCACGCTGATTTCAAATCCGTTCGCAAAATTTGTCTACTACCTCAGGATTTTGAAAAAAATCGATTTATGTGAAAGACTAATGAAATCATATTTTTTTCGTTGAAATGATTTGATAACCCACTGGTTTGAAGGTATATTGTATTCCCATATATGGAACACAATCAAAATAAGAATAATGAAGTATTTGAATGTTTTTAGTTACTTACAAAGCACTTCACATCTCGTGATCACTTGACGTATCGCTGTCCTGGTCACTGGCACTCTCTGTAGGCTGTGTGTGGCTGCAATGTAATTTAAATTAGATATCTATTTTCCATAATTATATTTTCATTTACACATGAAGTAAGGTAAGTATTTAATCTTTTTAACTTACTTCTCATCAACGAATTTTTTAATTTCTGGTGATACATTATTTTGTTTCTACAACTTTATTCGATTTTTTATTAATATAATTGAAATTTTCGGGTCCGTTAAGTATATTGCTCGATTAAAAACGTCTAACATTCTATTCCTTCGACTATTTTGTCGTGAATGCAACATATTTTTCCTATACAGTTTATGCCAGGATTCATTTGCATCTTCGGAATAGTACGCTATTGGTAGTGGAAACTGTATTGCTACTTAACCGACCCGAAAATTTCAATTATATTAATAAAAAAATCGTTTAAAGTTGTACAAACAAAATAATGTACCACCAGAAATTAAAACATTCGTTGATGAGAAGTAAGTTAAAAAGATTAAATACTTACCTCACTTCATGTGTAAATGAAAATATAATTATGGAAAATAGAGATCTAATTTAAATTACATTGCAGCCACACACAGCCTACAGAGAGTGCCAGTGACCAGGACAGCGATACGTCAAGTGATCACGAGATGTGAAGTGCTTTGTAAGTAACTAAAAACATTCAAATACTTCATTATTCTTATTTTGATTGTGTTCCATATATGGGAATACAATATACCTTCAAACCAGTGGGTTATCAAATCATTTCAACGAAAAAAATATGATCTCATTAGTCTTTCACATAAATCGATTTTTTTCAAAATCCTGTGGTAGTAGACAAATTTTGCGAACGGATTTGAAATCAGCGTGACAAAATCTACAGGAAATGAGGTACAACATGTCAAGAAAAAAATCCTACCGTGCATGGTATTGGATTAATAACAATTTTGTTGAAAAATTTCAAGTTTAACACAGATTTTTACAGTGAAAAAACGTTCGTACCATAATCTCGGCAATTTTCCCTTATTCTGCAATGTTTCAGCTTTAACCTAAAAAAAAAACAAAAAATCATCGCTCTATCTCATTTCTATCAAAAGTTCTTTGATTCTGACACAAACTTTGTCACGTTGCCCCACTGTGCGACGTGCAAACGAAACACCTTTTCACCTAAGTATTCCAATTGCACGATTTTTACTCACCACTCTGTCCTCGGGCTCAGAGGATCCGGCTGTTTCCTTTTGAACGGCCCTCGCTTTATACATATATACATATAGTAAAACTCGAACACTCCGAACAACCGACATAACTACAGCACTGCCCATCAAGTATTTACTTAACTCCTCCGTAGTAAAAGTGTATTTAACAGCCGAAGTAAGACACAGCGCTACAGCCACACGTCGTAATTGAGTACATACTCCAGTAAATGAGCGAAATAGTTGAGCGGCGACGCCGCATCGAGGGCTATCATCGAGTCGGTCGAGTCCTCCCTTTTAAGATGCTTGCACCCCTAGTAGGTTAAAGAGAGCGTTTCTTGGCTAATTTGTCGTACTTTCGAAACAGCAAGGTAAGCCGAGTAATAACACCAGTGTACAGCAGTCTCGTCGCCAGACGTTTAAGCCTCGTTTAATTGTTAATCTCCGCTAGTCTTGTTCTTGTATCCGCAATAATTAAAAGATCAGTGTGTGGAGACGCTCGATCGATCACAATAATCTTGCAATGTCGTGTTTTCTTGTGCCAGGAGCGGTTTTCGAGTGGCGGCCAACTAGGCGAAAAAAAGGTATAAATCCCGTCACGTTTTCACTACAGACGTAAGTGTCGGTTAAGGGGTTAGACCACTGTAAAACGGTCGAAAAATCGTAATTTTCTTTTCGCTTAAATTAATATTAAACTAATGTTTAAAATCTCTGGAACGACGCGACGCACCGAACGATACTTTTCGAAACGGTGGACATGAGTTCTCAATCACCCTTTGACAATTTTTTGAATATTCCTTTTTTTACGGAATCCTTTTTCTTCAACACGCTGTTATTCAGCGAATTTTCAAAATATTATTAAGTACAAGACAACTTTCTTCTTTTTGTTTTAGACAATTGAAATTCGTGTTAGGAGGTAGGTACACACCGTTTAAGAAATACCATCAGTTAAGAGCCAGCTCGTGACATATATTCTTAATTTCTATAATGGTTTTTTATGCTTTCTCTACAATTTGCATCGGAAGATTAGCTATTTTTTCGGGCCGTCGCAGTAGTCGACCCCCTTAAGTCATTTTAAGGGAGAGTTTGAGCTCGAGCAAAAATTTGGTTACGGCGATCGAACCGACTCGTTTCACTTGACTACTCGAAAGGGACAAGCAGGACTGCTCGTTTTCGTCACACCACGACTTATTTACACACACGAGACATTCATACTACCTATATGTACATCGCATAAACACTCGATCTCTATACTCTATACACTTCGAATGGCATATGGATGCGGTATTAACGCGCGATCGAAATTTCTTTGCGGGTCGTTCGACTGCAGCAAATGGGTTTAACGAAACGACTTTATGTACTTACCTATATCGTGACAGCAGAAAAGCTTCTTCCCGCGCGATCGGAAGCGTTCCATACGCTTCGTTCGTGGATCGAGACGGTTTTTAAAGGGGTTACATAAGGTAAAAGACCCAATACGTGGACACTGGTGCAAATAATACAAATTAGTACATTTAATATTCGCTTTAACTATTTTATTCAATTATTCAAATATTTAGTAAAATATATTCATATATATATATTTGGTATATTTGTAACACTTTCGTAAAAAACAATTTATTCTCTTGAACTGTCCAGTTTACACCATTTTAGTATTGGATTTATTTGATTTGCTAAGCAGTCGATGTTACACACGAATACACATTACCTTAAAATTAGTCATTCAATAATAGATTCTTTTTACTCAAGTTTGTTTACTGATTTGAATAAATTACTTATACAGAAGAAATGTGCAAAAAGAAAAAACTATAGTGTTTTTTTTTTTTATTTAATTTCTCTAGAAAACATCCAAATTGCTGATGTTTCATTATGTGTCCATGTAATGGGACAGTAGAATCGGGACGCCGGGACATACTAGTTAAGCTGTCCAAGTATTGGGCCATTGTAAGGTGTATCAATTTTCAATATTTCACAAAATTATTCACTCCTACAATATGTGTGTGTTTTTTTAATGATAAAGTACACACGATGCCCCATGTAATTGCAAAATCGTTTTTATATAAATCGATTTGTATAACTGAAAAATTCTCAAATGTGTGTACGCCGTACCTTAAATGTCCAGGTATTGGGACATTTACCTTATACCTACATACCATCCGCAGGTCGGAAAATAGAGTGATTTTTATGATTTTCTTTTCATATACATATAGAGAAACGTCATGAGATACGCATCTCTGAGACATTTTTGGAACCGGTATGAAATTTCTATTTCAACAGAATAGAGTTTAATATACTCTCGACAAGGTGTATTTATATGAAGAAAAAAAATCCTAAAAATGCTGCCATTGGGGGTTAAGTGGTTAAGTGGTTGCTCTGTCCCCTGCAGGAGAACTTCATCAACGTCGGCTTCCTGAGGCTGTTCCGCGCCGCCAGGCTGATCAAGCTGCTCAGGCAAGGCTACACGATACGAATTTTACTCTGGACCTTTGTACAATCGTTCAAAGTAAGTGGTAGCACGAGCAGAGCTCTGAGAAATTACAACTCGCCCGCGATCTGACCTTTCCACGTGTTCTTGCAGGCTCTGCCTTACGTTTGCCTCCTCATAGCGATGCTGTTTTTCATCTACGCGATCATCGGTATGCAGGTACGAATCGCTCAGTGCACACTAATCACTCTTTCTTGAACGTTTAACAAGGCCTGAATATTCTACGCTCCCCCGTTGTTAACGTCGAGAGGACAGACGAACGAGACGTTGATTATTTGCTAACGACTAACGAAACGCTCCGAGCGGTTTCCAATGGGCGGCGAGAGGCGAAGCGCATTGGGGACGGCTCGCGCGAGCGAGACAAACGAGAAATTTACAGGAAGAGAATGTTTAAACGACGACCGGCATTGGTGGCGATTAGCTGACCATGAAATTCCGTTGTCAGGTCTTTGGAAATATAACGAACGATCCAGGAACAGCGATCGATGATCACAACAACTTTCAGTCCTTCTTCGCCGGTCTTATGTTGCTTTTTCGGTGAGTCGAGCAGCTAAACGCAGCAATTGTCAGCGAAAGTAGCTACCGATCCGCGGCAAACAGTTCCGTTCGCGGCGATCATGTTTCCTTGCGAACTGTTTTCTTGAAATAGCGAAAGGACACGAGCGATCGGTAGTGAATAACGAACGTGGTAGAATACCTATACTATATTGGGCTGTTGGCATGAGGTTTAACGAGAGTAAGCTGCTCGACGTGTCAGTCTGTTGTAATTGATCCCCCGCAATTAGACTTCCTATAGACAATTTGTTCCATAGAGATGCTTGCCCTAGATTGTTCAAGTTGGTCACGTTACAGCTGGTCCTCGAGAGAATGGACTCTAAACGTGCTCTAAGCGTGCTCGAAAGTAAAGAGTATTCGATGACGATGACCGACGAACGGGCCAAGGATTCTCTCGAGGGACTCGTGTATCGATCAAAGGAGAGAGTAAAGAAGACCGTAGATCGTAATTAATGTGGTGGATGCGTATTTTTAGAGGGTAGACTCACACTATCACTGTGTACACTGTTCTTACTTCGATACCGAACATTATACAACCGTCTGAACATCCTACTGGACGTTACGAGGATGCGAAAGGGATCGATCGAGATCGCTAAGAGCGTGCATAGATTATCGATTCTTATGGAAAAGACAGGACTTGTTGCTAATGCCGTGCCCGCCTTTTGGCCGCGGCCATTTTTCTTTCTGTCGGCCTCAGGTATTCGGTAACATCGCGCTGGATCCCGAGTGTTCCATTACCAAGCACAACAATTTCCAAAGCTTCATTCAAGGTCTGATGTTGCTTTTTCGGTAAGTAACACGCCACGAGCTACGATAAACCAATGCGGCTAAGTTTTTCTTTTCCGTTCTCTCACCATTCGAGCAAGTCCGCAGAAACAGAGCACAGCTGAAGTTTGCGTTCGCGATTAAGTCGATCGAGAAACTTAATTCTCTCTGCCTCTCTGGACCATTCGATCTTTCTTAATGGTACTTGTCACCTGAGAAACATCGCGCCAGTCCAACTTACCGAACACACTAGCGCGGAACAGGCTGATGAACGCCTCACGCGTACAGTTCCAACTAACACGCAGTAGAATAATCAAGTAGAGAATTGAGTTACTGGGCCAGTATCGCTTTTGGTGTTGCACACGTTGCCAGTTGCCAGTTGCCAGTTGCCAGTTGCCAGTTGCCCTCGTTGCCAGTTGCCAGTTGCCAGTTGCCAGTTGTCAGTTGTCAGTTGCCACTTGCCAAGGATCGATTTCGTGCATGATGTGTTTTAAACGCAGATCCAATCCCGTGTTCAACTACCAGAACACACTTGTTATTTCACAATAAGTTCGTAGCAATCCGTAAAGCAAAAGTATCGATAGAAGTTCCAGTTGAAGAGCAGAAATGCCACGCTTGCCATTCAGTAATTCGCATGTAGCTTCGAAGGACGAACGCTCCTGGCGGTTGCTGCTCTAACAGAAATCAATAGTAATATTGATCCCTGGAACCGCCGGATATACCTAAGCTTTGAAGTTTCGCTAGAAGGCTGAATTGCAGGACTCGGGGATGACAAGTGCGAATGGTATTCCCAGGTGCGCGACCGGCGAGGCTTGGCCGAACATCATGCTGTCCTGCATCAAGGGTCGGCCTTGCGATGTGAAGGCAGGCAAGCAGGAGCCAGGCGGCTGTGGATCGAACATCGCCTACGCCTACTTCGTCTCGTTCATATTCTTCTGTTCGTTCCTCATGCTGAACTTGTTCGTCGCCGTCATCATGGACAACTTCGACTACCTGACGAGGGACTCGTCGATCCTGGGCGCCCACCACCTCGACGAGTTCGTCCGCATCTGGGCCGAGTACGACCCGAACGCCACCGGCAAGATCCATTACACCGAGATGTACGACATGCTCAAGAACATGGACCCGCCGTTGGGGTTTGGTAACAAGTGCCCGAACCGGCTCGCCTACAAGAAGCTCATCAGGATGAACATGCCGGCGGACGCGAACGGGAAAGTCAACTTCACCACCACCCTGTTCGCGCTGATCCGCGAGAATCTTAACATCAAGATGAGAAGCGGTGAGCGATGAAGCTTTTTCTTTTCTACCTTCCACCCCCCTGTGTGGATTATTATAAATGCTTGACGGTGCGTTTCCACAGCCACCGAAAGGAACCAAGCGAACGAGGAGCTGAGGGACACGATCCGAAGTATCTGGCCTCTGCAGGCGAAAAAGATGTTGGACATTTTGATACCTAGGAACGAAGGTAAGGAAATATGCGATTTCGAGGGTGTTTTGTGAGAGGAGCACTGCTCTCACCATCCACGTGTTTCTGATCTTTCAGAACTAAAGGGGATGAACATGACGGTTGGTAAGATATACGTCTGCCTCCTGATCCTCGAAAGTTGGAGGACGACCAGGTTTGGTCAGATAGAGTCAACCGGACAGGTGAGTGTCCCTTCAATCTCGATTCGAGTGTCACTCGTACGAAAACCGAAGCCCCTAGCTAGCGATATTTCCCTATTCAGACAAGAAACCTCTGCGCTGCGTTCCCACGACTCGTTTGCCGTTCAGATTCTTTCTTTCTCTGATTTCGAAGTAATAGAATAATCCAGCATATTACGAAGGCGAACGAATCTTGGAAACCGCTCGAGGATTGAGTTCGAATGGATGTTTGTCGTTGGCTTCTTCGTGGTAGGATTTCACACGGCCGGTGTGAAAGCCACATTTCGAATAGAGAACTTCCAAACACTCCAAGTAGCTTTTCTTGAAAACCCACCGAAAGCTTAGTATCGCAGAATTACGAAAGGTACAGTCTGAAAACTCGTCGTTCGAGGACTGTCGATACGATGCAAAGTTTCATCGACGATTCAACATTCAATGCCATAGAAATGTTTCTGATTTTAAATAACCGCTATTCTAAGCTTCCCTCCCGAAGTCCCATCATTCCGACGCTATATTACTGTGTGCTCAGTAGTGCTGAGAGTTTTCAAAGATTCATATGTATTTGAACGAGTAACGAGTAACGAGTAACGAGTAACGAGTAACGAGTAACGAGTAACGAGTAACGAGTAACGAGAAATCGAGAAATCGAGAAATCGAGAAATCGAGAAATCGAGATATCTGGTCGCCTTCTTTGTCCCAGTTTTCTCAAAACTTACAGGGCGTACATATCAATTTCAAAGAATGAAAGTAACTAGAGTTAACGAAGCCTGATTACCTCGCTGGGACAACGAATCGGCGTGAATAGTTAATTATCACTTGAGAACAAACAAGACGTTCAATCTCTGTCTGTTAAGTTAAATTAGCCGAGTCAATATGTGTAGAAGCAGTTCGATGTCACCCCTCCCGAACGTCACGATTCGAATTTCATGCAACCGATTAAAGTAGATTGTCCCAAGTCGATACATCCATTGCTGCCTGCCTGCCTGCCTCTGCCTTTATTTTAGAGAAACTAAGCGTAACGTAGTGAGATATTCGCATTGAATGGGCGCAATCGGCAGTGCGATGGATCGACAGAAACACGGACTACTCATAGAAAATTAGGTCAATATGATTTATTGAATGAGTTACGATTAGATTATTAGAGAAGAATCTGTGTGTTGAATTTATATACGTGTTTTCATTAAAGAATCATAGAAAAAAAAGTACGACATCGAGGTTTGAACCTTCGAATTAATTGAGAGAATAGAATTACATTATTTAAGTAACTATTATTGTTATTGTGATTATTGTGACCATTAGTGTAGGAGTAATTTAAACTCGAACTTAACCACAGACTATACTACTTTCTTATGTACTTGTATACCCAGACAAGAGGATGTTCACGCAGCTCTGAATCATCTCTTTGTGTCTTTTCTCTTTGTTTTACAGAACGATAACGATCTTATCGATAACGATAATGCTGGGCAAAGTCCTGCAGCCCAGGCGGTAGTACTTACATTTTCTCTTACTTATTATCATCTTAATACGGTCCTTTCGTTTCGTTTTTCTTTGTACATTCACCTTTCTTTTACCAACACGTTTGCTCACACGTTTCCACGTTCACTGCAACGGATCGCGTTCGCGAATTTCCATGGAAACGGGCAGTTTCAACCGAGTTTCGTTTAGCCCAAACGACGAACAGAATCATACGATGCAGAGACGAATCCATTGCAGCGAACGAATCACTTCTTTCTGTACATAATACGATTTACATTTTTTTTCATATTTAACTAACCACTAATTCGCGCAGAGACACAGTAGCCTATCATGCCTGTAATAAAGTATACGATACGTATTTAAGTAATTGGTACATTTTCCACTAGAGTAAACGGCAGTTGTATCTCTGCTCTTTTTTTTTATCTTAACACACAGCACACTGTTTCCGACACTCGTCACACATGTACAGTTTTGGTTCAAGTTACAATTCCGTTCACACTCCCAACTTTTCTTCTAACTACTGTCACTGAATCACAGACCGATCAATGGCAACGCAACGACCGTTGATACGCAGTACGCCACGTACAAGTCTCGCACTGTTCCTTTATAAGAAACGCTCAGGGGCGGATTTTCGTATAGGCCAACTAGGGTGGAAAATTTTGGGGAGCAGAAAATTTTCGAGTGGCGACAAATTTTCAGCCAAAGAAATTCGAAAAAGTTTAAACAGAGAGGCTTAACACAGTTTTAAAAGCCAGTCACTTGCTCGTCATGTAACGAATTAGCAATGATTGAGATGTGAGTTGCCATATTGAATTAATTCTGAAATTGCTTAAACTCTTTTAAATTAAAACAGTGGGCGCTTGTTAGTCTAGGGGCGCCAACGCTACGAATAAGAGAAGAGAGAATCCGAGCGAATCAACCGCAGTTGCGTTGAGAACGGAACCACAGTGTCACACACCCGATCTTTTCTTCTTTCTTAGGCACCTGACACACACACACACATTAGCGAAAGTATTTAATAGAGTATCTGCGGGATTCACACGATATATAGAACAATTAGAAACTTTAGTTTTTCCTTTTAAACGAACCTCCTTTCTAACAGCACGTCTCCTTCTTCAGATAATAAGCAATTAGTCTAGGATAATATCTGAAACTACGTAGTCGGACGGCGCGCAATTTTCCGCATCGTCGGAAAGGAACGATTGATGGGGAAACATACTGGCCCATCCCGGCCTGGAATTTCGCATGATTTTGTCGAAAAAGAGCGGCGACGATGCATAAAATTGCGACGCCCCGAGGTTTCTAGTGGTCGTGTCGATGTCACGTGGGTGTGGTTCGCACGTGTGCCCACGTGAAATTCGGCTCTTTGCCCCCCCCCCCACACACACTCCTCCTCTCCCCGCGAGAACGCGATTCTAGCTATCCGCAAGTAAGTTACACCTAAATAGTCCGTCGAACCTCATAGAATGAATTAGCTGGAAACAGTGAGAAATAATAAAGAACCGGAGATACTTGATCCTCGAACATAGCTCGCCTTTTGCCTCGAGTATCACTCCGTTAGCGATGTAGCCATTGAGCCATTTAGCCATTTAGCCATTTAGCGATCACCTGTCACTACGTAGCCTCCGAATAAATCTTCTCTTAGATGAATAGTTTTCCGAGTCTTTGAACGCTAGTGTCCGGCATAGTGTCGATCTTAGATCGAGCATTAGAGACTTAGCTATTTATTTTCCACTCCTTAAGAACGACGCTCTCTTGTTAACGAAACTGTGCTGCAACTGTTTGTCATTTCAATTTTCCCTCTTTTCTTAATTTCTTTTTTTCTGTTATCGTACGAGAGCTCTTGATATGACCGTAGCGAGATCGAGGAACACACTTCTGATTTAAAGAATTGAACACGTTCGCGGAACGGAAGATATTTTCTAGAATCTAGATTCTAGAGACTAAATAATAAGTCAGAGAGTAGAAGTGATACGTATTGACTCGACGTGCGTTCCTCGAGTTAGATTCTCAGCATTCTTGCTAGTTTGACTGAAGATTTTCTTTCCTCTTTTTATCTACCTGTTTTACACTGTCTAGACAATTTTTTATTCAGTACCGTCTCTGTACTCCGTAGACTGGTTGTCTTGCTAGCTCTCTTTCGATTTCCTTTCTACAAAACTACACCCTGCTATCCGCGAATTACTCCGCGACACGCAAATAACAACACGACAGACAACGATTACCACACGATTACCTATGTAGTTAGATTACAAGTTCGTTCTGCGGAAGATTCGGTGACGAGGATTTCTCCCTCGAAACAAACGATGCTGTGAACAACCAAATGTTTTTTCCCGCGACGACGAATACCGTTTGCTCGACGACCAAGGGGCGATCGTACCTGCGAGTAGAGGTCACGGTACCTTCGCCCCGATCTCGCAAATATCGTTCGTTGTTGCTGGCCAAGGGGAGAAGAGGCTCCCGCGAGGAGAGCCTTCTTCTTTCTATTTGAATCATGTATCTCGTAGTAGACAAAGTGCTGGACACTTTGTGAGTTTGTTCGTATTGAAAGTATCTGGTTGAAGGTAAATTGAGAGTAGATGAATCGTAGCCAAGTGTGGCGTACGTAGGCATGCTGGAAACTCGAGTAAAATTCTGCACTTGCGGCTATTTAATGTGTCTGTATACGATACCGAATACCAATTAGCCCCCCAATAGTAGCTCCCCAGAGTCACGTTTGTTCGTTGTGATTGGCTTGTGTACCATGTTTGTCCACGACATGTTCGCATATAGGTGTATGTACGTATTGGTATATTTAAACGAAACGTCTGTCAACCGTCGGCGTTCGTCTCTCAGTGTGCCTAAAGGGAGGAATTTCGAAGTCGATTTTCTCGAGAATGAAGCGCAACGTGAAAAAATTTTATTCCATCTTCTCGACTTATTTACTTGTTATAAGCCGAAAAGAAATACCTAGTAAGTATTTTTGATATCGACTTCGAAGTAGTTGTACCTATAGGAAAACCTACATACCTCAACTTGTCCGGAACATTTCGATGATCTATGACCTATGTAGTACGTACGTAGTGTTAGAAGAAAGTTCGCCAAGTAGAAACGCCGACGGTTGGTGCATTTTGTTGCATGCTTACTAACGTTTGCATTCCCACAGTGCCGTAAACGTGACGAGTAAATAAATGTCTCTATTTTGCATATGGTACTTAACGCTCACTCGTAACACTTGACAAACGATTAAAATGATGATTGACATTTGTATGTAAGATACTATAGCTTTCTGACAAACATATACAGGCTTTGCCAAAGCGTGATCCACGGAGAACGATCTGCCATTTCACTTTTTACTACAATCTCTTTTTCATCTATATACTATTATATTCTATCGCACACATGTCTTGGAAGCCGCATAGTCGTTGCCGACGGGAAAGTGGCGTTTAGAGTGTTTAGCGTGTTTAGCGACACTTTCAAGTGCACAATCACTCAGTTCAATACTCTTTCTAGCATGGCCTCTTTTTTTCTACGAAAATCTGAAAGAAAAGTTTAAATTCTCTTTGATTCTCTTCTAACGTTGGATTTCGAGGCATAAAACACGGACGGGAAAGTGAGAAGAAGGTAAAGCGAGGAAAGGATAGACGAAAGCCTGTATGTGCCTGTACAATAATGTATGGATCGGCTCGGGGATCGGACGATAGTCTGAACGTCTGAACGTCTGAACGTCTGAACGTCTGAACGTCTGAACGTCTGAACGTCTGAACGTCTGAACGTCGGAACGTCGGAACGTCTGAACGTCTGAACGTCGATCGACGAGAAATATATAGAATACCATAGAGACAAGTATCGACCAGCTCTGATAGCCGGTGTGGTTTGGCACGTTCGACTTTAGCAATCGGCCTTCCTCAACTGCATACTGGACGTGACGGCGGTTAATCACACCGGAAATAATCATGGGAGCGGAAGTAGGGCGAACAGTCTGGAGCCGGTGGTACGGCCGCCGCCGGAAGCGAAGCTCGACAAGCACAAGGAGCTGACGGAGGAAGACGACGGGGCCCTCGGGGTCATCGCAGCCGCCGAGCACAGACGTCAGCGTAGCATCAGGTATGCATACGACCGCCATATCGTACGAACCACCACGCTCGCAGAATGTCTCTCGTTTAATAGAAAAAGACTAACGGCCGATCTTTCGATCGTTGGCTGGTTTCAGAAATAAAAAGGTGAACTGGAAGATGTCCCACCAGTACGATATACTAGGCAGCAGCGGAGAGAGTAGCCAGGGAGGGGGTGGGTCTGGGGTTGTACCCGTAGTTAATGACGAGGATCGCGCCCCCGAGCTAGAGCCATTGCTGGCTGAGGTGCCCTCCCAGCAGGATCAAAACTACTACTACCACCATCACCATCACGACCAATACTACGATACCGACAAAGATCTATACTATGACCATCACCACCACCACCACCATCATCACCATCACCATCATCATCATGCTCACCGACCACCCTCGTACTATCAACACCAGAATACCTACGCACCTCGCTCCTCGATCCGTTACCACAAGGTCTCTCGGCTCGATTCAAATTATCAAATCCTACCGCGATTTCGATAGCACTTTCCCTCGATCGCTCGCGATAACAGCTCGCGGGAACGCACCTTGCCCAGCCTTCTGTTCCGTTCCGTTTCGTTTCGTCTTCGAACGCCTGCAGCTTTCTGCTAGCGAGGTGAAACGCGCGTCTAGATCGCGGTAGATCGAGGATACTTTCGTTTCGATCGGGATGTATAGATCTTCGTGCCGCTAGCCGATCGAAAGACGGATCCGTGCTTACAATTAGATCTGAATGCGGCCACACGACACGGCTTCTTTAGACCTATGTAGACCGACCGCCCGCGCCGTTAGAATAGGCTCGCGACTAGCCTCAGCAAAAGACAACACACTTCTGCTCTATCGTAAACCGATGGGAATACGCTTTTAGACCGGGCGATCTGTTTCCTTCCAACCACACTAGACTAAGTAGACCTAGATGAATAGATTAATTCAGGGTTCCGGGGGTTAGCGAAGATATTACGCGGCCGGTTAATCGCGGCTGTAAATGACAAGTATTGTGCGTGATGTCGTGAAATCAATAAAGAGTCAAGATCGATTTACAGTACAGCGTTGCCCAGTTTATTCGCTCGTACCATTCACTCCATCCATGGGTTTTTCTCGAAAATCAAGCATTTCTTTTTCTGGCAAGCCACTGATCGATCTTGACCGCTTAGCGTCAGAACATAAAGCTCTGTACATACATGAATTAGAATCGAAACACTCGTCTAGCGAGCCACCACCTAGTCACCTCCGCATACCTCCACCTCATTACCTGGATTCCGAGATTCGTAGAAAAGGTTTACCGCGGAACATTAGAGATACCCCACCCTTGTCCCTAGCTGCTTTCAGCCTCGAGATCACTCGAGAGAGTGACCAGAGCAACGGAGCATTCGCCGCCACTTAGCCGCGAGTGCCTCGTTCTCCGTTTGTCTCGTTGTTTGTCGTAATATTCCGTTGTATATCCGCATTCCGGTAAGTAAGCGACACCTATGGAACGATACGCCAAAGGCAGTGGACACACGACTCGTTTGCTCTTCTTCTCTCACTCGACCACCACCACCACCACCACCACCACCACCACCCCCCTCCCAGAAAACGAGATCCAACTCACCAGAAGCATGTGCATGCCGGAGTCTCTTTTACTGCATGCTTCTACACGCGCGTACATGTGCCTGTATATCGACTACTCTGCGCTCCACTTCGCTGATTGTTCTTCTCATCGTTCGAGATCCTCCATCGTTTAGCAACGAAAGAAAATCACTAGCACGGACCATCGCGGATCCCCGGGCGAGTTCGTTGGCCCAGGCATTGTTAACGAAAGAGCTAGTTTTAGCAGAGCGAGAGAGCCCTCAGGCTGGAGGCTCGCGCGGGGATTGGCGTCTCGGAGGCAAAAGGCGTCTCGAGTGGAGAAATCGTTAGTAACGAAGGCAAAGAACCGGCGACACCCCGACTCCTTTAAAACTCCTGATTGTGCGTGGCCACGGGACGACCCCCTAACCGACGAGTCTGTTCGTTTAGATGGAGCTTCAGGACGTCGTAGTTAGCGACTCGCGGGCCGGTAGCCTCGAGAGTCTCACCCACGCCGGCGAGAGGCTTCATCCACCTGCCCATCCAGCTAGACATCCCGCGCGTTCACCCACTTCAAGGTAAGCATCCCCTATGAGTGCTGTTGTACAGCAGGGAACGATCCTATTCTGAGGTTTGCCTGTTTGCATTCTGCGACAGATACTCGCCGGTCGTGGACGGATCGCAATCGCCGAGGCGACCTAGGTACGACCATCACAGCCATTACTACCACGATGGACCAGGGTTTAGCGACACGGTTAGCAACGTCGTCGAGATTCAGAGACACTCGCATCAACCCCATTCGTCACAGTACAATCATCGGCACAGGATGCGAGGTACAAGACAGCAATGATAATATCGACGAAGAAAACACGGTGCAACGATAAGTCCTTTTTACGAAATCGGACCTACGAATCTCTTGGGTCGAGCGGCTAACGTTCGACTCGGGTTCGCCGGTGACGATCGTGAGGCTCGCGAGACGCGCGAGGCACGCTCCCCGCGGCGAAACGAGCGAGAGATTCGTAGCCACGATTTGCAAACTATATGAATGTCGCTATAAATGGTTTTACTCGCAAGAGGCAGAAGCTCTGTGTCACTCGATGTAATATGTTTCTTCGTTTTGTTCTGTTTTGCGCCTACAAAGACTATTACGACCACTGCGACTATTACGACGATGGTAATTTCTTTCGCAACTCCGTTTTCATTCCCTGTTCCGAAGCAATTTTACTACTTACATACCTTCGAGTTACGATCGTTTGGCTTTCACCGTTATATATATATATATATATATATCTCGTGTTCTCTACCGTTCTCAACTACACACAACTTACCACACAGCCACAGACACGGCCAACCGACACACAGATTAGCGATTAGCCACAATATTACGCAACACCGTACACAACAGACACCAGGATAGCGAGCGGTATTCCTTGACCGATCGATTCTCGCGGGGATCTGTCGGGAGTGCTCAAGAAACTCGTGTTTCCAAAGCGTCAAAGCCCGTCAGCGAGGGGAGAGTTAGTCGAAAAACCGTGCCGCTGGCCATTTTTCCAGCCGGACCGCTCGGACCGCTCGGACCACTCGGACCACTCGGAACGATGCTTATTTTCATCTTTCATTCTCTTTTTTCTCCCGGTTTCTAATCTTGTACGAGATCTGTTGCGCACGAGATAGATACACACACGCTTCTGATATCGAGCACTCTTGGAACACGCACACTATCCTTCACCCGGATGTACGAATAACACCTCCACCCACCCCTACCCCAACCCCCACCCCGAGATAACAGTAGAGTTGAGATTTCCGCACAGCACAGATATCTCGCGCACTCGCCCCTTGGCTCGTAGAGATCGCACGCCCCCCTAGATCCAGCCTGAAACACCCCGTCGTGTTTTAAAAAGTGGCATGCCAGTGTCTCCCCGTCGAGAGTAGGGCTGGGACTATTCGAATAATTTACTATTCGAATATTTTACAAGTATTCGAATGCTACGAATAAACTTCGAATATTTGAGTATTCGAATGTTATTATTCGAATACTATTCGAATACTGATGTATTCGAAAATTATGGTGTGAATTATAAATCAAGTTCTTTAAGTTCATTTTTTTAGAAGCATTTATTTAGTTTCAGTTGTGAGTTCGTTAGTTTGTCAGAGTGAAATCTTGTAAGCTAATTTTGACCCTCTTCAACATATCCGATCGGCTTGAAACTTTGCACACATATGTAATTCCGATGACAATACAATATTTTCACTAAAAAGCATGAAATACTTTATGGTGAAATTTTTTTTAAAAAAGAAGTTTTTATTAAAATGTACTAAAAAGGAACCAATAATTTTGATACCGGCCGAAATGACGGCCTGAGAAGAATTCCCTCATAGGGTGGATGTACCAGTAAATGAACACGTACCAGTGAATGGACATTTTATATTAAAATGAGTAAAATAAGTTATTAAAATAAGCAACTAATTAATTAGAGACTTCTTTCAATTTCTTGCTTCATATCCAAACAATTTTTGCAGCACGTGGAATCAATCGCGCTGCAAACATAATTTTATGAAAGTGTTCATTCATTAGTCTTAAGTGTCCATTTATTGGTGCGTTTACCAGTAGTAGAGAAAGGCCGATTCCAACGCAGGTCCTCTGAGGGGAGCGCGGGGGGGAGTGCGGTTGGGGGAAACACAGGTGCGGGGGGAGCGGGGAGTGGAAGACCGGTTGCGCGCGCATGAGCCGCGGAGTGGGGGAAGCCGGAATCGTAGAGGGGATCAGTCCGGACCGAGTCACCGCGGAGACCTCTCAAGACCGGACCCATCCCCGGAAATTTCCAGAGGGTCGTCCCCTCCCTCTAAAAAATTTCTGAGTCCGAATCTTGTATGAAAAAATCTTTTTCAGACTCGATCCGACCCCAAATATTTTTCTAAACCAATATATAGAGAAATAATTTATTTTTTATTGGATAATGCCGGAAAGATCGGGGAAGATCGGCTTTTTTACAAACCAATATGTGCTGAAAATTCCCCCCAACGCAGAGAAATAATATAATAAAATGAAAAAAGAAAAATAGAAAGAATATAAAAATACAATATAAATATAAAAGAAAATAAAAGAAAAAATAAAAAGAAAAAAGAAAAAATAAAAAAAAATAATAAAAAGAAAAAAATTAAAATAGAAAGAATATAAAAATACAATATAAAAGAATATAAAATATAAAAGAATATAAAGAATATAAAATACAATATAAATATAAATATAGAAGAAAATAAAAGAAAAAAGAAAAATAGAAAGAATAGAAAAATACAATATAAAATATAAAAGAGTATAAAGAATATAAAATACAATATAAATATAAATATAAAAGAAAATAAAAGAAAAAAGAAAAATAAAAAATAAAAAATTAAAATAAATAATAAAATACAATATAAAATAATAAAAGAATATAAAGAATATAAAGAATATAAAATACAATATAAAGAATATAAAATACAATATAGTAATAAAAATATAAAAGAAAAGAAAAATAATAAAATAAAAAAAATATTCGAAAAAAGGCGGTGATGGAGGTGATGGGGTGATGGGGGTGATGGCGGTGATAGCGACGGCCTGGATGATATCATTGTCACGGCGCGAAGAACGTACAAATCATAGAAAGAAAGATCCGAAAACATCGAATCTTAAAATTAGGTGGCGAAAGAAGGAGGCGGAAGACGGGTAAATAAATTGGAGAAATAATAAAAAGAAAAATATAAAAAAATATAAAATATAATAAAAATAGAATAGAATAAAGAATATAATAAAATAAAAGAAAAAATTAAAAGAAATAGTAAAAAGAAAAAAGAAAAATAGAAAGAATAGAAAAATACAATATAGTAATAAAAATATAAAAGAAAAGAAAAATAGTAAAATAAAAAAATACTTTTCGAAAAAAGGCGGTGATGGAGGTGTTGGGGGTGATGGGGGTGATGGCGGTGATAGCGACGGCCTGGATGATATCATTTTCACGGTGCGAAGAAGGAACGAATCATAGAAAGAATTACGCAGTAAAGTAATCACTTGCAAGAGGTTGGGTTGGGGAAACATTTCCATCACATATATGTATGGAAAAAACATTTCTGTTGACGCCGCGAATCATATTTCGTTCGTTCCTTCTTCACACCGTGAAAATGACATCATCCAGGCCGTCGCTATCACCGCCAACACCCCATCACCTCCATCACCCCCATCACCCCCATCACCCCCATCACCGTCTTTTTCGAATAGTTTTTTTATTTTATTATTTTTCTTTTCTTTTATATTTTTATTACTATATTTTATCTTATATTCTTTATATTCTTTTATATTTTTATATTGTATTTTATATTTTCATATTTTTCTTTTATTTTCTTTTATATTTATATTTATATTTATATTTATATTGTATTTTATATTTTATATTGTCTTTTATATTCTTTTATATTGTATTTTTATATTCTTTCTATTTTTATTTTTTCTTTTTATTATTTTTTTTAATTTTTTCTTTTTTCTTTTTATTTTTTCTTTTATTTTCTTTTATATTTATATTGTATTTTTCTTTTTTCATTTTATTATATTATTTCTCTGCGTTGGGGGGAATTTTCAGCACATATTGGTTTGTAAAAAAGCCGATCTTCCCCGATCTTTCCGGCATTAGCCAATAAAAAATAAATTATTTCTCTATATATTGGTTTAGAAAAATATTTGGGGTAGGATCAAGTCTGAAAAGGATTTTTTCATACAAGATTCGGACTCAGAAATTTTTTAGAGGGAGGGGACGACCCTCTGGAAATTTCCGGGGATGGGTCCGGTCTTGAGAGGTCTCCGCGGTGACTCGGTCCGGACTGATCCCCTTCACGATTCCGGCTTCCCCCACTCCGCGGCTCATGCGCGCGCAACCGGTCTTCCACTCCCCGCTCCCCCCGCACCCGTGTTTCCCCCCACCGCACCCCCCCCCGCGCCCTGACTTCCCCTAACTACTTAAATATTCGAATAGTATTCGAATACTTGGATATTCGAATTATATTCGCCAAATAATTGAGCAACTGAAGTATTCGAATATTCGAATACCGACAATTCGACATGTAGTCCCAGCCCTAGTCGAGAGTAGAATTAGAATTATCCCAGCATGTCTGTGGTTGAAAGCCTTGTTGCACCTGTACTCGACCCATCTCCCCGTACAATCGATTAGAGTTCCAATCGGTGTCCCCGACTCAGACTCGATCTAGCTGAAGTTCATTCAAGTTCATTCAACGACTCGATAGCTAGTCGTCCTAGACGCGAATGATGATGTTTGAATTACCGCGTAAACGTTGTTGACCCTTTGAACGATCCCCCGTGTGGCGCTCGGGACTCCGTTTCATCGGGCAGATCCCCTAGGGCCTAGGGCAGCTAGAGAATAGTCGGACAGAAAGAGCGGTGAGTGGCGGGGCGCATGTTTGTAACGGGAATGTTGGTCAGGTCCGTGGAGCGCGTCGACGAGCCCGGCGAGGACGCCGAGTCCTATTCATCACATCGAACGCGGACGCCACTACGGGACGACCAGCCTGGAGCAGCGCTCGAGGAGTCCCAGCCCGATAGGGGGCCGTCAGCCAGCTCATCCGCATCAGCACTATCATCGGCATCACCCCCATCAGCACAGCTATCCGGTACTGGTGACGAGGAGGTACGGCCGACAGCTGCCGCCGACCCCGAACAAGCCCTCCACCCTGCAGCTCAAGCCGGCCAACATAAACTTCCCCAAGCTGAACGCCTCGCCGACACACGGGGCACACATACCCGGCCCTCACATGCCGATCACGGCCGGCATGCCGCACCCGCCCCCTGGACACGTGCCGGGCATGCAACCGAGCCACTGCCCGTTGAGCTTCGAGCAGGCGGTGGCCATGGGCCGCGGGGGCCGTCTTCTGCCCAGCCCTGTGCCCAACGGCTACAAGCCGCAACTGCAGGCCAAACAGAGGACACCCAGGTGAACATCCTAATTCGAACATTCCAATTACTTCGGTAAGTGCAAAATGAAGTATATGACACCGTTCTTCACGTGTTCTCTTTGCCTCTCCCCCCCCCCCCCCCTGCCAGGTCGAGACACTCAGACAGCGACGAGGACGACTGGTGCTAGCCAAAGTGGGACCCTGGACGGTGGTCCGGTGACGTGGACGCCCCCAGGCGTCTTTGGGTTTGCGCGTGAATCTTCCGCAATGGGAGGCGCATCAATCTAGCCGCGAATTCGGCAGCGGTGATAATCGATCGACTGGCTCGGGGTTCTGGCCAAGAGGAGCCTCGGTTCCGCGGAAGGTCAGCCGGAGGGTGTACGAGCGGTGGCAGGAGAATCGTTTGCGGTTCCACGGGAGCGAAGGTGGATGAAGGAAGGACGGGCAGCCCGGTACACCTCGCGAAGGCCGAGCAGTCGAGATTCCTGCGGAGACGAGGATCGACGAATGTCCAAGGAGACTCGTTTCCAACGACGGAGACACGATTCTCGAGTGACGAGGAGGAAGGATAGGCGGTGAACGACGGGCGAGGTTGACAGGGTTCGGGAAATACGCGACTGATACGGAGGCAACATCGGATGATCGTTACAGGGACAACCAAGATGGAACATACATACACACGTATAACGAATAATCGTGGAGGCTGCCACGAGCAGACTGTGCGCCACGAAACGTTAAAATGTTAAACACAAAGCGGAGCGCTCGCGCGTCTATCTCGTGAGAAGTCCCAGTGTCGGATCTATATCGCCGGACGCTCCGGAACTTTCTCTATTTTCACGTGAAACTTTCTTTCGTCTCGAACTTCGAAGCTTCCTTCGCTGTGCTTTATTAATCGACGGACCGAGCCGAGGAGGATCCACTTTTTATACGATTATACCAAGGGAAACGCTCTCGAACGGTCGAGCGTCCGCTTCGAATCCCTTTTCGCGCGAAAAATAACCAACCTTTTGATGCCCGTATTGAACTGTTTGTTGCGCGAACGTGCGACGTCTCTCTCGCCGATTCAGAAGCAGCAACGTCCACGTCACGAGGAACACTATCCCGTGAGGCAGTCTCTTCTTGATTTCTTTCGGGGCCGCGTCAGGCCGAGCGTTACTCGTCAGAGGGGGGACTCTGAACGCGACCAGATAGGACTGATGTGCGCGGAGGCGAGCCTTCTCTGACGAGTCGCGTTTCACGCGCGCCGCTTGTACGAGAACGTAGCAGGGGAAGGCACCGTTCGATGCGTTTCGTTCGAGCTAATGCCACGAAGAAGGAGGGTGGCTTCGCCGTTAGCGTTTGCACGGAGCTTGCCCGATTTCGCTTACGATTAGCGCGTACGTAGGTCCCACGGTAGGATTACCAGACACCTTTACCAAATCTTGATCGATCTCGTCGAAATTTCTTAGCTCCGTTTTGCCGTTACCGAGCCCGTGCAAATGATGTCGACGGAGACGAACGGTGTTACGGGATCCGCGACTATGAATCCTCGGTAGCTGCGGCTCTCGTAACGGCGCCGAGTTCTTTCTTTCTTTTCTTCGCGGAAAATTCATGGTCTGCCTGTCGTGGTAAGGGTTCGCCCATGGAATGTATCGAATACAGAGGGGAGGTAGAAGTACTAAAGCAAATAGAGAGAGGTAAACACGATAGTCATACTCGAAACTGTGAGTACACCGATATCTCTATGCGTGCTGAACGATACATCGAACTAAATACGTAGGAATTTTTACTAAATCGTCGAGATCGTCCCGATTCTCTCGTATCGTAAGAAGTATTCGATAGTCGCGGCTACTGGCTATTTAATTGCGGTCACGATCGCCCTCCGTTTCAAGGTTTCAACGGACAAGGGGGGGGGGGGGGCGAGTCTGTTTTTGCGAAGAAGATGATGACGAAGAAAAAGACGAAATAGAAGAAGAGGAAAGAAACAGAGGGACAGTATATGGCGAGATGGACGGTGTGGTTGTTCCGCGGCGACGAGAAATCAAGAGAAGTTAGAGGAGAGAGCACCACGTTCGACGATAAAACGGTGATAGAGGATGAAGAACGATAGTAAGTGCAACGCGCGACGAAACAAACAAGAGTGAAACGGTGAAGAGGGCCGAAGTTTACGTTCATTGTAAGAAAAAATATTAAGGAATGAAAGAAACAGACAGGAAGATAGAAGAAGAAAACTCACGAGCACTTGTAAATTACCGCATAATTTTGAATTAAAACGTTTAATCATCACTACTACTACCGTTACTATCACACCTACGAGAAAGAACTATTCCACTACTATTATTACCGCTACTACTATAACTACGGCTACTACTATTAATTACTAATACAACCACTATTACCGCTATTACTATTACTACTACAATTTATTACCACTACTTACTACCACCATCGATACTCTACTGCTACACTACTATTTACTATTGCAACTATACTACCATTGTTACTACTACTATTACCAACACCAGACATCACCACCACCTCTACTATCGCTGCTGCTGCTGCTGCTACTACTGTTACTACTACTACTACTACTACTACTACTACTACTACTACTACTACTGCTGCTAGTACTACTACTACTACCACCCCCACCACCACCACCACCACCACCACCACCACCACTACTACTACTACTACTACTACTACTACTACTACTACTACTACTACTACTACTACTACTACTACTACTACTACTACTACTACTATTACTACTACTACTACTACTACTATTACTACTACTACTACTACTACTACTACTGCTGTTACTATTATTACTGCTGCTACTACTACTACTACACTAACTACAAACTACTATTACTGCGAGTACTATTACTGATAGTATTATTACTATCATTATTATGATTGTGATTGATTACTATGATTAATATGATTACTATTATTATTACGATTATTACTTTTATTAACGCTACGATTATCGAAAGGTTTGATTAAATTACAACAATTGTTGCAACCACTAATTGTACGGTTAATATGTACGAGAATCGCGTAAACAGCGTCATTCGTCGGAACAAGGTGGAAATAGACATCGATCAATCGATACACAAACACACACACAGACACGCGCGCGTGCGTACAAGCATTACACAGAGGCGTACACTAATAGAGAGCAAGAGAAACAAACGAACGAACGAGCATTGTTTGGAATTCGTGGATTCGCTCGCGGGGATTGGTGGAAGCATAGCTACTGGAGTAAAGCATCTACACGTACACACGCGCGCATAACACGTACGTTACGCATAAAAGCCATAAACGATCGCTAAAACAAGCGCGCGCATCCGAATCGGGGTTATGTAATTATAGAGAGAACAGAGATTTAATGAACACATGTAACATACTGCCAATCGTACGAGGTGTTTCAAGCGGAAGCACACACGTGGTACATAAATGTATATATAAAACAAAATGAACATACGTCTTTTTTCGCAGCACGTATATATATATATATACACAAACATCTATGCGTAGGTAGATGTAAATAATGAATACGTCGATGATGAACGAGGAGAAGCGTGATTGGGAGTGAGAGCGGCGTGACTGCGTAAGAGTGTCGATGGAAACGATTCGAACGGGATTAATCATTTTTCAATACCACTACACGCTTGCCTGCGTAATCTGCGCGCGTGGATCTCGACTGAATAAAATATAAACATGCGAGCACGCGCGGTCGGTGGTGCCGTTAATTAAATAATGCAAGTACCCGACACGAGCGATAGCGAGCGGGAGAGATTAGACAGAAATATCGACGAATATTCCGAGGTTCTCGGCGATCGAACGTGTTCCTTTTCGACATTGGCCGTCATTTCTTCATTTCTATTTCTTTATAGTATTTCTTTCGCCATTGTTTCGACGGTCCGTGCGATGGTTGAGACGCGTTCCCTGTAAAGCGCCGAAAAAGAAGTGCCGTTACAGTAAAAAACGAAAAAAAACGAAAACGGAGAGCACCGAGAATCTCGCGAGCGAGCGTTTCGTGGGGCGCGGTCGGCGCTGTGCGTGGTTTTTTCCCTTAAGTGCTTTATAAACTCAATCGTATTTCGTATCGTCGCGTTTAAACGTCATTGTACAGAGAATACCTAAGTATAATAAACGAGGAGAAAGAGGGAAAATGATGGTGTGCGTGGGAATGCAAGATGCTCGGTTACGCCAACTGTTTACACTCCTCGGGAGCTGTCGGTGCAAGTGGAAAGACGCAGGATTAGTCCGACACTTTCGCTTTCGTCCGCGTACCGTGACAACTTTCTTCTGCCGTAATCCTTTCTTTTCGATAGAGTTTCCGTGTTCAATGTTCCCTTCATTGCACGTCCACGAATTTATTTCGAGTTTCTATCAGTAAAGAGGGAAGCGTCAGTTTAGGCGATAGAACGGACGTGAAAGTGTTAGGAAGAAGTTGATGCGACTCGGGCGAGATGGAATATTATTAAAAATGTTTTTCTGTGATAAATCGTGGCGCATGAAAGCAGGAGGGCGCGCTAGCTAAGGGGTGAATGAGAAGTGGACGAGAGAGAGGAATGAAAGGGTCGAGACTGCCGAGGATTGCGTGGAGACAGGATATTCATGTTTGTGAGAGAATTTGTGCGTGTGTGTCTGCGCGAGAGCAGCCGAAGTGGAAATCTTCAAACTTACAAAACTCTTTAGCGTCGTAAAAGCAAGCATATGACCAAGCTCTGAACGATGACTTAGCGTAACATAGTTATAAAGGAATATAGCTCTAATTAAAAATATACGTATAAATGTAATTATAAATATACGTATGCATAAAAATAACTATAAAAATACACTTGAGCGCGCTAATCGTCGTAACGCGAGCAGCTACGATAAAATGTAACGTTAAGGGACGATTAATAACGATAATAACGTAGTAATAACGATCACACGCTGCTAATATTCGTGACGCGAAGAACGGCGATACCTTGTAACGACAACGGGAATAGCTCAAGCCGAAACTGAAGCTGTATTGAAACACAAAGAACAGAGAAACAAGAAAGGAAGAGTGATGCTGAACGGACCGCGGAAACGAAAGCGAAAGGAGTGACTACCGAACACTCAACGAATTAAGAGAGCAGTGGGGCGTCGGCATCTTGATACTTGGCAGCGTGGATAGAGCGAGTGCCGCCAGCAGGTCCAGGTAGACATTAAAACAGTCCAGTAACAAATTTTTCCAGTTTACTATATCTTTCTATTTGCATTTCGTGAGATTCACCTATACGTGTAGTTCAGCCCTCTAAAGGGGAATGCTCGAGGGAGCATTAGCAGGCGTTAGAGGTAACTAATTGTCGCAAAGATTCGCTGCTTTAAACGCTAGTATCTAGTCGTCGGGACTAAACTCTGCGTCTTTGATCGTCGATCGACTGACGGAGGACCTCTGCGAATCTCTATTCGCGTTTCTTTCTGCAAAGTGTCGAGGTACCGATTCCTGAACACTGTCCGAAGTTCGGTAGCGATTCTCGGCGGAGGAGAAGGGCCCGCTACTTCTTCACTGACTGTCGGAGAACGAAAGAACTCGTGATATCGCTATACAACGCGCATTCAATATTCTCTCGGTGACTAACGAAGAAGCTAGGAAGATGGGCACGAGGAAAAGTGAGAAGACGACGTAGAAAGATGGTGGTAAAGGAGGAGAGGAGAGGAGAGGAAAAACGCTGTTGCAGCCAGACACGCGACTGCAATTGCATAATAAAATACAGGAAGCCCGTAATCTCGATCTTAACACGTAATATTAACGGGTGCGTCGCATTGCACCCGGTCACATAGGAAGAAAACAAAAAAAAATATATAAATAATGCTTCTCGGCTCGTTCGTAGAAAGTACGTAATTAACGAAAGCAGCAGAGTAATAGGCGGATCTCGCGATCGGATTGAATTTCCATCGGTTCTAGGCTAAAGAGACTTCGAAGTATCATTTAGTCGATCGTCGAACAGGATCCATGTACGATTTCATTACTTGCATTTACTTATAATAACGATTAAGTGAACAGAGTATCTAACGAGAATGGGGACGGTGACGTAAATGGAGTAACACGTAAATAGGTACTACGATTAAGTGTTTTTCTACTTATCTATACATATACATATATATATATATATATATATATATACATATAAATAATATACATGTATAAATATGTACACGTAAAAGACACATTGGTATATGCATTTTATATCTATGTATTTATATATAAACACATCTATATATAAATATATACATATAAGGGGTACGAAGGAATAATGAAACCGTATATTGACGCTAAATGCCCTGTCGATAATAATTAATCACAGCAACAACAGCAACAACAGCAACAACAGCAACAACAGCAACAACAGCAACAAGAACAGCAACGGCAAGAAGAAGAAGAAGAAGAGAAAATATGGAGGAAAAAACTTCGTCGCTAGACATCTCGGCCCTTGGACGAGCCGAAGTTCCGTAGAGTTTCATACTTTTGCAAATAATCGAAATCTCGTCGATACACTATTACACCGATCTCTCTGCATATAAATATACGTATATATAAATATATACTTGAAAGGTTCAAAGAGAGAACGTTGATCTTGATCCGGGTCTGAATCTTCGTTTTCCCTTTTCTTTTAGTGACGTGCGTGCAACCACGGTTCGAACGATCGGACGATTATGCGAGGGATGTGCGTGGATGTCAATTTTTCCAGGTTTCACGAATTACTTCTGTGCACCGCTTTCGCGCCAGAACCAAATCCGCGCAACCATCTCCGGCGGGCGGAGGGCCGTCGAATTTAACCCTTCGAGGAGATCCGAGGGAACCGTTTGTTTCGCGAGAGCGAAACCTTCGAAGGGTTAAGTATCGCGTGAATTCGTGTCGCTCGGTTCGACGGTCTCGCGTCGCCGGAAACTAATATTCTGTACAGAAAGAGCGTAAATGTATTTTCGAGAGCCCGAGCGATTTGAGGGTGAGTCGTGCGAGGTGAAAGGCTAATGGATCCCTTTTGGTTCTGAGGAAGCGGGACCGTGCGAAGGAAGAGGGATGAACGGCACAGTGAAAGAGAGAAAAATCGTAACGCGATGAATCATTAAATAGTAACAAGAGTTGCCTTAATAATACACGTTCACAAAACTAGGATACGCAAATGAATGGCGAAACGAAAGAAAAGCGAGGAGTACAACGGTGGGAACTCGAACAGTCGTGTCTTCTGATCGAACATCACCGGCTGCGGATCGCAATCCCTTTCGTCGACAGGTCCACCGTTAACAATCAATTTGCTAGCGAGCGAACAGCGCGCCACCGAATCTCCCCGATTAATTAATCCGTTTCATAAGAGCATGCAGATAGCCGGGGAACGCGATCGCAACCGGCGGTTGAGTCACTCGCAGGCGGACTCATTGCGCGCCATTTTTCTGGAACGATGCGCTCGTCGTATTTACACGATACTCTCACACCGTTCTTCTCGTATATTCCCCGTCGCGCCGCTTCTTCATCTATCGCTCGCATCCGTCGCCGAATCTGAACGCGACCGGTCCATCGTTCACGAGAAATAGCGCGCCGACTCGGTGTTGAACGCACGTAAGAAATATAAAATAATAATAATAATAATATAAAAAAAAAAATAAAAAAAACGAGAGAATGCGAAAAGAAGATGAAAGGCGTGAGGCGTAGCTGTGCCGATCGTTAACCCGGGTAATCCGAGTTTCGAGACCCGCGGTCTACGAAGCCGCGCGAATGATGGGGTGCATGGCAGTGCCTGGGTGAACAGAGAGCAAGGGAACGAAAGCGGGAGTGCATGAACGAGGGGGAGAAAGTCCGTGAACCCGTTTAATAGTCGCGCGTGCCATTGTTATAAACCTTGTGTAAAGGGGGAGGGAAATGAAATGGAAGGAAAACCCATTGAAAGCTTTAACTTTGACTAAACTAACTTTAAAAAAACAGAAGGGTATAGCGATATAAACGCAGTGAGTGCTGCTGCCAGTTGCGTGAATGGCGGACGATTGGCGGTTGATTCTGCGGAACGTCATTACCGGCAATTGATAAAACACGTTCGTCTGTACATGTATAAATATGTAACTACGCATTTATGCATATACATGTAAATGATATACGTATAGTTTGATCTACCTCGACGTACTACATTCGTGTAAATGGACATCGAAATTCTCTTCTTCCTTTAAATACTGTTACAATCTCGAGGAAGCGTATCTCGTTCGCGCAATGTCCCGCCAATCTTCGCGTTATTGTAAACTAACTGTATATTACTTATACATATAGATATATATATATGTATAAATATATATACATACATATACATAGACGTATGCATATGTGAAAATGCAGAAAGAACAGTTGTTTTTCTCTGAGGAAGCAGATCGAGTGCAGATTGTACCTTTATACGTATATTTCACTGTTCCGCGTCACGTCGAGAACGCGAGCAACGATTGAAACGAACGAAATAGATTCGACGATCGTCGGATAACAGGGAGCCTCGTTTTTCCTTAATCGACGAGCGAGTAGACTGTACGGAGATCGTGAAACGATTTACCGTAACGGCGTAACCGGTGGACACGTGCGCGTTTAAAAAGGACGTTACGAAACGAGAAATTCCCGTGATCGACGATCGCCGGGCAAATTTTCATGTATCCCGGCGCAATAGTGTGGTTTGAATTTCGCGCGCGCGCGCACGCGCGCTCCTCGTGACGCGGACGGCTGTATTATTTCTCTCCTTCGATGGAAAATAAGTATTCTATATAAATGTGGACGCATCTGCCGGTGAGAGACTGCCGTGTGCTGAGAACGGGATAAAAATAACGAAAGGATAAGCTGAATTATTCTTTGAATCTACGAAAACGACCGGTTCAGCGGTCGAGTGTGAATGCACGGCGCAAGTACGGGAGACGCGAGCCAGAGAAAGAGAGAAAGAAAGAATGCGTGCGTGAGAGATAAAGAGAGCACGAAGACACGTAAACATGCATTATAACTTATGTATTATGCAGTAAACGAGAGAGAAGATACATACCTTACATATATGCATATATGCCTCCATATGTGTATATATATACATATATACATAGCTAGTTCAATTTGCAAATTAGTGTGTATCGTCGCTTCGGAATGCCCAGTCATTACTCGCCAGAATCCAAGAAACCAACAACCGATTTCAAGTTCATTCTTTTTTTAAGGAAAAAACCAATAAAATAATGTGTTAAAATATTTCAAGACACTCGTGTTTTTCACTTAAACTTAAGGGAGCTGAGAACTTTCGTTAGACACGCGCGCGCGCGGCAAATAAATAAACGGTCTCTGCTCGAGAAGCTTGGGACGTTCGCTGCACCGCGAAGCGTTTGAAAATGTTGCGCGGGCACTGAAGAGGGCGCAACGAGTCGTCTTTTTCGCGACCAAATCCCTGCGAACGATCTCGTGCCCGACAGATGGCAGAACTTACACGCTTGGCCGGAGAGGTTCTTTTATATTTATACGAACCGATGTATAAAAATTAATAAAACACCGTATCCGCTCGCTACTTTCGAAACTTGCAACTTGCATTCGACAGAAAACTAATTGTTTCTCGTGGAAAATAATATCTGTAACCTTTCAAATACAAACTTTTTACTCCACTCGTGCTTTATTAGACCCAAAGAACTTCCTCCAAACAAATTGTATATGTACTCTATCAAAAACGCTGACCCCCTCAGGCTGTGGAAGCGAAGTTTCAAGGTTCCATAAAACGGCTAATGTAAAACAGGTTTATTTCGTACAAATAACAGAAATAGTCGTATCCATGGAACTGATGTGTTATTTTTGAGCGTTTTATTAAGTTTACCATGATTTCAATCGATACAATGATTTCTGTGGTATACTGTCGCGCACGTCGAGACGCGACTTCAACTTCCTTTCCATATCTCGTAGATTATCAGTGACGTTAAACCGAAAACTTGGGAGGAACGCAATCGATGTGTTTTCGTATAAAATTCCTAAAACTCTCAACATTCAGACCACAGAGTCGTAGCAAATTCCGCCTCCCGTTACGGTCCCATCAAACACCGAGCATCATTTACAAAACGGAATAGCAAGTTGAAATCTCGTCCAGTGGGGAGCAACGTAAATGCAGTAATAACGAGCGTCGGCGTGTGCCTCGAATAGATTTCAAATCTGACGTCTGGTTTTCAGGGTCGATTATCTTTAAGGAAACTTGAACGATCGGAGAAAAAGGATCGAGCGGAGGGGGAGCGAGGAATATGAATATATAATATCTTATATCGTGTATCCATAAATGTTAAACGTTATTTCTTATTCTTTCTTTTTTTTTTCTTCGTCTCATCGACCTCGTATTCTTGACTCGTTTTCATTTCTTTTATTAAATGTTAGGTAGAGCTTATAAGAGACGCCCGAAGGCGCTCTCACAGCGAACTCTTCGGGCGCTCTTTTGTCGTATACTAGCTGTGCCGAACGCACTTGTACTGGTCGCATGGTTGGCGAAAAGATCAGCTGAAGATTGCTCTCTGAGACTGTGGCACGAACATTTTCTGCTTTATCCGGGATTCGAGCATTAACCGTCACTTTTGAAGCAAACGAAATATATGGAGCACGAGTACGGTATTTGGGGATCGAAGGAAGAGTGAATGTGAATTTCTCAGTGATCAATCTTCAGCCCACAGTTTCACCCGCGACATATTATTTAACAACAGAATTTAACCACCTAATCTTCCGGAGGATACTCGTAGTTCTCACCTTCGCCTCGCCTTCGTTTATACAATAAATGGATATCTTTTCCTTTCGCCTACGTGCTAAGTAATAAACCGTGGGAGCCGCGGTTCATTACAATAAACCGTGGACGATGAATAGTCAATAATAAATCGATAGAAATCGCCTGGCATTCGATCGATCTCTGTTCACCTTAAAAAAATTACGTCCAACGGATGGGCGCAATAATAAATTTCGATAATCCATAATATTAATAATCGCTGTCGGTGTAATAATAATACAATTGCAATGCGATCATCACAATGCGAGAACCGCAAATATCACTAATACTAATACTAATACTAATAATAATAATAGTAATAGTCATAACGGCAATAATAATTAATAATAATAGCAATAATAAAGATAGTAATAATAATAATAATAATAATAAAATAAATTTTTGTTCTACTAATTAGCATCGTCGTTACAATGATGTACTTAGCCGTTACAGGTTTGCCTATGTACTATTCTCTTTTATATACTTCTATATGTATATAGCTACAATATATAATATTTCCATGTTGAAAAATCGTATACATTAGTGTTGTGTCGCAGGACCATTGCTTCGTTTCTGTTCTGTTTCTTTCACGCTCGCATCGTTCTCTCTATACGCTCCGTTCAACTATTTCTCCTCGCTCGATGGATCGCTGAGAGGGGAAACGGTGTGGCGTGGAGTGGCGTGGCGTGGCGTGGCGTGTCGATGCACAGAAGCGTTCACGCTTCATTATCGAACAAAAAGAGAAAGAGAAGAACAGGAAGAAGAACAGGAAGAACAGGAAGAAGAACAGGAAGAAGAAGAAGAAGAAGAAGAAGAAGAAGAAGAAGAAGAAGATGAGAAAAAGCGGAAAGCGACTGGGAACAAGAGTTCCCACCGGTTCTTGGTCACTTCTCCCATCTCGCGAGCGTCCCTATCCTCCCGTATAATTCCATGGGAGACAATTCCGCGTATCCGTAGGGCGAGCGTCCCTTAGCGTGATTCCCTCGATCGACAAGCCCGTTCGCTCGCTGAAGCATCGCGCGCGATTCCGTCCTTTCTCGCGCGCCGCTTAACAACGCGAACGCTTCTCGCTTGCTTGTAGAATGTATTACGTAACGTTAATAGCTTAATATCGATTTTTAGTTCGTATCACCCGCCCGTTAAAGGCGAGCCTCGGATCACAGATAGTGAGGTGATCGGATTACGCGAGCATTTTCACGATACATCTTACACACATATGCGTTCCCTACTACATCGTACTGATTCTCGTAATTGTCTGTTTTCTTATTATTTATTTTTTTTTTCATTTTATTTTTGCGTATCTTCTTGCGATTCTTCTAAGTATTTCAAGGCGACAGCTCCTGAAAGCAAACAGTACCGGGCGTGTACGCGAGCATGGATCACAGTCGAGCGAAAAAAGCCGAAGAATTCTCCAATCCGAAGCAACATTCCCCGTCCTCCGAGGTTCCAACGTCAGATTCGTTCGTTAAGATCGCATGTAAATTCGTAAAAATGATGGGCCAGGTGGCCCGAGGGGAGTCGTCGACAGTTTTCTGGCGACTGTTCATGCACGCGCACGGTCCAAAGAACACTTGGCAACTCGGAACGCAATCCTTACGCGTCTCTGTCCAGCTCATGGTAGAAAGCTCCACCATCGTAATGGAGACATACGATTCATACAGATACGAAAGTATAGAATATATATATTTTTTTTCCATACACATGTATACGTATACACAATACATATGTACCTACGTACGTACGACCAACTAAGGGTAGACAGGCGCAATCGTATATTTTAAGTGTCGAATCCAGTTGCGTAGCGTTTTCGTTGATAATGGAGCAAGCGCGATGATATCGATTAAAGTTCGAATTCGATGCCCGATCAGGGCGGCGCTGGAGATCTGGATTCGACGCTGCGTGTGTCGGGGGTGATGAAATTAACAGAAACAGAAGGAGGCGTAAAGGGGAACGAATTTTAATAAGATTTCGTGCTGAATCGTGGGGTTTACAAAAAGAAGAACGAAAAGTGGGGGATGATCGGCTCCAGTTTATCAATTCGCCCGTGGATACAACCATGCACACAATTTTTCAACGTAACAAAGAACACGATGTTCGTTTCTCGCTGCGAGGACATCCATCGAAACGGAGAATTACACAATTCTTTTCATCTTTTAAACAACGCGGGTGCATTAAAGCTCTGTAAATGAAACAGTAAGTCAGGCAGGTACGCGAATAGAATATTCGCCGATTTTCTTAACGTAACGGACAAGTTACGTTTCTGTTTTGCAAAAGGTAAAGCGAAATGGTGTCCTCGCGCGGAAACGATAGGAAAGAAATCAGCGCGCAAACATCGCCGATGTGTCGCTGCAAAGTATAACTCGAAGCTAAACTTAAAACTCGGAACTTAAACCATAATCGAACACGTAGGAGACATTCGCTAGCAATACACGATACACCCGTGCTGGGATTAGATTCAAAATGAATTACTGAACATCGCTTAAGCTGCTCTACGGTGAAGTACAAGTTTCGGTGACGCGGCCCGTCCGCCGTCAAAAGATTAGAAAAATAACGTCGAGACGTTAAAAAAATATATATATATATATATATATATATGTACTTGTATCTATACATATGTATATATGCTTCGTTCCCTTAAATCCGTACCCAGCAGTGAGATTACGCTACGCAAATATACTATTGTATAGTGAGGGGATACATAACATAACGTTTAAGGGTCGTAAAGTGTCGAAAAGAAAGTCGTGAAGAGAACTCGAAGAAAAACCGCGGGCATGGGCGGGAGGAGAAGAATGAAAATATCTGTACAAGCTAAAAATCTATCTATGTGTGTATAACAGCGTATGTAAAAATAACAACTAGTCGTTTTATATGCGCTCTATCCCTTTCTTTCCTTAGCTAGGTGTCTGTACGCCGTCATATTGTCTTAAGAGGAGCGAACCTACGACGTTCTTAGGAGCACGTTGGCCTACGGATCTTTTATCGTTCGCCGTCCTTTCCACTCTCGCTCTCTCTCTTTCTCTCTTTCTCTCTTTCTTTCTTTCTTTCTTTCTTTCTTACTTTCTTTCTTACTCTCTCTCTCTCTCCCTCTCTTTCTCTTTTCGCTCTTCGAATCCTTCGTAAATATGCGACGCGTACGCTCGTGCACGGTCACTGGATAAGGCAAGATCAAGTATTAAGATCAAAGGACGCGCAAAGAAGATGCGAACGTGCGCACGAAATCGTTGAAAATCGCAAAGTGGACGCGAGGTACAATGACGGATAAAACTACCCGAAGCGCGTGTCACTCTAATCCAGATCACGTTTTTCCGCATCTCCCTGTGCCCGTCCTTCTCCCTCGACAGAAACAAGAGAAGTATGTTCGAAAAATCGGAAACTAACGTTATTAATTATCGTAGGAACACCGACGAACATTATATCGCCTCGTATGCGCGTGTGTGTACGTGGCTCGGAGGTGCGCGTATATCGCGTGTCTTTGAGTGTGTGCGTGTCAGGTGGTGGTGACGAGTGATGGTGTGTGGGGGTGTAGCATTGTCTCTGCTCGTCCTCTAACATACACTCTGCATTGTCCTCCCGTTTTCTTGTTAGCTCCTGGCGTTTGCTTTTCGTCTTTTTTTATTGGGTTCGTTACCATCCTAGCTCTCGCACATTCCCAAAAGTAATTTTAGACGCGCGGTCGTTTCTCATTTTCCCGGTCGGAATCAGAGTCCGCTGAATCGTGGAGTGGCGGAAATTCCGGCACCGCCTC
This sequence comes from Andrena praecox, assembly GCA_963932275.1. Classification (NCBI taxonomy): domain Eukaryota; kingdom Metazoa; phylum Arthropoda; class Insecta; order Hymenoptera; family Andrenidae; genus Andrena; species Andrena praecox. The sequence continues at coordinate 454,150 of OZ010732.1, forward strand.
GCGCTGTTGCATCCATCCCGCCGCGCCTGGCCCCCCAGCCAATGCCTTGCCCTGCGTCATTTTTTTTTTTTCGATTTTTTTTTGTCAATTGATTTTTAGCCCTCTGTCTTTATCCCCTGCAGGTGGCGACAAAATAAGCCTCGCCTTCATTTCGGAACTGTGCGCACTTTTTTGTCAGCACAAACAGATTCGTTGGACTAGCGCGAAGATAATGTTACGAAAGCGCGGGCTGTTCGAATTGGCTGCTCGTACCAGGAACGTCGAGTCTGCGAATTTCGTTGCCCCGCGACCTCCTCGCGGTTCCTCTTTCCGAGGCAGCATTTTCCTCCCATTCGACGCGACAGGGAAAAGAAAAAAAAAAAGATAGGAAAGCTCTACCGTCGACTCCCGCTACGAGCATGAAAGGATTTCCTACTACGTGACAGCTTCTAGCCGAAAGTATGATCGAGACAGGGCGACAAACAGCGAGACTAAAAATCCTTTCATTCCAATCCGCCAATGCAACGAACCGGCGCCTAATCTACTTGTCTACGCGATAAAATTTAGAACTCTGCTAACCAACTAAACAATGAGATCTCTATCATCCGTTCACGTTCATGCTCTCTCGCTCCCACTTTCTTTCGCCCCTAGTCTAGTCACCAGAGAGACCCCCAGCCAATCGACCCACAAGAGCAACAAAAAAAGACATGAAGAAAATAATAATATATAGACAATGATAAAACGCACACACGTACTACTGTGTAGAACCAGTATACACGTATAAACTTACAATTCTACGTGCAGCCATGCATACCACGAAGATGTCTCTCTAAGATTTATCCATCCGTAAAGAGCTCTCTGACCTGCATAACTCTTTATGCATCGCGAGTCTCTGTGTTATGGACGTGTGTAGTTGTAGGTGACTGTCTGTATGCGCGTATGCGAATTATGTTGCAACGTGTTGGCAAGTTATTCGTAAGAAATACTTTAAGATTAAGTATCGAGAGCCACGTGAGAGCGACCAGGAACCGCATGGTGCAATTACTCGAAGATATATTTTCCGTGGCGCGGATGGCAAGACGAATGGAACATCTCGGAGTCGATTGATGCTCGATTTGCACGGTATTGTGTACAACAAAGAGGTATGCTTCCCTACCCCTAAGGTAATCGGATCTAATGATGTCATCTCTCTTGGAAAGATCGCATCGCAACGCCGCGCTGCGATATACCTTTCAGTGCGCTCTCCCGCGTTTCCAGGATTTCATGAGCTGCCTGAAATTCTTAAACACCGACTCGTTAACCCCTTCGCAGCTATAATTATCAGTCGTCGACTGTTTTTAGTCACTCTAACCGGTCCCGAGCGGGTTAATTCACTACTCGCTGCCACCGACTCTATAAATCTTATCTATAAACGAGCTACCTAACGTTGCTCTCGCCCTAAAAACAGGCCCGATATCGAAATTTTATTGCACACTCGGCGAGATCTAATCCTAGAGGCGAGCTCGAAGGCGAGACACCGGGACCATCAAACTTCTGCAAAAAGAGTCGACGCCGTTGGACACGTTTCCTTCCGTTCGTGGCGCACAGATACAGTTCCCGCCTTCGAGCGCGATATTAAACGCGACAGGTTACGTGAGAAAGGCTCGAATCAATATTCGAATGTGTGCGTGCGTGTCTGTGTGTGTGTGTGTGTGTGTGTGTGTACGATACTGCACTATCGACGGGACGAGGGCCTCGTTTGCGAGAAAATCGAAGAAGGTAGAGCTCGCAGTTCCTCCCGTGAACGCGAAAACTTGAAATCTCGTAAACTCGACTACTCGAAAATCGGTCGGCTTGGAAGCTCTTGTTTCTCTTTTCACATTTCTTGGTTCGACCGTCTAAGGGAAAGAGACCTGTGCTTGTTGCAACGGAGGATATCCTGGCCGGCTCCTCGACTTTTAACCTCGAATCCTGTTTGCCATTCCCTCTCAAGCATACTATACGCATTCTCCCACTCTTTCTCTCTCAAAAGAATTCACAACGCGCTAAGAAATCCAGCGTGACGAACACGAAGGCGGATCTATGATTGCGATCGTTTTCGCACTCTGTCCGGCGTGGCGCGTCACTGTGAACACAAGAGAAAGCACAAAAGGCCGAGAGATCAGTGTGTACACGCACCAGCCATGGCTTTTGTCTTTCTTTAATATCCCAGGTCTCGTGATCCCCGTCCGTCTTTATCTTTCTTTTCCTCGTTCCCGTTCTGTCTCCCTTACTTACTCCCCCGTTTACTTCTCACATTCGTTAATTGCGCGTGTATTCCGTGAAGTCTGATTCGATGTCTCTCTCACTCTCTGTCGCCTTCTAAGAATTTCGTTTCATCTGCACCAAGAGAAAAAGCCAAGTGAATTGAAGCGGGACGACACGACCCGGCTTGTATGCGTCCGAGCGTACAGCCGACCACCCGCGCGCGGCTCGCCGAACCGTTCATCCTGCTCGCTGCGACGGTCGTTCCTTCGGTCGCGGCTCGTTTCAATGAAATTAAGTCACGCTTAAGTGAAGCCGATGGAAAAGGACACGATCGAACGAGGGAAAGCACGGCGCCGCGACTGAACCAGGTTTCAAGTTCGGTTACACGGGCCGAGTGACTCGATACCGAATCCTTTTTCCCCGAAGACACGGGCAGCTTGCGGCGTTTGCTACATCGTATCGCGACAAGATGGACGGTCCGCCGATTAAATCGTGTTCCAGTCGAATCGTTAGGTGATGGAGAGTAGAAGAGACCAAGGAACAGACGACCAATCAAATCGTAACAGCATTATACAACAGGTGCCAGACCGTGCGAACTGTGCTTGTAACAATGCGCCCCTCGAAAGAGCGCGGCCATCAGTGCGTTTTTGCGAATCGATCCTCTTTTCCGGGTCGCCTTCTCTCGAGCTACAAGCTCCTTCGCGTATATAAGTATTTACCGCCGAAACTATCAATTTAAATACCGCTCAGAAACACTCCAAGGAGTCCCTTCCGTCAATGGAAATTGCAGGTACCAGCGAGCCTGAATCTCGAGAGAAGTTAGACGATGCGGGTATCTACTGAAACGATGTCTCAGAAAGAAACAAAGAGAAATTTGCCGATCAACCCGCTGAATTACGTTCTCTCGTTTCCCGCGTGCCGTTATCAGTAGATGTCCCGGCAAGCGTACGAAAAGCAGGTGCGATTACCCGTCAGCCGATTACTTGAAAAATAGAATAAAAAATAAACAAAAAAGGAATTAAACAAGAAGGGAAGAAAAGAGCTCACGAGCTATAATCTCTTTTCGAGCGTTTTCTCTCAACGTTGTGGCAAAGGGGAAAAAACGAAACACACGTTAGACACTCCGCACCCCAACTTCTGTTGCAACAAACACAGTTCTTCGCTTCGTTTTTGTTAGACTCGGGCTACCAACCAGCAGCGATTAGAACGGGATGAAGTAATAATTAAAAAAAAAAAAAAAAAAAAAAAAAGGAGAGAGAAAAAGAAGAACAAATGAAACCAGAGACAAGAGAGTAGTAACGGGAAGACGGATTGCAAATCGGTCGAGCGGGGGCGCGTGTTAAATCGACCGACGTGTAAGAAGGGTGTTGGTGCTCATATAATTCTGTGCAAGCGATTGCTTTCTTGTTATGTATGCGATTACGGGATCGTTAGTGGCAGCTGCAGCAGCAACAGCGCTCATCATTATCACCGGATCTTTGTTCCTTTCGCCAATCGACCGTCAGAAGCGGAAATTGAGACACTCTTAATCCCCCGCCCCTTGGAAATTCCCGGCAGCCAGCGGCGATATCGAGAGGAGAGCTCCGTGCCCGGGGAGCTTCGTGACCATTGTTGTTGTTGTTCGCGTTCGTTTGCTCACGTTCTCGGCCGGGAATTCGCGACGAGAGATGCGAGAAAATTCTTCGACGTTTACGGTAACGAGAAAGAAGTGAAGAATAGGCGGATTTCGACGCGGCCGAGCGGGGCACGAGGGCGGAGAACGGAACGTGAGCCGGAGGTGATTCGAAAACGCGGCAGCCGAGGAGGGAGCATGCATTTTAGTCGCTTCATTTCGACCGGCTTTTCTCACCCCACGGGACTGGGAACAGCCCGTGGACCAACCGGATGAACCGCGAAATTAATTTTCTTGCCAACTTCTCCGGTCTTCCTGGCTGGTTCGAATTTCAGGAAACACAACGGTAATGAAGAAGATACGGGCGGAGAGGAGCGGCGCAATAGGGGAGGATCGAGAAGAATGGCCCTGGATGCAGATTACTCCGAAGACAATGCATATTAACCATTCCTCCCGCCTTGCGCATCCGATTCTCTCCTTGAGCAACGGGTAAACTCCGCGGGCCGATTTAATTAAAAGGGGAACGGCAAAGGAACAGTCGATGGAGTGATTTTAATTCCGGTACACGTTTGGAAGCGTCGCGCCTGGAAATGCGCCTGTTTTGCGATGATCGGAGGATGACGTGGCGCAACATTCGCGACGAACAACATCGACAATCGGTCGGCCGTGTATCGACAAGGGGGTGGAGGATGTTTAATCCAGCAATTGGAAATATCTGCAGATTTGCGAGGGAACCGAGGGACCGTTTCGCGTGTTCGCGCGCGAATTTAATTCAACGTCACTCTCTATCACGTGACACCGTCGAAATTGCATGTCAGAAAGATTTACCGAATTCGAAGGACCGGACATCGCGATATCGTTTCGTTTCGTGCCCTAACCGATAACTTCCCTTGGGAATGCAGCGGGGTGCTAAAGTTCAGTCTAGTACTCTTCGGCTGTGATAATTTCATTGATGAAAGAAGAAGCTGAGAAAGAACCGGAGAGAACTGAATCTAGAAATGGAGGAGCAGGTGCTCGAGAACGAGGAAGATCGTGGTGGCCTGCTAGCGTGGCAGACACGCGGAAATTGGATGCCCGAAGATGCAGTTCGGTTGCGTTTCATCGGTCGAATAGAGGCAGCTCGTTAGAAGCACGGCCGCGTGCACCTACCCGGGAGAGTCCATTAATATGTGAGAGAGCAGCCCTACCTAAAAAGTGACTTAGCAACTCCAATGCATACTAAGCAACCCTTATGCCACTGGCTGCTGCTGGCTCCGTCCGCGCTACCTGACACTCCTCCTGCCACCGCTATCGACTCCCTCTAACATCTAACCGCTAACCTCATCTTTATGGGGCCAGCAACACCAGATCCAGCCCTATACATATATTCCAACAGCACGCACCTACTTGCACTCGCGAGTCCTTTGAAAGCGCACACAGCACCCACACCCGCTCCGCTCCGCTCTATACAGAGTGCTCCATGCGCAATGATATTTAACGATATTTAACGATATTTAACGATATCTAACGATATTTAACGATATTTAACGATATTTAACAATACTTCAAGATCTTCACAACCTTCACAATTCTTCGCGTATCGAAGGTGAATCACCCTGTAGAGAGCGCGAGCGCAAACTTAATCTCAAAGATCCAGCATACACCTCCACCTCCACCACTAGGATTCGCTCCGCTTCCTTTCAACTCATTCGCTCTCCCTTTCGCTCTTCCTTGCACGCGAGATGTGTGAATACCTATGCGGTGAGATGCATTCACGTGCATGCATTTACGGAGATGCGAATGGCTTTGGCTTTGAAAATGGATGGAAATCGAGAGCTGCGGCAGAGTTGTTGGTAGACACCGTGGGCTCGAGTTTGATCGTTAGTTGCTGACCCGCGAGTCGAAAGCCCCGGTATATCTTTCCATAGTTTCCATTCATTCGAGCCAGAGAACGGACCCTCGAACTCGCGCGGTGAGGGGCAAGCGTTATCACAGAAGAATCCAGAACATGCTCAGAGAATGCGAGGGGGGTCATCGAAGAAAGCGAGGCAATATGATCGCTGACTACAGGGGGGGGGAGGTGTTGGAGTACTATATTACGTGGAGGGGGAAGATGATCTGATTCTTACCTGGTGCATAGGATCGTAGCCCATGGAGCCGTCGTTGTACGGTTGCGAGCCGTAGTCGCTGCCGTTTATGCCCATTCCGTATCCGGCCATGTCCTGGGGCCCACCCGGAGGCGCTGGCGACATCATCGGCGTCGGTGTGCCTTGGCTGGCACCGCCCATACTGTACGGCGACGCTCCTGCAAAAGCTGCTGTAGAAACAATCGCGGTGCATACAAAATTCGAGGGTGCGTCTTTTAAGTTCTTCCGCCTCACCGATACATTTCGTCTAAAACTGTAAAACGTGAGCTCGTTTCTTATCGTTTTTCTCGTAATCAGTGGCGCAACGTCGAATCTCGTTACACGTTGCACGTTGCACGCGGAATGCTATTTTCTTTCTGCGGGGACCGAATTGTCGCTAAACGCAGCCAGGATGCTGGCGCAATTTTCAATAGAACTGAATGGAGACGCCACTGATTAACTAGGCTGGCGAATGTATCTTCGGCAATGATAGACTAATTGTCGATCCATGTACGGATGAAAGCGAATGTGCCCGTTTCTCTTCGTCAGACCACGTGACTCGAAATCATTGGAATTGCAGAAAGCATCAGCCTCCCAGCGGTAGGAAGACGCTCCCCGGCGCGTGGCTCTTACACAGCTGTAGCAGAAATGATTCTGATTTGGAAACGCGAGAACGTTTTCGCAGTCCTGGCGGCGGTATCGTTGGAATTTCGTTTCTTTAATTACGGGAGGACTGCGGCCCGTTTACCGGAAGCGTGGCTGAGGAAAGACAAACACATGGGGGAGGCGTCGAAAGAAACGCGAGAACGTTGGCATCTCATCGCACCCTCCACCCTCTCTACAGCAGCTCTCGTATTCTCCTCCCATCATTCCTTCCCTCTTGCCCCGTATAATTGCTAAGTTAAAAATATCTCGCCGTGCTCTCTAAAATAAAGAGACGCCCCTGTAGTTAAGGGAAGTGCGCGTAATTGCTAGGAGCGACTGCTGCGAATGCGAGGAATTCCCAGGGAAAGCTGGCCGGAATTCTTCTCCTACCTAATCTTCGCGAATGTGCGAGGAGGTAAACGCAGGCGGATCGGGAGAAGACAACTGCGCGATAGTCGAAGGAATCATCGGCTGTCTGAAATGTGTAGGTGGATTGAAAATTCTCCGCACTCGCCTCGAATATAAAACTGAATCTTCCGGTGCAAGAAAACTCCAGTCGATAGTCTCGTTTCCTCCTGGAAGATTTATTAGCCGGCCACGGTAACACTGGCACAGCCAGGCCGAACAATGAGCGGTAAATCAGTCGCAATAATGATTTACAGTAATGAGTAGCCGCCAAGTCACGCCACGCCACGCCACGCCACGCCACGCCACGCCACGCCACGCCACGCCACGCCACGCCACACCACACCACACCACGGCACGCCACGGCAAGCCGCGCCACGCCGCGCCACGCAATTTCTTCTCCTCCCTAATTTCAATTTCGATGCATAAGCGATCGCGACGACGAAGGCGACTATTAGCGGAGGTGAGTGGAATTTTTGCGAAATGGCCTGCCGCGAACAGAGAGGTGGCCGCTCGCAGGCGATTACGCGTGTTGTTTCCTCAGCAACGCTCCGCGAATATCAAAGTTCCGCGAGTGTCGCGCGATCAAGCTATCGTGTCTTTCAACCGTTCTCGGATTCGATTAAGAAGTTTTGCTCTTATTTTCTCTGCATTTTACTTAGGTTATCGAATCGAACTCTTCAAAGAACACCCGTCGCTCGTTTGGCGAAGGACGGAACTTACCAGCTGCCTTTTTGGCTGCGTACAAGTTCGCCTCCTCCTGTGCTTTACCTATGTTTTTCTTGTAGCGTATCCTCTTGTTGCCGAACCAATTGGAAACCTGCAAGCAGGACAGGCGACGATGCAACATCACCACCCCGACAATTTCAATGGCTAATGATCCTACAAGCCTCTCGCTATTATGCCACGTTTCCATTCGCTCAAGTATGCACGGTTAAAGAAGGGAAATGGATGAACGAAATTTCCATCTACAGTTATTCGAACATCGCGGCAAATGCCTGAGAATCGACAGCAATAGTCGCTGCTTGATTCCAACGAGAGCATAAAGTCTATTTATTGCCAAGAAACGAGGGAAGATATCTCGTTTTACTTTACCTGACTGACGGTGATGCCGCATTTTCGCGCGAGCTCTTCCTTGGCCTCTTCGCTCGGATAAGGATTACTGAGGTGCGAGTAAAAGTATTCGTTCAGGATTTCGGAGGCCTGTTTGCTGAAGTTCCGTCTTTTACGCCTACAACAGAAGATATCCCCTCGGTTTTCACATCGAACGGCCTTCGAATTCTCTGTTCTACATCGACGAAGCATCACTTTGCTCGCCCATCAACTCTCAATCCTCGAGGAATCTGTGTACTCACCTCGCGTCGAGGAATCGACTCCTCAGAATCATGACGGCCTCGCAGGTGGACTGTTTCAGCTGCATCTGGATGCTGGAGAACTTTTTGTGAATTATCTGAACCATCCTCTCGATCTCCTTTGGCGTGATGGGCCTGGTACGACTCTGCTCCCTCAGTAAATTCATCACGTGCGTGGTGAACTCGTTACACGCCTGAAACGAGACGGAAATCCCCCTGAATGTCATTGCGATCGCAACGGAGCAAGCCGAACAAAACTTGGACGACTTTCGCGTCAGCCAGCACCCGGAATGAAAACTATCAGCAAGCAATCTATCTGAAAGGGGGGACCAGGAGTCATCCAGGAGGCTGTTCTATCCTCTTTGAATACTTGAATGGACCTGGGGCTTCGAAACCGCAAAAGAAGCAGGGACGGCAAAGGCGCAAAGGGCGCAGGCGAGAAAGGCAAAAAAGGAGACGCGGTGGGGTGGGTAAAAGCGAGAAGAAAGACGCGTACGTATAATGCATTATTCCTGGTGGCTGCTCGGTTTAAGGGAAAAAGGACTTTGCTCGATATCAGTATTCGAGGCGAGCACGCTACCTTCCGGAGGGAGCGAAGAAGGGACGCGAGTGCACAAGAGAAGAGGAGGTGTCTCCACGCTCTCCACGCTCTCTACGCTCTCTACGCTCCCGACCCCTCTGTGCAGAGGGGCTGTGGGGGTGGATAAAGGGAAGAAGGAAGAGGGGTGGTGGATTTTCCTGAGGGAAGGCAGTGGAAGGAAGAGTGGTCGGGGCTAGGCGGGGGTGAGGTCGAACAGGGTGGCTCGCAATTTCGAAATGGATTCCACTCTACCGCCATACCCCGAGCCCGGCTACTCTCCTCGTCTTTCTTCTATCCACCCTGTTTCTCTTCGTTCCCTTCTTCTGCCATTCTGTTCTCCTCTGTTTGCACGAGCATACCCACCGACTCGGTGGGGTGGATCAGCTTCATTCCTGGCTGGCTGGCCGCCGCCGCTGCCCCCGCCGCCGGGGCGAGGAGCAGCGCACGATCTCGAGTAGGTGGATTGGATGGAAAACCCATAGAGAATTATGTCCCCTCTGCATCGCTGTTTTCTCAAATTTTTAAATTATCCACCCAACAAAAACGCCATTTCACTGGAGGACGCGTGCGCGGCGATTCTTTAGCCAAGCCTCGGAACACGGGATGCTGTGTTACCCCCTGAATTTTACAAAAGCGCGAATCAATTTCCCAGAATTGTCGTGCACGGCGGTACAGCGGCACAACGCCATAACTTTTCGGATTTGCAGATCGATTGGTAGCGAGCCGGCGATATTAAAAATTTATCGTCCGCGGAGCCGCGTGTCTGGAAATTGCATCGGGTACGAATGGTGACGTACGGCTCAAAACGGAAAACTATCGGGGCGAGCCAACGGCGCGAATGATTTATAAAACGCGAGGCAGCCCCGGAGAAGATGGAGCGCGTACTAGCACGGACAGAGGAATGTATAAATCTGAACGGAACGGAGACGAACGCGGCCGTAGATCGTACAATCGATGAAGACGCGATTTTCTTTCCAGTTCAGGTGCCACTGTCAAGTTTCGAGCTGTCGATGCTCGTCCATCGAGAGGGCAAAGCCAACAAGTGTCCCGATGGGTGACGGTCGTTAATCCGTCGACCGCGCGAAATGAGTTTTCTCGCGGCGCTTCTAATTTTACTGCGGTTCGCTCTATTAATACGCGCCCACGTATTTCCAGGAGATATAGCACCGGGAGCTTTCTGGCTCGCGTACGTTATCGAAATTCCGACCTGCGCCCTGCTAAATATACCTGGTCGCGGTTACGTTCGCCGCGGCGCGGCGGCTGTTCTGCGGTTGCCTCGATACACGGCTACGCTCCCCCGTTTCTTACGTAATCGAATTTATCGTTAACGAGCATTTTCGCCAAGCGATTGCCAGCGATCGCCGTGGTCCGAGATCATGGCTACGAGTCGAAGAGCGCCTCCAAACTTGTCAACTCCATCGTTACAAGAACAAGCGAAATTGCAACTTCGCGGAGACGGCGCGAGCTTGCCCGAAACCGAAGGAATTGCAAATACGATAAGCCTGCGGGTCGAAATCTGTGGGGGCGAAATAAAAGCGGGCGTGCACCAGTGAAATTCATGCCAGACGATGTTTGCCGGCGGTGATCACGCAATCCCGTAAAACTCGGTACGCGGTTCTATTCTCGTACTTGTCACGCCATTCTGCATTGCCAGGCAGACGTTCACCCTAATGCAGTGACTCGGCCGCGGCGAGTTTGAATAGTAAATTTCGGTTATGATAAAACTTTTGGCCGCGATGATATCACCCGTAATAACGTTACTTTTAAGCGCGGCAATATATTCAACGGCGGGGCCGCGAAGCATTGTATTATCCGCTGCTCGCCAAAACTGCAACACGGCCCGGGCAGCTCGAACAACGTCCGCAGCAACGGAACGCCGTGTTCATTTAAATAACAATCGCGCCCGCGCGGACACGCTGCGAATGGGGGCGACTAAAAAACGGTTCCCGTGGAAAGAATTTCTCCCTCCTCTTTGTTGAATCTGGCTGGATGTGTGCCGGAAGAAGAATAAATCTAATCGAGTGCAAGCACGGAAAAGAGTTTCGTGGTGGAAAAAAAGGGGGAGGATTCGAGGGGTTAAAAAATTGAAACATAGTCGCGACGTGGAATATCGTTCGCGTCCTTAGACGAGGGTCGAAGCTTGTTAATGGCCGGGTTTATCGGTAGGGCGTCAACAACCCCGACTGCAGTTGCACTGGCTTCTGCACGCGAACGCATAGATCTCGGGCCACCGCGAGCCGCCTCCATATTGTTGCGCGCACAAAGAATTCCGCACGCGTTCGTGTACACGCCGGTGGGCCTGGAAGCAAGGGTGTGCGTACTCGCTGCGGGAAAACATCAAGACCGCTGACACACGATGAAATATGGGGTTGAAACGGGTGTGGCAATTAAAGCACGCTCTCGACCCGTGCGCGAGTGATTCGGTATTTATGTGCTCGCGAATACACGAGCGGGGACGAATTGCCAGCCACGGGTTATTTTCAAAGTATGCGAAGGGGAGTAAATGGCGGGAGGCGTTGAGAAGAATTATGCTTTTATGGTTGATAAGTGAGTCGTGGCTGGATGGGGAAACCACCTGCCTTTTTCTTTCAGTCACGCGCATATTAATGAGCAGCAATTGAATATGCGTTGCGTGCGATGCACCTCGAGCAGCTTCCAATTTCCCCGATGAAGATAACGCGCGACGATGCGATTCAATTCCCGGAGGAGGACATCCTAACGATCTTCCAAGAGTCGTTCTAAAACGCGGCCAAAGGGGTTGAAATGTTAACACGGGAAAGAACGTTTTGCTTTATGTGATCTTTCAGAATTTCCACGAATTTCTGCGGCAAACTGGATAACCCGCGGGGCATTTCCCCGCGTTAAAGTGATCCGCAGCTCGCGATACAGCCGACCGGGTTGCCCGACACGCGAGATTTTACTTAGCGCGAGCAAGTCGGTTCATTAGCACGCAAATCGTCCAATAGAGACGAGCCGCGTGTTCCGTACCGCAGGCATGCCCCCTAACTGGTCCCTTATCACACAGCCCCGGGATGCAAAAAATCCAGCACGAAAATTGCACACGAGCCCCTTCGATTCGATAACGCTTTATTTTTCAACTAACTGGAACGCCTGGCGATGCGATTCTGCCCGAGATATCTGGGCGTTCAACCTGTTCTTTTCGAGCAGCCTTACGATAGTAGTAGTATTATTATTATTATTATTATTAATACGTAGATACTGTTTCTGGTCCAGGATGGGGTTGAAGTAGCCCGCTAGAATACAACGCTTCACCGAGTTTGCTACGAGAAGATGTCTGTTCACGAACCTGCTCGTATTTCTCCAACTCCTGATGGTAAATCTGCCTAATTTGGGCAAGCTTGGCTCTGTAGTCCGAGTGCTCGATGGCGTTGTCAGGTTGTCCAGGTGGTCCAGCGGCTGCAGCCGCCGAGGCCGATGCTGCCGCCCCCGCGCCGCCACCCTTCTCTGGCCCAGCAACACCTTCCGCGATCAACATGTTGTCCAGCCTCATTAGCTGCGGATCAGGCGGCTCCTCCTCCTGGGTGTTCCTTAACGACAGCACTGAAACAGTAGGAAATTGCAGGAATGTTATTATATCGCATTACGTAGGGCGCGCGAAGAATCCTCTCGCTCTCGACGGTGGACGATAAAAGTGCCGTGTTAACCAACAGGGCGGTTCATTTTATTATCGCGTGAATTTTTCGTCGAGGGAGAGCGTGGAATTGAAGAGAACGCAAAGTGCAGCTCGGGAAAGTCGCGCGGCGTTTACCGATCATAAAAGAATCAATTTCGCTTCGGCGTTCCCTCGTATCTCCGTCCCCGTCTGGAACAACCCTTCGTTCTCTTTGTCTTAAGGGCCGATGCACGCAGTGCTTTAGAACCGGGGGTGGTTTTCCATGGTGTAACAGTGGTTTTATTGTACTTTTACGGCGCATGATGGAGCTGGACGACCCATAAAACCACAGAGACCGGGGGACTTTCCCTTTCCCTTTCCCTTTCCCTTTCCCCTTCCCTTTCCCTTGCCTCCTCTGTTCAGCAGCGCTAACCCCGCGTGACAGTTCTTCCAGAAAGATGTAACCCCATCTTCGACAGTTTCCACCCTCTTGGCGCATAAACCAACACGTGCACGCGCGACTAAGCGCGCCGAGGGGGTGAACGACAGCCACCGAACTCGAGCAAACTAATTATTCTTCCAGCGATTCTAAAAAGCCCCCCCCCCCGTTATCCCCCGCGAAACAGGTATGTAATTGCGTCGGGTAAATTTCATCTAAATCGAGCCAGAGCTCCCGTCACGATATATAGCGACACTCCGCTAAATGGATGACGTTACGCTCGAACCCCCGCCAGCCCCATCGGCGAAGGGAGAGGCACCGGCTCGCGCATTGAATTAATCGCGCTCGCGGTTATTGCAGCAGTAATTTAAATTCGTTAGGGCGTTTTTTCGCCGCGCTTTATATTTTCTCGCCGCTGGAGGAACGTCTCCAGAGACGGAAAGGGTGGTGGAAGAACGTGGGGAGTGAGAAAGTTGGCCGGGTTCGCGGGAGCGTGAAACGAATGCGCGGAACTAATGCATTTATACGAAGTGTAACAATTAGGGCCGCGGTCCCGGCGAAGGGGTTGGAGTTTGAAGTTCCTCCTGGGGACCGCCCGGTCTGGAAGGGTGAAGACACAGAGTCGATCACTGGGGAACCGTTTCTTTGAGAAAGATGTTACGCCGCGCGCGCGCTCGCAAACTTCGCGTCGGAGACTTGGCGCTCGTTAATGAATCTCGCCACACGGGGGAATCGTCTTGAAACTTTTCGCTGATTCTCGGCGAACTCGATTTCCAGGTTCCTTTGGCGAATCGCGGTAATCGCTCGGATACGTTGCAACGAATTTCAAATTGAATTCTTGAGAGATGAAATAACGCGAGTTACCCGGAAACGTGGATATGCTTGCTACGACCGAGGGGCTTAGTTCCACAGAGGATAGAAGAGTATCGTTAAAACTTGGGTAGGCCGTGGCGCAGAGGAGAACTTTTCGCGCTACTCTGGGTAATTAAGCACGCGAAAGCTCGGGCGGCGTCGTTCGTTTCAAACAGAATGAAATAAAACGCGTGGAATAATTGTGAAAAACGTTGCGAATTTATTGAAGAATTTCAACAAATTTGATTTTACTTGGTCCTCTAAATTAAAGGCAGTGGAAAGTATTAAATCTGTATAGTGGTGTCGTAAATTGTATAATTAAATGGCAGCGCCAATTGCGGCAGAAACGCCGTGAATCCTTCACTGGGATGAAGGGGAGCTGAACGAGATTGGACATACTTCTTTACGACCCCAAGTGTGCCGCGGTTGCTCGCCTTCATACGTTTTTCTCGCAAGGCCGTGTCTCGACGCTCGAGGCTTGTTTACTTTAACACGCGGATGATTTGACCCAGTTCCCTATATCTCTTCCACACACGGGAAAAAAAACACAAAAAAGACAGAAAACGCGCGTGCCTCGCGTGCCTCGCGCACCTCCCGCTGACTTTTCCATTCATTCTATTGACGGATGCCAAACCGCGAGCCTAAAGTGGAGCGCCATAAACACCCCCTGGCTCTGTTCACGAGTTGACCGTATATTTACGTCGAGGCATTTATTTAGTAACAGACTCTCTGGTGGCGGACCTGATCCTCCCTGAAGATGATGAGGGACTCGAGTAGAATCGTCGAAGCCGCGAGAAGAATGAAGAGCTCGACTGAAATTATTTTCGGCTATCGAGCGGGAAGAAAGTAATCGGGGGTGGCTTACGGGCAATAATCTGGCCATTAAGGGGTGTAAGGGGGTGTAAGGGGAGGCCCTTGGTAGCAGGTCGGTTCGGCACAGGGACTGGTAACCTCCTGCGGGGGTCCTTACAAGCACGTAAACTCAGTTTTACTAGCAGTTAACATTTTACGACTCAGGCGGTCTGCCCAGCCGGCTCGGCTCTCTCAAAGTCTCTCTGTCACTCGAGCACAGACGAGAACACGAGAACACGAGAGAACATGAGAACACGCGAGCACGCGAGCACGCGTTCCCTTCCTGTTCCGTTCGTTCTTTTCCTCCCTGCTCGCCTCTCGTCTAGCTTCCTGTCGACCAGAGCCGCCCGTATTCGTCACAACACTTGCGCCCCGCGTGAAACACTGCCCGCTATACGGGCGCGCTTTCGAGGGTCGTTACCGAGCGAACTACGTTAATATGACACCCCGTTGAAGATCGAGCTAATTGCCCGACTAATTCGCGTCCCTCTACCCCGGCGGAAGACAAAATATCCGTCGTTTAGAAGAAACGGCCGGCCCTTGCCGGGCACATATGTTAATCCGGCCGTGAATGGTGGCCCGTGATAACGGCTAAACGTCCGCGAGACCTTTTTCCCAGGGAGCCAACGAAACGGGCCACCCCGCCCCGTGCGTCAAATTGTTCGCGATTAACTCGCGACGAAGCGACGTGTACGCCCGGCAAGATAAATCGGATCGAGGGAACGAGTTGAGCTAAATATGCAAAAGGGCCGTGTGTACAGAGGGGGCGAATGAGAAATGGGAACGGCCGAGGGAAGAGAAAATCGAAAATCCCTGGTCGAAAGAACCCTTGGGATAATTTAGAATCGCGGAGCAGAGGCGAGCGGAGGTATGGCAACGCGCAGCGAGCGAGCGGGCGCCGGTGTGTATTGATCTAAACGGGAACCCGTGAAAGCAATTAAGATAAGGCACGGTAACAAAGGGTTGTCGGCTGCTACCCGCTTTTCACCGTAGGAAAACAGAAAGAGTGGAAAGGGGGAAATAGAAAGAGCCACGAACCGGATGGGAGCAGATACGCCATGCATAAACGAGAAAGGAGAAAGAAGAAAGGAGAGACAGACAGGCAGAGAGAGAAAGAGAGAGAGAGGGGGGGGGGCAAGAGCCGAATATCACCGGGCGGGTCAAAAAGCATACCGTGCGTGCATTTCTCCCACCCCTAGAATCATCCAATGCTCTCTTTTGTCTCTGTCACAGGCGAGGGCGTATCGACTTTATTCATTGCCGGGTCTTTTTCGCAGCGAGTTACAATTCGAGTTATAAAGGTCGATGATTTGCGAGAAGGTCGCAGGTGGCGTATGGGATCGCGCAAACGAAGTTGGAAATTAGTGACGACTGACCCAACATTAATTAGCATTGCGGTAAAATACACCAGGACTTGGCTGTGAATCGATAATGTACTGCTCTGTGCAAGCAAACAACTATGGTGTCTGTATGAGAAATGCCATCTTGTCTATGAAAACTACAAAGCCTGGAGCAGCTAGATGAGATTACGCGTGCGCCCCAGGCTGGCATCAGGTAGACCCGAATCCTGACCCAGTTCAAACATCCTTTCAAGCGCGCCTGTTGGCCGCGTCTGAGGGAATCGATTTCCAAAATCCATTCAATTTTTTTCTCCGTCTCTCATTCGCACCCTCGACCTTTTCTCACTCGACTCCTAATACGCGTGGACGGTCCAGATGTAAGAAGACGAGCAGGGAAAGAGGGTAGAGGAGGAAACGGAGGGAAGGGAGGCGAGAGGAAGCCAGAATGGCTGCTCTTTTAATTCAAGGGTGAATCCTGTCGGCAAGCCGGAGGGTTTGCACGGGGCCGCGAAAGGGAGGCAAGCTGAAAGAAGAGGCGCCCGAGCGTTACCCCTGGGATCCGATATCGACACCGAGCCGTAAGAATATCCGGGCCTCTTCTGATTTACGAAAGAAATCGAGACACGAGAGGTGTTTTCAGCATTGTTGATATCGTGTTTCGCTCCGTTACGAGCGCCAGTTCTGCCCGAGTGCCTTCTGAAAGGTAAGATCGTCGCGTGTCAGGCATTATCGTATCGTCGCCGTCGGGACGAGCGGGAAAAGAAGATCGATCCTCGAGTTCTGGAGCCATCCGTCTTACATTCTAAACCAACAACCCTTACGGAATTAGCTGAACGCGTTTACTCGTGCAATCAGCGCGATATTTAACCACCTGCCATCGCGCGAAATCGCCAGAGTCATTAAAAAAGAAAACCGTTGAGATAAATGCAGTTTTTAAAAATTGCATACGACGAGCCGCATCGCGCGCCATGTTGTAACCCGTCGCGATACGCAATCCCGAATTACTCGGCGTAATCCGCGAAAAAAAAAAGTGAAATAGGTATTTATTTTAATCTAGTGGCGTTACGCGATGTAATGCGCGCCGTAAACCGACGCTCGCGTGCATACATTGCCGAGCGCGTAAAAGTTATCAAGCGAGTGGAGCGGTGAAGAGAGTTCTCCCCGCGGGTAATAATAACGCTTCGGACTTGGTAGACGACGGGGTGCGCCGCGTTTCCGGTCGGGACGCCGCCTCTGCCTCCGCCGGTCGTTTCCCGTTCCTCGCGGATCCCAACTTTTCCACGATTTCTTTCGCTCTTTGGCAATTCCGTGCTTCCGTCCTCCCCGAAAGCTTTCTCGCGCTCGCAACTTCGCCGCGATATGTTTCTCCAGCGCGTCGACACACTGCTCTCCTTTCCTCTCGCCCTATCTCGCCCATCGCTCCCTTTTTCTCGGGCATCCGTATCCGTCGTTTCCTTGCCGAGTTCCGCGCGTCCAACTAGCTCGACCATATCTTCGGCGTGCTCCCCTCCCTCCTCCTCCTCCTCCTTTCTGCTTTTATTATTTTCCTCGTTTCTCGAGGCGGTTCCGGCGACAGCGGGTGCTCGCCTCTTTCCCGCTTGCCGCCGCGGCTTTTCCGACCGCCGTAAATCAAAACTCGACGCGAAAACGCGGCCAAACGTACGGTGCGCGCTCAACCCCACGTACCGGGTGTCCCCAACGACCGATCGATCCCTCTCCTTGCACCGCGCGACTGCGAGCGGGATGGCAAGGAACCAGTATCTCCGCGCTGCGAATGCGCAAACCGCGACCCAGTGTTACAACCGCGTAACGGGCAGGAGCGTGGAAAGAAGATAATTAAGACCCGCGTCCTGCCGGTTCCAGAAACTTCTGTAATGAACGCTGCGTTTCGCCAGCAGGATATCCTCAGATACACCGATACGGACAGCCGAGAAGTACCCGTTCGCTCCCCGTTCGTATTTCTAACCGCGCAGTGCCATACATGTTGCAAGAAAAAGCCACTGCTCTGTTTATTACTTCTGTCCGTGTTACGCTTCAGCTGTTGCATCCTTTGTACCTCGCGTATTACCTTTCTTGCGTTGGAGAAAAATTTTAATTAACACATAAATCCTCGGCGAGAACGCCCCTATTCAACCGAGTTTATCCCCGCCTCGCGTTACATTCTAACCTGCAGAACCACGAGAAATATCATATTGCAGCGAAGAAGGACAGCGAAGGAGGAGGGATGGAGCATCCCTTCCAGCGCTGCTCGCGGAAGAAAAGAGGGTGGAAGCGTCGTCGGTGGCCGTGGGGGTCGAATAAAATTTTACGGCCGCGAAATCGTCCAATAATTGTTAGGGCTCGCTTTGATCGCGTAAAACACGTCGTAAATGTCGAAAGGGACGACCCCCTGGCCGACAGGAATTACTCTTAACCCCCTTACGGGGTATTATGCCGCATTACTGGCTGTGCTGCGTTTGCGTCTGCACGCTTCCTCTGTCTCCTTTCTACACCCTCTCTTCGTCTATCCCTTCGAAAATCTTATCCTTTGGCTCGGGGTGACAGTTCGGTTAGATCCGCACTAGGGCATAAAGCTTTCGGGCTTCCTGCTTAGTCGCCTAATGTCGGCGTTAATTGACCGTAGAAACGATCCGTTTCCTCTAGCAATTTAAACATCAGCCAGGAGACCAGATGTTTGCCGGTCGCCGGTGGTTTTTCTCCTCCGCGCGGAACCAGCGCGGAACCAGCGCGGAACCAGCGTCGAAAGCGTGGTCGCGATACCAAGGCCATAAACTCCGTACTCAACGCTTCTCGGCGCCTGTTTGCAGGCTCGCTAGAAGCGATCTCTCGGCTCCAGAAAAAGAACGCCGTTAATATATTCAAGCAAAAAGATTACACGGCGCAAAAATATCTCGGCCGAGAGAGTCCGTGAGCTTACGTGGCCTCTGGCTCCCTTCCTCTCCCTCCCTCTTCCCCCTCGTTGCCCGTCTATCTCAGCGATATTTCGAGTTGGTCGAGGGCGCGATGTCTGCGCGCTCTCCCGGCCAACACCTCCGCCTCGGTTCGCTGGAACGTTGCGCGCGGCTACGCCAAGAGGTCGGGCAAGATCTTTTAATGAAACGCGGATGTTAGAATGGCAGGAATGCTGCAAAATGGTCTAGGCGTGCTATGTACTCTACGTGCAAACGTAGGGACGCACACACGCTCGAGCTGTGCCGCGTACGTCTCGCCCACGTAGGTGTACGACACAGGCCGGGAGGAAAAGCATCCACCGGCGTCTCGAGGCATTCCCATGCGCGGGGGAAGGCTCGGGAGAGATCGTACATGGCGGCGTCTCGAGGCAAATTAAGCCCCTCGACTCCGCTTCGGCTTCGTTATTGAAGTGGCATTCCTGCTCGGGAGCCCTCGAGGACTTGTCTCTCCTGTGTACGCCGCGACAACGATAACTAGACTTTTTAATAGCTTAATAACGACCGAAGATATTCGCGAGGTGCTAAGGAGGAACGAGAGGGCGGCAGATCGCGCGCGCCCTTTCCGCGTTTCGTTGCGCAAACTTTTCTTACCGCGTAAGCACGCGTGAAACGTGCCGCTACCTTGCTCGCGAATTCAAAGCGGAAACAGCCCAACGGCAACACAAAACGAGCCGCGATATAATTGCGCGAGATTAACGCAGCACAGAGATACCTGCGATATAAACGGGGGGAACGAGGCGCGACGGTGGTAAGGAGCCAGGAACGAGAGCGGAGAAGAGGAGGAGGAGGAGGAGGAAGGGGTATTAATAAAACGTTGCAAGACTAAAGAGGAACGGGAGGGAGAGAGAAAAGCGTATCGAGAAAGAAATTCTTATTGCCTGGCAAGTCCGGCTTTTCCGCAATATACAGCACAGGTGTACCGAATGTGTACACCCACCCCCGTCCCTCCCCTCCCTCCAACAAGCTCTCCGCCGTAAGGGTAGAAACAGCTCTGTGCACGCATGGTCAGGACCGTATTCTGTCTACCCAAGCCCATTACTCTTTGCTCTTGCTCCCTTTCCCTCTGCCATAATATCCACCTTATTTTTTTAATGCGATACACTCCGACACGGTAACACGGATAAGCATGAAACGGATAAGCTTTTACGCTATCGTAATGGAAGACGAGGAACGGAACCAAAGGCTGCAAGCTCGACGCGCGAAAATAGCCGAGTCGATTTATAGTTACACCCGTTGTAAAATTCAACGGAAACGGTAATCGATTAAATGGACCTGACAAGAGGCCGCGGTGTGCACTGCGGAACCTAATGTCTACGGGAGCTTCGTGGTCTATACCGCCTAATGACTCTATAACCTGCTACGATCCTGCTACGATCCTGCTACGATCCTGCTACGATCCTCCCACGACCCAGCACCCCGCGAGAAATGGGTGAACTAAAACTTTCGCGGACACCGTTTCCAATCGAAGGGCTGGCAAAGCTTAATCCAGTTCCAAAGATCTCGCACGGTGTAACATCCGACACGAGGCGAGTGCGCTCGAAGTAGGTATCTCTCCGATTCGAGGATCTGTGTCGGAAAAATTCAACGCAGCGCGTTCGCCGCTTCGACGCATGAATTCTCCATTAAAATCTACTCGTTTCAGTCGTTTCGCCTAGGAGTGTATATTTGTTATTTCCTGACTGGAAAAATCCTGCTGAGCTGCGGAGTATTTCCTTCGGAATCCTCGTCCAGGGCGGAGGGAAACGGAGAAAGAGAGCGTGTTTCCTCCGTCTTTCCTTTTCCAAGGGGTGGGCGAGCAGCACATCGGGCGGCACAAGGAAGACGGGGTGAGGCGAGAGGGCTGGCTAGCTGGCTGGCTGGCTGGCTGGTGGAAGAGCAAGGGAGACCGACGTTCCTGGGGGTGGAGGCGCAGGAGGCAACGTGGCGTATTGATCGAGTGGCTCTCGCGTCCGACCGCCACCGCTTCCGAGCCACCCGGTATACGTGAGCGTCTGCGTTCGTGTTTCTAGACGAGGATTCGCGTGTGTGTCGCAACGTCGTTCAAATGTATTTCAACCCCCCGCACCACACTGCCTACTGGGGGCTACTGTTTATGTATCCGCCGCAGCCACAGGGTGATTCAAAAGTCCGATTTACCCGCGTTTCCGATGGTAAGGTTACTAAGTTTTAGGAAAGATTCCGCGGCAGCTTCGTTTCTGAGGCAGGAAGCTGCGTTACCATCTTTTTGCTGAACGCGCAACTTGAATGAAGCGTTCGTAATAATTGAAAACTGCTGCTCTCCGAGAGCGAAGAGTCGATCCTATATACCTGTATACCTTTGAACTTTATTTCGAAAGGCGGCTCGGGGACCCTATCTCCACTGATCTCCGCCGACTCCTGAATCAGCCTGTACGCGAGCGAGCCTTTCGTGCGGCAGGACAAGAGGCAATGGTCAGAAAATAACTCAGTCGGCGCGTCCCTGTGTGCACGGACCGTGCGTGTTGCTGGTCGGGGATGTGGGTGCTGAAAACACCGTGATCTATGGTCTGTGCATCCCACGAATAACGCGGTGTCACTTGGCCTGGAAAATCTCCGGCGGCGTATTCGCCTGGGCGCACAGAGTTCTCCAGGTACCTACATCTGCGCGGAACAACGAATGGGCGAAACCGATGGAATACCATCGCAACAGATTAAGAAGAATTCATTGGAGAAAGAAGATTATAGCGCATCGCGATCGACGAACGTTATTCGCAATAAAAGCTAACGCTGTATCGTTTACTTTTACTTGCGCCCAAAGGACCGATCCCATCCAAGAGATCGAACATCGTGGAGGCCGTGGAGGGAAGGGTCACAATGGAACGTCCCGCAGGGATGCGTTAAACCGTTTAAAAATTAACGTTTCATCTCACCGATGGCCTCTATTAGATGCTCCGTTTTATTTTTTGCTTCGTCCCCTTGCCTGCAGACCTTTGTTGAACGCTCAGACTCGATTAGCATTCACAAGCTCTGTAATAGGTGAAACCGTGAAATTTTCCACGCAGCCGATCGGTACATCCCCTTTTCACGGATCAACAGGACACGGAGACTGTTTCGCGTTTCATTTTCATGCCGGTGGCTCCCAGGGGCGTCGTAAACGCACGCCTCCCGTCGGTGCATCACCATCGGAAAAACTACACCCTCGCCTTTCCAGCTAACGAGACGGACCCTCCGCTCCTTCACACGCGCACGATAGCCGAACGGAACACTAACACCGGTAAAAGCTTTGCCCCGAGGGAGGATCTCGTTATCTTTGCCATCTACCATCTATAAACCATCGCTAGAGATCCACTGCGAAACTCGTTTCGTCAAGGCAGCATTAAGAAATAATCAGGATTCTCCAGTAGGTGGTTGCTCGCTGAACAGATGACGATTAGGCTATCGAAACGACTCGTGGACGGTGGAGAATTTATCAGAGCAGACTTTTGTGTGCGGTACGATTGTTCGCGCAGGAACAAAGAGTCGGATAATACGGTGGGTGGAGGAGGACCTAATGGAGCCACAGAGGGTAATCCGTCCCCGAGAAAGGGTGAACCGGACCGAGGCCACTGTCGGCTCAGCTTCATCCCCGCCCGTCGTTGATCGAAGGGGTGGCAAGGCGCTCGATATGAAATCGTCGAAAAACCATTGTAGAAATGTCGAGGATCAGACGGTCGGCGCGGGCTACGTTAATCCATAAAATCTAACGATCGAGCAATTCTTTCGTTTACGTCTTTACGACGACGATAGCAATTAATTCCAATAAAAGAGAAACAAACGATACCTACACCTCCGAACGAGTGACTAATGAAAATCAAAGTCGTTCCCGTTACGTGATTACTAAAACTAAGTAGGTTGGTAAGTGGAAAAAATTTCTGACCTGCCGGAGGATTCGCGCGGAGGGACGACTCGCACGTACGCAGCCAGAAGCGTTGCGCACGTAAACGCAACCCTCTTTCGCGGCTGCAGAGACATTTTTCTCGTGGCATCGCCGTGTATGCATAATGCATGTGGATAGGATGCCGCAGACTCTTTACGCGGTGAGAATTTCGAATCCTTCGTCGCGAAAATGCTGCTCGCTGCGAGAGGAGAGGCTCCGTGGACTCCCGAGGCCACTGACCGTCTTCGAATCTTCGTCTGGCTTTCCTCAGTGCGAATAAATATGCAGAAGATCCACTTGAGAGGATAAATCGAGGGGCTCGCAACGATTTCATTAGGGCAAAAGGCATGGGGGAAGGGCCGGTTCGGTAGGAATTGGAGCAGGGCCGTGATACGAGGACCAAGTGCCCCGTGCACTCGAGACATCATATTCGAGCGCGGTCGCCGTTTCTGTACCAGACACACGGGACCTGTTGCTGTCGAGTTTACGGTGTTTTTACGAGCGACGTTACAGCCACCCCTGAGTACGGGGGTTGAACACACCCACCCCGCCGAAACGATATCCCTCTTCTCATTGCCAGCACCTATGCGAGCGTTGCCGCGAGCAAGAGAGAGAGAGAGGAAAACAGAGGAATAGAAACCGAAACGACTAGCCGTTTATTTCTCCCGTTCCACTCCACAGCACTCCTCGCTACCTCTCTCGCTCCCTCGCCGGGAGAAAACGATCCAACGAATAATGACGCCGATCATCGCTCGGCGATGAAATCTGTAATCGCGCGCCATTCGCGTTGGAAATAAGCCTAGCCTGTTGGAAAGATGCAGCAACGCACAGGGGGGCGGCTATGGAATATCGGTGAAGCGACCGAAGGGGCTTTGCGGGAAAAGTCGAAGAGCAGAAGATCCGGTGCGGCTGACTTCCGGCGAGACAGCGGCGCATATATGGAGAAGGAGGGTCGGCAGAAACAAGCGGTAAGTTTAGCGAGAGAGTCGAGAAAGTTTCTAGCCGTCGCCCCCGTGTGGCGCGGCGAGGCGCTCCAGCTACGGAACTTTCCAACTAGGTACCGAGTTTTGTCTCGCGCAATTAGAAGTTCCCTGTATTATTCATAGCTAACGTTGCTCTCCCACCCGCCGGCCTTTCCCTCGCGAGCTTCTTCTGGATCTGCCCGCGGCCGCTTCTTCTTAACGCGCAAAACTCAAAGACCACCACGGTGAGGCGCAAGTCGCGCACGGTTCATGAATTTTAATGAAATCTCCAGCCGGAGATGGAAGCTCCTTCGTGTTTCTCCTTGTCCTTCCACCTTCCACCTCCTCCTTTTTCTCTTTTATTCGAGCACACACGCGGGCGCCGCCGCGCGCCTCTTGATGGTGTGTGCTCTCCGGCTCTGATCTACGCTCCCTACGTGCTGCTGAATAGTCGTTCGCGAACACCTCGTCGACCCGACATCATAAATAATCGAGTAAACCGCACCTCTCTTATCGAACAATAGAAGCACCCTGTGCTTAGAATGCCGAAAATCCCTCGCTAATCCGAAAAATCTAGTAGCATGCGCGAGACGCGTGCAGGTACCAGCAACTAGCTCAACCAGATAACGCGAGCTCCGATTACACGGCAAACAAACACGAGAACTCTTGCCGATAAAGAATGTTCCAGAGATTGGATAAACGGGGCGGCGCGGCGCGGCGCACGGAGCTCATCGTTGACCGGTCGGCCGGTTAATGGCAAGCTAATGTACCGCAGTCGACATGCTGCCAGTCTACCGGGCGTTACATGGGCGCTAGCAATTCGTTCCGCGATAAAATTATCCCGATACGCTGTTTCAGTGACAGACACACGATGTTCGTCTCAAGGACGAGCTGTCACTCACTCGCTTGTCATCTGGTACGCCGCGCCGGCGAAATTCGAATGGAATTAAATGAACGATAACGGTCGCGGCTGTACGTAGAGCAAGTAATAACTGGCGCGCGTACACGATCGACCGCGGGTGTAAGGTCGTCGCGTGTCACGGCGTTTTCTACGCGAAAACAAGACACGATGATACTTATTTCATGGCAAGGAGCACGCGGTTATTGTTATCCCCGAGGGTGGCATGCCATTCACCCGTCAACTCGAATCTAACCCCCCGACGGAAGCGTCGGAGTGACGGAAAGCCGCGATTCCACGGTACGCTGCGAGGCCGTGAATTTCTTACCGTCGCGCCTCGACCAGCTCGCGCCAAATTATCGTAGGAACCCCCGGCCGGCATCGATCAACTTACTCTCGAAGCGTTAATCGTGAGACTGACTGGACCGAGGGTGGCTCGGCTAAAGAATACGGTGACAGGTGAAGAGAAACTGATTAGAATCCGAATCGAAGAAGAAACCAGGGGCAAGGTTAGATTCCATCGGGAACGAAAAGGGCCTAACGATCCACGGTACGAGCTTCTCCTCGCCCCATGCAATCTCCATAGAATTACCATACGATTAAGAGAATACCGGCCCCTGGTGTACGTACATCGGAGCCAACGCTGGCCCTCCAGAGTCTTCCAATTAGCCTCTCGAAAGATCGTTCCTTCTCTCGTCTATATAGGTAGATCGCGACGGCGTTACCGGCCGGGACATAAGATCTCGGATATATGCGAGTCAGATAATCAGGATAAAACGTAAGTGGAGAAGGCTCCGTGGTCGTATTTTGTTGCAAGCAACGCAGATGGCTCTGCTTTTTTCTCGGTGCAACGGTCCGGTCGGGGTCCAACGAAATTCAGCGAAACGCTGCCGCTATCGGGCCCCGTGGAAAAAGCTGGATTAATTATCGCCGATATAAAAGACGAAGCCTCTCGAGAGTCGCGAGATGCGCTTGGGCACTGTGGGCCAGCCACCAAGTGTAAAACACGCGAGTGGGCAAAAGTATAAAAGTATATTGCACCGCGGACATGGCCGCCCAGCCTTCCCTCGTTTCCCTCTTTTCCGAGCTTTCTCTCTGTCTTTCGGTTTACGAGCTTATTTTACTGGATTTTTATGATATAACGTACCCGCACCTAGCCCCAGCTCCAAGTTTATAGGTTTGCGAGATTTTATCGTGGCGTAACGTATGGTTTGTTAAATCGACCCCCTGTGCGCCACACACGCGTGCTGGCCGTCGCGCCAACACGCACGGCGAATTCCGCAAAGGGCCCTCTTGCCGGCAGATATTTATCGCTCGCGCGCGCGCACGGTACGACGACCCAACTGGATCGTTTGTTTATTTTTCAAAACCCCTCGCGCGTTTTTCGTTCGCTCGGTAATTCGACCAACCGGACGCGCGGAATCTTCTTAACGCGCCTGCTAACGCTGAAATCTAACCACGATCTATCCTCCGAGATAGTAAGCATCGCGAGTCACCGAGGATCGATACCGATCAGGGCGCAAGGACTGATGGGAGATCCTTCCGCGAGGGCGATGACCATAACGACCACTTCCGGTCAGTAACTCCGCGCAATTAAAGCGACGTAAGTGCAATTCGGTTAACGGGACAGCGGCGTAACTGTCGTGTACGACTTGACAGCACAATGCCTGCTCGGTTGCTTGGATTTTCTTTTGTTCGTCGTATCATTACACCGCACGCCGCGCCGCGCCGCGCCGCGCCGTAGCGTCTCTCTTACTTTTTCAATTACGCGATACGCTCTGTACACGCTCCGAGAGCGGTTGAACGCGAGGCGCAGCGTTGCGTAGATGTCCGCTCGCGAATCGTTTAGCAAAAGATTGTTCCAGAAATACTAACGACGCGAGGCTATCTCGCAGCTCGCTTTTCGAACAATAACGACCGCGTCAAGCCTCGTTAACAAACGTACCGTGTATCTTATCTACGACCAGACATTGCGGTAATATTATTACTTGATAATGCAGCCAGGCATTATCTTCGCCTATAAATACTCGACGTATTGCGATCAGCGTATCGAGTCTGCTTTTGTGCGGTCGATGTTGCCGCCACTGTGCTTCTTCCGTCACTAATTAATACTTGAAACGTAATCGGCGAGGTAGAAAAGCAACTGTGTTCCCCACATGTATATCGTCCCACCCTGTATAGCCTGCGAAACCAGAAGGACTGCTTAGGGGCGTCGTCTGTCGCGACAGAAATTCCTACGAAATGCCGTCGTGGCAAGCAAAAGACTCTCCCCTCGGTATCAGCGGGTAAATACACCGAGGCGCGGTGCAACCTTAAAAACTTTTCGTAATAAATCAGTGCACAATACGACAGGCTGGAATCGGACAAATCTCGTTAGTCGAGTCGAAGAAGTTTGAGCCTCTCTCTCCAGAGAGAGCAGAAAGGCCGGTTCACCTTGGTTGCTGGAACCCATCTGCATGCACGGGGACCGCGGACGAACAAGAGGGAGAGAGGAAAAAGGAAAACGACGGAGGCGAAGCAGGAGAAGAAGAAGCAGAAGAAGAAGAGGAGGAGGAGGAGGAGGGGGAGGAGGAGGAAAAAGAAGAAAAGGAAATCGAAGCTAGGGGAACGACATTCCAGCTGGGGTCGGGGAAGCGATGAGAAGCGTCATCTCTTGGAAAAGCAACGCCGGCCACCTTTCTATCTTTCGCCAGCGATAGAACCGACGCCGAAACCTCTGATCGAAAATCAGCCTCGATTCCGACCAGTTTTATTCCTTTCCCTCGGACGATTAATATCGCCACGCGCTCCTCGGCGAGACAAAAATCTGGAGCGTGCGGCCGGGGGAAATAATTAGAGGCCTGCCGCTCGGAAAATTTCTCCGCTCCAATTATAAAACGGATCGCGATCAGATAACAGAATCATGCGAGCGCGGGAACATTTTAATCCCGAATCCCGATACATGTTCCGTAAATCAGATTACGGGGAGTAGCGCACTAAATCACAATGTACAGGGCGTGTTACGCGTCGAACGAGTAAATTACGTTATTAATTCTTCGAACGCGATGCTTCATTTACCGGTGATCCCTACCCAGAAGAAGCACTGCGAGGCGTTGATGAGAACGCTGCTGATTGCAATTGACCGCGCGCGTATCTGTTAATTACAAGGGATGGGGGGATGATACCACCCCATCCCTTCTGGCGACGCTTGAAACGGGAAACAAATAAATAGCATTGGAAAACATCGAAGAGTTTAACATTAATGAACGGCTTCTCGACGCGAGACGCGGCAGAAAGTATCGCGAATTTGCATGCATGAAAAGAAGCATGTCGCGCTCAATCGCCATGGCGCGGCGCGGCGTGGCGTGTAACTCGCCTGCAGAATCGCGTGAGACAAACAAATATGCGGATCGTTGCGCAAGCCTTAATTAAAGTGAGCGCCGTCTAATTAACGTAGAACACACAGTTTACTCTTACGAGAACACAATGTTCATTAAGAAGATTGTATACTGGCCCGCTAATTACTTTTCGAACGCATCAATAAAAATGAACACGCGAGGCAACTTTGCGAAATGAATGGCCGTTCTGGTTAGAGTAACTTGCTTCTAACTCCGCGGGCAGAGTATACATACCTATCCTTCAAAATATTCGAGCCCGTAAAAAGTTTCTTCATAGGAGAGCCAGCGCTCACGTTCCAACATATATTTCATTCACATCTTGCTGGCACCGGTTCTCAAGCTATTTTTACAAGACTCGTGTCTAAATGTGATTTTACCCATGGGGCGGTGACGATAATATTTTTATCCCTGCCGATGGTGACGAGCGAAGTAAGAGGAAATGGGAAAACACTTACGTGGTGGTTGCGCGAAGTAAAAGAGAATCGCCATTGGGCGCTGGCCAAATCGAGTATGGATTTTTAATTATTACGCCAGAACGCGACCGCGAGCCGCGTCGTTTCAAGAGTAGGTACGGAATCGAGTGTAACGGGTAACGGCGCTCTACCTCCATCTCGGTTTAATCAAATGACGATAAATCGGACGAGTTGGCAGAAGAAGATACATCATCGACCGTGGTCCAGTTGCATTTCGAAACTAGTGTCGGTTACACGAGTCGGCGAGCGATAAATAACGTTGGCCACCGATCGGGCAACCGGCTTAACAATCGATAGCGACCGGTCTCTGATTAGATTAATTACAGCGGGGCGGGGCGGGGCGTGCTAATTAACCTACTTGATATTTCGAAATTTTGTCGAACAATATTGCAGCCAAAGTTCCGATGGCCGGGTGTCGCCCAATCAGATGTCAGAGTTTGATGAATTAATGCGAGGTCCGAAAAAGAATTCTCGGGCCAGCCGTCGAAAAAGCTACGGCTCTGAGTCGATCGCATCGGGAATATTTTTAGGACATGGACGATTATACCAGCAAACCATCGCTGTGAGGAGCTATCCAGAGAGATCTCTGGTCGACGGAGAGGAGAAGAAAAAACGGATTAGGGGTTGGTCGAACGGCGGGTTCGAGAAATCCCGCGGATTTCGAGCTCTTCTCCCTTTCTTTCTCCGCTACCCTCCGGGATCCTCGTGCGCCCCATGGGAAATCGGCCCAAACGGGGTGGTCCAAAACAGGTTTTCGAAGATCACTGGGTTTCGAAGAGTAGCTGTTTCGGATGACCGTGACAAATCGTCCTCGCCTCGAGACTAACGCTGCGCGGCTATCAGTCACGATACGAGATGTTCAAATGGATCCGAGTGCTCCATTAAAAATAGATCCCCCGCGGAGCAGAAGCAATGACGAACGACAGTTGGACTTGTCAAAGAAACGCAGATGGTTTCGTTAGGTAGAGGGAAAGGCTGCACTGTACGGGCGTGATAAAATTCAAACTGTAACATTCGAAATAAACGAAAGTAAAAGAAGGCTGTCAAACGGGGAGAAATCTGACTGGGTACGGTCCTGATCCGAAGTTATCCGAGCTCCACGAGAGAGCCGATTATATTAAATGGCTGGTAAAACGGTCTGCTTAACATAGCGTTTATCTGCTCCTCTTGGTTTTAGTACTTTTTCACTGCCTCGTCAGCCATTGCCCATAAACTCTACTACAAGCCTTGCCTCTCTATATCTCTCCCTCCATCCCCCGACGCGACGCTTGGCTCCTCGCTACCCTGCACATTTTTCTCTGTACCTTGGTCTGACCTACCCGTACATGCGCAGCCCATGTGTCCTGCGCGAGAGCGCGCCGCGTGTATGCTTAGCGCGACTCATGAAGAATACAGAACCATTAAAACGACTCATCCTCTTCAGTGCGCTCATCATACTTGGACGCCTTTTTTCTTTACGTAAATAGGTACTCTTTACACTCCTGGCTGTGTTTCACTTCCTGCGCTCTTTTATCGCCGATTAAGAGCGACCAATCGGTCGCTAACAATAAACACGACATCGTCCACGTCGAGTTCATTTCTGTCGCGATCGAGAAACGACTTAGCGGATAAAAATCGGAATAATAAGTAGCTTGGACGTAAGTGCTTTGAAAAAGAAAACCAGTCGGCGAGCACCGCGCACAGCTGATAGAGAAGCCACGAGGGCCTTGAATATTTAATTACGCATTGCTTGTTTCATTGTCAAGTAACGTGACACGAACACGAGCCTACATTGTGCTGTGTTCTGGCGGAGAAAGTGAACGCCAATCGTCGGTGGAAATTCTTTCAACGACCTGCACCATGCACAATTACATTTGCGGGAAAAGCATGGTCAGGAGAAGACGGTACATTCCCTGAGAAAAGGTAGCCGATCCCCGGCATGATCCGGTTGGAAAAAAAGGAGCATCGTTTCGCGACGATGGGACTAGCTCGGCTCCCATTCGAATTTTTATCCAAGAGACATACATATACAACGGACGCTGTGCGTGGAATGTCGTCGACGTCGAACCCTCGACCAGCACAATACCACCCTCGTGGCGAGAAAGAAAGAGACTGGAGCAGACCGACGGGAAGAGGGAGGAACGAGAGGAGAAAAATGTGTATAGGATATACACATATACTTACGGCGGAACGACGTGAAAGAGGGTGGCTTAGCATGAGGGGCGTGGTGGCCCCACCACCCCCATCAAACTACCAGGCAGAAACTACTTTTGGGGTAGCCGACCCACACAAACACACACGCAACTCCTTTTCCACCTCAGCCCCATTGCCCCCTGGCAAGGTTCGAGCCAAGCCAGCCACCCCTCGCACCCGAAAAATAATTGCGCGTTTCGTGGTCTCTTGATCCGCGCGTAAAAGTAATCCAAACATCGCATAAAAATTATGTTTACGAGTTTCGAATGGGCGCAGGGGTCGACCCTGCACCGGCGCGGCGCATGCCGAAAACGTATCAACAGCCTCTCTCCTCCCCCTCCCCCTCACTCTCTCTCTCTCTCTCGCTCTCTATCTCTCTATCACCACCTCTCCCAACAGAGCCTCTAGAATCTAGATAGGCATCTCGTTCTAGGAATTTCTCCGATTGTTTAGAACTCTCTCGCATCCGAGGGAGGCCGGTGCACGCAAGTTACGAGGTGATCGCCCGCACTTTTATGGAGTGTTTCTCTCTTATCTCGACGGCGTCTATGTAGTTAATCGGCAGGTTTACCGTGCGTTCTGAGAGATGGTGACTGGCGATACAAAATCGGATCATCTATGGACCGCTTATAGTGGAAGGCCGCGAAAAATTGTGAAAATCAATTTTGAAACCGAAGTGCACCACAGATAATTAACCCTCTCGATGCTGCAGGGGCATTTTAACAGTTGAAATGATAGAATTTGTGACGTACAGTCACACGAGTAACTAGCGAACCGACCTGTTCGAGAGGACCGAATTGAATAATAATGCAAGGGTGGATAAAACTCACCAGTTTTCTCCTTGATTTCACACAGAACTGAGAACAGGGCCGGCTTCATCCTGTGGCAGTTGAGAGTATGTTTCCTGGGAAAAGAAACGGCGGACGTGAATTGTGCGCTGCAAATTTCTATCCGGCTATAATACGTATTGTTCGCGATAACGATACGGATCCCTTGAAAACGAAGGGCCGTGAAACCGCGCGCGGCAAGTTTGCACATAAGACTCGAGAATGTTGTAGCAACTCATACGATCGTATGGACCAATAACGCGAAAGATAAACGCAGTCTTATCGTCGCGCTTGTATACAGCCCGCGTTACAGCCTGTCATTACCAGTAACGTACAACCCATACTCGGCATTGAACAGTTTACTGGGTACCGTAAAGTTTTAAAAAGCATCGTAAAAAAAATAACGTTTTCTTTCCCCCGACAACGAAATCGTGGCCCGAGACATTTTGAAACGATCAACATAACCTGTTCTCGTTGCCGTTTCCTACATGTTAACGAACGTTACTCTCGGCGACGGGAAAACTCGACTGTAATCTCGTCTAAATGATTGTAATGAGTCACCGCGGAAACGCAATTGAAGGGAAAGGACATGGAATAAAGTAGAACGGCTCGGAAAGCCGCGCAAATGATTCCGACGGCAATGCTATTGTAAATACATCTGCGAGAGGTATTAAAAAATGGCGGCTGATCGGGTATCTGGAATGGGACCAACCTCGCTTGCGCCTCGTCCAAGCTCTGGTCGGTGATGTTCATGATTTGCTGTAGGATTTCACCGATGTCCTGTTTCCTAGCTTCGACGGCCTGATCCTGACCCTGGCTCGCGGACCCATCGACGGGCCCCATGCCCCCGTATCCGGCGGTATTTTGGGCCCCCTGGCCCTGGTTTCCTCCCATCAAACCGACACCTGATCCACCGTGTTGCAGCATCCTGCCACTTTCATCCACCAACCGTGGACCGTAGCAGTGACAATATTATCCACCTCCGCCACCACTTCCCGCTTTTCTTTTCTCTGGCCTTATTGCGAATTCGTTCACACAGCGGGACGACGACAACACTCGCGGATTGGCTACTACTATCGTATACCAGGTGTCGCGGAAAAACACGACCTGTGGGGACAAACGGCTGAGTCGTCCATCTTTTGGATTAAGGCAGGCTCACTCCTGCCAGATACCTCGTGTCGAGGGATGGGATTTAGAATTCAGGCCGAACTACTACGAACAGTAACGAAAGGTGTTTATTCGCGGAGCTCACGCGTAGTCTCTTTGAGAGGACGAGGCACAATGGCCGCTCGCTCCTCTCCGCTACAACACGTTCGAAGGCAGCCGCTGGAAGCGCCTCTCGTGGCGTGATGTAGCGGAGAGGAGCGAGCGGCCATTGTGCCTCGTCCTCTCAAAGAGACCACGCGTCAGCTCCGCGAATAAACAGCCTGAAACAGCCTTTGTTGCCGTTCATAGTAGTTCGTGGTAGTTCGCCCTGAATTATAGATCCCATCCCTCGACACGAGGTATCTGGCAGAAGTGGGCCAGCCTTAATTCAAAAGGCGGACGACTCAGCCGTTCGTCCCCACATTGGGTAACCTCGAATATTTTTGTGCACGCCATAGTGTGCGTCGACCTCGTGCGAAAACGGAACGTTCCGCACGCGACACAACGGAAAACCAAGGGATCCGTGGAAGTTTCGGCACACGGCCAACGGCTCCAAGAAGCGACTACAAACGGGGGTGGAATAACCCGCGACACCTGGGCAACCGGGAAGAAACGTGCGTGAAGCCACCGTCACCGGCGCCTATCATCTCGACTGCACCAACGCGAGCGGTAGGTCGGTCATCGTCCTGGGAGGTAGATCGACGGGGCATCATCAGGCCGGCTCGCCAGCGATTCCCAGGGTAGCTAGCAAGGTATCGGCGAGGAAGAACGCGCTGCAGCGTGCGTTCTCGTAGAAAGGCCGTCATATTTCATCTGTCACGCGGGACAAAGGATCGTAGAGAGATATAGTTAGCAGGTAGAAACGCGCGTGACTCTAGGTTAGGTTACCGAGCACAACAGTAACCGATGCGGCAGAAGTCGCGCCCACGATCGCGTTGGTGCAATTAGAAGCGGTGACAAAGACTCGGGTGGACTCGTACCGCATACCTAAAATTTCAGCATTTTTTCGCGACGACCCGGCGTTGCGGCGAGGAAACGAAAGACGGACAACTCGGCCGTTCGTCCCCACAGACAATGCAAACAACCGTCCCGCTCTTTCACTTTACGACGACGGCTGCTGCTGTACCTCGTGGAAAATACGTTCCGTGCACGTGCTCTCTTCCTCTCTCTCTCTCTCTCACTCGTGCGACACTTAATACATGGAAGCCCTGGCAGCAGGCATACACTTCCAAAAATATAATCTCTCCGTAAATATTGTGTACGAAATTGCTGTCGAAGTGACTCTACGGAGACTGGGGGGTCCTCGGAACGGCAAGTTCGGTTCGGTTCGCTTTGGAGGTTATGCCGCCGTGGCCTTTGTCTCTTACGTATTTCGTTTGGCGTTTTAACTCGCTCTCTGCTTCTCTCTCTCACTCCTGCTCGCTGGCTCGCTCCACTCTCTTCCTCTACCTCTCTGGATGTGCCCTTTGTTATCCTTTTTACTTCTGTTTTCCCTTTTCTATCGTAGCTTTCCTTTTCCGCGCCTCCTGTCTAGTATGTCTAATAAGTGGGCCTCTAAGTTTAGTATACACGCGCACACACACACACGACTCTCGGGGATGATGAGAATGATTCAGCTTTGGCAGCTATAAACTTGACGGATTGTCGGATTTTACGTATACGCGGTTATGTCGACGGTCGGCGTCGCGCCCGGCCCGCACGCACTCTCCATTCACTCGCTGTTCCTTCTGCTCGACAAGGATACGTGATCGTGGTAGAAGCAGAAGCTGAGGAAAATCGGCGTTCTTCGAGCCGTCCGCGAACGGACGTCGCACACCAACAACTCTTCCTATGCCTTACAAGGTAACGCGCGGACCGGCCGTTCCTGTCGCTCTTTTCACTCTTCTCGGCCGCGAGCGACTGCTACGTTACTGATGCTCGCGCGTGTACGTGCGTCCGTGTGCGCAACTGTATGCTTCGCGTGCGTGCGCCAATCGGCGGCCATTACAGCCGCCTCGACCAATCAAAACGTTCCTTTCATCTCCGTCCTTCTTTCACCCACGCGTTCCTCGCGATTCCTCCTGCCTGTTACTGCCGCGTGCGCATCCACTTTATTTACGACGCGACCTCGCCGCTTTTCCGTGATCGCGTTCTCTTAACCTGTATCGAGTAGCTATCAACTTTACACGAACATTCGTAAAAATGCGTCGCAATTGATCCTCGAGCACACCATCGGTAGATTAGTCGGAGAACTCGTAAAGATTTTGTAAAAAGAAGTCGTCCTTTAACTCGTATCCCGACAGGCGCAAACTCCGCCCATTCCCTCGACTTCTTTTTTTTTCATCACCACTAACGCTCGAACGTGAACGTTTGTGCCGTTACTCTACAGGGTCTTCTTGAGAAAATAAGCAAAACCAAACATTTAACTGTAATCTTGCCTCACCGAACGTCGTACAAGCAAAATGAGAAGACTTGGTGCTTCGAAAATGTAAATTACGAGCGCTGCAGTGCGCAAGTCCGTCGCAAAAACATGGCCACCCGTTCAGCCATTTTTCTGACGCGGGAAAGTACGAACATACAACTACGACTTCGGTAACACACATTTAACTGCTATTAATGTTCAATTTATGTTTGTACCCTGCGTCTTAAGGACCGATATTCTCTTAATTATTACCTATCAACTGTTAGATGCTGTAACACATTTTCTTACTGTCTCGGGATACAACTAGACGACATTTTGTTTATGGTTCATTTGTTCATTTCATCTACCTCCATTCCAGACAGATATCAATAGGTACATTATTTTCAAAGCGAACGGATTCATCAATATGGGAATATATGTATTTCAAACTAAAGTAAAAATGTATCTGGCACAGAGCTGGATGCATTACGTTAAGACGTACATTTCTCGTCTATGCGATGTTACTTTTATTATAAATGCTCTGGGTACATTTCCTCCTGTATGATGAAATGTTAGGTTTCTACTATGCACCGCCCACGAAAGGACTTATTCTAAAATGTCGATTTTCGGCCATAATCGAAAATCGACATTTTACGTTTGAACATTTTCCATTTTGTCCTGAATCAATATTTCGAAAAACCCTTCGTCCAAGGAGTAGATAATTTAACATATTAATTAAAGTTTTTGAATTTTCGATTTCAGATAATCCACTTCCGAGTAATCGTGGTCACCGCAAACCCCTCTTTCGAACAGGACATCTAGGAGATTATAAATAACTTTGTTATTAATGAATATATTTTAACGCCAAAATTCAGAGACGTAGCTAAATGTACTACCTTTCAAACAAAAAAAGTTTTTTGAATAAAGTTTTATAGTTTCTGAGAAAAAATTGCCAAATGTCACACCTTATTCGGCCTCCTGATTGAGCTCGGCCGGGCTCAACACTCGGCGGCTCGAATAAACACGTTCAATGCTGACGAAAGTTATTTGTAGCTTTTTCGAAGGCTTCGAATAAAAGCTAAAC
This sequence comes from Andrena praecox, assembly GCA_963932275.1. Lineage (NCBI taxonomy): Eukaryota > Metazoa > Arthropoda > Insecta > Hymenoptera > Andrenidae > Andrena > Andrena praecox. Next base: position 490,294 of record OZ010732.1, read on the forward strand.
GCCACGGGTGAAAAACTTATTCAACGCTACGAATAAAACCTTCGAATAAAAAAATTATCTTCTATTCTTCGGATAAATGCTCATCGAATAAACTTATTTACTCGTTGCTCTTCGAATAAAGATAACTTCGATTATTCGAGCCTCGAATAACGAATAAAATTTTTTTATCTTTCATTCGTTATTTCAGATTTTTATTTAGATAAACTTTTGCCCAATTTTGGTGAAAACCCACGATTCTGGCATCACTGGCTGTAACTTCCACATTCTAAAAATATGATATCAGTATATCAATACTTCCAGTATTAGTAAATAAGTTTCGACCTCTATTTTTTTATTTTAAATAATGTGGCTATATAATTATAATATAAATTCGACAGCGATTTCGAGTGATGTATGTGTTACAGTAAAAGCGTTAATTTAGTAAATGTACACAGTTCCTCGCATTGTATCAAGCCAACGCTTCAGCACAGACGAGGTATAGAATAGACCTATCACCTTATGGATGTTCGTGTCACCATCGACGAAGTATAGGATAGACCTATCACCTTATGGGACTTCGTGTCACCGCCCAAACTGTATTACCGACCCATAATTTCAGGACTGAAGTCAGCGGCCTCTGTTCATGAACTATACGTGTGACTTGTTTAGAGTGATATTCGACTCGCGAAATCAGATATTCGACTCGCGGAATCAGATATTCGACTCGCGAAATCAGATAGGGTGAAAACACTAGTAGTCGGCCACCCTCTAGTAGTCGACCACTTTTATTATTTAGCTTAAAGAAATAAGTACTGAAATAAAAAATTTATTAAATGACAATTTTATATTATATTTTGAATTTCTAACTTTACAATGCGACAAAAAGCGCCCTTCATAGGTAAAAAAAAGAAATGCTTTTAAAGTGATTTGTAAACTAATTTTGATTCTACATGCGCCATTGGTGTTTTCTAACCCGAGAAAAATCAGTGTGCTTTGAATAGAAACGACAAATGTAATTCAGTTCTATACATTTTTTACTGGAAAATGATGCTATTCCACTGAAAAAGCACCAACAATTTTATATGCGCTTCAAAAATTAAAAAAATAATGGGATAATTTATTTATTTATGGGAGGTCGGTAACTGGATCATCATTCCCTTTCAATTTTCAATAGTCGACCACAGCGGTCGACTTCTGAAGCTAACTGCATTCACAATGAATGCTAATAGTCGACCACGTATTAACTACAATATAAGAGGCTCTTAATAAAGCTTTTGGCAAACATATATTCTATCCTGCTCCTATCCAAAGCAATAAAAAAAGATATCCAAAAGAAAAACTGCCAAGTGCAGTTTCATCTGCTGAATGGCGCGATTTTTTTTCAAAAAAACACGAAGTGAAAGAAAATATTGAAATAGCAAAGCGTCAGAAAAAGGAGGAAAGATTGAAAAATTAAGAAGAAAAATCCAAGAAAATAGCAATAAAAAAGGATAAAGTAAAAGAATGTAAAAAGAAGAAGCAAGAAAAATTTAAAAAATTGTAACAGAGAGTTATAAAACAAGAAAGGATTTCATTATATTTAAGATAATTAAAATTGTATATTCGTTTCTTATGGATTAATGTGCTACAAAGTTTATATAATTTATTTATAGAATACCTACTTTAAAACCTTAAAATTTGTTACTGCTTCCTATCTTAAAAACGAAAAATTTAATTTACATTGAAAAAAAAATAATTTCTATTTTTTATTAAAATTTTGATAAAGTTTTAAAAAGAAATTATTTTAGTTACGCATTATTCTTGTCATTATTAAGTATTTACTGATGTTGCACATTATATTCAAAAATAAATTTTAGTTTGTAATGCGCACATAACCTATTTTGAATTTCATATTAAAAAAGGTGGTCGACTACTAGCTATCGGACCGGTCGATTTTTAGAGTTAAGCGGTCGATTATTAAAGCATTCGGACTCTTTATTTTTAACGCTAATTATTTATTTTCCCTGAACTTTCCTACTAACACAAAATATTTAGTGATACATTAAATACATTTGAATTACTTCAATACATTTTATATATTTTATAACATTGATTGTTTATTTTTTTTCAGTACTTTTCATTCGAGTTTAGCTTTAAGTGGTCGACTACTAGTGCTTTCACCCTATTCGACTCGCGAAATCAGATATTCGACTCGCGAAATCAGATATTCGACTCGCGGAATCAGATATTCGACTCGCGGAATCAGATATTCGACTCGCGAAATGAGATATTCGACTCGCGAAATCAGATACTCGACTCGTATAGTGTTAATAGAGAAGGATAAGTGCATGTTGGAATATTTCAGCAAGATACTGGAACTGATGGGTTTTTCACAATTTTTAAAGTACTCTCTGCTTCAGCACCTTATTGAGATATACCAAGTTACAATTCCTTGCTGAGGTATTCCTACTTAGTTATAACGTACTGTATTTTTTAAACAAATTAAGTAAACATACTAAAACATACTAAGTTCGGACGTTTGCATTTTTCGTAGCAGTTTTCATCATATTTAGTTTCAATTCTAACCGCTTGTAGGATTGCGTTCGAATTCCACTCTGAATCGATAATGTTGGGTGTGACACGAAAATGGTAAGGGGGCTCGCGAGCCCCCCAAGCGTGTGATACAAAATTACATTGCGTGATAGGTCTTTTTTTTTTTTTTTTTTTTTTTTGACGTGGAGAAATCCCTAACGGATACCCCGCCCCCCGGGGGAGGAACGGGGTTATGTGGGACTTGCACCCACTAAAACTCCACGGTGTTCGTCCTCGGGCTCGGAGTCGCGCGCTCGAGGGGGAGGACTATTTGCGGGAGCAAACTAGCGATTCATCCGCTACCTCCCTCTCAGCGCAGTGCAAACTCCGCGCTCAACAGCCCCGCGCGGCAACGCGCGGGGTCTTCCCAAAACTGCGTGATAGGTCTATCCTATACCTGGTCTGTGGTGTCACCACCCAAACTGTGTTACCGACCAGTGATGCCAGATTCGGGACGGGAGTTCTCGAGAATTTCCCCCACCACGCATGCACGCTACGCCGGAGCTGCGTGTCCGTGAGCTCGGCGCTTCGGACAACGTCGGGAAGACAAGAGAGAAAACGAATGTGTGTCTTTCTCTCTCGCTCTTGAAACGCTGTGATCCAAGGAGAGGTGCAAGCGACACGCGGCCGTGCGCGATCTTCTCGAGTGCCTCGAGATACACTTTTCACTTTATGACATACGTATAATACTTTTGTAATAAAAAAAAAATGAAAAAAATTTTGTTACGGAAATCACGTTTTAAGACCTCCTGATCACGTTTTGACTATTTAGAAAAGAGCTTTGTTTAAATATCTCATATATTTGTTAACACGATTACGTTTAAACGGCAAAATGGATTTCAATGAAACTTTATATTTAAATGGTTCTTCGATTTTTCAGATATACGAACTAAATTCTACATAAAAAAAAGTTAAATAAAGTTCTTCCGTAACTTCTTTAACAAAGAAAAATGTACATTCATAATTTCTTGTTTTCATTTTAAATTTCCGTACTTTTTATTTGACCTATTTCTGTTTTTCAAACCTTAAAATGAATTTTTTTATTTAAAGATGAATATTTTAATACTGTAAATTAGTGAACTTTGTTAAAATTAGAATCCACTCTTGGCCAGTACCATGCACGCTGTAGCAGCCTTCGATAAAAAATATTTTTTCAGGGTATGATCTAAAATCTAAAATCTAAAATCTAAACGTAATCACATTTCTCGGTAGATTTTTCGATAATCATATCAAGTTGCCACAAAGAATCACGCACTGTTTACAAATTAATTACGCGCAGCGTGCGCGGTACCGCTCGATGGAAACTACGGGAAAGTGGTGGTCTCTTCCATCGGGAGCGAAATGTAAACAATTGGTTATGCAAAGCTAACATCGCGATACATGTTGTACACTAAAATGTATGCACAGCGTGCATGGTACTGGCCGTCCGATGACGACACAGAAGCTGCAACTTCCACAGAACTTGCCAAAATGTATACTGAAATTGATAGTTATAAGGAAAAGCGTGTAGATATAGAGGTAAAGATCATGGCTTATTGGCAAGACAAAAAATATATAATGCCGTATGTTTCAAAACTGGCAACAATTTGCCATGCTGTTCCGGCTACACAAGTTAGCGTTGAAAGAGCCTTCTCGGCGCTGAAATTGATGCTGGACGATCGGCGGTGCAATTTATCCGAACAGAATTTGCAAAAATTATTATTTGTAAAGTTCAACACCGATTTTAGGCCCTAGTGAATAAAACATATAATTATTACGTATGTGTTTTTATTGATTAAAACGTATAAATTCTATAATTCATTGTACATCGTTCATAAATACAAATTATTCGTAATAATATTTAAAAAAAAAATGATGCCCTAGAGTGACCAAAATAAACCTTCCGCCATCGATATTGGTTACTGGTAACCAAAACAGAATTCCCGCAACCGATATTCGTTACCGGTAACCAAAACAGAATTCACGTAATCGATATTGGTTACCGGGAACCAAAACAGAATTCCAGCAAGCGATTTTTGTTATACTCATTGAACTATAAAATTTCTGGAATGCAAACACGGTACGGAAAAACCTGGTTTGGCCAGGCCGACAGAAATAGTGGCATTGAATGGGTGTCTATCCTGTATTATACCGTAACCGAAAAAAATTCCCGCAATTCATATTGTTTATACCGTAACCAAAAAAAAATTCCCGCAAAATATATTGGTTATGCCGTAACCAAAAAAAAATTCCCGCAAAATATATTGGTTATGCCGTAACCAAAAAAAAATTCCCGCAATTCATATGGGTTCCCAGATAGCACTCGACGTCTATGAGCCGTCTTTAAGACGTCTGTTTCAGACATTCAAGACGTCTTAAAGACGTCTGCTATTTTCTGAAAGACGTCTTAAAGACGTCTATAGACATTTTTCAATGTCCTGAGTCAGTAAACCGTACGTCTTTAAGACGTCTCTTGAACAATTTGTAGACGTCTTTGTAAGACGTCTTTGAGACGTCTTATAAACGCCCTGTAGACGTCTTTTAAACGTCGCGTAGACGTCCATTTCAAATTTTCAAGACGTCTTAAAGACGTCTGCTGTTTTCTGAAAGACGTCTTAAAGACGTCTATAGACATTTTTGAATGTCCTGAGTCAGGAAACCGTACTTCATTAAGACGCCTTTTAAACGCCTTGTAGACGTCTATAAGACGTCTTTAAGTTGTCGTGAAGACGTCTTAAAGACGTCCATTTCAGACTTTCACGACGCCTCAAAGACGTCTTCGTAAGGTCTTGATTTGTCACGTCCTGGGTGGAGGTTAGGACAATGACACAAGGAATTCTTGCCCCGCTGGCCTCCAACGTACCGTCGCGCCCTAAGGCCGGCCGGATTACGCCGCAATGGAGTAAACTGTGCGGGGCGGGTGGATTGGCTTTTAAAGGATCGAGGAGGAAAAGAAGAGGTGTGTTTCGTCTTGGGACCGTCAGCTAGACTCATCGGTAGGGCTACAGCTGACGGCCCCTGCCCTAGACACACACGGGGACACAGAGGATATGATTTTGGAACTTGTATATATACTAATGGATTGGAGATTGAGAACTAGCGAGAAGATTAGACCTCTGGTGGCGCTCGCCGACACTAAGTCGCGATACCGTGGTGGGGCCGGGACGTCACAATTAGGCCTACTGCAGCTCTTTAAAGAGATATTAGAGATATTAAGCGTGACTTGACTCGTGTTAATGAAATTAAGTATTTTGAAAAAAGAAGCCCGTCGAGTAGCTGCTCTTGTCCTCATTTGAGAGAGTCAATTTTCATGCTGCTCAATATTTTCGTTTCTTCATAAAAAAGAAGAACGTCTTGCAATAGCGAATGATCGAGACATTTTTTGGCATATTCAAGTTCAAGTCGAAAATATAAATTTCCTTCTGGAAAAAACGCCGGTACTAGAGAGTGACGATATATGATCTGCCCGGCTCTCTTATAGGCATGACTGCTGTAACCCACCTGCGAGAAGCGCTCGACCCGGTCGCCGCCTGGCGGTCGCGTACTATCCATGCGTCTTTAAGACATCTAAACGAAGTCGTTTAAAAAACGTCTTGGCATGGACGTCTTAGAGACGTCCTAAACACTTACTCGGAAAGACGTCTTAGAAATGTCTCCGCACAGACGTCTTAAAGATGTCTTAAGGGGTTAGGACACAGTAACGAGCCAAAAAAGCAGACGATTTTTAGACGACGATCATAAGAAAAGTAAACAATCGATTAATATAAGGTTTTGTGTTTTAGTTCACTATATTATGAACTATAAGAAAAGCATATAATATTTACAAAATAGCATTTGTACGCCGTGCATTTAAAATGTCCATTTTTTTTCGGATGACCAACTGGTGGGCCGGATTCCGGCAAATCGGATGAACAGTAACAAAAACCCCAAAAATGTCATAAACTATAATATATTTCCTAGGCATTGACGATCCAACATTTTGAATTTTTTAATTATAGTACAAAATATAAACAAAAACATCACACACTTTTGTCGAAATTTGATCATTATTTTTCAAACATCGACCATTTTGTAAATTTTCGCAAAAATTGAAATGTTGGATCGTCAATGCCTAGGAAATATATAATAGTTTATGACATTTTTGGGGTTTTTGTTACAGTTCATCCGATTTTCCGGAATCCGGCCCACCAATTGGTCATCCGGAAAAAAAGGACATTTTAAATGGAGACATTGTACGGCGTACAATTGTTATTTTGTAAATATTATATGCTTTTCTTATAGTTCATAATATAGTGAACTAAAACACAAAACCTTATTATAATCGATTGTTTACTTTTCTTATTATCGTCGTTTAAAAATCGTCTGCTTTCTTGGCCCGTTACCCAGATAGCACAACGTCTGGTAAAGTCATAAAGACGTCTTAAAGACGTCTTGTTACAAATCAAGACGTTCAGACCTAAAATAGACCTAAAGTAGACGTCTCTAAGACGAGGTGTGCTATCTGGGTACTGTGTCCTAACCCCTTAATATGGTCTAAGACGTTCAGACCAAAAACAGACGTAAAATGGACGTCTAGAAGACGTCGTGTGCTATCTGGGTAATAATACAAATAAAACTAATTGGTATTAAGTAAACGAAATAAATTGTTATTGAGTTTGATTATATTCTGAAAACCACTTACATACTTCCTTAACCGGTTAACTGGTAATGTATCATATATGATCAAACAAAAATCTGGCCAATTCTGGCAATGTATCATAAGTATATGATCAAATGGAATAACTTTTTTGTTTTTCAATCGATTTGAATGAAACTTGGTATGTAATGGTTTTTGGGGTTGCTGAATCTGAATTTCGCATCGGAATGGTAAAATTCAATATGGCAGACTCAAAATGGCCGAACCAAATTGGTTGACAAATATTAAAATACTATCGGGATATAGAAAAATTGTATATAGGGGTTTTTGGGGTCGCTGAATCTGAATTTAGCATTCGAATTTTAAATTTCAATATAGCAGACTCAAAATGGCGAACCAAAATGGCCGCCAAATATTAAAATACTATCGGGATATAGAAAAATTGTATATAGGGGTTTTTGGGGTTGCTGAATCTGAATTTGGCATTGGAATTGTAAAATTCAATATGGCAGACTCAAAATGGCGAACCAAAATGGCCGCCAAATATGGAAATACTATCGGGATATAGAAAAATTGTATATAGGGGTTTTTGGGATCGCGGATCAAAAAAAAGCACTTGCGGTGGAATTTATGGATGAAGAATTCAGGTATAAAATTATTCGAAACTTTTTCGTAGAAAATAAAAAAACTAAAAAATTAAACCCCTAAATCCTTATTTTTTAGGGGTTGGGGTGGCATTGAAAAAAGTAACTGCTGCAATCGAATTATAGACAAGAAAACTTCACAAATAAAAAAATTCACTTAATTATTCGATGGTACCAGTTTGGGCCCGAATAGTGAAAAGGACCGTGCCAGTTAACCGGTTAAAACATTAAACCGTACCAATACGATTTGGACGTAACAAAAAGACGTTTTAAACACGTTCAGAAGAGGTGCAAAGTAACAAAACATGATGTAAGGCGTTCAGGCCAAAAATGGATTTTTCAAAGAAGTCGTGTGCTATGTGTTATCCCAGATAAGCGTCTTATCCCAGATAGCACACGACGTCTTTAAGACGTCCATTTTACGTTTATTTTTGGTCTGAACGTCTTAGACCATATTAAGACATCTGTAAGACGTCTACGCGGAGACATTTTTAAGACGTCTGTCTATAGACGTCTTTAAGACGTCTCAACACAGTCGTCTTAGAAATGTCTCCGCACAGACGTCTTAAAGACGTCTCAACACAGTCGTTTAAAAGACGTCCTGGTACAGACACCTTAAAGACGTCTCAACACAGTCGTTTAAAAGACGTCCTGTTACAGACGCCTTAAAGACGTCTGTAGACAGACGTCTTAAAGACGTCTTAATATGGTCTAAGACGTTCAGACCAAAAACAGACGTAAAATGGACGTCTTAAAGACGTCGTGTGCTATCTGGGTTACACCGTAACCAAAAAAAAATTCCCGCAAAATATATTGGTTATACCGTAACCAAAATAAAATTCCCGCAAAATATATTGGTTATACCGTAACCAAAAAAAATTCTCGTCAACGATAACGGTTATTCGTAACCAAAAAAAAATTCTGGTCATCGGTAATGGTTATTCGTAATCAAAAAAAAATTCTGGTCATCGGTAATGGTTATTCGTAACCGAAAAGAATTTCCGTCGTCAATAATGATTATTAGTAACCAAAAAATAATTCGGTCGACAATAACGGTTATTGGTGACCAAAATCATTTAAAGAAAGATATTAATTCTTATGCCATAACTTTTCAAATTTAGGTTATAACAGTTATGGTCTCTGGATTAAAATGTATGTACAATGAATTTTCTACGTTTGCTCTATCAGCAGACATTCCATTTAAATATTTACATGCACAACGCAACAGCAAGGAATTTCTTTCCTTATTCAGAATAGAATACGGAAATAGCAAACAGCTCCCTCTCGCGTGCACCAGCAGCCGCGTATCTATGGGTATTACCATTTCTGTGCAGAAAAATCTGCTGTAATACCGACCTGCCGAATCGGCCAGGTCACGTGACGTGTCTACCCCCGTAAGCTGGAATGCAATCGAATCTCGAACGGCCACAATCGTTTGAGCTGAGTGTACATACTCAGTTTACATAGACTACATACATTATACATTACATACATATCCGGAAGGTAGGTAAGCGCAACCCTCAGGATCAAGAAGACGTCGCCCGAGTAAGGTTTATGACTTTATGACTCGGCCTCCCCCGACCGGAGTTTTTACCCTTACAAGACATCGGCAATCATTGAAAGGAAGGACAGAATTTTAAGTGCTTTTATGAGGCGTGCAGCTGCCCGCTCGACGAAACTTGGCACGCAGATGTGCAAGGAAAAGTTAAGCTATTTACTACCTTCGCCTGGCCTAACTGTAGTTTGAAAGCTATTTAATTATAAGGACACGTTCAAAAGTAGTAAGGAAGAACCCCCGAGAAATACAACACGCTCCACGTATTTACGTTTCCTGGCAATAAACTCTTCCTTGTCCTCCGATCTCCCAGCTACGTTCAAGCGATAGCGTAACATACTTATCGATTACATACATTTCCGTGGCTACGTTCAAGCGATAGCGTAACAGAGAAAAACCAACCTGGTAAGCTCGAATGCAATCGAATCTCGAACGGCCACAATCATTTGAGCTGAGTGTACTGGTACTGGTGTACTGAAATCTGGAAGGAAGCATGTCGAAATCTGTGTCGTACTTTCCACGATATAACCAATAAGGGTGATGTGATCATAAGTAGATAAAATTTAAACGCAATACGAAAAGAGTAAGAAAAGTTCGAACCCATTATTCTACAATATCTGAAGTCGGTGTATTTTAAAGAATAATCTCATTCAAACATGGAATACGATAAATACTATGATATAAAACAAGACGGTGCCTATGTCTTACATTTCCCAAATAACGCAGGACTAACATTAAGTGATATCGAAAAGCAGTTCTCTGCTTACGGTAATGTATTGTCCGTGGACAACCGTGGGCAACCTTTTGGGTTATGTTTCATAAAATACAACAATCTGGAAGACAGTATGCGTTGCATCAAAGGCTTCCAAAATCACGCGCAAATAAAAATTTTACCACATAAGAAAAAATTGCAGATGCATAACGCAAACAAGAGACTAAGCATACAGGGTAAAGGGACACTGAATCAAAGTTTACCTGCGCATGGGCTCGACGATCGATCGAAAGATATCGACAAGAGCATTTTCACAAAAAAGAGATATTCGTACGATCAGAGGGAGATAAGATCTGATAGCTGTGAACCAAGATCGTTATTTAGTAACAATGATAAAGGATTTAAGAACGACACAGTGGACAACGAGAGTTGCTCCGATAATAGCATAATCAGCTCAAGAAGAAGTAGCAACAAAACGTCATCTTTAAGACACTTTGTTAAACAAAAGGTGCTACAAAAGACTGCATCGAGTACTTCGCTTTCTTCAGGCGCTGCCGAAGATAATACAAAGAAACACGAAGAGATAATTCATCGAAACGAGATTCCACCATTAGTTTGTAGCGACCAAAGGCGCGTAGATTGTAATAAAAGATTTTCTATGTTAGCGTCAGCAATTATTCCAGCCGAAGAAGTAATTGTAGCTAATATTCATCCCAGCATAGGGATACACTATATATTACACCTTTTTGAGAAATATAATCCAATATCTGTATCGCTCATGATGACAATACCAAAAACAGGGATAAAGTATTGCCACGTGTATTTTAAATCATCCACAGAAGCAGTAGCGACAGAGACAGAATTCGATATGTGTCTCTTACGTGGAAATAATCTTATTGTTCTAAGATCTCAGAAACTAACACAGGAAGCTCTTGTACTGTAATCGTGTTCTTTTTATCGGTGTGAGATGCACTTTCGTGTCTACATTTCGCCGATTGTACTTTACGTTTGCCTTCCTAAAATCTATAATTAAGCATTATCCACAGATTGTGGAAATTACACGAATTCTATTAATTTTTATTCACAAATTAATGGGATGGCACTGCCGAGCCTTGTTTCCTCTACAAAAGCATCACATTCTTCGTCAATATGATTAGTAGAATACGCTGGTAAAGTTCCACCAAACACTTCAGGGGACATTCTATTTAAGACATGACTCATTTCATTTCGTAGAAATATTAAAGTATGTTAGTATTATATAGAATTGTACAAAACGTGAATAAATTTTAAAGGAATTCAGGAATTATATTTCCCCATTGAAAATTTGTAAAAGTAATTCATGTAAGCAAATACGCGCTTGCGATCGAAATATACCGGAATTTTATAGTTTTCTACCGAACGGTGTTTCTAATAAAATAAAATATGTAACCAGCACAAAATTGTTTATAAATTTTATTTGTCGTTTGGCAAGGTCCTTTCTCTTTTCGAGTTTGCGCCATAGTTGACAAATCCAGAGAAATCTGACTCTAACCTATGCGTTAGAGCATATTTTGAAAACTGAGAGCAGCCCCACTCCCCCACTCATTCCGCCACATTCCGCATTCGCGACGTTGGATTATTTACATTCTGTCGTTGCACACGTGTGTTGTAGGAAATATGCAGTTAAAAATGACAAAACCATTTGACAAAAATCTTGTCAAGAAGTTACTGCACCGGGAGAACGAATTCATCTCGCAAATATTCTCAAAAACGCCTTTGCCCGTGTCCAAGCTAGGTAAAAGTACCATGAAATGACCTAACCTTTGAAATATACATGATGCTTCTAATAATAATAAAAGTTAACACCTTATTAGTTTCAGAGGAGCACGATAATGAAGAAACAAAAAGTGTGGAAGCTGCAACAAAAGGTTCCTATTAGTCGATACTTCTCCCACGAACGCAATCGTTTGGCCTTTTTAAGTTGCTTGATTTTTTATATTGCAGACAAAGTTTATCCGAATCTGAGCAGAAAAGTGAAGAGGGCGCAGACTTTCGAAGAGTTGCACGCTAAGCTCGAAGGATTAAAGAACGTTAAGAAGCTAGGATATAAAGAGAAGCATTTAAAGAAGAGTTTAAAGAACAAAATGAAGAAGTTATCGAAAAGGGAAGAGCGCACGATGCAAAAGAAATTGGCGAAAACTGAGGAAAACGCAGCTGGGCTGACTAAGATTAAGAAAGAGGATGGCGAAGCGCCTAAAATTCCACGGCCAAAGCCCGTGTTTAACTCGGAGGGAAAAATGGTGTTCAGCAAGTTTGACTTTTCCGAGATTGGAACTAAAAAGAGACCACCTAAAAGCGAAAAAGATCCAAAGAAAATGTTGCTCCAGTTGAAGGAGAAGAAAGAAAAGCTACAAGAAATGGAGCAATCGGGAGAGACGGAGAAAGCGCAAGAAATTAAAGAAAAAGAGGCCTGGAAATCTATTCTAGCGAAAGCCAGCGGTGACAAAGTAAGAAGTGGAACATTTTAACTCTTTAGCGTCCGAGGTATCGTATATGATACATTTCCTTTCTTTGCTGTTTCACAGCTTCCACCAGATTAAGTAGTACGTGTTTAAAGTAATTTTATTCATCCAACAAGTATGGATCTACCGAACCCTGTATTCGTTTGTTTTATGCATTTTAACCTCTGAGAGGGAAAGATTTATATAAAATAAAAATTCAGAAGGCATCTAGGTGCCGGCGCTAAAGGGTTCATGTATACGCATTCATATTTATAACATTGGCGGCGCGTTTAAAAATTTTACATCGCTATATTGTTACAGGTGAAAGACGACCCTGAGTTACTTAAACGAACAATTCAAAGGAAAGAGCAGCTGAAGAAACATAGTGCTAAGAAGTGGGAGTCAAGATTAGAGAACGTACAGAAAGGAATTCAGGAGAGGCAGGAGAAACGGCAAGAGAACATAATGAAAAGGAAAAACAAGAAGAAAGTAACCAAATTGCAAAAAGCTGCGAAAAGGGGAAGAGCCATTCCGGGATATTAAATGTAGCATACCTATTAGAAATTAAAGGTTAAATCGTTTATTTTGCGAGACATGCGAGCGTTATGCACTTTTTATTGCGCATAATCTAAGTAGAGGCGAAAGGCGTGTGTGCGCGCGCGCGCGCGTGTATAATCATTTAAAGACGAAGGTGTGCAGAGCGAAATATATTCATATGTATAATATACCTAGGAGCAATTTATAGCGAAATACTGTTGACATCTGAACACGATTAAATTGTTTTTTAACATAGTTTTTAATGTATAACTGGCATAATAATCATTGCTGTCAATTTACATAACGCGTAGCGGCGATTTGTGACCGCTAAAATCCTCGTACCGAATACCGATTGCACCCTGTGCGGAAATATGTATTTTTTATGAAGACAGATGTACCTTGTTGCAGATCCGATGTGACGGTTCAGAATGCTTTATTTGCACAAGTAAATTTTCTTTTGTACATAATATTAACAAACGCTTATTTACACTAATAAATTTCTAGCGTACGTGTATATCATTGTGTTAAATAGCTTTTGCCATGTAAAAAGCAAGATGTCTAACATGCCACGCAACTATTGTCGGTATAAAATTTAACCCGCGCTGCTTTTGCGTCACACGCGCGGTACTTGTTTAGAGAGTTTTATATTACGTTGTATAATGTTCGCGTCGATTAAAATCACTTTATTTCGTGGCACTTTTCGCGGTTCATGTAAGGATGTAAGTAATAGTCGAGTGACAGAAATCGCGGAAACTGATTTGTCGTAAGTCGTAACGGGTATCCCTGGTCGAACGATTTCAATAGATAATCGGTAGATCGAGAACGAGAGCTTCGATATATCGGCCCTCCTGGACTTCCTGCTAGGTATCTCCGAGGGCGGATGATACGGCGTTGGCGTGTGTCAAAGCCGTCCACAATGGGCTATGATCCATGGGTAGTGGTACCGCCGGTTTCGATGGTCGGGGAGACCTGCAAAATAAAGGGAACAACGATCAGTTTCCAGCAGGTTTCTTTCCACAAAAGCTTTCTCGTCCGCTGCAAAACGATGGAACGTGATCCAACGTCGGTATTGTAGGAACTCGAGCATGTTTGAGAAGAAAGTTCGGTTGCGAGCGACCAACGGAAGGGAATCTGTGTGGTTCCGTTGATAATGCTGCTTTCTCCAGGATTAGAAGAGTAGGATACTTAAATGTATCGATGTTCGTATCGTAAAGAGAGAGTGAGAGAGAGAGAGAGAGAGAGAGAGAGAGAGAGAGAGAGTGCGACGAAAATGCGAACCTTGGCGGTACCAAGGCTGGATGCTAATCTGGACTGCTGAGTTCGAGTGCGGTGCTTTGCTCAGGATCTGATCGCTCTTCGACGACGGTGTCTAGTTCCAGGGATGGAAAGGCTCTCGATCCTCGATCACTTCGCAAGGACACTGCCCTCGTTGGACGGTCGATCCCAGCTGGCGCATACAAAGGGAGCTTCGGTACATCGAGCAGAATTACAAAGGTACGCTATTACGTGAAATAAACTCGAGCGATTAAGCAAGTAAGTGGAAGAGCGATTAAGTGGAAATCGAATAAATCTCCACTAACGAGACCGCGAGTAAAAACTTCTAAATGCATTCTAACGTAAATGTCAGATATTTCGAACTGGTCATCACACTCGTGTAATCGTTATAACGTGTACTTGTGTAGGTATGCGAGATGCGATTAAATGCACCGCTAGGCTTGCAGAGCGAATATATCGGGAAATCAGCTACATGCGAAGTGGATACGTGGTTAAATACAGTATTCATGCTTTTGCGCGGAGAGCAGTGGCTAGATATAGGCAAGCTACGAAATCACTTCAACTACTCTTACGTTTAATCTCCTTTGATTGCATTGCAAACGTGAAATTGCAGTAAGATAAATGTTCGTACAGAAGTGTTATTTAAATGCATTGCGAACGCAGCTTAGGTACAGATGCAAGACGTGTCGATCTTGCGCCGATTCTTTCTATCACGTCGTGGATAGATTCGTGTCGCGTGCACTTTATATGCGCGTTTCCCGCAGCTTCCGGAGAAACTTTAATTAAATTCTATGCTAACTACGCAACGGCAGCAGCAGCGGCGGCAAATGATCGCGCATTACGTAAAAGAAACCGCGGTGGTTCCGTTAAAATTCTAACGCCTCTAGAGACGGAGTCAAGCAACGTTCAGGCTGATGAAAGGGTTTACCTAAATCCTCTTTAGACGCTGCGCTTGACGGGATAATAAAATCATGGATATGTATTTCGATTCCAAACACTTGCGATGAAGTCAATTTATTAATGCTCGAGTTATAAATGCAAATTGACGCCGCACCATTCGAGCTAGAAAATTTGTCGGATCTCTACATTCTCTACCAAGTTAACACACGCGCGTGACAAAGGTGGAAGGCTGCAGTTCCTCCTTCGTACCTTTGTCCTGCGTTAATTGGAACCTTCACTCCTGTGTGTGTCGGACAGTAACCAAAGGGTTGCCATTCGTCAAGTTTACAAACCCGTAAATCTATGACCCGTGGAGCCAGCCATATATCACGGGCATCAAGTTTTCTATGTGCCTGTCGTTGGACATGCTAGAAACGTGGCAATCGAATATAAGTGCGGTTCAACAACCACCGCAGCCTATGAAGTAATTGAAACTTGTGAGAAACCGATAAAAGCTTTTCAATCCTGCTGTTTGTTTTCTCAACGCTTCGATTAAATATTTCCATCAGAGCGCGCACAGCCGTGTGCGGTTTGAAACATTTTGAAACCTGACATTCCATCTGGTTTAATACCTCTTTCGCTAGACTGTGCTGTCCGCGTGTGTGAATGTGCGCGCGCAAAGAATTGTATGCATTTAAACATACAGGTGTACGTACGCATTCAATGTTTCTGGGTAGAAAAGCGACCACCGGAGCCATGGAAGCAGTTAAAGGGGCTGGGGGGTGTTGAAGCATATAGAAACGTTCCATGACCTCGTTCCGTTT
Organism: Andrena praecox; assembly: GCA_963932275.1. Lineage (NCBI taxonomy): Eukaryota > Metazoa > Arthropoda > Insecta > Hymenoptera > Andrenidae > Andrena > Andrena praecox. The sequence goes on from OZ010732.1 coordinate 506,365, forward strand.
TTGTTTTAAATTCTGTATGTGTAATTACAAATTCAACGATGCCAGCGTACCGAGGTGTACGTTCGCTGAAGATAATATATCAGATGTTCAGGCGCGTTTGTTACCTTTGTAACCAAAGTGGTTCGAGCAAACGCAGCGAAGGGGTTGAATTCACCTTGGAAACTCACCTAAACGGTGGACAGGGCTAAAACGAACGAGGCTCAGCGCGCCGTGATCCAGGTCACAGTTCCTCCTTCTCGCCCTCTCCCTCGCGAGTTTCGCCCTTCTTCTGAGGCAACAGATGACCATCAGCGCCAACAATGGGAATCCCAGGATGCAGGACACTATAGGAATGATGATACTCTCTGGAGTTACTGAAAGGAAAATTCACGTACAACTTGAAATCGACGATCGAGGAATGCGACAATTTTATTGTCTACAGACAGTGGTGAATTTAATTCGCTGCGAAGCTCTTTCGTTCAACGTTTTCTGGAATTCGTGGCTGCTGCTGAAGACTCGAGCGCGTTTCAGATTGAATTTCAATAGGTTTCGGATATCTCTATCGATCCAATAATGTAAATACCTCTCTGGAGTGTGGTCTGTTATTTCTCTACGTTGGGCACACCCAATTCGCAGTCGTACATACGCGCCCCTAATAAAGATTTATTATTCCCGCTCTCGGGGTGGTTTCTGAGCTTCACCCTTCCTGGTCACACTGGGTCCAATGGACCCGCTTTTTAACTTTCAAGCTTGATACCGGTAAGTTCCTGGCTTTGAAATGGCATTCACCTGACATTTTACGGAAATTCGAGGTTTCCTCTTCCGGTAGAGACCGTCAGTTTTTGAATCAGAAAATTCGTTGATGAGTGGCAGCCGTTACAAAAAACATCGGTTTTCAGCGTGAGTCCATCGAGAAATTGACTTCAATATTTTTTCCCCCTCAAGTTATAGTACCGATGCGTGTTCTGTATGAGTCTAAAAGGAGGACTACATCTGTACGAAAATTAAATGAAAAATAAAAAAAGGTTTGATTTCACTTACATTTCATTTCTTACCAAAACGCGACTATTCCATATTCTACAATGTCGAAAGTGTGTATTATAATTTTTGGGACTCGATTGGAGTGATACAGTTCGTACGGTAACTGTTTAAAAATCGGCCGGGTCCATTGGCATTCAAAACCCAGTGTGACCACGAAGGGTTACACAAACTGAGTAAGTAGAATGGAGAATAACTGACGTGGTTGCCACCACACGAAACTAACAAGTTCCAACGTCGAATAACTGCGTCGGATCTTTAAGAGGGCGAAGATGCGCGCATTTGCTCATTAAAGGGGATCATTTATGATGTACTATTACTGCTTGACGTAGACAATAACTTTCGCGAGGGCAACTTATTTCGGGCTCAGCGATAAATAGCGCGAGGTTTATCCTGCAGTCAGGTTCATGAAATTAATGTTTCTACCGAGTAACGAGGCTTAAGCTGCTGCATAATGTACATGCAGTGTAGGCGTTGTATATAGCTTTGAATCAGCATAGTCCGTTTTCCCGGCTTTGCTGTCTACTCGCTGAAATTAAAAGATGCAGTTTCAACCAACAGGAACTGGTAGGTACGTGCGGTAATAAATGAATGCTTCTTCAAGTCTTTTCACAGAGCCAATTTGCCAACGTCGCTGCGTACTTGAATAGAACGTTAATTGCACGCTATGTCTGAAAGAGGAACGGTGACTATTTAGTCTGTGAATCCTGTGTGTCTGCGCTACTATGAATAGTCCTAACATTGTTATAGTTTGGGAAAGATTCGGACTTGAACGTTCACTTGAAATTTCCGCTGTTGGAAGTCACTGAGGAGGCTCTACATAAATTCGTTCCATCTCCTTGCAAATCTTTCTCACTGGGCTGCGTGGATTTTCCCTCTATCCTACAATCCTTCGAGACCTCGGCAGAAATTTCCATAATAACGTATACGGCACTTTTGTAGACTACTTGAACTACTTGAAAATTGAATGCAATCGAACTGGCCATTAATGTTGAAAGATTTGCCGCAGCCTCACCTGTTGGATAGACTAAAATCGTTGGCCTCTTGGACTGTGGAATGGTCGGCATCGTTGGTCGACCCGCTCTCACCTCCACGGACATTCTGCTTTGGACCTGCAACAGAATCGTTCCCCCAAAATACCCAAGTTAATCAAAGCTACGCACAATAAACGCATTCAACGTTACCCACAATAGAATCCCGAGATTTTCCTATCTCGGCCTTAAGGCACCCTCGCGGTCTCGCTTTTCACCCTTGATTACCCGCCGCGTTCCATTTCTCATGGAATAAAAGTCCAAGCAGCCCCGGGCCTTTCTCCTTTTCCCGATTCCTCCTCTGTTTTTTCAACTTTTTCACGGATCCTGCTTGTTTAACGAGTCCTCGAGATCGGGAGAACGACCGCAGGCAGAAACGCCGAATTCTAGACTTTCGCTTTGATATCCTCTCTGACGGTAATTACACGCCTCGGCGTTTCTTCTGATCTCTGCTTCCATTTCATGTAAAGCAGCTCTCCATACAACAGAGATTTAACAATAACGTGACTTGAGAACTATTGATCGTTGAATTTTGAAGAAAAACGTTTCTCATCAATCGCATATCCTTCTAGAGACGAAAGATGCGTTTAAGTTTAAATATGCCGCCCGCCCGAAAAGTGGGTTACACTTTCCTCCGCCAGGCGGCGCGGCGTCAGTGGACATTGTAAATGGCTGTTGCTAGCGCGGCGCGTACGAAGTAGTCGTTAATAACGGGTTTTGTGTGGTGAAAAGTGGATGTGTCATGGAAATTTGGTATGCCCAGGTAGGAGTACCAAGGATGGCAACGTTTGTGACAATCACGATACGGCGATTGAGCCTAAGAACATCAAGATGACATTTGCCGACTACTCGTTGGCCGGGCTCAAGTACAGACATTGTTCCGTTGCATTTGAAGAGGAAGAATCGTGTTTGTACCCAAGATCGATATGTGAGAATGGCGAGAGCACAGTTTGCTTTAGTCCTTTGTCCTCGCCACACTCTTTCCACTCCTTTCCGGCTTCTTCCCGTTCTCCGCTCTCAGAAAAGCAATAACGCTAGGCGCGCCGGCGACTATCGGGAAAGAGTATAGACGACGTTCGTCTGCATGAGGGCTTCTACATTTTCACGGATGAACACTTCATTTCTCTCAAGCTTCACGGGATGGGGTTCCGTGGGGTTCCATAAAAGTGTAAAACGCGCAAACAAAATCGAGCTCGGAAGGAAACTTCGGCCCCGTTCGAATTGATAATTAACGCGTCACACGTAACGAGGTGTCCCCGGACTTACCGAGCGGAGGCTCATTTCGCTAAGTACAGTAGGGCTTAATGTGCTCGTTGGTCGCTCGAAACACCTCGAAGGAATGCCTCGAGCAGCGCCGCATACCCATATTTTCTCCATCCACTTATTGTACACCGAATATTGCCTCGATAAATTGTCCTGCGTACGCGTGCTCCATACTCGGCTGAAAGAGGCTGGGCGAGCACGAGCCCCCTGAGAACACCGACCCCGATGGAGAGACGCTGTTATCGTAGCTCAAACGGCCAGCACCGAAATGGCAAAGAATTTTCTGTATCCGAGGCCGGCCGTCCTCCCTTTCTCTCCTTCATTACTTTATCTATCGACGGGCGGGAAGATGAGAATCTTCGTTTGCAGTAACTGGATGGGTGATAATTAAAAATGCTCTTGAGGATCGTCGCTGCAGAGAAAAGACGAAACCTGTTAACCCACGAGTAGGTAGGTTCGATAGGGTACATAGATCTTAGGGGTCACTAGTGGAAAATATCGGCCACGCTGATTCCCTTTCCCTTATCCCAGCTTTGGAGTTCTCGAATGGACACCCCGCGGCGCGCCAGATTTTCCCCGTGCGGCTCGGAAAATCGAAATCATTTCTAGCATAATCCGCGGTCCCGCCATGTCTTTCCGCAAAATAGGTCGTCCAATTTTCGTTGGCAAGCTACCCCTGCTCGAGACGCTATTACGAAAAAGCTAGAATCCTATTCTCTAATCCGCTGAGTTTCTAACTCAGCTTCGAAAGCTCGCGGCTACCTAAAGCGCCGAGCTGAAAAGCTACATCCGTTAGCCTCGAGAAATATCAGAGTAGGTATGCTAAAAACGCTGGCTAGCATATCCCGCGGATCTTGTAGCGAAGCTGCATTTATATTATCCTGAAATTATGCCTGCCTTATCGCCGCGGGTGCAGCGTGGCTCGCGGTGCGCGACTTGGTCAGGGAGCCTGGGGCTGGTGATGCGCAATTTAGATACGGTTATCTGCGTTATCGGACGTGCGTGGCGTGCGTGGCGTATTCGGCAGGTCGTATCAGTTTTCGCGAGGCGCGTTTCGAATTAACGAGTGCGCCCTTGATCACGCGCCACCGTGCCCGAAGCAACGTTTTTGTTGGAACTCGTGCAACTGCGTGGAAACGATCGTACGCCGCAGTAGCTATGCGGACAACGTTCGAAACACGAGGCGTTGTTTGTGTCGGATACCTAGACCGTGTACACGCGAGTGTGTACCGATCACTGGTCCATGGCAAATCGTTGTCTCCATTTCCTCTGATGCGCGCCGCGGCCTGTCCAGCAATCCCTAGTGTAGCTTCGCCTTGTTACTGAATCGAGCAATTAAAGTCTCGGGCCATTGTAATCCGCGGAGTGTCGAGGATCGAGAGCTGCATTTATCTGCACAGCACGAGCTCAATTCGAGTACGATTCCGATTCCGATTTCGATAACGATTTCCTTTCTCGATGTAGAGTATTGTAGAGGATTACGTACGAAAGCTTCATATGATTTTTCTGGAGAAGTCTACTTGAGACAGAAATGGTCACGTTGTTCCTCGAGCTTCCATTAATTAAAGCTCTCGCGATTACATTGTAGATTAACCGCGCCTGGTCTTACCGTCCCACGGCTCAAGTTCTGTTTTTACCGCTCTGTCTGTCTTTATATCCGAACAATCTTCCCTGAGATCACGCGAAACTTCAGTTGTGACCTTTGGGCAAAAGCTCGGGTCGAAGTTGAAACTCGTTAAGATCCCGTAAGTCGTGATTTCAAGCAACGGAGTGAAAAAGACCCCCGGTCGATGCCTCAGAAAGCTTACGAGACTCTGAATGGCATTCGCAGCGGGGCTTTTAATCATCTTTCGCTCGCCTTACTCCCTGCAGCTGGAGACTGTAGTTTCTTTGATATTTACATCGATACCTTTGAAAGTCCTTCATCTAGCCGACCGTATTTTTACGCGGGACACTCTTTAAATATTTATGTCACGAGCCACCAAAGTTCGCTTACTCTTCCGCTGAATTCCATCGATAAAGGCCGTGCCAGGGTTACAACAACATGCCGGCGGAAATCTAGTTACCTTGTCTGTGCGAAAATTGCTTCGAGAACGAGACTTCAGGTAGGCAAGTTTTACGCGAGTCGCAAATGGAATTTTCATAAGTGAATCAATTCGCGAAAATGAATTTCGGCTTCAGCTACCCCGAATATTTTCGCGATAAATAGGTATACACCCCGACATGCATCGCGAAACTTATCCCCGCGCTTGGTACGTTTCCGTTAACCAAATAACGTACGTCGTACGCGCATCGATCGCGCGTGTCTACTCAAAGTTTCTCGCGGCAATATCTCGCTCGACGACAATCGAATTAATTATCATCCCCGGGCGTTAATAGAGCGGGTGTAACGCCTTAATCGCGGCTTATCGTTGGGAACGGAGTGTATAAAATAATTAAAGGATCACCGAGGTCGGGTATAATAACGATATTGAGCTACCTATTTGGTAAATAGCTGTTGGAAGAACGCAGTCGCCAAATTGTTCACCATGATCGATCGTAAAGAACTGTCGGATCGCGTAAATGGCGCTCGTTAAGGCGCGCATTTTTATCCGTGAAATTAAAGGAAAGCGCTAGTCGAGGAACAGTTTAAGTGGTCAAAGAAGGAGTTTTGCGGAACGTGATGTAAAACACGAAGGGGGATTACTTAATCCAGGCTCTCGCGAACGAAGCGCAGAACGGGATCGATATTCGGTGTCGTGCATCACGTTCCGTCCTCGTTGCGTCGCGTCGTCGTCGATAATCCTCTCTGCTGCCTCGTTAATTAGCCGTTTTATTAATCACGCAACATTTTCCCGATAATCAGATAAATGGCAATCCCCGAACCGGCATAATCGAACATTTTTCCACCGATTACTCCACTAGCGAATTTTTCTGTTACATGTGCCAGGGTTCTCGAAAGAAGACGGGCTAGAAAATATGCCCGGTGCAACTCGGCGCTCCACCCGTTTTCTACGGTCGCATCAACTCATTTTTCCGCCTCGCCTTACCTCCTCCACTTTACCCCCTTTCAATACGAATCAGCATAAAGTATCCGTAGCAGCGGCGAAACAGATGGAAATGGTTGCTTTCAAACTTGAACCAGTGCATACCGAGTGGTATCTGGTGGAATTTTGTGTTCATTGCGGTCTGAGAGCGAGAGCAATTTTGACGTGTAACCGAGACGGCAATTAAAGCTATTAAAAGAGTGGAGAATCGATCGCTGACAGCAAACAAGGACCCATGACACGCTTTCGATTACTGTTAGCTTACGTAGATATGTGTGATCACCCTTCATCTCTGGCTTGTCAGTAGCACCTGGAAACCTGTCCCCTGAACCGCAAACGTCACAGCACCATCACGGCTTTGGCCCGGATGCCGGCGTGAATACTTGCGGACCTAATCGCGACATCCTTTGCACGTCCCGCGTTTGAATTTCTTACGAGGATCTCTTCTGTTAGGGAATTCTGATCTTAATGAAGCTTCGTGCGGATGTAGAGCAAGGAGGATTTTTCTTCTGTTGAAAATCCGTTTTTCGAAGGCAGCCCTCACGGTCCGTTTGTTGTGACCAATATCTACCGAGGATTCGGGATGCGGTATCGAAGATTAGAGTCAGTGGTGCCTTGTTCATTAATAGCATCGACTTTGCAACGATGAATCGCGGCGATGAAGTAAGTGGCTTTCGGCCAGAAGAATAGTAGACTCTCGTAATCCCGCGGGCACGGTGAAACGAGCCGTTGCGTCGACTGTTTGGTTTATTAACGGAATTTCCCCGGGCCGAATAAGGGGAGGGATTACTGCCGGTTCAGGGCACGCGTAATTTCCATTTTCCGCGTGCAGCAGCCGTCGGAGCTTGACGGGATTAAAAGCAAAGCGTGTTTTCCAAAGGAAGGCTGAATTGTCGGGCTCCAATCGCGTCTCTAAAAGCGAAAGTATTTCTTCGCTGAATTTCGCCACTTTATATCCGGCTCGCTAGAGATTTTCTTCTCAGAGGTGAAGTCGGGAATCGAGTCTCCCTGTTTTTTCTTGCGCCAGCGTTTCGTTGCCTGGAGGTGACGGCGCTCGAGAGCACGGTCGATCCATCGTGTCCCTGAAACGGAACCGCGCGCGGCAAGGTGTACCATCGTGTGGCACACGAAATATCGGGGAACAGAGGCAGGATAGCTGCAAAGGCATACCCGCCAACAATGCGCCGTCAAAGAGTGGGCGGCAACGGAATTTTATCGACAGCTCCCGCCTCTGATCGATATTTTAGCTCGTCGGCCCGTATCCACTATCTCTCGTCACGCTCTCCCTCGATTAAACCGCCTCCATTCGCGTGTTGACGCCTTTAATAGATGTTATCCTAAGTGGAGAGACGTCCAATATTCGCCCAAGCTCCTCCGTAGAAATACTTTCCCCCTATTTTCGGCGAACGCGAGGTTGGCGCGTCTTGCGGCCGTAAAATGAGAGCGGCGCGAGGGGAAGGAAATTTATGGGCCGATATTTTAGGCGGGAGAACGTTTCTCACGCAGGGTTTGACGGGCACACGTCGAGGGTTAGCTGGCACGGTGCGCGATGTCTATTCCGGATTCCATTACACATTACACCAATCTGTGTCCATAATTCGTGCGCCGGCACGAGTTTCGAGACTGAAAGCTGCCTCTAATTGCGGAATGGACCTTAGCCGTGTCTTAGCCGTGTCTTAGCCGTAAGGCAGAGTCCACCTGGCCCATTTATAATTTCGGCTCATCAACCGGAACACGCTCTGATCTCGCTTGGTAAACTCCGAAAGCTCAGGCTAAACTCTGATTCGCGGCCCAGTTAGCGAGTTTAACCCCCTGCTGTTAGACGTTGTACCGGATCCTAGCTGGAGCACCGCGAATCTGCTTACGACCACTGTTCCCTACCCATTACTCCGCTGGGAATCGTAGTATCAACGCTAGACCCATCTCTGTCGCCATCGCGTTCCGATTAGGGTAAATCCGGGAGACGCGGTCGACCTAATATAAAATGGCTATTAAAACTAATATAGATATTACTTATTTTATCAGAACAAACCTAATATGTTCAGAATTTTATGCCGATTCAGAAAAACTGGTCGATATTTGCTTTAAGACAATATTTACTGTAAAACGGGTTGAAAACTGAAGTGATGACATCTGACCACCTCTCCCGGTGGCAGAAATGGTTTTCGTCGTTGGCAGAGACCACTCACATAATTATTCATGGAAAATTAACAAAGGATAAAGCAAAATTATTTATGAGTGAATACAACTACGGATTCATTGATATTTAATTTGTTTACACTAAACAAGTAAAGAACACATCAAAGAAAAAGTGAATTACCTACTGGCGATTAGCAAGGCAAATGAATACAAAAGTGAATAAATAAACTAAATAACCAAAAATAATAATAAAATAATAATAAAAAATAAAAAAATTAACAAAAATAATAAAAAAATCATAACTCGACCATCTCACCTTTCTGCAGCGAGACATGGTCTTCTCGTTAGCTTCGAGAGGAAGAGTTAATATGGCCAAATACTTTGGCTGCATTGTCCCTCAATATCTCTACTATCTTATTATTCCAAACATTAAAGGAAAATAAACTTAGAAGTATATTTTAAATACGATTCTGTACAACCGGTGTTTGACAAAAGAGGTTAAATGTAACATCAATTTACCTTTTATACCCTATAAATCCAGAAAAACACAGAAGGAAGCGAAATAACGCTATTCATTCAACTATTTGGCTTCTGGAGAAGTAATTGGTCTGCACTTTAATGCATTTTTACGTATAGAGTCTGAAATATAGCGACACGGCCAACTCTCCGGCCCGACCGCGTCTCCCGGATTTACCCTATGTATCATGGGTACTCTTGATGTTACCGTCGTTGCACATCTCTTGCAGTTCCATTCCTTCTTCCTCCTCACTTTCCACCAATCACATATCTATTTTTTCATCTTCATTTCAACCTCGGCGAAGAAATATCCAGCCGTCGCGAACAATTTGCCCCGTTTTATGACTTAAATTACAAACTAGAACAAAGGCCGCTCTCTGCCCGATCGTTTTCTTTTAAAAAATCAACACGGCACTCGTTAATAATGCCCAACGTCCCACCGCCGCGCTGCCGTGGCCTCCCGGATGGGGAAATTTCTTGTTGATGTAAGGGATATCGCAAACTTTCCCGAGCATAATCGAAGATTACACGAAACTGCTCGCGAAAGAATCGCGTAGCCGTTCCGGCGAGGACGAATACTCGCCGTTGAATCACGGCTTATCGGGAAATTGTTGCCGCGCGGTGATAAATATTGAAATTACGCGTTCCCGTGGACCAGTGAGCTCAGCCAGGGTATTTGGAGAAAAATATTGTAGCTATTACTTGGAAACACATTGCAAACGACTGGTGGAATTGCCGTGTGAATTTTTTACACCATTTTGCATGCCCCTGTTCGATGTACGCTCCCTATCTCCCTATCCCTACCTACGGGTAATCTATGTGGCTCCATTATACATATTAAACGCGCAGCCAGCGTGCAACGTCGTAGGGTACGTACACGAGGTATCACCTGCACCGGCCTAATTTTCGGAGAACCTCGTAAATCTTGCATCCATTAGTCGGTTCCCGAAGCGTTCATGTAAGTAAGTAGGTAGGTAACCATCACGGTGTTAATGGTTTTAATAGCTGCTCGCCACAACTCTCGCGTCTTCCGCTGTTTTCACTTCGCACTCTTGGCTAACGATCCTCGGTCAATCGTTCTTTGCAGCGTGCGTGTTGCGTGAAATGGGATAGGTATCGCAGCTCCACCGCGGGGCGATATTAATTTTGTATGGCTTGCCGGTGCGTGCTTTCAGCGCGGCAGTATTAAGGTTTCATTAACGTGGCAGCTTGTTTATTCGGTAAATAATTCGGCCAATGGGAGAATATATCTGATCAAAGCATATGTGCGATCGCGGTTCGATAGTTCGATAGTCACGAAAAAAGCCGCGCAATCTCGCTTTTACGAGGGACGCTGGGCGATCGATCTTCGTCTCGGGGTAAAAAAAAATTATTAACGCTTTTTCGTACGTTTCTTACCGTGACCTGTCATCTTCTCCCGGGATTAGCGGACCGCCACGCGAGCTGAGTCTCACTGATACTTACAGTTTGCTATTTTTCCCCCACCTCTATTGCATGGGATCCATTTCTCCCTTTGAGACGTTATTGCGATATTTATCTTTCTTCCTCATATAAGTCGCTGAAGGTAGAATCTACCTTACAGATAAATACCGCAGAATCCCATTGATCCGGCGTTTAATGTCTCCAGATTGAAATGCACCTCAGGCTTGGAATCAAATAGATTAGGATAGAGCGGTACGCGCGGATTGCTCGATGAAAACTTAAACGAAGTAGATCGGGGTTAATGTTTTCGAGGCTTGGCGTAGTTGTTCTCGTCTGGGTGCTACGGCCGCAATATTCTTTGCACTTTGCTAAGCTGAAATTAAAGTTACCCGGAGATTTATCGTTAGGAAAGAATGCGCGTGCCACAAATATTATATTCCGCGTCGGTCCAAGCGAAATTAACTCCAATATCGTGGCTAAAGTCTTCGCATCTTTCGCTCGGTCGAATGGATTTTTTAATCCATGTGCTTCAAAGGCGTCTTCCAAAATATAGAAACCATCGTCGTATTTTTATCCCACGTTCGGGGGAGAAACAATGAAATGGAGCGAAGAATTGTTGGGAAACTAGTGCGATAAAATATTTACCCTTACTTGCGTTCTCGTGTTTGCAATAACTCCGGTCAATAGCGGGGCGCTGTATGGAACACGTTTGTCTGCAAAAACAATGGCCTGACCTCGGCCGTTTAGTTGCAACCCTTCGTAGCCAAGCGTGCGCTATTAACAATCGTCGTCTGATTAATTTCGCTCGACTTTTCATGGACAAATTGAATACCTGTCCCTCAGTTCCATGTCAAGAATTGTTCCTTCATCAATAAATTGCATTCAGAGACTCGTCGGAAGGATGGAACAAGGCTTGATTATAAAGTAGCCGGAAGTTTTTATACCGCGACGATGTGAACTCGGAGTTTCAGGGAAAAAGGGAAAGGGAAAGGGAAAGGGATATAGATGGGTGGGAGTTTAAAAGATGATAATAGGATCGGGACGGATAATGGGTCCGAATAAGCTTAATGGACCGCTTTTTATGTCATCGGTGTAACGGGTGTCTCGGGGTTGGCGAAAACGGATGAAAATGCATCTCGGGAAATCAGTTTAGGTTGATCCTATAGTGCAGGCGTAAATTAAAATTACACCGTTGCACACGTCGAGCCTCGTCACAGGCCCATATCTCCAAATCTAGGAATGTATAGATATTTTGAGAGAAAAAATATTTTTACACTTTATTAAGAAAAATACTTATAACAAAATGAAACACTGCATAAATATCTGTTTAACAGTGCTGGTAATTGTTATCTGAATGTTTTTTAATATCAGAGTTTATCACATCGTGGCAATTTATCACTTTTCGACTTTTCTGCGTTTTCCCTATCGAGCAACTGATTTCCTGTAACTGGACAGTGTAGCTCGAGCTGTATCGACGGTTCTTCATGCCTGTGCATCGGTATTCGCCTCCATGTGCGTTGCGAAACTTCAGTGAACGAATGCACGGTTCCCGGGACAATAGTCTGGTATGCGAGTGATTTACTGTTACTTTAAATACGTAGCGGATATGTATTGAGAAAAATACCCTCGATGACAGATCCGTCGTTGCTAAGGAAAGGGGGGGGGGGGGGAGACTAAAAGTTTGGGAACGCTTAAGATAATGGGAAAATCGTGGCTCGAATTTGGAAACGTTTTTGACACGGTGTGCATACCTGATTCGACTCTTGGCGAATCTTCAGTTCATAATTTACACGAAACGGGGGGAATTTCCTCGCAACGTGGGACAATATTTCACAGGCTTGCTTCCACGTTTTAGAGCCCTTAAACCGTCTATTCTTCTTTCCCGAATTATTCGCCCGCATTGCGAGAATAGTAGATTTGAAATATAGGCTGCGGTATCGACGTGTGCCTTGCCTATTCAAAACGCGATTATACCGGTGTTCATGACACGCAGCTATGATTAACTAAGTTTCCTTTCAATTTTCCGCTTAATTTTCCATCAATTACACGGCGTGCGCGCGGCAGGTTCGTTTATTTAAAATTATGCGTTTCGCGCGATGCCAATTAGCCGAGTCGGTTCACGTGGCGTCCATTAAATTGATTACCCCTAAACCCTGTATCCCGCGCGTCAGTGTTGAATTTCCTCGCTTTCGGACGCGTCGTTGTATTCATTAATTACTATAATTCGACCGGTGAGATTTTATAGAGGGCAAACGCGAGCCGTGTCACCGATATACGACCAAGTATTACGGAGTTTCGAGGGGTGGTTTTAACTTCTCGTTCCTAGGGGGAAAGTTGGCGAACCCCGCGAACCACTTGTCAAACTTTTCCTCGCTTCTTTCGTACAGATGTGTATATACGGTGGCTCGTTTCGTAGATTCGCTCAAGCTTGTCGTCGCAACAGCGTTAACTCTTCACGTGCCACCATATCGGAGAAAATGCGCGGCGCTGAGTCGCTGAGTCGCGTTACCTCGAGTCCCGATCGCCCTCCAGCGACGAGTTGTGCAAGAAATTAAATTTTTCGCCAACTGCCTGGCATTATAATCAGCTTACGGAAGAGTGGTAGCTCGGAAAGTTCCTAATGCGACGGCATTCCTGTCCTCGGAGGGGCAGAAGTTTCCAAAGAGCGCGTAGCTCTGCGTAAGGGAATTAAAAGATTGCCTCGACGGAGAAAGTTGGAGGAATGGTTGAGGTTCTTGGTCAATTTCCAGCAGCTGAAGACGGAAATGCCATTTATTTCGAAGCAACGTTAAGTTGTTCTTATCGTTGATCGCGATAACGGAAGTTTAGGTGGGTCGATATCGTTCAGCTCGTGAATGAAGGCACCGATACAACAAGTCAAACTTCCCGTTATTGTTTTCAGCTTTCCTCGATTCTCGTGCCTGTCGAAGTTTTCCAATCTTTGGCTACGTTAGGGTCGGCACGCTGTTCTGTTTCGTTCGCTTTTCTCTGTCGACCAATTGCAACGAACAGCTCGTGCGAGAGCATATTGCATCAACAGCGACTCTTTGAATTCGGGATTCCCTTGTCACGAGCCGACGAGCTGCTGTTTGGGGCTGATTCTTCTCACGCGAAAACTGTGGATACAATTTGAATGGAGAATGTAAGCCGGATCAATAGCAAGCCCGAAATTTCAGCGAATAGAGCGATAAGGGGGTGCCTCCTTCCCTCGTTAATACGATCCTGATTCGGTGGAAGATATTCGAACAGCCCCCGGAAACTGGGTTAACGAGAGCATAATACCTGAAAAAAAGAATGGAATATATTTGGCTCTCCCCATTGAAAGCGTGTTGGGCAGGTTAGCCGGTTAGCGGATCGAACGTCATCAGGCCGGTATTTCCGATCCAATTAATTGCAGATTCATATTTATTCCCGGGGAATATCGAACTTCTTCGTTGGCATATTTCCTGGACAAAAGGCGACTGTCGCGGAGGAGCGAAGGAAGAGATACTACGACGGGATCTTTGTGGCCTCGGCTGCGCCGGTTGGATCTAATCATCCCGTGGCATACTTATCTTCGGCGAATCCGTGGCCGAGATTCGAGATCCTGTGCCGAAAAATACCCGGAGTTCCAGGGGCGAGTTATAGAGTGGTCGATGTGACGGGAACGAGTTCCCGGTCGGAAAACTTGCGGCGCAAAGCTTTGAATAGGCGTGAAGAAATCCCCGGGACGTAGAATAAAGAGGACGTTGAATCGGAACAATGAATCATGGATATTCGCTCGAATAAATCCATTGGCCTCTATCTCCTTGCGCTCGTGATCTTTCACCTGCAAATACCTACTGCATGCCGACGAATTTCCGAGGGAACGTACCTAGGTACTTGACTTTGGCAAGCGTGAAATTACCGCCGAAATCGTTCCATCTAATCGGGTAAAAAGTATTAATCAGCTCGGCAAGGAATCATTGCCCACCGTGGCGGTAGATTTTTTTATTCCTTGTACCCCGGTACTTGTCGCCCGACGCGCGTCCTCGGAACGCGTTAATTAATTGGTATCAGTGGCAAAGCCGGATGCGGATGGGGCGAGGCAGAGGTAAATCACAGTGTGAAGTATATTACGGAGCAGACAGATGCCTCCATTTTCTCCCTTCTTTTCTGCTCTCGAACTTATCCCCTTTTCCGCGCTCCTTTTGTCTCCGGGAAAAATTACTCTTTTAATTCTATTCCCGGCCGGTGGCAAGTTACCGCGATTTACCGCGATTTTTCCTCTATTATCCGACCGCAAACTTTTCATCCACGTGTACACGTATGCTCTACATATAGGTACGTCTATACGATGCGCGTACCATCGATCATAGGTGAATGATGCGCCGACACGATATCGAGCTTTCATTCAGTCGAGGACCCGATGCCAGCAGTTACTGGGACATTACGCGGCGGCCAATTCATTTCCGCGTGTCCAGCCGCCACGCGACTGGAAAAAGGAAATCGAAACGGACGCGAGACGATACAGATGGAGAACACAACGACCGCGGCGGGCAGAAAAACGAACGGGAGGAGCAGAAACAAGCTGAACAGCTGGTCAGTTTCATTTATCTACCTACATTCTACTTGTTCTGCCGTACCTACGTACGATGGGCTACCACTCTTCAGCTGGCCCTATTTTCCTCGCGGGAAAGCCCGGCTACCTAGCTTCTATTATATCGTACTTGGTCATCGGTCCAAGCTTCACGATTTCCGCTCTCTTTGTTCCCCATCTTCCCTCTTTCAATAGCACCGTAGCTTCGGTCGCTTTGATCGCGCCCCTTTCTGCGCCCGACAGATAGCCCTTATCAATGCACCTCGTTTAAATCGTTACGAACGGTTTTATTCGCATTTCTGCCCGATACGGTGTTTATTGTCCCGACTGAATGACGCTTCGCGATCCACGTCTGACCACTAGCGGTCTAAATTTTCGCAATTATAACAGCTAGCGGACCCAGCGCTGCCACTTGCGTCGCAAACTTGCAGCTGAAAAGGGAAGTTAGAGCCGTAGAAATAGAACACCGTTACCGTAGCCTCGTTAGTCCCTCTCGCGATGGTCGAAATACGGGTTGAAAGCGCTCTTCGGGAAGCGGCTGACAGTTTCAAACCCCTTTCCTCTCCTTCCTTGTCTTCCTTTCGCTCGCCCGTATCGCTGAGAGTATGTACTTTTACGCAGCCCTGTCCTTCGTTCCTATACATTCTACAATATCTTCCAGCGCGCTCCGTAACGGTCCCCACGTGTACTTTTATAAAACTTTGGTAAATAACAGTGTTTCTTTCTTCTCTGCTCTCGCGCGTAATGGATATTTAAAGGTTCCGTGAGTCCTGAAACAGCTTAGGCAGCAGGGTCGTAACACACGAATATCCGCTTATGCAGCATCCCTTGCCGAAGCAGAGGCATTCGGGCGACTGTGGAGCACGCGGAGTCGGTTTTAGTTCTCGCGAGCAAGCGAGAACTAAACAACTAAACCCCTCGAAATGGTGCTGGCAGCTGTGTTCGCCTCGCTACAATTAATTAAAATTTATTCCGATCGGATAGTTGGGCTTGCTTCTGCCACGGCTGCCTCGAACAACAGCGGAATAGAGTCGATTCGATCCGCTCCTCCGCAGACACGACGGTTCAGCAGTTTTTCGGTTATTTAGCCGTAGTTATACGCGTCACGTACGAAGTTTCTCGTTGGAAGATGACCGGAAATTCCGGGATGCCGTCGCCGGATGCTATGACATTCTTGTCGAACGTTTCCCTTGGACGGCGAGAATGTCGTCCTCTTGTTGGGAAATATTTAAGTAAGCAGGCGAATTCTCTGCTCCGTATAACGCGACGGATCCTCCTAAATGTCCCCCGCTGTATTTACACCGAGACTATCCGAGGCTCCTCGTGAATTTTTCATCGACCACTTTCCCTCTCGCGTGCTCGCGACGATGGAAACTTCTGCTACGATTAACATTCGTTTCAGCACTTGCAGATGGGATAAACTTTTAGGGTTTTCGCGTTGCCAGAACGTTTATCGCTCACTCATCCTCGCGCTGGTCTTTCGGGGCTTTTTCAATTCCCTTCGAGGCTACCGCGCCCTCTAACCCGAAACTTTCCCCCTTTTCTTCCTCCCCTGCGTTCTGTGGGCCCCAATTATTCCGCGGGTGGAGGAGGCAATAAGTTCTGCGGATCGTGTCGGGTATGCGTGATTCTGTCTAGTCAAATGGGTCGTGGAATTAGGAACGCGAAAACTGTGACGTATCCTCAGTTGCTTCAACATTCTGGAGCGGATCGAAGGCGGGCCGTATAGTACCTACCTATGTTTCACGTCGCCGTACACTCGCTCTCTGTTCCCAAAAATAGAAACCGTGTCTATGTACTTTATTTACCCGCGGCCTCGCCACGCCTCGCCTCAACATTTCGTAAACTATCCTGCCGATAAAAAGTACAATTGACCCAGATACGTTTACGGACGTTGCCGTAAAATTCACTTGCTCCCCTTTAATTAAGGAATAAATCTGGCTGGCCGAGCGGAGTGTCTCAATTTTAGCCGACAACCGAAGACTGGACACGATCGATTCTTCCATTGTAATTCCGCGCGATAAAATGGGAGCTACTGTCACAGTCATCGGAGCAAAGTGCCAGGGAAAGATTGGATAAAAGCGCGTTGCTTGGTCGGCCAGAGAAGTTGATAAGGAATTTGATAAGGTCTCGCTGCCAGTCCCTCCGTCAAGTATAATTTCGCGGCAGGGAATAGCATGCTTGCGGGGAGGAGAAATCAATGTCCTCCCGGCTGCTTGTGTCGGCGAGGCAGACGCTCGCTACGCTTGTTCACGGACGAAACGACGTAGTTTAGAACGAGCGTATATAGTTGGCTCGTAAAAAAGTTCAACTAAAGTATGAAGTCATAGAAGCAAAGTGCAAGTCGGAGATCGCATGGAAGTCGGAGGACGTGATTAATTAAAGTTCAACCGCCCCGGAATCCTGGC
Source organism: Andrena praecox (assembly GCA_963932275.1). Lineage (NCBI taxonomy): Eukaryota > Metazoa > Arthropoda > Insecta > Hymenoptera > Andrenidae > Andrena > Andrena praecox. The sequence goes on from OZ010732.1 coordinate 523,745, forward strand.
GGAATAGTTTCCTCGGGCAAGCGAAGTAACGTCCAGCGGAGTAATGAAATTTCAAATAATGAAACGCCTTGGTACTCGGGCTCCCGTATACCGAGGACTTCCAAGGCCTTCGAAAACGCCTACCCTCGTTCCTGGAACGCGCTGCAAATTTATGTAGGCTCGTGTAGCAGGTTGCGTTATTTTTGCGGTTAAAATTCGGTCGAGAATCGAGCAACATTTCTTTTGGTTGATGAGAAACGACAGAAGCGCTCCGGAGCGCAGAGGACCCCGTGAATCCCAAATTCGAGATTCCAGATTCGAGATTCGAGATTCGAGATTCGAGATTCGAGTTTCGCGTCTCGTTAACCTCGTGACCCCGCCGCGATCAATTCTAGATGGAATTTCACTCGAATGAAACTCGAGCCCGCAGCCGTGAAACCGTTACCGGAACGCGGTGGCGGAATTACCCTATGGGACGGCAATCTGCTCGATAAAACTCCGAGCATTTTTGTTAGTTAACAGCCACCTTGGTTAAACATATTCCACCGCTGTCTAGCTGGTGTCTGTCGATTTCACGGCCAAGCGCACCATTAAATTCGCCCGAATGCAAATCGGGATGGCTGTCCGCGGCCAGGCCTCGCAATAATATTCAAACAGCCCTCTTCGCCAGCTGCCTATCGATTTCCCGCGGCTCGAAAGAACGGGAGCGGTCGAATACGGGATAATTGAATCGAAGCAGCGACGCACAGCACGACAAACCCAATGTCCGATAACTCTTATAACTGCTCCGCGGATATTTCCGACCAGGGGTATCGACCCTTCCTATTTGCAGAATTTCCACGGAACGCGGGCTTCTTTCTGTCCCGCGCACTTCCGCGCTGCCATTGAATTAGTCGGGGTCAAATGGAACTCGTTGATCTCTGTGCGCGCGGGGTGCGTCGGAGTAACCAGGTCGCTCGATCCACCAGGCTCGAAAGGAAGCGGCTGGGACACGGGTTTTGAAATCGTCGAAACGCGACGCGCCCCCGTTCCCCGATGCACCGTGATATTAAACCGTACTGCCGCTCGCTGTCACTCCGTTTGCAAATTTAATCTCGTCAGAGCCACACCGACTATGAATCGGCGGATTTGTTTATCGGGTAAGCCGGCTCATAAAGCAGCGAAAATCCAGCGGCCGGGTGAGCGCTAACCGCCGATTCTCCGACAGAATTTTATTTCCACGGGACGAGGACGCGTCGCACTAACGTTGGCGATTGGCGCGGCCAGCTTTAAACGCATTTTTCTGGACGTTGACAAACGGGCGCAACGAGATTACGGCGCGAAAATGAACGTCCCCATGGCGAATTGTTCCGCGGCGCCGCGGCCGTGCCGGTTGTTTACCGTTTCACGGTGGCCCGCTGGAATTGCAGCGAAGTACCGGCGAATCGGCGATAAAAGTCAGAGGAGAAGAGAGTTTGCGGCAGGCCGAAGAGCGTAGGGGTGTAGCTCGATTATTGTATATTACTGATAGGACGTCAGCGTCGGCGTAGAACAAAACGCGTTGGCCCCGTCCGCGCCATTCGGTGCCGTGAATTACCAATGAAATTGACTATCGAAAGCCGATACGTCGCGTCGGCGTCGGCGTCGGTACGAACGGCTCGAGTAGGGATCCAAACAGTTGGCAGAATTTCAGCGGAGGAGCTGGGTAGGGAAGGATTCTAAAGCGATGACCCATGCATGCGAGGCTGCTGCAACGTACACATTAATCGGCCAACGGGGAACGAGCATTCTAAATCATTCCTCCCGCGTTTTACCTGGCAAACAATCTATGCGCTGCAAATTCGCCAAGATCCGTGCGCTGCGTGTGTTTTCTCGATGCTAACGGAGCTAGATCCCCGAGCGTTCATCGTTCCCTCGATCGTCCTTCGTCGATCTTACTCCACCGATGCGGGCACTAGAGTTGCTCGCGCGGGGGGGGGGGGGGGCAAGGATATCTAGATCGGAAGTTCCTGTATTGTATTGTCAGGATATAGGTAAGTAGGTATCTTGAAAGCGACGTTTCTTCGCTCGCCGAGCGTCCCAGCTTAGCCGTCGATTATTACACGGAAGTAGTCACTAGATCTTCTGTGCTTCAGTAGTGGCAGAATCATTCCGCTGAATCACGTGTAGGATATATTCTTAATTTTAGATTACAGTTGACTTTTCATTGACACGGTTCGGACGCATTGACTCTAAGTCGTGGAGTGATCGAAAGGCGAGCGTTGATTTCTTCTTGGCAGTCCTGTTCCTCTTCCTCTGGACACCTCCACAAAGTGATATTTCCTACACGAGTCGTCTATTCTCTCCTACCCACGGACGATTAATCGCGTCTACTGGCCTCATCGATGGGTCTCGATAAGACCAGTTGCCGAAGGGAAATCATGCTTCTCGACCGGTATACTGGATCAGTCGAGATTCTTTGGCAAACACTTCATCTTCGAAGGATTCAAAGTTTCGCGATGGAAGTTCACCGAAACTGGGCCCGTGTTTTGTCAGTTTCCTCTTTCTTTCATCGCGCAGACGACACAGCTGTGCGGCTGGTAGACACGACGTGGCGAAACCTCGTGTCTCACGGTGGAAACACGACGACCCGTGTCCCGTGTACCGTGTCTCAGGTGCTCGATCTGCAACGGCTTTAGGCCGACTGCTCGCGAAAATGCCACTCTTGCCGCGCGCCACATGGCCTGCGCTTGCGCCTCCACGAATCTCCTCGATAGGTACGCTTCTGATGTGTTTTCGATATCACAACGGTGTAGAGTCTAGGGACTCATGATTAATTCGCCTGCACCTGGGCGGATCGGTCCGGGCGAGGAAGGAAAATCGCGTAATGATTCCATGGTGGCGCTCCCTCCGCAATGTTTCATCGAATCTGTCAAAATCCCGGAGCTTTCGATTCCACTTTAACGCCAATTTCGGTGGGAACGGTCTAAAAATGCAGTACGAGCGTACGCGAGGCGCGCGTGCCAATGCAGAATAATAAAATAAGGAATGAAGATGAAGAAGTCGCGTCCAGGCTGGTATTCTTCTTCGTTCTCATCCGGGGCGTACACAGCAAGTGTGCATGTTGATACGCGTACCTATATCTAGAGACGCGGTAGCGTCTCGACGCCAAGTACAGGAAAGACACCCTGTATATGTCGACTGTCGCTACCGCTATCATTTACTCGAGAAACGGCTAATCCAACCTAACCTGAAACTTATTTCATTAATATCTCATCACGCCTGCAATATTTTCTAAATTTAAAGGCATTTTTCTTATGTAAACCGCATATAAGCTTTCGAATAAGACCAAATTTCAATAAAATCTGTCCACGCATAACAGAGATATCATAATATCGTCTCAGGGATCTGTCGAAAACGGTAAGATTTTCTTCTGATTCTGATTCTCCTTCAAGAAAATTTTCGTCAACATAATACGTATACGCGTTACACGCACACCTTCAGCCAACAGAAACTAACACATGTTTCGTTCGTCATACGCGTTACACGCACACCTTCAGCCAACAGAAACTAACACATGTTTAGTTCGTCAAACGCTATTACGTTACCTTCACTGTGCAATCTACTCCAAATTTTGACAGCTTACAGTCAGGTTATAAACCTGGCGAGTGTCAAATAAGGAAAGTTGTCAAAATTTTCTGAAATGTCACGAGTTTTTACACCACAATCCACACAAGACACTGAATTATTGTCTCAATTAACAAGCTAAGTCGCCAAAATTTTTTAATAGAATTTTTATGGGGATTTGTTTTTATACCAGCAAATTAATTTTAATTTAGGGTTTTTATGTAAAGCTTATCCCCATAAAAACTTCAAAAAAGTAAAAAAATTACGCCAAGTACACGAAATCAAATAAATCACAAAAAATAGAAGATAATTACAAAGTAAAAAAAGTTGTGAAATCAAAATGAGCTGCAAGTACATAAAGGTGCTTTCCCGCAGCGTGCAAAGGTGACACTGTGTAACGCAATGTAAGATTCGGTGCTTTCCAACTGCGCTTAATAATATTAAGCAGATATATTTTTATAGAAATAAATATTTCAATACCAATAAATATTTTATTCAAAATACTTGGCGCTGCGAAACCGAAAAAATGTTAATTGTCTTATTAATAGTAAATTAATAATTTACAATAACTGACTTACAATCTAAAATACATAAACATATACATATTAGAAACGAAGTCAGATTTATTCTACATATATTTAATTCTAATATCATACGTAGCATATGCACACGCACACATACACACATTCACGAATGCACGCACAAGAAAGAAAGAAAAAGATTAATGCAGTTTATACATATGTATTCAGTTTAACAACACCAATTCGGTTTCGCAGCGCCAAGTATTTTGAATAAAATATTTATTGGTATTGAAATATTTATTTCTATAAAAATATATCCGCTTAATATTATTAAGCGCAGTTGGAAAGCACCGAATCTTACATTGCGTTACACAGTGTCACCTTTGCACGCTGCGGGAAAGCACCTTTATGTACTTGCAGCTCATTTTGATTTCACAACTTTTTTTTATTTTGTAATTATCTTCTATTTTTTGTGATTTATTTGATTTCATGTACTTGGCGTAATTTTTTTACTTTTGTAAAGTTTTTTATGGGGATCTTCTTTAAACCGCAATCATTCGAAATGCGAGTATCCTTCGTGCGCCGCGCCGGAAGTGAAGGAGGCAGAGAGTAATGCAGAAATACTCGTTGCAGTCACGTGCTCTTGTAGCCTTGCTTGCTTATCAATAATAAGATGGGTACAGGGTAAACGCGTTGGACGCGTTGGACGCGTTGAATGGATTGAATGGATTGAACGGTAGCACGCGGCCCGATGCGAGATGATTAATGCACTATCGATTAGCTCAACGACGCGTCCAGCTCGTGGGATTACGTTATCGCCTTCCTGTCCTCCGCTTCACTGTGAAGTTAATCCCCTGACGTCCACGTGACAATATGAAAGCGGCTGCATCTGCGACAAAGCACGCACTCACGGCAGGTCTACCTATGCGTATGCGAGCCGACAGTCGGCAGTTCGGCACTGTGCAACCGCGGAATCACTTCAAATGGACCGAGCTTTGGTGGTGCGTTTGCTCCTTGACATCCAATCTGACTCGGATATTCCCGTTTAACGAATCACTGAGAATGCCCGATATACCGTACGACCACATCGATCTGACGTTCCGGCTTCTCGCACTTGGACTAAACCTATCCCCACGGAGCAGGTATACATATGTAGAATACACCGAGCGTCCAATGCATTTTTCTGCGCCCTGGTCCTTCTCGATATACCTGTATAACTTGGAATACCTCGCCGAGTAATTGGAAGTTGGTAGGTAATCGATCACCATAATTTTCCGAAAATTTTGGTCACAAAAAATATTTAAAAAAAGCATTTTAACGCTTCAAGTTTCCACTTTTTCCACCATTTTTCGCGGTGATATAGGCATTCGAAATTTTTCTCTTCTGTGCTATCACACAAGATAACGAGCTGATTCAAAAGCCAAATTATTCACCCCCCCCCCCCCCGGCGCGATCATTCAATCTCTGTCAGAAAAAGGGCGACTAACGAGTATTTCAAGCGAGCATTTTCCAAGTTACACGTAGACGTGCGTAAATTGAATTGCTAATCTAGCAATGCTCGTATTAGCATTAGGCTCTGGTTCCGCAGTCTCGATTACCCTAGACATCACCGATTAACCCTATTTGTGGGAATACAAATTCGTCTCGCGATTGATTCGTCCTCGATCCCATTACCATGCCATAAATCTATCGTCGAGCGCCGGCAACTGTCCATTCCTCTGATTCCTCCTGTTCCTCTCGCAACTCTCGGCGGAGTAAATTCGTTCATTACCTGCCAGACGAAATCGAGTCTCCAATATTCTCTCTTCCCTCGGATCCTAATATTCCGCTGATCGTTTCTCGCGAGGGGACCACCGGGCGGAATTTTTATTCCAAACGGTCCCCGTTCATTCGATTTCCCGGCAAGTGGGGCGCGGTATAAGATCGCGCGTGTGCTGGCCGTTGTTACGAGAGTGACGAGAGGAAAGTCGCACACGCGCGAAAGCTTGCAGAATTGAGGCGGCACGGCGGCGGCGGTTACACGCTGGAAATCGACTCACGATCAATTACATGGCGCACCGGGCGAATCTTATCGCTACGTCGCTCCGTCACCGTTGGAATGTGCAACCGTCCGTGCCAGCGAAAAGGAGCTCGGAAAATTCTATAACGCGGCGTGGTGTCGTGGTCAGTCGATTCAACGAAAACATCCGTGCTCGGAAGCACCGAGGCGAGAGTCAGTTCGTAGAGTCCCTAGAGAAAGGTGTTGCCACTGTGCAAAGTCTCATTGCGTGAAATTCGCAGGAACATGTGGGAAAAACGCCAGAGACGGGAGTGGCGTGGCGTGGCGTGGCCTGGAGTGGAGCACGGGGTAAATTATGCAAGTGCGAGACGGCCGTGTCGCGCCGCAATAGCCGCGCGAACGAGACATTATAGAGGCGTAATTGAGATCGAAAGCGCGTGCAGACTTACTGCGTAGGTACCATTTCGCGTGTTTTCGCCAGCGAATAGGGTCAGAGAAATGGAGTCAGTAGTGAAAAAGTGCGCGATAGAGCCAGAGCCATGGTCCTTTTTCGGTGTGGTCAATTTTTCATTCGCAGAAACTAATTAGAGGGAATCGTTTTAATTTAGCTTCCACCGGCACAGGGCGACGCCTTTTTTTTCGTAGAAATTACATGGCCTGGCGTGACATTTTTACGAAGGATGCACTACAAGTCCCTTCCCTTGTTCTGCCGCTGTAAAAATATGTGTCGCTCGATAAAAATTGCAGCTCGTCATTCGCTCGCAGGAAGAAAGGCGCTGTCTCTCGCTTTTTCTTCTACCCTCACCCTCCGTAAGCGTTTAATTACGAAAGGACACCACAGGAGGTGCAAGTAAATAATGTCATAAATTTCATAATTCTCGCCTCCTTTTTTCCGCCTTCTAAAGAACGAAAATGTAAAACACCGCGGTGTTTATACCTCCGCGGAAAATACTCCAGCAAAAGTATGCACCTTGGGTCCGTGTAAGGGGATAAATCGCTGAGGATTTAATCGTTCTTTATTTTATTTCTTTGTACAATTCCAGGGGGAGCGAAATCCGCGCTAAGCGGAGAATAGTGTCAGAAGTTGAATAAATATTAGCTCGCAATTGGTCTAAAGCGCCGGCTGGTGTCGAAGGTTGGACAAATATTGGCCTGCCTCCCTTCTCATCCAATTTGAAGGTTTTCCATCTGTGCGGGGTCAAATGCGCTTCCATCCGTCTTGCCTGAGGACATTTTCTTGCATATAACTAGTAAAACATTTGATGTGCGACAGTGTTCTGTATTTATGAAACTGGCGCCACTTTCTGCTTTCTAACCAAACATTTCTTTTCGAGTTTCAAGTTTCAATCCCCAAGGCAGGGACTATTGATTCTAGTTGAGCCAAGTTCCGCCTTAAAACGGAATCCTTCCGCCGCTTTCATCCGTTTTTACAATTTGTAAACTGTTTCTCTCGAAATCGTGGTCTAACAATAAGCGCCGTGCACCGTTCAACAAATCTCCTCTCTGCTTCTGTGTTACTTTTTCCCTCCTCTGTCCACCGTTTGCCCAACTTTCAACAACAGCCGTTCACGATCAGCTGTGAACGGTATTAGAATCGCGGGAAATAACGCGGGAGAGTTTAATTGCTGTTCCTGCGCTGCATTCAATTACTTCGACGACTATTGTGTTTGCAAGAATCAGGAATGTCGTAAAAATATAATTTAATAGAAAAATAAGCCAATGTATAATACATGTTACACGTAACGAAGGTTCGGTGATGAACGCAGCGGCGTTATAACATAGTTCGCGGAACTCGCTAATTAAGCTGCTCGTATCTGCGGATAAAAAGGAGGATAAATTCCAGACCTCTTTAATTAGTATCAGATATTACGCAATACAGATACTATATATTGGACAGAGGACCTAAAAGTAGAAAAAGGAGGAATAGGATATTGTACTGTGTGAGCGAATCGTGCTCCGTCTCGCGAGTGCACTATCAATACGCAGGAGTAGGTATCATTTACGAAGAATGTTCGCGTAATGGGTAGTTGCGGTCTCGCATTCGCGTTCCGTTCGAAAGTGAGCCAAGCACAGACACCGAGTAATTTTCTCCCGATGAAATTGCGTGGACCTCCGTGCCATCTAATTTGTTAAGCCAGGCGGCGGCGGCGGCAGCGGCGGCGGCAGCATTGTCGAGGGGGAATGGATCCACAAAAGCGTTCCAAGTTTCTATTTTCTTCTGAGAATACCAGAGAACGCCAGGCCCCGGTCCGCGCTTTTTTTCTCATCGTCAGAGGACTACGATTATTTCCTGCGGAAGAGGGGTTGGGATCAATAACTCTCCCTCGATGATATGTCTATTGCGAAGGCGATCGCGAACCCTCCATTAACTCACCGTCGATCGCGTGTACGTCCGACCATCTTCCCTATCTTATCCTCTTCTTCGAGATAAAAGTGATCTTGAGCAGATTGACTATGGGCGCCTCGAACGCGATGGAAATGCAGAAGGACATCAAGTACGAGGCGACGAGGTTGCCCAAGTACAGGATCAGCTTGAAAAGCAAACAAACACGCCCGTCAGATGGGAATAAAATGGAGGCTCGCTCGTCTCGTTTCGTTTCGGAGGCAAGCCGAATCTCTGCGGCGCCCAGAGTTCTTTAAACCTTGCTACTTCTTCCATCAGACTTACCACTAGGTCGTTGTGAAGATGCAACGGGCCGTCCATCTGAGTAACAGTGATCATCATGATGAGAGGGTGCACCAGGTAGGCGCAGTAAGTCAACCTCGAGAGCGGATACATCAGCCTGAGTGACAATAGGCTGTCAATCATCCTAGCGGATCCCGTGCAGCATTGAATCACGATGAAGGATACAGCCATCGCCCAGGCGGTGTGTCCGAAGGCAGCGTACGCGGAGCTCACCGGCACCGTCAAATTTCCGGGGTACAGTCCGTAAACTAGCGAGAACATCACGGCGGTGGATAGTATCCAACCGATTGCACGAGCAATCTGAAACAGTTGGAACGATCCTGAAGCGCCAGCATCTCATCTCGCTTGACGTGCACTTTCGCAGCTAAATAATAGGTACACCGCAATCGAGCGACGATCTTCTGAAAGCTATTGGACCGTTCCTCATTGTACCTAAGACCGAGGCCACTTACCAGCGGCAGCTTCAGTTTGCAGTTCGTCTTGAAGAGGACGTAGCCGGTGATGATGCCTATGAAGTAAGGGCCCGCCCTCATCCAGGGTTTGTCGTACAGCTCGTCGAACAGGGCGAACGGGTCTTGGATTCTGTGCGGGGAAGAAACGGGGAAACGGTTGCGAGATACGTAGTTGAGAAACTCGCTTAAATCACTACAATTATGAGATAACCACGAGGTGTGGTTGGGTAAAGCCAGAAGCTCGCAAGCCCAGAAGCCCATCCATCAATTACAAGTATTACGTACCTATCGGAAATTGGGTCGCCACGTTTTCCAATAGACTTTAATATCATCGAGACCGGCTCGTATTCTACAAAAAGATGTGAAAGATTTTCCTCCTCGACCAGCAGACGAGTAACCTATTCCGATAGGTCCCTGTGATATTGAACCGAGGCAACCTGGGCCCTGTTTGCGTTACGTGTAATTAAACGGGGCTTAAGGTGTTTGGCGGTTAATTTACCTGGCAACGTAGTCGTTGTAGTAGGCCACGGAGAAGGTGGTGAAACACGAGGAGACAGTCAGGACGAGCACGGCGATCGCGACCGTCTTTAAATATTTAATGGACAGCAGCAGCAAGAGTATCCCGAGAACGTAGAACTGCGTGTCGTTCGCCATGTACCAGCTCCACAGCATACACTGGAAAGTTGTTAATCGACTATTTATCGGATAATTGCATCAAGGTTCAACGAGCCCCGGCTAAGTTGGGCACGCGAATGTGTCGGAAAATATGCAAGTGACTGGATGAAAATCTGCACAAGTGTACCTACACAGTTGGATCACGCGGAACGCAGGAACCGCGCTGATAGCGACAGACAAATTCTACACGAGACTACCTATGAACGCTGCTTCTCAATTCCCGCGACGAACGCCCAAAGGTCAATCGACTCCGCGATAAATCGATCGAGCGAACGTTTCTCGCGTGAAAAGTCCCAGCGCGAGCGAGCGTCTCTTATCCAATAATTAACCGACTCCTTACGACCATCGATGAAATTGATTTTAGGATAGTTAGACACTCTGCGTTGTGCCGCCACTTCGGAACTTTCTCCGAACGATGGAATTAATTATCGGAAAACGATCGAGGCGCCCGACACCTTTGCCGCTTCCAACTTCCTGCTGGAAATTTCGTTGCGCCTGCTCCTCCGGCTGCGTCGCCCATCTTTTCATTCGATTATCTTCCCGCTCGAAGTGGGATTCGTGTTAAACGTATTTCGAGGCGACGGCGACGCGACGTTCGTTATTCTTACCATCTCCGCTCGTGGATACAGCGAGTTGAGGTAAAGGGCGTTCCTCCACCAGAAATTCTCGCAGGTCGGTTGATCGATGACTGGAATCGAGAAAACTGTCCTTGACCGAGCCTGCTTTATGGCGATCTCGTTTATTCCCAGGACAAATAGGTACGCCGGTGTCAATCTTGGCAGAGGGACAAAGGTCAGTGCTGTTATTTATGCCAGCGAGATTGGGTTTGGTATGCGAGCTGCTTTTGTCAAGACACATTTATCCGTAGGTATATTCGGCGATCCAAACAGTCCCATAGCAAAGATCGATCACCGTCCCGAGTCGAACGATCGGTCTCCCTTTTATATCGCCAACGAAAGCAGCCGCCCTTTTTCCACGTCGCTTTTAAAGTCTCGCGACGAACACGCGCTACGCTACGGGTACGCTCGTGTTTGCTCACCTGATAAATCTATAGAGCACCATGACGACAAATTTGCTGAAGCATGTCCTAAGGAAATTGTCCTTGTCGCTTTTGAAGCTTCCGGCGGATCGATAGAACAGGATCGTAACCAGCAAGCCACTGAAATCATCGTATTCGTAATATTCGTAATATTCGTAATATTCGTAATATGGCACAGTAGATTTGTCACTGCCTCGTACCTGATGAAGAAGAACGTGTCCACGGAGAACGTGGCGTTGCTGATCGTTTGGAACATGAAATTCCGCTCCGTCACCGTGCGCAGCGTCTTGTTCTCTGTAAATCGTGATAGGGAAAGTCAGCGTCTCGGAATTATCAGTGAAAGTTCGGCTTGTCACGGGGCACCGAGAGAACGGAGGTTCGATTACGGTGGATCAGGAAAACCGGTAAGTTCCGTTACATCACAATACGTTAATATGGATCACGACGAGGCGAGGGTTGCTCGTAGAAAGTGGAACGCTTTAATTGCACCTCGATGTGTACACCGGTGCAAGTGTCCGAAACACTTGTTACATGCCGTCTCCACGTACGGTGGATCTATTTCGATATTAAGCTTCATCCGTCGTTAATTACGATTCCCAGGACTACCTACAGCGACTTCGCGATTATAGTCTCATCTGATTATTAGTCTCATTATCGTTAACTGCCGCCGCAAATTGCATCCATCAAGGATTAAAGGAGTTTCAGTAGTAATCGCGGACCAAGGCTAGCTCGAAGATCGACAGATTCCACGGGTGGAAAGCCAACTTTACCTGCAATGGCAAAAACTTGGAGATAGGTGTGCACCATGACGACCCAGCCCAGCGATAGCACGCGTAGCCCGTGCAGGCAGGTCAGGCTGTCTCTGGCCGCAGGCTCGGTGCTAACGATCTTGCTTCCGTTCGTGATAGGATTGAAAGCTGTCAGACACTTGAGCCAGAATCCTGCAGGGCAAGAAAGCGAGCCGGTAAAAATCCTCCCTTTGCAGGGCAAAGGATTAATCGGAAGAGGAGGCGACCCGCTAGAATCGCTAGAATGTTCGCGAGCCTCAACCACCTTTCTTGTCTTCCTTCTTCGGGCGATCCGACAGATCTTTTTGCAGCTCCTTCCCTTTCTCGGTCGGCTCCTCGCCATTGTCCTGGCCCATCGATATTCTCCGATCCTGCTCCAGGTTTTTGTTGGAGAAATTGCTGAGCCTCTCGTTATTGTTCAACACGCTCGAGGACTCCACGTCATCGACGCTCGGCACCGTTCGATATTCATAAATGGTGGCGCCCAGCATCAGCAGAAGTATCGTTCCTCCGACTCCTCTAAAAGAATAACACGCGTCAGGTGTTCTGCGTTCCCAGTGCCGTGATCGTTTCGATAAAGTCAATATACCTAGGACACGTCTTTTATTTCCACGGTTTTAATGGAGGAACGGTTTTCTGCGACAAGTTTACGTCCGGTTTATACGGTTGGAAGTTACTATGCGGACTTAAAGCGAGCTATACGAGCGGATATTAAAACATGGAATTAATAGCAGCAACTGCTAAACCGCTCGTAAATCACAACGATACGAGAGATTTTTTCCACCGTATATTACTTTTTTACCGCCCCTTTTTCCGATGTTTCGTTGCTCGGCTTAAAATGCAATTACCCAACGTTGCTGCAGCTCTAAGAAAACTCAGATTACCTTGCCCCGGTCAATCTGAGCCGCGTATCAGAGATTGTATGTTCTTCCGTCTTGATGAAATGACGAAACAGCTGAGCTCTCAAACTTTAAACGTGTTTTATTTAAAAACTACAAAAGTCTAATCGGAATCACTTTACGAGTTCCTAGGCAATGGTAAGGTTTCTACATATTCGAGTATTTGGGGAGAATTAATCCCGAAAATGACCACCATCGAATGCAGACACCAGCGCATCCAATTAATATCTTCCGAAATTATTAACATTTCATCCGTCCTCCGTATCGGAGCCGTTCCCATTGTTACCCCTTAATAATAGCTCTGCAACCCCATAATCCAAGCATCTATCCGAAGGGATCCGACAGAAATAGGCAACTAATTTAGCATTCATTCGTTTCCCTGTCGTGTTCGCTTGATTAATCGCCCTCGAAAGATTGCACATTGACAAAGCTATTAATCATCGCCCTAATAAATCACCAGTTTGCCGCATCAAGTTATTTGCCGCGTCGATATGAATAACGACTCTACATATAGCCCTCTATAAATCGCAATTGGAAGTAATTAACGGCAAAGTAATTGTTGGGTGTGCACGGTTCTTCTGAGATGTATTTCCGCGTAAGTTTGGAAGGATGGTAAACGCCCCGAGGCCGCGGCCTTGTTGATAAATACGCGCTGTGTTCCTTGACGAGTCGTGAACAGAGTGGGGATCATGGCAAGGGTGCCGTCTCGTAACAGGTCTGTGGCCAACCAATGTCATTTACGCAGCCGAAAGTACAAATGGTACGCGTATACGAATTAAATAATATTTTATTCAATGTTTCAGTATAGAACATGAGAAGACAAAATTCGCAATATTACCTATATACAATGCTTTGGCTTTCCATGAAAAATATTAAATTCATATTTAGAAATTTTCTTCGTTAGAACTTCTAATGCGAATAATGTAAAAATAATGATAGTAATATGAATTTAATATTTTCCATGGAAAACCAAAGTATTGTACATAACAGGTATTACGTATTTTATTTTTGTACGTTCTATACTGAAACATGGAATAAAATATTATTTATGTTAAAATTCCATATGTGTGCTCATTCTTTATTATCGCGTAACAACAGGCCTTGGGAAATGTTCTACCGATCAAACGCACTGTTGCCTCCCCCTCGGGAGAACGTGAAGAAAAAATAAAACTTGTTTTTTCTCATTTTTCCAGATAAAGTTGAGTGTTGTTTAGCGGTGTTGAAGAAAGGAGCGGACACATCGCGGAGGCCTGCAGGGAAACGGGAAGCGCAGGACCTGTCAGCGCGGTCTTCGTGGTCTTCGTGGTCTTCGTGGTCTTCGTCATCCGAAGGTAGGACATTTCTTTTAGCATTACATTTACGCTGGCAAGGTTCTCAAACGGCGAAATAACCGTCATGTACATAACTCGTCAGACTTTTGTTATGCCAGCGCGTTTTATTTGCATTTCCCTTGATTGTTTCTCGCCTCGCCGCCGTTTGCAATTTGTCCTCCCGGTAAGGAGAAATGATAGGAAGAAACGCTGACGGAACGAGGAATTATGAATCTCCATAAAAGTTGAACGGGCTCGTTTGTTTCTCGGCTGAGGGCTGGGTTAGCGTCCGTTAACGGGTTGCTTACAGGCAACTGCTTCTGGGTGAAAGATCACTCGTATTCTCCTTTTCTATCCCCCGAGGCTGTAACGGCAACTCTGCAGCACAAATTTTCAATTTACCCGTAGATTGCACCGCGTAGCAAACGTCCCTCGAGGAAACCGAGGCCAGGTGAGGTCGAATCGAAGAAACCGATGCGACCCTCGCCGCATCTGCACCGCGAGCATCCTCATCCGTTAAAACATCCAAGACAAGGGCTGGTCGTTGGTCCCTCGCTATCATTTCCCGTGGTTCACGTCACGCTCGACCTCCATTAACGAATAACGAGACTCTTTCATTCTTTAATAGTCGCAAACGAAAGTCCAAGGAAGCACGGGAAGCGGAAAACTTTCCAACTAACCTTATTCATAAATTTAAATTACCTAACACCGTCTCGTCTCGGCTCGCCTGTGACCCACTCTTCACAGAATTAAGTAGGTACATATACCGTTTGCGTTCTGTTTCTTCCACTTTCGTGCAATTAAATTCCCGCGATTATGCGTGCATTTGCATTGTTGATTAGTCGCGGATCTTTTTGCATAACAGAACGCATTTCATTCAATGATCTGTTTCGCTGATGTTGCCAACTTTCACGCAACTTGTATCTCTCCACAGTCCACACTCCACATCCTTGGCCTTATGTAAATCATTTCTCAGGGACCGATCCCAACTTTCGTTTGTGAAAACGCTACTTCTCGGTACTCTTGAAAACCAGGATTCGCCGACGATTCTCTTATCGACGAGTCATTAGAATCGATCGAGCTCATCCCGCATTCGGTGGGAATGCGCGCGCGATAGAACGGCCACTTTCACGTTCTGACGCTTCAGGCTTTCGATGATCTTGCGTAATGGATTCAAGGTACACGAGCAACCGTTGCGCTTCTGTCGATACGCGTTACAGTGCATTTCCATGGGAATTGAACGCCGGAAGACAGACGAGAGACTCGTGCTTTTAAGGAAGACCGATTTTCGATCTCCGTAAAAACGTCGTAAACAAGTAGAAATCTGTCGCCGGTATCCAATCGATTCTAGACGATTCATCGAGAGCGTTACAGAGAAAGGTGCATACATCAACCTAGGCGAGTTAACTTTATTTCACAATCAAGCGATCAAGAGCTAACCCAGACCAAAAATTTCGAATAAAGAATAAAAGTAAAAAATGACTTGGGTTAGCGTTAAAGTTGAAGTTGAAACGCTGGACGAATAAAAAATTAACTTTATTCGTCGAATAATCTAAAGTTAAAGATATTTAAATAGTTTTTTATTTAGTTAATGCCGAACTGTGGAGACTGAACTCTCTACCTCGATTTGGGTACCGATCAGGTCGTCCTTGTCCTCGGAAAGCGAATAATCGATTTCTGTGAGAACTTTGACATTGAGGCGAGTCGTAGCTGATCGCGCGTACCTACGAAGCTTGCAGAGGAAGCTGAATGATCTCCAAGCGCGGCCTCCGGCTGCAATCGGGCCATTAGATTGTAACTTGCCTTGGAACCTGAGCGCGCCACTTCTTATTTTCTAGTTAATATGCATTACGTGCAAGGACGCGGGGAGGCGAGAAGTTCTACTTACAGCTCGAGCCAGACGTTAATACTGACGTAATTTGCGGTTAAAGAAAAGTAGGAAACTATAAGTTAACGCTCTCATGGGAATAGAGCCCGTATCGCGGTTGATATTTCGAAAGAAAGCAACGGAGAATCCAGCCTCACTCTGTTCGGCGAAAAGATGCTCGATCAGAAGATGGATTTTCCTCGGGCTACTTTCCGAAGGAGGAAAACAAAGAGGTGGTGCTTCCGCGGTTCCTGACCGGTTTGCATAGTTTCTCGTTTTACGGAAGGCGGCGACTTAAAGCTCTTGGCATGCAGCAGGAACTGCTCGTGAAATCTATTAAAGTTGATCGCACTGGGGCGGCCGTTCGATCTTCGACGAAGTTCCGTGGAAGCACGTCTATGCCTGGCATCGCGACATTCTTCCATATTTAATCCGATTCGTGCAGAATTTATATCCCAGCCGCGCCGCTTAGAGGCTTTGTACATCCTGCCCGATTTTTGCGGGCAACCATCTTTATTACGAACCAGCTCCGATCGTTACTTGCACGGGCGTCATGCGAACTATGTATGTAGGTATATCTGGCGGTTCATTTTGATTACCAAACCCTCGCTTTCCCTCGATCGTTCCTCGTACCGATCACATAACCGTATTTATTGCGTTTTAATTCGCCCCGCCACAGCAGGGTAAAGATATGGCAGTGAAAATATATGTTCTACATTCCTTTTGGGAATCAACGGAACAATCGTTCGAAAAAGAAGTTGCTTCGGCAGACTTTCCATTTAGCTCGTTGCAATGGTAACGACGAGCCTTGGTTGCGTGGTGCAATCCGCGATCAATCGGCTTTTGCAAAAACCGTGCTACCATCGCCACCAGCATGGTGAACTATGAATAGCGAGTTGCGCAAGTAGATCGGTAATCTGCGTCTAGCAATTTTTTCGGTAGAACTCGACGCAACCGTCGCGTCGTGCCTCGCTTTGATGCAACCGTGACGAGTATTGCACAATGTTTCGGGGCGTGTTTGATGGTCTAAATCGTTCTTTTCCTCTGACTGGACGAAAGTGGAGCGAGAGTGGCAATAACGAATTCGTTGCGTCGCGCGTTGCAGCGACCTCGTTCGCGAGAAATCGCTAGGCGATAAGATACGGTTCTGGAAATTCTTCAGTCTGTTGCACGGGGAAGACGCGTCCGGCGCCGTGCCTCAGCGCTTACGTAAACGCGGCAATCTGGTCTCGGAGGAAAGTGCAGAAAGTGTGTTACGCACGTGACCGGCCATTACGTTCGTGTGCGTGCCGTGACAGTGAATCTATCAAATTCCAATTTAGTCCGTCGAGCTGATTACCGACTGATAGTAGAAATTAAATTCCCTCGTGGGGAACGAGGCTGGCTGGGAACTTTCAACAGTTTCAACAGTTTCAACAGTTTCAACGTCATCCTGCGATATAAAATGGGTGACCGTTAATGCACTTTCCTCCGATCCCACATCTCGGGATCAAGCCGACAGGGAGACTTTTTCTTATATAAGCTACACGCTGAACGATTGCAGCGTTTGTACGAATTAACCGGTTCACCGAGAATCTTAACAGAAAATTACATGGACGGACGTAGGAGCTGCGCTGTGCTTCTTTGGCCAAGTGAATGTAACCGTTGCGCAAAATCCGGTCGTGTAACTGTAGATACACAAGTAATGACTCCAATTTCGTGCATCGTCAAATTCAATCCAATCGGGGATCATTAGCTGAAATAAGTCACAACTTTACACGCATCGGTCTCGTGCGTGAAGATTCCGGCCAATGAACGCTGTGTATCCTGGATAGGTGTCACTTGGAATCATCGTTGACACTGTTATGCAATGCTATAGACTCAAGTTGTGCAGCGCACTGCTGAATTAGCACCGTTTCTTCTCGAATCGGCCACGGTGGCACTTTCATCCGAGGGAAATTTATTTCTAAAACTCTTAGCACTGTTAAAAGTTTCCTCTGTGCGTCACTGCTATATGCATATCGAGAAGAACGTACAGCAGTCTTTGTCGTAAACGTGATTTAAGGGTAAAGGGTCGGTCTACCTTCCGGCACAAAGGCGAATAAGGGGAATGGAAGATTTGGGCTCCTCGACCTCGTCTTGTTCGTTTTCTGACGCGATAGCCGTTTCAGCAGAGTGGATCGAACAAGTGCAAGCGGAACAAAGACTCGCGACACTGCTTTTACCTTGGAAAACGATCCGAGGACTATCACGGTACAAGTCGATCTTTCACCGATTCTGCTGGAGTCACGGAAAGAGATCGAGTGCAGGGTTGTTAGCAGGCGAAGCACGGTGGAAAATTTAGTCAGCATAGCTGATTTAGGGGCAACCGGGAGGGAAAAAAGTTTTTGCATTACTTACGAGAGGACGTACAGCTTGGGATCGAGCCAAGGGCTGTAATTGCTGGAAGGCACAGGTTTCACCGCGCCGATATGTATCTTTGGGCCGGTCGATCGATAGGTCGAATTCCCTTCTAGTTCAACTCGATCCGCGCTGGCTCTTAGCATCGAGGTCAGCGATGTCTGGTCGCACGTAGCTGGCATACAGAGGCCCAAAAACACCCGCGCCTGAAAGCAAAATTGAATTTTTAGCGGTAATAATAATTCGATCATCCAGGGAAATTTAACACCGAGAAGGGGTTGTTAACTCTCTGCCTCTCGAGCTCCCTTCCTTCCACGACTTTTAACTTTCGGAGTGCTTTTTAAAATTCATTTCCCTTCGCGATTCCCGATTCTTCCCAGCACGCTTGTCTCAACCACTTCTGCCACTTTTCCGCGGCAAGGTTTTACACCCACCCAATCGCCGGGAAAGTCGTGCCGCGGCTTCAAACTCGCTCGTAAGCTGGATACCCGCCCCGATAATCTCCCTCAGTTCAAAGGATTCGTGTTCGTCCGGGAAAACTGCGGAACCGGCTCTGTCCGAGGTATTGTAAAGGATTTATTTAAAAGGCAGACAGTCGATCGTGTTTATCGCCCCGGGCGACATTGGGGAACCATTAATTCGTGGACGCTGCACACCAGATGCATCCGTTTCCCCGTGCTATCTTCTCATTCAGGCCACTGCGAACCGCGGCGGTGCTGTTTCCCGCTGATCGCGGGATATAAAGCACCCCGTAATCTGGTTAGCCCGAATACTAAAACTTACGTTCTTAGCTGTTGCGAAACTCTCCAAGTACCCCGAACGAAATTAAAACCACGTCGCATTATGTCGGCTGAAATATTAACATCTCCGATGCTTTGTTGGATACGGCGAAAGCCGTTATCAGCTCGACAAATTTCTTCCACCGACCGCCGCCTAAGATTAATTAATCACCGACTAATTCTGTCCAACAGACAAACGATCCGTCACGCGTCCGGGCGCCTCGTGCCTCGTGTAATTCAGGCCCGTGCGTTTAATTAATCCTCGTGATAATTCATTCACCGTAGCAGCTATCGCAGAGTTCGGTGCTTGGAAACCGCCGACTGCGATGTGGATTAATTAAAACGATTGCCATCGCGTTATTACGAGACTCTGTCACCGCACGGAAGAGTCCCCGGAGGGAAAAAAGCAGGGGAGATGGGGAAAAATAGGGAAAATGGAGCGTAACGGAGTCGTAGAATCGGTTAAAGGACGGGACAAGCATACTCACGGAAAATTCAATCTCCTTTGGCAGAGTCAAATACATCTTGGCTACATGGAACTGTAGGGGATAAGGCGGTCTGTCGATTCTTGGCTGAGCTTTTCCATCGGTTGCGTTCAGCTCCTTGCAAAGGGTGCTCGAGCCCAGCCAGAACTCGTTGCCGAAATAGAATTGCGAGGAGTAACGGCCACTCGCGTCGGACACTGTAAAAAAGAAGCTGTCATTTAGGCAGGTAAAGAGGAAGAGCAGACGTCCTGATATTCGCCCGGTCTTCCTGCTTGCGCAAAATCTTCGTAGCCGCAACTTTCGAGGGTCGGGTTACACGACCGCGTTCGAAAGGTTCATTGCCAGTTACGTAAACTGCTGGCTGGTGATCACGGGAGTGGAGAAAGTGCGGTCGTCCGTCGAGGAGCAAAACAACGAGCGTGCTGCGGGATGCAACTCCGCTCCTTCGACACAGTTTCGCACGAATCTCGGATCATCCAAAACAATGTCGTTCTGGAGCACCGAGCCGAGCATGCCGAATCTCTGCTCTAACCTCCCGGCCGCTGCTGTCCAAACAGTCCAATCGATGGAGTTTCGCGCGAGGGAATCGACCCGCGGTCTACTAAAACGCGCAATCAATGGAACGTGACGCGCATTCGAAACGGTAACCAGCTCGCGTGAAATAAGGCAACAGGCGGGATTATGACTGACGTAACACCTTGCGCGCATCTAATCCGACTGTGCACGGCTGAAAGAGTAATTTCATGCTAATTTACATTTCAGCGTTTCAGCGTTTCAGCGTTTCAGCGTTTAGCTCTCGAGTTGCTTGGCATTTTAGGCGCTCAGCCGCGGGGATACATTTATCGCTGGACTAGTTTCAGCCGAACAACAAGAATTTCCGAATACGTATCATGTAATTTCTGAAGGGCCGCTCGTGTCGTTACACTTCTGCCCCCGAACAATACGCGTTGCTCCAATTCCATTAACACGTTAAGTTCCCATTTTCTACTATCGCGCGAAATGCGCGCCCCACGCAAACGGCACAATACAGCGAACACATATTGTGTTTGCGCAACGCCTCGGTTATTCTACCGATCAGCGCCAGCGGCCAACGCTGGCCAACTTTTAACCTTTAGAGGACCTGGAATTTTCCATTAAAATTCTACATCTTTTTTGCTTGAAATTTATGCATATATACACCCAAATGCACATTAAATAGTTGCCCACCTTGGGCCACCATAGAGGCCACCCCTCTCTAAAGGTTAATCAATATCCGGCACAGAGTTATTAAATGTCACGCATCCTGTCAGCGCAGTTACACGTGTCGCTTATTCTTTTACGTCCATCCGGTCGTCGCGTTTATTCGCCGGGATATTTTACGATCCTTCTTTCGTCGGAGACGGTTTACGCCGCCAACGATGTGCATTCGCTAGAAAGGCAAACGTCGCGTGCGGTTTGGCCGCCATCGGGCGCGGGAGATTTCGCTTGTTGTTGGCGCACGATGACATCGTCAGCGTCGATAATCCGCTGGCTGGTCGCTGTCGGAAATCATCGTAAATCTGGAAAACCCGTGAAAGCCGATTTGGCTCGGCGCTACAACCGCAGGTCTGATCGATGCGCCGCGCCGCGCCGCGCCGCGGCCGTCCGTGCTTTTCGCGATTCCAGCCCCGATTCGTGCCCGACAATGCTGATTTATGAGCGGAGGGCATAAACGCGGGAACACTCTGACTCCTCGAGAGAAACGACCCTTTTCGCTTTCCACTGTAGTTTATCTTTAAGATATCGACTCGAGATCACCGAGATAAGCGGACATTACGAAACGGGTCGCGTTCGGTATTCGCGTAGGCATCCCGGTAAATGAAATTATATAAAGCGCCGCAAGTTCCGCGATATAGAAAGCAGTTACATCCGTAATGGGTCCTGAATTATTCCGCGGGTGAATGCCACGGCTCGCGTGGACGAGATAATTGCGTAAGCACGTGGGTGGCGTTCGCTGCGATTCGGTGCAGCGAGCCACCGAATTTCGGTCTACCTCGACGCACGCCAACCCTCGGAAAAGTTAAGGTAACGAGATCTTCTCCGGGTTTGGTCCAGCCACGCGCTGGCTTCATGAAAATTTACAGCTCCTACGTGTCGGCTAACCCTCTTGTGATTTACGGCAACAACTCTTACATCCTTAATGCGAGACCTAAATTTCTCACCGACTTGTGCCAAAGTAGCGTTATAATCTGCTCGCGCAGCTTCGCTTTTTCCACTCTCTCGCGCTACAAGAATCCCAGGATTGCTTTAGCTGCCGCCGTAATCCGCTTTAATTGCGTTCCCCGGACGACGAAGCCAAAGGGGAGCGACGAGGCCCGGGCGTCTAGCTATTATGAAGCTGTAAATCGTGGTTTCGCAAAGTAATAGCGTATTTGGCAACCGAGCGTGCTAATGACACAGCTCCGAGGGACCCGGTGGCTCGCGAATTCGCTTAGGGCGGCGTGGGGCGATAGGCGTTTAACGGCTCGTCGAAGGCGAGAAACACACGGCACTTAAAGGTTCTGCAACACGCGACACGCGACACGCGACACGCGTCGCTATTAATCCCGTAATGACGGGTGTTCGCAGAAGCAGGAAGACGCGAGCGACACACCATTTCCTGATCATTTTCCGATGGTATTCGGGTCGGGTTCGTTTTACTTACTCTTAGCAGCCCACAGCTTTCCATCTTTGAGGGACTTCAAGAAGAGCTCCAGGTCTCTCCTGCAACCGTCCTCGAGCTTTCCGGGTACTCTGGCCCACTTGAGGGGATCGTAAAGATCCGCCAACCATTGGATACTGTTCGCCGTTTTCTCGAGCTTCTTGCTCATGAAATCTACGTCGAGCTCCTCGCGCCTCTCCTCCTGATTCTCTTCCAACACCTTTTGGTGCTTCTGCCAATCGAGTTCAGAGTTGTTCTTGCTGAATCCAATTAAGGGCGTCCGTTCCGTGGGCGGTTCTTTCTCGCCCTCGTAATCGGTCAGATTCGAGCTAGGCGTATGGGTCGGGGTCGACGAATTTCCACGCGGCTTTCCGAGCCTCAGGATGTTGGACTCGTTCTTGGAAATGGTCGTGTGAACGGAACAGCTCAGAGCCAGTAGCAGGTACGCTGGGAAAAGCGTCATTTTCGATAGGGTAACTCGGTCGTCTCGTCTTGAGGTTTGCTTGACACGCGGCAGGCTCGATGGCTGAACTTCTCTGAAAACTGTTCACGGTCAATTCATCGATTTCCCTCGATCAAGCTACTGGATGCCATGTTGAAGCACGTCGTTGACCCAAGTTCCTTCTCCGATTACTCAGATGTCCAGACTGTCGAACATGCTTGAGCGCGGTACCTACGCTGATCGTTGGCGCGAGCGTGTTCGTAACCACGCGGTTCCAACTTCTTTACGACTCTGGAACGAGACTCACTTTCCTCTTTCACTGGTCACTACTCGGATCGTAATTGCCGCGTAAATAGCTGGCTACCGAAGTTCACGATTTGTAGCTGGACGTCGGCTGCCTTGAACGATTCCTTTGTCCGATAACCAGGACAGTCGAAGTGACGAAACGGTATAACGCGTATCACCGGTCAATTCCTAGGTAACGTGTACTGATCGCGCGGTGGAAACGAGAGTGAAGCACGTCCTGGGAGGAGGACAAAGGTGTCCGCAGTCCGCACACACGGGGCTAAGAATCACGCACTGAATGAAGCGAATCGAGTTAGCAGTCGCGTTCACCCGTGGACAGCGGTCCCCCTTTCTCTTCACGATGCACTTTACCGCGGTAAATATGTTTCCTTCTTCTGCCCCCGAACGTTGTCGCGGCTTGCCTGCCTCTCTGTAAATCCCAGCAGTCGTGGCAACACAAGTCTCTCTCTATTAGGCAAATTCGTTGCTCGGTTTTATGGTCCAAGGGAAAACATCTCTCAGTCTTTAACCATGTAGAATTTTCGCGTGAAGCCCAATTGCCGATTTATTCGCAAACTGCGTACTGCGTAGTTCACTCGGCTTGCTCAATGATAAGTACTTACGAGTCTGCGAGATCTGCCGATTGCTCCTCCAGAATTACATGCTACAATCAACGTGCCAATTAATCGTCCCTCCCCATCCTCCAGCAAATCATATTTACTTTTTGCAAGAGTCATCAGCATTCTTTGGTACCGATAGTCCGTATAGTTATTGGAGAAGGTTATTATCGACCTCTATCGGCCACAATTTACGGAATCACGTGAAAGTTTCTTAAGCTATAGCTCGCTAATGCCACGTATAAATGTAGGCGCTTTTTCATGGTTAACAATGTTTGTAGAAAGCGAAGGGTATATTATGGTAAATTATTGCTCGTTACTACTTAATTTCTTCTGCAATATTCTCCGTCTGAAAGAGGCTGTGTACATCCTAAAGATTGTTGAAGCATGACTCAATGCATGTTCCATAAATTTCATCCAACCACGGTGTCTGGCACCTAGCACGGTAATGCCAGAAGAAGAATATCTGGAAGGACACGGTTCGGTTACTTCTCCCCGAGACGCGATTCCTAGAAGAAACGACGAGAAATACAACCACCTTCGGTCAACTTTTCTCCGTGCTTTATTCCACGTCTCGCTTCGTTACGATCGACCAAATTTGGATCACAGTCGTAAGAAGTTGAACTGCAACGCGTCTCTTTTTCTCCCCTCGAAGTGCCTTGATGACCGCGGAAAAAGTCGCGGCTCTTTTGGCTTTCGATTATTCGAAAGGTGGTCGCGGCGCAAAAACAAGCAACTCGCATTTGCATTTGGAAAAGGTGATAAAAAGAAAGAGGTCAGCTTTTCACGGTGCAAATATTTCACCGGCTGGTGACCTTTCTTCCTCTCCAGCGTTTTCACCGTGGAATACACGGTGACATTTTACTGTCCGCTTTTCGCTAGATAAACGATGTACCGTTGGCGCGAAATTCCGCAAAAACCCAGCAAAGCCACGGTAAGGGGGGCGCGTGCGCGGCCCGCGTTTTTCGCGCGGGCATTCGGCGGATCAGCGTGCCACCTGTTTCCCCTCGATTCCACCGTGAAACGATTGAATTAAGACAGTCGCAAATGGTGCATCGACCCTTTTCCTTCCACAAACAGCAGAAAACCATTTTCTCGAGTGTCCTCCAGCATCATGTCCAGCAGCAATGTCAACGAATCAAACGTTGATAAGGCTCGGATTCTTCTTGCTAAAAATACGTTCCTTATTGAGCCCGGATTTCTTCGAATCGTGAGAGAAAATTAATCCAAGTAGGTATCCTATCGAAATATCATCGAAACTTGCGTCGAACAATAATTACGCGCGCTAGAGCCCTTCGATGCGGCTCGTTAACGCCAGTTAGATCATCGGGTCGCTGGGTATGGCTGTCGCGCATTTTCACTTTTATTCATGGTTTACGTAACGGCAAGAGCGGCCGTAAAACCGCCGCCAGCGTGGCTCGGCGCGTGCTCTCACCCAGGCCTCATCTTTCTTCGTTACGTTCCTCGAGAAGCTCGAAAGTTTCACCGAATTTCTCTGGCCGTCCCGTGGCTTCTTTATCCTCATCTTCCGTCCCCCCCGCGATCGGTTCTCCCGCTCTTGCCACGGAAACTGCCTCTCGAATGGGTCCGGTTATCCGTTGCGCAACCGAGCTTTCTACGTGGTCGCTTGCACACGCGCGTAACGCGCGAGGTACGACCGGTATTTCGCACGGGGAACCGGCAGCTGGACGTCCAAGGCACCGCTGCTTTATTGGCTCCGAAACGGCGAGAAAGCAATTTACCCTCGATTCGAATTGACGTCACTTGGACGACGGGGGCCACGGCTTCGCGGCAAATACCGTTTTAATGCTCGAGGACCGGGGTGACAGTTCCGCTGGCTGTCCTGTACAGATTCTTCTTGGAGAGGATCGAGTTTGTCGTGACGTCCGTGGACGACGAACGACGAGGAACAAAGTTTTGGTCGAGGATCGAGCGGCACGGCACGATTGCGAAACACGCGCTACACCGTGTGTGCAGGTCCACTGAGTGGCATCGAGATGAATGTGCGATGTAACTTTGATGGATATAATTCGCTCTATCAGATGAAGCGCCATTTCTCTGTCAGCCAACTTTATTTAGGCAAATGCCGCGATAGGCGGGTGCAGCCTGGCGATTCTCCTGCATATTTAAATCACGCGTAACAGGGAATCGATGGGGCTTGAAGACCACCCGAGGAACATCGTAAATAACGCTCGCTCTGCAAGCCAAACCGTGCATGAAACATTTTTCTCTCTAAAACGATTGGGGGTACCTTGGCTGGACGCGATTCCACAGTAAACTGTAAAGTATGGTAGAAAAACGACGTCGAGCGTGTTTTCCAAGCGACTTGCTTTCCCTCCAGCAGATATTAGAATGTCGTGGAAGTATGGGCGATGGGGTTGCAAGGATTTCATCAACGATTTATCGGAGAGAATCGCTTAGAAATCGGAGGACAGATCTGTTACGAGAGGACAGAGTGCGAAATCTGTGCGCACATATCGGCGCTCGCACGCGGAAGTGAAAGCGAAGGTATCGACGGAAAAGCGATTTCTATTGCGATTTCCAAATGTCTCTGTTTCCTTGCCGCCGAGTAACGAGTTTCTCTTCGCAGAGATCGGCTCTCTAGACATGAACACGAACCCCGAATATCACCTCTACCCTACAGTCGATAAGGCGGCTGCCGCTTCGGTAGTTACCCAACGCGTTGAAAGTTACTCCGAGTACGTAGTACTTCGCGTTACTGCTTCGTGGCGCTCCCAAACGATGCCCCGTTTTTTTAAAATCGCCAAATACTTGCGCTATACATGTTACATTATGTGATTAACGTAGGTATAGATACATGGTAAGTCTTTATTACTTTCACCAAGCACTGGACGTTTGTAAGTTTATCTCTTAGTCTAGTCGAATCGTTATCTAGTCTGAATCATTCATCGTGTTAGTTTGTAGTCACCTTAGGGTTTGCAATTATCTGCTATCATTAGAAAAATCAAGTTCTATATATAGAACTAGTGTCTGATTCTTCTGCTGCATTTGAGAAAGTCTCTTTCAAGTCAGGATGGCCGAGCGGTCTAAGGCGCTGCGTTCAGGTCGCAGTCCACTCTGTGGGCGTGGGTTCGAATCCCACTTCTGACAATATCTTTTTTTTTCGCTCAAAAATTATGTTGCGATCATGCGTGCTTTACTAACAATACGGGTCGTATCGATATCACAATTTTTCGACTGCTTTCGAAGTTTCGATGACGGCTTAGGTCACTTCCCAATAGAAATTATTAAGCTCGCCGATCTAACGTGAAATTAGAAATTAGTCCCAGTTGTTAATCTGTTGGGACGAACGATTGGGAACCCTGTTATCGGCGCTTTCCCACGCGACGGGAAAATTGTCTGGAAGAGTGATCGGTGGCCGAAGAGGCTGGACGATTCGATCGAACGCTATCGCTAACATGAGCATTGAACGGGGTAATTAGTTTGGAGCGCGCGGGAACAAGCGCGGAAGAAATGAGTTTGCGTATATTGCGGCGACGCGGCGATGGCTAACGGTAATGAACGCCAAGGCTGTCCATTCACGGGCTCCAGTCAAGTTCAAGATCTCGAAGGTGTAACGAGCCAGAGAAGAAGGAGGACGAGGCGTGCGTAGGACGACCACTGACCGAAATAACTCGAGAACTCGAAAATAACCGGCCCCCGAGGCCTGGTCCCGGTGACATAAGCGAGTTTATAGTGTTTGCACGCGAGTCGCGTCGAACCGTGGCCATAATCGCCGATGAGCTCATTATCGGACCGAGCGGTCCCTGGTTTCGTGACGGTGCAGAAAGCATTTGGGTCAACTGCGAGTCCACGCTAAAGGCCTGATTGCTCGGGCAATTCTTTATTTGCCTGTTCGAACATAACGTAACGCATGCTCGTCTATAATAATGTCGAGCAATTCACGTTCCGTTGCCTCGTCGACTTCCTCGGCCCTCGCGTATCGAGGATCGCCAGCTACCGTGGAGTTCAATCATCCAACTATGATCCTAATCAATTTATGAATGAAGGGGAACAACCTGGATCAATTAAATGTAATAGTAACAGCCAGGACTTTTTGCTTTGCCACGAATAGAGAACTAGTCCGGTCGAGTGACATAAGCAACTTTGCGCGTGAATCGCTGAGACATGCGTGCATAAGCAAGATTTATGCTCGGTCACGCAATTACTGTTTCTTTGACTGCGATTCTATAAGAGTCGAAGCTCCCCTCTGCGGGCTCGGAGCGCGAGCGTCTCTAGACTCTTCTGTGCTTTGTTAGGTACATACCATTCCTCTCGTGTTAGCCGCATATTTTCGGATTCATCGGCAGTCCGTAGGGTGTTCTTATCTAGGACTCGCATCCTCGTTCGGAGCATTTATCGCGCTAAATTATTCATGTCGTCGCGGTTTAGACGGTTTTCAATAACAAGCGGCGGAGGACCTACTTCCTAGGCGCGAATGCGGCTCGTGCAGCCGCTGAATACGCGTAATTAATATTCTTCGTCGGCGGTGGTGCGTTGTAAACGGTCAACCAGGTTACCAGGATATCGGTCAGGTATTCGAGCCGGTCGCAAGTGGGTTTAAAGTAAGACGCGGACCTGTCTGCAGCGAAATCGACCGACAATCCCTCGCCATTCCGCAGACACGAACAGATTCATAATGTTTCAGAGGCGAGAAGGTTGCGTGGACATTAAAGCGTAGCTCTGCCTTCGTGGCTTATACTTTCGAGATGCCCACAACCTGTAATCCCCAGCTTCCTCCAGTTATCGCCTGGTCAAGTCCTGTGATTATCCAGCGGGTAGCTGAAACACCGTAGTTAGCTGTGTCGCTGGTAATGCCAGTTGCTCCTCGGGAACGTCGGGTTTTCGTGACCGATACCACGGGACCTCTTATCCCTCGCCATCGGCTACCACTCTGCCCGTAAACGGGGACGGTTGAATTCCTATTCGCGAGAATCACGGGGGAATGGAGTATCGACCCTGCTCTATCGCGTGCCGTGTAGGGAAAATGCGGCTGCGTTCCGCCTGATTGAGACACTACCAGTGGCCTTATCTTACCACTTGGCTCGCGGAGCTGAGGCTCCGTGACGATAGATCAATGACTCGAAGCATATGCTATCATCTCGTCAACTCGTCGGCTCATCATCTTCCATTGTCCTGGAATAAATTGATCGCCGCGCAACATTGTTCCAACCCACCTTCCTCCTACTCACCTGCGAGCATCCGTTTGATCGTGGGAACCGCTGTTCCTTAACACTCGTAGCTGCGAGCTTCTATTGGATTGAGCAACGGCTGGACGCGGTATCTAATCCTCGTCCACGCGCAACGGTAAACCCCGCAGGTTGCAGAATTCAAATTGATACAGGCGGTCGGCGAGGAACGTGCAAGTTTCGCGGAGGTCAGGCACGGCTGGTTCCCCCGCGAAGGAGGTATTTAATCGGACGCAGGACGCGTTGCTCGATCCTCCGCCTGCACGTAGCGACGCGGCGGAAAGTACTTAAGTAGGTCCCCTGAAAACGGATCCTCGATACCGAAAGATCGAGCACGATCCGGTGGGTAGCACGCGAGTGTGCCTCCATGGACCGCTATCTTGCTCGTCTTGCTCGTCTTGCTCGTCTTGCTCGTGTGTAGCGGCTGCCATATGGTCTTGGACTCGCGCGACCAATGTGCCATTTAATCCAGTCCTTGCACCTTCTACCTATCTGGCATCTCCGCTGCTTCGATCTCTACATTCGCCGATTCGCCGATTCGCCCTTCGTGTAACCATCCCCGTTCCGCTGCAAGTACCGAACAAACTCGGAGAACTCGGGACCATTACCCGCGACGTTCCGCAAACTTGTCGCTCGTCCACTTCTCATCTATAACGCGCGCACGGCTGTGTAACTCTTAATGGAAGCCAAGTTTCGCTTCCTTTCCGCGGCGACACACGGTGCTCGTGCTCGATTCGTCGGGCTGTTGGCTAACAGGAGAACCTGGTTCCAACCTGGTCCAGCGGAAAAACTTTGGGGAATTCCTCTGCAACGCGGAACGCCGCGAAGAACATGCTTCGCCGAGGATTTATCGAAATTGGGTTGCAGCGGTGGCGGGAGTGAGCGGTGCACCGCTACCACCGCGGCAGATGCTGCGAATCCGCGGGATTCTGCAGAGTCATGCGCTCGCAGCGTGTAAACAATCCGCGTTTAGAGGTATCGCGCATCAATCTTGATCCCCGGAACGCTGCACCGCGACGTCCACCGTTGTTAACAATAAATTCACTGTTTATGCGGCCCCTGGTGTAACAAGTTTCCATCGAGACGCGGCCTCGGACGTGGCTATGCAAGCAGCCATATGTTGCTTGTCATCCCGCGTAATAATAGCGGCTCCGAGGCCACGAAAAATCCTCGGGCTTTCCGTGCGAGGGTAAACGCCAGCGGAACGATAGAAGCTGGTTGACTGTCGACGATCGAACGAAACTAAGTAGTGTGAACTGGTGGTCGAGCTGCTGGAAGAATCCAAGAATCAAAGGGGCGCGTTTATTAAGCCGTGAAGTTGAACGATCGAGAGAGAGATAGGGCCGCGAGGCGTGTAGATCGTGCAGCTTAGAAGCGCATCGCGGCTGGTTTACACGACGCTGGAATTAATTGGACCAGGCGAGCCGATAATACGAGCGAGCAGCCAGACCCGGCGATTCGAAACGGAACAATGCCGCCTACGCTTTTGTGTGCTAATCGGATCGCGCCAACAGTCCTCGCGGTCCCCGATCTCTTCTTCATCGTTTTATTGCCGCATTGTTCGACTAGCTCGGCCTATCGACGCTGCCCTCGCGACTCGCTCGTGCGGCTGACTCGTTGGCACGTTACGCGCCGATCTCACTCGCCGCTGGAGTATTCGCCGACACGGTCAAGGTGCTTGTAGCACCGTCCGTGGCGATCCTACAAATTCGCGGCTGGCCGGTACCAGCTGACCGGCATGTCGTCGATCAAACGGTGCACGGGATTTTTCGCGGGAGGATCGGGTCCCGATTTTTGTCCCCCGTCGCTTGTTTAACTGTTAGCGCCATGGAAGTCATGGAACAGTTATCTCTACAGCCTAAGCCGCGTCGCGAATATCGAACGCGGATGTGAAACCAGCGCAATTCAGATTGCGATAGCTAAACAGCACGGAGATAATGGTGCACAACGATCGTGAAATTCGGTCGATTTAGAAGCGACTTGGGTCGAGGCGGAGGATTTAAGAAAAAAGGCCTTCGTGGCCCATTTTTTTTTTTTCGAGAAAATGAAGAAGTAGCTAACAAGAAACGAGCCAAGTGTAAAAGTACGGAAAAGATATAGTGTTTGGATAAAATCATAATTTTTTAAAAAGATGAGTAGTAGGGTAGGGTAGTAGTTTTGGGTAGGTGCTCAGGTGGTAACTGCTCATCGGCCGTCCGCTAAATCCGCCACTGTGCGTTAGGTGTAACGATAAGTTGCGTGGAGAAGCAAAGCTCGTAGAGCGCCGCTGCTACATACCATCTCGTTTTACGAGATGCTGGGCCCAGCGATTGAAAATGATGCGACGCTCGCGAATTATTCGTCGCGCTCGCAACACCGCCATCGGTGATTAGCAAACCGGCTGGGACTTGAATGATACCGCGTTCACGGGTATTTATCCGGCAACGTTAATTGCCATTCCTGCTGACGTAAATATCGGCTGGTCGAAAGCTAACGACCCGTTACGTCGGTACTCGCAGCGAATAAACACGCCGCGATTTTTCGATCCGATCGGTGTTTCCGCGACGAAACGGATATCATTGCACGGCTGGTAAACATCGGAATTAATAACGGTAATAACGAGCAATAAAAGTAACGGGATCCCTGGAACAGCCGCCCGGATGAAATGATTCTAAGCTGGAAGCATCGCCGATTGGATACGGCCTCTCGATACACGCGGTACGAGCCACTCGATCTCTATCTGTGCGGAAGCTTCTCCGGTGTACCGATCTGTTTAATTTCTCGAAACGGCTAATTTCGCGATGTTTTCGATTGTTCGAGCAGGAGGCAGCGCGCAACCAGCCGAACAATCTAGCCTGCGCAGCGATTCCGCAAAAACCATTACTTTATCCTCGAATACTGGCCGCCGACCGCGTGTACGATTACCCAGCAAATTGGTCGTGGGAATGCGCTCTAAACGGCCGGCTTTCGATTACCAGTCGCGCAGGATTGAATCGTACGATGGATAATTGAGTTAATTAATTTTTCCTCCCCTACGCGGCGATCCCGGAGCGCGATAGCCTGCTACTTGTTGCATGCAGCATCGTTCCGTGCTCGACCACGCGTTCCGAGGGGCTTAATCCCGGGCGTGAAACAAGAAGGGATCGTCCTGCAACGAATGCTCGCTGAAGATTCATTGTAATCCAGTTGAACCTGTTGCAGGACGCCTTTGGAATCGTTACAAATTCACAGACCGCTCGTAAACCGGAACGATCGAGTCGACGGGGCGGTAATCGCTGGCCAAGGGACGTTGCCCCAATAACGCGCACGTAACGCCCTCGATCCATAAAGATCGAACAAGCAGACCGGTCGTAACAGCGATCGTCTCGAGAAAAACGTCCGCCGGCTGCTCGAATCTAAATATAAACCGGCGATAAACGTCGCCGTAAGGGCATAAGGAGAGGAGAGTTGCATCGTGGCCGCCACTCCCGGCCGTGCTTCGCGAAATTCCTGTTCCAATTCTTCGCCGATCTCGGGACAAAGATGCGAGGGAGTCCAGCCACGAGCTGGCATTCTCACGCAAGCCGTGGAAAAACGCGAAAAACGCGAAAAACGCGAAAAACGCGAAAATGGCGGAAACCGTGCCGCAAAATCGTGCTCGTCGGCTCGAAACGACTGGCCCATATTCGACCGACTTTCGAACGATCGTACAGTTATCTGTACGCAGCTTACACGCACCGTCGGCGTCGGTCCGTTCTTTCAACCGATCACCGAGATTCTTCGAGTCTCGTAAAACCCGCGGCGGACAGCTGGTCCGCGGCAACGGTTCCCTCGTTCTCGTCGCGCCTCTCCGATAGACGGTATTCGGATCTTTTCCACTTCCTACGTTTTGGAAACGGTACCGTTATCATCGATGGCGTCTTGCCGACTGTCGCCCGTCGCCGCATTCTCAATCTTCAGTGTCCCTTATTATGTACTAACTACTTTTTTCTGACGAGCCTGCATCGTTGCACGACAAGATCGCGGCACGATCTCTGGCAAAAGTAGTGGGTGGTCGAGAGCGTCGCGTCGCCTATATAGTGAAACCGCGTCACGCGAACGCGCGAGGCAGTTCCGCGAAAACTCCACGAGCATTCCGCCTGGAATTTCGTATTCAGATTGAGACACGGACGCTTGAAAGTGCATCGGACGTGTCCGGGTCCCGTTACTCGTCGACGACCCCCTTGGAGCCCATCTTTCGATTTCATAGGCAGTGGTGTCGCTTTATGAAAGCACTTAACACGGTGCAGGAAATCTAACCACGCAAAGGAATTACGTGACGGCTCTTCCACGCGTACAGTTTCTGCAAATTTGTGGATAACACCTCTTCCCATGGACGGGTATTCTAATTGTTGGCCCGCGACACGTAGCGCGCGGCTGGTACCCTACTACCTTTTCATCCTGAAGACATTCTACGCGGCTCCGGGACAACGTGCCAACGAGCATTCAGAACCGCGCGAACGACTCACTGCTACCGCCATTTTTCCCCCTCGGCCATCTGGGCTACGTGAGAAAACTCAAACTGTTCCCCGTTTGCGTGACATAACTGCGACTGGAGACACGAGCGTAGGTACGCCGAGCAAGTATGCTTGCATTTCAAATGTTGGCGATGGCAAGTCAGTTTTGTAGGAATAGACTTTGTTTTGTAATTCCTATATGTTCGGGAGCCTCGGATGACGGGACTCGAATCCACGATCTTCATGTCCTTCGTGCTACTGGTCAGCCGCCCCTCCGAGGTCTCTTCTAGGGGTTTCTGATCCCACAGTTTTCATCAATGATACTATTCCCACGTGTCCGTTCTCTATTTCCCTTTTGCCCGTTAATTTAGCGTCTTTATGGTTTGTCTTGTAGGGTGACTGTACCTAATATCGCCAGGCAAAAGTTAAATCGCTGTCGATTGAATAATAATTGATATTTTTCCATGCAGTTCGTTTCAAAGTAAAGAGAAATTATTCATCTTTCATGTAGCATACGTTAGAATCGTTGAAACCTACAAATTGTTAATTAGGACTCAAAAAACGTAAGACATGCAAAAATCGGATCCTGAAAAAAGTGTACCTAATATCGCCTACTCAAGAAATATTGATTAATTCATGTATATATGAGTTTTTAAAGTCATTTTCACATGTGCTTTTATTATTTCTTGCTCTATAAATGTCTTTTTATCCATCTTTGATTTCATTTTTATTAGAATAATATAGAAATTTGAAAATATAGATTTTTAAAATATTTTATTTTTTACGTTCCGATGTACACATTGGACAAATAAATTTTATTTCACCTGTAACAAGCATTACATCGAAAACATTGTTCTCCGGTAGGAGGTATTGAGAACACGCATACTGCTAAAAGAAAAACGCTATTTTCATTATGAAAAATATTTGAATCGATTTCATTTCTTAAGTACATCATTAATTAGGTATTTCTAGTAGATATTCTTGCATTCACAGATTTATTAGACTTACCTTCTCCGAATGTGGCGTAAAATTGTGATAGTCCAATAAATTTTTACACTATTAAGATTCTCTAAAATCCTTCCCTTTCTGTAATTGTTGATCACATGATGCTGCAATTATAGTATGTCTTGCTACATATGTTTAGGTACTAATTCAGTGCATAACCGATAAATTTTAGAGCTTACTTTAAGAGATATAGCGAGTGGCGATATTAGGAACACTGGCGATATTAGGTACAGTCACCCTAGTACCGTTCGTACTGCCTTCGGCTCGCCCTTACCATTACCCACCCAGCGCATACGTTCTTGCAATTTTCTTTACGAGGCCTAGGTGACACTCGTGTTACCGTCGTCCCTCAGCCTTCTAATAACACGTCTTGCCTCGTCGATATGCATAAGTATACACACTTGGGATCGTACGTTGAGGAGGAGCTGACACTCGGAACGGGAAAAAGGAATACGCCGCCGCTGCGTGAAATTACACGATTCGATGACCTCGGCGCGGATCTGTCGGTAGATGATTATTTCGATGCATATTTATGGTGTCGAGTGGAGGAACGGTGGCTAATAGGAACGCGACGGAACCGGGCGGCTGAGTAGGGCGACGATCATTTTATCCGGCATGGATGTAGACAACGGTACATTGTCACGTGTTGGAAAAAATTTTACTGCTTCCAGTCGTTTATTTATCGACTTGCAACCGCTTCTACGGTAACGCGCATAATTATACTGGCTATTGGAAACGCTTTTCTCCGTCGGAGAGGTTGTTGGCTCCCGCATCGAACGGGGATGAAAAATTCACTTACACTCACACCCGTGATTTTCCATCGTTGAAGAAAATTCTAATCGCGACACGTCGTGGACATGGATTTCTCTACGATAGCGAACACGATCGGGCCCGATTATCGAAAACATGCGGCACATATTATGGGCTAATTGCCATGATACACGCGTGAGAGAGCACGACGTCCCAGGCCCCAGGGGAAGGCGTAATCGCGTAATTAATTGGAATTGCAATTTAGCAACAAAGTGACGGAGCCGGTTGAAGACTTAATTGGAGGGATCGAGAGGAGATGGCGCGAAAGAGGATCGAGGAGCATCGCGGCAGCTTTTACGGCTATAGATATCATTTCCACTTGCTACCGGCCATGATCAGCCACGGAGTACAGTTAACTCCGGCCCGTCTTGAAATATTGCACGGCCTTTTTGCGGCTGTTGGCGCGAGAAACTAATGGGTTGTACGGTGGCTGCACACCGAGGGCGAGCCACCGATTTCCATGTTCGAGAACGCATGTTCGACCGTCATTACGGCCAAAGCCGTCCATTATTCCCGTGTAACGCGCTGCCCGCGTAATGAGTACCCTCCGTGCTTTCGTCGAATCTGGGAAAAAATCACTTAACTCGCTCCTCTACGCGGTCCTTTTTTCGAGGAAGAATCTCTGCTAAAGATCCCTGCCTCTGACATCGTCGAGGATCAATTCTAGCGTAATGAAATTCGCGGTAACAACGCGAGATAAGGCGGATAAGAGAGGAAATGGCATTCCGCTATTCAGGTGGTTGAGGAGCGACCTTGCGGGTCGAGGCAGCCGTCGCGCGCTTGTAGATCCAGTTTCGCGAACAAATCCCGCGGCCGTTTTAATTTCAGGCCGCGGAAGAACCGGGACGCTTGTAAAACGGTTGTAAATTAACCCGCGCCGCGCCGCGGCCACTCAACGTTAATTCGAGAGAGTTGGAGCAAAGGTTGCGTACATACGGTCGAAGGAAGAAATAATATATTCGGTGTACCTACTCATCAATTTCGAGGATAACCGTTTCTTCTGCCTGGAGCATCCCAATGAGCAAGCATGGTGACGTCAGTCCCTTAAGCTCGCGAGCGTCGATCTCGCGCTTCATGCCAATTATTCGCCAATTAACGTTAACGGGCCAGAGTGGTGAGGATTTGGCACGCGGCGAAACTCCCACTCTTGCTCGCTCGAAAACCTCCGCGTTCTGACTTTCAGGAAGACGGGATAAAGCGGACCGCCCCGCTGCCGCTACTTCTCCGTGCTCCTCGGTTGCATTGTTGGTAAATTGGCGTTTGTGATATTAAGCTTGGTAGTTTCTAAAGGAAGCATAAATTCCTTCGGCAGGGGATTTGTATAGTTTTTTTGTGGAAAGTTAACGAGCGATAACAGCGTGCTGGAGTGGAGCACGCCGCGGAGCCGGCTCGCGTAGAATCGCGTTTGTAATACGGTCGGACCAGTAGTCGAGGGTCAGGGTCGTAAAGTCCTCGGTGGTATGACTTTATCGTTGATACGGGAGAGTAGAATGCACAGGAATGCAGTTGCCGAGGCATCGGCCGAAGCACCGCGATACGGACGGTAACTTTGAACTCGATTAAATAACGCAGCGCGCCGAGTCCTTGCGCCGTGGTCTCCCGACTGCCCGGATAAAAGTGAGTAACTGTAAAACTGGCGGACTGGAACGAAAGTTGCGCTCGTTCGTTGCTGAAGCTTACATATCGCGAAGGGCAGTTAATTGTACGTGTAACATCCTCGCTCGCTGGTAACCACCTCCGCGCGCCTGCAAAAGGAAAGCCGCGACCGCGAGCCCTTGGTACCGTCGTCCATCCCTGCAATTAAACGACACAATGCCCAGGCAGGTTATCGCGATAATTCGAGCGAGCCGCCCACCGATCCTCCCCGCGACTCGAAACCCTGCCACGCGAGCATCGAATCGAGACGATCGAACGTCGGACCACCCCGCGGGACAAAAGGATAAAAGAAGGAGAGTGCGCTAACGCAGAATCGCTGGTGTCGTCGCGATTACATACCTGAATTCGCGAAAGCATCTGTCGGCTCGATTATTCGAGCATTCGCGAGGGCGGTGCGACTGCACTCGAGTCGATTCCCTGCGTGGGATCGGCTAAGGTGCGAGCATCGACTTGCGTGCACGCCACGCGGGAACGCGCCCCGGCAAATTGTGCGTACACATGCTGGAACGTGCTACTGTTACTCGCTCGCAGTGGCGCTCATATTTCTCCAAAAAGCGAGCCGAGTGGCCGAGCTCCGATCTGTGGAGACTCGGACGCGTGGATAAGACACCAACGACAGTAGGTACGCTTCTCTGCGATTCTCCCATAGCTTGTGTACAGCTATTTTCATTTTGAAGCCATTCGTTGGAAGGAATCTCTAAGGATCTTTTCACTGACTGCTCCGTGGAATCTGTGCCGAACGCATCGACGATCGCATGGGAATCAAAAGAATTATTTTCGGTATGTCAAGTATGCTACGAACTCGAGATGCGCGATATACGTCTAGCCGTCCTATTTGCGTTGGTAAGCAGGAAATTAATTAGAAACGGACATTAATTAAAGTCGAACGGTAGTATTTCTTTTCATTGAGATCCACCGACTGTTAACCGGTGTTTGTTCGTTTCTATCAGATAAAAGGCGATTCCCCGCGGTTGCGACCTAAAACCGTTTCATTCTCCTGCTGACTCCAAATTTGTGATAATGTCTGAGCGACCACGATGTAGGAGCATCCGCATCGTGTCTCGTTCCTCTTCTGCTCACCTCCTTCCTCGTTCTTTCTCGTTTTCGAGCCTGGGAAATGCGGCGCGGCGCCTCGCGGCTAGAGCGTGCGAGGCGATGACCCGCTGCTATTTCCGCGAACATTGTTCGAAACCGACGAACCGCGGCGAAGGAAACAGGACCACGGAGGTCGTTCCTAAATACCTGACTCCCCTATACTATTCTACCTCATCACCGCTTTCCCCACTGAAAATCCAGCGAAACGAACTATGCCACGCAAGTCCACTCAGGCTATGAATGATGCGTACAAAAACTTGAATCGAAAACGCATGAAAACGTAACGATACTACCTACTGAGCTGAGCATATAGGGGAGGGTTGCCTATATCCTATATCGTACCACTTAAGACATTCTAAGTTATATTTCATATTTGGTACTAATTTGAACGGAAATGACTATTGGATATTGGAGCTTGGTCTTTTAGGCACCTACTATATATACGCTTAATCTTTTGTTCAGAACAAATTAATTTGTTATTAATCTTTTTGTCACATACTGTAAAAGGTACGATTTAGGCCACCGGTCTCCTAAATCGTACCTGCCCTAAAAATAGTGTCAATAACAAATAGAGAAGAAACTATTCAATATGCAGTAATGATTATTATATAGTTACATATACATATGTATATGAATCACACACAGGCCGCAATAAACTATGTATATGATATATGTACATAACCTATATAACACACGAGTTGTCAAATCCTACTGGTACGATTGTAGTGGTACGATTTAGGAAACATTTATTTATAAATATAAATTTAAACTTTATAATGAATGTAATATGTACTTAAAATGAATGTAAAATATTCTACATTAAACCCGCTTTTAGAGAAATACATAAATACAGGAGAAAATGGCATTGTTTGATTATTATCAGCTAAAATAAACTGGTAAAAAGTTACATCAATCATACCTGATTTTTTTAAATGCTTGTAGCACGCACAAAATAGGGTGTAAGCTCGAAAGGTTTTGTTTCTATTTCTTATTTCGCATTTACTTGATATCTTTATCATCAGACGTCGTTTGTATTCATTAATTTTTGAGAAATTGATGCGGTACGATTTAGGTGACCGGTACGATATTGGCAACTCTCCCCTACTACTCGAGCAGAGTCCCATTAAAACCTGCGAATAAA
This sequence comes from Andrena praecox, assembly GCA_963932275.1. Taxonomy (NCBI): domain Eukaryota; kingdom Metazoa; phylum Arthropoda; class Insecta; order Hymenoptera; family Andrenidae; genus Andrena; species Andrena praecox. Next base: position 562,541 of record OZ010732.1, read on the forward strand.
AGAACGAAAGCAAAGTACGCGGAGTCCCTAGGAGGAGGAGAAACAAGGAAAGACTGACCGCGAGCTGCGTTAACCGAGTCTCGGCGCGCGTGCCGTTAAAGTCAGCAAGACAAATTGCTTTTTATCGTGGCCTCGTTCGTTTCACGTCGGTTATCAATTTCCTAGCTGACCGTCCCGCGAAACGATTATTTTACGTGCACGTACGAGCGCGCAAGTACGTCGGGCGAACGATGTCCGGCGAGCATCGGCACTCGATCGGCTCGTTTCTGCAGCGACAGCGAGGAACGCTTAACGACCCGAGTTAATAGTAAACTTATGCGTGTAATAGTAAACGAGGTCCTCGCGTTTTAATTAGCGCCGCGCCATCTCCTCCCGTTCGTTTCGCGCCTCGTCAAGGTGGCTCCACGATGAAAACGAGGAACAGAAGCCCCGAGGTCACGATTCCGCGCGTCATTAACGCACGCACGCCCTGACGTGGGACCGAGGCGATCCTGGGTCTGGTCTAACTACCTAATTGCCACGCAATATTCTACCCAAGGACGGAAATCGCCCAACCCTGTCACGCAGGCCTCCTTCGAGGATGATGCTTCAAGAACCACTGGTGGTTTTCATCTTTAAATCATCGGGGATCGCGCTACAATCTGTCTTCTCTAACGCCCGCTACCACTGCCAAGTGCCATCGTTGCCATCGTTGCCCTCGCGGACAGCGCGGTTGGAGGATCAGGGAAGGGAAAGCTATCTCTGCATCGTGCTCTCTTACGCTGGCATTGAAGTCTCTCAAAGGCGGTCCGCAGAAGTCCGTACAAGGCCCATCTGTCTCTGTGGAGCTGCAAGTGCTTCCATACAACTATGACCGCCAGCAGCTCGATCCAGCTCGATCCAGCTCGCGTATGTATAGGATGTTCCTTTACAGTTTACCGGGAAAGACCCGCGGCATCGATTTTTCCATTGCTGGCCTAGACACCCTCTCGATCGCGGCGGGGACACTCCTAGGACAGAATTCAGTGACACACGAGCGCCAGGACAAAAAGCCCATACATCACTCCGGCCGATCGAAGGACAAAAGCTCTTACAAATCGTTTCATTTTTTATTCCATCGGGGCTAGCAGCGGCGAGGCGAGGCGTCGTCGGGCGAGACAGCTGGCAGAATAATCGCCGATTAAAGCGAGAGCGCGATTTCCTCCGAATCGAGCGGAAGATCGAAGGATTTGCAGTGTAACGAGCCGAAAGGATTCCTCCCCTGGCCTTTCAGCGGGCTTTAAAAACGCGTCGAGCGAGTAATTTATCGGACAGCCGCGCAGTAGAGACCGTTCACTGGACGAGTTAACCACCACGCAAGACGGGGATAATTTCTCGCCATCGCACGCGCAGTGAGCCGCGGTGACGCGCACCGGACATTAGACGAGCCGAAGTTAGGCAAACGGAGAAGAGGAGCAAGGCAAAGAGAAGCTCGAGTGGTCCGGTCGAAAGATAATTGACGGCAGAGCGGTGTCCAACAACTGCCGTCGAAGGAGAGCCTCCAAGTCGATTCGATCGTGCCCGAGAATGGTCGGTACTGTTACTTCGGCCAACATACACATCGTAGAAGGTCACTAGAACGTCAGCTAGCTCTCCTAAGTGGTCCCGGTCTTTGGTCCCGAATGCTGGCCAGCGTCGAATTCCGTGTGCGTGTTCACGCTCGTGTTTCTTGCGTTCCCCGTGGTCCACTTACCGATTAGCTATGCTCGTCGGCTCGCTTTATTTTCACGAACATAAATTGTATAAGGGTCTCGTGCGATTTCACTGAATCGGGTGGCCTTGGATCGTCGCGTCGTCAGCCGCAAGGGGATGCAACTTCTGGTGATCGAGGGGCCCGTCGAGCGATGCGCTGTCCGACACTTTTTATCGAAACGATATAAACGATGGAATCGGGCTAATTAAAAGGCGTAGAAGAAAAGGAATCGCCAGGGGAACCGGTCCAAATGCACGATGCCGTGAGTATTATCGATTTGTCATCGGCCGATAAAAAGCGACTTCCTCCGTGTCCCATCCTCGTTCTTCTTTGGATTCTCAGTTGCGGCGCACCTCGGGCTCGTTACGTCCTCTCTCGTGCGCGCGCGGTGTCGTTCTCCAACGGTATCGAACGATTGAAATCGAGATAAATCGTCCTCCTCGGCCATGCTTCGCCCTCTTGCCGACGAATTTATATAAATTCCGTTTAATTGACACTGCGCTTAGCCGCGAGATTAACCTCGCTTCGATCTAGCCGCGTTAGGTGTATATTTCACCGGCGACAATGCTCGTTAGCCGAAGCGTTTCTTGCCTCCTAGCAGCCGATGATCCCTCATCGAAATCCCTACTTAGCAACCTGTTTCGATTTCGTGCGAAGCGTCGCTCTCGCATCATCCGCCCGAGATCGGCCGCAGGCCGCAGATTCGTCCAGAATTTATCGTTCCTGGAAGAATAATTTCGAAACGAAGCGCGAGTTTAATGTCTCGGAGGAGCTGCCGTTTTTGCGAGCAGCTCCACGGACAGTGCACGGTCATTAAGGGTAATGCGCGAACTATAAAGTTCGAGTAACCCGTAATCACTCGGACGCGGACGGCGCGCAGCGATTTAAATACGTTTAAAATTAATTGCACCGCGGCGCGGCGCGGCGCGGCGCGGCGGGTCCCCACCAGCGCTCTCCCATTAGCCTCCTTTAATTGCCAGCATTTCGGTGATTCCGCTAATTAGGCCGAGCGTGGTCGTTACTGCGAGCACTAGCTGCTCCTCTGGTATTTAAATGAAACTTTAATCGTTCAGGGAAAACGGACGGTTTCGCGTGCGAACATCCGCGATCGCGCTTTCTTAAGCAAAACGAACCCGCTTAATAAGGGAGGAGTTACGGGAGGATATTGTAGCTCCACCGCGCGAGTAGGATTTCTTTCTCCTCTGTTCCGTCGACCCCTCGCACTGCCACTCGTTCGCTCGTTAACGCCGCATTCGGAATGAGACGCACGTTCGACTCGGCGAGGATCCTAGCATGAAAATTCATCGATCAGGCCCTCCCCGAGATCGATCCGGATGAATCGCGTGATTAACCGTCCAGGGGCCGGTGTTTAAACCGTAACTGAGGCAGCAGCCGCGATTAACGACGATCGTTAATCAGCCCGGGCGAGTTCTTTTTCACCGCTTCGGAGACACGCGAAACGATGTTCCCCCGGGTGCGTTTGTGGGAGTGGTGGGTGTATATTCGCAGAAAGCGCGGCGGGAATAGCCGCAGCCGGCGCGGCGACCAGCCACCGAGGAAACGGGGGAGGGAGGGATCATAAATCTGTATAATTGACAGGTACCGCAGAAAATGTTCATGCTCCATAGATGCCCGAGCAGATAGCTCGCTAATAACGCCGCGTAGGATATACGGACGTATATAATGGCCGTCGAAAAAATGCCGCGGCGACTTAGCGCAAACAGCAAACACAAAATCCTAGGACGCCGGCTTTGGGTTCGCGCTAACAAACCGGTGTCCGAGGGACAAACGGTTCTGGTTGCCGTGGTATCGCGATCGGGCATGGCGGACCTGAATCTGGCTTTTCACGCGAATCCCGCAGAGTCGGAGAAAACGGAACTCTGTTGGGAAAAGTGAGCTAGCCATCGGTGCCTTTGAAGAATCCTCTCTGTCACGTAGCCCCTGTGGATTACTAAATAGTAACAAGATCGTGCTCGCGACTTCACTGCGCAGTGATTTGGTTAGATAAGTCTGCCCGCAGCACGCGTCGCCTCGAGTTTTCCGCCAGCTCGTAAACAAACGAAATTGACTGGACACCGGTTGAAAATTATAGTGAGTGGCCGCGTACCATACATGCTGGAGCGTGCGGGTCGAGCAGGCTCCACGGAGCCGACGGTAATTTAATTTCAGATCAAAGATCTAGTCGGGCCTCGGCGTGCACACTGTGCTGTTCGTAGTCAGAAAGAACCCTTGTAAAATTATGTACCTGTCCATTAGCCGGACACTTAACTCGGCCCTCTACGCACACGCATAATTTTCCACGCAACTCGCGTCTGCCCTCCACCCCCTGTTCCTCCTCCCACCGTTGGCGCCCCTCGCGGTTACCCAACTAAGAGCCTAATAATTTAATTCAGGATCGGGTATAAAACCCGTCCGGGGGAATAGGATGCGGCCGGTGGGCCTTTTCAGCGAATACTCCTCGCCGGTTGCTACATGCGGCTGCAAGCTGCTACAGGCTGCTACAGGTAGGTTCGTAGGCGTAAGAGGCTCGCGCACCGGCTTGCTTCTGGGAGATCCGACGCGGAATGTGGTCGGTGCGTAGCAGGGCTTGAAACGGTTTCGAAAATAACTGTTTAAAACTGTTATATAAAGGTTCTGATTAAAACGGTTATGGAGAACCTTTATTCCGAATAACTGTTATGAAGAACCGAAATTTCCAACTATTATCTGTTTCGGTTACGGTTCTTATTTCCCTCCTCATACCGGTTCCATAACCGTTATTATTTCGGTTCTATATCGGTTCTCGGTTACGGTTCTTATTTCCCTCTTCATATCGGTTCCATAACCGTTATTATTTCGGTTCTATATCGGTTCTGAAACGGTTCTACATAGAACCGAAATAATAACGGTTATGGAACCGATATGAGGAGGGAAATAAGAACCCTAACCGAAACAGATAATAGTTGGACATTTCGGTTCTTCATAACAGTTATTCGGAATAAAGGTTCTCCATAACCGTTTGCAGAACCGAAATCGATATTATAACAGTTTTCAAGCCCTGGTGCGTAGTGAATCTGTTCGTGATTGGAGAGACTGGAAAAGTTGGATATACAGGAAATTCAGAGTCGAATATAGGAGCGACACGTTTGATGGGTTTGACACGTCGCACAGTGGGGCACGTAGCATAGGATTCGCGGAAAAAATGTCATAACTTCGGTGTTTCTCAATATTTTTGAGTACTTTTTTTTTATATTATTTGTTAATAGCCAACGGTTATATGGACATGAACATTAATAAAATTTAAGCATTTTTAACCAATGAAATAGTAATAAACCCCGTAAACATTCGGTATACAAAAACCATATTTAATAATTATGTACTAATAAATATGTAATATTACATAAACAATGTATTAATTATTTTCGAACAGTATGAAACATAATAGAGAAAGAAAATAACACAATTGAATTATAACATATAACATTAAACGACGAAAATGACATAATAAAGTAATGTTAATAATATTCTGTATTGCACTATAATAAATGGAAAAATTGCTGAAGCTATAACTAATATTTTATCATTTTTGTTATTAATAGAACAAGACTTTTAGAAATGAACATGCGCATATACACTTTATAAAATAATTGATATCTTATAACATTTACAACTATTTACATAAAAGATTCATTCATGCTAATGTACAGACTCATATGTATCACTCGTATTCACTCATATTACACACACATTACTATTTACAATGAACCAATATTATACTTTGTTATGTAGAAAATACACGTAACATTTTAATATTTACAAACCGCGTAAAAATGACATTATTGTAATAATAATTTTGCTTCCGCGCTAAGTGGAAGTGATTCATGTTTCGGTTGTGGTCTTAAGTGGCTGATATACATATGGATCGGACGATATTTGTATGAGGTGAAAAAGGGTACGGGTTAGGGTTCCTATCCCTGGTTATAAGCCTAAATATCTTAAAATCTTAAAATGTTAATTTATAATAAAAAAAGGAATGTTATTTAAGTATTGGTAAATAATTATGAAATATGTTTTCTCTGTATCGATTATAGTAACAATACTTTATTTATAATTTTTATTGTTTTTTATTATTTAATGATCATAATATTACATGTCCATACAAACAAAAACTATCAAAAATAATAGAAAATAGAAACTGTGCAAAAATAGCGAGGAATACCGCTGTGGTGATGAGTTTCTGCGAAATCGCATGCACAGCGCACTCGGGTGATTATGTATTAATAACAGTCAAACTTGCAAATATAATATATATGCAGCCAATTTTTGTAGGGCTGTTAGTAGATGGTATCTGCTTTCAAATAGTACTATCTAGAGCCCGGAGGAAGGCGGAGCTTTTTTTATAAACCTAAAAGAGTTAATGAAAACTTGAAATACTAGGTAGTTTCATTTGAAGTTGTATAGTGGGATTACGGCGAAGAGTTTTCGAAAAGTATTTATGTCACAAATAAGCTGAGACTATGCACATTCGAAATACATGAGGTACAAAAATAAAAATATCTAGCGGAATTCAGAAAAAAATCGACAACCTGGTACGAATATTGACACGTTTCCCATCAGAATACGAAAGGTTAACTTCAGATCAATTTTTCTTTGCAATTAATATGAATATGACATATCTGTCATATAGATTAGATACGTTGGTCCATCGGCTATCAAGATACAGCGATGAATACACAAAAATACAAATTTCATTTTAAGACTTTTTTCCTCTCCAGCCCCACTGTGCGTCGCTTCCCTTGTCCTGCCCTGTCGCGTTTGGATCGAGTTTTCTCGGTTGGCCGGAGTGACGGGTAGCAACAGGGTTAATCGAAGGAAATTAATGAAACGCACCGGGTGCCCGCGGTTATATGTACGATATCTGTACGGTAACTCGAGCGGGAGCTGCACACATGCGCCATCCTATAGGCAGGTACGCGATGCCGATACACCGTGCACCCACGGAAGTGCACGCTCGATCTCTGGATGCTCACTATTCATGCGGGCCTCATGCAGCGAGTGCACCGAGTGTCCCGGGAGACCACCTTGACTAATCGTCGACAAGGATCAAGGAACGACGCGCGATATACTCCGAAGGGAAGGAATGCTCTGCCGGATGCTGCTGGCCCCGGACCCGTTCCCCGTCGCTCCCTAATGCTAACGAACGAATAATTATGCCCCCTCCGCCTTTCCCGCCCCCTTTCCTCCGAAAGCTCGTTAATGGACGCGTGATAATTGCGGAAATTTACGCAACCGAGGTCGGTACACGATCGCGAATAGCGGCAGATCGACTCCCGAACGACAAAAGTGTCGGTAAGAAAGGAGTATCGCCGCGATAGAGACAATCTAGCGCGTAATCGTATACAGGAGGATGTGGAGAATTTTATTACAGTAATGATCACCGGTAATTGAATTGTGTTAAAACCTGCACGTAAAAATAGGGAGCAGAGGACTCTACCGCAAAGGCAGCCTCCGACGCTAAAGCGCTGATCCTGAGCCGCCTGTACATACAGGATACCGCTTCATCGACCTCGACCTCCGTCTCTGGAGTTTTAAACGCGTGAAAGATCGAGGGGTCGCGAAGACCCCTGAGCCGGTCGTAAATTCGCGGAGCGGTTTCGTTGAACGGCCACGATCGACGGGCTGTGGAAATCAATTGGCCACGCTGCTCGATCGGCAATTACGGCTCGTCTTCGGGCCGGTAGATCGATTCTTTCTGTCGAAAGGATACTCCATCCTTAAAGCGGTGTTGTTCGCGCCGCGCGGCGAGCCTTTATCGGCAATCAAGGGGCCACAGGATACCGGTTGTCTCGAATCATTGTCGACGCGTCCGGCCCATTAAGAGCAGCTACGCGTACGCCATTAGGCGGCTCTTACGGGCAGAATAATTCGTTGAAATCGCGCGCGGGATAACGCCAGCAACGGCGCCGCGCCGTCCCCCTAGTAATCGTTTCTCTATCGTCCAGCTATACGCCTCCTTCCCCGAGATTATCGGCTCCTTACCGAGAGTAACGCTTATCCGTGCCGCGGTAGCCAAGAAAAATTCGTCCCGACTCCGCCACTCGGACGATTATAATTTCTCATGGGCCGGGGGAGGGGTACGCTCACTTTCAGAGATAATTACAGGACATTCTAGGCGGTGGGTATTGAGGCCTCTTTAGGGGGACCGTGGTATTATGGTCACGGTTATGGTTTCCTCTGAATGAACGACTTGCGGAAAGTGTTTCTTAGTACGTGACATGTGGCTACTTTGAGAAAACCACTTACGGCGTGCGAAACGGAATTTAAAAGAGGGCTATCTTACCGATAGAATCGGAATTTACAGAGGACAAAGTCGGGGATTAAGAGATTAAACGGAGAAAGAAAAGTTGGATGAATGTCCGCGTTAATCTCAGTCGCTGGTAAGTAGCAACGTATTGAGAACACTAGATGGGAAAAGACACGGCTGTTGTCTAGATGTCCATGATTTGCCGAGATAAATACGTTAACCGCGAAATCCATCATCCTCTCGACGTCGCCAGCACCCCGCGGGACTTTCTCGTTAATTTTTTGCCCTTAATCTAGATTCTAGAGTAACGAGCCGCAGCGGGCAAAAGTAAGCGACGAGTAACGCGTTCTTTGACGCGTAACGACATCTCCATTATTGTTTGCAAAGAGTCTAGCAGGGTAAGCATGGTCAAACGGTCCCCACGCCGATTCCTGGAGTTGTTCTTTTTTAAACAATGCTCCTTGCCTGAAAAACCATTGTGTAAAGTTTTAGATCGCTACCCCCCCCCCCCCCCGTTTAAGGGTAATACGGGGGTAAACGCCCTTAACGTTATTATTTTTTATCTCGGTTACTACTTAAGATATTTGAATGAAACAAAAGCGACAAAATAGCTACTTACTAGCTGTACATAATATATTCTTTTCAAAATTTCAAATCTATTATTAAGGATAGAAAAAAACAATTAATTTTTTGGGGGTGGTTTTTCGAAACAACCCTTTGAGTGACAACCTCCAAAAAAATCAAGAATAATGCTCTATTATCGAGCTATTATATAAAAAACTTTACATAATCATACGGAGATTGATTTTTTTTTTTTCATGGTTCTCCTTCTACTTTTAAGACTAGTGTCTATAGAGCAGTGGCGCGCACGGTTATGTTTTGATAGTTATAGGCGTATTTCTGTGGATTTCACAGTCATTGTACTCTGTATATTTCGTTTATTTTTCTTTTTCATTTCTGCGTAATGTCCGTCTCTACTAGGTATTGTGTATTATCAATTTTTTGTTTAAGAAATAGGTTTTACCCGTATAAGTTAAATAAATAAATAATGGTGTTTCAGGCTAGGAGCATTGTTTGAAAAATAGCAACTCCAAGAATCGGCGTTGGGGCCCTTTGCCCATGCTTACCCTGCTACACCCTATTAATATCTGGGAAGTATTCGTATTTAGCGCATGCGCGTTGTTCCGCAGCTACCTTCACCTTCACACTTCGATCTCCCAAACGAACCGCAATCGTTTCTTCCATTCGCATTTAAATGACACGTACTCAGGCTCGTGACAAGTACTCTTTATCGTCACAAAACCCCTCATATTTAAAATATAATGAGCATGATAATAGAGCATTATTCTTGATTTTTTTGGAGGTTGTCACTCAAAGGGTTGTTTCGAAAAACCACCCCCAAAAAATTAATTTTTCTTTTCTATCCTTAATAATAGATTTGAAATTTTGAAAAAAATATATGATGTACAGCTAGTAAGTAGCTATTTTGTCGCTTTTGTTTCATTCAAATATCTTAAGTAGTAACCGAGATAAAAAATAATAACGTTATGGGCGTTTACCCCCGTATTACCCTTAAACGGGGGGGTAGCGATCTAAAACTTTACACAATGGTTTTTCAGGCAAGGAGCATTGTTTAAAAAATAACAACTCCAGGAATCGGCGTGGGGGCCGTTTGACCATGCTTACCCTGCTAGACTCTTTTAGTAGGAGTCACGAGCAGACCCATCGCGATCCGCGAGCGATTGCAATTTGTCCCGCGTGGTTCGCCGCGTTTTCAACCCCGATATTCCATTGCCAGGAGGGGCGATCGCCTCCTGTCCATCCAATTAACGAGTGTCATCGGTGTTTCGCACTGGACTACCGATCCGATCTACCGTTGGCGAATTACACGCGCGGCTACCATAAGATATTTATCGAGGCCAGGGAAATCGGACGTCCGATATCGATCTGGGTTCCGTTCGTTGTTCTCGTTCTCGTTCTCGTTCTCGTTCTCGTTCTCGTTCCAATTTGCTGGCCGAGTGTATCGACGGATCCATCGATCTCGGAGCGGACGACAACGTCCCACGGATATCGGGCGAGCGCTCTGGAAGGGTACCAGGCGCAAAGAAAAGGAAATGATTAGCGAGAGTCGCAAGTGGATTGTGAACTTGTGAAGGCGCCCGTCAGACACGGGAGGCATCGTTAATCATTCCGTTTCTAAGCCAACGAGCCGAGGCGCGCACCGAACAACCACCGAGGAAAACATTAACCCGTCGGGCGTCCGTTCGATAAAGAAATCGGGAATTATTAATCATGCCTCTCGGACGGGAAGCATTAGCCGTCTGAGATCGCGCCGTTAATCTATGGAATATGGCCGCTCGAGTTACGTTAACGTTGATAACCGCTCGATCCTAGCAGCATTTTATTCCCTACCGCTCGCAACTGGCCAGGAAATAAATTCTACATCTCCGTACGAAACGACCCCCGATAAATCACATAATTATCGGGAAGGACGCGGATCTTGCCGATCGAGCCGCGCTAACGACGGAAACGAAAGGCCCGCTGGAAAAGAAGAGCTTCTTTCCCACTGTCGTTCCGTTCAGTCGTAACCATCGCGAAACCGTAAGATTAATCGCGCGCGTATATTTTGCCGCGTATAGATGCACACGTGTGCAGTGTGCACTGTGCACTGTGCACTGTGCGCGCGCCGTCTAACGATTACGAGCGCGAACTTTCATTTACATTTTTATGGGATACTCGATGGAGCCTCCGAGGCGGTTCGATTTTATTCTCCCCTGGCGAGAGCCTAAAATAGAACAGCAGACATTGATCTTTCTTTCCGAGACTTGATCACCGTATTTTCAGCAAAGATCCGCGGCGCGGAAGGGTCAGATCGGTCCGCTAACTATGCGGATAAGCGAGGCGAACGAGTTCCGTGGCCGCGTCCTGTGTAATTCAAAACGTAATATCGAAACACGACCGGCAAGTCCAGCTTCCCGGCTCGAGATAACTCGAAATTAATCGGTCGTGACTGCGAGCCGCCGCGCCGCGCTCTTACCCTCTCCCGGGCAGAATCGAAAACGTGTCTGCGTCGGTAGGCCCCCGATCGTCCGTTCGGTTGTCGACGTACCTTTTATCCGTCCGCAGAAAAAGAACGGCCCCGAGAACGTGTTCCCCGTGCACGGCAATATCTCAGCCTGGTAGGTGGTACCAATTGCAACCGGCGAGCCTAATCGCAGCCTGGTCTCACTGGACAAAACGATCACCAAGCACCTATCCAGCCGGCTATCGAGAGAGACCGAGCTCTCTCGGACGTTGTTATGTGGAACGGCGTTGATCGCGGTACAGTTACCTTGACGCCATCCAGCACATCCTTGCGGATTCCACGCTCAACAAGGATGCGAACAGCTCGCCGTTTTATTACGAGTCATTAACGAAACAAGATTAAATCGACGAATCTATGGGTCTCCTGCTAGACACGCGAACATTACGCTCCACGTCCAATCTGGCCAGCACATTTGCAGCATCATCTTCTGTCTTCCCCTTCGGCTGTTGAAATCACGCCAGGCATATTGCCAACTTAAGATCCTTTCGTTTATCGTAAAAAGTGTACCTATCTGGAGAAGTTTCCACCGTCGCGTCGCGTCGCTTTTCTAGTTCTTTCTGATAATCACATCTCAATCACAGCGGATGACGCGTGGCTTTATTAAAATTTATGGTTTGCCCGAGTTTTACCGGTGAACGACATGTTGTTGGGGGAAAGGCGGCCATCTGATTACGGGTTACGATCTTGGGAATGGATCTTGGTAGATGCTCGTCCTCGGAGATTATAGGGCGTGTAATCAAATATCAACGATTGCGAGGATGTTTGCATAGGAACGAGCGAATCGCGAATTGCTTCGAAACTGACCGTACCTATTAACGTTCGCAGGAAAAACACGAGGACGTTGTAACGGTAGTTTGTCGTTAGCCGTGGAGATGGGGAATGGCGCGAGTTACGCGCGATCCTTAAAATGTAATTATGTAAGCGAGGGGACCATAAATCGGGGGCTTTATAAATTATAAATGCAGTTCAATCGTAAACTGCAATTCCATTCGAGATAGATAGCTAATCTACCGTGACCACCGTGGCCGCTGTTTACATACCTACTTAACTTCTCCACTCCTGATGAATTCCATCGTTCCAATTCGTCCTGATTGCCCGGGTGCTTGCCCGGATTCCGCTCAGTGTTTCTTGTTTGCATCCAGGACGGTTAAATTTTCCGTCGTTGGCCGTAAATTCGTGGATCCACAGAAGCGAGAAGCGCAACGTGCAAGAGAAGAAGAGACATCGACCGTGGAAAAAAGCGATTTGAGATCTCGGAAGACTCTAATGCACCAAGTCACCGTGAAATTCTATAATTATAGATCCATTTCTTAACGACGCGATCTCGTTCCTTGCCCACCGTTAATGCTCCTTTTTCCATCGTTTCTTCCTTGCCAGCTTTGCTACAGAACCAGATACGCTTCCTTCTCAAGAGACTTTGTAATCGCCTCTCGGTGGTCACGCAGTTCTTACTTGCGCACCATCGGCAAAGCGTACATTCTTTTGCCAGCAAGTGCACGTTTCTCCCGAGATCGAGTGACAGATTTCGCTCGGAAATCGGGTCCGGGGTATAGCCAGGCTCTCAGAGCAGGGCTTAGAGAGTTAGCATAATCTGTGGATCTACATCCGTCGAACAGGACCGATAGCCAGGCGGCAGCAGGGTCCGCGACTGGTTCCGCGAGAATCCTGCGCGTATCTTGATCCACGAAGCTCCGGACGAGCAAGGAAGCGAGAGAGGTTCGGCGACACCAACGGTACATCCTGCCCACGAACGTCGTTACGCCGGCCGCTGGTGACGAGGAATAGATCGACTCGCGAGCACCTCGAGCAGATCGACCCAGATGGATGGCGCGCGATCTCCGAAGCGGCTTGCAAGGATCCGAGGAAGATCGAGCCCGCTGCCGCGACACCTGGCGTGATTAATTAAGCGCCCAGCGGTTCCGTGTTGTTCGAGGATGTTCCGTGGCTGAACAGCTAGACGAAAGGCGCCGTGCAGAATCGTCCAGGTCGGGGTCACGATTCACGAATGACGAATGACGAATGACGCGAGGCCTTCTATAACCCTATTATGCTTTCTACACATTACACATTTCCGCTTCGTTTTTTTTTTTCAAGTTTGTTGCAATTATTACAGATAAGATTTCCCGGGCACAAATCTTCAAAGCGCCTTTAGGCGCCAACAATAATGAAAGGGTTAATTAGCGGGAAGGGGGCCAAAAGTTGATTCGTATCAGCGTGCGATTTTTCTAGAAAGCTCGAGGGGGCCTGAGTGCCACAGGCAGGACGCGATTTAACGAGATACATACATACCTGGGCCGTGCAAGCACTTGTACTTTGTGTCTTGTTCCCCGTGTTCGTCCACGTTAATAGCCGGCCGAGTACCGGAAGGTCGACGGGTAATGCCTCATAAATTGCTGGACATTAATCTGGCTTGCATCGCAAACCTGAACGGGCCCGTCTACACAAACCCCGTGACCAGGAGTCAGGTGTAACGAGGACGCCCCCTCTCGACGGACGCTAAAACGGCGTCTCGAACGAATTCGTTATTTGTCCCCTTGGAATCGTCGGTGGCACTTGAACGTTCAAAGCAAACCCGGATGTTGGGATTATAACGCTTCATCGGTTCGTTAGGAGGCTCAAGCGCATTAAGCAAAGCGGTTTATAGCTAGAGCAAGCGTAAATCTTTTTTTGCGCGAGCACGTGCGTATATTACGTTTCGACGAAACGAGCCTGCGCATTAAGTACCTACCTGCTCGTCGATGCATTCTGATCTCTTCCTCGCGAAGCCGCGGATGCTGGATTTTATGGGTACGGTGGGATGAAACGTACTCACGAAACGATTATCCGCGTACAAGAACGGTATTTACATGTACATCATTTATACCTACACTGAGCCCTCGTAAACTTTTTGACCACCGCCACCGCCAACGCCGACGCACCGATGCCGCGATGCGTGCAGACGCCAGACGGTAACGCGCAAGTAGAAATGTCGAGCATTGGACAGACGCGCGCTCGCGTGTGTGTACTAGTTGTGTAGCTTGCTGAAAACGAATTCCCTTGAAAAGCAAAGCTTCTTGGTACCTATACTTCGTTTCCGTCTTCCCCCAGCTAATTAGAAATGGGGAATTCGAGGAATCCCGGATCGTCTTATTGCCGTGAATAATTGCCACAGCAGCGACACCGCAGTCCCCCTCCTCGCAGCCACTGGCACGCGATCGAAGAATTCGTGCGATCCCTGTGGAAATATTTCGCATACTGCACGGAAACGCGTAGCGGTACCGTGGTCTGGTTCAGGTGATTTCTGGGTCAGGACTTTTCGGCGTCCCGTCTGCGGATTCTTCGGACCGACGCGTGCGCCGCGCCGGCCGTCGTAAATTATCTTTTTCTCGGGGATTCCGGCACATTAACCACGGTAAACGCAGAGTGTCGGTAGCGCGGCACCTCCTGACGGACGACGCGCAAAAGGAGGGGTGCGGGCGTCGCGAGGGTATGGCTGTTGAATGATACAGAGTGGCGGAAACCGCGGCGAAACCGAAGAAATCTCAATCTCCAGATCTTATTAGCGAGTACCGTTGTCTCGTCTACGGGAAATCGACAGAAAATGCGGCGCGCAGCGAGAGGACGGCCGTGCAACCGCTTAAGGTCGTTTACACCGAGGGCAGTGCTCGCGAGGGAGGGGCCTGTTGCCTGACTAGGAGAAATCGCTTCTCCATTAAGTGGAAGCAACCGACCTCGGGCCCGATAGTCCCCCGAGGAGCCGCGAGGACCTGCGATTTCCTGCCAGTTATTCGGATCGTTAGCCGAGCACCACGGAAGCGTTTCTGCTACTGACCGCTCGAATTCAACGTAATACGTATCATCGACATTTCGTTCATCTGAGAATCCACTGCTGGGGAGCACCGTCGGAGCTGCAGCGAACACCAAGGTCGTTTACACCGGCGCGGCGCGGCGCGCGTAAAAAGAAGCGGCGGTCTGACCGCGGGATCGGTTCTCCATTAAATCAAATGATCTAGCCTTTCGCCGTTGATAATCCCGCGTAACGTTAAAACCGCGAGTGCGTGCGACTCGTAGATGGTCGCGATTACGAAACAATCGAGTGATTTGCCGGCAAAAACGCAGCGCGCTGCGGCCGGTACGTGGCGCGAGGAAGCCCCGCGTGCGAAACTTGCAAATTTCTTTTCGCGCTATCCTTGGCCTGCTGGGAAAGTGTGGTCCGCGGCTGGTCGAAATTCCGAGGAGCAATTATTCGAAACGCGGATCACAATCGCGGGAGCTGCTTTGGCAATTATGTGGCCTTTTAACCGTTTCCGCCAGCAGCGTAGCAGGATCTGAGGACGGGGCGCAGAGCTCCGTCTAGCAGGGATACAGAACGCAACGACAAATCCGGGTAGAGGTGCACCGCGAGTCAGTACTTTTGCCCCGATGTCAGAGCGGGGAACAATGGAAGGAGAGAACGTTCTCAGAGCTCGGTGCCACGATCAGGGCAATTACCATCTAATAACTCGAACTTCATTAGCGGCGCCCGCGTTCCTTCGCGCCTCGCGATCGCGGTTCTTCGAACTTGTTGCCGTCGAACCGCGATCGGAACTCTCCTCGCCTCTTCTGCCAATTACGCTCAATACCCATCGATTTCCGCGACATAATTCAGCTTGAACGAGAGCGTTTAAGGGGTTACGCCACCCTGAGACGCTCGAAACTACTCAGACTTAAATTATTTCTTTACTTCTTATGTGTAGAGCATGTATTAGTGGGGTTATTGTATAAATATTGTACAAAATATTAAAAATCTCGCGTGAGATTCTAGTGTTGATTAATAAAATATCTACAATGTAGCATACGGTTTTGAGAAGAAAAAATTTTATTGTACAACTGAGAGCAAGGTGAATATCACTATTCATTTTTTACCTAACACGCCAAATGGGTTATCGCATAAAAAGAAGGATAGGTATGCTACATTTTAGATAATACAAGTTTGAAATAAATCGGACAAATAGCTTTGGAGATATTTGATACACAGCTCACGCCGGGAATAGAGGATTTTAAGTAAAGAAATAATTTTCAACCTTATAGCATCTGCGAAGAGAATTCGTCTAGTTTCGAACGTCTCAGGGTGGCGTAACCCCTTAACCCCTCAGCTACCGACCCCTGAAATGACAAACTGACTGTGAGGCCCGGGCCCTCGGAACGAAAACGACACTTTGCTACCTGAGGCCTCGACACTGAAACATCACGGTACAGACAGCCTGTAGAGTATCTGGCACTGACGCGGGAGCCGCATTACAAAAAGGGTCCGTACCAGATACTGAGGCGGGCCACCAGTGGAAAACGTTAGGGTCCGTACGAGATACGGAGGCGGGCCACCAGTGGAAAACGGAGGGTCCGTACGAGATACGGAGGTGGGCGACCAGTGGAAAACTTAGGGTCCGTACCAGATACTGACGTGGTAGCCGAGGGGTTAAGCAACGCGGAAGCTACGTCTGAGCTGACGCCGAGTTCCCCTGGAGCCTCGAGCGGGTAATCGCGCGAGCTCGTAACACGCGGGGTCGAACAATGTACCGTAATCGCGACTCGTCTAGAGGACGCTAGGATGCGCGTGGCTCCGATCCGCGCGCATTGTCCGCGAGCGTACAGTTCACGCAGTCCCGCGCGGTCCCTCAATTAATAAAAGTACTGTAAAAAACGGGACCGTGGTTGTAATTAAAGCGGGATACGGAAGACGGTGCTCGGTGGCTGCGGCTGCGGCTGTGGCTCTGGCTCTGGCTCTGGCTGTGGCTGTGGCTGTGGCTGCGGCTGCGTCCCCTCGAGCTAGGAAGCAGGGAGAAGGAGAGGACGGTGGACAGCCGGTCGCGCTTCATGCCAATTATACTCGTCCGCGGCCAGAAGAAAAGCGCCAGCAGGCTCTCTAACGAAAGAGAAGACGAGCACGCGGAAATTCCGGTCTGCGAGAGGAGCCGATTGTTGGCCGATCGGGCCGCGCAGACACGTGAGTACGCGATAACAGGGGGCGGAAAGAAGCGTGGGCGAAGGAAAAAAGTGTGCGCCGCGGAGGCAACGAGCGAGGAGAGGCGCGCGAGTGAACCGGATGGCGAAACGACTTTTTCACCGAGTAAATACTCGCGTGACACTGGAGCACGACCGTGTACCGTACTTCCCCTCCGCGCCCCTCTCGTCTCGCTCCCCCCATTCGAATAATAGCGCGGAATAAAAGTTGGCGACGCGTCTCGTGTCTTCGGCTGCCCCGTCCTCGCGCGTACCACCGACCAAGCGACTGAAAGACGCGGTGCTGATTCCTTTCGCGGTTGAAAGGACCGTCAGAAAGCACGATTCCCATTGTCGCTCGTCCATTGAGCGCGCATCGATCAGGAGGACTGAAGCGGGAACGTGTCGCCGCCGTCGCCGGACGACACGGCGGAATAATAAAGTTATTTGCGGGGACGAAAGGAGGATGGCCGCAGCGCCACGCGCAGAATAATTGCGAAGCCGAGGGACAGCGCGCCTCGATTTCCGTCCAGGCATCCTACATACCCCTCTGTAATTTATATGACGAGCAAGGAGATTTATGTGACGCGGGAAGCGTGTAATAACGCGGGACGCGATTACGCGCGAGGCGTCCTTTTTCCAAGGAAACGCGTCGCGATAGCCTGCGCGATCGATCATACCGCGAGATCGATCGCGGAATGGCAAGCACGTTTTTCGCGGGTAGGTACGCGCGCTGACTTGGCGCGAGCCTGATCGATCCTCGAACGGCACCCTCCAGGATATTCCCAGCCACGCCGCTGCGCCGCCGCGCCGCCTCTATATTTAGACGCGGAAATAAAACCGAGGAATCCTCCCTGCAACTATGTTGTTAACTTGCATCGACGCATCGATACGTACCTAATGCCTGCATCTACGTTTACCGGGAGGATACGGCCACGGGAAATGCACGCTCGAACGTTGGCTGCCTATTTAGAGGGGCGTTGCGCCAAGAAATAAGATGAAAATTTGAAAAGCCACGAGTGAGGGACGTGATGATTCGCGAGTCTTCCGCGTTGGAGAGGAATGGAGGGATAAAAATCGGGCGCGGATGAAGGCGAGTGGCAGCCATCCCGCCTTGTCTCCCTCTTACCGATAGTAGCGTGTCGAGCGTGACACAGCCTCGACCGGATTCCATCCGGGCATTTTCTTTGGCGCTTCTTACGGTGCCCGTTCGTGCGTGAACCGAGCCTCGCTGTAATATGCAAGAGGATCGGCCGTTTTATTATTAGTCGCGAGAACCCGAAGATAGAGTGGAACGCGCCGCGAGTCGGGCGCAGATAAGGGGCTACTAACCTGTACAGGGAAGAATGTCGAGTGAATCGCTGTGGAGGAAACACGAAGAACAGAAAACGGCGATACGGTTACGGAAGCTGGCAGCACCCTCTGGGATTTTGCACGGCTACCGTATCCTTGAGAAACGGCAGGCCAACTTCGGGTTGCAGGAAGTCGATGTCGGGGCATGTAAAGCTAGGAAGCTCCGAAGGAGCCTAGAAGGATTTTGCAGCGCAATGCTTGGAAGATGAGCCGCGCTACCAAACTAACCGTATTTTACGTCGTTAGCTCCTCGTGGGAGAAGAGAGAATGAGTCAGGGAGTACGAAAAGGTGTCGCGTCTGATACGCCACGGTGTTACTCTCCTTCGTTTGAACGTGCAAGGCCGAGGGACCAGTTTGTTACGAGCGTTTCTCCAGCCCAAGGTCTTTGCTCCTCTCGAACGACCTTGGGCGACCTTGAACAGCCTGACGAGCGGTGCGCCAGCCAGCGATCCGCCTTTCGATTCCGGCATGCGTCCGCGTATCCCGTAATCAGCCTCGGAAAATGCCTCTCGATATCTCTCGTTCCTCGGCAACGTATTCCACCGGATAGCAACGAAATATGAATGCTTCGACACGGTCGTCCGTTCCACTAGATCTATCCCGAGAATGTAGATTCAGGAATTCAGGAAGGAACAGTCGGAATGCTCGATGGATCGGATCCATATTTCACGCGGTTGCGGGCTATGCCAGGAGCTAGGAAGTGTCTTGGTCGAATTATTCCAGACTCGCGACAACTGAAAGCGTTTCCGTGTCCTAGGTAGAGCACCAAACGGACAGTTGAACGCGGTGCACCGAAAGGCACGCGGTAAGGCTCAGATTCTTAGATGATGCTACCCTACCGTGTGTGCATTATGTCATTAAGGTTCCGTTATCGGCTGAAAGAGCCAAGGGAAATTGCCAGCTTTCACGTCCTTTGTCAGCGTCGCTGCTCCCGATGCACGCCCGAGGCTTCTAATCGCTCCTAATGCCCCATCGCAGCCGTCGAACTTTGCGTCCCGAGTTCAACAGTCGCATCGTTCCTGGAAACACCAATTTATGGGGAGCTGAAGATTGACTAGGAAGTTGCTGGTCTAGGCTCGTCCTAACATTATGGGCCGCGTGAGATCGTGCTGAAAGGCCTGTTTCAACGAGCAATTGACGGGCTCGAGCAAGTTGCAAACTGCAAGTCGCAAGTCGCGCACTCGGAACGGGACTCGGGGGAAAGGTCTGGTCGTGTTCTCGAACGATGCAGACTTGTCGCGAATGCCCTTTGCTCCTCGCTCGATTCGAGCAGAGGGCAAAGAAAGCGCGAAACTCGTCGGGCAACCCTTGCTCCGGAGCCCCGAGTAGCTGATGGCCCCCCGTTCGTTACGATCACCGCGAGTAAGCTGAATAAAATTGCGCTTTAACCGGTAGATAGACGTTTGCCTTGGTAAATGGTAGCCATGCCCGCAGACTGAGTATTACGCGAGGAGTTATCGCGCGCACTTTACATAGGATTAGCGTAACTTCCACAACCAGGTATTTCAGAATGTTGCGCTCGATTTATCGTTTCAATTATCAGTTCCGCTCGGCTTTTCTTCTTTTATCGCCAACTACTTAGTTCTGCGATGATCTTCCCCCCTAGCTAGAGGGATCAGAAGCAGCTGCAACACTTTTGTGGTAACCGTCGATTAAATTTCTGCCCAATCGATCGATTAGGAACCATCGATGATTGATCATTAAAGTCCCTGATCGAAGAAATTAATCGTGAGTGGCGAAGCATTGGAAGACACGGGCGATCGACATTGACGCAACTGAAATATTGAATCGTCGGCGAAGATTGATCGTCGGATGTTTCTCTGGTAATTCTTGGATCCCCATCTCGATCGAAGGCCTCTCGACTCTCGACACCATTCCTCTGGATTAGAGACGCGGCGCCGCGCCGCGGCGTTCTTCCGTCCCATCTACTTTGCATTCTGAGCGTGGTGGCAGGCAGCGCGGTGAGGGTCAGGGACCTCTTGTCGGTGGACCGTAGGTCGGCCGAAATGACACGTCGGGCGGTCAGGCAAGCCGCGCGTAACAAGTGCGCCTCTGGTGAATGCGCGTGCATCCGCGGCTTCTATCCCCGACCTAGCCTCAACAACGCAACATCCGCGAAGCGTGTCGTCCCGCTCGCGATACGCCTGACGTGGACCAGCCGGTGGTGACATCCGAGACTCCGCGTCGCTTCCTACTCCTCGCAGTTTCCTCATTCCGCCGCGAACAAGTTCGTTCATTCCTCCACTTCCCTTGCTGCTGCTCCTGTCCTACCTTCTTCCTTCAGCATTCAGCATTCAGCATTCACCATTCAGCATTTAGCATTCAGCATTCAGCATTCAGCCTTCGCCTTCCCCTTCGGCCGTCTACTTTTCTTCCACGTTTACTTGGCCTGCGTTCTGCCCGTTTCGCGGGCCACGACGCGGTAGAGAGTGTGGTTAGGGCGAATAGTCCGTCACGACGCGGTTCCAACGATATGCCACCGCAACCTCGGTTCCCTATGTGCTCGGCGACGCTTTGAATACCGTTCCTCCGAGTCGACAAACTCGAATTCTCTTGGCTCTGATGCAGAGTTGAAATTATGCGGAAGACGCGAGCAACTCCACCCCGAGGGCACCCGGTGGAAAGTAACGGGCGGGTTATATTCGTTTTTACGGATACTGGTTTAGAACTCGGAACGTCCGCTCGCGTTTAAATAACGCGGAGATAGGAGATACGGATTGGCCACGATACGATTGCTTTTTCCATCAGCGCGTCTTAATCCTCGCTCGCTTCCCGACAAGATACCGTACGCCGTACGGGCGTCGCGCGACGCACGCCTCGTTTTTCTTCTACTCCTGTTTTTCCTCGGCGTTCTTGCCTCTATTCCGCTTCGACAGCTACGAAGGAGACGGCCGGGCGTTGACCACCGGTTACCATCTCCCCGACCAGTCGCTGCCTCTTGGGCGCACGAAGAAAGCCGCGGAGGAACATCGATACCCTCGATAGAGACGCCCCGCGCGGTGTATCGGTTCAGCGAGGAGATCGCAAGAATGCGTCGCTGCCATGTGGAATCGCGACATTCCTCTCGACACGCGTCTCGAAATCCTCCAAGCTTGATAGCTTAATGCTTAATAGACGGCTCGATGAGCAGAGATGAATTCGAGGGATCGGCTTGTCGAGCGTCTCGCGTTCGTTACGACGATGACCCCGAACGAGCCAATTATTCCCAAGATCCAGCTCGACAGGGGATGCCTGATATCGAGGATTCCCCTCACGTGCGTGTGTGGCGAGCGGCCGCGAAAGCACGTCGTTCCAATTTAGAGACAGAGAGTCTTACACGGAAAAGAGGATAACAAGTGGAGTGGTCGCTGCACCGGCCTGCACAAATGGAAGAGCAAGATGCAGCAGGAAAAATTAGCGAACCGCTTCGGAAAGTAAGCGACAAATTAAAAATTTATTCAATGAACCGTCTTTATCCTGCCTCGTGACGAGGAGTCGTATTCGGAAAGGCCACCACGCCTTGCAGTTCCCGTGCTTTCCAAGGATCGCGCAAAAAGTTCGACCAACGAGTACCTGCAAAGCAAGAAACGCAACGAGAAACGGCAGAATTGTTGGAGAACCACGAAAAACGTCAAGTGCCATTAGAATCACGCGTTTTTGCCGCGACGCCGATTAGCTTAGAAGCACGCGACGCTGCTGTTGCGATCCTCCCTTCGTTAGGCGGACCGAATGAAACTGGCGTTGCGTTATGTCGCGTAGTGGTAATTTTCTCGCTGAAACGGCGACGCAGCGAGGACACGGGCGGAAGGCTGGGCTAACAACGTGAAAAAAGAGGAGGAAGAAGATGGGGAAGAAGAAGAAGAAGAAGAAGAAGAAGAAGAAGAAGAAGAAGAAGAAGAAGTTTGATGAACAGGCAGCCGATGAGCAGCCTAGATGGACTGGCTGTTCGCAACGCATCGGTCCAGTCGAATACTCGCTCGGTTGATAAACTGTGGAGAAACAAACACGAGCCAAGCGACAGGTTGGAAAGAAAACGAGAGGAGGGAAGAGATGGAGTCATGGGGGACGACTGGATGGATTGTTAAATGCATCGCCGGAGAACGAATCGACTGCACGCCGCTGCGAGCGCATTGGGACTCGTTAAGTGCGCGATTGCACTGGCAAAAAACAGCTGAAAGGAAAGAAAAAGGAAGAGCCGCGCGTAAAGACTGATTCACCCCTTTCGCTGATTGTCTCCGCGCCATGCAAGGGCTGAAACTCCAATAGGAGGCGCTACCGACTCGTGTACAATTGAAATTCTTAGGCTACTGTCTCTCCTCTTCTCCATCCAGAGAACCTGTTAACCCTTCGCGCTCGACATATATCTCCGTCAACTTGACAGCATACTCAACGCGTTGAGTGCTCGTAACGGTTGGAAAATATTGCGCTTACACTGTCGCTTGTTTATTCCCGTTGCTTCCAGCGAACAACTGGAAGAGTAAGCTTCTTTACCGCGTCGTTTCTTCCTCTTCTGCCAGGGCACTTGTTAATGGAGGTTGCTGGTAAGGGGCCACATTAGAGGAGGTTTTCATACAAATAGTTTGAGCAAACTGGACTTTGCTGGACAATGGTCTAATGGATATGGTCCCTCTAACCTAACTGCTTTTAATTGAGCTATTCAGGTGGTCGAGAGATCGCCTTCTCCCTGAATAACTTCCCGATCTCGGAGCAATCGAATTAATCGACCTTTCGATTACCTCCTCTCTGAAAAGTCCCCACCACCGAGCTTAAGAGAAAAATTCCAGAGGGAATTAACTTCCATCGTTTCCGAAGCGGCAAAAAACGTAGGAGGGTATCGCGGTGCGGCGAGGTGCACGTGGACTCGCCACGGCCGCAAGGATCGAGCAAAAAGGAGAAACAGAGAGCACGATTGGCTGGTGGCACATAATGCAACCGCATCGAGTGCGATTCGAGAGGCTGCGCTGGTAATGGCAGCTATATAACAGCGGAATAGCCTGACCAGCGAGAGGACATTCGCTCGGACTGTCCGGAAATCGATTACCCGCGAATTTCGCGGCGAGAGGAAGAGCGTAGTGCCGCGACGCCGACGCTCCGTGACAGCGTCACGCACGCTGCCGTTCAACCTGCTGCCCGCCACGTGACGTCCAACCCCGTGAAATTCGAAAGGACACCGAATGGTCCATCCAAGAGAGCGACTAGGGTACATCTGCCCAGCCGAGCCTTTTTACGAGTTTCCACTCCCATTTCCCGGCAAACCCGCCGCGATAATAGCCTCAGCATCCCAGGAAATCCGTCGGAATCCCTCGTTCGTAACCGCGGAACAAATGGGGAACGATGAGCGAGTAGCAATCCTGACGGTTGAAAACGATTCGACGGAATTCGTAACGCTGTTCTTGTCGAAGCAGTGTCTTCTGCTGTTGCGGCGCCACTAGGTGAATTGAAAACGGGGCGAACGCTGATCGAGAAGCAGACGAGGAAGTGGAGTTTTAACTGCTCTTGCCCGTGAATTCGATTAACAGGCTAACGGATGCTCGGCCACATTCTTCCGAATGGCAAGCTCGGTGACGGAAAGCGAACGTCACGCTGTTCTGCCGCTTTGTCTCTAAACGAAAATTCTACTGTGCGAGTAAGTAGCTAGCTACTGTCGCGACGCAGCACGCGTCCAGTGGAGCATCATAAGAGATCGTTTCCTTACACGGAACGCGGCCTTACGTCGCCTGACCGGACGATGCATACCGCCAGGAACTTGCAAGGCCCCGACAGAATGCAGCCGTGGTGCGGCGGACAAACGCTGCTCGCGTCCTCCCAGCGGCGCGCGGCTTAAGTCGAGTATTTTCTAATTACGGGTCCGCGTTATAAATCAGCGGGCAGCGCGAACGAATAACGGGCCCAGCCGCGTCGTCTTTATATCGATCCCATCCGGTGCTGGCTGGTTCAACAAACTCGCCGTGCATCCTTCGGGATTCTAATATGTACCTCCAACTCAATGGAGCAAGTTGCTCTTCCTGTTTGATCGCCGAACGTTTCCTCCCCTCTTAACGAGAACGCTTGGTCTGAAAGGTCTAGATGTGTTCCTCGAATTCGAAGGGACGAGAATCGATCGCGAAAACGAGCGTTCTAGGAAGGATCGATCGGACGCGTTCCACACCGGCGAAATCGGTTTTCATGCGTCGCGGACGTTAAGAGGAGCCGCAGGATCGAGGGAAAGGAAAGTTATCGGCTGAAAGGTCGCGTATATCGTTGCTTGCCAGCCAAGCCAGGCTGGACGGGATATCGTGCTCCCTTTGAATCGAGCATTATAAGGAGGACGGAGGAGAACGAGAGGGACAGTTCCTTTCGGGGAGCACAGAGGCGCATAAGCGATTCGACGCAGTCTACAAAGCAGCTAACCGACTTCCGGGCTGCTGCTAGCTGCGGGCTGAGGAATGAGGAATCCTCGTCCTTTTGCGCTCGTACCGTCCGCCTTTTAAGGGGCAGCTCTCCTACCGATCATTTTCATGCTCTGCTCGAGCGGGAAAACGACCCTCTATCCCCCTTCAGAATTTCTAAGCTTCGAGGAACCATTACCGCGATCCCCTGCCTTCCTTTCTACTCGTCGAACACGCTGCTCCAAGTTTCCCCTTGCGAGCAAACAAACCCCAGCAGTTGGAAGAAAGTCGCGGTTCGTAGGTCGCAGCGGATCCTGATACTGCTGATCACGATGAGGAAGCTGTGAACGTATGTCGATTCCTGGCATACTTATAAATAGACTGGTTCTGACCGAACGCGTGACCTTGGCGAGAAATCGCCAATAGATGGAGCGAAAAGAAGAAGAAGGGAAGGGGCGTAGCATGCGGCAGAACAGGAGCAAGAAGAGGCGCGATGAGAGCGCGGCCCTTTCCAGCGTGTTATTACGTATTCATGTGAGGCGATGCTGCGCGAGAACACCGGATGCGAGTAACACCCTCTCTTCCCTTCGTCGAGCACGATACAATTATCGAGCGGACAGCAGGCGATTGCGCTCGCGAGCGGCGAACATCGATTCGAGCAGGAAGAGGTTTTCGCGCGACAAGGCGAGCGACTTGTCGAAGAGAGGACCTCGCGCGATACCAGTAGCGAAGAGCTTATCTGAGGGGACGTTTACCGCGGTCGATAAACCCCGAGGTGGGGAGGAATAGAAACGGAGTCCTCTTCGAAGCCGTTTAGTTTGACGGGCGCTGCAGAGTGCCGACGACCTTGGACGGCTCGGTAAATTACGATCTAATGAGTAATAACCGTAATTAGCGTCGGTGACGAGGTTCGCGAGGGATTAACGGCTGCCACGGAGCACGGCCAGGAGGATTGCTATGGACTACGGAGCGGTGGATAGGCACGAACCAACTCCCCTTCGGATCGTGGTTGGCTGGCTCACTGGCGGCTGGTCGTTGTTTGCAGCGGCTTCGTGCCGGCACTCCGCGAGTCCTTGACCGACCCTGAACCCCGAGGAAGCGTGGAAAGCCGGCTGGAACCTGATTGGCTGCCGCGCGCCACACTCGATGCCTCTCCAATGGACGGACTAAAATATAGTGATTACGAAGGGGGTGGTTGGTGTGGGAGGTGGCGGCGTAGGAGCGTAGGAGGAGGCCAGCCTCGGCCAGAGGTCCGCGGAACAGCCGAGAAATCACGAGGAACCTAGCCTACACCGACCCGACAGGCAATCCGGAGGAACATCTTCGGGATGTTAATCTCAGCTATTTCCTTCGCGATCCTTTCCTCATTAGGTACTCGTCTCTCTTTCCTCCAATTTACCCGGTGGAAATGCTTTCTCGCAATAGTTATGTCGCGATCGTTTCACGGACGATTAAGTGTCCCGAAGAATTTGTTACCGTGATTCCACGGTAAGCTTTCTTTGATCGACCCCCTGTTCCCTCTCGGAGCGCTGCGGTTCTCGAGGATCCCGCGGAAAGAATGGCCAATTAAAGGAACACAATAAAGGCCAATCATAAGAACTGCTCGGGTCGGCGTTGGATCGCGGAACCCGCCGTAGCGGGATAACGTAACGCAAATTAAGTAGCAGGGAACGACCTTTCTCCTCCTTTCGACTTCCTCTGTTCTCCGCGGTCTCTCGCATCACACCGGGAGATTCCCGTTGCGGGAGCCTTTCTCGTCTCTGTGATTTTGTAAACGGGGGGTCCCTAGTTTTCTAACGGTACCCTGGTCGCGCCGAGCGAGTCGAATCGAATCGAGTCGAATCGAGAAACCGCTACCCTCGAAAACCACCAGTTTCGCCGAATTATCGAGAAGAGGTGAGATGAGTAGCGGTGGCATTATTCGCTTCCGAAGAACATGGGGGATGCGGACCATTGTCTTTGGCGAACCATTATTACGTGTTCTGAGGGGTCCGTTCCTCGTGGAATTCGCTCGAGCCCGCTCGTATCCGTTCGCGAGAAATGCCGCGTACTCGTTGGCTGCGCGGAACAAATCGAGCCGCTCGACGACAGAAGAAAGAGTTCTTCTTCCTTTAATCCACGATTATCCACGGCGCTCTTGACAAGGGGCCCGATCCGGTTATCCTTCCTTCCACCTCGATTCCGACCAGCCCTGAGAAACCATCCGAACGGATGCTGTTATATCGATACGATTAATTATGGGAACGAGCTGCTCGCGCGAGATTCTGAGCCTTCGACCCAGCTATGCAAAGCCTGCTATACCTACGTACAACGCCGCAACCAATTCCGCTTCCGAGTAGACTTCCCACGAATTCATTAACGCGCGTAGCAACATCGTGTATGCTTCTGGTACGCTTCAGCTGCGATATAAAAAATCAGTGAAAAAAGGTAACACACCTTCGCCTGCCGAGGCACTCGTAAGAAGGTAGAATCCGCGCCAGATATTTCTCATCTGGTTCGTAACCGCAGCCTCCCAAGGCCTCGCGATACGGTTTTTTGGCTCAACCAGCCCTAACTACGTCCGGCCAGCGTGAATCAATGATCCACCGAAAGCTTCTCGCTTTGGATTCTGCCGATTCGCCCCGGTCGAGTAGCATTCGAGGACGGACATGCGGCCGTTAGGGATCGACCAGGGAAATAGGTAGGGAAATGCAGCGAAATCCAGGGAAGCGTGACAATTAAGCGGTTAACTCCGCGGTGACCCCGAGGTACCTATAGATACTCGTTTGTCCTCGCTCGCAGCGTAGTTACAGCCTTTCCACGCCCGCGCGCAAACGTAAAGCATCGAACAGCACGGTCGAACGATTATGCCCGATCATCGGCGTGGAATAACTTCGCACGACCCGCGGGGAAACGTATACGCCCGCGCGGGACGATGGATGGACGGATAGACAGATAAATAGATACTTTATTACAGGCTGGAAGAACCGTAAGACCAATACGCCGCGCCGCGCCGCGCCGCGCCGGCTGGCCGCCGACGGATCGATGCGATGCCTGCTGGACCGGGACAGCCAATGGATGGTCGAAATTAGAGGTATGGTGAATACGCGTGACAGATGAATGCGTAGATAGATGAGCTGATTTTATCCGATGAGATTCGACCAGCGAGTAGCAAACAGCAACGGGACGCGGCGCTCTTCTGACCTTCGTGCACTTTCTGACACAGACTTGCGTCTAATTGCAAGCGGCTTCCATTCGCATGCGTTCGCTACCGAAGGCATCGAGCCACAAAGGGTAACCGCGACAGAGGTGTCCACGATTGCTGGTACACTCCGGTAGGCTCGAAGGATTTTTGCTGGCGCGACTAGAAAGACTCGTAAAAAGCCGAGCGGGAAATGTAGGCGCGCTTCTGAAGGAGCTAGCAAGGCATAAAAGTCTACAGTTAGGCAACGGCGCGTCGGAAAGGGCCATTTGCATACCGTCTCTGTGCGGTTGCAGACTCGTATGCAAGTTAGATCATCGAGCATAAAACGCTACAGTTAGCCACTTAGACTGACCAGCGGCGCTGATTTTGGCTGATTGTTTTCTATGGTTCTCTTTATGGTCGGTGACCGCGTCGTAGCTGGGCGAACCTGTCCCCGGAACATGTTTGTTTTCGCTTAATCACGGGCTGCTGCTCCGACACCGTACTTTTCAGTAATGCTTCGTTCCTCGGACGGTGTAGGGTGTAGGTAATAGCTTCCCGTGTAAACTCTCCCTCGTTTGTTCCCGGTCGTAACGAGAAGCCTGGCTCCGATTGTACGCTCGGTCTAACCATGGGTAACTAGTTGAAAAATGGAGCGTGCTAATAAAGAAGAATTACGAAGCGGCAAAAGATCGCGAGGCTCGATAAAGGGGAGTTGTGTCGAATATCGCGGGAAACGCGGGTTGGATTCGCGATTCGGTATCGGCAGCAGCGTTCCGTGTGCGTTTACCACTGGCTTAATTTTCCCTCGACAGTAGGTATTTCGTAGAAGAAACGCCTCTCCAATGGAGGAGCAGAGTCTACGGCATCGTTCGTAGAACTGGCGTAGCAGCTGACGAACAAAGGTGCTCCCGGACTCCTCGCGGCCTTGATCTCCATAGTCTTGCCCGCGATCTTCCACGAGGGGAACAAATGTATCGTCCACGGTGAATTGGGCTCGCGACATTAATCGCGAGACGCGTCGATCGCTCCACTATATTTCCACGCCATAAATATCTGAATGTCGCGGCCATTAATATGCCCCGCGATGCTCCGTGCACCCGTGTCCCTCGCGACGTGTATAAATACTATAAATACGTCTTTTAACGATCCACCTGTATGGCTAACGAGTGGAAGAAACTTCGTTCCGGTGAACCAGATGCGCTCCTTCAGGATCGGGCCATAAATCAGGGTCGTCTCACTCGTTGACTCGTTCAATGGCGTAGAGGGGCTGCCTTCTGCTCCCCTCGAAATCCATCGTCCTCCGTTCGAAATGTAAATTGCTGGTCCAATAAATTCTACTCGAACCGGGGAAAATAAATCCTGCGTTCGTCATATCAGCAGGCTGAAAGACGAAGCGCGTGCTTCTCTACCAGGGAACCCGAACGATGCGGGAAGGTCGAGCTGCAGTTGACCCTAAATTTAGGGAATGCGACGGAATGGTCTAGATCTACGTCACTGGCTAGATCGTGGAAGGGATCAGGGCGAGACGGAGAATTTCCACTTGATTTCGACCAGTTGCTCGCATTCCACCGTGGAAGATCCTATCGACTCTCCGCTCCCTTGGTTCTGTGGCCGTTTTCTTCCAAGGTCCCTGCCAGTCTGGGGATAAACATTTTCACGGATCAGCGATTGTCAGGGGACCCATTACCTTCGCTGCACCGCTCGGTGTAGCCAATAAACGCGGCAAACGCGGCAAACGCGGCGGTTTTATATCGCGAAGCCATTGGTCGGAGATGATGGTGGTCCAGTCGATACCGAGGGCGATTATTTCGTCCATAGAAATTGTTGGCGCTCGGGGCGCTGGCATCCGCGAGGAAGCTCGTTAGCGACAATTACGTTTATTTAGTGGTCGGTTCATTTGAATGGAAATTATGTGGAATCGCGTGACTGGCTATGCACGCGTTAGTTGCGCTTCCTTACTGGTCGACGTTTAACGGCCTCGTTAGCAGCGAACCGATGCTACTGGAACAACTGTATTTCCCTAAAGCTGGGCTTCCGAGTATGCCTGGAATGCTGGCGATAGAGACGCCAAAGCTCCAATTCTGTCTTCAAGGGCCGCGCTGGACTTTCCGGATTCCAGCCTCTCGCAATGGGAAAACGGTACAGAAACGAGATACCGAGGTGCGCCGGTTTTGGTGTAGGGTAAATCCGGGACACGCGGTCGACCTAATATAAAATGGCTATTAAAACTAATATAGATATTACTTATTTTATCAGAACAAACCTAATATGTTCAGAATTTTATGCCGATTCAGAAAAACTGGTCGATATTTGCTTTAAGACAATATTTACTGTCAATCGGGTTGAAAACTGAAGTCGTGACATCTGACCACCTCCCCCGAGGTGCCGGGAGAAATGGTTTTCGTCGTTGGCAGAGACCACTCACATAATTATTCATGGACAATTAACAAAGGATAAAGCAAAATTATTTATGAGTGAATACAACTACGGATTCATTGATATTTAATTTGTTTACGCTAAACAAGTAAAGAACACATCTAAGAAAAAGTGAATTACCTACTGGCGATTAGCAAGGCAAATGAATATAAAAGTGAATAAATAAACTAAATAAACAAAAGTAATAATAAAATAATAATAAAAAAATCATAACTCGACCATCTCACCTTTCTGCAGCGAGACATGGTCTTCTCGTTAGCTTTGAGAGGAAGAGTTAATATGGCCAAATACTTTGGCTGCATTGTCCCTCAATGTCTCTACTATCTTATTATTCCAAACATTAAAGGAAAATAAACTTAGAAGTATATTTTAAATACGATTCTGTACAACCGCTGTTTGACAAAAGAGGTTAAATGTAACATCAATTTACCTTTTATAGGCTATAAATCCAGTAAACCACAGAAGGAAGCGAAATAACGCTATTCATTCAACTATTTGGCTTCTAGAGAAGTAATTGGTCTGCACTTTAATGCATTTTTACGTATAAACTCTGAAATATAGCGACACGACCAACTCTCCGGCCCGACCGCGTCTCCCGGATTTACCCTATAGATTTTTCTGCTCCTCTTGATTCGCCAGGGTGTTAGTCTGTAAGTACCATTCACTGCCCCACTATCGTGTCAGAGGAATCGCCTGTACTTCTGAATTCCAAGCTTTCTTCTCCGCATCGTCTGACTAGTTCCTCTCCATCGTTACCCATATATGTTTCTTAGAATCTCACACTTCCTGTAACGTGCTATTCGCTCTTCCATTCTTCGTCCTTCCTTGTTTCCCAGGAGTCTTTCCTCCCAGTTCTAAGCAGCGCATTGTGCCTCCTTCGTTTAACTTCCTCTGCGTTAAATTGGAAATTTCCGGTTGCAAAAACCTTAGGGGTAGATTTTATGGTAGGAATCAATGATTAACCTCTTCCATTCACCATTGTTTCAGCTACTTTCGCGAATGCTACGAATTCCATTGTTAACGATGTTCTGGCTGTGATACACCGAGATCGATGTTATTCTTATCCTCACTCGCACGATCCAGCGGGAGAATCTGCGCGAGCGTAGTCCCGATTCGTCGCGCGGCGAGTCGAGGAAAAGTGCATACCATCGAGCGCTAGTAAAATATCACCGTGACCGTGTCGAATCACCCCATCGCGACACCCATCGGGGGTAGGCCACCGGAATTGCAAAAACACGAAGCAATTAATCGACGATCGTGGCAATTTGACCAAGCCCGACGCGCCGAATTAATCTTACTTATTGCCTGGCTTGACCCCCTGCCACCTGACCACTGTTCCAACGCGCGCTCTTCCTGGTAACAGCGGCCCGCTCCGCGATACATCTCGCCGATCCTCTGATCGATCTTCGAAAAACTCCTTCCTTCGCTCTATCTTCGTTCCGGGAGTTTTTGCGCGGGAAGCCAGCGTGACGCGGATATTGCTGTTATGTGAACGCGATATTTTATCGGCGTAGCTCCGTGCGCCGTGTACCGAGGTAATGGTGGAACAGGTGACGAACAGGTTGCTTCGTGCCAACAAGAAAAGAGAGAAGAAGGGATCGGGCGTGAGAGCAACTTTGGCATAGCAAGAAGAATTAGATAGGCAAGCGTCACCCTCGGTCGGTCGAAAGCCCTAGGAGTCGGGGAACATCTCGGGGAAAGAGGAGGCAGGAGAAAGGGAGAAGGAGAGACAGAGAGAGAGAGAGAGAGAGAGAGAGAAAACGGTAAAACTGTCACTGTTCCCTAATTACGCTGGGTAACTAGCCCGTGTACCGGCTGGCGTGGAATTGGAGAAGGTAGTAGGGAAAGATAGAAAGGAAGGGGCAGAGGCACGGGAAACATAGTGGATCGAAGAAGGGAGAGATCCTCCTCGGACGGCGCCGCGGTACCGCTAGACACCGCGGCCAATCGCGCGCCGCATTTAAGCGAACGCGCCCAATCGCCGCGCGGCTTTAACCGGCAAGCAGACGCGACCACCACCCGACCAGCTACGTTTATAAAGTCTGCCTGATGCGTCGCCTCCAAGACAGACCCGTGCCGACAGTCTAGCCATCACGAACGATACTTTTTTTTTTTACTTCCGTCCGATAACAGTGTTCCGTTTGACGCGTGTGAGATCATCCGGTGAACAGATCGGCGAGAGTACCCTGCCCTCTCTGTCCACCGCCTTTATCCCTGCGTTCCACTCGAAACGTTCGACTCGCCGGCCCACGAAGTTCGGTACAAGTTCGAGCGGGAAACGTGTGACAAGCGAGTGATTAGAAGAGACACGGGTGAGCAGCAGAGATCGTCGGTGCCAAGTGGATTTCCAGCCAAGGTACGTGTGACCCGAAGTGTTCGGCGATCGTTCCTTTGGAAGCTGATCGATCGACCCGGCGAACATTCTCGCGGCGTGATAAACGGTGTCAGGGACCTGCCAGGTGAGGCGACGGTCCATGGACCGATTAACGGTCTCCCGCGAACGCGATCTTAGACAGTGATAAGAGTGCGGCGAACGTCGCGCGATCAGAATCTCGTCACATCCGACTCGAGCTGTTGAGCCGATTCGCGAGGCTGTTAGAGCTCCGCGGCAGTGTAAAATCTGCGCGTTCTACTTCCAGACGTCCGCGTCGAGGCCAGCGCGCTAATTCCGCAGTAGATACAGAAGTACCGGTACAGACACGCCGAAGAGTGACGGACACGAAGCTGCCTCGCCATGATCGATGCCCCGGGAAAACTAAAAGCACGATCGGTGCGATGCCTCGTGACTGGCATTCCCACGGTGAGAGTAGGCTGAAAGTCAGGGACGTAGCCTTGTTGAGCAATCGCCAAGCTCCTAGGTATCGAAAGCAGCGCGAAGCCGCGCGTAAAACCGAAACCCGTTCTCTCCGCTGCGCTCGTTTCGCCTCGTCTCGGCCCGACCCGACTAAATTGCCCTCCTAAAGCTACCGGCGAAATTGCGACCGATAGAGATCGTTGAGCTGCGAGTAGTTTGACTGGCTTCCTTCGAGCATCGTTGGCAGGCTGTTCTTCTCGGTAGCCTGCGATAGTAATTCGGTAGAATGCAATACTCTGGGCTGCCGAATCGTTCGTATTCCAGATAGGCGTCCGATTTCGTGCTCGCCGGGCGACGCCCGCCGAATATTTATGCTGGTACCGCGTTTCGGCCCGTCCGAGTCCGTCGACCTTCCGAATAAAGAATGAGCCGCGTAACACACTCTTTCTATCACTCTTTCACTCTGTCCGTCACAATAGAAGTTTCTAGGCTATCGACGTGGACGTGGGACGCAGTATTGAGGAATAAATATTTATGAGAAATAATAATTTCAGCAATGAATATTTATTGCATAAGAAATTAGAAATAAGGTGAATAAGAGGTAGCATTCTTACCCTTCTCTGAAGTAGGTCTTAGACTAGCTAACAAACTTCTGATTGTCGTAATTCGTGAAGATCGTATTCCCACAACAAATTAACTTCTCTCGGCGTAGACTTCAGAGACGCAGGCCGAATCTGTCACGAACAGGTGGCTGGCACTGTCTCTCCAGCGTCGACGCAGCCTCGAAGCTGGTGAGTTCAATGCCTGAGAGGCGCAACGTCTTCCGATACTCTACACTCTACAAAGTGGCGTCGCTATTCCGCGAGTTATTTCACGAGTATTACGAAACATCGACTACAGGAAGCACTTACGTCTTAATACCACTGACGATTAGGAGAGTAAGCAATTCGAAACGTATCCACGAGTCGCAGCTGTTACCGTGACAAAAAGATTCTTTAAAATCGTCGAGGCATTCGCACCAGCTCCTCCGAGAAATTGCTCGAACAATGGAACGTCACGGTTGACATACGACGCTAACAGAGATGCCCGATCGAAAGTGCAGCAGCGGAGGCGCGCGTAGACCGGAAACGTTATTAGAAAAGAGTTACTAGCTCGAGTCGACCGTCGAGCTTGCACGAAAAGCATGTTCGTATATTTAATTACCTAACTCGCGCGCACTTAGTTGCCTCTGTGTCACGCACGTCTTATGCCGCGTGAAGGAATTCTGATTAAATCTGGAAACAGCAAAAACAGGCAACTAGCTCGTGTTCTGTTCGCGTTGCAAGATTCGCGTAGGTACTCGTGCAGAGGATGCGCGCAGGGGTACATACGAAATTAACCTTTACACCGTATAATGTTACGTGGTCGCATAAATTTGGTACGCTGCAATTTCAGTCTCGCGGAAACTTGAGACGATCGGCTCGAAAATTGTTGAAGCCGCGGGTTCGCAAACCGAGTAAAAAGTAGGTACAGCGAATTTACCATCGTTAAGATTTCGTGCATTGTTCGCAAAAAAAGCTTCCTGGTGATTCTCGAGCGTTTGGTCTGACGGAGCAGCCCGGTTTCAAAGGATCGTAGGATCGGATAGCGATGAATACGACATCGGAGAAAATGCAAAGGTTCGCGAGCGATATAAAGGAGAAGGAGGAGGCACATCGGCGCAGGTACTATCCCCGCGATACAAACTCAGCGCGGCGTGACGGGCTCTCTTCTTCATCGCCGCCGCCGCCGCCGCCGCCGCCACCACCATCATCATCATCACTGCGATCATCATCCTCATCATCATCAGCGCGATCGTCGTCGTCATCGTTCCTAGGCTTTTCTTCGAACAGCCCGGCTTTTTGCTTTATCGCCGGCATGAATCGCTACGTTACCAGCATCAGCCACGGGAACAAGGTTGAACGAACTTGAAAAAATTTAATTGAAAACCTTCTCCTGCTGGCCGCTTTGCTTTCGTTCTCAGCCGTGAAACGAGGGAGGAGGTTACCGATCCTCTTTCCCGCGGCGGTCACGTAGCGCGCTGTTTTGCCGGGAATCAGGACGTCAATTTTGTGGGAATCTCTGTCGAACGGTCGCAGGTCCTCCGTCGCCCGCAGTGGTACTCGGCGAGCAGAGGAGGAAAGTCGTTTGCCAAAGGTCTGGACACTCTGGACAGAGGCACCGAAGCGTTGTTCATTTCGCCGCGGATCTGCCATTCGACTTGGCGCGCTCCTCTCTTCTCTCCTGCCCATTTCTTCTCTTTTTCCTCGGAGTTGCAACCACGACCTGCCCCACTATCTCGCGTTCAGCCGATGGAGGATCTTCCCGGCGCCGCCTGGACGTTGACCCCGAGGCTGCCTACGGCCCTGACCAACACTCCGCTCGGCTCGTCCGCTTCTTCCATCTTACCAACTCTGACCAGCTCTGGCCAGCTAGATCACTGCTCGTCCCGCGCCCGAGAACCCTTCGGTATTTCATCCGAGAGAATCTTTTCCGTTAATTAACATTTATTCACTGGCGACGAAGCCAGCGCTACAAGCCCGCCGAAGGGCGCGCGTTCGTCCACCCAGTTTGTAATACAGTGCTGTGAAAATTACCCATTAACGCGTGTCTTCGCGCTATCTGGCTCCGGCTTCTAAATCGCGCAGCAGATGATTCTGTTCTTCGGGGCTTCACTTAACCATCTCTCCGAGCATCGCTGCGGTTTCGACTAGCACAAGGCTTCAAAGTGCGCGCCACTAATCGAAAGGAGCAGACTTGGAGGTATTCCAAGGTTCAGGGCAAATGGCAACGACCGTGATAGGTAGCGAGTAGGATTAATCATCCGCGGTTCGTCACGTCGCAGTTTGCGAGAGCAAAAGCTCACGCTCCCCGTAGACCGCATAACGGACGTCGCATTCACCAGTCACATCCATGGAATCCCGTAATAAACGACTCGTTTGCGAGCAATAAACGAACTCTCGTTTGCGAACAATGAAGACGGAACGTCGCGTCGGTTTGGTAGTACCGGCAGCGATTACGATCAGAATAAATGGCATCGATTTATGTCCGAGGCGACTACTCTTCATTCTTTCGAACGAGCTTAACGATCGGTAGGTAGGATTGCTCGAAAGAGAGAGAGAGAGAGAGAGCGGACACGTTCGCGGAAGACGGACACGCTCGCAGAAGGCATTTAAGGTGTCTCATTATGGCTAACAATATCCTCGAACGCGTTCTACCTATTATCTCTTCCGCCCTTAATCAGTAACGCTCAATTTCTAACTCGTAATTTGCGCTGCGCGTGTGTACACGCTCGAAAGGAAGAGGCCACGTATGGCGGGGGAGGGGCGGGAAAGTGAAAAGGAAGAAGAACGAAGGGGAAACCAATTACTCGAAGAAAACAATTATCTGTTGGGAACAAACAGAATGATCTCTACTAAAGGGCACGCGTAAAAATACTTGGAAAGAGGTTGAAGTTGGGAATTGATATTGGGAGAAGAAGGAGGAGGGTGTTGGGGGGGGGGGGGTAAGGATGATCGAGAGGAACGAATCGATATTGCTTGGCGAAATGCATCGATGTCGGGGTCGAGGCACCGTGAACAAGCAGGTGAAGGCGCGTAAAGGCGAACGAACCCGAGGAGAGACCGAGAAACCGAAGGGGGCGAAGGAAGAGAACGACAAGAGCTGATTATCGAACACTTAGCACGTTTTAAAGCTACTTCCTGGCCATACCGCGGCAGATACGCGCATCTTTCAATTCGCGCTCGAGGCTTAATGAATTCCGTCTTATCACGGTGTGTCTTAGCGATTACAACGCGCGGTGCTGCGTCCACGTGAAAATGTGAGGGAAAGGCGACAGGATAAAATATTCCGCGAGGACTCGCCGGGAGTTGCGCTATATAATTTAAGATTTAAGCGATCGGTCGTTTAGATTTCGAGCTGCTGCCTGTGTTTGTGATACAAAGTTCGCTCTGGTAATCTCGGTGCTTTAATCAATTCAAATTCCTTCATTAAAAAGTAAAAATACGATCCTACGCAAGGCGTCTTTGTATACGTACGTGGGAACTGTTGCGAAGATTGGTTCTGTACCTCGGAACAATACAAGGAAGAGGAGTGTATTCTCCAGTTTTCAGGTCCTAAACTTATCTCCATAGTGCCCATCTTGTATCGAGGAAGCACACGTGTAATTTTAAGAGAGTTGCAAGGAAAGAACACCCTGCTCAAAGGGCGTAGCCTTCGGGGAGGATGTGAGGGGCCGATGAGAGGATCGCGTGCAATTTAGGTCGATATTCAATTACCGACGGAGTGAAGGAGAAGTTGGCGGAGTTTACACGGGCCAGGGAGGATCGGTGAACCCGAGCGGAGGGCAGCGAGATCCTCTTAACCGTCCGTAATGAGCCGTGCCGTTGAATCGTCGATCTCGATCGGCAGGATCCTCGCAGGTAGCTGGTATCTCGGTCAGCCTGTACTAATCACGAAGCTGCCCTTTTTCGCCAGTTCTAGAGGCCTCGCGAAATTGGCCTGGATGTTGGAGGTCGCGACAGATGCGATCCGGAGATCGGGCCGCTTGCAAATTGATCGATTAACGGTACGACGATCGGCGCGCGTCCACGCTGGGGAACGAGGTCGTGCTGAGTATCGAGATACGCGTTCGAGATGCCGAGCACGATCGAAAGCCAGGAAAGAAAGCTCCCCGAGCCACGTGCTGGTCGATAGAGTCGCGCTGTTGCTGGACGCTGCTGAATTCGAGCTTCTGCCGAGTCCGCGGCAAACCGTTTAGTCATCCTCGCTCGCGAATAACTTCCCATGGCCCGAATATCTCGGTGAAACGGTTCTACCAGTCTCGAACCCGGTTCCTGCGCTGCCCTCGCATTTGGGCAGTCCATTCGCTCCACTGCGCTCGAAACACACTTCGACCAGTCGGCTCTGTTCTTCCAGATCGTGGCCCGCCGACCGTTACACATATCCATCGGGCCGCGTAGTATCCATTTCCTAGCCGTTCGTCCTTCGGACGCTCTGAGACGACTAGGCGAAGGATATCCGACCGTAAATCGATTCGATTCAGCTCCCTGGAACGCTGAGCGCCTCGAAACCGTTCCGTGCAGCCCGTTAGAAGTCCAGCCATCGAAACCGTGTCGTTCGCGGAAGGAACGCCGGAAAAAAGCCGGTTCCTGCTCAGCGATCACGCTTGCTCATTAACCGCAAGCGCGGCGTCATGGTAGCAGGAAGTTTCGTCGAGCCGACTCTGTTGTGGAACACGAGGAACCAACTTGGACGGCAGAGGATACCGAATCCGAGGGGCCAGCGTTCACCGATCGCGGAAAAGTCGCTTGGACCTTGAGGTGGCCGGTGGAACGGCCACGGGCTTGTTCCGTATTCGGTTTATCCGCGGATCTGCTGGTGCAGCCCATAAATGGTGGATCAAAGCAAAGAGAGAAAAGTAACGGGAGGGAACGGGAACGGGAACGGGAACGGGAACGGGCACAGAGCACCGGAGCTGATATCGCTGGGCGCGTGCATCTGCGCCGGCGAACGGTAACCGCGTTTTTCCAGAATTACCGAGCCACGAGCACCTGGACCGCGTGGGTGTGAAAACGGCACGCTTTTGCGTCCCTTTATTCAGGCAAAGAGCCTGATACCAAAGGGGTATCTCCACGCCAGTCCGATTCCATCCTCTGCCTACCGCGTTTATTGCGTCGATTGCGCGGCGCCGCGCGTAGTCGCGAGACTTTAGGTACCGTTCGAGGATCGACGCGAGCATGCAATCATTGCCTCGTACCGATTCACAGGCTGAGCCTAATGGGAAATATAAATTGTCGAGATGGTAAAGGGTGGCAGCCGAGTTTCTGGCGTTCACGATCGAGCTTTCACCATACCGGGTATGTTAAGTAGCCTGGACGACTGCGAGGCCCGTAACACCGTCGTAAACGAGCAGAGGAGCCACAGCAAAGGAGGAGAGAAGAGGAGGAAAAGCAAACAGGGACACGCGACTCGCGACTCGCGACTCGCTCAGCCGTCGCTGAAGATCGAGAGAATATTGGCCGCGGAGTTTGTGGACCGCGCAACGGTAACCGCTCCTCTTTCGCGCCGATCGTGAGCCTTGCGTCCGAACACCGTTACACTTATGAGCACGAACTCCATAAAACGCTACGACCTCAGTTATCGGAGTGGCTGCGAGGCCAGGGCCAAGAACGCCCACTGCTCGCCTTTATTTCCTTCGCCCAACTCCACTCCACTCCACTCAACTCCACTCATGTGCTATATCCTCGCCTCTTTCCCGTTAAACAGATTACGCATCTTAAGCTTCTCAGCAGCTTCCTACCTATGTATTTCTGGAAACTGGTCGTTGCTTTGGACCGGAAGGCCACGGCGATCGATCGAGTGACGAAGAGGTCTAGGTCGTAGAACCTTGATAGAGGCCAGGAATGCGAGACGGTGGTTTGATGTAAATGACGTGGCTATGTTAATGCACTAGGTGCGGACTAGAGTCGATCCTGCAATAATGGTAACCTGGGCTACCCCGTTAGAATAGCTCGCATCGAGAACGGGGCTTCTGTTCACCGAAATTCTTACAACTTTTCAACTGTGCAAATAGAAAGTGCGAGTCGAAGATGGGTCGATGCAAATCTCTTGCTGGATCGCAGCTTCCACTAAGGCTTTCCAGCATCCTGTTGCGTCCGTGGGACCCTAGCGGGTAGCAGCCTTATCCTTAACGACATCATCGCTACTGAACGACGATTTATCGCGAATCGCCTTCGAAGAACTCGGGGAAGAAGCCCGAAGGAAACGAAAAGAAGGAAGGGGTTGCTCACGCAACGATCAGTTAACTATCCGTTCGCGTGTTTGCCATCGGATGGCCGCGCAGTCGATCGTGATGTTTTGCATAACGACTCTCTATTCGTTTCCAAATAAAACGGCGCTGGTTAACGGCTGACAATGGATCGATATTGACGAGTTTAGTCTCCGCCAGGATTTTTCGCCACTGTAGTCGAGACAGGGCAGGCAACGACTAGCGATAATCTCTTGGCTTGCAACTTAGGTATTCGCTTGCGATCTTGCCCACAGCAGATATAAATATTAAGCAATCGCGCCAAGCGTACGGACGGCTCGTTCCATGACTCATGAATTACGCCTGGAACGTCCATTAACGGTACATCTGCATGGATACGATAGCCGTGGGATCGCGATCACGATCGCGAATTTCAATCGGTCGGCCATGGACGCGCCTAGGCTTTGAAATATCGTTTGTCCCAGCTAGCCGATAGCTTCTTGCCGCGCCGACTTCATCCGACCCAGAGATCGGCGCGAGTATTCCTAGGGCTAGGAACGTTCAATTACGTGCCGCTGCCGAGCAACAAGTGGGCCGGCGTAATTGCTGCGAAATTTACGAGGTTACGGCGGACGATTAATCGGACGGGCAAGAAACTACTTAGCCGCGGAATGAAAGTCCAGTGTCGGATGGAGCTTCAGGGAAGTTAAAGTTCTCGGTGATCCTCCAATTTGGTCACTGCAATAAAGGTATACGCACTTTCGGGTGCATTATCGCTATTCGACTTCATTTTCACACATTTCAATTCCATTTTCCCTGAGAACGTAATAGGGCAATCCCGACAGCGTATAACTCTGCTGGAAGCTAGCTCGAAGGTAAAGGTGCTGTTCGTTAAAGGGAATGAAACGCGTTAAATTAATTTTGCGGTCAAGGTCCCACTGAACGTCCTCCGATAATGGTCCTTGTGACGAGGGAAAGCAATGAATCTTCAGGTTCGTCGCGGCTTCCCAATTTGTCAGGATTAATAGGTGAATTAACTCGAGCCTCCCTGACGCTGCACAATTAAATAGGGGAAACCCGCGCAAAACGAATGCCCTGGGCATAGCGGATGGGCTTTTATTTTGCTTTGCTATAACAGATGGCTCTCACGAGTCTTTTCCGATCGAGAAAGCGACCGGTTGTCGACGCCATGACAATGTAATAAAGTATGTGATTGCTGTTGTGCGTCGTTTGTGAAGAAAAAACAAAAATTGTGCGTTTTCTTACAAATTTCGCTCAGGTAAGTACCTACGTGGCTTGATTATTAATAGTTATCCGTATTTACCACAGTAAATGTTTTTTATAAGAATTCTGTGTTCTTAAGATTCTATTAGAGGTTAACATTTTTAATTTGTTGTTCAAACTTTTTCCAAAAATTCAAAGTTTCCACCAAGTGGGTTCTTTGGGCAAAGCGGATGGGGGTAAAGCGGATGGTCAATCCTTGCCCTGCTAATCCCGGTCATATTATTATTGCCGTTTTATTTTATTCTACCATGGTTTTCCAGTACAAACGTAAAACAGGTCAAGCGAAATAGGCGGAGAGCAATCTAAAATGTGCCATGGATGCAGTCGATAAGAAAAAGGAGTCTATTACGTCTGCAGCCAAAAAATACTTGATTCCGTATACAACATTACAACGGCATTTGAAGTCAGGAAGTTGTAAAAAAAAAATTGGGAAGGTTTACTACTGTTTTTACCGAAGAACAAGAAAATGAGTTATGCCCGACTCCCTCATCCGCTATGCCCAGGGGGATAGGGCAAAGCGGATTGATTGACTTACTTACGTTTTTGATTCTAAAAAGGTTTAAATGTTTTAGTTATCAATTTTTTCCTTATTTTATTTGAAAGCTGATTAATTTTAAATGATTATTAAGATAAAAAATATTTCTCATCTCAATTGTAACTGTGTTATTTTTCTCACTAAACCTTCACACATCCGCTTTGCCCGGGCTTCCCCTATATCCACGCTCGTTTATTCCTTATATTTATAGCCTGGCGGACTATCGAGTATCGAACGGTTTCGCGTGTCGACTCCTTTCCTTCGTTATACATATATATACCGTGATCACCGATTCTGGGGTAGAACTAACGGCGTCTAAGATGGAATTACACGGAAGACGAATAATAATAATAATCGTCGCGTGATTCATTTTAAGTAGCCCGCGCTAAGACAATCTAATAAGACTAACAAGACAATCAGCGGTGGCGGGTGTGCTCGCGATTCCTTGAACAGGCTTAATTAACAGAATCCTGGCTGGTAACTGTATTAATTAGAGACAGGCTCGATTGTTCCCGTAGCTCGGGAATATTTCGTGAATGACGGGTGGTCGGGGACCGTTACGAGAAGATTCGCGACGCGCAGGTGAACGCGACCGAGGCGAACAGAAGGCAGAGGCACCGGGAATCGGCAATTCCGATTCCACGCGATCCGCGTGGATAACTGTACGCAATAACTGTGGCACAAGGTGAAGAATCCTCGTGGACGACGGACGTTAACGCGATCTTAACGACGAGGGCAGACGCACCGTTATCGCTCGAGGAATTCCCTGAGAATCGACTGGGCCGACGCGACGGTTTATTGTTTCCCCTCGCGGATTACACATTGCGCGTTGCACCTGCTCGCGCTCGTCGTCCATCGCGCCTAACAACGGCTTTCCGGCTTAAACACTTAATAGTCACGATTCCGTTTCGAATGCCCGCCAACGCCGTGAAACTAATCGCCCAGTTCTTTTGTCCGTGGCCGAGGAGAGAGAGGGTCGAAGGATCTATAGCCGCATCTCAGACCAGATTCCATCCCCGTTCTTCCCTCCCCCTGCGCCTTTACGAGCTCCACCCACCGTCTAGAGGCCGTTCATCATCCCCACGAAACTTTTATCGACCTTATTCTTCATTAGGAGTAAAAAATACCGTGGTTCGCCGACACCGCAACGTATAATTTAGGGTCGATCGAATCTGCGCAACACGGCCACTAACTTGCTCCATCTTCGGCGGGCCCGCTCTCGCCAGGCATCCGAGATCACGCGGTGTAATTTTGCGTTCGGCTGTCGAAAATTCGAAATATGAGCCGAACTCACGATTCTGCAGTCACGAAGCTGGAGTGGAGAATGTTCACCCTTCACACTGTTGCCCATTTCTCCACGGTCACTTTCCAGTTTCCAGCCTTAGGGTAAATCCGGGAGACGCAGTCGGGCCGGAGAGTTGGTCGTGTCGCTATATTTCAGACTCTATACGTAAAACTGCATTAAAGTGCAGACCAATTACTTCTCTAGAAGCCAAATACTTGAATGAATAGCGTTATTTCGCTTCCTTCTGTGTTTTTCTGGATTTATAGGGTACTAGCTGGCCCGTTACCCGGTTTCACCCGGGAATTATTTATTATGTTTCCGAAATAAAAAAACGTAAAAAATAAAATAAATAGCCTATAATCTAATCTAGGACGTATGTAATGTATATTCCAAATTTCATTGAAATCAGTTCAGCAGTTTAGGCGTGAAAGAAGGACAAACAAACAGACAACGTTTCACTTTTATATATTAGTAAGGATAAAAGGTAAATTGAGGTTACATTTAACCTCTTTTGTCAAACAGCGGTTGTACGGAATCGTATTTAAAATATACTTGTAAGTTTATTTTCCTTTAATGTTTGGAATAATAAGATAGTAGAGATATTGAGGGACAATGCAGCCAAAGTATTTGGCCATATTAACTCTTCCTCTCAAAGCTAACGAGAAGACCATGTCTCGCTGCAGAAAGGTGAGATGGTCGAGTTATGATTTTTTTATTATTTTTGTTTATTTTTTTATTTTTTATTTTTATTTTATTATTATTTTTGTTTATTTAGTTTATTTATTCACTTTTGTATTCATTTGCCTTGCTAATCGCCAGTAGGTAATTCACTTTTTCTTTGATGTGTTCTTTACTTGTTTAGCGTAAACAAATTAAATATCAATGAATCCGTAGTTATATTCACTCATAAATAATTTTGCTTTATCCTTTGTTAATTTTCCATGAATAATTATGTGAGTGGTCTCTGCCAACGACGAAAACCATTTCTCCCGGCACCTCGGGAGAGGCGGTCAGATGTCATGACTTCAGTTTTCAACCCGTTTTACAGTAAATATTGTCTTAAAGCAAATATCGACCAGTTTTTCTGAATCGGCATAAAAATCTGAACATATTAGGTTTGTTCTGATAAAATAAGTAATATCTATATTAGTTTTAATAGCCATTTTATATTAGGTCGACCGCGTCTCCCGGATTTACCCTACAGGGAGAGTGACAGTCTTGATACCGTTAAAACGAGCGGAAGCGCCGCGGCCTCGATTGCCGTGCCCCATTTTCAAGCAGGAATATCGAATTATCGAGGCGCGACGCGACGCCTGGTCCCGCGCGTTGACTAAGTGGAAAAAGGCGACAATGGCCAGACATCGATCCGTGTGGTTGAATTCGCCGCGGTACAATTTAATCGATCATTCCTCGC
Source organism: Andrena praecox (assembly GCA_963932275.1). NCBI lineage: Eukaryota > Metazoa > Arthropoda > Insecta > Hymenoptera > Andrenidae > Andrena > Andrena praecox. Next base: position 606,959 of record OZ010732.1, read on the forward strand.
GGATTCCTCTCTCATCGATATTTAATTACCGCTGCTATCGATTTTAACGAGCCTGACCAAGTCACGGACGACCACGAATCGGATGTTCGATCGAAATATTATTATTATTATTATTATTATTATTATTATTATTATTATTATTATTAACGGGAAACCCTTTAAATTACAAGAGATACTATGAATAAAACAAATTAAAGTATAATAAACAGGTCGCAACTTAAACTAAACGCACTTAATCTAGTGTTGGTTGGATCGTCTCGCACGAATTGTTGCGAGATGAGCGTCGCTTCTCGTGGTGTGCGTTACGCGAACCGCCTTCGAATCGGAGCAAACTGCCTGACCGTCGGTATACTCCAGGGTAAATTGATTATCGGGCAAGCGCTAAGTGTACAAGCGGAAATTAGTCCGATCGAGAAGTTCCATCAGCGTTCGGCGCTCGCGGCGCGGCGTGGTGCCTACATAAGTAGTTCGCTAATGAACCAGAATAATTGCTGGCGATCGCTCGCGTGTACAGATCGCGTGTTTCGCTCAGAACTTGATGAACCCTTGGTGTTTCTACGAAAGGTCGAGGCGTATCGATGATTTCCATGCGCCTTTGGATCGTGCCAAGTTAAAGCGGACTCGACGCTAAAGAGGATGATAAACCGATTGGAAATCGAAGCGGCGCGACTTAACGGTACACAAACAAATCGAACGGCCGATGAGAATTGGTGAATGAAAGGCGGCGCGACTAGTTTGGTAACTCGAATGGCTGGCCGATTAAAACCGTTGCTCGGTCAACTTTTGCTCGACCCGGTTCCGGCGACCCTGCACGAAGTTCAAGGCGAATTTCGGGAGGGAAACGAAGCGTGGACTCGTTACCGTGCGCATCCACACTCTCGCCTCTTATTAAACCGCTTCATTGATCGATTTCGAGGTCGTCGAACCTCTCTCTCCTCTCCTTCGAGAAGCCTCCAATTATCACGCGTCCACTGGCAACGCGATTAGAGTGTCGTAACCAGCTGTCTTTCACGTGTCTCAAGCGTCGATCACGTATAGGACTGTTTTCTTTTTATTCGAGCGCTGCAATCGCAGCTTCCTTCCGGCACGAAAAAATCTTAGAATAAAAGCAGGTTTAAACAGTTTAAACGTCACGTCTCTGATTACCGAGCAGGCGAGCGCGCAGGTTATTATAATAATTTCCGCCAACTGCTCATCGTGTCTCGCGATTCTTTCGCGAGCTGCTCGCCCGGGGGATAAAACGAACTTGACGCCGAGATTGCCTGTCTATCCTCTGGGCCAGCCTCGACCACCCAACCGGAGCAGTCTATTAACTCTTGACTATGGGATTATCCTCGAGGAACTTTGGCTTCATTACAAATGATCGTTCCTCGACTCGAATTGTGTTTTCTTGGAAACTTGTAACCCCCTCGTGCTGTTTCAACTCAACAGTTAGGAATGACGAAGCTTCTTGCTTCTTGTTCGGGATTCATCAGACTCCGATTTTCCTCGTTGCAGAAGCTAACGGTCGCCCATCCTTATAATGACACTTAATGATAAGAATCCGCCGCGCTATAAATCGTTTCCCGTGGCTGGCGAAACGAGCAGAAGTAAGCGAGTCGCCGGCGAGGGAAGGTCGAGCGGGACTCCGATTTTCGTGTTGGCGTAACGGTACAATCGCCTGGAAACGAGGTCGAAACGGAGCGTTCGAAAAATTTCGGGGTTGCGCAACCGGCCTGAAGACTGTGATTAATCGGCCCGTAAACAGCCAGCGTATCTCCTTTCCGCGCTTCGAACCGGCACCGTACCGTTAGCCTCTCGTCTATTCTTGCAATTCTTTCGCTGGAATTCTATTCTATCCGGGAACGCTTTCGATTCGAAGAAAGGCCACGAACCAGCCGAGAAGTCCTCGTGAAACTCGTCGACGTCTGCTTGACCAGTCGAAACGGCAAATATTTCTTCCTCCAAAAGGAAGGCTTTTGTCGAGCTCGCTTCCGAGAGAAGAGGGATACCTAGTGGGGGAGGCGTTAGGTGACGTCTTGTTCTCGGCGCGGGACGCGCGAAAGAAAGCGTGTTAATCTCGTAAACATCCTGGCTCTCTGGTGTACCGTTCTAACGGGCCCTAACTTCGTAAGTGCGTCACGTCTGTACAGGACGGGCAGAAAAAGGTCGGGATCGCGTCGGCGGCCAGTGTCCTGCGGATAAAAATCGTGTCAGGACGGATCCTTGGGCGCAATAATGGCATCGGTGCCCCTTTGATCCGCTCGACGATGGGAACATCAAAGCAGCTTCCCCGTTTTTATCGAACCCTAACCGGGGAATCCGTGGCGACTCGATCCGCTCGATCCGCTCGATCCACTCGAGCCACTCGTTTAACGAAGCAATTAGACGACCCAAGACGGCCCCAGATCGCATCCCGACAGCAACCATGTCTCTCGCATTATTCATTCCTGCGTCGTGTCTGATCCCCGTTGCGCGGAGCTCTCGTTTCGACGAGGAAGTTGGTGGAAATTCATTACCCGCGGCTAGAAATTGATGAATCTCTCGGTCGGAGTCGCGATCCACTGAACCGTGCAAGTCCATACCTTTTTTCTCTTTTGCGCCACGGAATTTACGCCAACTTCGCAGATGCTTTGCTGTAGCTAGAGCTCTCGTCGTTTTAATCGGCCAGCAAGCATCCGCAACAGGTAATTGAAACGTACTCTCGCCGCCGGATTGAAATCCGTAGACAGCGTATAATGAAACGCGACAAATCGTGACGGGGATCAGGAATCCCAGCAACAGACCGGCGGAATCTGTAATTAACCGTGGCGCCGTTCAATTTCACGGCCTGGGGTTGCCTTCTAATTTCGCATTCCTCCAGGACGAACGCGGCGAGGGTTGCAGAAGGAGGTAGTATCTCGGTGATCGGGGATCGCGCGGTTATTTGAGGCTCGAGCGGAGCCACGAACAGCGCCTGCGGATTGATTACAAGGTATACAGCGGTGCAGCCGGCGCGATGCAGTTGCATCTGGCGGCGCAACGGAAGAGCAGTAATGGGAGCGATGCTGTAGTCACATAATTTTATCCTCGGCTCTCTATACGCTATATTCGATTTTCCATTGTGACGATAGAGACGAAGGAAGTGGATTATTCGACAGAACGTGCAAAGAAAAAGAATCCATCGGGAAAAAAAGATCGAGCATCGATCATTCCCATCGCTGTCGAAGAGGAAGGAGCGACAGAGAGCCAGGTCGACGCTGTGGAAGTGGCCAACCGAATCAGGCAACCCCGTCGGCAAAGAAAGAAAGAAGGACGGGAGGCGTAATGCCGCGGAAAGTTTATTTAAAAGTTTATCCTCTGGCAAGCCGGTCGTGCCGGTCGTGCTCCTCTGCTATTCCGCGACTGATATCGGGTATTACGAACCGTTTGCTCCTTTCAATTCCCCTTCCTCAGGTGGTAATGAATACTGGCCCTCTCTCCTACGATCATTGCGGCATTTTTGTTGACATTGGAAATTGATCTGACTAGCTGGAAGCTTCGTACGTCGTTACCCGAACGAGCCGTGAAAACCGGCTTGCGACTAGTTTCCGCCTCTTCCTCGAAACGCTAGCTTCCCATCCATCTAGAAACCACTGCCCCGTGTAGGTATACTCCTTCGATTTCCTCGATTGAACCGAGGTAAGCCCTGCTCTATCGGAAGCGAAAGACCATCGAGCACTTGTTGGACGCTGGCCGTCGCGGTATCCGCCATTCGTGCTGCACGCACTCGGTCACCGTTCGCGGAGTTGCGTGCGCGCGCTAGGTTCGTGCGAGCTACGTCAACCACGCAGCTCATTAACTCAAAATGATTTCCCATTACACGGGGCGTCGAGCCCAGCATAGTCGCCAGTGGTTTCCTTTCGTTCGGCGACTAGACCGTTTCAGATTCCGCGGTCGCCTCCTTCGCCTTGTCCGGCGCGATGAAATTCGCGCGGCTTTCAGAGAGGAAACCGGCAATTTCGCTAAGCAGCCCTCGTCTGCGTTCGGAAAGGGCGCGTAATGCTAATATCGGGTAACGTTACACGCTGCTGGGCCTGAGATTACTCGCAATAGCCAAGTGAACGGTGGATGCGCGTCCCATCGCCGAGTCTTTGACCCGCGATCGTGGAATACGCCACTGCTGATGCGCAAATCCAAGAGATCGCGTGGCGTTGCAGCGGCTTTCGCGTTACGTGTACGCGATCGCGATTACCACGAACTCTCGTAAGCACGGTGAAAGTGCATCCACCCGACACTGACCCGCTTTTTCAGCGACCGTGAAACAGACCCCGAGAACTTTCTTTACGCAGACGCATGCGGTTTTGCAGGATGATCCTGAAAGCGGTGTTTCTCCTATTCTAACGTTCTATGTTTCGTTTGAAAGCCTCTGGAAGCGAGCCACCCCCGTAGCCTACTCTACCGATCGTTAGATCCACGGGCGCGAATACTGGAGTCCCCTCGTGTAAAATAAGTTTCATTCATCGATCGCGGCAGGAAGAAAAACTGCTGTTTTTTTGCATCCGCTGGAATGAACGGTCATTATCCTTGCGTGAATCCTGAATTACGCGAGTTAATAAACGAGTTAGCTACGGATCGGCCTTCCCGAATACGCGTTGAGGTCGACTCGCAAGTTAAGCGGCGATTCTAGCATTGCCCATCCAGGGAAACTGGACTCGAACCAGGAAATCCCGGTATCGAAATACTCGCCGCGAATACGTCTGAGTGTTCGCGAGCATGACTATTAGCTTCGTCTACACTCTACGTCAATCCTCGATCGCTTAACGCGACTTATGCCAGAGCTCGCCCGGCTCGCGAATCATCGGAGAACAAGCTGGCCGAGGAAATTGCACGGGCACGAGCGAAATGATGCGCGATGCCTCGCCGCTGCCGGGTCATCAGTTATCGACGGTCAAACATCTGCGGGACCGCGCTGATCCGATTACAGCCTGCTACAGCACGCGTGGGCGTTGCACCGAGGATCTTCTTATTGTCAATCACTAACGCACGAATGTCTCTTGAACTTTAATCGACATTAATAATCGAATAGTCATTGTCCAGGATTAAAATAAGAAGGCTGAAGCAGCCTCTATGTAGGTATATCGAGTTGCTTTCAGGCACTGTGGCTCGAGGTCTGCAGATAGGAATCAGCCGGCTGCCTCGGGGCAGCAAATTGAGACAGAAATTTCTGCGAAGTGTCCCCTCCCGCATAATTTTCCCGGGGGCTCATTAAATCGTTACACCCACGACAGGGATCGGGGGAGAACAGGGCTCTCGGTTTCGAGTCCGTGCATCGTCGGCGAACATCCTATCCGAGGATCATTAGTTTCGAGTCTCCCCCGGTGGTAGAGAGGCTGGAATGGCGAATTTAAAAGAAATCCCTCGGACAAGCGGTTTCGTGTAACCGAGATCCACGGATGCTCCTCCTCGTGGATCCTCTGCTGCTGCGGCTTCGTCCCCTGTATCTCTCCTCCTGCTCTTCGTCGGCCGCCTCCGCCGCCTCCGCCGCCTCCGCCGCCTCCGCCGGCTGCGCATCCTTGTCACGAAGCTCACTGTTGCGGTAGATCGTGTCCTTGAGCGGTACATCTTCGGTCGTTCCTCGTGGTCCTTTTTCCCCTCTCGAGCAGTCCCGCTCTCGCGCAGCCTCCTCCTCGAGCTTCTTTCGCTCGCAGCTCGCCTATTCCTGGCCACTGCATTTGCATCGTCCAACAAGAAGAAGGCAAGGAGGAAAAGGGAAGGGGAGAAGTAGGAGGAGTAGAAGCCGAGATCCGCTTAGACGGGTGGAAAAATCGCGGAACACGAAAGCGAGCCGCTCGTGCATCGAGGGAAGAAGACAAAATGTCGCGGGGGACGGTTTTACATGGCCGTGGCTACGTAATATCTCGTGGCCGCGTGCACGGCCGACCGGATGCTGCGTCCCCGGCCGGGCGATCCTCCGATCGTTTCGCGGCTAAACTCGTGTCTTGAATTTGCAACCGGCGCGGGCGTTCCGCTGCACCCTCTGCGAAGCCATCTGATAAGCCAAGCGGCCTACGGACGCCCGCTTCTTTGCTTTTTAGACGAGCACGGTGGACAGATCCATGCTGGCAATAACCCGGGGACACTGTAACGCTGCCTGCCTCGAATAATTCCCGATCCCCGCGGACCGAGCGCTGCAAATGCCAGCAGGACCAGCAGAATACCAGATGCAGATGCAGCTGCGAGCTGTGTAGTCCAGTCACGGGTGGGTTTAGGTTAGGCTAGGTCGCCACTGTGTCGCCACGGTGTAACGGACCACCCGCAGTCGTCTCGCTCGATTCTCGATTCTACATATTACATATTCTCCTTCCACGGAGTAGCTCGCTTGCGGTTCCTCGGCCGGCGACACTGCGTACCATTGTGTTTCGACGAGCTTCCGCGATTCCGCGGGATGCTACGTAACGGAGCCTCGTGTACCTCGGTCCTTACAAAGTGAACAGTAACGATAACAAATTCCTATTGTGCTTCGCCTCACGTCGAGCGCGTCTTCCTTCCAACTTCTTCGCGTGCCACGAGCCCAAAGCGAACTATAAGCGACTACCTAGGCACGGCGAGTACCTATCGTCACAAACGAAGCTCGCTGGTCTAACTTGTATGGATTCTTCGATGATCCTTGCAATTGGTGCCCATCTATTCGGCGGTTCTTAAATGCTACTTTATTGGACGATCGCTACTTCAGAGAACGTTTCCACCCCAGTCTCCTAAACACTGTAATTCCGTAGAAAAGAGCGAGCCCAAGTCTCCCAGACAGGGAAACGGCATCCTCTGTTCAGTTGCTTCTTCGAAAGATCAGACCTTGGACCAAAGCTTATTGAACGCTGCTGCAACTGCTAATTTGCCGCGCCCTCGAGCAGGGAGTGATCCCACAGTGAATAAGGGAAACTATGGGCGTTAATGACACGAGGATCAGCCGGAGCGTAGCTTCTATGTATGTACCATGGAACTGATCGCGAGAGGCGTTCCATGGCGACAGGGACGCGCTGCAGCCAGAGTTGCCAACAGTGGAGGATGGTTTTCTACTAAGGCCTTGAAGAAAATCTACTAGAATTCTACTAACTTTCTGTGCGGCGTGTGTATGTGTGTGAAGGGGGGGGGTGTATTGGCATTTAAAAAAAAAATCGATTAAAATTTTATGACAAATTCGGGACCGACAGTCCACACTGATCTATAACACTGGATGCGACATGGGCCAGTTGGCTTAGTGATTCCGTGAAGACAGCCATATTTGAGAATGGGCAGGTTTTACAAATATTTATTTATTTACCTCATTAGGATAAAAATGTTTTATTTACAACAAAAGACTTTCAATGTCCGCAATTTCTACGTCATTACATTCGTATGTGTGCATACTTTTTATATTTTTTAAAATCGTTTCGTTAATGATATAGTCATGGCAACATTTGTTTTGCCTAGTTAGCCCAGATCTAATCGCTAAAATACTACTTAACATGCGCAGCTGCATTCTATTTCGTAATTTTGTTTTTATTAAATTCATTTGGCTAAAAAGCCTTTCAACTTCAGCATTGGAATGCGGTAAAACTAAAAGAGAGAGGGCAAAATCTGACAATTCTTTGTAAGGATTTTCTTGATTAGCATCTTTATAGTCATTAACTTCAGCCCAAAATGTTAAAGTATTTGATATGTTTTGCCATTGCACTAATGTTATATTCTTCCACTGAATTTGAATGCAATCTATTAAGTCAGGAGTGTAGTTAAAATGTTGTAAAATTGAAATTAAATCAGGTTTAATGACCCGTAAGGAATTGTCTACAGAAATGGACGAAATTTGTTTTAAAATATTTACGTTTTCAGGTAGTCTCTGTGTGATTTCGTGAATTAATGTAATTAAAAAGTTGATACATCTGTCTCGTAAGATACGCTCATCCCTAAATCCTGTTTCTTTCATGGCACTTATTTTTATTTCAAATAAATATCCTAAGTAACAGTTCCGATCTATAAAAGATTTAATGTTGTCACGGTACAATGTAAATTTTGAATTAGGAACAATAACTTTTTTTATCAGACTATCTAACAGTCGTGTTAGATCGTCCAATAATTTTACTGAATCAACATTTTTTGCTTCAAAAGCTTTGTTCAGTCTTTGAACTTCACTTAAATTTGGTTTTAAAAAACACAAATAAGCATAATTATTTTCGTCTTTATACATTTCACAAAGAACATGAGCAGTATAACATTTCTCAGTATTTTTTGCTATGTTAAAATGTGTTTTCAGTTCTAACCATTGAGTGTGAATTCTGGACACGGCAGATTCGATTGACAACCAACGAGTTTGAGAGACAGAAGTAATTTTCAACGGATCGTCTCCTACATTAATTAAATTATATAGTTGTTTATAGGATTTTTGCCGTTGTGAGGAATGAGAAAACCAATTAAAAGTTTCCCTGATTAAAAATTCTAAATTTCTGGGCAAGTGCTCTTTTGTAGCCGAAGAAACGGCCAACTGTAATGAATGGCAAACACATCTAATTAGAATCAAATGTGGTACTTCCAATTTTAATTTGGCATATACTCCATTATTTATTCCTACCATTACCGAAGCATTGTCAGTCCCTATCCCTTTTAAATTGTGTATGTTTAATTTATATTTGTCTAATACCGATTTTAATGCTGCAACAATACCATCAGCGTTAAACGTGTCCAACTCTACTAAATCCAAAAGAGAATTAACAATGTTTTTTTTTCAGGAACTATAATACAAAATTGTACATCCTAAATACTTGTCGGTTGAAATATCTGTGGACTCATCTATTAGAATACTAAAAGGACTATTTCCTATGTCATTTCGTAATTCTTGTACAAAATATGTTGCTAACACATTTTTCATAATATTTCCGCATTTTGTTCTATGCATTTTAATATATTCAGAAGTAGAACAATTAAATGTATTTTTGCATAAATCAGTTAAGTGATCAATTATGTTAATTGATGTATGTTGGGCAACAAAAAGGGATAACCTAGCCTCAGCAGTTTTTGCTTCGTCGAGTGTAAAATCCTTGACGAATGGAATTTTCATTCGCGATTTCCCCAAAACAACTGCTGCATTACTTTTGTGTTTTTTTCGATTCACCGTGACTTTTCAAATCGGCGTAGCGACTAGTGACCATTTTTTCACAAAATTTGCATTTTGCTTCAACTCCAGCTGTACTTTCTACGGAAGTCAACCAATTCTTGAAAAGAGGATCCTTCACCCAAGCTGTTCTGAACTTTTGACTATACTGTGATTTAGGCATTTTTCTGTAAAAAAAATAATAAATAAATCAATCATACATTTTTTATCCGACAAATATGGATTACTTACCAGAAAAAGTTAAGTCACCACTAAATATGAAAACTTGAAAGTTGAAAGCACAACGAAATAGTAGTAAAACTTTTAGGAAAAATCTCGCCAAATAGGTGAGCTCGTCCAACGACGCAATTCTCTTGACATATGCTTTTATACGTTAGCCCGGGTCTTCCCCTATGCACGGAAAAGGGTCAGCACCGTAAAAACCGATGCTGGGCCCATTCACGGCGCTGTCAGGACCGAAAAACACCGTTGTGAATGGGCTCAGCACCGATATTTTCGCCCATTCATAACGGTGTTTTTCGGTATCTCTTCATTATACTAGTAACCACTAGAGGGACATATTGCAAAATAAAAGTTCAGTATAACAAAAAATTGTGTTGTTCATATAATTTATTTATTTATTTTTATGAATTTGCCATAAAAAGATCAGTTCATGTAAAATGAAAACAGCCAGAAATCTACTAAAATTATTTTGTGATCTACCAGATTTTCTACCATCTACCAGAATCAAAATTTCGTCACTAAACGAGTACCTTATTCTACCAGATTTAGTAGAAATTCTACTAAATTGGCAACCCTGGCTGCAGCCTCTGCTTTGCGTTTCGCGGAAGAAAGAAGAAACCACTGGCGAAGGCCTCGGTCGATCGCCGTGATTTTTGCGATCTGTCGTTCGTTGTCGCCGCGCAACGAGGCGTAACGTTTCGAGGAGCGTCGAAGAAAGACTCGACGGTCGCTGGTTTCCTGGGACCTCGGACCTCGGTGCATAAAGAGTCGGTGCGAGGTGGTGCGAGGTGGTGCGAGGCCACCGAACGTCCGTTTTTGCGGTTCTTCTTGCCCGAGCTCGCTACAGGCTCCTAGAGATGGAACCCGGGAGTTTCGCTCGCCTCAAGGACCAAGGGTTTCTCGTTCGATTGAAATATTACGCCGCGGCCGTTCAGGTGGATGGTCGGAAAGGTTCACCGCGATGATTAAATTTGCATGAAAAAGCAAGACACAGAGCGGACAGGCGGACGTCGCTGGCTCTCGGATGTTGCGTGAACGGCCTGGCAGCACGGAGAGGAGCTGACAGCCTGGAATAGAGTTCTCATCCCCGCTTTTGCCGCCCCGGTGGCCACCCCATCGGAGATCATCCGCGTTTCTGTCGACTCGAATGGCTCGATCGCTCTGCCGCTTCCAATTAAAGTGTTTTCTCATTAATGATCTCGGCTAGACGGTCGTGCGCGTCGCGGTCGAGTAAATGGAGAAGGAACGCTGTCGGGTATGTCAATAGGATTGGATTCGACCATAATTGCCGGATGAAAGGGAGGTTATTTATGGGATCTATGAAGATTGCGATTGATCGGGCTCGAAATAGATTTATGGCTGAGATATCGAGCGTAAATGGACTTCCGGTGGATCGCGCGGCTCGAGCCGACGGATAAGGCTAATCCGTGGATCTTGAGTAAATTTGAAGAGGAGAATCGAAGCTGGAGGTCGCCGCGTTGGCCTCCTAGATTATTATTCCCGCTGCACGATAGCGCAAGGGAAGCGCAGGACTTGCAGCGACGCGGGGTCGTTGCACCGCAAGGAAGGAGGTATAATCATATTTCTTGCTTCGTCCCTTCGTCCTTCGACTCCTTCCGCCCCTTGTTCTCCGTTCGCTCGCGCAGCCCCGTCCACCTCGAAACGGCCACGAAGACAACGTCGTCGACGATGCAGCCGCTAATTACTTTCAAGATTTATCGAGATCGGTCCGCGCGCGCTCGGCCATGTTCCTCGGCCGCGCGCGCCGGATCGATCGTTATCGTCGGCCAGCTTCGCCAAAGAAGTTCCACGTCGACTAACCCTCGAGTGGCCGTTGCGTCCACCCGATGGGGATGATCTGGCTACTCGACGAAAGTACACCGAGCATAATAATTAGGGATCGTTCACGTAGATGACTTTGTCGCTCGCCGAAGCTACTTATTTACGCTCCCTTAACGTCCGAGAACGTCGTGAGTTTCAAAGTGGTTTCTGTTCGGACTGAAAGAGCTTGGGAGAAGACAACCCGCTTCCCCGGACAAGGGCACGAAATTGGAGAAAAAGAGCGATCGAAGAGCGAAACTTACCCCGTTTTACTCGCGGGCAGTCGACGGTTCATTAGTCGCTGGACGTTCCTTTACGAGGAAGCCAGTGGAACTGGATCCCAACCGTTTACCAATGCCCGCAGAGCTGCCTTGGTTTCTCACGGAAGGCGAGCCGAGATTCCGCGCGGCATTCGCGTTTTATACGATCGACGGAACACCTGAAAAGTGACGCGCGATCGTTCCCCGCATTCGTAGAGATCTGCGGGGCGATGGAGGCTGGAAGGAGAATCCATTGCTCGCGGAGGAAATCGAGCGGCCGTGGCCGGCTTGCCGTCGATTTACCTGCCTTCATTGTTTATGAATCTCTTATACCACGAAGGGTATACACTTGGCTCTTGCGCCGTGCCTTCGCCGTCTCATTATTTATGAATCTATGCGAGAGCTACCGTTCTCCAACGCGAGGATGCACTCGTAAATCAGATTCCTCGAGTTCACCGTTGCAGGGATCGCGGCCGCGATAACCCAGCGAATGCCAGCGCTGGTCTGGGTCGATCCGCTGGCACGTTAGTCCAGTGATGCATTTCACATGAAAATTCTCTATATCGTGGCTTGTAGTACAGTAGACAATAGCAACGCTAGACGGATAGCCTATCCCGAAAGATTTCTTCGCAGGCGACCGGCTGCGTGGGCCTGATCTTTACGCAGCGTTCCCCGAAGCTGATCAATTGATCGGGAACGCGGAGGCGCTGTCGTGCGGGGAAGCGTAGCGCACATGCCGCAAACTGGCCCTAAGCCAAGGAGGACCAGGATCCTCGGAACCGGCCCCGCTATCGCGGGATCGACCGCGAGCAAAATATGCAAATAACAATCTCACTGCCGGAAATAATAGGTGGGGCGAAGTTAGCCGACGGAAACGATAGTATCTCGCTTCTGAATCTGCCAGGCTATCTTTCGATATCGCGCCCGCCAATTCCTCTCTCTCTCTCTCTCTCTCTCTCTCTCTCTCTCTCTCTCTCTCTCTCTCTCTCTCCCTCTCTCTCTCTCCTTGAAGCTCCCACTAGTCCCCACGCCAGTTTTACCAATTTAAACCTCCACCTGACGCACTCTGCTATCACAATCTGTCGGGGCGAACGCGACGCGTTATTTCAGAATGAGTCTTATCGCGGGTCGAAGGATAGAAATGAGAGGCGGTAGCGAGGGAATGGAGAAAAGGCTTAAACAGACATCTGGAAGACTCGTTAGCGTGGAGCGTGTCGCGACGCTGACTCGCGGAGAAGGCCACGGTCAAGGGCCATTAATCCAAGGAACGGTGACGTTGCATGGAGCATAAATCTGCATGTTCCGGTAGCGGTGCGCGCACAGGACCTTCCTGCGCGTCCAGGATGCACGATCGCGATCGCGATCATACGCTTCAAGGGTTTATCGCGGCCCGCGGATCGGGTTTATCCGCCACGCGGTGACCTCGCGGCCTGGGAACCCAACCGGCCGGGTATCACTCGAATTACGTGGGAATGCGATGGAAACGGTCCTCGGTCGCTCGAAAATCATCGAAAAGAGGACACCGTCTTCACCGTTACCCTGCGCGTAATTTGACGGTAATCACCGGCGGATAACCGTCGATCGACACACTTTTGGAAAGGCCGATTAGGGGAGAAGGGGAACGGCCACGAAGGGGAATACTTGGGATCAATTTGAAGTGAAGGTGCGCACCCGACGTATGGTCGAGGACAGTAGAGACGTCACTGAGATAGGGTAAATTCAGGAGAGACGCCATCCTTCTTGCCTGAGAGCCAATAATAAATTTAGTTTCGTTCTAATTGAAATGATTTATTTTTTATCACAATAAGGCACTCGTATACTATAAAAAAAAAAAACAATTCGAAATTGAAAAATAGACAAAAGATATATGTATAGGTATGTTGTTTTCTTTTGCGGATCGGAAGATATTACAAGTGTGGCGACTCTCCTGAATTACCCTACACATTCTTTCTCCTTCGTGGCACTATGTATTCCTTCCACCTGAAATCCCGTTTCGACGCACCACCGCGAACGATATAAGCGCTGATTTTTGGCCGTTCGGAGAAGCAGGCTGGCCTCGCCACCGTGTAATTGATTCCTCACGGGACTGGCAGATCCCATCGCGTAATTGCGTGGACGGATCGCCGCGAGACCTCCGCATAATCCGGACCAGGCCATCGCGACTTTGTAATTAACCGCCGCCGAGTAGTCTGCGATTCTAATAAGCGCCGGTGATCCGTGCTCATCTCGCCTAATGACCAACAATTCACCGAGATCCCTCGATATAATTAAGACAACGCCGAAGCGGGGTCGCCTTTCCTGCATTAGAAATAAGCGAACGACATTCAACGCGTCTCGCTCTTCTACAGCACGATTCCTACGGTTGAAATCGGTGTCTTCGGATACTCTGGAATGTTAACTAACATTAGCACATCTTTAGCCTCTTAAATTTACGCCTGGTGTATTATGCAAGTACCTCTGATGGCTCGAGAAAGAACGGTAGCAACTCGGTCATAACGCTCGTTAAACTGTTTACCTATTCCGTACGCAGCCTGAAAGATGGTCCACGGAAGAACGCGCTGCCCGCCGCACGTCCCCTGCGTTCGTTCATTTAATGAACGCCAGATACGATTTAATTGCCGTTGCCTCGTGTACGGGGGATGCTTTTGCTTCGAACAGCGGGAAAAGTCCTGTTGCCGGACCCCTCTATATAAATCTTGCCCGCGAGCTGTTTAATATTGATGACTCGATCGGTTTCTGGCCCGCTCGACCAACTAGCCTGGCAATAAGCCCGAGATCTCTGAAACCAGTTCGTTACCGGTGGACGAGTTAATAAGGCGGATAGATTGGCCCCTGGCGATCCCCTCGACGTCCCAACGATCGGGGGTGGCGCGGGAGAGGGAATGGCTGCACTAAACCGGGGCGCATTTGTTACGAGATCATTGTGCCTAGTCACGACTCTGGGAACGGACACCAAGACAAATGGAAAAGCGTGCGCCTGGACGCGGCCGGGCCCGTGATTCACGGAGCGATTTCGAGCCGCGGGATAGCCTCTCTATGCCACGATGATGATCCTAGGACTCCTAGGGACCCCGACCTTTCATAAACGGGATAATTAAATGCCTCGAGCCGCGATCCAACGGTCCCCGATCGCAGTTATCAATTACGCTGCAGTCCAACAATCGGGCATCTCTGGAGACCATTTGATGGAGCGAATCGAAGGTCAGGGGTGAACTACGGACTCGCCGACGTGCTGCTTGAGGTTATAAAGTTTAACTGGAGTCGCGAAGTCTGGGCAACTGGGGGACAATGCCACGATGAAGAAGTCTCTACGCTTCGTAAGGTACCCACGGGCACGGGCGGAAGCAACGGGGATCGCGTTTATTAGAAACGAAGCTCCTAATAAAAAGGAGGCGTCGGTCGAGGGGTCCGGAAGCGGCGTAGTTCGCGGAACGAAGCACCGGAAGCGACGATCCCCTTAGGCAGAGCCTTGGAAAGCCGTGGAACATCTCGCGAGAACTCGTCGACCAGGTTTCTCGCTCGCAACACCCGGGGACCGGTTGTGACGTAAAGGTCAGGGATCCGCGTGCACGCGAAACGACTTTTCCCGCGAGCCTAACTAGCGAGGACAATGATGCCGACAACGAAGCCCGAGAAATTCGCACGTGTGGCACGAGTCTACACGCTTCTTCCAATTAATGGCTGTGTCTTTTACGCTTCCTTGAGTTTCCTCGAAACTCTAGAGGGAAATTCATGTGACCCCTGGGGGCGCGGACATCTGTTCGAGACAAAAGTTCCTCCACACGAGGATTTCCTTGTCCCTTCAAAGTGTCAAGTGACGCCTACAGGCACCAAGTGTGCCTCTTATCTTCGAGTAGAAACTTAGAAAGTAACGCGACAGAGTTGACGCCCTAATAGCGGCTTGTCGGGAAACTCCAGTTTCCTCAGCTCACCCTGCCGACCTGACCCCCGGAAGAATGCTTGCTCGTTGACCGCGGCAAGAACATTAATCTTCGTAACAGTGAACCAAAGCGCATTCCTCGTTGTTAGCGGGTGCATTCGCGCGACCGCCACTTTCTGCTCGTGGCAAGCTTTCAAGTTAGTTTCCACTTTCAACTAGGTCGCGTAAAAGTGGCAATGAACTACGAAGAGGTAACGCGAGGATCTGTTAGCTCGAGGTTTCTAAAGATTTCCTAAGTGACGTTCTACAATAGTAGACTACACTGTGATGGCCCTCGGCTGTGGGGCGGTCCGAATTGAGGCGACGAGCAAGGAAAGGAGTAGGTGGGTGCCTAGATTGAACCTTTCACCTCAGGACGAACAACGACAAAGCTCTCCTCCTCGGCTGCATGGTCCTCGGACTCTTCGGTTATTCCAGGCTCGATGACCTCGAACCGAGGATGCTAACGCGCCGTTATTGCATCACGTTAATTTCAGCCGAGCAATCTCGCGTCATTTACGTGCTGCCGCAATTACCGGGGGTGCCTCGTACGACCCGGGAACGTGTACGGAGACCGGTGGTTTTTAGCGGCGGGATCGCGAGTGGAGAAGGCGCGCGGAATGCCTCCATCCGCTCTGGAGGATCCAGCCTACGGGACAAACGACCGCGCCGGTGAACGAACCGTGATCGGGCGAGGTAACACAATGCCTCGTACGGATAATCCATGGACGAGGAACAGCGCGAGAGGAGAAATTTTCCAGGGAATTATTCGAGGCAAGGAAAACGGAAATGATGGACGATCGGTTTTAATGGAAGGTCTGGAAGCTACGGTTCGCGCGTGCAAACAGGATCCCGAAGATTGCGCAAAGAAAGGAGCGAGCGGAGCTGCAAAATAGCGAACCTTACACGGCTACCTTTACGCCGCTGGTAGGTATCGCAGAATCGCTCAATCGACCGCGAGGAAAAACGTGGACGAGGCAGAAAGAGGAAGCGATCGATCGTAAATACGTTTTGTCGAGGAGAAGGATACGCGGGTTATAGTCGCTATAGTGGAATGGAAGAAATCGGCGGGTGGCAAGAAGCGAGGAAAAGAAGAATATCCAGGAAGCATGTAGTCGGGTTGGCGAAACACGAGCAAAAGGTGAAGGCGAGAAGGCAGCCGGTTGACTTGCGTGCTTGCAGCTTGCACGAGCGAATTACTCGGGGCGACGCGCGACGCCGACAATCTCGAGGGACTTCCTCCAACTGGAGATCGTCCTTTAGCACTTTTATGAACGCACTTCTGTCGATCGGCACGGCAGCCATTTATTCCCCGGGAGATTGATTTACGGACACTTTGGCGTGGCTCGCGCGGTAACGAGATATCGGGCACGCATTCCCGCCGCGCGTCGCATCGAGTCTTCGGGATTGGAACACTCTATTAGGCGTTTGCGATCGATAGAGGGCCTCGAAGGGCGATAATTTGCAGCGCCGCAACTCGAGGCGCGTCGAATTTCTAGCTGGCTGCTAGTCTAACCTCCGCTCGTTCGTTAGACGCGCGGAACTCCGGTTGAAAAAGCGTTTTAGATGCGCGAACGTCTGATCCAGCCGTCCCGGTACTCCCGGTTACGCGTGCAGTCAGCGTGAGCGAGCGAGTGGAATTGATTAAGCCAGGGCTCGCATAGGAAGCAGGGAGCGCGCGAGAACGGAGGGCAAGGAGACGCGCAAGGGTGAGTCTAATTAAGTTTGTAACCGAGATCTATTGCTTCTGTTTCAGATGGGCTCGTCTGCGATCGGCACGATGGCGGCTGTGGCCGCGGGCGTCGCGCTGCTGACCTTGGTCTCCGTCTCTGATGCTGCTCTGGGTGAGTATCTACGCCTTTTTGCGAACGCGCCTCGCAGAAAGTCAGGCAGCCCTCGCTAATGGGGCAGAATAGCAGGATAGACCCTTTAGAGTCTAAACTTTAGGACACTCTACGCTTACCCTCGTATCTTTTATTAGTTTGAAAGGGACTGTGTTCACGTTCCAGCTAGAACAGCCTTCGAAAAGCTGACGGACTACGATTATCGCGGGACAACGTACTACAGCGTGAGGAACCTGTCGCTGTACGAGTGTCAGGGGTGGTGCAGAGAGGAGGCAGAGTGTCAAGCTGCTGCCTTCTCGTTCGTCGTGAACCCTTTGGCGCCGATGCAGGACACCCTCTGCCAGCTGCAGAACGAGACAGCCGCGACGAATCCTGCCGCGCAACCGCAGAGGGCCGCGAACATGTACTACATGACGAAGCTGCAGATCAGATCAGGTTAGTACCTGTATATAAAAACAATTGATTCTTATGGAACCGCGACAATTAATTAATTACACTAGTTTAGGAAATAAAAAAAAAATTGCGCAGCAGATGCCACTATTTTTTTTTCTTATTTAAAATGGCCCGCTGATTCCGAAAACAAGGTCCAAAAAGTTTTCTATGGATACGTTTTCGAGATATCGACAGGCGAACTCTTTACCTGGCTGTCAAAAAGGTGGTCTCACTTAATTACGAATATCTCGTGTTGCGAATGACCGATATGGTGGAAAATTCTTTGATATTAAAGATAATTGAATCACCAACAAATCTACGTGATAAAATTTTCAAATCGGTTCAGTAGTTCGGGCGAAATCGATGGAAATATGTGAAAATTTTTTTTTTTTTTTTTTTGACAAAAAAACCATAGTGGCATCTGCTGCGCAAAATAGCTGTAAACTAGTGTTATTATTAAATTTCTTCGATTCGCTTCGCCGTGGTTCGTGAAAATGCGCGGAGCTTTTTTAAGAGCTCGTAATCCCAGTGCACCTGTCCGCATGCCTCGTCCTTGGAGAGGCTGAGCGCTACAGCATAATCGAGGCACCAGCACAACTTCGTTAATGAATGTTAATACCCTCGCACCTCGCGCGCTCCGCCGTGCCGTGCCGGCGAGTAAACCCCTTTCGGGAACAAAGGAGGGCAACGGGCCGCGCGGAACGGGTCAAAGAGAAATCCGGCAATAAGCGAAGGTGCCCGACCAAGGGGAGAACGATAATCCAGGTTTACTTGCTAGTGGCCAAGTCGACCGGGAGCAGGTAGATGTGCAAATAAACGGAGAAGCTGGTAGCTTCTGGTCGAGAGGAAGTTTGTTTGCCCGCGTCCCCTTGCCCCATTATCCTGATATCCTGCAAACACCACTCGAATCCTTCTTTATCTCGCCACCGAAATGTCCATTTGCGCGCGAATTTGCGGCGAATAGTTATCAGAAGTAAAGTTCTATTTTAGTCTTTTTAAGAGTACAAGTGTACATTATTTTTGATCCCCGACAATTTTAGAATTTTCACGAGATGGCATCAGGCGCACAATGTGCGGTCCCCTAGGCGCGCGGGCGGTCAGATTTCTAGCGACAAGGTCTAGAAATTTGCCAAAGAGGGGAGCCGGCTGGCAGCAAACAATAAAGGATCTGCTGGTACCTTTCGGATGGTGTGAGGAATGCTCTTTAAGCACGGTCGCCGCTGTAAACAGGTACCTGCAGGGTCGCCCGAGGTGTCGAAAAGATCCCAAGGGGGTCTAAGAAATCCCTAATATTGGTTTAACGAGCCTGCTGGTACCTTTCCCGTCCTTCCAAGTGTCTCGGGCCGGTCGTAAAACCCACTCGGACGATCCCCGAACACCTCCAGGGACTTCTTACCGGGCCCACGGCCCCGGGTCACGCCTGAAAGAACGACGGTCTTCGAGGAAGGTCGCCTTTTCCTTGGAACGCGCGATTACTTGCCCGCTAGGCGCCTGGCGAGCCTCTAATAAGCCAGCACCCCTGTTGGCCAGATACGTTTGACCACGCTCCTACCGATTCCCTCGCCCTCGCCCCGAAAAATTCCCTTCGACGATCCATTTTGAAATAGAACGCTCGCGACAAAGTGCTACAGCCAAGGATTGCGCGGCCCGGAGCAAGTTGCAACCAGCGACGCGTTTTTCTAATGCCAGCTTCCGTTGGAAATCCTTCTTTTCTTAAAATAACTTTCGTTGTAGACGGGACCAGCCTCCCTCGTCGAGGTCTCGGCGCGTTAAAAACTCGCAGTGCCGTAGTGGGCGTAGTGGCTCGTCCGCGAGCCGCTAGGTAGGTATAACGTTAAAAGTTGGCCCGCGCGAAATTTACGTAACGCGCGTCCCGTTCGTTTAATTCGAGAATTCAAGCGGGCCCCTGACGATCATTAATTTTAGACGTTCGCTGAGCCACGGATGACAGGGTTCAACGTGGGTTCACCGAAATATTTCCAGGCGTGGAGAAATCTCCCGGCGGGAGCTTCCCTCGTCGACTCCAGGGCGTCCAGAAATAGTCCCCGGTCCGCGAAGCAACCTGGCAATTTGGCAAATTTATTTTTACAGACCGTACAATACACCGAGCGCGTCCGGAATGTGGGAAGAAAGAGAGCGCGAGTGAAAGGCGGGCCGCGGCGCGGCTAACCCCTATTGCTCGCCGCTAAACGGTCCGACCGCTTACCATTGTATCGGCGGGTGTATTTCGGTGGTCGTCAATCTGTCGGGCTTGATGAGGAATTCGCGCGGTAGAGGTGAATCATTCGTGTCGGGGTGACTCGTCGGTTCGTTGGCACCGTCCCAACAAGTCCTCGTCGACATTAGCGCCGGTTTCGAGGGCGGAACAAAAGAAATTGGAGCGCTCGACCGCTCCCGCCGAAATATATTCGCGTTTCCCTGCCAAGTGCCGCGAGGTTCGTGCGTCAGAGCGCGGGATAGGACGAGGGGCGAAAGGGAGGAGGCTCGCGCAATGCCAAGTCACATGTCGCCTCGCCTACTGATTTCGGCATCGGCGATCGTGTCCCGTGCTCGTCTCGAGGCCCTGTTGCTATCGCGTGACCGACCAACCGAGAAATTCGCCACACTTGTTTGGATCGGCCGGATGCATAACTGTTCCTCGATCGACGGGATCCACGCCTCGGCTGTAGCGCGAGCGACCTTCTTTCCCTCTTTCACGCTGTTATAGCTATCCCGGGGAACCGGTCAATGGAAAAGAATGCAGGTTGCAAGCTTTCATACCGAAGTCCCTTCACTTCCAGACGTTTTCATTCTCGCGTACCTAGGTACTCTGAGTTTCTATGAAATTTCTTGCGCGCCGCGCACAGGTCTTGGCGGCTGACATTTCTATATCGCATAAAGAAGCGTTGCGCAAAGAAGCTCGCCATGCAGCATGCGTGCGCCTCGTCGTCAGGTGCACGACCGTCGGCGTCGCGTCTACTGTCAGGCGCATCCACGTGGCCTGCCCCGCTGTAAACAAAAAAGTCTCGCGCGTCATAAAATTATGTTTTATATTACTATTACCTATACGACGGATAGCGAGGGGCAGGCTCAGCATCGCGATAGACAAAGAGGTCTTGACACTTTAATGGAGGATGAACGGTGATTTCTTTTCAGAAAACGTTTGCCTGCGCCCGTGGTCCTTCGAGCGTGTCCCGAACAAGATGATCCGCGGCCTGGACAACGCGCTCATCTACACGTCCACGAAGGAGGCTTGTCTGGCGGCTTGCTTGAACGAGCACCGTTTCACCTGTCGTTCCGTCGAGTACAATTACGTGACACTTCAGTGCCACCTGAGCGACTCTGATCGAAGAACGACTGGCCAATACGTGCAGTTCGTGGACGCCCAGGGTGTCGACTACTTTGAGAATTTGTGTCTAAAAGGTAAAGTTCGATGACTACGAGGAGATTTGAGGATTCGAAGATGTGAGGCTACGTCAGAAACGATGACTTTTCAGGGAAGGAGGCGTGCAAGTCCCAGAGGGTTTTCCAGATGCCCAGAATCGGCGTGGCCGACGACAAGATCGCGCAGTACGCGGGCTTGCATTATTACACCGACAAGGAGCTGCAAGTTCAGAGCGAGTCCGCGTGCAGATTGGCTTGCGAGATCGAGAACGAGTTCCTTTGCAGATCGTTCCTCTATCGAGGCGCCCCTCAGGGATCAGCTTACAACTGCCAGCTGTTCCATTTGGATCACTGGACTCTTCCCGAGGGTCCCTCGGCGTACCTCAACGCGGAACGGCCTCTGATCGATAACGGGGAGAGGGTCGGGACGTACTTCGAGAACTACTGCGAAAGTAGGACTTCGCGGCTTTCCCAAACTTACATTCCCTCGCCGCAGGTGTTCGGTGCAATCGAAAACTTTATTCATATCTGTCCGCAGAGGGTACGGGCCCGGTCGCCGATCCGCTGCCAGTTGTCTTCGAGACCACGGAAGACCCTACCATAAATAATATGACGAGGACTGATATCAATTGCGACAAAACTGGTACCTGCTACGATGGTACGTATACGTATGAATTTAGGATTCGAGCCGAAGACGACGAACGGGTAACGGGGCACAGACGTGATCGTGAAACGTTGTTGCAGTATCAGTGGACTGCAAAGACACCCGAATCGCTGTTCAAGTCCGCACGAACAAACCCTTCAACGGTCGTATCTACGCTCTCGGCCGTTCGGAGACTTGCAACATCGACGTCATCAACAGCGATCTGTTCAGGCTTGACTTGACCATGAGTGGCCAGGACTGTAACACTCAGAGCGTGGTAAGCGATTGGCATAGACAAGACGATCGCGTAACATCCACGTGTACACTCGAGCACCCCAAGTTCTCTTCAAACTCTATGTTCACCATAGCAGCGTGGCGGTTTTCAGACTGGAGTCTACTCGAACACGGTCGTTCTTCAGCACCATTCAGTGGTAATGACCAAGGCCGATAAGATATACAAGGTGAAGTGCACCTACGACATGTCCTCGAAGAACGTCACCTTCGGAATGATGCCTATCAGGGACCCGGAAATGATCAGCATCACCAGCGCGCCGGAAGCCCCTCCGCCAAGGATCCGTATCCTCGACAGCAGGACCAGGGAAGTCGAGACGGTCCGCATCGGAGACAAGCTGACCTTCAGAATCGAAATCCCGGAAGACAGTGAGTTCTCGGTCTCTGCGCTCCGACGATCCATCGTAAGATAGATTCAATCGTCTCCCTGTATCCATAGCTCCCTACGGAATCTTCGCTCGCAGCTGCATCGCCATGGCAAAGGACTCGAAGAGCACGTTCCAGATCATCGACGATGAAGGGTCAGTAATTTGCTAGCTCTAAAGGGGTTAGACGCACCCGACGATAAGCTTTATGTAAATTGTAAACGTGGGGTCTTTCATTCCACAGATGCCCCGTCGACCCATCGATCTTCCCCAGCTTCGCGCCGGACGGAAACGCTCTGCAATCCATCTACGAGGCGTTCAGATTCACCGAGTCCTACGGCGTGATCTTCCAGTGTAACGTCAAGTACTGTCTGGGACCCTGCGAGCCGGTAATTGAACAGAGCTGGACGCTATTCGCTATTCGCTATTCGCGTGTGTTGTGGGCAGGAGACCAAGGAATCTTGTTGATTGCAGGCTGTCTGCGAGTGGGGACGCGAATCCGTGGAATCGTGGGGCAAGAGGCGTCGAAGGAGCATCGCGAACGCGACGGAAGAGAAGGCGGAGGACATGACGTTGTCCCAGGAGATCCTGGTTCTCGACTTCGGCGACGAGAAGCAGTCGGAGTTTCTCAAGAGCGACGCCAGCATAGACTTCAACGAAGCTGGTAATTTAACGAGCCCAACTGACTTGGTTTCGCATCGGTAACTCTTGAAAGTAACGTTAACGGGGACAACAAAATTCTTGCAGACAAAACGGTGACCATAGTGGAGCCCTGTCCGACAAAGACTTCGGTGTTAGTTCTTGGGGTGACGTGCGCTCTCCTCGTGCTGATCTACATCTCCACGATCTTCTGCTACTACATGAAGAAGTGGCTCTCGCCCCGCAAGATGATGCCGTGAAAATTACCCGTCCCAGCTCGGGATCCGCGCGTGGTGGAGCCGAGGCGGTGGATGGTGCAGGACGATGGAAAACTCGGAACATAAAGTGCAAATTCACGCTCGTTACGGGATCGCTCGCGACGAGCCCGACGGACGAGCGTTCGATCGAGCGCATGGAAAAATTGCGGCTTGCGCTCGGGGCGTTAATCGCGTTTCGCGGTAAAGGCGCTTCCCAGAAGCGATCGGGCGCGCGGAAGTGGTCGATTTTTCCAGGCGGTCAGCCGCGATGAGTCGACGCTGGGTTCGTCGCGAGGCGCTGCGAACATTGGGAATTCATTAATTCGCGATTAGATTCGGGATCATCGTATTCGTACGTCACGTTTCACGCGCTGAGCAATCGTTTCGCGTTCCAGGTGCCCTTCGTCAAATTCATTCAAACGAAATTGAAATTTCGAGGGAGGAATGAAGGGCATCTCTAACACAGGAGCCGCGTTGAAACGCGCGACCGCGCGTGTCGATTGTCACAAGTCGCTTGTGCAACACTACGAAAGAGACCTTTTCATCGATGATATTAAGTCGCACTCATTATAGAACACTTTTAAATATAATTTCCACACGGACACGCGACATTACGGATCGCGGGTGACTAAGATCACGAGGGGTTGTCGCTTGCGCAACGCCGCGCGAAGGGGATTAGTTTTACACGTTACAGCCGAAGATCGATTTCGTAGACGGTGATAGAGGCGCGCGCGCCCGCGCGCACGCACGCACGCACGCACGAACACACACACACACACTAACACACGCACACACACACACAAAAGGTCTACACTTATACATTTTACGTCTCTAACGACATTCCATTCCTTTATACATAATATTTATCGTGCATATCGGATCTTATAGATCGCATAATGGGACGAAGATCGCAGGGATCTTGCGTGCAATATTTCGTGGCGAATCTTGGAACGTCGGTTTCCTCCGAGGCGATGAAAGAATCGGGCACGAAGGGGAAGCGGACGGGACAGCGTGCCGTGCGCCTCCCGGCGGGATCGCATCCACGTTTCATTCGACGAGACTCTCTTGAGTCGAGCATCGTCGGCCGACTGAAAATTCTTCCTCGATCCGCGGATTATTAAGTTCTTTTCTCTACGAGCGACCAGGGACATCCTGACGACGAACGTTGTAACGAGTACACTTTATTTAAGGTCATCTTAGACACAGCTAACTGTCTTATCCCATAAGAGCTACTTCTGATCGGGTTGCAAGGAGAGCAGAGCCGATCGGTCGGCGATCCTTCGGCACAGCCCTGGCCACATTTTATTTCCACGGAGATCGACTTGTAACCCGTATCAAGACTAGCGATATTTAAAGGTTCACGCTTCACTAACGTCTCTAACGATACAACCTAGCGTTTAAGGTAGGAAGTAAGCGGAGCATGTAAGCATAGGTAAAGGAGGGCGAGCGAATGAGCGAGAGGTAGAGAAACATTTCTCGATCACGATCACCGGTCTCTGCCTCGAGACTATTTGGTGCTTTTGTCGAACGCTTAGAGCGGCCTTGCTTTTTGTCCAATAAAGGATCTGATCTTATAAAAGTTACAACTATTGGTACGCGAGAATCGCACGGTGAACCACCGTCTTTCGCATCGTTTAAAAGCATTTTGAATACTGAATCGAGGTATAATAGGGAAATAGCAGCGAGGAACACGATCGTAAATTGCGTAAAATATCATTTATATCCCTCGAGTGTCACTTTCGCACAGTTACTGAAATAGCTGAGAAAACGAACAATAGTTGAATGAGTATAGGCGAGCGCCATTAAAATTGAGCTTGACTTATTTATCGGCTGTTCCTCGCTGCATTTATTGGTATGGCCAATTAAGGTGGGTTTCGGAAAGAGCCACCCCTCCGTCATGGGTAGAAACCTAGAAACGAATAAACAAGTGTATATATTATTGGATTGTAGTAGGTATTGAAATGGAGACACACATACACGCATCAATATCATATGTATTTGTACTCTATTTATGTACGCGAATGTTTTAATAATTAAACGAAGAACAATTTCGAAAATACTTTCCTTCCTGGTTCTTCTGATAAGGAATAATATAAATAACTGTTGCCTCCACGAAACTTACGAAACCGTATGCTAGACGTCGAGAATCTTGCTTATAGCAATAACCATTTAAGATTATGAAAGATTATTGATCGATCTGCTTTCAAAGAACCATGCACAAGTTGAAATGATTGGCCAACGGCCAGCTTCGGAACTTGTGATTGCTTGATCCATGTTCACGAACAACAGCACCTGTGCGCGTTTATTATTGCCGCAAGTATTAATATGAATCACTTGCAGTCGCTGTCGAAGAATAGTCAGTTGACTCTAGACAAAAATAATTGCAGCGTCTTCGTTTAAAAATAACCGACGGTCTTGCATCCAACGACCGAGGGTGTGTTCTCGAGCCCGCTCGCGGATCGTTGATCGATTTCGCGATAGGTATCCGAAATATCAGATTCGCGACAGGAAAGAAAAATATATTTACTCGAGATACGCAGGCTGATAAAGCTATAAGCGAATTGCAATTAATACACGTTTTGCAACGCTGCACTACGGAATTCCACGGAACCGGGTATCAATGACGAGTCACGCTTTAATGAGCTTTCAAAAGTTGGCATTAATCGATAAGAAATTTAACGAGCTCAACTCCTCGCGACCCTCGAAGGCAACAGTTATCTGTACGATAAATATTTTCAACCGCTCGTCAAAGGAGGTTTTGCAACACCGATGAAACCACCGAATCATTTCTAGCGGCGGCTAGCATCTTTGGCCGCGTTTAATTTCAGTCCACGGGTCTGCAGTAAATTCTTGTCCGACGCCCAACGACATTATGATGTCATCAATTACAAAGTAGCGGTACTGCACATTTCAATAATAGCAACAGTGATGCGCATCATCGGTATTGCGTAACGAAGCTACGTAAATCAATAATACGGATTAACCACGAGGAAGAATTAAACGGTCAGCGAAAAAATAGCAACGGAGCGTCGATAAAGCGACTCGCGGATAATACGGTACTTTTTAACGGCCCTTTAATTTTTTACCGCTCGGTCGATAAAGCGAATCGCGGCTGACGGTGTGCGTTGGCCGCGGCGAGAGGCTTAGCCTTACACAGGCTCTACAGGCTGTAGGCCCGTAACGATTTCGTGCACGAATTCAAGGTTTCCGCGAAAAGGAAGTCACGGATGATGTTAGCAGTCGTGGTTTCGAGGCATCATCATCTACATCGTCGTTATCGTGGCCGTGCCAAAGGCGAACGCATGGCAACCTCGTCAACCTCGATACGCCTTCGCCAATGATAAGATAAAAAGGTTAGCGTGTGTGTACGTTTCTGGTGGAGACGCGAACGTGGGCGTTGTTGCATTCCGCTTTGCTCGTGTGCACTTCGGTCTCTTGCCGCTCTTGCGCTCGTTCCCGATAGCGTTTTCTTCTGCGTCTTCCCTTTCCCCTTTCGCGACCCCCCGACGGTCCTAGTCCTATCGCGAGAGGAAGGCGCGAAGGGGGCGACGGGGCGACGGCGTGACGCAGTGACGCATGGAATCGACCGAATCTCGGTGAAATGAGAGTTTCGTGCTGCGAGGTTAGCCACGGGCACTCGCAGGTATGCGCAGGTATGCGCGAGTAGGCGCCATCGTGCGACCGCCCACGGAGAAGGTATATTTCTGTGTTCGTACGTGGGCAAACGAGCGATGCGACCAACTGTGACGCTTAAACCTACGTACGCATACATATGCATGGACGTGTATTGCACGATCAGGGCCGCCGTTTATCTCCGTAGATCTTCCGTCTCCTTAGAACTTTCTCAATTTAATATATCGTGCACATTAAGTAAGTGAATTTAGTTTGCTTGGTTAACGTTCAATCGTCAGCACCGAAATTTACCCGCTATTGTTTATGCATTGTGTAGATTCGAAACTCTATACAGGCACGTACAGAGGCCTCGCGCCACGGCGTTTATGTGTGCAATGCGATCACTAGCTCGCAGCAACGGAGATGTGTGCGTTAGTACACGTGTGGCGCTCTCCCAGTAAGCGTGTACATAAATAAACTTAGGTTATAAACTCGAGCCCGTGATTTCAACGAATCACATCGCTCTTTACATTCAACAAAGGGGTGAACACAATCCTTCCACCCTTAGGTACTGTGATCCGTTGTTTTTTTTTTAGCAAGTTTCGTGGAGAGGTTTAGATACCATATGGGAGTACCGCTATTAAAGATACGGGTGCAAGTGTGACGCTTACCTATCCGATCCGTTCGTGCTGCAGAGTAATTTAATGGTTACGTCAATGAGCGTTGGCAGTGTAACAGAGATGAAAGAAGTATGCGCATAGTACTAAGGTTCGTGAATAAAGTCTGCTTCGTAAATCAATCAAATACAGTAAGAAAGTATGGTTTGACAGAAGGTTACTTGAACAAGACTCATGGGAACTTCGTAGCATTTATTGGGTCGGAGCCAACTACACGATGTACATGAAAAGCTGAACAATTTCAGTCCCAGACAAGATTCAATCAATCGTGGCCGCAAAGCAAGCATCGTACTCGTCGTAGGCGACAGCCTGTCTGGTCTCTGCCAAGAACCCTCGAACGTTGCTTCTGTGCCCGAAGAGAGCCTCTATGGTCGGCGGAGAGAGACAAGGACCGCGAGAAGAGAAGGATCGTCTAATGCACTTTTTTGCTAGGAATCGCGACCGCCGACGCCCTTTTCTTTTTCACGCTGGCATTCTCACGTGGCTCTTACCGCATAAGTAAGGTAGGTAAGGGCCACGAGTAGTATGGCACAGGACTGAAAGGTGAGGTGTCGCAAGTCGAGCCCCGGGTAAATAGGAGTGCCCTGTCTCGCTTCCTCTCGAGCACACCGGCTCTATTCCTCGGCTTTACGTGGCGCGCTGGTGTGCACCGTGTGCCCACACACGAGTGCGTGAAAAGAGAGCAAGGAAAGCGAAGGCTACGAAGCCGGGGCGAACGGACGAGGAAGAGAAAGAGAGGGAGAATGGTCGACGTACATCATTTGGGCGCCGAGAAGTCTGGCGCGACCAGGCCAAGCCAGGCCAGGCCAGAGGCGCGTCTCTGGTTACGCGACCATTTGGGGCGCCAAGCATGGAACGCCGCGGAGCGAAGAGGAGCGGAGGGGTGTACAGATAGAAGGGAAAAACCATAGGAGGGCAAAGAGAGGAGGAGGGAGGACGTAGGTAGACCTCCGAGCATCGTTCAACCGGGGAATCGCGTAGAGCGGTGTAGAGGAAGCAAAGGAGAATGAGAGGAAGGGCGGGGGGAGATGAACGACGGGCCCCTGCAGGCTACATTCCAGCGGGACGCGGAGTTTTCAAACATGGCTACCCGCGTGAATGTAGGTCCACGACCGATCCTATGACACGCACACACCGACCTTACAAGCTACAAGATCTCGTTCCTTCTCTCTCTCTCTCTCTCTCTCTCCCACTCTCCGCTCTGATCGTCTCTCTTCGTTGCACCTTTGAAATCTGCTCGTATGCGGTATGAGTCCCTCCCATGGCGCGCTCGCTCTGTCCCCCTAATGCCTACTCCATCACACGGTTGTACAGACACCAACCCAGAGAGTCCCCCTTGCCCCTGTGCACCATCGGGTTCTCGGTGTCCCCTCTCCCCCCGCGGGAACCCGGTGAGCCCGGCCGACCGAGCTGGCGACACCCTGTCTGGCAAGACCGGCCGTCGGACAAAGGAGGGGGAGCCTGGCCGCTGCGTTGCCACATCCTCGGACGTCGGGCTGCGCCTACCTTCGGCCCCAAGGACAAATCCGATGAACGTGCCAGCCGTCGTGGCGTACTTAGGCGACTGCCGGTCTGCTACCGCTTTCCACACGGTATGCCTCTTACCGATACAATTATTCTCCGTCTGTGCTACTGTTACCGTGCTCTCGTTTGCAGAAAGCGCTGATAACAGTCGCGCAGGTATCTCGATGACTCTGATAAAGTCGAGGCGAAACTCGATTCTTTCAAAGATGAGCGCGGAATGCCAGAGCGATGAGTCGCGCTCATAGAACTATGCGAAGGTCGAGTCGTGCTCAGAGGCAGGTACATCCCGTCACGATACCTCCGGGCTGTCGGATGTATTCGGAAAGGGCTGGAAGCGGCGTGATCGACAGAGCGAGAATAGCCAGCTAGATTCTTAGAAATGCAGTACGGTGCTCCTTCGAGGAACCGCAGAAGGATCGGTCGAGTCTCTGTTGGTTTCTGCTGGTGGCGCGAATCATGGAAATTTACGAGGCCTCGCCGGTTTCTTTCTACCCGACCTATCTCGCTCGCTCTCGAGCCTGTCAAAGTATATGTATACTAACGCACGGCTTGCGTCATTGCCTGCAGGTCTCTCTCCGCGTCCGTGTACATCGACGGCCTACGTTCGGGCTCAACGACATGGCAACCGCGCGAAAAGCTAAACATATTAACTGTCGGCTCACGCCACAAAAACAACATGATCTCATTCCACGACGTATATATGCAAGAAACTCTCGATTCGCATGCCCGCTTCGAAACCTCATTCACCGATAACTCCAGCACATCGCGGCGGCGGCGGCGGCGCCGGGGGGGGGGGGGGGATAGCGAGATGTATGAGAAGCAAGAATAAGAACGCGAGGAAAGTAAAGAATAACTGACCAGCAACGAGTCGTAACGGTAAGCCAGCAGAATGCTGGTAATAACCAGTAAGAACAATACAGATCGCATTACCCCGCCGGGTTTATAATAGGGACTACTTCAACCCTAACAAGACTACCATTACCAGTAAGCCGACCTGGCTACGACCGTTTTTCCTAGAAGGCAAAATCCCCTTGCCTCGCCGGCCTTTCCCCTTATTCGAGTGCCAATAAAACTTCCTAGACGACGACGGTCGTCGGAGTTGGCGCTCGCTACGGCGAGCTTTCAAGAATCGTATACCGTATGCGAAGCCTGACGTGGGTCTTCAGCGATTTAACCTAGATAACGCGCCTAATCTCGGCGAACGGGAAAACATTCGTAACTCGAGCCATCGTTTACGACTCTAGCGATACTTTTTTCGGTTCTAATCGCCGAGTTGGCTGAGCCAACAGCTAGGCAAAATTCCGTGGAGCATAGAGGTGGTCGGCAGTGTGGAGAGGACGGGAAAAGGCACCGCCTGCGCCGAGGAGAAAGGCGAACAAAAATCGAGGCTCCATGCTGGCTGCCACGGCGAGCAGGCAGCAGGCAGCGGGCACTCAGACGAGCACGGCAGACAACATGGCGCCGAGAGCGTCGTCACGCCGGCGTGACGTTTCCCGCGCGTCATTAACGGAAGTGAGCACACAAAATGGCGGACTTTCAGGGCGCTGAGGTGTGAAAGGGAAGCGAGAGAGAGAGAGAGAGCGAGCGTGGGGGGGGAAAGGACACACATATATGCGGGGACTGTTGGAGGGGGGAGGGCGGGTGGGGCGCCTATGGTGCGGGCAGTCAGGCAGGATGACGAGAGAGCCGTAGAAAGAGAGGAGATATTTGGTGGAGGTTAGGTCGGTTAGGCGTAAAGAAAGAAGAATGACGACTGGTGGTCGGCGGCGGTGGACTCTAGCGCCTGTGCTGCTCTGGAGTGGGACGTCGATGCGGCGGTGTGCACGTGTGCATGCGTGTATGCACAGGCGCTGGCTCGCGCGAGGGGCGCTTGCTGGATCAAGAGCGAAAAGGAGAGAAGGAAGAGAAAGGCAGAGAGAGGGAGAGAGAACTGGAAGGGGAAACACGGCGAGGGACCGAGAGTGCGGCAAACAGTCGGCGAGGGGCTTCTAGAGTGAGAGCACGAGAGAGAGAGAGAGAGCGAGAGAAGGGGGGGGGGAGGTGAGCGTGCCGACGACGACGACGGCGGCGGCGGCGGCGGCGATGACTGGGAGGGGACGGGAAGGAGACCGTTTCAGTGGGAAGCAGCCCGCAGTCCTCGGCCGGTGGTGGGGATGAAAATTAGTTACGGCATCTACCAAGAGACCTAAAAGGAACTCCGTGCGCGGCGCGGCCAGGCAAGCACTGTTCGTGCAATGTTACGCGTTAAGGTACCACCGTGCGTCGTTGGCAGTGCCCGGTTACAAAGCTGATCGCCGTCATTATCGCCGTCGTTCTCGTGGCCGGTGTTGCTCGACGTGTGACGGTCATCGACGTCACGTTAACGAAAGAGTTGGGTGGGTGCGCGCGCGCGCGATACCACGCATCGCGATGGCTCATGGTGTGATGAGCGAGGTGCTCGGTGAGGGGAGCTCGGTGAAAATGGTGCATCAGAAACAACAGCAGCAGCAGTCGGTGGTGCATCAACAGCAGCAACAGAGCTCACGGAAATCTGTGGGTGTGATGGGCAGCAGACGCATTTTCGCGCCGGCCTTCAAGCTCAAGGTTCTCGATTCGTACAGGAACGACATCGACTGCCGTGGCAATCAGCGGGCCACCGCGAGGAAGTACGGAATTCATCGGCGTCAGATACAAAAGTGGTTACAGTGCGAGGACAATCTGAGAAACAGCTGCGCGGAGAGTGGAAACGCCGGAGTGGTCGCGACCGCGGTGATATCATCTTCTACGGGTGTTTCGAAGCAGGATGATGCCGCCGCGGCCGTCGTCACGACGGAAGCCACGGGGCCTGCCGTGACTCCAGCAGCGCCGGCCTTGAACCTCAGCCTCGCCAGACTGCACGGCGACGAGCTGGCTACACAGCAAGGGCCCCCACCTCTTCTTCCTCATCCTCCTCATGGTGGTTCACCCTCTTCGCCCGAATATACCGCTCAATCCACCACCGCCACGGTGCTGCCCGTTCGCCTCGACTATCACGAATATTCACCCAAACAGGAGCAACGTCATCTTCGTCGAGAGGTGGACGATCACGTACAGGTGGCGGACTCGGTTCACAGATACTCGGAAAGCCGCGTGGATCAAGAATCCAGTTACTACGCTCTGAAAACGGACGAGCAACGAGACCTCGAGAACTCCACGCCGTTCGATCCCCGGAACGAAGTGAAGGTGTACCAAACTTTGACAAGTTATCGCGTGCCTGCTCGCCAAGAGCACCGGTACAACGAGAACGAAATAATCGGCGCGACGGTTCATCAACAGCAGCATCGTTCGCCGAGTCACCACCGGTCCCCGCAGAATTACGGGGACGTGGACTCCTCCGTGGGCAGAAAATCATCGTACGGTTTGCTGCTAGCGCCGTCAATGATAAAGAGCGAGCGAGCAAGCCCAGACTCGGCGGCGACGCCAGGGCCGTGCGAGGCAGCGAATTCCCCTGGTGCCTCGAGGCTCCCACTCTCTCCCGTCTCGCATCAGGCGACCAGCAGCAGCAGCAACAACAGCAACAGCAACAGCAACAGCAACAACAGCTCCACAGCGACGTCCGTTCACTTCGATTCCCCGCGGGCCTCCACGAGTCCAGCGTGCTCCTCGCACGTGCACGTGCATGAGCGCGCGCACGCGCACGCACACGCACACGCGTCCCCGACACCGGATTCCGAGAAGCCGATCCGAGAGTCGAAGGAGACGACGGCCCGTAACGGGGAGAAGGGGATGGAGGACTCCGCGGAGGAGGTAGAAATCGGTAGGGCGGTGGTCAAGGAAGAATTGCACGCTAAGGAGGAAGAAGAGGAGGTGGAGGAGCAGGAAGAGGAGGAGATCAGCGACGAGGGGAGAGAGGCTGCTGCCGTTGCATCCTCGTACGTAAATTATCAACGACCACCTGCTGATTCGGGAGCGGTAAGCCCTGTAAACGATCGCGAAGGGTATTCCTTGCCTTCGAGCCCTCGTGGCCCAGCCAGTTCCGGCAGGTCCAGCAGCAGTTGCTCCGACAGCGAGATGGATCCCCTGGACTGCTCCTCCGTTAGCCAGAATTCCTCCAACGATCTCGCCCGACGAAGATCCTTCTCCCTGAGGTTCAAGCTGGACGTGCTCGACGCTTTTCATCGGGACGTCGGCGTGGCCGGGAATCAACGCGCCACCGCGAGGAAATTCGGCATCAATCGCCGCCAGGTACAGAAATGGCTGGGCCAGGAAACGGAGCTCAGGGGCGAAATCGCCGTTCGTGGAAACTCGCGGCAACGGCTGGGCCCCGTCCAGGATGCCGCTTCCGGTGAGTCACCGGTCGATCTGAGGACGTCGAACTACGCTTCCAGCTTATCGCAGGATCAAAACGAGGTCGAGTACGAGCGATCGCCTCCGCCCCTTTACTGCTGCGACATTGGGTCCTCCTCGTCGCAGCACCTACCCTACTATCATCATTCAGCAGCGATAGATCCGTCTCCGGAGAGCGAACCGTCCGTTTCGTGCAATCTCTCCTGCTGCATGGCCACGCCGCCGACCTCGTGTTACCAGGAAGTGTCCTTAAGGGGATCTTGCTTCCCGGAATCACAGACGAGGCTGTACTGTTACTCCCCCAGAGAGTATTCGTCCGAGATCACCTCTATTCCCGACCTGTCGGAGGAGCTGTCCTCGCCCATGAAGAGGCAGCACTGCACCCTTTCGTGTTGCTACGAGGCACTCCAGTCGCCCAAGAGGCTTTGCCTCGATGCGGAAGAGTCGATCAGGACGAGCTCCTCCTGCCACGAAGCGCCACCTCAGGATACGCCTCTTTGCCTGGTGAAACCGAAAAGGCTCGTCGACGCGTCACCGTTGAGAACGGAGCCAGTGACCAGCACGGTCCCGACGCCGCCGGCGTCCGCTCCGCCTCCGCCTTCAGGACCAACCACCAAAAAGGACGCCATCCTGTTCAAACCATACCTGGACAATCCCGTGAGCAAGCCCACCAAGGAGCACTCGATCCAGAGGGGAGGATTGTCGCCCGTCAGCAGCCAAAACGCCATCAACAACAACAACAACTGCCAAAGTATCTGCAATCTGAACGAAGGCAGGGGCCACGACTACGCTCTCGAGCTCAGCTTGAGGCTGCCGATATCCTGGAGGACTCATCCGAGCCCGTACACCGAGTTCCCGCAGGTCAGGAGCGCGTTCGTTAGGTATCCAGCGAGTCCTCATTACAGTTAATTCGAACACTCTGTCGATCCTCGACTCGCGCGGAATAGGGGCGACGGTTTTACTTTCACAGAATTCCCGATACTCCTCGATACTACCTTGGGACGAGGAGGGAGATGCTCGTTCAAATTCATCCCCGTTTCGGGTGTCGCGGAATCGATCTTCGCGCAAACAAGTTTTTCAACTCCGCCGATGTACGTTTACGTTTGAAATCCAAGGACAAGTCGAATTACATTCCGAGGAATTTTAATCAATTATACATATGTAGAAGCCGATTTTTCTCTACTCTTTCGAGCGCGCGAAATCGATTTCCCCGATGCTCGTTCCACCGAAGGAATACTGGGAAGGATTCACCGACGAAGGATCGATCGGTACGTGATCTGCGACACGTAAGTCGAGCGCCACGTAAGCGTTTATCGTTTCCACGGATCGTCGGTGCCCGCGGTGTACATCACGATAAACGCTCAATCGGCCATTGGAGGAACCGAGGCGTGGAGATTAGACGCGGTCGCGTTCTCAGCTAGCATCTTCTTCCAACTTCTTCAAACGTAGCCTCCGCTCCCCCCTCGAGAATCCGTGCAGATATCTGACGGAGAGTTTTTTCCGCGCTTCCTTTATCGCGTCGAGATTAGCGTCGCGCGGCTATCGGCTAGGCCGTTTAGAGGTCGCCTGAGTTCGCTATAATTACGGAATTATGTCAGTCCCCCGGCGCGATACCGATCGCGAGGAAAAACTCTCACGGAGCGAATAAGTTTTTCGCGACGCGCCATTATGCAACCTTAGACGAGCACTATGTTGCCAGTTGCTGTTCGCAGAAGGAAATTCGAGGCGGATCGTCACGCGGGGATAATCGTCTCCCGTTTTTATATCTTCCCACTCGCAACACTCCGGCCGGCTTCTCGGTACCGGACAGTTCCGCCGTCGCTTTCCTTATTCCGCCTTCGACGAGGATCGATCTTAGATATCGTTTAATTGCTCAAAGAATTTCTTCCATTCGTGCACCTGTGCCACGCACGATGCGCAAGTATTACGACAGGGTTAGTTCTCCATTCTTTTTCCACTCGTTTTCCCGTTTCCACTGTTCATCAGCTCGTTCACGGTTTTTCTCCTCGCGCCTTTCCTTCCCTCTTGCAGCGGTAGCTTGTAAATATATGTAACAATTGTAGGAGGCTCGAACCGATTTCCGCTAGATTCTTCTCTAAGAATCTTTATGAGATAACAATCGTGAAAATTTTTTTTATCGGAAACTTGGAAATCGGTTCGATTCTTTTGTTGGACGGGAGTCTGCGAGAGCTTGATACTGATCAGTAAGGAAAGGAACGAAGCTGAAAGCCTCCCGTGCCTTTGGAGGATGATCGAAGAAGACACGAGACCGCTCCGAAAAAATCGCGTGCCTTATACTGTATTCATATCTATGGTGATTCACCCGCTTCGGGCCATCTTCGGTTACTACTCGTGAACCTCTCGTTCATCGCGCGTTTACGTTCACGAGTAAACGTAATTCAGTGTCGTCGAATCAGGTGAATCACCCCGTGTACCAGCGTCCGAGCTACACAGGGATACAGTGTCGTAGCGTGATGCGTTTAGGGGATGCAATTGTTTGTTGGACGCGCGGCGTACAATCGTTAATTCCGTCGCCCGTGGGACCGGCGACGAGACGTTTCTTAATTAATCGTATAAATTATTCGTACATCGTTGCGCGTCGCCGTTCCACGGGTCCTCCCCAGTATCCCGATCGCCGCGTTCCGACTTTCGAGGCGATAGCGCGCAACTTCTCCATCGTTGAGCGACCTTCGCGTGCGATCCGCGCGCATCGAGTCTCTGAATCAGCTAGAAAAAGGTCGGAAATGCCACGATAATACGCTTCGGCTACCACCTATCATCGCGGAACCGTTTGCTATCTGCGGCCCGATTACAGGAAGATAATCTCCGTGCGCGTCACGGGCGACGGTCCGTCTGTATCGGAACGCCGGGAAAGGATAAACGGTCCGCATGGGAAAGGCGAGAATGGCGTTCCACGAATCTTGGCGCGATCCGACGATTGAGCGTGTCGCGGCGACGGAGGGCAATTTTGCAAATTATTAGATGGGGCGGTTACGTCAATGTTTCAATATTCAGGCCCCAATCCAGCTCGTTTCCAGCGCGTCGACCATCTCGCGCGTTGCGACACCCGCCGCGACGCACATTATCGTCGGGCGCAACGGGCCAACGGGCGTCTCGTCGTGATCGCTGTACCGCGCGCGGGTCAACGATATTTACCTGCACGCGCCATCGATGCGACAAAGGAATGGTAGTCGAGCGACAAAACAACGGAAACATATCACAAGGATCTTTTACTACCTAAATAGCTTCTCAAAGTAATACAGTAGCTTTAAGGGTTGCTTAGAACCGTGGAGAATCGGCGCGCGCGCGCGTAATCGGGAGAAGAAACCGTATTATAGCCTTGTCCGCGTTCGTCGATAGGGTCAAGGTGGGGCAATGTACAATAAAATGTAGCGTAATCGTAAGCCATAATGAATTACATAATGCCATAACGTCGTTTTACATAATGAGAACGTACACATGTATATGTATATATATATATATATAGCGTCGAACCGACTGACGAAAGGAGGGTGTGCTCGATAGCGCGAGAATTAAATGCGTGACTGCGTGATTGCGTGTGTCGCCGTGTGTGCGCAGCCCACAAGAGTCTATTAAACGAGGCGTAAAACATGTATAAGCAATATTTTTTAAGTGCATAAAATCGTGCGAACGGTGGATGGGCGCGAGCGCGGGGAGGGGATGAAGTTTCGTGGGCGAGCCCCCGCGTTTTCAAGTCCATACACGCGTGCGTACGCAAAGGCACACACAGTGGTGATGCCGTAAGCATAATGCTCGTGTATCGTATGTGTACAAAGAAATTTATATATAGCGTTGAATGATAGGGAGAGACAGAGAAACAGAGCACGCGTATTGAAATATTATATTTTATATACGATCAACTTATACACCGACGAAGCGCCTCTTAACACTCGCCCCGGTGCCTTTTTGAATCGCTCGTGCCTTATAGCTTCGATCGAGGAGGAACGAAGGACCAATGTTACGTCTCGCGTCCTTAGAACGAGCTACGGATTTCGTTTTCTGTTTCGTTCACGGCCTTCGCCGACGAAGAAGCGTCCCGCGAAAGATTGAACACACCGGTGACTGGTCCCGATCGTGTAACGATAATCAGTATTCAGATTTATTCGATCTATTTATTATCGGTCGCCGTTCCGACCGCGCCAAACGATAGCGCGCATTGTTTTCCCGTTGAATAAACGATGAAGATGAAGATGGTAATTGCATACATCGAACCAACGTCTCTGCTCTTTTTCCATTTACAATACCTCTTTCCCTTCGATCTTCTCTGGCCGTCCGCTGTGCATCGCCACTCGACTCTGTTCGCGATTAGTATGCCAATGAAATGGATATATTCGACGTGTACTCGTTCTGAGGGTGGAGAGCGGCTCGTTTACAATTAGCGGAGCTGAAACGAAAGGATATGGAAGATTCCTCCGACGAGGGGCAGTTCGCAGTGTGATAACCGAAGAAATCGCTTATCTATTTCTCTTGCCGCACGACCGAGGCTCTCTGGCCGACGTGTACGGCGGCGAATGGAGCGTTAATTATCGTTATTATTATTATTATTATTATTATTATTATTATTATTATTATCATCATCATTGATTCGGTCGCGCGCGGTATTTCCCTTTTAACGGCAGAACTCGCCCGATTACCAATCGTATTCGTTGTATTGTTGTATTGTGATTCACCGAGAGGACGGCAACGAGCGAATGTGAAAGAGAGTGATAGACTGAAATGCCGCGAGGCAGCGAGAATGATCGGGGATATCAATGTACGGTGAGACAGGCACCATCGACACGTCGTTTTTTTGTACGTACGCTCGACAGAACAAGAATCATTGTATTAAATATTGTATTATATACACACACGCGTAGATTATATTGCGATAGAATTTTAACGAATTTGAGAGAAAATATAAGAGACTATTTTAAAAGATGCCTTCCTCTTTTTATTATTCTTTCATCGAAGCTAATCCTCGTGTTTATTTCCAGCTGCGTCTCGTTGCTCAAACACGAATTCTCTCTCGCTCAAGTAACGACTTTCAGATAACAGGGGCACTGATAATTTGAGGGAAGTCGATACGGTGGATGGTACTTGCCGAGGCTTTCCCGTAAAACCCCGCTTCCTTTCAGGCCCGGTCCAGATCTGAACCGAACGCCGAACCGAACGCACTTGAGTAGTTAGATGGAGTAAGACGAGTGATATACTTGTCTTGCTCCGTCTAACTACTCAAGTGGCGTTCGGTTCAGATCTGGACGCGGCCTCATCCGAATCGTGTGTTGTCCCAAGGATTATCGTACGATTCGTCGATCTATTTAACAAATACGGGAACCAATGATAGGATAGTAGATACTTGAAGGGTAAGGAAATGTCACAAAACAGATTTATCGAGAAGATTTAGTTTTAATGCTTTTAGTCCATCAGTAAACAAAACAAGGTTGAATGAATTTAACTTTCTTATATAATTTTCTTCTGAAATAATTTCTTGTTGTACTTTGACGACAGAAGCTTATGCTTAGGCAAAGAGTGGGGACATTCCGTATTTTTTTTCTACTGCAGAGTGGGCATTTCCTGTTTTTAACTACTTAGTATACCAAATCTTTAACGTTATCTTACGGGAGGCATCTGAACTTTATAATTGACAGTTCTGTAGTTCAAGTTGCCACCAACAAAAATGTGCTATAAATGACAAAATCACGAAAAATGGACACTCAACTGGGGATTTTTCACATCATCCAAATTAATTCATTGTACTTCCCAACGCTACGGACAGAAAAAGGTTTTCAATGTCCACGAGCGCGTTTCGAGATTGCGATAGCTGCGTGAAAAATGCACCGCACGAGGCCCGCATTATCCCAGGTATTGTTTCAATCAATGAGTGTTTTTCTTTTGTAAAGCAATAGCCTTAATCTTATCTAATGTAACCTTTTGTCCACGAGGAACTTCTGAAAGACTAAGTCACGCCCTTCAATTTCTTCAACTGTTTCCCTAAATTCGCTCAGTTCTGCTACGTAAATATTAATAATTCCGTTCTACTCGGAGGAGGAGTGAAGTGATGCCCGAAGATATGCCGAAGCCAACTCGTAGGGAATCGTGTGTGCATCGAAAGCAGACATATCGGATGCATGCACGCACACGATCGTTTTGTACAATAGATGCAACCGACGCATTGTTTCCGTTATCGTGGCCAATTGGTAGTAGCTGCGGATCGACGGTCGCACACGTACCCGCTAAACTTTCTAAGCACGCAACACGCTCTTGCCCCTGCGCTTCTGCGCTGGCCGTTGATTAGCGATACACTTGTGTCGATAAATGACGTAAACGCTCTTTTACGACTTCCACCTTCCCCGAGAATTATTTCAACGTTCGCCCGTTCACGCAAGTCGGCTGCACTTTTTCATCTCGATGGGAAGTAAACGAACCGCGCGCGGTGTCTATCGCATGTTTTCGACGAAGAATGCGGCGCGTCCAGTTGCGCACGTGCACGTGATGCAACATATTCTTACGCGCCACCGGGACACGCGGTATGAGTAACTAATTGAGCTGGAATCGAATAGATAATGAGTTTACCAATATCGATTTTCTTGAATGAAAAAAACAGCGTTACGAAAAGTCATGAAAAGTCGCGGAACGCAGCTTCGCGTACACTCAGAAGGACGCCAATCCCTTGTCCGAATAATCTTTATCATTATCTATATTTTAATTTTATATTTTATACTTTATATACTTCTTGTACATTGTGTCAAACTTTTGTAATCTAAAGGGTTCCCCCGTTTAAATAATAATAATATTATTAATAATAATAATAATAATAATAATAATAATTTCCTACTCTGTGAGTCTGTAAGTTGCGAAAGTTCGTGAAGCCGTCGTACATTACGCAGGCAATGTTATTATCGACGGTGGTGGCGGCGTAGCACTGATTTATCGATACTTCTCTACAATTTCTTTTATAGATTATCGAGTATCTTATCATCCTCGTTGCGATACATTCTTTCAATTAACTTGAAATCGTTTATACGAACGGCAAACATCGCGAGCCGCGATGGGATTGAAACTTGCAGAATTACACGCCACGTTTCCTACGACGATATTGTGCATTGAAGTTGAGATGTTTGTCGAAATACGAGCATTAAATGGCAATAACGACGCGATTCGTTTTTATTGAGGCCGTCGCGTACGCGCAAAGCAGACCTTGAATCCAAGTATGACTGATGCAACGCTTCAATCAGCGCCAATAAATGTCACCGACTGGTGCAATGTAATTAGGAAGGGTGCAGTGGCACGCATAAGCAAAATGTTCGCGTTAAAGCTGACTCTCGAGAAACTCGGGCATCGTTGGTACACAGAAATCTGTTTCGACTGCATTCTAGAAGCCTATCGCGGAGATTAAGTAACGCACTATGCGCCAAACGTTGACGGCCTTGCTGGATTGTCTCGCATTTGATAAAAATTCATCTCAGAATTGCTGGCGTCTGGCGTCCCCAGCCGGAAATTCGAAAAGGATACCAAAAAGTTTCTGGCCCCGTTCCAACAATCGAGTAACGTGACTTCTGTTCCCGAGTCGCAGATCAACGCAGCGACAAACACTCGAGCTTCCTTTCGATTACTCTTACCGTGTGCTTCTCGCCCATTCATCGATATCTACTCGAACAGCAGCTTAACAAGGATTTCAGAAAGACGAAGGCACAGCAGAAGGAAACTCCTGAACGCAGACCG
Organism: Andrena praecox; assembly: GCA_963932275.1. Classification (NCBI taxonomy): domain Eukaryota; kingdom Metazoa; phylum Arthropoda; class Insecta; order Hymenoptera; family Andrenidae; genus Andrena; species Andrena praecox. The sequence goes on from OZ010732.1 coordinate 647,937, forward strand.
ACCCAAGCGATCAACGCTTAATTGGTATATCGTACTAATTATTAATACGCCTGTACACGTTCCCAAGTTCAATCGTAGTCACTTGGGCGGAACAGTGATCAGTAAAATGGCGGGAACATCGCTATTTTCACCAGGGTTTATTTTTACTGTAAAGGAATACTATGCCCCATCGCCTTCAACATTTTCGCCACCCACGTGTCCCTTTCGTTCGGCGTCCCATAATTCACGACTCATTCCGTTGACGTCATTTTTGGAGGCACGAAACGTTAATCCGCCTCGGTCGTGCCAGTTCGTCGAGCAGAGATATCATTGGTACGATCGAAGGCCGTTCAATCGCCGATTATAATCAGGCCAGAAGGTTGTTTTAGTCCGTAAAACGATACTCGCGTTTCTGGTTACAGGTTCCATGCTCGCAGCGCGTAAAGAAGCGGAGAGGAGCGAGCAGCTGTAAATGACGGAGCGGTATGAATCGCCCGAAGTGAGCGTTGAACTGACTAAGGAAGAGATTCGTAAGAGATACCAAGACACGGCCCTGGTTATATTTCAAGTAATCTTTTATACACATTACACAGTGTGCGTTGCGCAGCACGACGATATCGGTGGTATCGCAACTAACGAAATCGATTAAGCGGTGAACCTTTCGTAGGAGCAACCAAGTAGCAGAGAAGAGATCAACTATCTGACTTTTGGCACCAGTCGTAGAACCATGGAGTACAGCAGCTACGGAAACCAACCTGTCATTGTGCGCAGACCTGCCGGGTCTGCGGTGGCGCAGAACGTCGGGGACTTGTCCTCGCAAATATTAAGGATATACCGGAAACCTCGGGACAGTTGCACAATAAATTGACCCCCCCTTCTGTGTTGTAAATTAGACGATCTTATTTATTACATATAATGATAGTTTATTGTTTTGCATCTTGTCATATTCTGAATTCTGCCCCTCAGCTAATTCCCCTTCGACAGCAACCAACTTCGTCCTCTTCCTTATCGATTACGTACTGTCTCGATCGATACACGTTTATATACATAAACTATCGTTTAAATATTTATGTAACCATATTTATACAATATATTTTCTTTCGGATATATCCGCATTAATTGAATTACAGATCGCTCGGTCGGTTAGTAAATGTGGGCCCGACGTTATTCCGATCCGCGCCATGCAGGTCCTGCACTGGGGTTAGGATAAAATTCAAGACACTGCTTTCCGATGGCGATACCGTCGTGCGTTACGAGTGTACAAGCAACAGTATATAGCGTTACGTTTAACCGCTTTTATCTTCCTTCTCGCGTAAAATTGAAGCGTCATTTACGATGTCGTATAAAATAAATATGTAATAAAAATGTAGAGAATAAAGAGACTCGCGACACGGGAATCTTAACTGGAGTACCGGTAACGTTGGCAAGGAAACACAGTAACGAGCTCATTTACTGGATTTCCACTGATAATCGAGTTGCGGACTTAACGTGGGTTATGATGTCACAACTAAATGTAGAAAGTTATCAGGGTAGCTTAAGTGCTCGGACATCCATTGAAGAGGGGTCTCCAAAGGTGGCGCGATGCCCTGAACCAGTACTGTGACTGTAAGTAAGAAAGACAAAATAAATTGCAAATACCGCAGCACGTGTAGAAGTAAGATAAAGGCATAAAGTATCTATTCACCATTCTCATTGTCTGGAAATACTTCGTTTAATAAATGCCTCAGTGTTTTCCTCTGACCTTCTTCGTTCACAGGCTTCACAAGCTTTTGTACATAGCTGTCCTCGCTCGTGTAACAACGGAATGGAATATATTTGAAACCTTCCTCGCTATTGCTAGCCTCCATTAGCTTTCGATTAACAGACCAGAACTGATCGAATTTATCATTCAGCAAACCAGACCACAACTGATTCAGATCCTTCTTCTGCATATTAGATACAACCTGGCTTCTGTGCTTTAATACGTCCGCTTCCTTCACACACGACATGAAATACGATTCTATGACATCTCTAAAATTTTCGTCTAATCAGATCATGCTTGCTTGTTATCACGGACTAAACCATTACATTCTACTGTACCTACTTGTTTTGGCAATGCATCAGCACATCTTCCGGAAACCTCTCAAAGTGTACAACAATGTTCCATGGGAGCTGAACGTCGTTAGAGTAAATGTCCAAGAGTACGCCTATCGGGTAGTGCCATTTCAAGGGAATACCATTGAACTCCAGCCACATCTCATGCTCCTGTTTAGTGTCGCTTTGCTGTATGTGTCGTATGAAGTGTTTTCGTACCTGATCGCGAAAGTGGGCGAGTAGAAAGCGATATTGAAGAAGATATAAGTTTAGTAACATGTAAACATATTAGCGGATTTCCGTTATTCACCTTGTCTGTGCAGAGTGGAAAATAACTTAACCTAGGCACCATAAGATAGAACGGATCAGGCCCTTGCAATTCGCAGATTTCCTCCGAATCGAGGGTGAAGCAGACAGGTATTTTGCCATCCCAAATCTCTCTCAGTACCTCCCTGTCATTCGCCATTCTGCAGACGGTGATGGGTAACGCTTCTTTCAATTCATTCGTACATCGAATGACAATTGTACATCCTAAAGGAGGTTATGTTTTTCGTCTGCTACAAAAATTGTCTATGTATTAAGGGTAACAAGCAACAGTCGATATAGCAGAGGGCGATGTACCTACAGTCGATTAAGATGTATGCTACTTTGTCGGTGGGCGGTTAATCATACACCAGGCCACAGACCAGGTATCGGATAAACCGATAAACCGATAAACCGATAAACCGATAAACCGATAAACCGATAAACCGATAAACCAATAAACCTATCACGCAATGTAATTTTGCGAGCCCCCTTACCAAGGGTGCGTTCCGTTATTCACTGCAAGTACTTCGTATATGACGTCACTATTTTGAAATCGTTGTGTGGTCACGTGATCACTGCGACTGCTGTACCTGGAGTGCGTTCCGTTATTCACTGCAAGTACTGGTAGTGCTGACAATAGCGTTGCGATATGGATAGCAGTTCACTGCAAAAGCACTGCTACAGATGTATGACGTCACGAACTTCGACGTCACTTCCTGTTGTAACTGCTGCAGCCGGCCACGTACAGCAGTCGCAGTGATCACGTGACCACACAACGATTTCAAAATAGTGAGGTCATATAAGAAGTACTTGCAGTGAATAACGGAACGCACCCCTGGCCGGCTGCAGCAGTTACAACAGAAAGTGACGTCGAAGTTCGTGACGTCATACATCTGTAGCAGTGCTTTCGCAGTGAACTGCTATCCATATCGGAACGCTATTGTCAGCACTGCCAGTACTTGCAGTGAATAACGGAACGCACCCCAGTTTCGTGTCACACCCAACGTTATCGATTCAGAGTGGAATTCGAATGCAATCCTACAAGCGGTTAGATTAGAAACTAAATATGATGAAAATTGCTACGAAAAAAAAAGCAGAGAGGACTTTAAAAATTGTCAAAAACACGTCAGTTTCAATATCTTGCTGAAATATTCCAACTTGCACTTATCCTTCGCATACACTGTTGAGAATGTTGGGATGATCTCAGAGCAAGAGATTCTCAATAAATAATTTGTGGATGACTGAATTAGTGAAATTGATTTGTTTTGAAGTTTCTTTCTTGCAAGCATCAACTTTTTTTCAGGGAAATATTATTTGGGACGGTAAAATTAGAATCTAAATTCCGGGCGAAGCCGGGAAATAAAGCTAGTCGTTAATAAAACTCACCATCAAGTAGGGCGGCCTCCCGCATTTTCTACAAAAATTAATAAACAATTAATAACTTCAAGAACATCGTAATTCGGAGCTTAATGAAGGAAATTAGATGAAAAATTGAAAGGGTATTCTCATAAACCCCTTCTTTTGGACGTCCGAACAAATTCATTTCGACGCTTGATTCTGTATTAAATTGATTCATATTCTGCTATGAAATATCCCGCTCCACGATTTTATTTAAAGTGAAAAAACACCAAGGAATTTGTAGTGCAAAAAAATAATTATTTTTTAGTTTTTATAGTGCATTTTTAATAAAATCGTTTAACATAAATTTTTTTTATATATATCGGACACTTCAAAAAGAAGGGGTTTATAAGAATACACTTTCATTTTTGATTGGAAGAAGTGCGAACAAACCAAGTATATGATGAGAATTAAATTCTCAGTTCATATATATGATCTGGTTTTTTCTGGTTTCCACAACACGCTTGTATACCGTGACGGTACCGTCGTGCCACTCATAAACCCGCTACTTAAAGCTTTCGTTACGACTCCTTATATATGAAACCTTCATGTTACAACAACCAACGAGAACCACTGTATCTCAAAAACCCTCTATCGAGAAATAACTTAACTAAATTCAAAACGCACCCGATTCAACATTACGCCAAACTTCGCGTATTTAAGGGGATATAACCGTTTGAAAGTGTGAAAAATCGGATTCTTTTTTTACATATTTTCATAGATTGATGTTTTAGAAATATTATAAAACAAGTTCGATGTAAAAATTCGGAAAATTGGCGAAGTTATAAGATTTGAATGAAACAACACAGGTAGCATGGGGCATCAGAGTCAAAACTTTAAACGCGTTTTTCTCGGAACTATATTTTTCATTACAGTGGGCCTAAAAACTCGCGCTACGTTCAACAAATTCACTTCCAATTTTGCATGCAGGATCGTAATAAGATTCCACATCGTCCATCGAGGGATTTTTTTATTCCGATTCCCCGTTTATTATTTAAAAAGAAAAAAGGTGGCCTTTTCTCTTAGGAAAATGTAACTTTACCTTTGATCTCTCACCATTTCTTTATTTTTCAAAATTTTCAAAATCGGCCCCGATGGACGATAACAATTGACATACTATGTAAGAAGATTTTATTGTTCTTTAATTCAGCCACGATCAGAGTTGGGCATTATTCGGTTAAATTTTTATTCGAATACGGATACGTATAAATCCCAAGATTTATTCGCGAATAACGAATGACGGTTTTATTCGACGAAAAATTATTCGTTATTCGCGAATAAATCTGTACCGTTATTCTAGCCAGATTCATTCGGATAAGAATTTATTCGTTATTCGACCTGAATGAACGACGAATAAAGGTCGTCGTTCACTAGGCCAAAGCGCGGCGACCACGCATCGCTCATATGACAGAACAGCAGCGACCACGCATCGCCCATATGACAGAACAGCGGCAACGAGCATTTCGCTTTGGTCGCTGCGCTTCGCTTCGGCGTAATGGGCGACGACCTTAAATGTGATACCCGGCATCTATCGATGGAAGTCTGTCTGTACTGTGTCCAACATACGTTTGGACGTGTGTGTTTGGAAGTGTGCGTATACGTCTGAACGAGCCGAGGAAATCCCGCCTTAAAGAAGTATTCTCTTCTGGAGGCGTCGGCCATCGGTTTTAAGCGATATTTAGGATAAAGAATTATCAGATTATGTGATTGTGTATTACGTGTGTCTTGGGCATTGCCAGGGCACAACATACATAAGTCTCTAATTGTGGAAGTAACAAGCCACGTTATTTTTCAAGCAACGCTTATAATTCGAAGAGATTGATTTTTTCATTAGTTTAAATGGATTGCCGTGAGCAAATTTTATTTAAAATAAATCAAAACGCCACTCTATATAGTACCGCGGTCTTACATCTTCCTGCAAAGTGCGACCTATGACAAGAGTTACTTAACCTAAAACATTAGGTTTCGTGGGTGTCAGTCAGTGGTGTCATGATACATCGCCGAAATCACGTGATCATTTTATTCGTCCGTTGACTCGAATAAATTATTATTCGAAGATTATTCGAATAAAAATTTATTCGCACAAATTTATTCGAATCCGTATTCGAATAAAAATTTAGCCGAATAATGCCCAACTCTGCCTCTCGCTCGCTCTCGGGTACCTCGGGTTCTCTCCCTCTCGACCGAATGATTCCAACAAGTGGTGGAGATAGCGACGACCGCTTAACGCATACATTGTTGAGAATGTTGGGATGATCCCAGAGCAAGAGATTCTCAATAAATAATTTGTGGATGACTGAATTAGTGAAATTGATTTGTTTTGAAGTTTCTTTCTTGCAAGCATCAACTTTTTTCAGGGAAATATTATTTGGGACGGTAAAATTACAATCTAAATTCCGGGCGAAGCCGGGAAATAAAGCTAGTCGTTAATAAAAAAACCCACCATCAAGTAGGGCGGGCTCCCGCATTTTCTACAAAAATTAATAAACAATTAACGACTTCAAGAACATCGTAATTCGGAGCTTAATGAAGGAAATTAGATGAAAAATTGAAAGGGTATTCTCATAAACCCCTTCTTTTGGACGTCCGAAAAAATTCATTTCGACGCTTGATTCTGTATTAAATTGATTCATATTCTGCTATGAAATATCCCGCCCCACGATTTTATTTAAAATGAAGATTTGACATATCACGTCACGGGTAGGTAGAAATACCATTTATATGCTACTTGTAGGTTAAGTGGAACTTCTTACTCATAATAAATATTCCTAAGGAAGTAAAAAATATTTTTGTTTGTTTCATATAGATTTCCGTCGAAGGCTGCAGAATAGCTACACAACATATATGGGTCTGGGAATCATTTCGAAAAAAAATGTTTCCAAGAAGGCACTGCCAAAGGCTGTCTTCTCCCTGGAAGCATTCCTCCCATTTTTTGGGCAATACAAATCTGATTGTGTCTTCTGTCATGCTAGAAAAGGACAGGATCGAAACAGATCATTTCGCAAGTAATATATGAATTATTCAAATTAAGCAGCTTATTTTTAAGTTAAAGTGACTAAAATAAAATATTTCATGTGTATTAACCAAATGCAATTGTCTAATTATTTAAAGTACAATAAAGAATGATAACACTCTAATTTAAGAAGCTTTTACATAAATTATTTTACATAACTTCATTATAATATTGTTTCAGTATTGGGCATTAATTTGAAGCGTAACTTCCTTATTTTGCAGATTTCCGTTAAATAATGCAGAACTGCTTCAGAAGTGGATTGCAGCAATGGCTATAAAGGACTTTGTTCCAAATAAGAGAAGTGTGCTTTGTAGCGAGCATTTTGAAAAAGATTGTTTTCGTAAAACAGGTCCTAATACGTGTACATTAACCCTGAAGAACAATGCGATTCCTACCATATTTAAGTTGCTGCTAATTGACAGTAAGATTGTTTGTGCTTTTTATATATTCTTTATTTTACTTTTGGAATATAATGCACATTACAGTAAAATACTATTTTTAGAAACACCTGCTGGAGAACACAACAGAAATTCTCCACTCCCTGTATCACAAATGGAAACAGATCCCTCATTGTCGCCAGAAGAAATATCAGCAGCGTACGAAGGGTGTGAAAAGCACCGTTTATCAGTTGATTTACCTCCTCCAAAAACTGACACTAAGTACAGTATGGTAAATTCAATGAGAACATGTACCAGTGATTCAGGTGAATTCAAATAAATTGTTTTAAAATTTTAGCTTCATGTAAATTATATCATTGTTCAAAAGTTTAGCAATCAATTTCGTATCCTTATTGTAATGAAGAAGATATCACATATTTATAACTTTAAAATTAATACTTTTGTTACAAATCAGTTATGTGAATATGAAATTCAATTCAAATAATAGTGTACTTATTTACAAATAACTAATAATATATTAATTGCGTTCATAAGAAGCAATGGCAGGTGCAGAGAAATGGACAAACACCAACTACCTCACGTCGCATTCGTCATATCGTCTATGATTATCGATATGAGACAACTCCGATGCGGGAAAAAATGTTATTTCCGAAAAAGCGAATACAAGCGTTGATCCTGGAAAAGCATGCTAATAATTACCAGCACATTTCTCGGTTGAAGCAGCAAGTAACTTCTTTAAAACAAATTCCTTATTCTAGTTTTCAAATTGTACCGACATTGATTAAATTATGATGTATAATTATAAATCTAATCTTACACCACTTCTTTTAAAAATAAGTAATATTTATTTGTATTTTATTGCATAATGTATACTCTCATATTTATATTGTATATATTTTTATATTCAGAATTTATTGTATGTATTGTATATTATTCTTAAGTATTAAATCGGAATAGCACAGTTTTACACGGTATATATTTTAAATTTACGTCAATTTTTATTTCTGTCATATAATTTTATATTTTATTATACGTGTACTTTTAGTGCGTTTAATAAAATTGTTTTCATATTTGTATTTAATGTAAATTATTAATTTTTAACGATTTCATTAAATTGATTGACCATTAAGGGGGTATACTCGTTTGAACCCTCGGAAAATGTGTACATTTTGTGGATTTTTTTATAAGTCAATGGCTTGATGAAGATTTCCCGTTTTTTTACTATGTTTACATAGTATTATGAACTACTAGTAAAAAAAGTTTCAGTTAAAAAAATATTGTTTTTCAGAAGTTATGGATACATATCCGAAAGTCTCTCGATTTTAGACGGCTAAACGGTGGGCGTAAAAACAGCTGTATGTCGTGGCTGAATTAAAGAACAATAAAATCTTCTTACATAGTATGTCAATTGTTATCGTCCATCGGGGCCGATTTTGAAAATTTTGAAAAATAAAGAAATGGTGAGAGATCAAAGGTAAAGTTACATTTTTCTAAGAGAAAAGGCCACCTTTTTTCTTTTTAAATAATAAACGGGGAATCGGAATAAAAAAATCCCTCGATGGACGATGTGGAATCTTATTACGATCCTGCATGCAAAATTGGAAGTGAATTTGTTGAACGTAGCGCGAGTTTTTAGGCCCACTGTAATGAAAAATATAGTTCCGAGAAAAACGCGTTTAAAGTTTTGACTCTGATGCCCCATGCTACCTGTGTTGTTTCATTCAAATCTTATAACTTCGCCAATTTTCCGAATTTTTACATCGAACTTGTTTTATAATATTTCTAAAACATCAATCTATGAAAATATGTAAAAAAAGAATCCGATTTTTCACACTTTCAAACGGTTATATCCCCTTAAATACGCGAAGTTTGGCGTAATGTTGAATCGGGTGCGTTTTGAATTTAGTTAAGTTATTTCTCGATAGAGGGTTTTTGAGATACAGTGGTTCTCGTTGGTTGTTGTAACATGAAGGTTTCATATATAAGGAGTCGTAACGAAAGCTTTAAGTAGCGGGTTTATGAGTGGCACGACGGTACCGTCACGGTATACAAGCGTGTGTTGTGGAAACCAGAAAAAACCAGATCATATATATGAACTGAGAATTTAATTCTCATCATATACTTGGTTTGTTCGCACTTCTTCCAATCAAAAATGAAAGTGTATTCTCATAAACCCCTTCTTTTTGAAGTGTCCGATATATATAAAAAAAATTTATGTTAAACGATTTTATTAAAAATGCACTATAAAAACTAAAAAATAATTATTTTTTTGCACTACAAATTCCTTGGTGTTTTTTCACTTTAAATAAAATCGTGGAGCGGGATATTTCATAGCAGAATATGAATCAATTTAATACAGAATCAAGCGTCGAAATGAATTTGTTCGGACGTCCAAAAGAAGGGGTTTATGAGAATACCCTTTCAATTTTTCATCTAATTTCCTTCATTAAGCTCCGAATTACGATGTTCTTGAAGTTATTAATTGTTTATTAATTTTTGTAGAAAATGCGGGAGGCCGCCCTACTTGATGGTGAGTTTTATTAACGACTAGCTTTATTTCCCGGCTTCGCCCGGAATTTAGATTCTAATTTTACCGTCCCAAATAATATTTCCCTGAAAAAAAGTTGATGCTTGCAAGAAAGAAACTTCAAAACAAATCAATTTCACTAATTCAGTCATCCACAAATTATTTATTGAGAATCTCTTGCTCTGAGATCATCCCAACATTCTCAACAATGTATGCGTTAAGCGGTCGTCGCTATCTCCAATTCTCCCCCACTTCCTGGAATGATTTGGTCGAGAGTGAGAGAACCCGAAGGTCCTCGCTCGCAGCGAGAAAGCAAAACAGTGGGGTGGGTAGGTCTTTCCCGATAATCTGAGCCCAAAGGCTTCTCAACAATTGGATGACTGTACATATACTTTCTGATGCTCTCGACAATACGCGCAACCATTTGCGTGCGTGGCTTCATGTTGCACGACAAAAAGTATTCTTTTAATTACAATTACTAATTCAGTTTGTAAGTGCTATTAAATTAGGCGTCATTAAAATCATGCACAGTTCATTAATTTTAACTAATTGACCAATTCATTTATTTTTTAATTCATTAATGCAGTACTCTGATTAAGAACATCGTAACGCGGAGCTAATATTGTAGGCCCTAGAATCTAGGGTATTGCCAATGTGCAATTGAAACGCGCCGCCACTTCACACTATCGTTTCTTAGCATTTGTACAAGGTGATTCTTTAGCCAGAGTCGTCAAACGTGATGCTCGCCAGCAATCATGTATCTCGCTGAGTTTCATCGGCTTCGACGCTCGAAACCAGCGGGGCCATACAATGTTGCGCACTAAGCACTGATGAATCTGAAGTTTTGCAATTTCTAATCCGATCTTTACGAAATCTCTTTACGTCAATCAATTCCTTATGCTTTCTCGATCAAATTGGCCCTAAAAATGATATAACTCGGATCATAATTAAGGAAATTACGTGAAATATTTGTTTGCAGAATTGAAAGCCTATTTCGTTAAAAATTGTCAGATTTAAATAATTTTCTGTCAATTTAATCGGGAGAATGCGAGGAATCCATTGATGTCACTTTCATATTGATGCGATGAAAAATAAACCAATTCTGTTTCTGTATAATCGATGACAACATCGCAATACCACCGGCCAGTGTATTAGCGCATAGGAAAAACCATCGAATAAGCAATTGCAATCTAAAGTCACTATTGCACCAACTCAATTTTATATATAATGTTTGTTCAATAACTGCTTTCTGCGTGGGACGTTTGATTAGCTTATAATAAGTGTACAACTTTCATGTTTTGCTTCAGCGTTTTGCTAATAAAAAATGTCTAACCTAACATAACAAACTTCGTTTTCTGGGGACATCCGCTCATCTATTTTTTCTTTTCACTTATAACTCCTTACGGCCAACGTAACATATTATAGCATAAGTACATTTTAAGTAATTAAAATGTACAATGAATTGTCTACGTTTGCTCTACCAGCAGACCTTCCGTTTAAATATTTACAAGTACAACGCAACAGCAAGGAATTTATTTCCTTATTCAGAATAGAATACGGAAATAGCAAACAGCTCCCTCTCGCGTTCACCGGGCAGTCGTCGATCTATCGGTATTACCATTTCTGTGCTGAAAAAACCTGCTGTAATACCGACCTGCCGAATCGGTCAGGTCACGTGACGTGTCTACCCCCTTAACACTATACTCGTGATCTGGGGTCCGGTAGGAACAATCCAGCAACATTTCAAGTTACATATTTTATTCTTACATTCTACCAAAGTATTGCAAATTAAAGAAAGTTCTTATATCCAACTAGAACATTTGACAATCGCAGCCATCGGCTCGATTCTCACCGATTACCAGGTCTCACCACGAGGAGGTTGCGTTGCTGGTTGCTGCGCTTCGAGACCCGTAGAGAGATAGATGGAATCAAAGTTCCATCGAAGAAATGCATGAAATAGGACGGATCATGCAAACCCATTGAAGAAATGCATCAAATAAAATAAATCATGTAAACCCATCGAAGAAATGCATCGAATAAAATAAATCATGTAAATCCATCGAAGAAATGCATGAAATAGGACCAGAGTTGGGCAAAATGTAATCTAATTACAAATTGCAAATTACGATTAAACTGTAATTGTGTAATTGATTACACATTATTTTCTGTAATCGTTCATTTAGATAGTTGACAAAACCGAATGGTCAACTACCTGTATGAACGATTACAGAAAATAATGTGTAATCAATTACACAATTACAGTTTAATCGTAATTTGCAATTTGTAATTAGATTACATTTTGCCCAACTCTGAATAGGACATATCATGCAAACCCATTGAAGAAATACACGAAATAGAACGGACCCGTGCAAAAATCCTCGAAGGAATGCGTGAAATAGGACAGATGATGAAAATCAATCGAAGAAATCAGTTAGAAAGGGCGAGAAATCAGTTTTGACTTTGGCAGAACAATAAAACTTTAAATGGCTTAACGAACCCGAAAATTTCATCGTCACCAACCGAATGAGCTAACCCAGGCCACAGACCAGGTATAGAATAGACCTATCACCCAATGTAATTTTCTGTCACCGGTTTGGGGGGTCCTAGGACCCCTTTACCATTTTAGTGTCGCATGCAACGTTACCGGTGAAGTCCCGAAACAGATTGTAACGCTACGCGTGGTAGGAATTAGAATTCAGCACGGGTAAAACTAGGTCATTTTTTGAGAGTCGAAGCCCACGATTTACAAATGTTTCTGTCAGAGTAACAAGTTAAAGATCGTCTTATGAACATATTCCGTTAAACGGAAGAGAAAGGAGAATCAAAATAAAACGATATCACATTCGCCTTTTAACCTTGTTGTCCTATTCGGGTTTATTTAACGCAAAACAAATTTTATTCGCTCGCAATAACGTAATTTCTAAAAAGAGTGCTTTAATGTTTTTTTTTAAGAGCACCTGTTGCTGAACCCCACCCATACATCATGTGTTTGCGCATACATTAATGATGGTCTATACGATATCATACGATATCCTTCTACCGTATAATATTATTTAAGAGTAACATATCAAACCCGTACACACCGATATGGTGCAACTTTGCAAGTCTGTAGAGTAGCCAAAAATATTTGATACATATTTTTTGAAAAGGGAATTCATTCTCCTCCATAGCTATACGAAAAATTTATTTGTTTAAACTATATACTAACAATTAACATTTATTTGTCCATTTTTCTGGCGAAAAGTTAACTGATGTTTCAGTAAGTTTATACAGTATGTCCGATTTGTTCGTATACACGCTATTCTTTTTCTAACTATTGAAATAGCAAAAAAATGTTTCATATTAAAGTTTTTTTTTATTTGATGGAGGAAACTGAATAGAATATTAGGATTTACGTTTGAACTATTATTTACAGAGATTTGAATATCATCGTAATTTTTTTTTAAATGGAACTATTGTATATTTTTTGTTATGCATTTCAAAACGCGCTCAACGATGTGTATGGAGCGCATGTTTGAACAATAATTTATCCGGATATCTTTATGAACATTGGTGGCAAATTTCAAGTAAATTATGGACCAGTATAACAAATGCAGATATTTTGGATTTTTTACTTTTAGCCGTATAATAACTATTATTATATGCGTAGTTTACTCCTATACTGTGCAAAATCGCGTCTTCGAGAATATGTCGTCGAAGATGTTATAAATTATTATGATGTTTTGGGTAATTGCACTGTGGCATACGGCGCTAAGATGTCCTCTGAATAGCCAGCATAGGTACACTAGGTCTAAATGTGGCGCGGTATTAATCCCCGCAATAACAGGTATATGTAGAAGGTCTACAGGATCATCCGTTAAAACTGGAACCTACGCGCGCGGGAACAGACGAAAATGTCAACACCGCCTCACGGACGCAGTCCACTACAATCATTCACCGGCCCCGCGTTCGGAGGGTTTCCAGCGACCGCTGGATGCCCGAGCTTCGAAAATTTTAGAATGGTCTCTTTCAAATTAACGTCGCAAAGAGCTATTTGAAATTTCCCGGCCCGGGTTGAAGAATTTGGGGCCTTTTTCGTATAACTTGTGAACAATAAAAGATATCGGAATGCAATTTGCGCCGAAAAATGAGGAAAAATTATTCCCTTCTAATGATGGATAATTAAAAATATTTTACGTTTACTTATTTTTTCTTTTATCAATTTTTTAACCATAATATTGTTGTGAAAAGCTTTTGCAAACTGTTTATTTGATACTGTATTTAATGCTCTTTTTAAAATTCATGGTGTTGATAAACAATAGGCTACTTAGTTGTTTCTGTATCATTACTTTCATAAATTGAGAAATTATATTTTTATTCAATTATGTGTTAATTCTGCAAACCTCAGAATCAATTGTTCTGTTTTTTTTTTTATAATTTTATGCTTAACTAACGGGATGTGTCTTTGATTGTAGCGGTGTTGAATTTTTTTCTACAATTTTTGTGTCTGAATATTTTAACATTTTAGCTACTCAACGCCACGACTATAGCGGGTTCCGTTAATGTCATTTTTTGGAACGATGCGCCATTATTGTGGCTTTTACACGCAGGTGGCGAAAAATCTCTCCGTACAGGGGTATAGCGCCGCGGTCAACCCTGTTGTAGCTAAAATTTTGTAAATTTAGACGGGTACGAGACCAGTCGACATTGTTTTCAAACCTCATTACAGTAATCTGGGGTGCGAGTGGTAAACCGATCATAAAAGCGGAGCATTCGGCTCGCTTACCTGGGCCGAAAAATTCCGCACAGCTCTTTGCGACGTTAATTTGAAAGGGACCATCCTAAAATTTTCGAAGCTCGGTCATCACCGCTGTCCAGCGGTCGCTGGAAACCCTCCGAACGCCGGGCCGGTGAATGGTTGTAGTGGACTGCGTCCGTGAGGCGGTGTTGACATTTTCGTTTTAACGGATGTTCCTGTATAAATGTTTGCAAAGAATCACGTGAAGCGGCACGCGTTTCAACTGCATTATTGACAGAAGTGCGCTTTTCGCTCAACCCGGGGATCCCTGTAATTCTAATGTTGTATTTATAATTAAAAATACCCCACTTTGCCCCACCATCGGCTGAGGGTCTTTTGTTGGTGCGCTGTTTCACGCATTCTCGGTTTCTCCTTTTTTACGACCCTGGGTTCTTAGGTAGAAGATTTCGAACGACGCGGCTCGGGGGTCATAAACACTAGACTATAGTGGCATAAGAACAAAGTCAGCAATAGGCCATTCAGTAATGAGTATGCCAATTTCTATCATAGAAGTATCACTAATGGATTACTAGTGTTTTTCTCATGAAAATGACACCAAACATGATATAATTCTGAATATTTTTAATGACTGTAATGGAAAGTACTTGGAGTAAAGTAATTAAGGAAAGTAATGAAGAGTACTTGAGTTCTACGTGAACTGACACGGAACGGATATGTGTGCCCAGATCTTAACGTAAGCGATACACTCGTGTACTTACATCGTAGATGTTTTTTATTATTTTTAAATCCATTCAATAGTTAATAAGGACAGAGCCAATCAATTTGTAATGAAACGTAGGGATTTAGGGGCCTCGAGTGCCAAAAACTACGAATATAAATTTTACAAAACGGTTCAATTCATTATTTTCAATGATTTTTACGTGTCGTAGGATGGGCACAGTCTATTTAGACACGCGCGGACTGCAGAGATTTGCGGGAATGTCAGTAACAGCGTCAATTTTTAATATTTTTCCGCGTACGACACGTGAAAATGTTAGTTAAGTGTTCCACTACACGTAAAATATTAACAATTAATGTCATCTTGCAATTTATAGCTTGTATAAGCTCTGAAGAAGAGCCATATTTTCGCGCCATATAGTCTCCTGATCCCCGAAATAGACTTTCAAAAAGAAATTCGTGTGAGTCGTTGACAACTGAGCTAAAGCGTAGCGTAGCGCAAGCACGCCCTCTATGTCAAACTCTCGCTCTAAACAAGTCACACGTATACAAGCACGCACACATCTTTCAGCATTTCAACACATTTCAGAGTAGTTCCGGAGTTGGACACTGTTCATGAACAGAGGCCGCTAGATTCAGTCCTCGAGCACAGACGAGGTATAGAATAGACCTATCACCTTATGGGACTTGGTGTCACCACCCAAACTGTGTTACCGACCCATAACTCGAGGACTGAATCTGGCGGCCTCTGTTCATGAACAGCGTCCAACTCCGGAACTACTCTGAAATGTGTTGAAATGCTGAAAGGTGTGTGCGTGCTTGTATACGTGTGACTTGTTCGACATAGAGGGCAGGCTTTCGTTTTTCGTTACGCTACGCTTTGGCTCGGCTTGTCGAAAATCTATTTCGGTGATTTGAAGACTATATGGCGCCGAAATATGGCTCTTCTTAAAAGCTTATACAAACTATAAAATGCAAGATGACATTGATTGTTAGTACTTTACGTGTTGTGGAACACTTAACTAACATTTTCGCGTGTCGTACGTTGAAAAATATTAAAAATTGACGCTGTTACTGACATTCCCGCAAATCTCCGCACTGCGCGCATGTCTAAATGCCCATCCTACGACACGTATACATCATTGAGAACAAGGAATCCAAACGTTTTTGTAAAATTTTGTATTCGTAGTTTTCGGGACCCGAGGACATTTTGCAATAGTTTATTTATTACTTGGGAACGGTGGTTTAGTAGTTAAAACTCTATGTTTCGTTACAAATTGATTGGCCGTTTCCCCTTATTAACTATTTTATATTTTTAGTTTTTTTATTATTCCTAGATATGTACATATGAGAACACAGCTATTGTACTTTTTAAAGCACAAGTGAAAAAAAGGTTCTGGATTTACGGACGTCGCGACTCGCGAGTGAGATGAAATGGGAGGGAATAAGAGAGAATGAAAGCTAGTGAGAAACGGCACGAAGGTCTTTTACGCGACAAACGATCATTCTGGCAGCGGCAACAAAGTATGATACATTGTCTTCTTGCGTTCTCCGTGCGCCTGATTTTCGCATGTCGATGTCGGTCCACGGACGAGCTATGCCTAAACGCCCGTATTGAAGCAGATTTCACTTTCTTCTATAAATTCTGCAAATGCAGTAATCAGTAGCTAAATGCGGAAAACATGTATGTACAGTGTGCACATGCTAAGCTAATTGTTAGATGAAATTTTTACATTCCCTGTTTCGTCTTTATTCGAGCATTTATGGAAAATTAGTGACATTTTTTTAATAAAAGGAAAATCAAACACGACGTCATTGGGACAAGTAGGTATGTACATATGAGATGGTGCTGAAAGAAACGAACTGTTTTTTATATGAAATATGCCCTTTTTATTTATTTATTAAAATCTAATGAACACTGCTTTCGGGGATGAATCTACACTTCTGGTTCGGTGGACATTTGTAAAAAGAATTGCCTCAGAATTGGCAGAAATATAGCTAGGCTTCGAAATGAGTGTAAGTTCTAAAAAAAAATTCTAACTTCGTTTTCCTGGGGTGCGAGTTCAAGTTCATGTTGCACGGTTTAATTTTTTCATTAGTTTTACTCTTTAAAATAATTTTTTAGGGTTTAATTGTTTTTTTCAATGTACCTATATCAACAAAAAACATGCAATCAAAGCAGAAATGTATTCTTCAGATACCATTCTTACTAGTCTCCAAATATACTTTAAATTCTAATTGTAAGTTATTTAAATAAATTTTTACATTATCACTTAATGGAAGAAAGAGGAGGAGGAAGTATAAGTAACGGATTCATGCGCATTCGGGGTAATTGTAGGAAGGGCGTCGTGTTTGGCTTTCCTTTCATCTGGAAAATTTCATACAATATGTTACAAATACTGTGATGAAAATAAAATAGAAAATATAAAAATTTCATTTTTCAATAGTATAGATGATTTTGTCTAACACGCGTTCCCGCTTTTGGCTACTGATCGCTACCTGGCCGCGCGAGCGAGCTGCGGCACGAATAATTTTTTTCGTATAAATAAGCGATCAGGCCCGCCGCGCACGTGAAGGATGCAGTATCAGACGCCCGAAAGACGAGAGCGAGACAATGTATCAACGCATCGTCTGTGTCACGTCTGTCAGCACTCAACCGATGCACCAAACTCATAATTACTTAGGAAATACATACATACAGATGTACATACTTAAGAATGTTAGAGACGGTGCAATTTTAATTGTTAACATCCTGTCAAGTTCTAGCCATCTGCTTGCAAAAAGTGTTATTGGCATATTTGACTTGACAAGTGCTACGAACTGGAAAAGATTCGTTAAGAGCAAGCGCCTGATTTAGCGAGCTCTGCTTGCAAGACATTTCAAGTCGTATCGATTTTTACCTTCGGGTGCATCGCGTTTCTGGGAACGGCATTTGTTTTAAAAAGAAAGACGAACTTTTCCGGGGCCCAGACCTCAACAATAGATGAGAAAAATGCCGCATTTCGACTGAACGTTCGCTATCGTATTATTTGTTGGGCTTTAAAAAAATATTATTATATTACTTCTCTCTGTACCAATTTTTTGCCGTACCTTCCTCATACCAAACTGCGTCGTAATTGGTTTCATTTTAGTAGAAAAACCTGACATACAATACAGATGTTTGCATAATGATAAAAAAATATAAAAAAAAAAATTTTTATTAGAGGATAGTGCATATTAATGCCCCTGTATTCCTTCCAAGCGCCGATCAACATGTTGTCATAAAGAGTCGGTAGCTTCTGAACAATTTTAGAAACCTGTGTAAACCTGATACCTATGTTTCCATATTTAGAAGTGTGATAGGAACTAGAGGAAATACTGTATTGAGTTGTCTCAAGCGTAAATGTTGTAAAACGTTTATATGTAAGACCGACTCGAAAAATCCGATCTTACCATATTTTATGGCAGGAAGAAAGTCAGAAAAGCATGTATTTAGACGCGTAATATAACATTTTTAATAGTTTTCTTAACAGGTTAGTCAATTGAATGTCAGGGGGGCTTAAACTAATTATTTAAAATTTTAAAGACTGTTCTTCGAGATATAAAATAATTCATTATGGCTATAGTCCCTAGTAATAATCGCACTAAATATAAACAATTTAATGAAATAACTTTTCTCCCGCTTGGGACCACAAGTCAATTTTCCGCGGAAGAGAAAATGCGCAGGCTGGATGCGCGTGATTATTATGTGGTCCTCTCCTCGAAATGACAGAAAATATAACCTAATATGCTATAACCGACTTCATAAATATACCGTTGCGGCGTAACAATAATATTTTGGAAGGATGTTAAGCCATAAAAAGTTCACAAATGTAGCGTAAAATAACGAAATAGCCAATAAACATTTATTGTTAAGAAGCATATAGGTTACATTTTCTGTCACTTCGAGGATCCGAAAATCATCTCATCGAAGTGACAGAAAATATAACCTATTTATATGCTATATGGCAATAAATGTTTATTGGCTATTTCGTTCTTTTACGCTACATTTGTGAACATTTTACCATCCTTCCTAAACATTATTATTACGCCGCAAAAGTATCTTTAGGAAATCGGGTATAGCGTATAGGTTATATTTTCTGTCACTTCAAGGACAGAAAATCCGCTTCTCAAATCCGCTACTGAAAATGCGCAGGCTGGATGCGCGTGATTATTATATGGTTGGCGCCGCAAAGTGACAGAAAATATAACCTATGTATATGCTATATGAGAATAAATGTTTATTGGCTATTTCGTTCTTTTACGATACATTTGTGAACATTTTATCATCCTTCCTAAACATTATTATTACGCCGCAACAGTATCTTTAGGAAATCGGGTATAGCATATAGGTTATATTTTCTGTCATTTTGAGGACAGAAAATTCGCTCATCGAAGTGACAGAAAATATAACCTAACTAAGAAACTGTACAAATGCTTATTACGCATTGTATTTATATAATATTTCTCATCGAAATTTATAGAAATACGTGCAAATTATGCTTCTATCAAAATTTATTAGTAAACGGAATTATACAACATGTTTCTTCAAATTAGTCGTAACATTCAGGCCGTTTTAGATTTTAAATATTTCCGATAAGATTTAGTTTTAATTCCTATCACGCGTAGCATTACAATCTGTTTCAAGACTTCACCGGTAACGTTGCATGCGACACTAAAATGGTAAGGGGGTCCTAGGACCCCCCAAACCGGTGACACAAAAATACATTGGTTGATAGGTCTATTCTATACCTCGTCTGTGGTGACACGAACATCCATAAGGTGATAGGTCTATTCTATACCTCGTCTGTGATGATACCCGCCTGAGTGCGTCGCAGTTGGAGATGTGGCCGTTGGATGGCTACACTAGTCAGTGGCCACTGATCTAAACACACGTAAAATTCACGCGATATATTCATCAAGTATTCATCAAATGAATAAATCTTTTATTTAATGGCAATTTAGATGCATATCTGAACAATTTCGTATTTCAATGGATTTCCTGTAAAGATAAATCCAACCTTTTGCTATAAAACTATAAATGACTATATAGTCCACCTGAATGACAGATACAGCAAGAATTAAGATTATTCAGTTGTTGATTACTTACAGAACAACGCGTACGTCTTCTGCATCGATCTACAGGGTGTTGTGATCAATCCTGTTAGGAAGGAGCGGCTCCTACATTTGCGATAATACAGATCGAACTACCTCCGGTCTCGGCACTCGCTGTACTGTAAATAAATAAAAGATAACCTTCGCGTATTTCCACTAGCGATCAGTTTCTTTCTAAAAACACATATTCGTGTATACATCTCGCACCAACATCTCTTCCAGACACCCTTCTGTACCAATAATAAAGATTCCCTCTCCCTCAGTGATTGCGCGTCACGATCGAATCGCGACCAGCAATGCAAACAAAACAATACAAATGAATCGCACAAAAGGAAGTAAGATAGCGCGTGAAAGTATCGAAGACACGCGTTTGCTTCAAATATAAACAAGCCGGGCAAGATTTGTTATCTGTTAAGCATAGATGTCGGGCGAGTGAACGTATTATACCCGACGAACCTTTGAACTCTGAGAGGGCAGAGTGAAAAAATACACTCTCTTTCCCTAGTAGTTGATAAAAGCCTTGTTCCGTTTGCTTAGACACCCGTGCGTGCACCGTGACGCCAATTAGACCGGCCATTAAGTCGTAATGCGGCTAGATACCGCATCGAGCCGTCACACCTGACGTCCAAATCTCTGGGAAACGAATAACACTAAATCGGGGATGGAGCAGGGGTGGATTTGTATATAGGCCAAGTAGGCTACAGTCTAGGGCGGCAAATTTCGGGCGAAAGAAACTGAAAAAAGGTTTAAACACAGAGGCTAGAGACAATCAATTTTGGGGGAGCGATAAATTTTGTGCGAAAGAAATTGGGAAAGGTTTAAACACAGGCGCTTGCGACAACTTTAAAAACAATTCACTTTTTTCATGTAGAAAATTAGAAATAACTCATACATATGTGACTTGTCATATTGAATGTATTTTAAAATTGTCTCAATTTTTTTTAAATGAAAATATTTGATAAAATTTCACAGAGGGCGATAGAAGTTGGTTATCCTAGGGGCGCCAAATTTTCATATCCGCCTCAGGGGTGGCATGCATAATATTATTTGTTAATTGCCTAGCACGCATATTCTATCGTTCACAAAATAATACGATAATACGTAGAATTATTACGCGTTACCTATATCATTACGTGCATAAAGCAATCATAAAGCAACAAGAGAAAGAAAAACATTGCGGATCGAGAATGGACGGATGGCGCGCGCGCTCGCGTATTTACTATCCGCGCGCCGGGAAAGAATCATGCCGATCGCTCGGTATCGGTCTGCTAACTATCGTTTTACCTTTTTTCCGCGGCCGGCAGCCGTTATCGGTCTGTCCAGTAATAACTAGCACGCGTTACGTAGAAATCGCGAACGAGCGGCAGCGGCCCATACACCGTCAATTTCGCGCACAGCTGCACGCGGCCGCGCCGCGTGTGCGTGGCTGATTCGTGTCTCTGGGAGACAGGCTGACCCGCCGCGCCGGCTGTCTGCACCGATAAACGAAAGCTCCTCGCGATAAATTCGCATCGCGAACGGCAAGTGGATACGAGATGTGGGCAAGCATGTCGATCGGGGGTGGAGAATTTCACCGGGGGGGAGAGAGAGAGAAACGCCTCTGGAGACTTTGCCCGTCGCGGATCGAACACAGTTTTCCTACCGTAAAATATCGAGCACTATCGATTTGCTAATAGGATTATAGGTAGGTACATATTATTATTCCAGTACATAAGATATCTCGAAATCCTCCAAGCCGCGCTGCGACGCGCTCGGATCGCAGTGCATAGCTGGAGGGGTAACTAATTGTAAGCGACGCGATGGAGACAGATTCGCTTGATTTCGTCGTAACTGGAACACCTAGTTCTCGGGAGAAGAAGAATTCCCACGCGGCTGGAGGATTGATCTGGCCGAGGTCGTCGATTCCGACGGGTTTATTCTAGACGGCGATTCTTAATCGGGAACGCGGGCGTCTGCTGCGCGATAAATGTAAGAAAAAACGACGTGGGATCGCGGGGATCAATAAGGAAAGGGGAGCGGAGTATCGGTAGACAAAAGCGCGCAGAGTCCCCGCTATCTTTCGAGAGCGGCGAGCTAATCTGCGACGAGCGCAACAAAACCGCGACGAAGTCTGTGCCGCGAGGTTAATTAGCAAAAATCGCGAGGGAGTGGATACGAGAGCTAGTTTTATCGTGGGTTCAACACATTTCTTGCCGCGAGATAACACTTTCGAATTCTCTTCCATTACGCGATTCGCTTGTTTCGCGCCTGGCAGGGAGAGTTCCAGCTCCAACGATCGAAACGATCCATCCACGGCCGTGCCTCCTCCGTTCGCATCCTGCCCCGTTAATCGCCTTCTACCTTCCTTCATTTTTGACCTCCTTCGGTGCGATAAAGCAGGGGGAGGACCTATCGCGCGAATAAAAGACATTTCTTCCGTGCCATGCCGGCTGCTACAAAAGCTCGATTTATAAGGCGACCTTCGACCTCCGTTAAACGGTTCGCAGCTATCTTTACGCGAGCCCCGGCGATGCAAACAAATCCTGAGCCCCTGCGGAGTCTCATTTCCAGATTAAACCGCCGCGCAAGCTGCGGCTGGGTTCTCGTTCTCGAGCGGACTCGAGGAAAGCTCAGGTTAATTAACGCCGAAACAAAGAAGGCTGGCTCTCAGGAACCTCGTCGGATGCGGTGTCTGACCGTCGCTGTCTACGCGCCACCGTAATTTCCGACGCAACCTTTAATCCCCGATGTTTTCGAAGTCATTGGCCGCGCCCACCTAGGTCCTGGACGCCGCCGCGCCGATTGCAACAGCAACGAGTTTCCGGCCCGGTCGGTTCGATACTCGTACCGCACAGACATCAACGACCGATCGAATTTCGTGCGCGGCGTACAGCTGCTATCTGCAGCTTGGAAACTAGCCTTCCCTTATCAACAGTGTTTTTCCAAGTAGAATCGAAGGGGCGAACGATCCTCGAGCTCCCTAGCCAGCGAGGGGAAGATTAACAGCCATCCAGGGACTCTCTGATATCGGGAATGAGATTCGAAACGAGGTCATAACGACGCGCCGAACTGAGGGAAAGGCGAGCGCGCGGTGTATGAGCCGGCACTTCCGGTCTTCCGTGGCGGAAATGCACGCACCGCCGCGCCGGCTCGCTGTCGCGACGAGAAGGCCCCCGCTCGCGGCGCAACTCGCCCAAAGTCATTTCACGCACGGCGGAGCGCGGAAACGAGCGTTTACTCGAGATTTTCGTTCATAAATCAAGTCGCGAGCTTTCATGCGGCCCCGGGAGCCCGGGGGGGTTGCCATTCAGCCACTTAATCGCCGCTCATATTCACCGAGATCAGGCGTGGAAATCGCCGATACGCCCGGCTGAGGAAACGGAAGGGTGAGAGCCACCGCGCAATTCCGCCGCGTCAAAACGGAAGTTGCAAGCTTCTCTGTCCATTCGAAACTGGGCCCTCAGAGTGTTCTTTGCAATCTACATATGTATGTATATCACGTTCACCGTTTCAGAAGAGTCTAGTGAGTCAGAGGAAACTATTTACCCTGGCTCGCCAAGTATTTCGAGATTCTCGAGTGACTCACCGCGTAAAATTTTGTCGACAAACAGGTCGCGGAGTTTTCGTAGCCTCCGAAGGGTCCTCCCCTGATGGGTATGCTTGCGGCGGAGCGAGGCCACGTTGACAATAAGCCACTAGCTGCGGCCATAGTGGAAAGCCGAGGCGGGATGTGGTATTATTTTGATTTAAAGGAAATCAACAGGTGATCGCCGACAGACGGGTAGCGAGTGTCGAAACTTAGAGGCTCCTCTACCTGTTTCTCGGATCATTTTCGATGCTATCCCCGGCAACATATGCCCGACAAGGGGCAGATGGTAAAAAAGTGTTGAGCCGAGGCAGCGCCGTGCGACACGGGACAGTTTAAAGGGACGCTGCTCCCTCGAGCGAGCTACCAATCACTGCTCTCGATACACCGACACGCTGCAGCTCCCCTAATTACACCCAGATCATCCTTTTAACACGGATTCGCGGTGAAACGCGCCTTTCCTGCGGGCCTGCGGGCCTGCGGGCTAAACGATCCTCGAGAGCCAACACCGTCACCGGGGGGTACCCCATTTTCTCTCGGGAGAAAAGCTTGGAAATCTTTGTCTAAGTAGTCGCCGCGCCGCAGCTGCCTCGAGCACGTAATTTCCCTGGAAACGGACGAACCTTTGCCTGCTTAAAGCCGATAAGTGGCACTCGCCAGGTCTTTTAACGAGCCCTGCGATCTGCAAGGGCTTTCGTTTACGATTACCTAAACTCAGTCGCCTGACGATTCACCGATATTCGCCAGCCCCTTAAAGGGTTAAGGCAGTGGTGCGACTCGTACGTCGCGCTTCTAAATAATTCCAGCCGCGGTGCAGTCGCCTGGAATTTAGGCGGCCTGGCCAGGAAACGAGAGGGAATTTATGATAAGCCCCAGAAGATGGAGCGAAGTGGTCGAGGAGAAGGATGATGGCTCGGTCCCACCTGTACGTACACTCACGCGTACCTGCACGCCGTGTGCGACACGCGCTCGTTCCCGCTACGACCCAGCTGCCACCCGCCTCGCTCTACGCGAGGAGAAAGGAACGTACAGGTGCGATCGTTAACTCAATCGAACTCTGATAAGTAAAAACGCGCAAACGCGAATTCGACGACGCGAGCGGAACGGCTTTATCTCCGCGATCAATTATCGGCCGCGCTGGCCGAAAGAGGACGCGTCGCGTGGAGTGGCGTCGGTGTAAGGTAATCGATCGTTTCCATAAATTCGGTTACGCGCGGCCTTCCCACTGCTTGCCGGCAGATGACAAATTGTAATGACTGGCCGTGTCTTCTTTCCCGTCTCTCGACCACAGA
This sequence comes from Andrena praecox, assembly GCA_963932275.1. NCBI lineage: Eukaryota > Metazoa > Arthropoda > Insecta > Hymenoptera > Andrenidae > Andrena > Andrena praecox. The sequence goes on from OZ010732.1 coordinate 673,076, forward strand.
TCGGTTTCTCCTGATTGCCCCGAAAGCTTGCTCGTTTAATTAACGCCCAAGGTCCTGGCCCCGAGCACCGGGAGCAGAGTTACGTGTACCTACGTCGCGAGGCGCGAGGCGCGAGGCGCGAGCCGCGTGTTCCTGGATCGCTCGCGATTGCTCCCGATACGCGTGCCCTCGATTCGATAGCTTGGCCGTTGATTGGCGTGGGAGTGAGCGGAGCTCGTTGCGAGGAAAAGTGAAAAGGATTTCAGACGAGGAGGAACAGACGGACGGTGGTTGGCAACGGCGAACGGAAATCCGGGAAGACCACGAAAAGAAAGGCTCGCAAGTTCTGGCGCGAGGAGGCGCGAGGAGGCGCGTGTGCCTGGCCGTCCACGCTCGTGTGGGACAACGTGTCATTAAATCGTGAAAGCACTCGGGCCGCCTGCACTTGCCCACTTGCCGTCCAGGAAGAAGCACCTGACGGTGGCGTTGGTGCCTCGGTCCCCAGGCGCACAGGGTGGATTCTCAACGGTCGGAAACATCGCTACGTTGCGGCGCGCATAGTGATTCCGAGGGTAGCTTCTCCCTCTGGACTGGAGGAGGCCCCGCTCGATAGATGATCGATAATGATACGCAGGTGCTTCTCCTTTCCTTCCTCGCCCTCTCCCGTACCTCTCTCCCCCTGGATTCTAACCCCCTGGCCGCTTCCGGTCTCCCTTCGAATCTTTATCGATCACGGATCGTCCTTTCTTCCCTCGTCGATTACGCTTCTTCCCACCTCCGTTGTTTCCAACTTTCGACTCCCTTTGTAGCCATCTCACGGAAACTTCTACCCCGGAGCTGCGGGTCTTGAGCCTTAGAGGAGGAGAGTGCGGTCGTCGCGGTCGTCGCGGTTGACGCAGGAGGCAGCGGGCTTGGGATTATTCAGCCGGGTCTACCGACTGTTCCTTTCCTCCCGTATGGCATTGTGCTGTCGCGGCAAGACGGAGGACGGGTACACGGCCGAGCGTGGGCCAGCTACGCGAGGTGGGAGCCGAGGGGTGGTGGTGGCGCTCAAGAAAACGACGGTTGAAAGTCGCCCGGTTTCTCGTGTGGGACCTTCAGGTGGACGTGAAACTTTTTAGCTCTCCACGGCACTCTCCAAGCCGCTCGGGGTGTGCACCTGCTATACACCTGTTGGCCGTTGCTGCTCCTGCTGGCCGCCGCGGCCGCGCCGTGAAACAAATGCGACCAACCTCTTACCGGCGCGCGGCGACTCCTAGCTCGTCCGTTAGAACCACCATCGCTTTGACCTTCTTCGCCGGCACCTTGTCCTCCACCCTTCAACCGTCCACACTCCATTCCATTCCCGTTTTCTTGGAATTTCTACGACTCCCGAGATGGGTCTCCCCTCTATCACCCTTCGATTATTCCACGCGTTCGTAAAGCACTCGGTCGCGCGCTCAAGGGGTGGGTTACCAACCGCGAGGATACCAGAAAACTTTTCGCCAGGGCGAAATTGCGGCTCCGCTGCAACCGGAAGCGATCGCGACAACAAGAAGTTTCGATCCGTTTCGAATGATGCATGGTGGAGCAGTGCTTGTTCGAGCGCCTTGGTGGGGCAGGGTGCAGCAAATCCTGCAGCGATTATATAATTATCCTCCAAAACCACCCTTGAGTCCGTTACCAGAGAACGCTCGGACTGAGATTAACGCGGAAAGAGATCGCTGGGCCCTCGACACTTGAGTTAGCGCCGCGTTCTCAACGAGCGCAGTTTCCGGCCGCGGTCATTCTTAGAGGATAAGTCGGTTGAAGGGGCAATTATCGTGCGGAGGGCCATCAGGTACCTCGTGGCGGAGGAGTAGCAGGCGTAGAGGAGGGAAGCCGGCGAAGTCGAAGGGAAGCAAGACGAGCGAGTAGGAGGAAGAAGAGCTGAAGAAGAAGGAGGAGGAGGAGGAGGAGGAGGAGGAGGAGGAGGAGGAGGAGGAAGGCCTGATACACTTTTAATACGGGACCGAAGGAGCCCCCTGCACAGCAGGTGCACCGCAGGTGATTCTGCTCGTCCTTCTCTCGCCGAGCAGGCTTCCTCTCACGACTTCTCAACCGGCCTGCACCCTGCGTACGCGATCTCCCACAGTGGTGGACTCCTCTTTTTTTCCGCGAGGGGCACACCGAGCTATCCTTTTTCCAGTCTGCCTCCCTCTTCCTCGCTCTCTCTCTCCTTCTCCCTCTGCCTCTCAGCAATCGAGAAGCGAGGGTTCGATCGCAACGGTTACGTCGGTCGCTTAGATCTTCCTCGGGGAACGGCCTGGCGCTTTCGAGGAGAATCGATCACGGTATTCGATACTCTAGCTCGCTCTTGCTCGCGATGGAAAAAAATTGCGTGGGAATCTTCACTTGATTTTTAGCCCTATCTGCGCGCGAAAAGGTCCCGGTCTGCTTTCTCTACTACATATAGGCACTATTGATCTACTTCCATCCAAGGGGTCCAAGGATTCAGTGGCAAGACAAGCAATCGCTTCATCTGGACGCAATCTACCTACCCTCGAGGAAGGAAAAGAGAGTCGAGTGGCAGAGCCGTGACGAAGTTGCGCGCGTGGGAAAGTCGTGGGGCGCCAAGCGTTTTCGAGACGGCGACGCGCCGCGCTGGAAAGAGACGCTGGGGGTTGACGCGTAATTGATACGCCTCGTAAGGGCCGTGTTTGAATTTCATTAGGGCCCTGACGCCACCTCGGGATCCATTCCGCTTCACTGGCTCGTCCACTCCAACGGCCAGGAATCCGCTGACCGGGTTCTCCCGTGGTCACCGTGCTTCGCTCTCACGACCCAAAAGTGCAATGCTCCTCCGACTTGCCCGAAAGTTACCGTCTTTGTAGGTACCTACGAAGTAGGTACGAAGTGGACAACCCATTCCCTTGAGACGAAACGAAAAAGCTTTCCACATGAATTTCCTGGAAAATGGCCCCCGTTCCGTTATCGGTATTGCGCGGCCAGCGTTTCTGGCACTTAACGTTTAATGAAGTCGTGCGGTAATGGTCGCGAGAGCCATCGATTTTCGGTGGCCACCGCTAATTGTCGATTCCATAAAAGAGCCCGCAGATCGAATCTCCCCCATTCTGGTTAAACCACCGACGCGAATGGGCATAGGCGGAAAGGAGGCGCAATTACGGGAGCGAGCGCGTGCCGCGCGCTCGTTAAATTGCCCGGCTTTTCTTTCACCGCCGCCGAATTCGGCCCGACCGACGTGGACACGTGCATTCGTGAAAAATGTCCGTTGCACGCGAATCGAGCGACGCGACGCCGGCTCTCATTGTCCGTCGTCCATCACCTGCTCCGCGATGAAGAAATTCGGACAAAGAACCGACCCGCACAGGTGCCATTCTCTTTTCTTTACAATGTCGCGGAGGTGCCTAAAGCGTACAACTTTATAACCCGATCGCCGAGGCGTTGCGCAACCGAGCTCGCCGAAAAGCGGTCGGCACGCACGGGGCCCGCTAGCCCGTGGGCCCACCGTCTCGCGACGCGACGCGAGGCACGGCCTTCCTCGACGGAAACGGTTCGAGGAAGCATCGAGACGATCCCTGTCCTTCGTTAATTCCAAATGGCTATCGTAAAGTTCGTTTTACCGCGGTTCGACGCGGCTCGGCGACGCCGGACAGCCAGCTAGGGTTGCCAACCGTATATAGTACGTGAAAATTCTATATTTCCAATACATCGATAAAATTCCACAAGTTTACTTATTTTTTTTAACAGAGAGGATGTTTTCTATAATGTGGCGAGACGAGAGAAACGGAGCCAGTCTATCTCTCATAAGAAATAACCTCGTTATCTACATATGTTAACTTGCAGTTTCAGTGCAATCAAACCTTTGACATATTTGTTGAAGACAATAAATTAATTAATAATGCCAAACGCACATAAAAATATATGTTTAAAAAAAAGATGTTTTAATGCAGTTTGATTTTGTACCACTTTCCTCTGCAAAGTACCTAGTACTTATATTTTTTATCAGATTTTGGCCGCAAAGTATTTATATTTTGGCGGAAAAAAGTTGGCAACCCTAGAGCGCCGATCGAACAATGCGAGAGAGGCAGCAGCTCGGTTCGATTGCTGGTGGCTCGAGTCACGAAGCATTTAACGCCGCGTCTCGCGTCGCCGAGAAGCAATATGCCGCGGTGTAATTGCGCGTTTAATCAAGGAACCGGGCGGTCCCGCGGCGACTAATTACAGGCAAGGTCAAGCGGAGCGGAGGCGAAATACGCGTGTCACAGTCGCGCAAGCTGCGTCTCGCGGACGCTGGACGCTCGGACCCAGCAAGCGGACCCCCATAAAAGAGAGGCGCAGCTGAGTTTTTTTCGAAAAAATCCCGACCCTGTATGCGGGGGCATGTGGTCGACTCGACGAGACAGTCGCGAAGAAGCGGCAGAAGGAGAGGAGGAGAACGAGGAGGCAGAAGGCAGAAGGCAGAAGGCAGAGGACAGAAGGCGGTGGAGGAAGAAACGAGCTCCTGCGAAGAGAGCCCCGAACAGAGGCAGAAGAAGGACGTGAAGAAACGAATGAAGAAGGGTGACGATGCCGGCGGAGGTGAAGGAGGATAGCCAAGCGGCAAGGTGCTGCCAAGGTGGCGGTTAGGGCAGCTGATCTTCGAATAGCAGCAGGTGAATGCGAAGAAGCTCGCGCTCGTCGAAGGAGCGAGACAGGAGAGATGGGCTGGTAGTTGCGGTAGATGCGCCTTGGGCCGCGGAGGAGGAAGAGGTGGAATCTACGCGTGCATAAAAGGTGTTTCGTTATTGTTACCAGGCGCGCGAGCGCGAGACAGCGCTGCAGGTCCCTCGGATTTATTAATCTTGTTCTCGTGGCAGTCGTGGCAACGGGCTCTGGCCGACCACCAATCGAAACCGACTCCAGGTTTTTCGGTTTATCTCGCCCGACTGGGAAAATTGCCCATCCAACGGGTTTACGACCTGTTAATTCCTCCGAAACGCGCTTGCGCTCTCGCGTCATTAAACACTCCTCGCTCGTGGGAGCTGGGCAAACCTGCCACCCCTAGTATGTTCTTCGAATAGAATCGTCCACATATCTCGAAAGCTGCCCCAATGAGTGCACGCGCCTGTGTAAACAGAGATACCCCCTCGGCTGGCCGATCATGGTCCCGTTACCGTGGCGTTCAATGAAATACGCGTTTCGAGCGAATCGCTGATGAATTTATGACCGGTTCTGCGGCGCGAAAAGGCTTCGGATGCTCTCGGCGCGCGTGCACGTACTCGATCAACGACATTCTTTCCCATGCCGGGTCTTCCGCGGACGGGGCGCGAAGGACGATGCCACGCGGAGGGATCAGAAAACGTGACAAGCCTTCTTTCCCCCATTTGTTGCGGTTTCTAGACCGAGGCAGCGCTTTGGCCTTACTGTCTCTTGCGCAATCTCCACGGTGGAGAACAACCGGTGCCTCTCAAACTCGTGCGCTGTGGTCCACGCTGATTTCTTCCAAGTTATAGGTATAGGTACATATGGAGATGTGGAGACGCGAAACGTATACGTGTAGCCTTAGGGGAGTATCGGCGATCGGCGAGCACATCGGGACTATTTCCTTGCGGTCACCGGCATCCAAGGCTCGCACCTACGCCTTTTCCCCTCCGGGCAGAGGGTAAGGTAAGCGCATAGCGCGTACGACCGAACGACTTCCTTGCGAACGCTCGTTCCCATGTCCTCTCCCGTTTATGGGGCTTTCCGTTGTCGCCGCTTCCCATGGACTTCCTAAACATTCACTTCCTCGAAGGAGGCCGTGCAGGAGCAGATGGCCTATTAATTCGACGGCCAAGGAGGAACCGCCACCTTCGTGCCGGTGCACCCTCTACGACGCAGCAACGGCCCGGGGAAGGGACACCCCTGGCCTTCTTCCCACAAGTGCGTGCACTTGTTCCTTTCCCGTCTTCGACCGTTAAGTTTCACAGATTCCCTCGGCCACCTTGCGTCGCGTCGGCCGTTTTCGTGGCAACTTCGGGGGTAACAGCCCTCGCCGTTAGTCTTCGACGCTCTCTCTCTCATACCTTTCTTCGATACGTCCAATCAGACAGAGTTACGCGCGCCCTTATCTTGACGTGTCACTTGGCGCTAACTCAAGTCGGGCTTAACAACCCCGACGTAATCCAACGTCTACATATAAGCAGAAGCTAGGAGGCGCAGTTTCCTTCCAATACCTACCGCGAATTTTTCCGCGGTTTCTTTCCACTTTCTCGAGAAAGATCGAACGCAGTGGCGAGAGGTAGAGTGTCAATAGCTTCTGCGGAATCCGCGTTAAAGGTTAATCGCGGGACGAATCGTCCCGTGTGTTCGCCGATCGAGTGGAGAAATCGTTGGCCCGCCTCGTGCGCGCTTTCGTAACGGAGGCTACTGTGCCATTAAAGCTGGGGATCCACCTAAAAGCTAAGCTGAGCTATGCTATGTTTCTTTCGGAAACCAAGTTAGCTCGACCAAGTAGCACGAAATTCCCTCGCGAGCAGTTTTCCTTTAGCTTTCGAAAAAAAACATAGCACAGCTTAGCTTAGCTTTTGGTGGAAACGGTTCAATAACGATATGTTCAAGCTAATTTTTTAAAACTTAGCATAGTCTGGCTGTTTCATCGCCTCTCCCCTCAGTGATTCGTAACATGAATCGCGGTGCTGCATTCGCCTCCACCAGGAAGCTGACCAACAGTGTACATTTAGCACGCCTGGGCTCACCGTGGAAAAACCAGCCCAGTCCACGACCACGTCAGATCCAAGATCAGATGCTTAACTACCTGGCGCCAATATGTTCTTCTCCGGCGAAGCAGCCTCGGCAGGCCGTGCCTGTCGTTGTCCCCGGCGATCCTGCGGTTGATGGAAGGTCCGGATGAATTGGTGGAACGAAATAATGCGATCGGCAGGGGCCGGGTCGAACGGGGAACGGGGAACGGGAAAAAAGAGGGAGACAGCGAGCGAGGAGATAGCCAGCAAAGACGAGGACAACAGATAAAGGGCAGATAGAGGGAGAGCGTTAGAAGGGTACGCGATAGGATCTACCAGGGCTGCCGTCTTCAGCGTGACTGGTAAAGGGCTTGGACCTTCAGCGTCTTCTTTGATAATCACCGACCGCGCAGATCGCATTTACAACTACATATTATATACAGGCCCTTTTCGAGCAATGTTTTCACGTACAATTACGCTTTTCCCGTTTTCCTCCCGGGGATTCGAAGAACACCGTCATCAGCAGCGGGCTATGATTAAGGGAAACGGCTTTCCACGAGCTGCGGGGAATTAGAGCCATGTAATTCGGCCAGTCCTTTAACTTGCTTTTAATGGCGCCTGTGTTCCAGGATGGACGGCTCCGAGATGGGGAAGGTCGATCATTGTCACACGTTTCCGCTGAACAGGCTTCGAATATTCTGCGACGTGAGGTGGAAAGTCTTTATCTTCGCTGTGTGTCGTTAATCGGCCGCGGCAGGTGGTAACGGTAAACAAATTGGGATTATCGGGCGAGGTGGATGCCAAATAGGGACAGGCGAATTATTAATAAAGCGATGTCCGGCGACAGGAATCAACTGGAGAAGCGGGGAAACGAAGGAGACAGCGAGACGCGTTTCTGCAGGAGAATAGTCTGTAGACGACATTTACCCCAGAATTTGAGGGCTCGGTGATACGCGAGGACCTTATGCACGCGCAGCAAAGGTGCGTTCGCGTCTCGTGGCATCTCGATGGAAAGACCGTGAAAAAGAGCCTCGACAAGGAAACTGGTTGGCGTCCCCACAATGGCGGGTGGGATTACGTAGGCGCCCTTGGGATCCCTATTCAGGATCACTCTCCCCGCGTAGAATCTCGAAAAGGATACGGCGAGCTCGGCCGTCGAATCTCTTCGCGCACCCACGCGTGCCAGCCGGGCTGGCTAAAAAACCGAAAGGAAAGGAAAGGAAAGGAAGAAATAACGGTAAAGGAAAGGTGTCGCGTAACCGCGCGCGCGCGTCTCGCTGCGGACACTCTGGCGTGCGGTCTCTAAAGGCGCCGAAAGTTTGGAAATACATTCGCGTGCAATTAAATGTAACGTACGTGGCAGGAAGCAGGGGCAGTCGATTCTCCACGCGAGATGGGAGACAGGGACAATGATGTTGCGACGAGTCGCATCGGGAGCGTAACGAACGATCGTTCCGCTTCTGCTTATCGTAGTTTATTGGCCCAATACTGGGGCCAGCCGTACTAACTGCGAATTAACCAGCAGCCGATCGGCACGGTCGCGGGTGTAGCCGTAATTAAGATAAAGCGACCGCGCTCCTCGTATCCGGAGAAAACTGCCGCGCACCGCTGTCTGTTCTCGCGTTACGTGCTCTTGTTCGACAAACCGGACGATAGGGCGGATCTATTACACTCCCGTTCAAATACCAAGCGCGCCGCTCGCCCGTGATCTTGACGGACGTGCCGATGTTTGCGATACGAGGTGTCGATCTGTGCTTGAAAGCTGCCCGCGATCGATGTTATGTGCGAGATGGAGCGATTGCTCTGGCCCGGCACACTTGCACGAGGGTCCATTAAACGGGACGAAAAACGATCGGGCCGGTCGGAGTCGTTTCCGTCCGTCAGCGCAGAAACCGAGAGCAATGTCGAATTAATCGCGGCGTCGATCGATAAATCGTCGAGAGGCGCAAGTTCCGCGAGCTGCCCCTATTATTCGCTTCACGTACGCGCGCGTCCACCTGTTGCTCCCTCCTCCCAGGTGCGCGCGCGCACACACACACACACCGGGCGATACGTTTCCTGGAGGCAGCCGTGAAGTCTTGGGCCCGAGTGAGCGTCCACGAGGGCCGCGAGAAAGCCGCGAGGGAGAGGGAATCGCCGCTCGGCGATCGGACCCGAGGGGACTAGGAGACGAGGACCAAGAGGGAGAGGGAGAGGCCGCGCGAAAGTGAGAGCAACGAGGAGAGCGGAGAGATGAGTGAGCTGAGAGTGAGCCGCCCCCAGCAGAGCCAGCAGAGCACGCAGCCTCCGTGGCGAGTCCTGTCCCACGCCTGGCTACGCTTCGCTCCATCCAAGTTCCTTTCTCTAATACTCTAATCAAACACAACGGCCTATTGTCGGATCGGGGCTGTAGACTGTAGGCGTAGTATCTACAAACACCCAATTTTTCTTCATAGGCAAGAGTCCCTGTTTCTTCGAACGTGAGATAGCCATGGAGAAAAAGCATCGGGAACCGTGACAATAATCGAGCACCGATTAACGCCAGATAAACATTGATCGGGCAGCTGCGGCGGACGGAACTCCTGCCTCGAGCCGGGATACAGTGATCCCGTGTGCTTTCTCCCAGTACGCTCCAAAGAGTTCTGGGCCCTTAAATCAATCATTTTATGGGCGTTTCGAGAGCCCGCCGTGCTTTCGTTGCTTGATTCCGAGTGAACCGATTGCTGGGAGGAAAGAAACGCGGGACAGAGGGAGAACGGGCAACGGGAAGGGGAAAGAGGAGACGAGGGGAAGAAGCGGAGAAGCAAGAAGCCGCCCCCAGCAGAGCCAGCAGCCTCCGCAGCTCGTTCTGTCCCACATCACGTTACGGTTTGCTCCGTTTAAGTTCCACGATGCTCTTCCTGCGGATCTTCTTTCTGCTAGCTGTTGTTAATAAATACTTTGGTATAGAAACCCACTCGAAGTAACTTTCGTTTAGAAAGATTTTCCCAGCAACTTCTCACGATCTTTCAGCTTAAGGGCGGATTCTCGTCTAACAGCCCTGAAGTAACTGATGTTTAAGATTTTTTTTTTAAAAAACTGTTGCTCATATTGGATTAAACTCTTTTGGGATATAATAAGGCATCTTTAAACTTGCAGAACATATTTTTTTATGTCGATCCTTCTTATTGTTTATTAATTATTGTAGAATCTTGTCCACCTCTTCGGCAATGTAACTCCTGTTGGCGAGATGTGTAGCACCTATCACAGTCATTTCATTGCAAAACAAATAGCAGTTTCTTAAAGTTACATAGATTACGCTGGGATCGGTCCACTTAAAAGAATAAAAGACGAAAAATTGAAAGAGTTGTAGCGTTTGAAAGAAAAAGTAAGTTTTTTCTTTAGACAAATTTTTCATATTATTCTTTATATGGGCGAAAATAGTATTATAAATAAAAAGAAAAATTAAAATTTTAGGTGTATCCCAGCATAAATTATTTAAGTTTAAGAAAATTTGCTTCTTTTTGCAATGAGATGATGGTGGGTGACAGGTGCTACACGTGACGCCAACATCGACGAAGAGGTTAACACGATTCCATAATAATTAATAAATAATAAGAAGGATCGACATAAAAAAAAAGAAAATTTACAAGTTTAAAGATGCCTGCTTATATCCCAAAAGTGTTTAATGCAATATTAACGACAGTTCTTTAAAAAAAAATTCATCAATTTCGGGGGCTGTTGCACGAGAATCCCCCTTTAACGACGACTTCCTTGGGGTCAGAAATTGTGGTGCACCGATGCCGTGGACCTATTGGTCCGTCATAGTCCCGGAGGACGGTAACGCGAGCCCTTTTTCGGCGCTCGGGCTGACCTAATTGGGACCACCGTGCTCGTGTCCGCTCATTCACCAATCGCTGTGCACCGTTCGCGTAATTAACCCGATTTGCTGCGGTAGGTCCTCGAAAATTTTAGCGAGTCCAACCGGTCAACGGAAACAGAATCCTGTTTGGAATCATTGTTGGCGCCACTGACAACGAAAGTCCGCTCGGAGGGCGAAATTGAGAGGCGAGGGATGCCCTTAAAAGGCCCCGGCGCGGGACCATTGAATAAAGATTAGCTTCCTAGGCGTGGTCAGAGATGCGCGACTGCCGTTGATAATTTACAGCGTTCTTCGAGGAGCGAGTCCCGCGAACGTCAGAGATAAATTTCGGTTTTGTCAGCGAGGACGCGGCGCGCCGTGAAACCGTCCTCCGGGCGGAATAAATCTCCGAGCCACGATCGGTCGTTGGTTCGCGAATGACAAATGCCCGTTCGTATAAAAAGGCAGGCGAGGACGGTTGCCGAGGCGAATCGACGGACAGATCGATCTAAGGCACGTCCTACCTCCCGCTCGAATTAATACAAACAAGTGTTCGCGATCGACCGCGGGCGGGCGGACGTCGGAGCGTAACGGTACATTATCGATCGATCGCGTAAATCGACGCGGATCGTTGCAGCGGCGATCGAACGCGATCTCTTCCGCGGAAAGAAAGGAGGGGCGACGATTTCAACTTAAACTCGGGCTGGAGTCGTAGAGACTGTAGAGAGCTCGCGAATGCAGCGAGATCGCGTGCGCGCGCGCGAGCGAGTGAGGCGCATTCGAAGCAGGGGGCAGGTCTGCCTACGTTTTCTCCGAGTAGGTATATTAGGATGATTCCCTCTTCCCCTCCGATGCGTTCCGTTCCTCCGCATAGTTCGCAGCACGCAGCAGCCTAAGGTAATTGCCCTAGTTGTCGATCAGTTAGTAGGACGTCGAAATGTTTTTGATGAAAAAATTGATGTAAATGGACAAAAATTAACTTTTTTTCTTTTACCAGATAATTTTAACATTAATATAGATTATAGCAAAGTAAAAGATTAGAATCTGTATATATTTAAATGTGGAAATTATGATTGAGAATAAAAATGTTGATGCCCCAGATGTCGATCATTAAATTACGGTCGACACTAGTTGCCGATCAGTAATTGCTCTAGTAGTCGATCAAGATAAAAGAGGTTATAAGAAAAACTTGAAGTACGAAAACGGGTAAAAAATTCTTCCGAAACATTTATAAATAATTTATCTCATTAAATTATCTTATAAATTTTAATGAATCAGTATTTATTAATTAGTTAAGTACAACTATAATTTTTCATAAAATACTTGTATAAACATACAAAACACGTTCAACGCATAAACTTTTATTTAAATTTAATAATAAATAGTAATAATAAGCTATGCCTAACTTCCATCTTTTAGTTTATTCTTTTTTAAAGGTTGTTTAATATTATTTTGAACACCATTTATGGGTTTTTCTTCTGTAATAAAATTTTCTTTCATTTGTCCCAAATTCATATATAATTTTACATTTAAAAAACGTCATTTTTATTATAAAAATATTGTTAAAAATGCTATAAAATCATAATATTTGTGAAAATGATCGAGAACTGGGACTTGATCGACAACTGGGGCAATTACCTTACAGTGGCGATGGATGGGCGTCATGGGCGACATATGATACTTAACAACGGGGACAAGTTGCGAGGATGACTTTTGCCTTCGTTGCCGTACAGACCGCGAAATATGTGCGGCTACGTTGCGCACAGAGCTAGCAACCTGTTCGCCCATTCTCAGTCCCGTTTCAACGATCAGAAATTTGTTAAAACTCTCGCTCGAAAAATCAGCCTGACGCATACAAAGTATTACAAAGTATCACAAAGTCCGCGAAAGCGCTCGGCCGTCGCTCGGTAGCAGCGGAATAAAATTCCCTCCGATTCCGTTACGCACCGCGTGTGCGCGACACACGGTGTGGTGCGTTGCGTTCCCTCACGACCACGGGCGCTGGGAGCTGCATTCGAGCGCAACAAGGCGATGTCCCTTCGGTTCGATCGTGTGGGTTGCCCTGTGGGAGTCCCTCGGAGCTTTCTTATTCCCGCTGCTCCTTCCTCCCTCTCTCTTTCTCTTCCGTCGCCTCTTCTGGAGAGGACGGCCGAGCGTATGCGTGTGCGTCGAGGCTCTCCGTGCGAGCGAAGCTCCCGTACGAATATATTACTACCGCGTTCGGAAAAGAACGCAACCGCAATAACTCTTTCGCCGTGAGTCCGCGGCTCCGCGGCCGTCTCCCCCGTTCCGTCCAGGAATCGCCTCCCCTGGACAATGGCCCGTCGTTTTTCTCCGATCGCTCAGCCCCCGAATTAAAAGACGACGCGAGCGGAACGGTGCCTGGAGCGCGCAGCTTTCGGTGCTCGGAGTAATCGTCGTCGGTACCGCGTGTCTTGATGAACCCTCTGCGCACACCGACAGCTGTGAGACACGTGAACGATGCGGTCGTCGGACGTAGACTTGTCGCCCACTCTTGTTTTTCAGCTAAGGAAGATGGATAAGATTCTACCGTCACCTAATCGCTCGTGTGCATTATAATTTCTATTGCCTCTCGATCAGGTAGCCCGCAGGCCCGTTGACAGTTGGACGTATAAATGCGAGTTTCCTCGTCGTAAAAAGGAGAGGGAGGAGGAAAACGATGATCGAGGGAATACCTGTATCGCTGCGTCGTGGATCGGCAGAGCGAGAGACGATCGCGATCGGTACACGCGACACACGTAGAAAACGCCTCGGTTCCTTCGTTGGGAGCTGGGACCAAGAGAGAAAGCAAGAGAGAGAAAGAGAGAGAGGTAGAGAGGTAGAGAGGTAGAGGTAGAGTGGAGGGGATAAGGGTTGAGGGTGTGAGGTGGTGGGGGCTGTTTGGTGCGGGTTATGTTAGGTTAGGGGTCTCCCCACTCCGATCGGCGGGGCGACCGCCTCCCAGGGGCCCTGGGGGCCCACAAACACCGCACCATCGTCGGCCCTGACGAGAGAGAGTCCAGGAGGGACGAGGACCAAGTGAACAGGAAGAAGCGAGACCGCGATGCAGAGAGAGAGAGAGAGAGAGAGAGAGAGAGAGAGAGAGCCAAGCCACGAGACCCACGTAGAGTGAGAAAGACGGAGGGAAAAAAAGGGAAAAACGAACCGAAAACCCACACCCGAGGCAGGGACTCGCGAGGAACCTCTTGGTGCTCTCAGTTCGAACCGAGCATCCTTGGAAACTGGCGGTTCGATTCCGACTTGGACTTATCTGTGACTCACCCGCTGCGTTCTTCTTCTTCTTCTTCTTCGTCTTCGTCCTCCTCTTATTCTTCTTCCTCCCTCGTCAGCCTCTTCTTCCTTCTTCCTCTCCTCGTCATCGTCACTAGCATTTGTCTCGCTGTTCCCGTTTCTCCGCCCTGCGCGTCACCGTGTTCGATAGCCACGCGCACGTGCCTTGAACGAGAAACCGTGAAATCGCCGTTCACCGAGGGACTCTCGTGAAAAAAGTTGAGGAACACGTGAAACGACAGCACACCGGCTACTCGCTCTTCTCGCGGATATCTTAACGCGCGTTATCTCGCCTGGAAAACACGTGGTGGCCGCCGTTCGCCCGCCTTGGCAGTCCTGCTACCTGGCCAGGACATGCCGCGTAGCCCTATTGTTTATCACTGACTGTTCCGCGTCCAGTGGCTTCCGTTCTCCGACGTGAGGTGAACCCAGTCCCGAGGGATTTTACGCCGCAGCAACCACCGCCACCGATGTGTCAACGGGGATACCAGCGAACCGACTGACTGACTCGTTGTTGGTGAGTTTCAACGATTTTCCATCTGCTCTCTGTTCGTCACCTATCGCACGGGCACGTGTTTTCCTTTTCCGGCGATCCGAGGTCGGCGCTCGGGCCGGGCTGATGGAACTTTTACGAGCACTCGCCCGCAGTTGTAAATATCGCGCGAAGGTTAAACTTCAGCGTAGACGACCGAGGCAGGGCCCGAATTATAATGTCGCGTGTAAACACAGCTACTGATCGTCCAGATGACTCTCTGCTCTTTCTCGAATGTCGACGAACCAATAACACGTTGCGCTACGTCGCGCAATACGGTGACAGGATTCTAGACCACTCGCCTTTCGTTTCTTTATTGTACATGTCCGCGAGAGTCATTTGGACGAATCCTGTGGCGGGTGAAGCACGTGGAATTTTCCGCCAAGTAACTGTGGTCGAAGGTAATGGAAATGAAGGTCCGCGCGAAGGCAAGCAGAGCGAAGCGACCTCCGGAGTCCAGAGAGCCCGAGCCCGAGCCCGAGCCCCAGATATCAAGTCAAGATCCTCGAGGCTGTCGTTTACCGTCCTCTTTCTCTTCGTCGCTCGACATCCCGAAAATGATCCACGGCTTTATCGCGATCGGATTTGCGGGAGAAGCTATCGATCTCCCGGAGGTTCTACGAAACGACAGCCTCCAAGGACCTTTCAAACCAGTTTCCTAAACTCCAGGGGACGTGAGAAAGGTTCCGAAGGACGAATCGCCTTTAAAGTGTTTTGCGGAACCAGCGAAAATCGACCAGAGACGTGCAAATTATAATACTCGCTCGCCTTCCTGTACGGGGGAAACTTTCGCGCAACTTCATTTACCGCCGACAAATGAGCGAGCCTCGAGTAGGTACGGTGGCCATTAAAATGTACCTCGAGAATTAACTCCAGATTCGGCCTCTGTTATGGATCGATCGGCTCGCGCGAGCACCTTTATATTAACGACAGAGCGAGTATAAAGCGTGCTCGGTTATCGTGCCGCCGCGATACCCGATTCTTCGGGTTGCAGGGAAAAAGGAATAGAGCGACGTGGAAACGTCGCTGGAGAAGGGACCGAGTCCGGTCTCGGATTAGATTTGGACCCAATCTTGTCCCTGCTTTAATTAATGAAGATTGACAACGAGCACGCCCCTCGTCCCGGCCGCTCCTCGAGATAAGGCAAGAGGAACGAAAGGACTGGAGAAGGAAAGCCTAAATACGAGCCGCAGCGCCCACGCCTTTGATCGCGATCCAGAATCTCGTTCGCGTATTAATCAGTACAAAAACGCTTGCCTGGACCATTTCTCTTTGCTACAATTTCCCCAAGCTGGCGCACTGTCTCTCCCTTCGTTCTAAGCTTTGTCCGTTTACGCTCTCGCCTGCAACGTCCCATGCTAGCTCCATTTTCCCAACGCCGAAAAGGAGACTCGTGATCTTCTCCCGGTGTTCTCGCGCGACGAAAATAGGGGGTGACAAACGTCTCGTCGCCGCGACGTGAGATTCGCTACAGCGTGACAATGACGGGCAGAAGCACGGGATAAAAGGGATAAAAGGTAGAAATCGAGCGACGAGGGCTCCGGGGGGATGATGGGGCGCCCGTACTCTCAAACCCCTATAGCGTAGGTATTTTCGAGTCCGTGGGGGGGACCAGGTCACCGGGGGATAATGCCCCCATGCTCCCAGGATGGGATTATCTTGGGTCAGGTAGGAGGATAGAGGAGGATCCGAGCTCTGGATTCGGCGCATCCACGCAACAATATGACCCGCAGGGATGTTCAATGGGATTGCGTAAAAGATCGGCGTCGAGGCTCATTGAAAAGTGTGGGAGTCTGGGCCGCGCACGAGGAAAGCGCCCAAAGGGCGGGGGTCCTCGCGTAACGTACTTTTTTCCGCGTCCTCCGGAAGCTGGCTAAGAATTCATCGGGTTCGACACCTGCAGTCTGTCGAGCAAACAGTCGATTTGCTCGTGAGAAGAACGGTTCGATTCGGAACGGTTTCGATCGTGGGTAGTTACGTGGGTAGCTGCGACTCGAGGATTGTCCCTGTCGCCGGCGATCAGAGGTCCTGAAAGGGATTCTCTTCCTTTCACGTTCAGCACAGCGAATCGTGAAACGGGCAAGCTGGTCCGGCTGGAATATTCCAGAGCCAGGCTGCTCGCGGAACAGCAATGTCTAACGTTAAAGCTACGAATCGTATTATAATTTTAAATAAAATTCACCCGGCAGAGGGATATCCTTCAACGTACTATCCCAACGCGATAGCGGGGCAATCCGGTCCCAATGACCCTGCCCAACGTCCGTTAGAAAATCGAGGAAGCCTACTCCTCCTGATAGACGTCCGTCAGAAATATCGCCCAACGTACTTTCCACTCCATCCACTGGATGACTCGAGTCCAGTCCCCAAACGAACCATCCCGTCCCGGCCCGGCCCGTTTGGGAGTCGGTTAACCGTTGAAGTAAAAAAAAAAAAAAACGAAAGAATCGAGGAGGAAGGAGATCGCCTACGAACTTAGACCCGCTTAGACCGTTAGATCCGTCCTTTCTGGAGTCAGTTTCACGGGCCTAATCTCGGCTAGACAAAGGGCAGCTCACGTGTCCCGTAGGTCGCAGGACGAAACGTCCCGGTCCGGAATACAGGAGGAACCGGTATCCTGTCGCAGGACCGTTGACAGGAGTTCGCTGCTCGTGGTGGAGCGAGGAAGGAAGGAAGGATAACGGGGCACGTGGAAGGGAATCGAAGGAAAGCTGGGCCCCCGAAGATGCATATGTATGCCCACGTAGACGCGTAGAGGAGCCCTTTTGTGTTTCACCGTGATTGTTCCATTGTTGCGCGGGGTTAGAGGAGACAGGTTTCATTTATGGTCGCGTATGCTAATGATTGTCGATGCAAGGAGCAGCCTACGTCTGTCTCTCTCGCTCTGTCATAGGTGGGCCGGGGGTTCGAGCAAGTGGGTAAACCAGGCAGCTCCGGCGGCCCAGACGGCCGGGATGAGCAATCGCGTCCCTGTACCCGCTACCCGGTATACGCATATGAATTTGCATATTTTCGGCCCGCATCCTTCGAGTCGCGTCCCACGTGGGAATCCACCAACTTCTGGCCAACCGGTGCCACGAAGTCGTGAGGAGAGTGACGATGTTTTAACGGTTTCTTTTGTCACGGGACCGGGGGATCCTCGCTGGTCGTGTTCTTGCCACGGTTCGGTAATGGGGGCTGCCTACGCATACTTTGTTTTCTTCTGATGCTTCTCTGGGAAAATACAAACCGCGTTTATCTCAGCGTCGCACATATGTATATCGACGATACCCTTTCAGGATATCCGATGTCACGCGGAAGTAGTTGGTCACGATATGTGGGGATGCACGGTCAGTAGAATTCGGGGCACGCGCTCGTCTCTATTATAAGCGAAAATAAACGAAGATTCCGAACCATCGCCGGAATTGGCTCACAAACGTTTGATTCGGAACTCCGATTACACGCGGCGCATCCTGCGTTCCAGCGACTTTTTTGCCGGCTGTCTGCATCGATTGCACTTAAATATACGGTCTCGGCCCCGCGTGGCCTTCGCCGGGGACGCCGGGGACGCCGGGGACGCCGGGGCCGGAGGTCGCGGGGCAACCCGAATCGCGCCGTGAATGAAACAATGAGTCTCTTCTCTCCTGCGCACGCAAATGCGCCACGCACGGACCGTTCTGGCGAACTAGCATCGCTTTCCAATTGTTTACCTCCATCGGGAGTACCTTGACCCGTGCGTCTGGTCAGTTTCGAGTTATCCGGGGCCGAGGAGCGAAGAAAGGGTGCGGTGGGTCTCTCGTTGCGGTGAGCAACAGTTTCCTGCGAGTTCGTAAAAGTGCCAAAACACGCCATAAACTGGACAATGACGTGTTTTCGGTGCTCGCCGGACCTTTCCTCGTTTCTCCAGGCCGCAGAAACGAATTCCGCAGGGAAGGTCGTGGAAGAGAAGCTCCTTTGTCGAGTGTTTACGGGGTGACCTTGGAGGATGGACGGCTGGTTCCTCTGCCGTAGGTGGCAGGGAGAACACTCGGTTGTCATTGACGCCCGGCCGGTCGGCCAACCTCCTCCCTATAGTCTCGAGGCATAATGGACCACCAGGACGGCGTTTTCACCTAAAAGAGACGTGCAATTAGCAACAATGCGGCAAACCCCCCGCTAGGAAAGCCCGTAGACGGCGCAGACCACCACCTTTTCAACCCGCATAAATCTGCTTGCAGGAGACCACTCCGGTCTGGCTCGTCTCATGGATCTCTCCTTGCGTGACGTCGTTCTCTACCTCTACCTCCCATCGTCTCTATTTTGCCAACATCGCGGTATTGGCAATCGCGTCGCGCTTTCAACCAGCCAGAACTTTTGTTCCGTGGCCTTTCGAAGCTTGCAAGCTATTGGAATGATACCTGGCGCTGTTTCGAGATCGAGAAGCGTTACGCGTACCATCTGTTAAGGAAATTAGCCGACCGGTTGACCCAGCGAATCGGCGAGACGGCATCTCTTCCGGAGCTGACCTCCATTTAACCCGCGGCTCTGGCCACGGGTCACGGATTAAATTACCTCGCGCGGCTTATGGCCAGGAAATCGTATTCCCCCGGTCGAGCGGACGCCCAATGTCACTCACGAGCGATTTCGTAACGAGCGTGGCCGCGAGTGGATTGCACCTCCGAGGCTGCTTCCAGGACGCGTTTAATGGCAAGGTGGTTAAGTGACTCCTCTCGGTTTTCTGCCTCGTCTGTCCTCCGCGAGGGCTGGTCCTTTTTTCCCCCCTTACTTTCGCGCGCGAGGAGGAGGAACAGAGGAAGGCCGAGCGGCGCGGAGAGAGAAACAACGAGGGCGAGGAGGGGCGGTATCCTTCGTGTGTGGTCCTGGCGGAGTCCTCGACTCCGCCAAGTCAACTTGGAGCCGAGGTGTCGCGTTGTGTGTGGCACGCCACGGTGTCTGGCGTCGCATCGCGTCCCACGTGAACCGCCATAAGCATCGAGCAGCTCGGCCTGTTCTACGCGCGCACTTATAACTCGCAGGATACCTTGTAAGAGGAGCCCCGCCCGCACCGCCCCGCCCGTCCCTCTCCGCGCCGACCCCCTACGGAGGCTCGCGACGTCTGCGTTCCATCCTTCGCACAACACTCCAAGCTTCCCTTCTGGGTCCCCAGACACTGCCAACAGTGCCAACCCACAGATCAATGATTCTGGAAGAAAAAGAAGGAAACAACCCCCCTCTACCCTGTACGGGGATGCGAAGAAATTGCACGGTCGCTAGATCTGCCTGGGCACGGCGAATCAAAGGATTCCGCTCCGTAGGCGTCCGATGCAACCGGTGGGACGGGTCTCGTAACAGATAGCTCATTGGGATGGACCCCTGAGGAGAGGCCGCGACGTTCCGACCGAGCAGTCTCCGACTCTCCGTGTGTCGCGCCGATTTATGAATTTGAACGCGTGCCCCCGGCTTTCGCGCGAAATTTACGGATTTTCGGCTTAGGGATGGAAGCGGGCGGAGGCACGTTGGCACGATGGCAAGATGTGGAGAAGGATGCCCATCCCCTTCGTATTTGCAAGCATTTGTACCGGAGACGGAGTGGAAATAGCAAAAGGACCATGCTGCAGGGTCCAAGTTCGTCGCGATGCTATTTTTAACCCGGATGGACCGTGTCACCCGGGAACGTCCGCAACCTTGAGGCGGAAAGAAAACACGAGAAAGAGGAAAGCCGAGGAGGAAGCACGAAAGCTCTTTCGGCGAGCGGTGCTCACGACGTGGGAGGTCCTCCCGTTCCGTGGCCACGAACCGCTCCAATCATTTGTCAATGCAGCCCAGTTTAGCGATTCGTTTCATCACCGACACCGAGCTTCCCCGGCTGTTGCACGCCCGAAACGTTCCTCCCTCTGTGCCCCGCGGTGTGGTCTATTCAGTGCTATCCTGCTGGCTGGACCGACCGTTTCCTTTCTTTCTCGCGGCCGATTCGAGGTGTGAAATTCGTGATTAATTACCCGGTCCCGTGGGCGGGTTGAGAACCGAGATTCGAGACCCCTCTTCGAGGAGATCCGCACCGTTGCCCTCGTCCTCGCCCTCACGAGCCCCATATGGTCGATCGAAGGTCCGAGGCGATTCCCAGAAACCACGGATCGACGGACACGCAATAATTCACTCCTTCTCCGTCTGCTCTAGCCTAGCTCTAGTTGTCGGAGGTTCACGGGGGCCCCGAAACCTCGGGCCATTTCGCGGAAATTTCGGTCGTGGGGCTGGGCCCGATCGACCGCGAGGAATTTCTGCGCGACGACATCGGGCAAACACGGGAAAGTCCGAAAGTCGGCAAATATTTTCCTCGCGCTCCTTCCAGAAATCGAGAAACGTGCGAAGGGCGCACCTACGACGCCGAGGGTAGAGGGAAACGGGGCCCCGGAACGTGTTTGAGCAAAGTAAAACTCGGCCCGTCGGCCTGTTTATTTTTGACCTCGTGAACCATCCAAGGGGTCCCGTCAGGTTTTCGGACAAGGTAAAATCCTCCCCTGGATCGTCAGAATATTTTCGACTCCCCGTCTCCGAGCGACTACCTATTCTCGAAACGGACTGCCTGCAATTTTCCAGCCAGCTCGCCGCTGAAGCAACTCCGCTCGGTTACTTTGTATTCCTTTTTGGATTCGCTTCTGCCCGCTGCTAATCAGCCCAGGTAGCAATTACGAAATTCTGCTGCAAAAACACGGATCGCGATTACCGTTATCGATGATAATGCCCGTCCTTATCGTTTCTGCGAAGCTGCACGGGAGCACGGCGAAATTCAGCATCGGTGAAGTCGAGATAACGAAGGAGTTTAACAGATCGTGAAATAACCGATCAGGCAACCGTTAGCTGGTCGCGTGGTTACGACGAAGAGGTGTTTCACAGCTTCCTACTGGCGAATCGAACGCGCGATGAAGACGTCGCCGAGGTCGCGATAAAGGGCAACAGAGGTTTAAGTGACACGGTGTAGTCTCGACGGGGGTCTGGTGGACCCCAAGCCGGAGCCCGGGCCCTCTTGGCCGGCGCCAGGGGCCTATTAAAAATGATGCTTAAGGAACGAATTATGGAAATGAGCCGTTATACCAGCTCTGGGTTCCCATATTACCGACGACTTAGTCCGCTCGCGTTGAAATTACAGGTTGCGCTCGCTTCCATCCTCCCTCTACGCTTCTAAGTCGGAGACTGGCCAGGGCCCCGAGGGGAGGAATACATTACGTTGATTTTCGGAATTGAAGATTAAAACCTTCTGCCGCGGGGCCCGCCGCGCCGCTCGCTTCTCCTCGCTCATCCTGCATCGACCCCTGACTCTCTGACGCTTGTTCGCGTGATCCCGAGCGATCTTTGCTCGCTAGTCTGTCCGATTTCAATGACGAGCAACTTTGTATCGGATACCTTGATCTTTCTTTCGAGTTTCTTGGCTACCCTCGCGCGGAAATCGTTGGCAAAGACTGCGGTTCACCGCCTGCGAATCCAGTTGGCGCGCGATATTTCACGCAGAAAGGCATCGCGCGTGAGAAAATCTAACGGGCGAGCGTTCCCCGCAAGCAATTGCTCGCATATCTTGTAACAGCCTGGGACTTGGAAAGGTCAGCGTGATTACCTAGAAGCTCGAGAGGACAATGCGTTTCGAGATCACAAGCTCGCGCGGTAAATCTTTACAGATGAGGAAAGGGCATCGCGTCCACTTGTCATCGACCCAACCGCGTCTAATGCAATGGGAGTCTAAAGAATGAAAGTTTATCCGTCTGTCGAGTACCTACTGTGAACGGTGTAAATGAAAGATCGCTGTTCTTTGTTGCGTTCGGAGAAAGCGATAAGATAGATACGAGGTAGTTATCGCTTTCGCAATCGGCTTTCTTGCGGCCGTCGCCGAACGCGTTCAAAGAATATGTCGCAGATATGGTAGATTAGAAACGGAAAAACGGCTAGGAAACGGTTACGGGAACAGTGAATCGGAGGAGTAGCATGGAGGAGGTCTCGGGAGGAAGCGCAGCGGGCGAGTGACGCGCACAGCGGCGCTGTGTTGCTTATAAACCGGTCACGTGACCGCGCGGACTCGACGAATCAGCGGACGGTAGCGCCGGGCAGCGGGACCACGAAGAAGAAGAAGACGAAGACGAAGACGAAGACGAAGACGAAGAAAACTACGACGAAGAGGAGGAAGAAGGCAGGAGAGAAAGGAAAGTTGGCTTGTTTCTCGGTAGCAAGGCTCGAGTCGGCGCGGCGGAGAGGTATAGGACCCCCGGCGTGCTCTCCTGCTGTGACCGGTAGCCATCCTCTGTCCCGTTCGTAATACCTATCGGGATTTTGTGTGCGTGTATCGTGAATATCCTGATCGGAGACGCGCACACGCAGGCGCTACGCTGCGCGCGATCGAGGACGGTCGTGATGCCTGAAAAGGACCGGTGGCGCGCGCCGTAACGATATTAATATTCCATTCTGAAACGTGATAAATCACCCAAGGATACGCGATACGCGTCGCTCATCTCTAGCAGCTCACCTCGCCGTTGCGCTCGTCTTACCCCCGAATTCGAAGATTTCAGGGATTCGACAGGTTTGAGGGAAGGAAGAGAAAGGATCCCAAACCGAACAACTCGCTCGGTGTTCTCGCTCGATCGATCGGGCTGGATGGGTGATCGCCGAGGCCCTTGGGGATCGTTTACCCGTCTTCCCCGTAGCGGGACTCTTATTCGCGTTCGAATTGGCCTCGATATGTATTCATCATAACTGAGCAGGGTCTTCGCAGGGCTCGAGTTAATTCCTTCCCGTGCTTCGTTCGACGAGTTCTGGCGAAACAAAGGTTGTCGACGGTCTGTGTTAGGTTCGCTCCTCGTGAGAATTGTGGGAAAGGCACCGACGAGAGAGCCAGAAAGCGGCACTTACGGGCAGAACGTCGCGTCGGCGCGCGAAGAGATGGATCGAACCGGGAATCGAAGTAGCGCTGAAGAGCCGTCGAGGGCAGCCGCGGGGGTTTCGAGGAATTCATCGCGCGGTGGTTTTCGGTTTTCGCGATAGACACCGGCGCGCACCCGTCTTCCCTTTCTCGCCTGTTGTTTCTCTGTTCTCTCACGGCACTCGAGGCTCGCGCGTATCGCTCGCCGCCGCCGCCGCCGCCGCCGCCGCCGCCGCCGGCGAGGCAGCCAGGGGGAAAACAAAAAGAGCAGAACCTCGGCTCGGCACGGCCCCCAACAGCGCGATCGAATAAAAATGTGCACCGAGCACGTCTACGTTAGACGACACGGTACCGCGGCCGAACCGCGGGAATTTCAACCCCCGCTGCGCGCGGCCGACTGCGAGCTTCTGCTTGGTCCCGATCGAGCACCCCCTTTTCGCAGGGTATTTCTGTAGCGGCGGTAGTGGCTGCAGCGACTGTAGTGGCAGCCACACGCAAAGCGCCACGCGTTCCTTTCGCTTCGATAGAATTTAAAGGCCGCGAATGCACGGCTGCCGTGTAAATTCTTGCTTGGAGGTCCCTCTTGGAAGGCTACCCCGACGTTTTCTTTTTACGGCAAACTGATATCGACCAAGCTGATGGAACGTCGGAATACACCGCCTAAAGTTCGAGGTATTGAGCACCGAGTAGTAGCGTTATATTCCTCTTGGCTCGACTTCCCTGAAACGATTCCCACGTTCGAAGGAGCAGGCAGTGAATAATTACCCCCCTTACCACTTCGATCGGTCCGAGAGGATTCCAGTTTCTCGCGAGCGTTTGGGGACTCCCCGAAACGACAAGTTCGCCTGGACAAGAAAGAACACGGCGCGGGCGGTGGCGAGCGGAGGCTACCGAAAGCGATTGAGGCTCGCTGGCGAGTAGGGTCTCGGAGAAATCCGTGGAGGAACACCGAAATCAAATCTAAATGAAAGATCGGAGATGCTTGGGGGCTAAAGGGTGAAGCAGCGTAGTGAAGCCTCTCTCGGCGTTCCACGGGCACGCCACGAGCAACGTGTAGATGTAGACTGTGGAGGAGAGGTAGCGAGCTAGCAACGGGGAGAGAGAGGGAGAGAGAGGGTGAGAGACGAAGGGAAAGGGTTATCTCTGCCGGATCTCAATCTAAAAACTCCGAACATATTTTCTCGAGTTTAGAGCCGGGCCCGGCTCTGATTGGTCGTCGTGGAATCTCCGTCTCTGGCTGTCCGTCTTTATCCTTCAGCCTTTTCATCCATTCCTATCCTCCTCTCGGTCTTTTCTACCTGTTCGCCGCGTTCCTTGAGATCAAAGCGCGCCGACACCGGCAGTTCGGTCCGTGGGGTGTCATGCGAGACGGGGGGTGGGTTAGGTGGGAACCCACCGGGTGAAAGGGAGGAGAGAAAGCTGTTAGTACCATATTCATTAATACCGTCGGGTAGGGCCGCTGGGGGTGTTTGAAAACGGGAGGCAGCATCGCGGTTGCACGGATCGACTCCCTTCTTAGCAATTCCATCGCTGGAGAGATCCTACGTAGGTGTGCTTCGAGTCGTTCCGCGACGATCCAAGTATCGCTCGAATGAGTAAAAGATAGGTATATCTAGACGGAAAAGCGAAAAGCGAAAAGCGATGTGGCGGAAAGTTCGATCGAGAGCCCGAAGAAACTCGAGAGAAGCCTGCGGGCGATACGATCGCTCGGAAAGGACGGGACGAGGCACCGGAGCTTGATCATCTTCCAGTTAAGATCGAGAGACAATGGCGACCGTGTACCTCGGGAAATCCTCTATTTTTTTAAACGTCTATCTTCCGTCTGGCATCTGCCGTGTCGCCACAAGGATATCGCGCGCTCCCCATTCTTCGTCCCCTTATTATGCCGACCCTCTAATGCCTCTTTGATCGTCCCTTAATCTTCCTCCGAGCGTCGTTGCGGTCATCGCCGTTTACAAAGTGGCCCCGCACGTAACGCTAGATAATTGATTCGAAATGGGAGTAATCTAGGGAGCAGCACCATAAAGATTCGACGATTCGACGGGGGCCCTTGTATTTCTAACGAGGCACGAGTAATTCTTTTTCCTCGCATCTATAAAGAGCCGGATGTGTCAACTATATCACGCGCAGATAACGGAGAGAGAATAACATCTCGTCAAGTACATACGTGCAGCGTTAAAGTTTTTCGTATCTCGTGCCGGGTATTACGCGCGAACCCCCTCGATCTCTTTATCGAAAAGTCACCGAGACGCCGCGTGATCCTTTTTTTTTTTGTCAGAAATACAAAGTTCCTTGTCGATTCGTGGGATCGGTGGTGAAAAAAAATCACGCACTCGTGAGATAGAATAATCGTAATCCTTTCTCGGTGATAAAGCTATCGCCCCGATCGCTCGTAAATAGCAAATCGATAATGCGTCGGCAAACTTGGACCGCGAAAGGGAAAGCGCCTCGGTGGAATAGCGACAGCGATCAAACTAACAATAAGTAGGAAAACTTGCCAACTCGGGGGACGTGTTTTTAAAAGGAAAACTGAGCACCACTGGCACTGATAGCAACAGGTGGATCTTGACTTCAGACCCGCGCTTGTTTATCGACGCGAACCAGACGTACGAATTCAGACTCGCGGCGAGATTAGATTGCCGTTCGATTAGCACCCCAACGATGATACGTGGATCGCCTCGCGTCGATAATCGGTACGTGAGAGCTGCCGCCGGCTGGTCGGTCGCCAGAAGGAAAATATTGCCCCACGAAAGTCCACCGATCGAGGGAAATTTCTCACGGATCATCGGTTCCGTCTTCTTTTTTTCTGAGGAATCCTCGCTCTTTGAGTTTCCTGGCTATTGTTCGCGAACGGACCAAATCGACTTTTCATTCGTGGGTAACGGGCCATTTATCTTGATGTGCACGCTCTGTTGGAGCATCTGCCGTCGTCCGATGGAAACGCTTTTCCTCTCCAACCACTGAGCAAGCCACTTCTGGCAGCTCGAGCGATCGAAATCGGGCGCCAAGCATCGAACGCGGTGATCATTGATTGTTCGATCGAGCCTTCCGACCGCACGCGAGGATCCTCCGGGCGATGGTCAAGCGCCAGAGGGGTCTGAATAAATTTAAACACTGGGAAGCTGGTGGACAGGCGGAATTGCTATTCGATGCAGCCACTTTTCGTCCAGCTGCCGCTTGGGCCACGGTAGCTCCGCTGGGGATGTCCTCCCGCGGATTCCAAGTGCATGCATAAACCGAAGGCTCAGGCCTTGCGATTGCCAGCGTCTGACGAATCCCACTTGCGTAACGAGAAATTTTTCCTCCGTTAAGATAGTCCGAGACTTGACGTCAACGGTTTATAATGGCGTGCCTCGACACCTCGCGTTCTGTCTACTGAAAACTCGCTGGAGGGGGTATGATTACTTGAAGTTCTCCCCGTCGATATCTTCGCGTATCAGGTCGAGTGATTTTGTTTTGCGCACTTCGGGATAATCCGGAGCCCGTGGAATTCGGTCCACGAGCGATCGCTGATTTTTATCCGACCGAGCGTTACATGTCCGCACCGAAATCAGATTCAGACTAACGCTGATACTCGGGCGGCGATTATCAGACCCGGGAACACGATTTCTTGGTCCTCCTCCGTTTCGAAAGGCGACTTCAACTTCTCGAGCGAGGGGGCCAAGGCTCGCCCGCCTTCAGGGAAGAAATTAGCAGCCTCTGTTGACTCAGTCCGCGAGCGTAATCCATTCGCGCCAACGCGCTAATGCGACCGCGATAACGCGCGACAGCCTCTCCAGCGCGGCGATACGCGGGACTTTGTTCTCGGCTGTTCCGTGAACGTTCGGGACAGGGTTGGGGAAAAGGATCGACGGTCGACGGACGCTTCGGCACTCCGAATTCGACGCGTCACGACGCTCCGCAGGGGGTAACCGATAGTATCTCGTCCCATCCCGAGCTCTCATATTTCTTCTATCCCCTCATCGATCTCCGATCCAGCAGCAGTCGATACGGAAGCCGCTACTGGGTTTCAAAGCTGCAGACTGGACCTCGACTACTAACAACCAACGAGATCCAACATCTCAAGCTCGTCTGGAATTTTCATTTCTAAATGTAATCTGTTGCAATTCTCCGAATCGTCGCGAAGAAAGCGAATGAAAAAGTAACACGTTCCTTCGTAGCAGTTCTGAGAAATGGTGAGAAATTCGTGTCAAAGCTTGGTAGCAGGAGTTCCATCGGAGTAGCGACGACACGTTATTGCCAGGCGTTAACTGAAATTCCCGCACGCTCGCGCAACGTTTCCGCGCGATAAGGTGGCGCGCGGGTGCGTGGCTGCTGGACGGATCGGTAGGCCAGCAGAGTCTCCGTCGGGGATCGTTCCGTCCACTGACGCATCCGCTAGGAGGAGCGACGCGATTACGCGTTATCAGGTTCGGTGTATTAGTGGGACGAGCGAGGGGGGCGGGCGGCGGTATCGGCGACGATAGCGCAGCTATATATAAGGCCGCGGTTTCGCCGTTGACGTTAGTTGGATGTTGGTTGTTGGTCGTAGCCATTTCGAGTGTACTCGCTTCTCTTGCTCTCCTCTCCCCGCTCCTCGCTCCTCGAAGAATCCTACGGTGTACACGTCGGAGCGGAAGTTGGCCACCGAGATACGCCATTGACCGTCGTCCCCGGGGGTGACTCCGATCATCCACGCGTCATAGTCGAGACCAAGGGAGATCCGAGCTCGGCGATAAGGCTCGTGAGCGACGCTCCGCCAAGATCAGACAATCAGGCAACGAGATACGCGCGCGCGCGGCAGACATGGACGCGAGGTTGTTCTAGCGCCGGCAGGGGACCATCTTCTCTCGGACCAGTCAACAGATCCGCGGCCTCCTTCGCCTACTCCCCCGTGAGGTGGACGTTGCCCTGATTCGGGGGCTACCGTGTGCAATTCGAAACGGTGACAACGGCTACGGCGATAGTGCGGCCCTGGTTGATGAATCCGTCGCGGGCCAGCCTAGTTATGTTCTCGATCGAGTACAGCAAGCAATTCCTGAGCTACCGTATACTCAAGTCGAACCGGTTCAAATACATTTGACGATACGGACTCGGACTTTCAGTGATTTCGATAAAAGAGTGCGCGCCGGCGGCGAAAGTGTGTATACGTGAGCGTACTGTGTGGCCGTGGTCGACTTGTTGCCTACGGTGCTCAGGGAGAACGGCAGGATCCAGGGAGCGGAGCATCCCCCCGTCGCGTCGCGCTGGCAAGACCTGGAAAGTCTTGTTCACGGTATCGTACCGATGCACGGATCGCTTCCTCCGCTGAGCGCAGCTTGACGGAGCGAGCGAAGGATCGCGCTGAGAAAGTCGAGGGTCCACGAGGGGATCGAGCAGATACATACATATTTTGAAACGAAAATTAAACAGATCCGAAGTAAACCGAGCCAGCACCTCCTCCATAAATTAACCGAGATTTGCGAAACGGCGCAGGGGTAAGAACCGCTCTGCCCCGTTTCGAGCCTACAAACCTTTCGGCGATACGATCGAGCAAAGGGAACACGAGATCCGCTCGTAAATTCCTCCTCTCCCTTGGGCCGCGCCGGGGGAACACGGCCACCGAGTTTCCACGATTCTATTATCGGGCTATTAAAGGGCTAATTAAGGACAAGGGTCCAATTAAGACGACGATCCGCGGGGGGAAATTTGCACGTCTTTGGTCGAATTAGCGAGTCAGAGGAGAAGCAGGAAGAAAAAGGCGAAGGAATCGATAAAGATGATCGTTTACGTTCCGGGTAGAATGCCAAGCCACGTTGGTCCGTACGGCGCCGCTCGTTACCCGGGCACCCTGCTAGGAGCAGTCCCGGGTTTTTACAGCCCGATTTCCGGTTATTCCACCAGCCCCAACTCCGGCTACTACGGGAGTCTCAGCCTGCATCAGCAACCACCGCTGGACCTTCCGGTTTGGCCGCGAAGGATGCCGGTCGAGGAGGAACTAGGCACGTCTCCGTCGGCCGCGTTGCCAGGGCTCGGGGTCTCCCCGGGTGGCCTGGCCAACGGTGGTCCCCCGAGTCCCGCGCACAGCGATTCCGATGCCTCCAGCTCCAGCTTGGAGCTCGGGTCCGTTCGTCGCGGGGAGAACGCCCAACTCAAGTGCAGGTAATTTCAGTAATTTCCCTAGCAACTTTTTACTATCCTACCCACGATCTCCCAATTCGAAGCTTCCAATCACCATATCACCTCGCTATACGTAGTTCCATCGCATTACCACCACCATCACTTAAGACACTGCGTGGATCCCGGCTAATGATCATTCGTAATCGATGTCGCTTCACACCAGGAAGTAAATAAAACTGGCGCCACCACAGCGCGACGTCGAAACGTTATCTAAATTGAGCGCAGATTTTTCCTCCGTCGATCCACCGTCAACTAAATAGTTACGATACGTTCGAGGACCGTTCCGTGGCCTCCTTATCAGTAAATGAGCACGCACCTCGCCCTCCGTCGCTTACCCGCCGATTTCTACTCGTCAATTCGACACTCGTGTGCGACGCACGCCGCGCCGCGCCGAGGGGGTCGATGATGCGTTTCCGCGGCAGAATCGCGCGCGGCTATCTTAAATGACGCTAATTTATCTCCGTTGCTTGGGCGCGCGCGCGCGGGCGCGCGCACGATACACGGAGGGAATTCGCATCACGCATTGCATTCCAGCTGCAACCAGTTTTCACATCCGCCGCGATATCGCGACACGCGTTCGCTTCTCACCCAGATCTAACGAAGATTCGCGATGGCTTAGAGGGCTCGCGGAAAACTTGGCGGTAACAGAGTCGATGGAGCGCGCGGGCGGCTCTACTGGGAGACGGGAGACGGACAGTCTCCTCCGTCAACGTTGGCGTCTGCGCGTACGGGGGGGCGGGGAAACGGCTAAAGTTCCCTGCTCGAGCTCGTCTAAATGTTTACGGTCACGGAAGAAAGTCAGACTTCGATAACCTCTGAGTAGCAAAGTGCGATCGGTCGGGTACGTCGCGCTCGCGGGCTGGTCACGCTCTATTTCGAATCGATGATGATTTCGGCCGACGGCGAACGTCCTCGCGGACGCGATCGGTTATCTTTATCGTGTCGCGGCGGTGTCGCGTTACGTTCGCATCTTGCATGTGACGGCCTCGTGGACACGGGAAACGTTTCTTATCGCCGCGCCGGGGAAACCGGAATAACCGCGGCGCTTGGTCGCGCTTGGTCGCGCTTCGTCGCGCGACTCGCGCGCGAAACCTCCCTCCCTTATTCGTGCAGGTTCGCTAAACGACAGAACCGAGAACTTTCTGATGGCGCAACGAATTACGCGATTCCGAGGATCTCTGAGTACCTACGTCACCCACAGCGACTAAGTAATTCGCACTGCTTCGAAAAAGTCGCGGCCACGCGCGCCAACTGCGCAGAGATGCTTACAATTAGTTACTTGGAGGAAAGCGAGGAAGGATTTCATGAGAGGCGACGAAGGATCCGACAATAAAGTGTTACCTTGATCCGCGACCTTTACACGGGCCGGCTCGTGGCTACCGATTCGTGGAAGGCGATGTCGTTGACTGGAATAGCTACACCAGCTCTGCCCGTCCAGATAAACTGGTGTCAAGCGACGCCAATTGCAGAATGGTCGGAATTGGTATCAATTGGTCGGTCGAGCAGACGTTCTTGACGTAAATCGGGCGTCGATAAGTATTCGAACGGTGCAGCGGCTAGAGACTCCCTGGCGAGTTAGAATGTTTAAAAGCGATCGGTCCTGTGATCGTTCCCCCGCGGCCCTATGCCGAGGATCAACGGAGACCTGTCGATTGATCAAAATGCAAAGATCGTCAGCCGTCGCGCGTGTCGTTTATATTTAGAATTTCTCGGTAAATGAACGACGAGGGAATTATGCGGTATAAATAGATCGATTGTCGAACGTGTAAGACGAAAAAATACAAGATATTGGCCTTAAACGATAACGATCTTATGAACGATTCTAGTGTCCAACGATTGTCCGGATTAATCGAGACAAACGGGCGACCAAAGATCAATACCCTTAAATGTACCGCGACTATTTTCGCGCGATCCTTTGAAATTACGTCGACGAGTCTCTAACGCGTTCCATTGCGATTGCAGATGGCAAAATTGCGGGCGATGGTTCACGTCCCTGGAACAGCTAGCGGGACATGTCGCGCGACTACACGCAGCGCCAGGACCACGAGGATTGTTCTATTGCGGCTGGGAGGGATGCGCGAGAGGTGAACGTGGGTTCAATGCAAGGTAAGAGTTTCGTCTCGTTAGAGATTATAAAGCTCAGTTGTTGCGAGCAAAGAAAATATCAAATCCTTACACTGTCTCCTCCTCCATCGCAGATACAAAATGCTGGTGCACGTCCGGACGCACACGAACGAGAAGCCACATCACTGTTTCCAATGCGACAAGAGCTTCAGCAGGGCGGAGAACCTCAAGATCCACGCTCGTTCCCACACAGGCGAGCGTCCTTACGTCTGCCCCGTGGAAGGCTGCAACAAGGCCTACTCCAACTCCTCGGACAGGTTCAAGCACACCAGGACGCACGCCGTGGACAAGCCGTACTGCTGCAAGGTGCCAGGCTGCCCCAAGAGGTACACCGATCCCTCGTCCCTGCGCAAGCACGTGAAAACGTATAGGCATTACGTGAACAACAACGACAAGGTCCAGGAGAAGGGTTTCGACGAGAACAACTCGCAGGAGAAGACCAGGAGGTTCGACAGCACCTCGCCGGACAAGCAGAGCAACAGCGCCCACTCCGAGTCCGACAAGAAGGACAGCAGCATCGAGAGCAACACGTCCGGGTCCAGCCCGAAGACCAGCAACAGCTTCGAGGAGCAAAGGAACTTCGTCGAGTGGAACAACATGTACAATCTGCAGGAGCAGCGCAAGGAGCAAGAGCAGATCACGCCGAGGAAAGTGTACGAGCAGGAGGTGAAGATCTACCCGAGGATCTACGACGAGAGCTACATAATACCGGATAGGATCCAGGTGAACCCCATGTACGTTTCGAGCAACGCCATGATAAAGGACTGCCCGTCGGCTCAGTCGCCCCAGACGAGTCCCCGTCACGTCCCCGACTCGTTGCCCCGCATCGGGATGCAATCTACGCCCATCAAGACCGAGGAGCCCGTCGAGTATCCCAGCAAAGCCAGCACGGTAGACTACAGGAACATCGAGTCGATCGTAAACAGCGCGCCCTGCAAGAAGGAGAATATAGCGGTAACCGATCCGGTGAGGAATTCTGTGATAAAACGAGCCGAGGATCTCAAGATGGAGGTGGAGCAAACGCCCGCCAAGGAGGACTTCTGCAAAGAGACCACCGACTGCTGTTGCCGCCACAAGTGCTGCGTGCACAGCAACGACAACATCCTCGAGAAGACCAAGATCCTCTCGGATCTCATCCTCAAGGCGCAGAATCCTCTCTTCAGACACCTGCTCGACTCGGTGGACCTGCAGTACGGGCTGCAGAACATGTGGGGCAACATCGTCGACACGAACAACAGCTGCGGGCAAGATCTGCGAGTGAAGAGCGAGAACGTCGTCGAGATGGAGCAAGATCTACCTCTGGATCTCACGGTCAACAAGTGATCGATCGTCCACGATGCCCTGTCCAAGAGGAACCTCGTGTCATTGGTCGTCCAGAGTCGTCTAGGAAGCCAAGATTTATCTTTCGGACTTCGAGGCGGGCTACCTCAAACTACCGATCGTGGCCAGCGCTAAATACTCTCAGGGTCGTCCTCGAGTCAAGTGCCTTGCTCCTTAACAGCGAACGCACAAGTATTTTTCAGATTTGCAAATACTGCGACATTGTAAATGATTTATCGATTGTTGTTGTTAGTTCAGAGCGACCCTGAGCGTTCGCGAGTCGCGTAAATTTCAGCCCAGGCCACGGCCGGTTTGCTTGCAGCGAGAAATACTTGATATTTTCTTTGCTGGAACGCCAAGTCTCGTAGGCGAAATGATTAGGTATGCATGGAACGTTTGAGAGCCTGTCCCCTTTCCGAAACAAATTTAACTCGATTCCCTAAGTACGTGAAAATTCAGCGAAGAGGAGGTACGAAGGATCGATCTTAGCGGGAGAGCTATCCATTTTGATTAGACTGCAAAACCAAATATACTACTTAGTAGGATCGGGTCAGAATAGAGACAGTTTGAAACGAGATTTGCTCAGCCTTAGTATGTTAATTAGGAAATCTCGGGTCTAGACTTACGGGTAATTCGAGGAATACCTGTATATACTTTTAAGCAAAAAAGGCAGGGTTGTTGAGGATGTAAAATGACAAGAATTCATATCCGACGCACCATTATCGATGGTAGGAGCTGTGTACAATAACGCATTCGAGAGGTGACGCGTGGTCAAAAGTATCCCGGTATTTTATATTAAACGCCTATGTATAATATGTACATAAAGATATATATTATGTATAAGATATAGTCATCCAAAAAGATAGGAGAGAGCGTGTTTAACGACATCAAGCTATTCAATAAAAGCACATTATTTATGTAAAAATCGTTTATTTCTTACATGTACATAACCAATTACTCCCTTCTGCCTCGGTATCGGAAATATAAACACTTTCGACAACATCGGTGAAAGAATAGGATATACAACTGACGTTTGTTTCTCTTTCAAGTGTAACAGTGGAAAAGGCAATCGCTTCATTCTCAACTAGCTATCTAACCTGTGCAGAAATCAGTACAATTCACAACGGAACGTTCAACGGAAGGAATTTCTCCGCTATACAGATGCACCCGCGGTCCGTGATAGAAAAATAGAAACATTGGAAGATGCGTAATGCAGGCGAAATAAATATGGCACCAAATCTCAAAGGTGCAAAAGATCTCGCGTTACTTTCGTACTTCGTTCGAGTTTCCGCG
Source organism: Andrena praecox (assembly GCA_963932275.1). Lineage (NCBI taxonomy): Eukaryota > Metazoa > Arthropoda > Insecta > Hymenoptera > Andrenidae > Andrena > Andrena praecox. The sequence goes on from OZ010732.1 coordinate 707,113, forward strand.
AACCTATCGATGTCGATAACAACAGACGCATCGCTGTAAACGTTTCGATAAAAAAATACACAGATAATTCACATTACTAGATATAATTCTCACGATATATTGTGACTCATTAGAAGATCAGACATGCCGTCTTTGATGATTTTCAAACTTTCTAAGTCGGCGTTTATCGTTGATATGAGTTGTGCCATGCCCTGTTGCTCCATCGTCAGATACTAAAAGAATAAAAAATGGCGAAAGTTAGACACATCATTCATGTTTCGACAATGTGTCAGTAGGTTCTGTTTCAACGTACCGCTTTTATATCGTCCTGCGCTATAGGGTCCATCGCGTATCTCTCTTGATTCTGAGTGTCTATATGGCTTCTCATTCGCAACTGAGAAAGCATTTCGCTAATTCTACCTTTGAACTGAGTCGGGGCACTGATCTGCGAGTGCATCACCTCGAACCTGCGCGTCAGGACTTCTTCCTCCGGTTGCAAAGACAAGCCAACTTTACGGGAGATCTCCTGCCGCACCAGCACCTTGTAAAAGAATAGTAGCCGAAAGTGAGAACATACAATTAGAATTGACGATCGGGACAGCGAAATATATGTATATATATATACATACTTGTAACACCCTATGTTGCAGTTCCAGTAGGGTTCTCCTATGCTCTTTGAGCCTGGCTTGTATCGCCGTGTGTTGCCTCTGCAATCTCTGTATCTCCTCCGCCGCCATGTCTAAGAAATTTCTATGCCTAGTCGTTTCCTCTTCCTGGCACTTTAATCTGTGCTTGACCTGCTGAAAGCCGATCATTGGCACCGGTATGTAAAGCTCGGGATTCGGATTGTCTAGCTGAGCTTGCTTCCACAATCTAGGATCGATGGAGCAGGGTGGATTATCTAAGTATTCTTTCAGCTGTGCGGGATCTAGTTTCACTAGAGGGAGCATATCCTCCACGCCATTCTGCACCAACTGCTGCTTCTGCATCGGTTGCGACAGATACGCAACCAATTCGGTGGCGGGAATTTTTCTGGGAGCTCCGGTGATTCCTTTCTCGGTGATGAAGATGGTCACCTGACTTTTGTCTTCCCCGGTCGACTTGATATTGTCGATCGTTAACGACAAATTCGGCTTGTTCCCTAGGATATTATTCATGAAGGCGATTAACTGCGTCTCGCCTTCCTTGATATCTTTCTTCTTCTTATTGAAACAGAGCACGACTATTCCGTCGTTATTATCGGCCTCGGGCATCCGGCTATACCCGATGGCCTTGAATCTACACAGCGGGTTTTCTTGATTAAGATCGATAGGCGGCGCGTTCATTGAATAGTAGGCTTTCCCTGTGCCCCACAGGGCTTGTATAAGATTCCATCTGGCAATAATATTATCGCGCTCGTCGTTATACAACTGACAATTGAAAACGGCGTTGTATAATGCTTCTGATATAGTATTGGCGGATTGTTGCTGTAGTTGTTGCTGCTGTTGCTGTTGAAACGGTTGCTGCTGGTGAGGCTGCGTCAATCCGGTGCCGAAGCCTGCAAATCCTATGTCCGCAAAAAGAATCTGATATTCACAAATACCGAATGAGTACGTACACATTAGGGTGGCTCTTATTTACTCTTGGTAAAAATTTTTTTCAAGATTTTCTTCGGTGCACCCTCCAGAATAGTTCCAAATAATTAAAAAAAAAAAATCTGTGTAAAGTTTCAGCTCGATCGGATAACGGGAAAGGGTGCCCCTCCGATATTTTTGCGAATTTCGACCCCAACTTTTCAGGAAACATTCATCACATATCAAACACTGAAAATAAGAAATTTTTTTTTTTTTTTCATATTTCGGTATATGCCCCCTCCCCTTAAATGTTTAAAAAATAGTCCTCGAAAATAAAAATTCCATTTTTTTTGTTCACCTTCATAAATAAAAAGCGTTCTAGAAGCATTTAAACTTTCAAAATTTGAAAACAAAAAGTTTTTTTTCGAAAACCGTTTGTCGCACGAAAAATAGTAATAGAACAAAAAAGATGCTCCTTGTCCGGATCTACAACTTTTGTTTGACATACTTTTTGATTTAATCAATAACTTGGAAGACGTTATATAAAATCGACTTCACGAGCTGTTAAATAATGATTTAAATGTTTAACGGCCCAGGGGCACCCTTTCCCGTTATCCGATCGAGCTGAAACTTTACACAGATTTTTTTTTAATTATTTGTAACTATTCTGGAGGGTGCCCCGAAGAAAATTCAAAAATCGAATATAAGAGCCACCCTAGTACACATGTTAGTTGAGCAGAACCAACCTGTACCAAAGCCACCAAAGCCAGTGGTCGTAGTTGTGGTGGTCGGCTTGGTTCCAAACCCACCGAAGCCTGTGGCTGTACCAAAACCAGTGGAAGGTGTATTCGTAGTACCAAATCCCCCGAAGAAGGAGGGCGCGGACGTAGTTGTCGCGGTTCCAAATCCACTGAAACCACCAAAGCCTAACGATGCTGTTGTCGTGGCTGTTCCAAATCCACCAAAGCCTGTTGTAGCAGCAGGCGTGCTGCCGAAAGTCGAGGTGGTACCAAACCCAGTGCCTGTCGAAGCGGGCACACTACCAAAGGCCGGAGTGGTCCCGAAGCCAGTAGGCGTAGCACCGAAGGCAGGTGCAGCACCGAAGCCAGTCGTTGTCGCGCTACCAAATCCAGTGGCAGCTGGTGTCCCAAACCCGGTACCAGTGCCAAATCCCCCAGTGGCTGGTGTCGAAGAAGAGCCAAGGAGACTTGGCGCTAGTGTTCCTGGTGTACTAAATCCAAAGGACGGCGTTCCAAATCCTGCTGAGAGATTAGTACCCCCATCACATATTTGTATTCTCAGCAGCTGATTATTACATAATGTTTTTATCTTTCATTTATTATTAATATACAGCTTGTGTTACGAATAAAATTCATTTCCAAAATCACGTCGAAAAGACCCAATTCCGTTAAATACATGCGTCGCGAAGTAATATACATTGTACATGAAATTGCCCAATTTACATATTACAACATTGGCTTTTGTTTCCTTTCACCTGAACATGCTTCGAGCAAGGAAACCAGAGGATGACAGAAATGCCTTGCATACAATCGTGGCAGTAATTTGCGTTTTAATCGTCCGTTGAATTGATTAATTCCGCGCGTCGCGATACATGTACGGTGGGTACAGGTGAAAAATACAATAATATACAAAGCGTTTTTCAAGCGATAAAAATTTATTTAGAAACCTTTAAACGATACACGTCGCGCGGTGTCTGCTGAGAAGATTCAGAATCATGTCGGGCAGAAATCGACAAAATCAAGTAAGATCATTGTTACTATCCGCAAAGGTGAGAAAGTGAAATTTACGCAGAGAAATTTAACAGGAATTTGCCCGCAAGCTATTAAAGATAGCCTTGCTCGATGGCAGTAAAACGATATTCCGTCGTGCGGATAAATCTTTGGACACCGTGACAGAACTCCTGCACGAAACTGGTACTACGGATGTAGCGATTGGGGTATATTTTGCATACACTTGCGCGTACACGGTAGAATATGTACACGACCTTGAAGTAATGAAATACTATCTTTCCGAAGGATGCTACCGCAGAAATTATGTTGACAACAATGGGCAAAATACCAAACGAAATGTTTTACTTAGAGGATACAGCTCCCAGCCTGAAAATGACTTCTCATAAATTCTACCGGACGGAATCACCAGGGTACGCGCAGGCTGTGACAGCGACCACGCAGCTTACATCCAGCAACGAATACACGAGCCACTCGTCAGTTTTACTTGCTCTGCTAACAGCGCTACTGATAATATTACTACTATGCTGCACTACGGCGTGTCTCATAGCTAAATCCAAAAGGAAAAGCAATTTCTTCGGGAAGGTGGACACGGAATGCGACGCAGGATGCTCCGGCATAAGTCAACCTCTACTAGACAAGATTTCCGACAGCACGAATAAAACGAGCATCAGTTCTCTGAGGAACTAAGAGAAGCCATTGAATTTGAAAATATCTCGCTGAACAAGGCACTGTCTTCTGAGCGATACGCATGTGTAGATGGAGGTGAATTATAGTTTGAACACGCATAAAGGTGAAAGAGCGCGGTGTGACTGGAAATAACCGTTCGTACCCAATGATATTTAGAGCTATAAAACATGTGACAAGATCGAAGTGTGACATAACCTAAAAGTAGTGGACTTACCCGGTTTCACCGGTGTCGCCGCGGTGGAGGCCGTAGCACCGAAACTGAACGCAGGAGCGGGCGTCGAGGTTGTCACTGCAAATCCACTACCGAATGACATTTCTTTGATTGAGGCAGATTCCCCGTATCACGCAAAACAGAATTTACCGCGCGCGCGTTACAATTTTGTATAAACGACAGTGCAGGATCATGGCGACTGACGTGCGCCACGAGCGCCTATTCCCGCCCGCGCGCACACCTCGCGTCACGTGACACGGGCGGCCATTTTAAGCTTTTCAAACGGTCATAGGATCACGCTGTTAATTCGTAAATGAGTTTATTCGATCTTCTCTTTGATACAATCTTCTTCCATTTGTACTACATATTTTCGTAACCGTCGTATGCATCTGTCATGTATTAAATACACGTATTTTCATAAAGAATCACTGGAATTATTCGCGTGACGTTGATTGCAGTTGCAACGAAAAGAGCAGCCAGCAAGCCGCTCGCTCGCTCGCTCGATCTCTCGATATCGCATCGCCGGGGTCGAAAGATTGGAAAGTCGAAGCGTCGTCGATTCGAGAACGACCTTCCCTCGATACAATCTCAGGGTTGTTAATAACAGATGCAATGTGTGAATTTTTAACGAATTTTATAATTTAAAAACTTAAAAATAAATATATCTCCATATTCTAACGTACATATATATGATACTTTCTTCAACAGTTCGATAAGATTACACATACATCGTGTAATCGTATTGTAGTCGAGCTCGAGCTCGACAGTCGATCGAACGAGCTATAGTAAAAAATACGGCGGATGGGCGCGACGATAGTCGCGATTACTCTAAAAAACGAATCAACGGAAACATTCATAGAGTCTCTCTAAACACCATGTACACGTAGAGTGGCGAAATTGAAATGCACGTACGAAAATCTTGTGCTCCGTGACTTACCCAATCTACGTTACACATAAATACATTCAATTCGTTTTGTATATCGATAAAATTTGAATTGCAGTCAAATCGCATTGCCCTCTCCTCGACAATCCCAAGCGATTTTAACGTTTCTACGCTCGAGTGTTTTGCAAAAATACAGTAGTTCGATAGTCGTGGTCTCGCTGTTCCACGACTTTCGAGCCACCCTGTATGTCTATCGGATCGCGAGTATCAGCCGATGAGAGCAATCTTTCCCGCAGACCCTCGTCCCTTCTGTGACGCAATGAGAAAATCGAATTCTCCCCGATTACAAAATAAGAATCTCAGGTTACTTGTTAGGGGAGGCTTTGCACGCGTGTACGTTTAATGCTAATTTTAGAAGAGAGAGAGGCAGAGACAGATAGAGAAAGGGCTTTCGGCCCGTTCATACGTGCTATGATTCTTAGTATTGCTTTCGTCATCCTAATCGACGGGGCTCTTGCGTTCAGCCGACCTGGTCCGTTTCTAGAATCAAGAATTGAACAAACGATAATCCCTCGGGTGGCATGCACGCACATAGCGTTCAGATACTTGGTCCGTCCATTCATAAATAATTGCCCCGATCGGCTCGACGGCTCGAGCACTCTGTATTCGAGCGTAGCCTGAAAGATTAAAGCGTGTCGGCTGGTTCTATGTTACTGGTCGCTCCACCTCATCAAGACTCCCAAATTATTTATGAATGGCGCGACATCTGAAGCGTTTAAATCTCGTTAGCAAGTGTTCTCGTCACGCGATCGAACGTCACCTGTCCGCGATCTCTCCGATTGTCGCGCGCAATTTGGGAGCAGACTTCATGAGGTTCACATATTGGCGGTTCGCCAATAATTCGCAAACGGCCAGGCTGTTGTCTAACGAGATTTAACTGCAATTGCTGTGAAATCATGCTTCAACGGTATAAAAAACTTTAGGCCTTCGAGATAAAGAAGCGTAGGCGGTGTCCTTCGTGACTTGCGACTTCCAGGGACGAAGCGGGACACCTTTGCCTATCGGAACGTTCCCGGTAAAAATGGAGACGTTCCCTCTGCCCGATCTCGGGCCCGCGCGAACAGATTTCCAATCCTCGTGGTCCGCCGAAACGCGATATACCCAGCTCTCGTCGTTTTCGGGTGAAATATCAAAAGATCGAAAAATATTTGGTCCGTGTCGCGTGATCGGTTCGCGCGACGTTCGCGTCGAATACCGGAGATAATATTGAACCACGGGTGTTCGAGGGAACGCGGTGTAGAGTTCAAAGTTCCTTAAAAATCCGATAAAATTACAAATAGTCGTATAATAAGTCTCGATGATCGGCAATGTCTGGCATCTGTGCGATAGAATTCTAGAGATAAATGAAAAACGTCGTTGTGAACGAGATCGGGGCGCGACGCTCGACGCTCGTAGGCCAGCTTTTCCATCCCATCTACGAATAACGGCAACTACCTACACACATTTAGTTTTACGATCTTTTCTACGCGCACGCCCGCGCGTCACGCGAATTAGTATTATACGCACATTCAACATTTAGGTATACGTTTAGACACCGAATTACATTGACACGGATTAGGCGACGTGTCGAGCCAACTATAAACTTGGAAACGATTCTGCCTCCAACGTATTCTGCAAGTTTGATTTGAAAAGTGCGACAAGCGTCGTACAGGGCTCGTTTCATTCATCGTTTCACGATCGATGGACAATAAAAGGACGAATCTCGATGTACCGGGAGTGGAAGCTTTTGCAGGAGAAAGCACGACGACGCGTGACCGTAAGAGAGAAGAGCGGGTATACTTTATCCTTTTAGCTGCCGGGTTACTCTAAATTCGTAAAGGTTCCCGTTCTGGGCGGAAGCTAGGTCGCGGCGAGCCTACAGGTACGACTCGGAGAACTCAAAGTCAGAGGCAGAAGCTCGGGATGATCGTGTATAAACAGAAATGCCCCCACCGATTGCACTGTCCGAGGTCCCCTCGCCGGTCACGAAATCGGCGACGATCAGCGAGTCCTTCGGAACGTTCCCGCTGCCACCTCTCGACGTGTCTCGCTCGGCCAGCATCTGTTTCAGCACCTTGATCTTCTCTTCTTTCTGCAAAAGGACAGTTGCCTCGATAGAACGCGGCACCTCTCAGATAGGTACCTAAGTAGTTCATGTTCATCTAGCTGGGACGGATTTGCGTGTAGGCTAAGTAGGCTAAGTAGCGTAGGGCGGCCAATTGGGAAATGTTTAAACACGGGGGCACTTTTTTGCCTCGACTCTTTTGAATTAAAATATTTCGGGTGGCCGCTTCGGCTGCAAATCCCGAAGAGCGCGACGGAGTGTCCTTACCGCGGCGATGAGCTTCTGAAGTTCGTCGTTCTCGCTGAGAAGCTTCTGATACCTCTCCTCGTCCTCCTTCGACATGCCCACGTCGGGATTGTACTTGGACTCCGCCTTATCTTTCGGATGCCTGATGACTTCGATCACCTTGGGCACGAATATCAGCGCCATGCTGAGGAAGCAACAGAAGATGATAGCGAGAGCGACGAAAGCGAAGCTGGCGTCCTGCTGGCTGGCGATCACCATCGTGACCGGCGCCGTTATCAGGCAGAGCACCACCACGTTGTATATAGACATCCCGACGTATCTGGAATCGTTGATCTGCTTAACTTTGATGCTCCTCGTCTCGTACGCCAAGAAAAGCCCGAACACTAGGATGATGCCTTTGTAGCTGTAAATCAGACCTGGAGCAAGGGTATCGCTCGCGTTACTCCCTAACGGCAATGACACGCGGCGATGATCGCGCGTTAGCAAACTCACTCAGCCAAATGCTGTTGTGCACGCTCTCGCAGTGCTCCAATTCGGGCCTGATTCTCGCGTCGTCGTCGCCAAACGGCGGCGCCTCCAGCGGGAACGACTCGACTTTTCTTTGCAGAGGATCGAGCACCTGCCAGGAGATTAGGAGCACAATGTCTACCGCCAACAGCCCACTTACCATCGTGTACAACTTCCACGGCTGAACCTTCTTCTGTATGGACGAAACTTTTTGTTTAGCCATGAACAACTAAAAAGAATCGAGAATACGTTAAAGATGAGGGTCGTACGAGCAGGATCTGCAAACCATGCAGGGACGGTACGACTTCGTAACGGACTAGAAACATTAGCCACAGAATCGGTTAATCGGTTTTACTTTAAACTTTAAACGAACACGCTGGGTCGCGTGTCCCGGCGTTTACCTTCGCCTGATCGGCTTTCGTCTTCGTCGTCAGCCTGTGGACCCGCCACACTTTGCTAAACATCGCGCCGAATGCCAGGGTGAAACCCGTGGATAGCATCCAAGCTCTCGCTTGGCAGACCGCTGGGTACTCCCACGGAGCCGCGAATCTGCCGTCGATTCCTAATAAAAATACCGATACGAAGCACGCTATCACTCCCACCAACATTATCGTGTTGCACACAGGATGGGACGACATTATCACCCTAAAACCGAATTCATTAGCGTGAAGAGATGCTCGAGCCGGAGAGAAGGAGCGCGAAAGAAGGATTATTGATATTATTACCTTCTATGCCTGTGCCAAATGTTGAAAATAATTAGCGCAACGGCTATCAGTATCCCGACAGACGATATAGTCCCCATGCATATGAACAAAGGCAACGAGACCGTCCTCAAGACGATCCGTACGATGGTCCTGTCCTGCGGCACCTTGCCGCCGATCCATCGCTCCATATTCCTCCAAGTGAGATTATCGCTTTGCGTGTCGTAATATCCTAGCTTCACGTACTTCGAATCGACCACCTGCTCGATTTGGGTCAACGCGATTCTGTCACCTTGCGAGCTGAACGCAACGTACCCCTACGGCACGGAGAATCGATTAAAGATCGGCCACTCGAGATAAACCGTTCTTTCTATTTCTGCGCAATACAATTCACGTACAGACACTCCCAGGAACTGGGTGGAATTGATCGCGGAGTATATTTCGTCGGCGATTTCCTTGTCGGTGTAGGTGAAGTTCTTCAGGCTCTTCCCTTGCTTGCTCAACTTCTCCATCGTCTTATTAAAAGCTGCGTGCGAAGAAACGATTAACCGATTAACCGATTAAGCGATTAAGCGATTAAGCGATTAAGCGATTAAGCGGTCGGAAGGTCCCGCGACTCGTTAGCAACAGGCGATTGGATTTCGTTCAGTAAGAAAGGAAAAATCTGTCAGCAAATTGCGGTACAAAATGAGAAACAGACACGCTTCTTAATATACCGCGGTCTTGTATTTGCCACCCGTATAGACCGAGAGCCAGTGAACATTTTACCTACGTCATTTTTAAATGGAAATAATTCTTATTTTATGAAATCATATATACAGACGATAACGGAAACCATCGTCTGGCGGCCGGGCGTTAGAACAACGACGCGTGGGCGGACGTTGAAAGTGCAAAAAAACAGTAAAATTACGTCATTTTTTAATGGCTGATTTTTTGTGTGGTAATTAATAACATAATGGTAAGTTATAAAAAAATGTTGCCAGACGTTTTTATTAGAACTTAAGGGGCGCCAGACGGTCATAAAGTTGCATTTTTATAATGATCATTTACGTCATAGATAAATGGCTGTTTCTTTTTTTAAACTTTAATTTAGAACCCCTTTAACACTAATATACAATTGCCAGACGAAAATCGCGGAACTAACACCTTGCCAGACGTGAGCAAAGTCTCGGCCGGCGCGCACATCGACACCTCGACGCTACGCTTAATCCATTACTGTAATACTTCCTCAACAATTATATACGTTTTCCAGACGTATATATCGAAACTAACATTTTATCACACAGCTGCAATGTTAAATGTACATACCTTTTCGCTGTTGGCGTGGGGGAGCTATTCCACGTCAAAACGGATAGGTGAAATTTTAGTTTCACCGATTCTCTTCAAAATTACAGCATTTGACGATAACCTTGCAAAAACAAAGCATACTGAATTTTAAAGGCCGAAATATTTAACGTTAAAGTTTTAAAAATTGAAACATAATCGGTTGACGCGTCATCAGTTGGGCTCATTTTAAAGCTGAAGGAATGCTGAGAATATCTGCTCACCATATAAAAGATTAGCAATAGTGAGCAGATATTCCTATTATTTTTCTCGAGAATACTGAAAACACTGAACGAAAAGTTTGTTTTATTGCATCGTATATAAATACTTTCCTACGCTAGGCGATTGTTTTGAAAACGCGTGCGTGCGGACTAGGGTTTGTCGGTTTTATTTATAAATTTCTAAAATTCGAAAACCGGTTTTATATAAATACTAGAATTAATATGCAGAAATGAATTAATTATTTAATTGAAAAGTATGTAGTAGGTAACAGTTTACTGTAAAACTAATCATATTCTCAAAAAAAAAAATACTAAAGGAATAAAGATATATAATTTGGTAACACCTTTTAAAATATTTATATTTTGTACGGGCTTTAATTATTATATTTTTTTTTATTTGGTTTTTATAGATAGAGTATATTTTATTTTGTTATATTAAGAAAACTGAGATTTTTTAAAATAAGTACAAATATTTACTTACTATTTTAACTATATTTTTTGTAAAAATTCGAAAACGGTTTAACCGGTTTTTTGGAAATAGTGGAATTCGAAAACCGGTTTTTTCAAAAGTCGGTTTTTGTATAAACCCTAGTGCGGACTGACCATGGGATCCGTGCAGATCCAAGTGGTGTGCACTGTCGTAAGTTTTATTTTTTTGTTGACTGTTCCCAAAATCTCTCCACTTTTTTGAAAAACGCATTTATTAGCTGATGGCTCAACGAATCGAATGGTATTTTTTCAAGCCGGATCGTGGGTGGGAACGACGTCAAATCGCGATTTGAAACTTTGACATCGATTACTGTTAAGTTTGTTAACAATAAACAAAATATTCTATATACCGGTTGAGAAAGCATTCCTTCAGCTTTAAAATGAGCCCAAGACGGAGGCATTATCTTTAAAAATGACCGAGATATTACAGTTTAACTGATGACGCGTCAGCCGATTATGTTTCAATTTTTAAAACTTTCACGTTAAATATTTCGGCCTTTAAAATTCAGTATGCTTTGTTTTTGCAAGGTTATCGTCAAATGCTGTAATTTTGAAGAGAATCGGTGAAACTAAAATTTCACCTATCCGTTTTGACGTGGAATAGCTCCCCACGCCAACAGCGAAAAGGTATGTACATTTAACATTGCAGCTGTTTGATAAAATGTTAGTTTCGATATATACGTCTGGAAAACGTATATAATTGTTGAGGAAATATTACAGTAATGGATTAAGCGTAGCGTCGAGGTGTCGATGTGCGCGCCGGCCGAGACTTTGCTCACGTCTGGCAAGGTGTTAGTTCCGCGATTTTCGTCTGGCAATTGTATATTAGTGTTAAAGGGGTTCTAAATTAAAGTTTAAAAAAAGAAACAGCCATTTATCTATGACGTAAATGATCATTGTAAAAATGCAACTTTATGACCGTCTGGCAACATTTTTTTATAACTTACCATTATGTTATTAATTACCACACAAAAAATCAGCCATTAAAAAATGACGTAATTTTACTGTTTTTTTGCACTTTCAACGTCCGCCCACGCGTCGTTGTTCTAACGCCCGGCCGCCGGACAATGGTTTCCGTTATCGTCTTAATTCTTATTTTATGAAATCGTCTATATATATGATTTCATAAAATAAGAATTATTTCCATTTAAAAATGACGTAGGTAAAATGTTCCCTGGCTCTCGGTCTAGTACACTTTTGGGTTTAACACCACGGTCACGTTAAAGTTAAGCAGCGTTTACGGTGTTTTGATATTAGACACGGAACTATCTATCCCTTTACCCACGGGTGAACAATTGAGTTTGCAGCGTTGCTGTCGAAGCGAGAACTACAAGTGTTGTTCTACCTATTATTTTGTTATATTAAGCAACTTTCCGACAGATTCCGACGTTTCTTATTAAACAGATTTGGTACCTAACGCGACGGACCAGACCGCGTCGTAAGCAAGAGGCGCCTCCTGGTATCCCTCGGGATACCGATTATTATCGATATCGTAGCCGTCTTCCTTCAGCATCTTGTTCAGCCTCAGCCTGAAGTCCTCGGACGTCATCCCGCTGATTGTGGTGTCGTTATTCTGGTTCCACATCAGGGCCTCCGTCGTCAAATGTCCCTCGGCCGCGAGCCTCATCTCCTCCCTGGTGCAGGTGATCCCCTCCTTGTCCAAGTTCACCTCGAACCAGTTGTCCTCGTACCATCCGATAAAGAACCACACGTAGCTCTTGCCGTAGAGGCTCTGATGGAACAACTCGCAGAGGACCCTCCTCGCGGCCACCACGTAGAACAGGCCGACGATGATCCTCGCGTCCTGCCGGCGCAGGTTCCTCACCGCGTCCGATGGATCGGAGAGGAAGCTCTGGCGCGTCACTATCTCTATGCCTGCCTCCTTGCAGCGCGCTTCTAAATCTTCTACAGTCTGTCAACAGAGGCGAGGGATCAGTGCCGTTCGTTGCTTTCTGTCAGGTAGGTACGTAAGCCTGGCTTTCAAAGAGCAATCATCTCACAGATATGAACACTTCTTCGGCTTGCTGTAAGATCGCCACTCGGGACCAACCGAACTTCTGCAGCAGTTTGATTCTCGTGGGATTGTGCACCGTGGCCGACGGGTGCGTCCTGAACAGGGTCGGGAACCTGTTTCGATCGGACAGCGCGGGCGACGATGCGCCGTAACATAGCTGAAAATAATGCCCACGTTCTTCTCCGTACAGAATCTTGCGGCACTTTCAACCGATACTCACTACTACTAGGTTCCACATTTTCGCCGCCTCGGCGACCGTCGTGCAAACCGTACTGCACCCTGCTAGCAACATTAACTTCTGCGGCTTGTAGTACAGCAAATTGTACATCACCGAGGCGCCGAGTCCTGGCTCGCACTGAAACAACACCGAATTAACAGAATTCTCTGGAAATCTCCCGTATGGTAGAATTCACTGGCGTAGCTACCTCGCTGTCGTTCGAGTGGAGCTTGAGCGTGAAACCGGGTAGCAAATTTTTCTCGCGATTCACATCGTCCAAGGCCAGGTTCACGGCTGGCATGCAAGCCTGTCGAGTAGGAAAGATTGTTACCCCAATCTTCCTGTTGATTCACCTTAACAGACATTCCTCACTCACCTGACCACCCTGCCACCCACCCTCTCCTGCTATCGGGAAAATCCCACCAATGTGCAACACATTGTCCGCCTCGTCGGGTGGCAACGAACCCTCGATCGCCACACTCCACGTTACAATTATTATTAAAAGCCTGAACATCGCGCTGCTCGAGAAACGCTCTCGCGTGCCCACGTAGACTTCTCCGTGCGCCCCTCGCGCCCTACGACACACCCCAACGGCCCCGCGCCGAGGATGCCACTCTCCTTATATCGGTCACAGCCATTGTAGCTAATCGGTGGTCGCTTTTCAAGTGACAATCGCTACTTGGCGCACCGACCACCTCACCGTTCGGGGGTGTTTCCGTGTTTCGCGAGCCGAGCACCGCGCACTCTGGGGGATGGTCTCCTTTCCGAAAACGCGTGGCACGCGACGTTCAGGATCGCGTTTCCGTGCTCTCCATCGTTCGCCGGGGTTTCTACGATCCTCCTCGGGCCCGCGATACCCCGCGAATTTTCCGTTCCAATGGATTTAGCAAACACCGAGCACGTTCGCGCGACCTTCCTATTGATTTCATCCCAGCTACCAAGGATCGTAGTGGGGATGGGGTGCTTCTGTTCCCTAGGTTTCTACTAGAAAATCAATATACAGGGTGTCGCGAATTACGCGTTACAACAGAAGCTGACATTCTCAAAATCGTTGCTACTTTATGGAGACCTTGCTTTTCGAGAACATCGATCTTGGAATTTCAAAGTCTATTTAACTAACTTTTTCCGTTCGGGCAGCCTGCTTAAAGCGCGGCGACCACGCATCGCTCATATGACAGAACAGCAGCGACCACGCATCGCCCATATGACAGAAGTGACAGAACAGCGGCGACGAGCATTTCGCTTTGGTCGCTACGCTTCGCTTCGGCGTAATGGGCGACGACCTGAAGGATTCATTCGCATCGATCGTTTCTCCGCCAAATGATTTTCCGCGATTTTGAATCGAGCCGTGATTGCCGGCATTCTGCTCGGTCGATAAAATCGCATCAGCTGATGGCGTGTTGTGTATTTTCGCGCCGTGAAGGATTACGTGTTTTCATGAGGGAAACGTGCTGATTTTTGTTGAAATAATGGCGGCACAACGAGCACTGCCGCAGAGCAAGGAAGCTCTATTGAAGTCTTACACGACGAGATTAAAGGACGATGTGAAATCCATGTTAGAAAACTTTGAAGGTACGCTTCCTAACCTCACTTTTAACAGTGTACACAGTAACGCAACGAATTCGTATTTTTTTTTTTTTCAAAAAGTAGCAAAACGTTCTCGCGCGGCACAGTTACGCTTTAATAAGAATACTCTGTCATGTTGGTGTTATCGATTCACTGCGCTATTAATCTGTTACAAACAATTTTTCTGCCTTCGCAGAGATCATAAAGTTGGCCAAAGGGGAGAGCGACTCGCAATTATCTCGGATGACACAATGCGAACAAGACACGTACGAGATGCATGTCAGAGCAGCCAATATCGTGCGCGCAGGAGAGTCATTGATGAAGCTCGTCTCTGATATAAAGCAGTACTTGATACTGAACGACTTCCCTTCCGTAAACGAGGCCATAGCGCAGAACAGCAAATTGTTCAGGACGAAGCAAGCGGAGTGCGATCAGAAGTTGGCGTCTCTGCGGGACGACATGGCTGCTGATCTGTACGATTTGGAGGAGGAATACTACACGTCGATATATAAGTAACAAAACTATTTGTCCTGGAGGATACGCGATCGTGTAGGTTTTCGCTCGGACCACGCATACGTCGATTGAAATGTGATTTATTTGTTCTGTAAATTGTATATATTTATTTAAATAAATAAGAATAATTTTGATAGTACATTGCTAAAGTTCTTATACTGGGAGCTTAACGTGATACGCGGGAAGATGGGCTCGAACGATCATTCGGGCGTAATTGTTTCATTTTATTACTTGATATACCTTGTAACACACAGACGATACATCACACGATACTTCTAGCTGGTAAGTATACTCAATAAGGTAATGTGGATTCAAGCTTCAGATGATAATAATAATAATAAGAATAATAATAATAAGAAGAAGAATCATAATAATAAGCTTAGAGCGTAATACTATTTTCTCTTTAATCCTTTACTTGAATGACGATGCCTTTCCATACTGTACAGCGATAATTTACAGAAATAATACGGAGTTCCCTCGACCGGAGCGGCGAGATTACGTTCGAAATCTTGATAGATCGACCGATAAGAATGAAAATAGGTGTATATGTAACGTGACGCTTGACTTTGCAATGTTTCATTCGCGTAATCTCGTTCGCTCCGTTATGTAGTATAGCAGTAGAAATAGAAACTGAGCGGTCGACACACGGTACTGTTACTTAATAGATCGGGAATAGCAATTATATGTATATGTCGATGATACTAGGAAAAATAACAAAAACAAATATCACAGTGTAAAATGCAACGCTGCGACACAGACCCATCAAGCATTGATTGAACGATAACGTGTAATTAAGTGGAAAGCGATATGAATTACGTCGCGGGGTACGCGACTAGCATCTAAACGTAGAGACGGAAATCAGAACACAGTGGCTGGTTCGGTGTGTATAAATGCACCTTGCTGTTAATCATTATCGTCGTCATCGTCGTCATCATTGTATCGCACACTTTACCTTGAATCAGTCCGCGTTCACGCGATTAAATCCCTAATCAAATTAACCATACTGCCGCAATCACACTTTCAAACGCTTAATACGCGACTCGACGCAATATAATTCAGAATTTTTCGACGTGTGTTACTGCCTCTCGAACGCGCACAACACGGACAACGAAGAAGAAACAAAAAGTACACGTAAAATCGGTCTCGAAGCCAATTGAATTTCCCTGCTCCGTTTAGCGCTAGTACGAGCCAACGGCCGAAGAGAGCTTCGAGACCGATAATAATTTAGTATGTACAAAATTTCATTCGCTTAAAATTAAACACTCACCATTAACAAATGAACATTTCTTTCCAAAAAAAAAACCTTCGCATCGAAACAGTTTACGATTATTGGTGTTTTTTTTTTTCTTTTGGTCCTCGTCCAAATAGTAAGAAACAAAAAGCGAAACAAGAACGTAATATAGTATATATCTACACTGGAGTATGAACGAACCTTGAGCATCCGTATGAAATATTAGTATGGTTTAACATACCCTCAGTATAAATAACGAATTTTTGGAATTTACAATTGTTACATGTATCCCTGGACTGAAACTTCCACTTATACGTTACATATACATTAAGTATACTAAGTAGACTTACGTTCTACTTTGGCAAAACCTTTTACAAATCTAAATTCGACTGTTTCCTATTCTTTTTTATTCCCCACTCCCTCCTCGACCGAATTCTCCTCGCATTCAATCGTTTTCTTGGTGTTTTTCGTCTAAAAAATCTCGCACAAAATGCCTGGCCTTCGACTGGCAGCTCGAACGTGTTAACGGCTTAGCATTAAAGTAATCTCAAAAAGGTTACAAAAAACGATCAGTTCCATCGTCGACTTCTCTCCGTTTGTTATAAAATGTGCCAAAAGAGGTGATATGCTTCATTATTATTCTTTTTGTCTCCTTCTCTGTTCTTGCCGGTCCCACGGAGACGTACGGGGATCACCGGGCTCTCCGTGTCAAGTGCTTAATGTTTAAAAGAAAATAGAAGAAAAAGAAAAAGGGAAAGCACTGACGTACCTTGGCAGTTTCAGTTACCTCGATAGTTACGCAATATTTAGGAAAGTCTGTTCACTTCGTTATCGTAGTAATACAAAGTAAATGCATATACTTGGAATGATACTGTTTATCTCTCCCCTTACTACCTTATTTTTCTCGCTTATTTACCTAAGAATAATCTTGCTTCTCGACGCGTTTGCGAATCGAAGACTCGTCGCTTTTGATTCTGCCTCGACGTCGGGAGCGCGTGGTGGGGCGGTTGGCTCTGCTTCGCAGAGTAGCAATTTTTAAGGCGTTCCTTGATCGTAGACGGGTCGCGCGATAATCGCCTTGCCCGATAAAGAAAAGGAAAGGAAAGAAGCGAGAAAGCCTGCTTGCGATGGCTCATAGCGGTGAGCAGGGCGAGTTACATGTTCAGTCGTCCCCTCTGGTGGTCGCTCCTCTTCTTCTCTTTCTCTCGTGCTCGCGAAGAAAGGAAAGGAAAAATACTTTTGTAATTAGTCTTTCGAGTTGTCGGAACTTGGGGTTCCGGGCTCTCCTCAGGGAGGGGCTTTGAGCTTCAGTAGAGAAGATCGCCGGTGGTTTCGGAGCCCCATGCGCCCGCGTCCTGAGCCGGTTTCAGATAATCCACCTCGGCCCCCGTCTCGTTCTCCGGCTGGTCTGGCGTTGTAGCCGAGGTCGAGGTCGGCGTCGCACCCGACGACACGGCCCTGGTCACGCCCAGCTCGAAACCTTCGGACGTCAAATCCACTTTGCTAGGCGTGTAGCTGGCTAGGCCACCACCACCTGCAGGGAACAAGCACTAGCTATCAGCACACTACGGTTTTTCGCTACAGGCCTGGAGCGAACGAAACGGCTTGGAAAGCGAGGACAGAGGATCGGAGGTACAGAAGCATTTATAGGATCCTTAGGGCTAATCTACACTAGAGACTCCTCTACGGGATCGATATTCAAAAGAATTTGCAAATGGTCGTAGCTTTTCACGCGGGACAACATGTGCGGCGTGATCGTTGCCTCTGCAAAAGATCGGAAACAACACGAGAACAGATTTTTTTCAGATAAAGATAGTATACACTGGATAAGGACTGATCAATTAATCTATTGTCCGAGAGACGAATAGAAAAGTGCGCGTTATCGTGGCCGGTATCGTGTAGTAACGATTAAAATTACCGAGCAGGGTTGGCATGGTTGTCGTCGCGTTGGTCGAGGACGTTTTATTGCTGATCAGAGCTGATTGCTCGACGGAACCGGAAGTTTCGCCATCCACGCTGCTCTCGCCCTCGAGCATCGACGCCTCGCTCGGGTATTCGAAGGTGCGGGTGGCCGTATCGTCGAACTGTATCCGATGCTGAAACAAACGCAACGCCATGCTTTTTAATCGCCGTGACCATAAGGAAACTCCGCTAATTCAACCAAACTCATCGTCCAATCACGCAAATGGACACCGTCGGGCAACAACAAGTTCGATCGCGGTTTCGTGCAACGAAAAGCCGTAGACCAAACGCGCTCTTGGCACGCGATCATTGTTCAAGGGACAGTTATATGTACGTATGTATGTACGTATGCCGGCAAGAGGCGCGCGTTTTCCGCGGCGCGGCGCGGCGCGGCGCGGCGCGGCGCGGTGTATCGCGCGATACGCGCACCCAGCCACAAATAAGACACGGGAAGAACAAACAACGGCATGCGGCCGGGAATAACAGTAACCCGTCACACTCGGTGCTTTTTCGACTGCGGCCGAGGACATCGCCTCCTCGTTCTCGCTCCTTCTCCACGTACACCATCAAAAGAGAAAGCAATTCTTTTTCTAGACAGCTGCTACAAGTATTTTCCTGCTCATCCTGCATCTGTTCGCAGCAGGCATCATCGAGGATGTCTCTCATACTCTCAGGCACCAATGATATCTTTCCAGAAACAAGCGTACTGCTTTCTATGTGTACCTCTCTACGTACACTTATAGTTGCTTCACAGCTTCACAGAGTGAGGTAGCGTGTAAACGTACCGAGGCTGGATAAATCCGTAGCCATTGGACTCGCCAAGGTAACAGTACCGACGATTATTTCGACTACACGTGGACGACTGGCCTAAGTTAATTATACGCATTCGTTTTCAAAGTTTCTAGAGCCGAGAAACTGTTTCGCGAGTAGAGGAGAGCACGCTCGATCGAGGATTGATTCGCATGAAAAAATGCTTAGGGTCAATCGTTTAACCGCCGTTACTTTCTAAAGCCCTCGTGCCATAAATCTCAATCAGCATTTTGGCTGGAGAGAACGTGACAATGGCGCGAACGAAGCAATGCTTCTCGCTCGAGGACCCCTAGGCCCTAGATGATGACACGAGTTTGAATGTTCCAGCCCGCGCTCATCGGTACTACATAGCAAGCGAGTGGCTCTGGCCGATGCACGTTCAGCAAACCATTGGTGTGAAATGAAACGGAGTAGAGAATCGCGGTGGAAAGGCTTTCTTCTCTTGGCGAAAAAGCCACTGTCAATAAACGGGACGTGTGGATTGTTGGCCAGAGGCAAATATCAAGATGGAAAGTTGCGGCGTCGTCCTCGGACAGCCGGAGCGCGTGTTTGGCGTGCAGCGAGTGTCAAATCGTTCCCCGAACCGAGATGCATGGAAACCATCGGGGCTTACGCTCATTGGTCGGCGGTATATTGATTTTCACGAAGAAAACGGCAAACCGGAGCTACCCTCAAAAGAGAGCGAAGCTTTTGTGTCGCGCTGGCGCTCGTGCCCGCGCGGGTGCTTTCTCTGCCGTAAAATCAGCTTCGAATGCAAAGCCGGGTTTGCGCGCGCACGCTAATAAACGCGTTTACGAGCAGAAATTCATGGAACAACCGAGGCGTTCCCGAGAGACGTCCGGAAGAGACGCGTACCGTCGCGTACCGTCGCGTACCGTCGCGTACCGTCGCGTACCATTAACGCAATAGCGGCCACGAATTTTCATCTTTCAGCAACGCTTTTACGCGGCCATCAATCTCGATAAGCATCTGAGAATCAATTCGAAGGACTCCGCCAGCGGAGCCACGTTTCTCTCGTCTCGTTAGTGGGAGAGATAAACGGGAATCCCATTATAACGACGTCGTTTCGTTCTGCTTTGCATCTTTACGATCGATAAAAAAAACTCGCGCCTCGGCATCGGAAGCGTGTTCGCGCGCCAGGTCCCGGGGACGTTCCTCCGCGAAACCTATTCGAACGGACCCAGCGTAAGAGGAGCGTCGACGTTGTCGCGGCCCGGCCGGGGCCGTTACTTTCGACTAGATCTCCACGACCAAACAATGGCGCCTCTTATCGTCCGCGAGAAAGGAAACAGTTTATCGCCAGCGGACAATAGAAGGAGGAAGCCACACAGGCTTTTACGCGTTTACGCGCGTTACATTTTGCGACCTACATGCGCTGCCTCGTGACGCGCGTAGAACGCGGTCGCGTCCGTTTCCGTCCGAAATTCCAGCGAGAATCGCGGAACGTCGGCAGAGGACCAAACGGGGGCTCGTAACTGTTCGGACGTTTCTCTCGAAATGCCCGATAATTCTCGACCGCTTAGCGTCGCGTTTAACAGCGCGAGCCCAGACCACGGGGACGCGTGCGGGGCTCGGCTCTTTGAAACGCGAGGGCGGCCAGACTCGCTGTCGAAGAGTCGCTCTGCGCGCTAGCTAACATAAAAGGGTCCAGGAATTTATCGTCGCGACGCCGTTAAATGGACGCACAAAGCTCGCTCCCCGCGGTAAAAACTAGACACCAACGCATCCGTTACGTGCCGTGAGACCCGTAATCTTCCCCTCGCTGACGAGATTAAAGCCCGCGGTGGCTGCGCCGATTTACAGACCTGATTCGATGGGAACTTTCAAATCGGCGGAGCTGGATAATGGATGAAGAAAAGCAGACGCTTGCAGGTTGTTTTGGGATTCCACAGAAATTCTTCTTGGCTAGAGATTCTCCGCGTCACTCGCGAATGATCTAGGGATCGGCGATCGACGGATGTCGGCTCGGAATCTTCAGGGACAAGGAAGCGGCCGGCTGTATCGGGTTGCAGGCATCCGCGCGAGCAATTAAAGAGGATTTTTCTACGATCACATCAGATCCACTTGAATACCGTTAGCCCACCGATACGTTGTTGGAGCAAATTGCCCCGCGCGTCCAGCCGTGTTTACATATTTCTTCATTTGCATACACGCACCGAGCATCGAGATATTCCATGACGATGCACAACAGGTAGGATTCCTCGCACGATGCTGCAGAGCGGCCGTGTATTTACGAGCGCGCGCTTGCAAGATTTATAAGTGCGCGGGCTGTCGAATTCGACTCGACTACGCCAAATACATATTCCCCATTACTTTCCATGTTGCCAGAGTGTAGCCTTGCCATGGGAACTCATTACCTTCTAGAATCATCGAAGCAAAATTGGAAATTCAAATTCGCGTTCTATCGCTCCTTTTGGAGCGGCCACGGCTTTATCCTCCGTGATAAACGCTCTACAAAAGGAGAACACTCGTTGCTACCTCGGTTTAAAGGAGTCGTAATGGACTCCGGCATTTTTCCAGTGCACCGTCGAGACGCTGCAACCGCGTTACAATCAAGAAAGGGAATTACCGAGCGGGCAATTTCCTCGGGAACCGAGCGATTTTGCAATAATTGCGAGAGGTGACGGCACCGGGGATCGGTGGCCACGGTAGTCACGCGACGCAACAAAAACCTGGGGAGAAATTTACGTGAGAACAGCTTCTCAAGTGCAAGGCTATGAAGCAACAGGCCACCGAATGATAATCAAACTCGACCTCTCGAACATCGCGAATACAGGCGCAAATTTTGCAAACGTGCCGCGTAAACAAAAATTTCCGATTGTCGACCTGCTTTCAGTCAAGGACGGAAGATGAGACCGCGGGGATTACAGAATCGCTGACGATTGTCAACAAATCTCGCGGGCAGTCCGCGCAGCGTGTGGACTCCACGCTCGCCAATTCAGCGAATAAAAAGGGGCGCGCGCGACGCGTTATCATTCGGCGCAACGCAGCGATTATTTAGCAGAAAACCACGTGCACGCTTTTGTCCGCTCCGGGCAATTATGCAACCCAGCCACCCATTGTCGTCACGACGCCTCGTTATCGTTCGTTCTGCGAAGTAGACGTAATTATTCGCCGGCTCGACCTTCGTATCTGCGCGCTATAGACAGAGTGTTTGGCAAATGGAATTAGCGCAGCTACGCGGGAGAAAATTTATGATCCCAGTCGACATTCAGAGTCTTCTTCCAAGCTTCTGTAGACACTTGGATAACGCAGGTCTGACGTTCGAACAAGCGAAAATATGTTTGGTGAAAAATAAACACCCGAGAATTCGGGCTCTGGATTTAACGAGATAACAATTTCATTAGCGAGCGCAGTAAAATCCGAAGACCGCATTGTCCGCGCTGTCAGACGTTACGCGTAATCTCTCTGTAATCGCTCATTACCGTTCACCGATCTCTGTCATTAGAGAACGCGGATCCAGAACCCTCGGTACACGTGGAACACTTGCACTCTCACACTCTGGCAATTCCTGCGACTTACTAAGCGATATTAATCAGAATGTTACTGTCAACTGCTAGATCCTATCTCGGGGATCGTGTACGTCGTCCGAGTAAACACGCGTCAAATGGTCCACGAAACGTTAGAAGGTCTCGCTTAATTGGAAGATAAATCTACGAATCAATAGATGAGTTTTTTTTCTTCGCCGTGGCTATTATACGACAGCAAGGATCGCTAACAAGATCATTAAGGAGCGTTAAGGTCCAGCAGAGGGTCCGGATGAAGTGGTCGCGAGCTGCCATCAGGAAATAACTGTACCCGAAGAAGAATCCGTGCGTTCGTCTCGGCTCTGCTTCGCCTACGCCTACGTCGAGCTTTATGGGCTTGATGGTAGGTAGGTACGTATCGCGTGCTCGCCATATTACGCGAACGAGAAAATGCGATTCCCGCGAGGCCCGCGTTGCGTTATTGTTCGCGCGTCTTCGATTTCAGGAGAGAAATCCCGCGGCGCGCTGAAATATTCGACCCGGGAACAGGGTCAGTGAATTTCGCACGGCCGTTTTCTTTGTTCCTGTACGCCGTACGGCGTACGTTTTCCTATCGCTAGCCGGGCTCGAGCACCTGCACTTTATCGTCCTAGGACCTCGCAGGGGACAGGTATCGGCAGTAAAACCGATTGTTTGCGAGGTGAAACCGCGCGACACACGCGTCGAGCAAAGTGGATCGTAAAGAGGGAATTATCCGCAACTCTGTGCCGCAACAACGTGTAACGGTGATTTCGAAACGGGAGGGCAGCCTCGCGATGGAAAGTTGCCTCGCGCGCTCAATTTTCACGGAGCGTTAGGTCGGAAAAACGTGGAGGGCAATTTTCTCGTGAAAATCTCTGTTCCGCGAATCGATTGCGAGTTTTCTGAAACGCGGCGGAGAGGGGTGGAGGAAACGCGTAATAAGTTACCGAGGCGTCGGGCTGCGGAGTCTTTGAAATTTTTCCAACGCGAATGCAAATGGGTCTCGCCAAGCGGCGCGTTTCGCAACCGGGCGATTTTTCACCGTTAGAATTCCATAGGCTTCAATAAAATTAAAATATAGCTTAGAGGCGACCGGGGAGAGGCAGGCTAGCCGTTGCTAGCCGCGGCGCGAACGAATCTAAGCGCACACGCGTACGGCGACTGTACGCGATGCTTACTTTTATGGGCAAGGTACGCGGCTTTGCTTTCGGTCGGCGCCGTTTTAAGGTAGAGGTATTAAAGGCGCGAGCCGACTGCCTCGACCAGCCGTGGAAACGTCCTCTGTCGCGTTCGGTATCGCCTCGAATCGAATCTGCCGCGTACCAACATCGCGTTTACGGTTCAGCAAACTCGATGAGACGTTGAGACGATTAATTTTAGAAGGACGATCGGGCCAGGAATTCTGGAGGCGTTCCTCGTCGCTGATCGGGGGAACAACGGCCGCGTTTTCCAGCGCGGAGAATTATTCGACGATAACTCGAGCCGCTCGCAATCCCGCGCCGTATAAAATGGCCTGTCCGGTGCGGCGTTTCTATCGATCCGATACGGTCGACGTACGCCGGAGCTAAATCCCAAGGAAATACGACGCATCGGCGAACAATCGATTCAGGGGATATCGATTTTCTCGGCGGAGACCGCGTCGCCGCGGCTACGTGGATCGATCGCCGGACAATAACCGTGACACGAACCGTTCCACTACTTTTACGGCGAAATATTCCGCGGCGTTTTCTCTGGGATCGCTCCCGAGAAACTTTCCAATATGCAAATTCCCGCCTTTTACCGGTTTCGATTTTTCATATCGCTCCGTTGCGTAACGTTATTAAAAGGTGAGGGATCGTGGTGCTAATTGGCCGGTGAAATTGAAACAAACAAACGGGCCCGCACCTGATGCCACGCGAAATTCAATTACTCCGTTTTGATCGCCGCGCGCCAGAAGGCTCAGTCGTTCTTGTTCGATAAGCGAGCACGCGACCCGGTGCTGTTGCGCAATCACCGAGTATCCCGCGGAAGTTAACGTCGAGTGTACCTAAGTAGATGTGTAGTGATGATAACTTTTATTTTCGACGGCGCGAAGATCGCGCGAGTAGAACACTGGTCTAGAATAAATTCTAGAATCGATCCGAACCGAACACATTGATATAGGATGTAGACTCGAGGTTGCAGTGAATTGAGGAGCTTGCAGCAAGAGGGGTGCAGCTCCATATTTACCAAGTTCGAGTAAATTAGAAGAAATCGTTTATAAAATTATTGCTTTCACTTAAGGTTAAAAAGAGAACACTAATTGAAAAATATATATTTTCACACAATAAGTAGTAGTTATTGAGGTGATAAGTTTTTAGTTCTATTTTTGGTGAAAAAATATTCTATAATAAAAATATTAATATTTCCATTTTTATTTATTTGTAATAAATATTAGCCCTCGTAACTGAAAAACTGTGAAAACTGGAGCTGCAAGGTCCTGAATTGAATTCTGACTACAAAACGGCGTGGGGTCTACGGTTAATTAAGGGATTTCGTAGCAGCAAAGAAGGGGCTGACAACAGAGGGTGACATTTCGACCATCGTGACTCAGATTCGATGGTGCTTGGATGACGCACAGCCCCCCAGCGACGCCGACGTAGGGAAAGTTTCGAGAGTGATTGGACACGTTTATTTGCAGCTTAAGAAGAATCATTGCATAACACCCGGTTTTCCCGGTATCTCGCCCATTATTCGCCTTGCAATTGGCCCATCGATCTGTCGAAAACCAATGCCGATTCACCCGCGACCTTTCCACGGGAAAATCTCCGTGTTTTTCTTCCGCGAAAGAGATATCGTCTCTCCGTACGCGCGTGGAACGCGAACGGAATCGCCGCTTTTGCCGCGTTCCCATGAACCACGGTAGATTAACTCGTCCGACGAGCCGTTCGCAAATCGGCCATCGGTTCGCGCGTCGGCTACTTTTACTTCGAAAATCGGCATGGGTAATAGGCGAGCCTCGCCGGTCGACCTGTCGCCAATGGGAATCCGCGTAAACTCCACGGACCCGTGAGAAAGTCGCTCGGCCAGACGTTTCGATCTTTCAACGGGGACGATCATCGAGGCTGACGACTAGACACGAGCGTCCTTCGAGGTGGTAGGTATAATATGTACTCTTCGTCAAGAGCCGCGTGGGATCCGTTGGATTTGTAGCAACATCTGTTTTACATTTCTTGGAGAGCCGCTTAGAGTCTCAGCTGCGCGGAAAAGGGACAGAGGGGAAGAGGAGCTCGGGGAAATCGAGCTGGCTCCTGTTTCTCGTGGAAATCAGAATTCCCAGCGATATTTTCAGCCGCCAGCATTCCCTACGGCGCGGCACGCTCAATTAGCCAAGTTGAGGCGAATCGATCTTCGGGCCTGTTCAACAGCTATTTTATCGCTAATAGAGGCTCGAGGGAGAAGTTGGGCCGTGAAAATTAATGACGCGCCAGTACAATTTTATAGCACATTAATTATTTAGAACGTTTATCTATAGTTGGAAAGGAGAGTATCGTTTAGTCGGCTTTCGAGCTGCGCAAAGCGAGCCTCCAGGCACCGGGGATACCTGTTCCACCGAAACTCGTTGATCGCGAGTTTTCGCCAGGACGAGTTCGTTGAACTTCTGCCAGCGTAAAAGGTCGAACTTGAAACCAGCCAACTTTTCAGCAATTCGCCCGATCGATGCCCAGGCCTTGGCGGAGTGACGACGAGAGGACGGAACGTTTATGTGGTTCGCGAGGTCTCGTATCCACAGAGCCGAGGATGACTTCAGCTAATGGCGGCGAATGGATGTACATAGGTGCAAATAGATAAGTTATCGCAGTGACGAGGAGTTACAGCGATCACGTAAGCCGTGTCATTCGTGTACTAAGCTTGTCGCATAAACTGTACAAGCGTTTCCTTCGGCCACCATCAGTTAAAAAGAGGAACAGAACGCGAGAACCGAAGACAAACTCGATGCGAGCTCCCACGTTTTTCAACGTTACTCCGCGTTAAGCGTTAAACGCTAGGGTTAATACCATCTTGGCGCGTTTCTTTTCGTGCGGGGACAAAAAAGTGGACGAAAATTCCGTATCAAGGGACCGGGACCGAGACCGAGCAGCCGAAGGGAGAAAAAGGCTGAAAAGAAGCCGCGCGACCGCCTCGCCCTTGAATATTTTACAATCTCTTTGAACGAGGGAAAGTGCATTCCCACGACGAACGGCGGGCATTGGTTACAGCGTTACGTCGCTTGCTTTTCGACTTAAGCGAGCTCTCCCGCGCGGTCTGATCCTAACGATGGAACTGCAACTGATTAGATTAGATAGCGCTGGCCGTTCCCCACTCCCCAGATGTAAAGCTCCCTCTTATCTTCCCACCGAAAAACAACGTAATGGGACAGTGCCGGTAAATGCGACATCTATTAACGCTAATGACTCGTATCGATAACGCTGTACGAACTTCGTTTGCGTTATCACGGGTTAGATAACGCTCCCTTGTTCCAGAGTGCAGCGTAAACTCGGGGACCCCTTCGACTACCAGGTGTGCCATTACCCATCGCGGCTAATTCGAGAATTTCCGCTTCACTCACCTTGTGATTCCGCGGCGTCCTCGAGAGGTTGCTGCGCCCGTTGATGAGGACGTTGTCGTTGAAGAAGGACACGTCGCAGGGCGAGGGTGGACCGCCGCTGAGCTCCCACTCGGCATCGTCGGTCGTCGACGCGTCCAACGTGGCATCCAGGACTATGATTCCTCCTTCGCCGACCTGCTGACCAGCCACAAAAAAGAGAAGAAAATCAGCCTCCGAAATTGGAACGTTATGCGTGGAATCCGGCGAAGTGACTTTCGAGACTCTTCGACCGAGTTCCAGGGAAACGGGTGATTGCGCGCGAACCAAAAATTGTTGAAAGGCTGGCGTTCGTTGGCGCGAAGCCTCTCGCAACCGCGAGCTCTGAATTCAAAGCAATGAATTCACGTGTCTCGAAAACACTCGTCGTCGAGTGTAGATAGCTTATGTATAGGGTGACTGTACCTAATATCGCCAGTGTTCCTAATATCGCCACTCGCTATATCTCTTAATGTAAGCTCTAAAATTTATCGGTTATGCACTGAATTAGTACCTAAACATATGTAGCAAGACATACTGTAATTGCAGCAGCATGTGATCAACAATTACAGAAAGGGAAGGATTTTAGAGAATCTTAATAGTGTAAAAATTTATTGGACTATCACAATTTTACGTCACATTCAAAGAAGGTAAGTCTAATAAATCTGTGAATGCAAGAATATCTACTAGAAATACCTAATTAATGATGTACTTAAGAAATGAAATCGATTCAAACATTTTTCGTAATGAAAATAGCGTTTTTCTTTTAGCAGTATGCGTGTTCTCAATACCGCCTACCGGAGAACAATGGTTTCGATGTAATGCTTGTTACAGGTGAGGTCACGAAATGTGCGGAGCAACCGCAATAAAATTTATTTGTCCAATATGTACATCGGAACGTAAAAAATAAAATATTTTAAAAATCTATATTTTCAAATTTCTATATTATTCTAATAAAAACGAAATCAAAGATGGATAAAAAGACATTTATAGAGCAAGAAATAATAAAAGCACATGTGAAAATGACTTTAAAAACTCATATATACATGAATTAATCAATATTTCTTGAGTAGGCGATATTAGGTACACTTTTTTAGGACCCGATTTTTGCATGTCTTACGTTTTTTGAGTCCTAATTAACAATTTGTAGGTTTCAACGATTCTAACATATGCTACATGAAAGATGAATAATTTCTCTTTACTTTGAAACGAACTGCATGGAAAAATATCAATTATTATTAAATCGACAGCGATTTAACTTTTGCCTGGCGATATTAGGTACAGTCACCCTATACCGAGAAATCGAGAGTGTTTCGGTACAGATTGAGGAGTATCGCGCGGGCGATACGTTTCCTGCGGACTTTCGATGGGGAATATTGCATGCCTACGACAGTCGTCCTCGAGTACAACCGATCGCGTTCTTCCATCGCATCCGCCG
Organism: Andrena praecox; assembly: GCA_963932275.1. Taxonomy (NCBI): domain Eukaryota; kingdom Metazoa; phylum Arthropoda; class Insecta; order Hymenoptera; family Andrenidae; genus Andrena; species Andrena praecox. Next base: position 735,589 of record OZ010732.1, read on the forward strand.
CCATTCAATTATTTCGTGAATGAACATCCTGTCGATTATGGAAAGCTCGCTGGTCGAAAAGCCGCGCGAACGCGTCTTCGACACGCATGCCTCTGTCCTTCGAGCACGCTGTACGCCAGCGTGAGAAGTGCAAGTATTTCTTCACCAGCGCGCGCCTTTCTTCTCGAATCAATACGGACGGACGGCGCTCGATAATTTCCTAGCAGGATGTAGTTGGAAACAAACGTGGCGCCTCGCCAGAAGCAAGGCCTCTCAATCTCTCAGCAGCCAGCAAAAAGTTAATCGACCGATTCGTTCGGAGAGTCGGAGCCCACAGTTTCCATTCAATCTTTCTCGAATAGTCGACTAATCGGACGTGAAATCGCCGCGGTGGTCGATCCATTTCCGGTCCACTTGTTTCCGGCCTGGCCGTGAGATTTTCGAAAGTGATTCTTATTACGGGCGATAATTTCCTTCCGCCGTCTCTGGGCCTGTCGATGGAGGGAATTCGAGTTGAACGATGGTCTAAGAAAAAATGCGGTCACGGATCATAACGCGAAGCCGCATTACGGACGAGCAGAGATCGGGGCCGCGTAACGCAACGTCTCGATTTGAATGTGACGTGCCTCGGATGCACCGGAACGAGAAGATATCGATCAGGAGCGGCCGTTCGGATTATCGATCAGCGGATCAGAGACAGGCAGATTGCGCTCCGACAAGTGAATCGTCGCGTCGTGTCGGTTCGTTTCGAAAGCAGCCGCTGAAACGCGTGCCCTGGCCGGATCAAAAGCGAGTGGAAAGTATCCGACGATTCGGGGCTCGACGAAACATCACGTATAGGGTAGACCCCCCCAATTACTGACACCTACCCAATTACTGTCACCTTAAGCTATTTTACTGAAAATAACGAATAAATAAACGTTGTAAAGTCATACACAAAAAGAATTATGTAATTCAACCTATAATCTATACGCTAGAAAATGCACCACTTAATATTTATTTTTCATTAATTTCAATAAGACGATACAAAATTTTAATTTGATGACAACAGTGGAAATGGCGACTTCCTTACTAGTGAAAGAGAAAACAGGGCACTAAAGAAATTGCTATAATTACTATATTTAAATTATTTACATAATAAACAATAATTTTTTAGGACAATATAAGTATCATAGAAAGTCACAACGATCATAATATAACGATTAATTAAGCCTTTTTAATTAATATATGGGTGACAGTGATTGGTACAAGCGTTTCAAGCATTTTGGTATTACTGTCATAGCAGTAGTTGCTCATGTACATGAGACGACATAACCGTAAAATGAGTAATAAACAGTATTAGGTTAGCTGGCAGTAATTGGGGTGTCAGTAATTCAGTCACACACGTTTTAGAGGTGTCAGTAATAGATCTCGAAATATGTTTTTTAGATTAATGAATTTATATATAAAAATAGAACTTCTGAGACCCACAAAATGTTTTTCATGAAGTAAACATATTAAACCATAATAAAAAAAATAAAAAACTTATACTTTTAGTCAATAAATACAGATACTATGCAATAATATTAGAGTCAGTCCTTAAGGCAGGATACCACCTTTGACTGCGATTTTGGAGGTGTTTTTCCTGAATTTTTTTTGCATACAAAGAATGCGCAGAAACAAAATCGGTTTCAGTCATTCATTAATGTAACTTTGATCTGTAATTACACATTTTTTGAAACTGAAAAAGTAAAAAATAATCTCTTGTAGGTGGCGCCAAAATACACTCCTTTGGAGGAACATCGTTAGACGGCGTGTCAAATTCCGCTTTGTACGTGGCTCTTAGAAAAAAAACCAAAGAATGTTCCTATTAACAACAATATTTTTCAATGCTGTACGCAGGGATTTTACGAAATTTCGATTTTTAAGAAAATGGCGGCCATTTTAACGAAAAGGTCAATTTTTTTAGGGTAAAAAAGTTTATAAAATTGTGCACCAAAAGAAAAATAACAACGCTACAGCAAAAGTCCTACGTACATCGTTAGATTACACCACGGGGAAGAATTGTACAAAGTTTCAAGTCAATCCGATGAAAATTGTAGGAGTAATCTGATACGCCGATTTGGAAAACATCGTTTCGAGAAAAACGCGTTTAAAGTTTTATATAGATTTATATATCTGCTCCAATCCGGTTTTTACACAAGAAAAAGGTTTCGGCCACCTTTCTAATGAATGAATTTCGATTCTATACACCTGAAAGAGTACTTTGAGAACAAAAAAAAATTTCAATTTTTTTTAAGTGCAAAGGTGGTATCCTGCCTTAATGTGTCAGTAATTGGGGCTTCTACCCTACTGTATAGTATATGTATATACCGTAAACGGGGAAAATTAGCATGTATTAAAGAAAGAAAAGGACAAAAATTCTATGCATTTGCACACTTGTAGTGCAATCACAAACGATGCGATGTTATAATAGGATACCTACAGTAAATGTAAAAATATTACTTTATATATTTTACAACAAAATGTTCCAAAAACATGCCAACGTTCCCCCAGTTTACGGTACATGATTAATTTATCCACGTATCATCGTCTAGCATAGGTAATGAGCATTTACCAATGGCGCCGTGTGAACAAAGTAACTCAATATTTCCGCTCCCCCGATACGGTTACCATCGCTTTGTCATATCGCGCATATTATGCAAGCGATTTCAGGATAAGTCGCCGTGAGAGGAACCGTTCGACCCCCGTTTACCGAGTAATCCCGCGGAACCAGGTACACGGATTACCTTCAACAGCCTGCAGTTAAATACCCCGCCGGTGTCATAAATAAAGCAAACAATTACGGCAACAATGGCTAATCCTTCTAGCCACCACGCTCCCCGTTTATAAGTCAACGGAGCGAGTTACCGACTCCGAATTCCTGTTAATAAATCATTAGGCGCGGGTGTACGTGGCGCAGCTGAAGCATTGGAAAGAGATTAGATAAGATAGTCAGAGTATCTATCGAGAGGAAGAAGGGCTCGCGGCAATGAACCTAAGGACGAGGTCCCTGACTTCATGAGAAGTTCCCAGGACGTTTCTTTCCATTATTCCGAGCGCACCGAGGTATCACTCCTACAGGCCTGGGCCTTGAACCCTCCAAGAGTCCACGACAGTCGCCTAACGATCGCATGCGAATGCACTCTGCGCGGATACACCTGCGCTCTGCAACGCGTGCACGAGTCCAACCCCATCCTTTGCAGGCCCGCATGCGTTCGTCCTCTGCCGTGTACGCGTCAAACGCGCCGAGCCCCGCATACTGGGTGTCCTGAAAATACCGTCGCTACTCGCTACTCGCTACTCGTTACTCGCTACTCGCTACTTGCTACCCGCCACCCGCCACCGGAGCCTAAAGAATCTCGGCGGGAAACGCGTCAAACGCCGAGGATGTAGCGCCATTCTTCCAACCTTGTAATTCCAGTTTCGGTGTATAATAAGAGGCACGTTTAGCGTACTGAGGCGCGATAACATCGTCGAGAAAAAGAGAGCAAGATAGAACAGGATATGAACATTCTGGTGCGTAAGCTTCTTAAAGCCGTCCTTAACGTTCAACGAGCTCGTTTCCTGGCGGGGCCCCCGGCCGTTACACACTCTTCTTCTCTTAATAACAAGTTTAACAATTCGACTATCAACGGCCAGAATTATCATCTTTCACGCAGGGGAGATCGTAAGGGAACGATCGAAGGCCTGATAATTCCAAGTCAATTCACAAACAAGCAACGATTCTCCTCAACCGAGAATCGCTCAGGCTTCCAGCTCGAATCCACAGGAGCCGCGCAGTCGGAGCTCTTATCAAAGGCGCGGCAATATTTCAGGACTGTGAAGTTGGCACCCCCAAGTGCAAATTTTTATAAAATAGAAACTGTCTTCGTTTGTCCAACCTTGAAAAAATGTTCTGACCAAATTAAAAAATTTGTATGAATATTTTTGAAAATTCGATTTTTCTGCGTCTAGATCAAATTTTACATAGTTACTCTCCAGACTTCGGCGGAAAATTAGAGGTGCTCGAGGCAGTCAATGTTTTTTTTTGTGCTTCTTTGTTAATAACTCGATTCTACAAGGTGGACAAACGCGGACAATCATATGCCACTTAAAAATCCATGAAAAATATTCATGGGTGTGCCTAATAACAGATTTTTTAATTTGGTCGCAACTTGTTTTTCAAGAGTGGACAAACGAGAGTTTTGGTTAGACAAACGTGGACAAACAAAGACTGTTTCTATTGTATAAAAATTTGCACTTGCGTTCGTGACCGATGACACGTGCAACAGGATGCACGTTTGGCGTGCTTCGCCCCGTCCGATTTTGCTCGCGGAGATTTAACCGCGTTGATTACCAGCGTGGGCTCGTCCCGATTTCGCGACCGTCACTGGCAAGAGTCATCTTCTTTGACGAAATGTTAGAATCCCCTGCGGTCTCGGCGCAACACAATATCGGGCAGCGGAGAGGCCGATTTTATCACGGCGGTTAATCTCCGCGAGCGCAACTTTCTCCCCTTTGTTCTACCCTGAAAAGAGTTTTTCCTCCCGAGCCATCAATTCGTAGGACCGCGCTCCGTGGGACGGGGACGACGAAAATTGTGCAACACACCACGCCCTCGTCCCGTTCCGTTCCGCGTTTACTCGCCGGCTCTCGACAAATTTATCTGCCAGCCGAGCTTGAGCGTCGTTAACGCGACCACGTTTAGTTGGCGACACCGCGCTAACTCTCATGAATCAGCGGCGGCTAGGCGTTTCGCGAGTCCACGAAAAACCGTGACCACGGCAGCTTTCCGCGAGGGCGAATCGACTCCTCGTCGCCTTTCTAAATTCGATCCTGTCCGGCAGGATCTCCATCGATCTGGCAGCAAAAGTGACGCCAACGATTCGTGCTCGAGTACAAGAACGATCGCCCGCTTCGAGGTAAAAACTGGATCCCTGACACCGCGACAAATGCAAATCGACCTACGATCAGCTGTCCGCGTTGCCAATCAAGTTTCCTCGGCGGGATCGAGCTGGTCAAGGTCAAACGAGGTCACGCGTTCTGAATTTCACCGAAGGAGAAAGAGCAAGGTGGCCGTTTCACGCGTGCTAGCGCGCCTTCTGGCAGAGATTCCGATTCCGCTGCTATGGAGGACGAGCCGAGCGGTCTCGAGACCTTGCCTCTGGCTTTATTTACCGACCAGCCAATTACGAGAGCTCGGAAAAGCTGCGGGGCCAAACGTAGCGGATACAGCTTGATAAATTGATTCCCCCGACTCTCAATACGTCCACCGATAAATTTCTTCGATCGTCCGGGACGCCTGAACTCCTCGAGCGGCGCAGCCATCGCGGTTTACCCGTCGCGACGATAAAAACGTAAACGGTAATGGGGCTAAGGAATGCACAGGAGGACGGGCAAAAGTTCGTTAAACGCTGCCTCGTTAATTCTGCTGCGCGATCGCGTTCACGCCTGGCACTCGCGGCAATTAACTCCGCGAGTGCACTTGCAATAAGTTGCGCGGCGACCGTGCGCACGCGAGCTGGTCCGAAAAATCCCAAATTACGCAGCCATTTAACGGCTCAGTAATCTCAGTAAGCTCCCCGCCGAATAATAATAACGCTCCAGCGGATCGTTACCACCGATCATCAGGATTAACGTAACGATAAGCCGAGAAATCCCTCGACTGGACGTTGGGCCGAACGCTCGATCGCGCCGTGTACCAGCTAATCGGTTCTGCTTGTTTTCAATCTGGTCTGCAGTGTGGAAAACGTTGTCGAGACGAATTCGATGAAGCATTTCGGAATTCGGATCGTAGAGATCCGATTCTATTATCGAGAATAACGAACACAAGGGCGAGGAGGCTGTAGTCGGTGTTGTCACTATTGTCGCGTGGCCTACATACCAAAAATCGTAGCGGTTGATTCAGTTGCGACACGATCGTTAGAGCGCAATGCTCCTTAGAAGGCAGACGCGGACGCGAGGACCTGGAACACGATAACGGGCCACGGCAGCTTCTCTCGACGCCGCGGCCGCGTGGAGTTGTACCGCGCCGCTCTAGGCCGGCCATGTACGCCGGAGTTCCCATAGCATCTTATGGAATGTCACCGAGCACGATACGCGAGTGCCATTTCTTGGCCAGCCGATCGGTTACCCGAGCCACTGCCTGGCAATTTCTCGGAGCAAGGGACTGCTAATTCGATTCGTTGTCTCGTTGCCAGCAAACGACGACTCCATTCAATCCAGATAACTGGTGCCATTGAATTTGGAAGTCGTGGAAAGCTCGCGATAAACTTATCTACCCGAGAGACCATTATCGGCGACCGAGATAAGATTCCCATTTGTTTACAGTCGATACCTCGGCGGAATAAAAAGAAACAAACCAAAGGGTGAACGAATCGATCGGAAATCGATAGTTGAGGAAAGATCGCGAGCTCGGTTGCGCAAATACAAGCAACCGCTGTCCAGGGTATTAGTTATCGAGGCAAAGAAGGTCAAGGATACCCTCTCGACGCGCAAACTCGATTACCGTATTTGTAATACGGTAAAACTGCCAACGAAACAGGCGAACGTTGGTTCTCCAGAGCGATGCACGGACCCGATCGTTTCCTTTCTCTCCCGCCTCTTGCAAAATCGACCAGGCCCTCGGACCGATAGGTATACTCGCTTTGCTCCGTAGCCAGGCCCTTATCGAACGATTCCGAAAAAAAAAAGCGTGTGCGTCGATGGAAAACAGCGTGACGCATCGACTTGATATCCAATATCGGGGCGCTGTCTTGTCTGTTCTTAATTACCAATCGATAACCACGGCTGCCTGACTCATCGCCGTGTACCCTAAACTCGTTGCTGGCTTCCTAGGAACGCGTCTCGCACAATGATATATGTATACCAGAGGCTAGCCGCGTTTGTTTATCTTCCTTCGGCTATTGTTAACGGCGATCAATGTGTTGGAATTCAATGAGACACCGTGCACGTTCCTACTCTCGATATACCATATATCTTTGCCCCGCGTTCCACGCGCAGCGGATACGCAGTTGCACTCTGGATTAGGGTTGTAACGAATATTCGAATAAGTTCGAGTAAAAATACGTTTAGCGTTTGAAAAACAAATAAATGTGAAAAAATATTTCATGTTCAGATTCCTATTCGGTACAAGCCGAAATTCGATCACTCCGCATACTCGGATATAGTATACAGCTCTACTCCGGATGAAGCATTTACAGATGAGCAGAGTGGCTGGATAGGTCGAAGTAATCTAGCAAACGAGGAGTGAAGGAAAGGTGAAGGAAAGGTTCCGGGTGCAAGTTCCGGCCCACTGAACTACCAGGTCCACTTTCTTCCACTCTGCTTCATTACGTTATCGTTTGCACATACCGACACTCGTCGCCTGAGTGCTTGTTAAGAAGATCGCTAAGCACCGCGCTCTCTAACCGGAATGCAAATTACATCCGAGTACCTATCGAGGGGTGGAGGCGAGCCGCGTCGGAGGTGTCACAGGAAAGGCTTTGGCGATTCGCGTTACGATCGCGCTGCGCTTCCTTCCTAGACGTTCCGCGTTACGCGGTTGCGCGGTTACATCAGCGTCTCGAGCGTTTATTGCCGAGCGAATTTCGTGATAACAGTAATAATGCGGAAAGCGAAGAAACGCGTTTAATAGTTACGCAATAGCGTATAACCGCGGGACAGCCTCCCTTCCGGTGTTCGCGTCCTTGTACGGGTGCAACGAATGCTAAGCGCGCGCTCGCCACGACAAAGCGCAGATATCGAGCGACTATTGTAGCGCAACGATAATAAGCGAGGAGGAAACGAGCCTGTCTGGTTCCCCTACGAGCTCGGCTCGCTGGTTAACGTCCACCTTCCTATCCAATTATCGCCCGAACGCAACTTTCGAGGTCCGGCTTACAAAAACACCGGCCAAGAGCCCCCTGGGCGAGTGGATTCTCGATTTTCGTCGCTTCCGCGGCACAATTAAGATGCTACGTAATTTCTGCTTTCACCGAGGATGAACTTTCAAAAGATTGTGAAAGATCCTGTACCGTTACCGTGCCATTAAAATATTCCGCCCATGGAAATGGATATGGACCGGGAGCGTAAAGCGTAGCTTTTCCCATACGCGACTGGACGCAACGTCAAAAACTTCAATGTCAAACAATTTTATTTATTTTTCTCGACTTTTTTACTTGTTATAAGTTGAAAAGAAAGAGCGACGTTTTTTTTATATCGCGCTTCATTTTCGAGAAAATCGACTTTGAATTCGTCGACGCTGCGTCACGGCGCGAATAGGAGAACATAGGGTGACTGCACCTAATATCGCCACTCGCTATATCTCGCAAAGTAAGCTCTAAAATTTAGCGGTTATGCACTGAATTAGTACCTAAACATATGTAGGCAGACATACTGTAATTGCAGCATCATGTGATCAACAATTACAGAAAGGGAAGGATTTTAGAGAATCTTAATAGTGTAAAAATTTATTGGACTATCACAATTTTACATCGCATTCGGAGAATGTAAGTCTAATAATTCTGTGAATGCAAGAATATCTACTAGAAATACCTAATTACTGATGTACTTAAGAAACGAAATCGAGTCAAATATTTTTCGTAATGAAAATAGCGTTTTTCTTTTAGCAGTATGCGTGTTCTCAATACCGCCTACCGGAGAACAATGGTTTCGATATAATGCTTGTTACAGGTGAGGTCTCGAAATGTGCGGAGCAACCGAAATAAACTTTATTTGTCCAATATGTGCATCGGAACGTAAAAAATAAAATATGTTAAAAATCTATATTTTTAAATTTCTATATTATTCTACTAAAAATAAAATCAAAGATGGATAAAAAAAACATTTATACAGCAAGAAATAATAAAAGCACACGTGAAAATGACTTTAAAAACTCATATATACATGAATTAATCAATATTTCTTTAGTAGGCGATATTAGGTACACTTTTTTCAGGACCCGATTTTTGCATGTCTTACGTTTTTTGAGTCCCAATTAAAAATCTGTAGGTTTCAACGATTCTAACTTATGCTACATGAAAGATGAATAATTTCTCTTTACTTTGAAACGAACTGCATGGAAAAATATCAATTATTATTTAATTGACAGCGATTTAACTTTTGCCTGGCGATATTAGGTACAGTCACCCTACCTACCTTAAGCGCGCCTCAGTTCGAGCTTCTAGAATGCTTCCGCCGCAGGAAAGAGGAAAAGCGAGGAAGAAGAAGGAAAGATGAAGGGAAAGGCTTGGGAGGATGCGGAGTTATCGGTGTTATCAGCAGGCTTACAGAAGCAGGACATAGCTGCGGCGTCCCGTGGAAGGATAATCAGCATGACATCCGCGTCATCGTTTCTGTCTCGATTCATTTCGCGACCTAATTACGAACGCGTCGAGACCACGTGCACGTACGAATGCTTTCAATCGACGTAATATCAGGCCGCTAATGCTCCGCTGCTCGATTAATTTCTTTCCGCCTGCATTACGAAACGCGCGCCGTTTCCAGTCGGCTACCTGCAGGAATTCCAGGAGGGAAGCCTCAGGAATTCAACTTAATTCTCTCTTCTTTAATCACCGTCTAGCCTCGGCGTCTGTTTCCGTTGTTTCGGAGGCGCGAGCGTCCATTCGTGCTCGCCGCTCGCGTATTAAAGCACATCGATCAACGAAATGAATATCCCTGGCGATTTCTCTGTTCTTTCGACACCGACCATTGGCAAAGAAGGATAGACGACGATACTCGGAATCGTTCCGCAACCTAATTCCGCGAGAGGATCGGTGAAGGGAGCCATTTGCCTCGTTACACGCCGCGGACGAATATTTTCGTCGATTAATTAGACCAATTATGACGTTGCGACGCGTCGCGGTGCTGGCACGCAGCCCGGGTGCAACGCTCGAGATTGCGTAATTATTACGAGGTCGTCGAAGGTTAATTAACGCGACGGACAGCTTCGCGCGATACCATCGTGTCTCCCTGCTAATCCGCCTGAATCTCCTCCGCCACTGGAGGAGTCTTTTTCCCCCGACAGCATCGATCGCCAAGGACGCGACAGCGAGGCGTCCCTTTAATCGATTATCGCCCTTCCCTACCGTCCATTTAATTTCCTAACCAGATGCGTACCCAGCGAGGGTAGTCAGAAAAGCGCGCGCCTATGCAGCTACGTTATCGCGCGATCTAAAGCCGCTTAATCTCTCTTTAATTACAAGCAAGCTTCAGGATTGCTCTGGCGTGGAACTCGCGCGCGTACTAGCCGGGCTGATGTTGTGGGACGGGTAATCTGATACCCGTGACATGTCATCAATCGAATTACGCGTGCTGCGCGAAATTTTATCTTCACCCGAGGCCGAGGCTGCGCTCCTGCAGGTAAACGTACACGCGTAACCCTACACTCTCCAGCCACGGGATAAATGGCCCCACGCGAGATACAGGGTGCGAAACAAGCGACGGACAAGGAAATTTCGTCGGAATTTTCACACTCGGAGACACATGCTTTCTCTACATTCTTGTACCGTGATCCGTGCATCGATAGTAGAGCGCGCTTATCAGTAAGAAATAAATGTTGATCTGGAGTTTCATCAGTGAAAGTTACGATCGATACTTATTCCACACCGCGTACAGTAGCGAGTCTAGCCGAACGCGGGCTCGCCGCTCGCCGCTCGCGTGGATGTTAAGCCGCTGATTTCATCGGGCGTCTCGACCTTAGATTTAATCCAATTGTTTTCGGAACAAACTGGGGCTTCTTAAACGTAAGCCTGCTGATCCGAAGTGGTCGCAAACTCTATTTAGCAAGTACGCGAAAAACTTGCCGCCAATCCCCGAGAGAGCTGATTAGAGTTCTCCCCAGCTACCGCTCACTAATCTTCACATAATGGACAGACACGGCGAAGCTTCGCCCAAGAAAACGACATTCTAATAGTATGCACAAGAATGCGCCGTCTTCTCGATTCCGGGAGTCGATCCAAGGCCGGGCAATCGAGCGACCGAGCCGATCGAGCGAGCTAGGAAAGTGTGACGCGAGGAATCTCGGATGTTTCGCATGTAAAGGAGAACACCAACGAACAACGCTACCAGGCTACCACTGCTCTTCCTCTATCGTGCTGTTCGGCAAAGGATCGCTCTGTTTCGATGCGCGCTCCAGTTTCCGGTTCGTTAAGCGGTCGTCTTTTATCGAGCCAGCTATTTTTCCTCCTCCACCGTGGAGATTCACGGAAACCCTCATTAGAGCATTACGGCCATTAGATGAAGCAGAGGCGATTTCGAAGATTGTGCAGCGAGACACTCGCGAGGCGGAGGAGAAAGAGAGATGGTCGGCAAATAACGGGGGACCCGCAGAAATTGTGGGGGCAACCCGTAGTCGACCGGAGGATCCAACTTCCGGGTTATCTAATACGAGAAAGTAAGCCTCGACACCGCCAATTTGCCGATCGCGACCCCAATTTTCTGCGTTTTTTCCGCCAAACGTTCGACACGCTCGGTTTCCCTCCGATTCTTCAACTCCGACCTCTGAGGCTTTGATCGTGGGTGTCTGGGGACCGAGTACAAATACGATCACGTATCAGCTGTTCGAGCAGCTTTACGACGCTCCGAACGCGTCGTCCTGCTCGACGATCGAACGAAGAAGAAATAAGTGTCGCGCGGGTCTCCACGTGCCTCGAATGCCCCGGTGTTATTTAAAATTCTGCGTACGCAACGCGCGCGAGCCACGTACAGTTCGACGGACAACAACGCTTTAGTTTTAACGCGCGCTATTAAAGAAAGTGGCTCGGTACCAGGCTCCTATCGAACTTGTTGCATCCAAATCACCGACTGTCTTAACAACTTATTGCCGGTTCTATCGGGGCACAGATCGATCTCTCGGACGGCGCGGGCGGGGAGTCGGCATCTTGCGACGGCAATAATTTCGTTTTCGAATGACACTTCGACGCGGCTTATGCAATCGACGAACTTTCAAGCCACACTTTCGAGGAAGTGTAGGGTAGAACCCCCAATTACTGTCACCTTAAGCTATTTTACTGAAAATAACGAATAAATAAACGTTGTAAAGTCATACACAAAAAGAATTATGTAATTCAACCTATAATCTATACGCTAGAAAATGCCCCACTTAATATTTTTTGTTCATTAATTTCTATAAGACGATACAAAATTTTAATTTGATGACAACAGTGGAAATGGCGACTTCCTTACTAGTGAAAGAGAAAACAGGGCACTAAAGAAAGGGCTATAATTACTATATTTAAATTATTTACATAATAAACAATAATTTTTTAGTACAATATAAGTATCATAGAAAGTCACAACGATCGTAATATAACGATTAATTAAGCCTTTTTAATTAATAAATTGGTGATAGTGATTGGTACAAGCGTTTCAAGCATTTTGGTATTACTGTCATAGCAGTAGTTGCTCATGTACATGAGACGACATAACCGTAAAATGAGTAATAAACAGTATTAGGATAGCTGGCAGTAATTGGGGCGTCAGTAATTCAGTCACACACGTTTTAGAGGTGTCAGATCTCGAAATATGTTTTTTAGATTAATGAATTTATATATAAAAATAGAAATTCTAAGACCCACAAAATGTTTTTCATGAATTAAACATATTAAACCATAATAAAAAGAATAAAAAACTTATACTTTTAGTCAATAAATACAGATACTATGCAATAATATTAGAGTCAGTCCTTAATGTGTCAGTAGTTGGGGCTTCTACCCTACCTGGAACGAAGAAGTGATCCAAAACTAGAATCCCCACTATTGTATAACCAGGTGCCGGTCCACGGACACATTTAATTTGGAATAAGGTTGATCGTTCGCTGGCGATCGGAGTTTCTTGAAAGAAAAGAACGTGGGTGATCGAGGTAGGTATATCGTCGACTCACCTTCGGTTTCTCCCGCTTCCTCTTAATGATGAGTCCGTCGTTTTCAATATAATCGGGCACGTCCTTCCTGTTGCTGAAGTTGAACACCATGGTGTTGTTCTGCTGGTTCCACGGCTTCGTCTCCCATAGTCCACCGCCCCCGGAACCGGACTTCTTCGCGGGCTGTATCTCATCGGCACTCTTCAAGCTGACCACCACCTTGGTCGGCTGTTCTATGCTCTTCACGCGATTGATCAGGTTCTTCTCGAGCTCGCGGTTGCTCAAATTCTGCTGTGGATGCTGCGTTTTCGTAGACACGAGCGGTCTTATGATGCCGATCTGCTTCTGCGGAGGGGACTCGCTGGCCTTCTGGCTTCTTATCGTCTTGGAATCGTTTCCCTGTGGGTAGGAAGTGGTGGTGGCGGATTTGACGAGGCCGAGGCTGCAGATAGCGCCGATCGGCTTGCTATCGGTGTTCCCCTTGGTCTCCGTCGCGTCCTCCTTGCTCTCCTCGATCTTTCTCTCGCACTTTGCCGCTTCGAGCCTCTCCTGCAGCCTAGACACCGCCTCCTGATCCGTTACGGTGTTCACGGAAGCGTTCACGGAAGCGTTCCCGGGCAAAAACGACTTGCCCCTGGATTCCGACGACGGCGACGACGGCGACGACGGCGGCTTGGGCTCGTCCCGAGCCTCCGCCTGTTCGTCCCCCGACTTCTGCCCGTTCTGAGGGCTCAATCCTGGCAGGTAGCTCTTGTCGGAGTTGGACATGTCGTTGAAACTGAACTGCATCGTCACACCGGTCCTCGCGATGTTCTCCAGGGCCGCCTTCGAGATAGTCTTCGGCCCATCGACCACTTCCGCGCTCTCCTCGTCGATCTGCAGCACCTCGTCGACCGGTATTTTCGGCTCGTCCAGCTTCTCTCTGTCCGTGGGACTCTGTATCCTCTCCGGCAGCTGTTGCCTCGGATGCTCGGCGTTGCTGTTCACCAAACTCTCCTCCAGCAGCGGCCGCGGAGGCTTGGCGGCCTCCGGCGCGGACATCTGCCTGAGCAGCTCCCTGCTCGGGCTGAGCGGCGGCTTGTGCACCGGGCTGGAGTTCTGCCTGGGCAGCTCCTTCATCGGGGACGGAGGGCTGTGCAACCTCGGCGAAGCCTGCCTGACCACGTCCTTCAACGGCGACGACGGACTCTGCAGTCTAGGTGAAGAAATCCTGGGAGACAGAACAGGAGTTACGGGTGGAGACTTGACACTGATCTCTAGGGAGGACTTGAATTTGCTGGACTGAGGCTCGGGACTGGGCGCGGGAGAGAATTTCAGTTTGAAGGATGGCTCGGGCGAGGGCGACGGTGAATGCGACTTCTCGATCTGCTGGAACTTGCTGACCACCGAGGACACGGACTGCACGATAGGGTCGGTGATCACGCCGTCCATGTGGTACTCCTCCTGGCCCAGCTGGGTCTGGATCAGCTCGGCGGTCGGCTTCTGCGGCAGCACGATCTTCTTCGGTGAGCCCGGCATCGCCCTGGAATTGCCATTGAGGAAAGGTTTAGGTTGAACAGGTGGTTTCGTCACAACCTTCTTCTGTGCCTGGGCCTTGAAGGTGTCGTTGATGGTCTTGAAGGTGGCCACCTTGGCGGCTACCTCGCCCTTGGGCCTCAGCTTCTTCGCGGAGCCCTCGAAGATCCTCATGGTGGTCTTGACTAGATCCGGTGGCGGTCGTTCCGTCTCCGCCAGCAGCGGCTTGATCCTCTTCGGCTTGTTCACGGCCTTTGGCCTGTCCAGCTCGCCCAGCCGACTCTCGATCTTCACCGAGGTCCGATCTACCAGTATAATATGGTCGTTCACCGACTCCTGCTTCAAGCCGTTCGCCGGCAAGCGGCCCTGGCTCGCCTCCTCGGCGCCATTGTACCTGAGCAACGTCTCCACGCTTCTAGCCCGTTTCATCGACTCGTTGCCACGCGAAGCGTTCCTGTATCTATCGGTCTTCGCGTTGCTACCAGTCGTCGTCCTCTTCGCGTACTTTCTCGCGCTCTTCTCACCGACTTCGTCGTCGCAGTCCAGCAAATCCTCCAAGCTCGCCGCACGCCGAAAACGTTGCACAGTAACGCGACTCTTGTTCATCTCCCTCAAAGTGAGGTTAAGATACTTGCTCTTCAGTTTATTCACGATTCCCGGCCCGTACTGCAGCTCCTCGGAGCTATCGCTCTCCCCGTCGTCGCTGACCGCCCTGTTCCTCGCCATTTCGGCCTTTGTCCTCGACAATTCCGCCAGCACGTCTCTCTCGGCCTTGTTGCTCGCCCTACAGGTGGATCCGTTACGATGCTCCTCACAGCCGGCCGACACCTCCGTTCCTTTAGAATCCTCGTTTTCGGAGCCGTCCCCGTGCTGCGAGCTTCGTTCCGTGTCCAGCGACGATTTGCTCAGCGCGCCGTTCGCGCTGTTCGCGCTGTTCGCGACATCCTCAGAGTCGGAGCAGAGCAACAGATCCGCCTCGAGACGCATGTTGCACGCGACTGTCGGCGGGAGGTTGTTGGCGGCTGGCGTTCCGCCGGCGATCGTAGCGCCGCTCGCCGGCTCTCGAGAGAGAAACGGAGAGGAGGATACAACGACACCGGCTATGGCGCTTCCACCACCACCACCACCACCACCAGCAGCGATGCTGTTAACGTTAGCAGACGGGTGAGACGCGGCGGTATTGCCGATACTATGGACACTATGGTCCTTGTCCTCTTCGCCAGCCGTGGCGCGCGTTCTCGAGGGCGGCGACACACCGCCACACACGGCTACGCACTGTTCCTGGCCGTTGGACGGATCGACGACAGGTTCCGTCGTCGCGGACGACCCGATCACCGCCGAGCATAGCTTCACGCTGGCCCCGTTGCTCGCGAGAACTTTGCTCTGCTGCCTACGCCGCTGAATCAAGTCCCTTTTCCACTGGGGCACGACGTTGTTGCCGCTCGTTTCACCGGCGCTCGTCGTCGCGTTGCTGGCGGTAGCCATGTTGGACGCGCGATGGGCGCGTTCGCAACCGCGCGGCCGATCCTCCGCACCACCACAGCTCCCCTTTCGGTTCCTTCGCCGATCTCCTCGCCACCCAGAACCCCGTCTTCACCCGTCTTTCTCCTTCAGACCCGACGCACGATTCTCATCGCGCGAGCACGCGAAATCTGCCCGTCGCGACAGGCACGGGCAGCTGCCGACTGCGCGCTGAAAAATCGATGCCTACCGCACCACATATGCACGGTCCCTCCGTGGTCGTTGCCGGTAATCCTAACGAACCGCGATAGGACCACGGGTTAGGCCTCTAACAGCCTCTAACGGCCTCTAAGAGTGGATGGAGCAGGGGTTAACGAGCGATCCCCGGAGAGTAGCGAAGCACCTGTTCGCCAGCCGCGGCACACGCACACGCACACCGCGCACAACAGAACTGACAGCACTGAAGACAGCGAACACTGTAGCGGACTGTTTCACTCCACGGTTAACTATCGTGTCCGCTTCCTGGTGCGGCGTCGTGGCCGGCCAAGCAAACGGCTCGCCAATCGCTCTGGAAATCGAAAGTAATACCCCAGCCGTGAGCACGCATTCGCGCACGCACTCACGCACCCACACGAAAACGCCGACGAAAGGCGAGCGCGGCCGTCCTCGCTCCTTCGCTCGCACTCCGCTCCTGCCCCTGCCTGCTCCTCGCTCCCGCAGATATCATCCGCCTCTCTCTCCCGTCTCCGATGCACCAGCCCGACCAGCCCCCTCGCACTCCACGCCGCAACACATCACAGTCCCTCTCTCTCTCCTCTCTCTCTCTCCTCTCTCCTTCAGCCCCCGTTTCCTTTCCGACTCGCTCGCGCCGCCACCCTGACGTCACACTTTCGACCGAGCCGCTCCTATCGAATGCCGCGCAACTGCTATCGAAATCGCTCGCGCCTGGGCTACGAGGGTATATCGCGATTCCAGCCTCGATTCACGCGGGGCGGCAAGTATGAAACGCCAAGGGATGGTAGACGTGGCTCAGGGGTTGTTTACGATTTCTGTTTATACACTTCGCTTTGGCTTTTCTAGGCAAGTGGTTTGTAAATGGGAATAAATTTGTACCGTGGTATACAGGGCGTTACTCTACTGATAGTCAATACTCTAGAGGGGGTTGATACAGGCGAAAATCAAGAGTGACGAAACTCCGATAACGCAGTGATTCCCAACCGGGGGTCGCCAAGTGTTTTCTGGAGGGTCATTTTTTTTCTTTAATATTATTAAATTAGAATTATAATCGAAAATATGTATTTTTAATGTGTTTTCCTTACCTTGTTAAATTTAGGTTATTTGAGTATTATAAAAGGGGATCGCGACTGAAAAATGGTTGGGAAACACTGCGGTATCGGCTTCGTTTTCGAGAAAATTCACTTTAAATTTCGAAGCCTTTATCGCAATTTCGTCACACTTAATTTTCGCCTGTATAATCACCCGCTAGAGTATTGACTATCAGTAGAGTAACACCCTGTATAGTTCCACTCAGAGCCTGAGCTGCAATTTGAGTTTCGATCGTAGCGAAGAACCTTGCGTAAACATCGATTCCCGCTGCCTAATTTGAATAGCTTTCTATAAATATTTTCTGATCGCCCGTGTCCAGTCGAGCGCGATTCGCCGCGTCCTTGTACCCTTCATTGCCGGCGTAGGCCCGTTGAAAAAATGCGACACGTGTTGAGCACGTTTACAAGCAAGGGGGAACAGCGCATCCGGTGGACGTATGTATAATAACGTGGCGCGAGAAAAACAGGACGTATCTGAGAATCGTAACGAACGATGACCCAAAACGTGGAATCCCGTGCGCTCCAGCCGTTTCCTCCGTGTTCCGTGACGCGCCCGAGTCCCGCTCGGAATGCTCGCTCATCGCGCGCTTTACGCGGCAAACTCTATTGTGCGTGAGTGTTATTACATCGTTACACTCAGCAGAGTGATGTTTCATACGCCGCTGGATCACATATAACCCCCGGCCGCCTCGCCAAATAATTCGCTTCCGGCGCAACGCTGCTACCACAGCATGCCAATTCCGAGGCGGACCGGAAAAAAACCATCTTCGATCACAGATGGGCAAAATGTTTATAAAAATTTCGAATAGGGAACACAAGTTAAAAACAATAATCGAGCCTCGAATAACGAATAAAGTTAAAGTAACTTTAATTCGATGCGTTACTTAAATAATTGTTACTTACAATTAGTTAATACCCAAACTCTGCCTTCGATCGTTTCTACAAATCTTGTAATTTTCAATTACTCGGAGCGCGTGCTTTTTTTTCTGAAGACGATTATACCTAGCAGCGCGATAAACTACTCGATCGATCGCTGCGGGCGATAAGCGGCGTTACGAAACAATTGATCGATTAAGCTGCAGCCTTAAACGGTGCACCTTTCCACTCTTCTCGAAGGGAAAGTAAAGCATCGAATAGCCTCTGTATCGAGATCAATGCCTTTTCGTGATCGCGTAACTACGTCACCAACGACGTCCGATCCGATATCACAGAACCATCTACGACCGCCGATAATGATCGATGAAAACGGTGAAAGGCCCGCGTCCAGAAAATCATGATTCCTCGTCGGTTCGTTGCCACGCGGTTGTGGCCGTGCCTACAATTTTACAAACATGCATGCACGTACGTATCATACATATGTATGCGCTCTAATTATATGGGAAACGCCAGCTAATTATGAACTATGACGCGAAACGTAGGTATTATTACTATGAAAGTGAAAGAAGCGGCTCGATGCGAGCTAAAACTCTTTAGTAAGGAGAAAAATTCACGGAGCATCGTAAG
Organism: Andrena praecox; assembly: GCA_963932275.1. Classification (NCBI taxonomy): domain Eukaryota; kingdom Metazoa; phylum Arthropoda; class Insecta; order Hymenoptera; family Andrenidae; genus Andrena; species Andrena praecox. The sequence goes on from OZ010732.1 coordinate 754,213, forward strand.
CTACATCGAATGATAGAAATGCCTTCGAGTCGGAAGGCCCATGGATTATGCAACTGTTTACCATGATCCGAGGAGCAATGCAACATATTCGCGGTATCGAGAGATCTGGAATGCCGGTTTAATACTTTTTACCATACGTTTTTCTATTAAGGAGATATATTTCTCAGGTAATTTTTCAGTGAAATATCGACATCTTTTTAGGAGATATTAGGCAATATTTTAACTTTATTTAGATGTATTATTTATTAGTTAATTTATTAGTTATATTGTGTACCGTCATGTCTTGTTAGTGGCCCCCAGCACTACAAGCGATTAGAACATGAAAAGTAAAAAAAAATTAAAGAGAATTTTCTTTTTTCACTGAAAAAGAACAACTTCGGGGACTTATAAAACTTCAAAAAATTACAGTATGATAAAAATCATAGGTTATTAAGTAATAAATAACCTATGAAAATAAAGTTAAAATATTGTCTCCTAAAAAGATTACAATATGTCACTGAAAAATGACCAGAGAAATTTTTTTTAAATTTACCCATTCTTTTAGGCCTACAAGGTGGTTTATCCGTTTGTTTGTTTTTTAGTTAAAAATGGCTCGTCGGTTACGCAACGGTCCTTTATTCCCGATATTCGCATGAACCACGGATCGCTATGTAGACAGTAGTGTGAATTAATTAAGTAACATACTTCGTATCTGAAATCATGCTACCTACGAAAAAATCAATCACTTTTGTCCCCGCATCTCCGTTCTATCGTCGAATATGTTCGAAACTCGTTACGATATCGTCGGCGCAGTACGGTGGACGATCTAAAGTACATTGGGCGTTCGCAAGGGGCACGAGGTAGCATGGCCGTCTGTTCTTGACGCGTACGGAACCAGTTCCAGGATGAAACCGGTTTGGAACTAGTTTCCATTGGTTTTTCGGCCCCCTGCGAGACCGTGCCACGACCGAGATTGGCACTCGTGCCGGACATCTCTCGGAGATTGGAACGGAGGTTACGTTACGAGGGCGCGCTACTATGGCCGACATTACTGAACAGAAAGGTAAGAAAAACTGTATTAAGACATGGCAGCATCGTACTATTAAGTTACATACATTATAAACAGTCTACTGCTTCCAATGTCTGGTACTCGCATCAGTCGCATCGCCATAGGTTTGGAAAGTAGCAAGGGCGTAGGCGAGCTCTAATTTTGTAAGTCTCTGGTCGTACCATAAGCTTCTAACCGCGGGAAAGTCGAACACGGTTTATCATTTTTCCAACACATTCCCCCGATCGAATTAAATTTGTAGAAATCATTTTGTTGTTTAACGTGTACGAATTCGTTTGACGTGTGACTGTATTGTTGAAAGGGGATAAGGTCGACGCACAGATGGAGATCAAGGTGGAACCTACGCTGCAGTGTTACATCGAAGAGGAGCACGAAAACGGTTTCCCCGGTTTCGAGAGTAACGGCGCAATACCCTCGAGTGCCGACGTCGGCGCTTTGAACTTATGGACCAGCAAGGCCACCACGTGCCTCATCAGCCAGTACAAGAAGTATCGGTCGATGGTAGGGCAATCGACGCAGATCAGAAGCTTGCGTGAGATGTTCGAAATGATCTCCGTCGAGATGCAGAACTACGGATTCTACTTCAGTCCCCAGAAGTGCGAGAACAAGTGGCGCGTTCTCGAACGTAAGTACAAGAATCTGGTGTTCCGCGAACGATTGAAGAAGCCCGGTAGAATGAGGCATTACGGCCACTGGGAGCACAAGCGAGCGTTGGACGAAATTTTCAACGAGAAAAGGAGGCACATGTATTTGGAGGAGAATGATTTTCCACCGCCAGCTGGCTCGGCAAAGTACACGTACATATTGCCGAAGCCAGCCAACGAGGAACAGAGCGAGGCGATCGAGCATCAGCGGCACGAGGACCCACTCGGTCCATCTAATTCCATCGCTTCAACAAATAATAAGGACGAGGGGTTGGATCAGAAGGGAGCCTTCGGCCTGCTCGTTGACAAGTTTTTCGAAGAGATGACGAAGAACTTTGCGGTCGCGGAGAAGAACAGGGAGAAAAGACACAAGGAGGAAATGGCGATGCGACAGAATGAGTTGGAGATTCAGAAGAGGCTTCTCAAGCTGAAGGAACAGAAGCTAGAGTTACAGAAGTGTCAAATTATCGCGGCTGCTCAACATCTGCATTTGAACATGTAACGAAGAAATTTCAAGCACGTTTCTCGGAGAATGTAGACTTGAGCCGATAATGCCCAAACTTTATGTAAATATAAAGAGAATTATAATTAGAACTTTAGAAGCCAAGAAATACTTCGTACGGTGGGACTGTAATATAATAATAGAAATATTTATATGAAATATGTTATTTGTAAAAAAAAGTGTTCAAATATAATTCGTTGTAAACTTATCATTGGTTATATTTTTTACATTACCCTCGACCAGAATAGAGTAGAAACACAGACGAGGTATAGAATAGACCAGAGACCTATATCACCTTACGGATGTTCGTGTCGCCACAGACCAGGTATAGGATAGACTTATCATCCAATGAAATTTTGTGTCACACGCTCGGGGGGCTCGCGAGCCCCCTTACCATTTTCGGGTCACACCCAACGTTATCGACTCAGTCTCAAATAAGATTACAATCACAGACGAAGTATAGGATAGACCTATCACCTTATGGGACTTCGTGTCACCGCCCAAACTGTATTACCGACCCATAATTTCAGGACTGAATTCAGCGGCCTCTGTTCATGAACTATACGTGTGACTTGTTTAGAGTGATATTCGATTCGTGAAATGAGATATTCGACTCGCGAAAAGAGATATTCGACTCGTGAAATCAGATATTCGACTCGTATAGTGTTAATAGAGAAGGATAAGTGCATGTTGGAATATTTCAGCAAGATACTGGAACTGATGGGTTTTTCACAATTTTTAAAGTACTCTCTGCTTCAGCACCTTATTGAGATATACCAAGTTACAATTCCTTGCTGAGGTATTCCTACTTAGTTATAACGTACTGTATTTTTTAAACAAATTAAGTAAACATACTAAAACATACTAAGTTCGGACGTTTGCATTTTTCGTAGCAGTTTTCGTCATATTTAGTTTCAATTCTAACCGCTTGTAGCATTGCGTTCGAATTCCACTCTGAATCGATAATGTTGGGTGTGACACGAAAATGGTAAGGGGGCTCGCGAGCCCCCCGAGCGTGTGACACAAAATTACATTTCGTGATAGGTCTATCCTATACCTGGTCTGTGCTATCACCTTATGGATTCAAGACTGAATGTAGTGGCATCTGCTCATGAACAGCGTCCAATTCAGGAACGATTCTGAAATGTGTTGAAATGCTGAAAGGTGTGTGCGTGCTTGTATACGCGTGACTTGTTTAGAGTGAGAGTTTGACATAGAGTTGATAGAGTCCGGGCTTTCGCTACGCTACGCTTTCACTCGGTTTGTCAACGACTCATGCGGATTTTTCTCCGAAAATCCATTTTGGGGATCAAGACACTATGGCACTCAAAAATGCTATTTCTTCAAAGCTCGTGCAAGCAATAAATTGCAAGATGACATTGTTTATTAGTACTTTGCGTGTAGTAGAACCCTTACACGTATCGTACGCAGAAAAAGTATTAATAATTCACGCTGTTACTGACATTCCCGCAACTTTCTAATGCACTCACTCTAGTTCAATCATTCTAGTGAAGTAATAATAATTGGATCCTATTTGCCCCGAGTATTAGTTTACCGCCAACACTGAATTCAGTGTTGCATGATGCATGAGCTGCGTACCGCGTGGGGTGCATGGATGCAACTGCAAATCGAGTTACTTTTCAAACCCGCATTTCGAAATAAAATTTTGCCTAGCCCTGAGAAATTCACCAGTTCAGTGAAGTGTGTGCATGCCGTACTGCATATTATTTCGTGATTTCTCAATTCGCCCATCAATTTCATCGATTACTAGACCATGTGGGAGGTCTTTTAACAGGATTCCACTGAGATATGCCCGTTATCTAGAACACTTTTGCAGAAACTGAAGAACGTTTAAAAACAAAATGTGCTTTTGTAATCGTGTGCAATGCGATTGTAGAGTCAGTGCCTGTTCCTGCTAAAAAGTGTTTCATAGAGTACCGTGGCTCTGCGTGCGAGTGATGTGAACGCCAACTCCCATAAGGTGATAGGTCTATCGCTCTATTCTATACTTCGTCGATGTTCGTAAGTAAGGGGGAGAAACAAGTACCTATGCACTCATATTTCTCCAAATATTCCTGCAACTATTCATTTACACCAACTTCAACTAAATTATATTTATACGTTATAAATAATACTATGAGATATATGCATTAACATTCATTTCTTGAACGATTAAACATTGAAAATAAAAGAGAATTCATTCGGAGTAGAAAATCATTTGCAAATCCAAGGCCAAATGTTACTAATTCCTTGATATCTCGAGTTCTATCGATCATAGTTAATAATAATTTATACTGGATGGTTAGTGTAAACATTATTTGTCATAGCAATAGCCACTGCAATGGATATTTTACCGGAAAATCCATTTTTGCCGAAGAATTCGTTGGATTTCGCAATTGTAATTAACCGCCGACCTTGTTTTGATCGGGGGACATGGTTTCCCTAAGTCTAGGTGGGGAACTAACGGAGCTCCATGTACTTAGTCGTCGTCGGTCTTCCGGGCCTGGAGGCTGGAGGACCTCCGGGGACCATGAAGCTCCCGAGCCACCTGGACCTACTGGACTTCCTGGACTTCCTGGACTTCCTGGACTTACTGGGGACCTGGTCAGGGTTTCAACCCTGGTCCTTCCTCCACTCCCGGAGCTCCCGAGCCACCTGGACCATTCGGACCTACTGGATTTGCTGGACTTGCTGGACTTGCTGTGGACCTGTTCAGAGTTTCCGTAGAGTCCAATCGTACGCCAGGCATCTTGACAAATGCAGATCAATGATCGACAGATGCGTCCTACGATTGGTCTCTACGCGTACGCGTCTATGACGCGACGCTCCGTGGACAGACGGCCTTACTCTTACAGAATCATTTGTAAATCGCGTGTTTCGAATCACCTAGTTTTACACGCGTTGAATTCTAATTCCTACTACGCGTAACGTTACAATTTGTTTCGAGACTTCACCGGTAACGTTGCATGTGACGCTAAAATGGTAATGGGGTCCAGGGACCCCACAAAACGATGACAAATAAATGCATTGGGTGATAAGTCTATCCTATATCTCGTCTGTGGTAGAAACATAATGTAGATTTTACAAGACCCCTTTCGAAGTTACTAATTCAGAATGAAACAAGACGATAGCGCCATTAGTGGTCAGAGTTGGCACTAAATGCTAAGTTCGATAATGAAGGAAACTATATGATGATATGTTTGTTGACCGACAGATGTTTCCATAAAATGTTGTCTCTACTATTCTACTACTATTCTACAAAGCCTACACTAGAGAGAACGCCCCGGAACGTATACAACCAGTCACCCGTGTCGCTCCGGACCTTAAGTCTTACGACATGATGAGTGGTGACCGGAGGAATAAAACCGTGTGTGCGTGCAACTCACCGATTGGAGAGTACAAATTGGATAGCTTCGTGATGAAGCAGAAGGCAGACGACATCGCAGGAGTCATCGAGGGTGAACAGCCAGATCCTGTCCTGTAACACCCGAGAAGAATACGTATTGTGATTTATTTGCAAGACTCACAGTAATGTCAATCATAATGAAGCTGCACAGCAACTCGAAATTACAGATATTTTTCAATCATATCGAAACTTTAAGATTGAAATTGGAATATTTTGAATTATAAAGACTATTTTGAGTATAATTGAACGAAATAAGATACTTACATCCTTCCATCATGATTCTGAGCCCGAATCTCTACTTCAGCTGACCCACTGACTCTAATACTGATAGCTAAGTTTATATTTATAAATAAAAAAGGACAAATTGAAGGACTGCCATTCCTGACAAAGGATCCAACAAAAGTGACTCTATCACGACTTAAGTTTTGAAATGCGATAGCAAACACTGACTCTATGCACACGTGTGACTAGAGAAGGAGAATGTGTAAAAAGAGCCATTGTGCTCTGAAAAACAATACTTTTTCATTTTTATGCAACAAGCACTGTCTCTACCGACCGCATTCCGCGCGGTCACCAAATTTCTTAAAAGAAAAGCTGAAAAGAGGGGGTATGGTAGGGTAAATAGACTCGATGAACACAATTCTGTTGGGTTTTTTTTTCTTTTTTCTTCCTCGTAAGCTCCATCCTTTGTTTAAACCGAGCGTTTGTTAAACAAATCTAGGTACATATCGACGATAAATATTCATGAATAATTATTTAAATTATTTATATCTACAGAAATTGTACTTCTGAATAATAAAGTAATGCTCATAAACAATTACTGAAATTAAAAAAAAAAAGACTTTCATCATCAGAATTGTAAGCATGTGCACTGTACATATTTCTGAATTTTATTATAAAATATATGGCGATATTTATAAATTTTCAAGACTGATTGCAAGTATCACAGTTCATTAGTTAACCCATGGCTTACTGGCATACTGAAGCGTGAAGATTTTATTAAATATTAAAACTTGTCTCGAAAACCACATTTAAATACAATTTCGGCGACTTTATAAAAATAATTTCATAAAAATCATGTATCAATATTATAAAACATTAAATCGCGACCGAAATGCAACAATCTATAAATTATTCCAATTTGCAACAAAAATTTAATAATAATCTAACAGAAATTTATTACTTTGAATATTCAAGCAAATTTTAATAAAAAGACTTCGACTTATTTTGCTCATTTAAAGTTAGCGCTGATCGAAAATATAAATTTCGTGTCAGTGGCTGATTTCAAGTCGTTTGGTTTTGTGGTTATGCGTTATATTTATTGATGACAGGCTAATTTTTTCACCCCCTCGGGGTTAATTTTTTTTTTAAAATATTGTATTGTCATCCAACCTACGCACGGCTGCAATGTTTCAAGACAGTTGGATTGGTGAAAGTGGATTGAGTTGCAATATTTGAACCATACAAACAAACAAATAAAAAGGGAAATTTAAAACAATTATATTAAAATAAACACACTCACTTACGCGTAAATGCGATAATTTTCGTTTGTTACAGCTGCAAATGAATAATTCGCGTAAGTATCGGCACGGTATCGTGCGTCTGCACGTCAGACGTTACGAAAAAATTGCCTGTTGGAGGCGCTGTAATTAGCGCCACTCCACCACAGAAGTCGATACATGTGTTAAATAAAAGATAGGTATTCTCATGCTATATTGAATCAAGTACACAGACGAAGTAGGGAATAAATAATTCAGCGTCTCAGGGCTCCTTTGTCATTTTTATGTCGCATATAACGTTATCAATTCATGATTACCTATTAACGGTAAGAATTAAATCTGAATACGGTGAAAGAGAAGGTATTCTCTTTGATACGGTGGGATAGCAGTTTTTTATGTTCGAGAATAAGTCGGTACTTCAGTTCGTGCGACAACTTTCATAAGATGTTCTGTTTTTTCGACCGTTGGAACGAAATGTCTCACATAACCTATGTAATCCATCCAATCAGCTGAATCACTTTAGACTTTCAATTGATTAACCCAGAATCCTCCAATCTTGCGTATAAATTAAATGCTAGAGTGCATAAAATTTCGATGCGTTATCTTCATACTACAGTCTTATATGGAGACTTTAAAGCGTCTATGAATATCCTCACTCGCAAAAAGCAGCTCAACAAAGAAGTATACCGCGTACGTTATACGTGTAATCGTACATCATGTTACAGGGCAGAAAAACACGCTGGATTCTGGTTTTATTGTTAAAAATTGCAGCACGGACGCTGCCGCGCAGCATCGGGGGATTACTTTCGCTATGTATTCTGCCTCGTGCTCTTAATGACTCAATTTATTAAGCGGCGATTCAACAGATCGCCACCCTAGGCTTCGTCGCATTGATATTGCACCTTCGAAGGATCATGCAACGCGTAAGGCACGACAGAGATTTATAGCGCGTAAACGCAATTTCATTATTCTATCTTATCGGATTAACAGAGACCAAGTCCCTTTTCTCTAGTCTCCCATTTTATTTATGAACGCTGCGCCGCAGACGCGATAAAAAATTACTGGGGCTCTCAGCGGGAACATAATCGCAGCATAATCGACACGGAATTGTTTCATAACTCGGCGCGTTGTAGGTACATTTTTTTAATTCAACAAAGAGACACGCTGCTTTTCAACGGCGGGGAAATGATCCCCTCGCGGGATTTTGTCACCTGCGCAACTGATAACTCTGCCCATTAAACCGAAAGCAACAGGCTATCGGTGGGGAAAGTTGGCTGGGAATTCAATCAAGCCAGTGAATCATACAATTGCGTGTAATTAACACACGCGGTGCGGAGCTATTCAATTCGTGGCGTGATTAATGGAATCGCCGTGAGAAAAAATCTCGTGGAAAGTGAAACGGCGGGGCTTCGATGGCTACCGAACAGTTCCCTGCGATGAATCTTCTCAATGGTGTATTCTCCACGCTTTGCTAGAACATAGAATCTCTTTGCCACTAAAGTGGAACGAATTTAATGGGAATTTCCCACTGTGTCGTGGATGCAATAACCATTTGTCCGAAGACTGTAGTTTTCACGGCGCCACCGAACATTAAACGAGGAAGATTCATTGCGAAAAATAGAATTAGCTGCTGAGAAAATTCGATATGACAATGTATCGAAAGCGGGAGACACCGTTCGATTGAGTTTGGTCACGGTGATGTTGGGCTTGCATCTCGATTCCGCACTGGACTACCTTGGTGTCACCTTACGTTATTCAGTGCATGACGAGTGTACGCGTGGAATTTTGAAAAATCCATTCCAGTTAAAGCTCGTGGATGAAAGAACAGGTAGCCACCGTTTTCGCTATGAGTATATACGCATTTCTCCAGAAATATTTCGTCGGAATTAAGAACAGTGCCGTATTTTGCAGCTTTGGTGGCAATCGGTTCATTAAACGATTGCGTTCTCTGGGAAATATTAAAGCATGCTTTCTAGCAGTCTACGCGCATGCCAAGAAACGACAAAGGGCAGACAATTTTACAAAGCGTCGCCGGTGCTTTTCGGGAAAAAATCGGCGAAACCGGTTACACCCGCTCGTTCGAGCATTTGTAGTATTTGTACGCACCGACGACACATATGCGCTGCATATGATACCCACACACCAGCCGCTGTAAGAGTTAACACGCGAGCACGTGCAGGTACGTGGGTATACGGTACAGGATGAAGTGATAGCGTACTCTATTAACTTTGTAATTTACATTCTATCACACGTAAGAATACTGGTAACATCTCTTTGCAGACAAATGTTGCCTACTTTTCTACAATGATATGATCCTCTCAATTCTCTCATATCTTGACATTTTTCTTCATTTTTATATACTGCTCTCGCAAAATCTATCGAAAGTTTTCTATACTATTCGCATTAAGGGTGGAATACTGCCTTGTAATAACCCGCAATATTAATCGTTGTATCGTCTTACTTGGCAATATGTGTATTGTATAGCAAGAGTCATTGTTAAAGATGAAAAAATAACAGGGTACGCTGTCTTTCTGTCCCAGACTCTACAGACTCTACCTACGTGTAGCCTGGCAGGAGGGCGCCGGGACGCTTGATACGGGCGTGATATACGGTAGGTAATAGCGCGGAGGCGGCTAGTCGTTCAGTCGTGCCGCGACCACCGAACGGTGAGCGTGTCTTGCGTGGTTTAATTTCGCCTTTGACGAAACCGAGGGGATTAAAAGACATAGTAATTTGAAAATATTGCCGTGTTCGATATGCAGCTCTGTTCGATCGTGCAGGGGTTCGGTGCAACGGCAGGCTGCGGGAACGTCGACTCATGTTTCTCTGAGATCTCGCGTGCACAGAAGTAAACATCGAGAGGGTGAAGGAGGACGCAATTCGTTGGTGCGTGTCCACGCACGCGTACAGGTCCCTCGCGAATGCATCATACGCAATGTGCATCACCCTAGCGATCGTGCTATCCTGTAACCGTAACCTATGAACGTTCGTTGCTCGTTGAAGCGCGACTTCCCTCGAGTTTCATATTGACAACGGATACACGAACGAACCGCTTACGGTGCATCCTGCCGTTGTCGGATTCACTTTCGACCGGGGCCTCGAGACGAAACCGCAGCTATCAAAACATTAACGACACCGGATCCGCCACTGGGACTCGGCAAACAACCGAGCGTATACGTCACAGCTGTGCATCGAACGCATCCTTGAGCCAGCCCGCTATCCGTCGCTCGAGAAAGAGAAAGATAAGTGCACGCGGGTTTCCAACTGTCGATGCACAGTTCGATGGGGCTACTCGTACGAAAGAGACACCTCGCGAGGAAACGCAGTTACGAGGGCCGTGTTTTTTCGTATTAACCAGCCATAAGCCAGCCTCGGTATTATATGCACCGCGTCCTGGCCTGCATCGGCGTTTTGCAGCACGTTGTGGGCCCCGAAGGCTCTGTCTAAGTAACAGTACTTGCTCGCGCTCGCTGGAATAAGCCTCTCTCCGAAGAACGGGACCCACACTCCACGAGTCCGCTCTCCACGCTCTCCACGCTCTCCACGCGCTCCTCGCGCTCCTCGCCCCTCACCGCCACCCTGCAACCCTCATCTTTCGTCTGAACACTCTCTTTCTGTGCGCGTTTCCCTCTCCTTCTATCGTGTCCGAAGTAGTCTGGCCGGTCGAGCACGGGGAGTCTCGTGAAACCAGTCCTCGTACGGTGGACCTCTCGGTTCGGACCTGGCAAACAGAGGAGGTCGCTCGCTTCTCTCGTATGTGAACCGGCACCTTTTGCACCTGCCGCGCGTCATTCCAAGCTTTTCGGCTCTACAAAACAACATAGTCTACCGCGTACCATAAGGAGCATTTCGAGGAGGATTTCCGTCTTCTTTTACCGCCTCTTCATACACCGTCTCTGCAGTGGATCTCTCGATTCTCTCGCGACCCGCCGCGTGTTTATCGTGTAAACCAGTCCTGCCGGTCGGAAGGACGCATCGGTCATTCGTTAAGTGGCACGCTTCTACGCTTGGACGCGGGCTTTCGGCTCGATTCGAAGACCACGTACGAAGGGGACGTCTCCTGCAACTACAGTCGATGAAAGGAGAAGGATCTCTCGTGGATCGAGGAGACACAGCGAATGAGTCGCGCCGCACTACGTCAACGTGATGCTTGCGTCATTTAATTCCCTTCGATTGAATTTCTGGCGAACACCGAGCAGCGAGATCGAAGGAAACTTCGCGTGTGAGGGCAGCTACGCGAGCCAGTGAGTACTCGAATTAGTGGAGCTGCGAATTTCGCGTCGAGTCATCGCTGAGTTCGAACATGCACGAGGGTGCAAAAGAGTCGATCGCGGACGCCACTGTCGCACGATCATCCGGTTGCTGAAAGAGAGGTTATGTGCCTCTTTCTATCTCTCTCTCTCTCTGAGTACTCCACCTAACCTCCAAGTGTCTCAGTTGCGAGTCCCACTAATCTAATTCGTGCCTCTTACCGCTCTGCGCACTCGATGGAAACGCTGCCTGTGCGCTACGCACCGTTCAACTAGTTTTTACCGCTCGAACCGTCTCGCCATCTACTCGGTTAATTTGCAATCGGGCAAACCGAGACAGTACTACGTCACCGATTCAGTCGAAAATTTTCGCCCGCCATTGTTGCACCGAAAGGGATCGTTCAAATTTCGCGGCATTGTTTGTCGCCTCCATTAGAAACGGATCTCCGTTCACAGTAGCGTTGTCGATCGCGCGGTCACACGCCAGTTCGGCTGGATTCGCCACGAATAATACCAATTAAGTGGATTGATCTGTACGGAGAATAGTAAAGGTCAGAGTTCAGTGTTCTTTTATCGCCGCGTGTGCTTATCTAACTGTGTGCCCTGGTGTTGTATCTCTCTCACTTCGTGGACACGAACGGCCAGACGAATCGATGGATCAAGGCTGACAGGGACAAAGAATAAGACGCTTCGGGGATATTCGTGGATGCAGAGGCAGAAATGAAGACCACACAACGAGCCCTTAGGTGAGTCCGCTATGAAAGTTTCTTTTGCTACGAGCGCGCCATGTGCGGCTGGCTATGCAGCTACGCTTTACGTACCCCTGTACAGTTAACGATAACAGTACGCATCGCGTTTCGCAATAAAAGCTCGTTCGTTTAACGGGGAACCGTAATGAGCCACATTTGTTCGGCCCGATGATGCCGTAAGGCGTAACGCACGCGAATGGGAACGTCCCACTCCCCTCAAACGATCCGTCTTTAATCTCCCATTTGTTTCCCGCGCAAATGTGCACGGTCGCGGCGGACATGTTGACGTCGTGACAGCCGCGAGAAAGATCTCGGCGTGGAATTTCTCAGGAAAAACACGATGCCGCAATGTAGAAGGGGTCCATCTCTTATTGTAATCCTTTTTCCATGGATACATGCATTGTCTTGTGTACACATCGCGAACGAGACACCTCATTTACGAAGAATGTCTGTAGGTGGTGGTAGTCACCGTGTCACCGTTGATATTTGCATCATACAATGGCATCTCGGGATATTATTATGCTTCTGCGACATTATTCGATTGTAATTTTCAAGGGTGTAATTAACGATCCCACTATATTCTCGACAATAACGATAATCTTTTAATCCTAATCATGCGAACCGCGTTTAGTCTCGACTTTTTTTCAAATCGGTCGAACGATACAGGCCAAAGCAATTACGCAGGACATGACGCGTATGAATGTTTCAAGGGCATCTGCACACTTTTCTAGTTCGATAACGAAAAAACGAGATTTCCCGTGCGGCAATCTAATAACACGCTGGTTTATCGGCGTAGAAAGGCAGATAAGATAGAGGATAGGCGCGTACACTGTCGGCTATGTAAATGCTGCGCCTCGAGTATTGTATATGGGAGGCTTTGCATTGAAAATGTCAGGTGCTCGCCGGTTGACGACTCGAGTCGTCGATCGGCGTCGCGGTCGCCGCCTGCGGTACACCTGCGCGAACAAATTGAAATGCTAATTTGGAAGCTCCTGCTCCCAACGGCTCGGCTCGGCTCGGCTCGGCACGGCACGGCTCGGCACGGCTCGTCCTCCCCTTTTCCGCGATTTTTCGCTCGACCGTCGCGGCGCCGCGCCCATCCGACGAATTTCTTCATCCATTCCGTGGCTCCCGAGCTTGCCGGGGTGTCACGTTTCATCCGTGACTCTCCGACGAGCCTTTCTCCGCCGAAAAGATTACATTCCCGAGGCACGCAGTGGCTGGACACGCTCGTTTAGAAACAATAACAGTATCGCGACTGGGCCTTTGCATACGAAAGAGGCTGCTTTATCGCGAGCGATCCGAAAGTGGGGCTCAGCCGAAAAAGGGAATAGAAAGCAGGAAAAATGAGAATGCAGAGCGGGCTCGGATCGGCGAGCGAACGTCGATTTGCGGTGGAAAATTGGCGAAAAATTTGCGCCCGGTACTTGGAACGTGAGTTTGGTCTTTTGACAAACTGTTTCAATTATTGCATACCTATTCGCGGCGAATTTGCTGGATCTTGTGGGGGCGATTGTTTTCTTGGCGCGGCAGGAAATTGCGACGAATTTGTTCCTTTCTCGGGCTCGTGTTCGCCGATGAACGGACGATAAAAATTAAGCGTCCGCTACTAATGAACGCGGGAATCTGGCCCCATTGTGGAATCAGTGGCGCGACGCCTGGGAAAAAACTTTCTTTTTCCTGGTTTCGCGAAAAAGAAGCTTCGATTGCTCGCGACAAGACTTCCCCAGCCCTCTTTCCTCTTCTTCTCTCCTTTCCCTTTGTCTTCGCCTCTGTTTTCTCTCTACCTCCTCTTTGCGAAGAAGCTCTAATTAAAGCATTTCAATTAAGGAGATCAACCGACCATTGTGCCTCTCCACCGACTCGATTCGATGAATTTTCCCTCGACGTCTCGTCAGGCCTGGGAAAGTCGTCCTTGATGCGATTAATTGCAGAAAGCGGATTTCTCTCTCTCTTCGTCTCTCTCCCCTTTCTTCTCTCCGTTGCTCCTGCAACAGCCGAGTTTCTTCTTTCTTCCTTTAAACTTAAACTGTTGCCCGTGGAACGATCGTTCCCCTCTAATTTCATAGTGTTGCCATTAGTAACGAGCGGTGCCCCAATAATTGAATTAACTCTAGCGGAGGGATTCTAATTACGCTTTCTTCACTTACCCGGACGGTTTAAACTGTTTAAAGAGTTCGAGAAAGGTTTACAGCAGCGCTCGATCTTCCTCAGCTACTAGTCGTATTATTTCAAGGGATCTTAAGTCATCGAACATCCTGCCATTATTCATCGCGCTGAGTTTAAGTAGCTCCGTAACGGTCGTATAATCGTCAAAGCTCGACGTTTTATATTCTGCGGATTAACGAGTTTCATCGGCGCGGCGGGGGAAAGGTTGCGTCACCGATACATCGGCATCGAGCAGGAAAGGTTGCCACCGTCGTTGTTTAACCCGTTAATCCCGAGCCGCGGTGAATGACGCCCGCGGTCGGCTCGCTTTCGGGGGAATCTCATTAATCCAAGCGTTTCCACGCAGCACGACGAAACGAACTTAAAGGCCATAAACGGCGCAAGTTATTGCGCGTTACTTCGAACGCCGCCGCACCGCGTGCATTATGTTTTACTGCGGCCCGCTCCGCCAGCACGTTTAAAAGAAAATCCGCCGACAATTTGCACGGGAATTACTGAACACGTGGGGTTACGTCGAATCGCGTCGCGGCTACTCCGTTTTTAGGCTCCATAAAGTGCTTCCGAGAAAGGATCACGCTGGGAGCGAACTGGTCTTTCGGTTGCTCTTTTTCTCGAGAGATAGAGGTGGCGGGCGGGTGCTTTATCCTCCAAATTGAAATCGAGTCCTTGTTACGGCGGTGTCAATAGGTTAAGAGGGAGGACACTCGGATTCGCGTGCGATAACATTGTTCCAAGTCAGCTCGAAAAGCACGATCCTCGTGGCGGCTGGCGGATGGCGGATGGTGGATGGATTCGTGCGTGAGTCACGAGTGATTCACCTCGCCAAGGGAACCTGTTGGCAGAGAAATCACGTAGCGCGAGCTGGTTCTTGCAAAGGGGCCGAAACAATCGTATCCACGATGCATTCGGAATCGCGCGCGGGGTGTTGCCCGCGAGCGTGGACGATTTTTCAGCGACCACTGCGGTCTCCAGGCTGGAAATTTTTCAGAGAGAAACGTGCCGGGACGCGATGGCCTAATTAGCTCGTCGATAGGGATCGTGAAGGGAAGTCGAGCGCGAAGCAATTTGGAAAAGTTTCGTGGCTGCCTCTGCGGTCAAATGGCGGGTCAAGAATTGTTTCTCTTTGATGATGTCGTGAGCGTGGATGAACGGCGAACAATGCACCAGGCTTGGACGCTTGGTCGAGCAGAAAACGTGCTGGAAAGCGAGAGGTATTTTTAGTAGTGCTTAATGAAACAGTCTTGGATCGGGGCTGTGGAAGAATAAGGAGGATTGAACGTAAAGTATCTATGTACAGTAATTCGTCGTTATTGTCCCGCTCACTATCCCCACCATTTCTTGGAATCCTTCAGTCGAGAGTGAGAGAATCCGAGAATGTGCGAGAGAACAACAGAGTCGACACGAAGTTGTCGTCAGCTACGAATGGTGTCCGCATCGCGTTGTTGTCCCGCCGCCAGCCCCGTTCGTCGGGACTATTACGACGAATTACTGTATTACCTATCCAAAGAACGCGTAACTGTCCATTGTAGTCTTCAAATTTCCCTATCGATTTTCACGGAGAACACGATCTTCCTGCCTCCCGTCAGAATATTCCTCCGTAGAGCACACGAGACGAACTTGGGCATTTTTAGTCGTTAATTAACGAGATTGAGTCGTCCGGGAAAAGGGTGCATCATTAATTCGTATCACAATCGAATCGACGCTTGCACTACATCGTTAGTCCTGGAATGGCCATGGAAGTAATTCATAATTCGATAGGCGAGCCCGATATCGTGCTAATAGAATACGTCTGATTAGGGAAACGGTTCATTAAAATATTTCGTTGTATTCATTACTGGCAGCGTTGCACGGCGGCTCGTCTATCGAATTATAATCGGCGCGGGAGGCTCCATTAAACTTTACCATGCAACGTGTAAGTACGTCGCTGCTATAGGCTGTTGGATGATTAATCAGGCTGTAGCGAGTCAGCCTCGCCTGCGGTAGCCAGTTTCAGAGGAATTTGCCCTTTCCTTTCGAGATGCTAGAATTTTCCTCGTATCCTGTCCTCGAGGAGTATATCCTGGAAAAGAAAGAAGCTGCACCAACCTCTGTGGATTTAAAAATCGAAGGCGGCAGGACGACAGCGGTTGGTCAGTTTTCAGAACGTCCGCTAATAAGATTACGCGGTTGCTTTAGGAAGGCATCGGCCGGCGAGAAAAAGCCGCTCCGCGAAATTACTTTGTCGTGCAATCACCATTCGGACGCGAAAGCGCCCGCGCCGGCCGCCGGGATTTCCTGTTTCTCCTTTTTCGCGGCGGGACCTCCGTTGATCCGTGACGATAGCCTCTCTGGAACTTGTCTTTGGGCGTTTGAAGCTGCATCGGGCCCGCATCGATGGATCCGTGCACTTGTGCGGTCACGTTTCGATGCCGGCTCCAGCCTTGACACACTCGCACCGCCGACGCAACGAAAGTTACGTGGCCAGCCGAACGTTACGATCGCCCAGATTTTTCCGCTCGAGTTCGAAACTATTACATTCTCGAATAAGCCTCTGCTATCGTCGAGGCATTGAAAAGCATGACCTCGAGGCAGTCGCCTTGTTAATCGTAGCGAAGTGTTGTGAAGTTTTTATATGGTTTTTATATTTTTCATTAAAATAAAACATCTTGAGTACCGTTAAGGAACTAGTTCTTGATCAGGCACTAATTTTTTATCAGTTCGTGAAATAAATCGTTCTTTTAAGTTTATGTCAATAAATAATTGTTTGAAATAATTACTAACATAAAAATTGATAATTCAAAAATATATGTGTTGTCCGTGAAAGCAGTTAGGTGTTAGTTTTCGTGAAAATAAATGTGTAAGGTGGCCCACTTGACGGAAGCCCCTGTTGAACGCCATCTCTTAAGGTGGAATCAGACGGCGCGTGAAGGTAGATTTACACTAGCCGTCTTGCCGCCGTCCACACGGCTAGTGTAAATCTACCTTGAATCGGCGAGCTTGCTCGGCTCGGCAAGTCGGTTTGGCGAGCCCGACTCGCGATCTATGACCGATCAGACGGCGCGTGGCTTGGCGAGCTGGCTCGGCTCGTCTAGCTCGGCAAGTCAGCTTTGCGAGCCCAACTCGGCGATCCTTGACCGATCAGACGGCGCGTGGCTTGGCGAGCTGGCTTGGCTCGTCGAGCTCGGCAAGACAGCTTAGCGAGCCCGATTCGGCGATTCATGTCCGATCAGACGGCGCGTGGATCGGCGAGCTGGCCCGGCTCGTCTAGCTCGGCAAGCCCGATTCGGCGATTCATGACCGATCAGACGGCGCGTGGATCGGCGATTCACGCGCAAAGATCGCCGATTCACGCGCCGTCTGATTCCACCTTTACTGTTCGAAGTAATAGATCACCATCGACGCCACAGTCGATTTCTTTGCTGGTTGTTGTGGTATTAAAGGTTATTTTCATACATTTTGCTTACAATAGTTTACTTTACAATGTAGAACAAGAATTTTAGTATTATATGTATCATTTTGCTTTAAAAGTCACTGATCATTATTTAGTTCCAATTTTTTCTTGTGGAACTAATTTTTGATCACCTGAATAAAAAATAGGTTAGGACATTATAAAATTATAAAATAATTAAATTTAGATGGTATAATACTAAAAATAAGTTTATTTGGTACTTTCTTTTTAATTAGTATCCGATTATTTACATTGAATAGTTCCTTACCTAATAAGAAATTAGTTCCCATGTATTTTAGATGATCAAAAACTAGTTCCTGACCTGATCCAAAATTAGTTCCCATGTATTTTACATGATCAAAAACTAGTTCCTAGTCACCTTATTATTCCATACCTTACAAATAATTAAATTATATTTATTTTCAACTTTTTTAAATTTTTCCTTATATTTTAAACATTAATTCATCTTTTGGAATAAAAAAATCTATGGTTTAAAGTTGTATTAGGTTAAAAATAAATATTAAAGCGGGAAGCCCTCTAAACTGATCAAAAACTAGTTCCTTAACGGTAGCTATGAAGTATTTTATTTTAAAAATATTCAATGAAAAACAAAAACAGGCATAAAAGTACAATCATTGGCATACATAGTAGGTAAATTTATTGTCACAGCGTGTATCAAATAATTTGGCACTCAAAAACTAAAAATAAATTGATTTTTTAATAATCCATTCTCTTCATTAATAACTAAAAATAAAAATAAATAAGAGATCGGACCAAACAAAATAAAATTAACATCTAGTTAGAGTTATTTGATTCAGGATAACTGCATAACGAAGCAAGCAACTCTTCTTGTTGCTAGTGTAGTTCTCGTTATCAAAATTTTAAGAAAACTCTTAAAACTCAACCCTTTGTCCCACCGCCACCTTTAAGATTTTTTTGTGGTGTTACCAGATGTAAAATGTATAGTTCAACTACTGGAATCTCCACAGTTGTAGTGAAAGAAAAATAAGAAATTGTAAAAAAGTAACTTCCAAGCTCGTACTTGATATTTGGCTTTTTAATCAGGAGTGCCAATGATTAGTGCAGTGGCAGCATTAGTGTAGTTTACCCTACGAACCTACCTAAATAAACAATTACTGTATCGAAGTACACGGGACGAAATGCGCAATGGATCTCATTCTACGTAGTTCCCCGGCGGGCTACAGAATTCAGCCATTCTTTTCGCTTTCAACTCCCATTGTCTGTTTTTTCCATCTATTTTCCGGCGGACGGAACGCTTGAAAGAGCCTGTCGAAATATTTCAGCACGGCTTCAGCCGGTGGAAATTTCAGAGGCTTCAGGTATTCTTTTCGTCGCAACTCGCCTGGTATGCGCTCGCAGTTCCGGTGCGTGGACGTGTGTGGACAGGATCGTGTGCCGCGCGTAGGGACCGCGAAATTTCATGACGTCGATCAGCGCCAATTGATTTTTGAGCGACTCGCCGAGCGCCCGCGTTCAAACCTTCATTGATCGTTCGTAGGTTTTTCCGCGATCGGAGTTTATGGCGAACTCGGCTCGCTTTTCAACGTTGAAGAGTGGAGTGGACGAAAAGTGCAGGCAGACTGGAAATCGGATCAGACCGAATTCACGACACTCGGAATGTCATTGGGAATTACGCGTCAGTGGCGAGCCGTACGGCTTCCCGTAATCCGCGTATCGGGTGTCCATTCAGCACGCGCGAAAAATTCGCGCCGCCACCGTGACCCGCACATGTGCGACTTCGTGCTGTTTCTCGTTTCGAGCTGCGGGGGATCCGTCTGGCCGCCGGAAATTGGGTGTATCCGTGTCCCCATTCAGCGGCGAGCCGTGCCTCATCACGCGATCTGGACATCCGTCGCGGTTAATCGAACGTACAAACAAACGTCGTCCTGTTTTCTTGGCGAGGAGCTATCCTAACCCAAGTCGTTTCGCAATTGGGCTGTCGGATGCAAGAAGGCCCTCACTGTCAGTGCCGAAAGTCATTTTCGAGGAAAGTGTCTGTAAACATAACGAAGTTAGGTATTTTTATAATATTTAAAAATGATGTAAAGATTAATCAGTGAAATTAATTTTAATTATAGCCCTCGCAGGCCCTTCTTGCATAAAATGCAAAAATATAGAAAAAAAGTTGTTCAACATTATTTATTTAATATGTGCATAATATTTGAAAAAAACTGTAGTCATAAAAATAGTGATGGATCGTGTCATGTTCAGGTTGATGTATGTTTGGCTTAGATACAAGTACGGGTCAGTTGGTCAACATCGATATACAAACTTTACTTTACTCTTTATGTAGAAAAGAACGAGGAATCTAATTATGCGTTTTTTTTTTTAAAAAAGGTCCTGATAGAGCTATTCAGGGCATGGAAGGATTCCTCGTTCCCGAGCCCAAGACCCAAACAACTTACATAAACTCGAAGCGGACAAGACCCGCGATAAATATTACACGGGTCCATTTGGTGGAGTCTACTGTTGCCAAAGGTTCGAGGGAATCATAAAAATTGAAGCAGGTAGATCGGAGTCGAAGGGCGCGAATGTTCCTGCGGAGTAGGTCGCTGGGAGTTTTCAGCTTGGCAGTAATTACCAGTCGACTAATAAGTAGGAACGGTTTCCGTCGGAGTTCGGATCACTCGAGGCTTTTGTCTCGAACGAGGCCCGACGCCGCTGGACTAGAAGGCGATTAGGGGAACCTCGCGTTCCTCGTGTTCCTCGCAGCCACGTTTCGGCGAGATCAATCGCGAGGGACCCGTTCTCCGCGACTTTCTTTTTGCTTTGTCCGCCTCCTCCTCCTCCTCCTCCTCTTTTCATTCGACCTGGAGGCCAGTGGCCTATAGGACCTTTCAAAGTAGATTTTCTCAGCGCGGCGTCGGTGCCTCACTCCCACGAGGCTACCTCATCAAGGCATGTTTTCTTATACGCGTCAAGAAATTCGACGTCGATTTGCTCGAATAATTTTAATCCTTTTTCTCGACTTATTTACTTGTTATAAGTCGAAAAGAAAGAGTCTCTTGATTGAACTCTTCTTGATATCGCGCTCCATTTTCAAGAAAATCGCGTATAGGAAAACATAGGTAGTAGGTAGGGGAGACCGGGGCTAGTTGGCCCCACGGGTAGGTTGACTAATTGTTAATAACTTTTCACTAACGTGTGCTCTACTGCGGAGCGATTTTCTGTAGAAACAAGTCACTTCTACTATGCCATTCATTTGTTTCCGACACCACCATTACACGTTGTTTGGCAGTTACCAGCGTTTATCGAAAAATTGGCTATGTAAGTAAATATGTTTTCTTAAAGATTTTATGTTTCCACGCTCTATATAGTTACAGTTAATGCGAAGGGACTATTTTAAAGTTTGTTTATTAAAGGACCTACTGAGACTGCTTTTGATTTTACATAAATAATTAAAGGTTATATAGAGTATTGAAGTCAAAATGATCGTTCGGGGCTGGTTGACTAATAACGTTCGGGGTTACATGACTAAGCTGGTCAACCAACCCCAGTGATGGTTTAAATTGTTATTTATTATTAAAAAGTAATAAATATTTTATAATGAAACAACTCTCGTGACATTGTGCTATTTTATTACCATTCAGATAAGTTGCTAACAACATTTTCTTCACTGATTGCACCTATAGTCAACCTACCCCATACTGTTAGTCTACCAACCCCGACCACGGGGCTGGTTGACCAGTTTGTAAGGTGTTAGAAAAACATTAAAATGCCTTAATTGTTGTCACATTTAGTCAACTTTAATAATTTAATCAGATAGCCAAATGTATGCCCTATCAAATATACTAACCGGTTTAATGATATTTCGTCCACATAATTTATTAAAAATCAAAAACTGAAAAACTGGCCTACCAGCCCCGGTCTCCCCTATACCTACGTTTAGCCGACCTCCGAAAAAGCATGGACTCGGACATCCGCTCTAATTAGATTTCTAATTCGATAAGAATCAGTAACGACGCCATTTAAGCCTCTCTGATCGCGATTAAATCAGCGTCGAAAGCGTGGCGAATTTTTCACTCGACCAAGCGAGCCGTGAAAAGTGGGAGTCGCTGTTATCGCTGCTATTATACAAAAGCCTGTGGGAATTTTGTTAAAAAACCTGGAGTGATATCCGGATGGTCGTTAGGCGCAATGGTTGAAACGCCGCGACACGCTGGCCGGACAGGGAAATCTTTATTAGGCACAAGCGTCAAGGTTTAATTAGTAGGGTATCGGAGCCGTGGAAATAATAAGGAGGCGAGCGCGTTGCTCGGTCGAACGGCCGTCACTGCCACCGGGCAATTAATAACGGGGCAATCGTGGCAGCCGTGTAACTCGCGCGCGATAACTCGGCCGCGATCGCGTGGGGTTAAGTGGAACGGTGAAATTGACTCGATCGTCTCCGCACGTCTGAATTTCATTTTAATGCGGCCGTGCGTCGGTGCGCCGCGAAAAACAAGGATAAATGGCGGCGCGCGGGCCAGAGCGGGAAGGAAGGTGATGCGATCGGTGGACCGACTGCAAATACACTCGAGACCGCTTTATGCCGTGGATGCATTAGGCCGCGGCGGTAAGTGCAGCATAAATGCACGCGCGATGCGCTCGCGGGTGATTGGTTTACCACCTGCGGCTACTTGACTCTTTGCGCTCCGAACGGTCTTTAAACTTTTCCTCCCATCTCTCTTTCTCGCATTCCCCTCGGCCGTCTTCCCTCTAAGCTCTATCAGCCGCGTCTCTTTTTCGTATCTACGCTCTCGGAAATCGGCGCTTGGCCGGCGATATCTCCGCGCGCAATCGATTAATTTCAGGGTCCAGCGATTTCCCGCTCATTGATTTCCTGCGGGATCGTTGGCGCCGCGCCGCGCCGTGACTCGCCAGTCCCATTGTGAAACCTATACCCCGTTCCATTTTCGCCTAAATGATCGCCACTGATCTGTTGCTCGAGGAATTACGCGATGCGATTTGAAATCGTAACCGCTGTCGAATTTGCATAGGTAGGTAGGGTAGAGTGGGGCTAAAAGTCCGGCGGGTAAAAAGTCCCGAATTGAATATCTCTATTCCTAAACAATGTATTGAGTTTCGCAGTACACTATGTAAAAGGCGAGAAGAAACGGAGGTGACCACAGTATCGCCAGTCGCTCATGGACGGTCGTGCGAATTACACGACGCCTTCGTTATTTTATGCATCGAAAACTAAAAGAAATGCGTCGTCTTTATTGTTTTATACGAAGTAAACCACAGTTTAAAAGCGTATCACCCAAGTACGTTACGATTCTATGTTCCTTTAGTAATGTGTGCATGATATTGTTTATTGCTGAATGATAATATTTTCTAACGTATATATCGCAGAAACTATAGAGGTACCATTGGGGCAAAAAGTCCCTCAGACTGAAAATATATAATATAATATATTAAAAATATATTTTATTATTTGTTTTCATAATAAGATGACCAAAGTATAAAGAAATGATGCCAAAGTTTTTAAATACTGTTTTTATCTTAGTTCAGCGATTTTTTTTAGTTTTTAGTTCAATGTGAGCCTCTGACTTATATTTTTATTTTTTCTTAAAGAAGAAATATTTGTTGATTTGAAAAGAGTTTTTTTTTTACTTATTTAGTTTAATATTAAACGAAAAGACATTAGGGACTTTCTATTCTATGCAATGGACTTTTTGCCCCGTGCGTGGGGCAAGAAGTCCGTTTTGCAGTGACAAACTTTTTGTGGTATAACTCAACGGAAAATAACAGTATCAACAAACGAACTTCGCTAACGTAAACCATAATAGTTATAGTTTATACAAAACAACACCAGATTTCTCTAGATTGTTAGTACTAAATTTTACATAGGTTTATACGAAAAACGGGACTTTTAGTCCCACCCTACCCTACGTCTCATTTCTGGTTTCCTCGAAGTGATCTTCTCGAGGGTGGAAGTGCGCGCGAGGAAAACGCGAGTGGGCGACAGTTGGAAATAGGTACCACCTACGTTCTCTCAAAGCGATTTCCTTTCCTTCCATTCGGCGCGGCGCCGACGTTTCACTCTCTTTTTTTATTACGTTGGTTGATTTGCACGGACAGCCGCGCAGGACACGGTCGCAGCCTTTTTGCCTCGCTGTGACGCATCGAGGGCAATCGATAGGTCGCTGGTTGCCGTGTTAATCGAGTTCATCGGCGTCTTTCACCGTCGACTTTGACCGATGCAGTCCCGTGAAGCATGATCGAATCAGTTGGACGCTTTCGCTACCAGCCTGCATTTTGCAAACCTCCCGGCATGTGTTGTGAATGCGACCCTAGGCGATTCAATTTAATCGATTCAATTGCGACCTCCGTTTTTAGTCGCGGGCGCCCCCATTTCAAAGTATCCCCCGGGCTTGAAAATGCTTTCCCCCGCGAATATTGCAATCGCGGTGCATCCTGACGACCGAGTTAATCGGTTATTCTCATCGCGTCCGCTCATTTTCATCGAATGGCGAAGATCGCGGGGACGGGACTCGGCGAGGGAAGAGAAAGGGGATTTAGCCAGGCGAAATGTCGACGTATCGATCGATTCCACTCGAAAGCGAAGCTGGCTGGCGCAGTTTTCAGGTTTCACTTGGCGGCCGACCATCCACGGAGCCCTCCTCTGAAACGCATTGTAAATACGCGAACGGTAGTCGACGAGACGAGAATAAAACTCGCGGAGTGCTGTCGAGATTGCTCCACGATAAACACAGACGAGAATCCGACAAACGTTTCGTCAGCCTTTCTTTTCTTCCAGGCTGCATTGTAACAGGACCGTTGATAACGGTCTGAAAATGCCTGGAAATCAATTTCCTGGATCAGTCGGTGCTTCTCAATCGTCCAACGGGATAACTATTAGGTCGCTGCAAAAGTTTCTTCACTAGTGTTTGGTGATGTTAGGTGTATGGAATTTTCTTTTCTTACTACACTTGTACTGTCACTAGAAAAGTGGCAAAAGGTAATATATTTTTACCTTTAAGGGGGGTCACTCAAGTGAAAATGAACTACCAGTTATTTTACAGATAAAACTTTGAAAATATGTATTTCCATATTATTTTTTACGCTGAAATGAATTATGTAAGAATTAATACAGTGACATTTTTTTTCAAAATTTAAAAAAAAAAATTCGAAAAATTATTCGATTTTAAAATCCATACCCTTATTTCTGTAGAATTTTATACAAAGACTGCAAAAAAATTTCAGCTCGAAAACTTCATTTTTGTCCGAATTATAAAGTTTTTATGTTTTGGGGTAGTAACTAAAACAAAGACTGCAGAAAAATTTTCAGCTCGAAAACTTCATTTTTGTCCGAATTATAAAGTTTTTATGTTTTGGGGTAGTAACTAAAACATAAAAACTTTATAATTCGGACAAAAATGAAGTTTTCGAGCTGAAATTTTTTTTGCAGTCTTTGTATACAATTCTACAGAAATAAGGGTATGGATTTTACAATCGAATAATTTTTTCGAAATTTTATTTTTAAATTTTGAAAAAAAAATTGTCACTATATTAACTCTTACATAATTCATTTCCGCGTAAAAAATCATATGGATATGCATATTTTCGAATTTTTATCTGTAAAATAACTGGTAGTTAATTTTGGTCGGTCCAACGTACGGAGCAGGAGCGTTTTAGTTACTACGCCAAAACATAAAAACTTTATAACTCGGACAAAAATGAAGTTATCGAGCTGAAATATTTTTGCAATCTTTGTATACAATTCTACAGAAATAAGGGTATGGATTTTAAAATCGAATAATTTTTTCGAAATTTTTTTTTTCAAATTTTTGAAAAAAAAATGTCACTGTATTAATTCTTACATAATTCATTTCAGCGTAAAAAATAATATGGAAATACATATTTTCAAATTTTTATCTGTAAAATAACTGGTAGTTCATTTTCACTTGAGTGACCTTCCTTAATAAAGACTTTGGTTGAATAAAGCGGAAGAACTTTTCCGCCCACCTGATAGGTACCTGCTGTGTAATACAATCGAGGTGATAGGATAGTGTTTTCTAGCGTGGTAATCGATGCAAGATCGAGCTTGGAAATTGGTTGCTAAGTAGTGGCCCCACGAAATGTAAACTCTTCCTTTTCACGTTTCGTTTAAATGGAAGAAGAGACGAAAGGGACAAGACACCCTCGGAAGTCGGAAGTGCCGGAGCAACAGGCTCCGAGTTTCACGAGGGATCATCTACAATTTAAATAGGCAGATTCTCCGTGTATCCACCACGTGCCTTCGACAAACTTGTTCGTACTTGCTCCTCTGCCTCGTTTGCTTGGATCCCCCGTACGCGGGCAGACTCGTGGCCGATTTATGTTTATTCGTCACGCGGTTACGACGCCGCAAAATCACGATCCACCCCCGATTTATGGGCGTATTCAAAGGAGGGTGAATTATACAACGCGTACGGCTAAGTTAACACCACGATGCCCCGGGTATCTAGATTTCCCTCACGAATCGCTTCATCCTCTAACAGCCCTGCGATTAGCTCACCAACTATGCCATTCGTTTGCTCCTTTTTATCCCCCACGTCGCGTTCCTCCGTCTACTCCATTTCACTTAGTTTCGTCCACTCGTTTTTCTTGGTTAAAGAATCGCACAAGCGTGGTGCTGCGTTTTTCTCTGAACAGAGCTCTCGGTAGATCGTTCCGTGGTCGTAGGTACGAACAACAGGAACAAGAGGATCCCGTTGTTGCTGGCGGGTGGAGTCGAAGGTCGATTTTAATGGGAAGCCGTGGCAGTAGTGCACGTACGAATGATGTACAGCCGAGAGGAATTGCTTTTAATTGCTGTTGGACGTCCGTGACCGTGGAGCGGCGACTTTTTCTTCTCCTCTCGTTCGACTGTCGTGACTCCTCATCGTCTCCCATCTCGAATCTCGATTACCTTACTATATCCCCCAAGGGCCACCGCGATGGATTCGCGTGGGCGATGGTGACGTTACTTTTAACTGCTCGGTTCTCGCTGGACGGAATCCGAGTTTAGGATAACCGAGGGCGCGGATTTAATGAAGCAATACACCGTCGGAGATGGAGGCTCGAGATTCTCCACGGGGATCGACATTGATCGTGAACGTCGAACGGAAGAGAACGGGGCGATATCGTTGCCCCGCCACTTATTGCGATGTTGCCTCTTTTACAGCGTCTATCGTGGCTTCCCGTACTTCCTTTTATGAAACCCATTTCCAGCGGGCTCGCGTTTATATGTAAATCGAATGCACATATCGCTCGGCTGGCCGCGCTTACATTCGAGCACTGTTCCCCTGGATACAGTTTGACCAGTCATCAGACTCCAAGGGGGAAATAATCTGATTCACGCGGAACTGCCGACCCTGGCTACGGGCCGTGCTGTCGCTGTCGTTGTTTAACGGTGTTGAGCTATCGCGGCGGTCGATTATAAATTCCTCGGCGTGCGTGCTGCATATTATCGGAGATTAACCCTCGAGATTAATCCTTTGCCGTTCTCCACGGCCTGCGAAGGGCTTGTGCTCGCCGTTGCATCAAGCTGCACGCAGCCTCGTAAAATCACGGATTCGTTTGGATCCCTTGGGCTCCCCGTTCTTACGCCAGCAGCCTCTATGTCCATCGAAATTTCATGATAAGGGGAAATGCTTTCCAATCTAGGCGAAACCAACACGAAGGCAGAGTTTCACGGAGGTCCAAGTTTCCACGCAATCGATTCGCCATCAGAAGCCGTCGCACCATCGCGGGTAGAGTATCGCAGAATCTCCCTAAAAGCTTCGACCTAGTAAAACTTTGCACCGATTCCACGACTCGCTGTTCCCTTTGTCCCCCGTGTTCCCCGTGTTCCCCGTGTTCCCCGTGTTCCCGTTGTTCTTCTAACGGAAAAAGTTTGCTCGTCGAGGAGGAAACTTGGCTCGTAGCTGTCCCAGCGAGCTTCCATCAGCCCTGTCGAGCGAACAAGACATTTCCCTGTCTTCTTTTTGCGCTCGCCGATCCAGCCGACAGCGTGCGCAACAAGGGAACCGATGGATCATCGAGAGGCTGAGCCTACGAACCCGGCAACCAGAGAAAATCAATCGAATCGGACGTGAAGTGCGTGCAAACTTAGCATTGCACCCTTCGCGGCGATGCAGCGCGAGTGCAGTGGAACATCGCTTTCTCGACCCTTGACAGGGGTATTCCCGTGGACGCTGGTTACGCAGCGAAAAAGGGAAGAAGGGTACATGACGAAGTATCGAGAGTTTTCGTTTCGTTGGCCGTGTACCGGACGTTCGTTCGCCGAGGTTTTTCTCGGAATCGTTGCATCCGGAATGAAATTATCGGCGTCACGGCGAACGACGTCGTAAACGCGGATGAATTCAAGGTCCCCCGCTGCTGGCGGCGAATTTTATAAACCCTTTCTCGCGCTGCGACGGGTCCCCGTGCGAGAACCGCGCTCCCGTTCCTCGTTCATGAATACGACTCGTAAATTCAACCGATGGAAAGCTATAAGTTTTCCAGGGAGCGGGGAATCCACGCGGCGCTTTCTACCTCGGCGAATTTTATGCACGCTGCGCGGCCAAGTCCGTTGAAAGAAGCAGGAGTAAAGGGGAATCGGCGAAAGGCGCTAACGCGCGTTTTACGAGGGCACTCGCTTTCCGAACCGATTGCCCGAAAGTGGACTGACGATGATGGCGTAAGGTAAATGTCCCAATCTCTGGACACGTCCCAATACCTGGACACTAGTGTAAATAATGCTGATTATTACATTTAATATATGCTTTATCCATAAAAGAACTATTTTATTCAATTACACAAATATTTCATTAAATATATTCATATACATATTTTTCTTAGTAAACTCGTAACACTCGTAATAAAAATAAATTTTCTTGAACTGACCGGTTTACACCATTTTAGTATTGCCGTTAGCTGATTTGCTAAACAGTCTCTACTTTTTCTTAAGCGAATATTATTAATAATGTTTAGTATATTGGTACAACTAATACATTTTTAGGAAAATGTTGCTTTGTAGTATTATATTCTGATTGAATTATTAAAATTTATGGTCGTGTTAGTTTTTTATTCGCGTGTCTATCTATCGGTAGAGTGAAATCCCGGAACGGCCCGAAACCTGACCACGCAGACCATCTATGCAAACTGCGACTTATCTTACGCGTTATTGTTGACGGAATAATACAATAGTTATTTAGGACTGTAGTTCTTATTACTTTGTATTGTACTTATCCTTCTGTAAGTATACTTCCCCTTTTTTATCTTGTTTTAACGATAATATTTCATTTGAAAGATTTTTTTGACATATAACCTTAAAATTAGTCATTCGATAATCTATTCTTTTTTACACAATTTCATTTACTGATTTCCATAAATTACTTATATAGAAGAAATTGCTGATCTTTTATCATGTGTCTATGTAATGGGATAGTTAAATTGGGACACCGGGACATATTAGTTAAGCTGTCCAGGTTTTGGGACCGTAAAATCGGGACACCGGGACATACTAGTTCAGCTGTCCAGGTTTTGGGCCATTGTAAGGACTACGAATTTTCAATATTTCACAAAATTATTCAATCCAATAATGTTTTTTTTTTAATGATAAAGTAAAATCGTTTATATATATATATCGACTTGTATAACTGAACAATTCTCAAACGTGTTTCCGCCGTACCTTAAATGTCCAGGTATTGGGACATTTACCTTATCGGCGAGAGCAAACTCGCGCGACCTTGGCGTTCACTATGGATCTGCGACGCACTTCACTCGTTTCCGGGGCGAGAGTGAAAGCGCGCGGGACAAAGAAGGGAAAACGTGTGCAATCGCGGGGATATCTTTTTAGAGACTCCAGGGCCTGGGTAGCCTTTGTCAAAAAGAGGTTAAAGGGTTAATAAATCGAAGCCAGCTTCGCCAGAAAGCAAAGGAAAGGGTTAATAAAGCAAGCCAGCTTTTCCAAACACACAGGAACCTTTTTGGGAGCGTTGCTGATCCAAGGGTGCAGATGCTCCTAAACTGCGCGCGTTCCTTGCACATGTTTGCGAGGATCCTGCCAAGGAGCTACGAGCGGTGCGAAATCGTGCAGAATTTCCGCTGCTTTTGGGACTACATAGTCGCGTACATAAATCGACCAGGGACATGAAATCTTTTACTACCTAGCCCAGACCACCGGGTAAGGGAGCCAGGTCTGTGATAGACGCGAATGCCAGGGAGGGCGAGGGAGGCGAGAAGATGGCCGGGCCGAGGGAGGAGAGGCTTGGGAAAGGAAGAGGACGAAAGGGCGGCAGGTAGAGGGGGATCGCTGCCGGTAAGTTACGATAATGGCGAGGCATCGGTAAGTTATGTCAAGATGACGGGAAAGGAGGAAAGAAAGGAAGGACGGGGTGGGGGAGGGAGAAACCGGCCTCTTGCAAATAGACGGGATCGACCGAGGAGATGAGGATGCCGAGGATACGAAGGGGGATCACGCGGAGGAAGCCACGATTGGCAGGTTCGAGCAAACACGAAAGTACGAGACAAGGGAAATAGAGATTCTCTCGCGAGATCTCGATAGGCAACGTTGTACAGGGATATTGATGTCCTTGCTAATAAATGGAGATTAATCGCGAAGCCGCCCCCGGTGCCCCTTTCAAGCGAAGTTCTCGGTGTTCGGATGATCGGTGGGGGTTGGAATAGGGTCGGTTGAGAGGCGAAATGTACTGGGTTGCACGAGGTACAAAAGGAGAAAGCTAGAGAGGCACCTCTGCCCCTTCGGGGGAGAAGAAATAAGGGACAGGCGCGGCAGGAGGCCCCCTGCGACTTTGGAGAACTCATTTGCGAGAATCGTAAAACGATTACTGCCCCGCACGCTTCGCTCACGGGCGGCACAAGTCAAACAAGAGATTGGCATAAAATCGCTGTCTGCTGTCGGGAGTAAAAAGCGCCGCGTGTGCAGAGTGCAAGCCGCGCCGCGGACGGAAGCGGAAAGACGGGGAGAAAGGAGAAAAGAGGCCTTGGGCCAGGAAGATGGGATTTTTAGTGCGACGACCGAGATCTGGAAATAAACGTCGCTGGAATGGGACACCCGGCCGAGGAAGCGCGTGGAAAACAATTGGCGAGGGCGTGGAGGACACGGCCCTCGTAAAAGGATACCGCGAGGAATGCTGGGGAAGGCCGACAGCCAGATAAAGAGACGAGAAGACGACGAGACGGAGGAATAAGAAGGAGCAATTGAAACGAGGTCGGGGGAAAGCTGGACATTTTATTACCCCTTTGCGAGCGGGCACGGGCGTCCGCGTCGGTTGCTCCATAATCTTTGGCCCTTTAGGTGCAGCGGCCGCTAAGCCTGCAGATATTCAACGAGCGAGCTTACACTTAAGAAAACTTGCCGTATTTTTTTTTTTAATCCAGTCAGCAATCTGCTTGGACCTTAGACAGTGGGAATGAGTAGATAGCAGCTCCTCGATGGACCGCGTCGAATGGCAGAGGCGGAAAGTAAAAGTTGCCCGTGGTGGATGCGACAGTGAAAGAGCGCGTCGAGAGAGAGCGTCGATCTGAAAATGGCAGTTAATTGTTGCGCTTTCACGCGTGGCCGCGCGCAGCCGTGGACAGATAACGTTTCACCGATGAATTCTCTCGAAACCTCGTCCATCGAATTCAATCAGTCCCCGTTTCGACGCGATTCCGTCCCAGCGTCCAGCACTTTTCAACGCTTCAGCTTCAGACACTTTGGACGATTCAGCCTTGAACCGTGACGGCGCGGCGGATAAAGTGGCAGACTTTCTTTCCTCGAAACTGGCAAAAGACAACCTTATCGGGATAATCTTGCTCTGTTCCGCGAAGAGGAGCCGGGCTAAGTCGCCGCCAATTAACACCAAGGACTTTTCGAGGTTGAGGATCATGGCGGCGGGCTCTTCGCGGAGACGAATTATCTGTTGGGCAAAAGATTGGAAAGGGTGGAGTGACGTGGAGTTTGTCTCGATCGACAAACGAGTCTGCGGTTGGGCGCAACCGATTGCGAGTGCAGCTGGAGCCGACCTTTATCGTCCTTCGCCTTACGAAATAATCGCGCCCTCTTGCTGGCGCGGGAGGATTAATCGTCCTCACCTTCGATCGCCCCTTCCTCGTCGGCGCGAAGGTCCCGATTGGTTGGGATCGGGTCGCTCTGCGAGCGCCAACGATTTCATACCGTTCACCTTTTCCTCGGCAAATGCCAAGTCCTCGAGAACGTGTTCTGCCTCTAACACCGATCCGACCAGCCACCTAAGCGAGAGGGAGAGAGAGCCTCTCGCGACTCGTACTTTTCCATCCCCGCTGCGCGCCGCGATCAATTATGCTGGAAATCCGATTCAATCTGCTCGTTTCTCTTCGTCCGCGGAAGCTTCTCAAGCTCCCGCTGCTCTGGCCCCGATTGGCCCCGACTTACCCGCTCATTTTAACGTATTCGCCAGCACACGTCGGCGAACTTGGGACTCGCTACGACGTTTCATAAGCAAAGATGGAGAAATGGTTAATCCGGCAGGTGCAACGAACCTCTAGCCGCGTGGCAGGCTACTCGATACTTATCGAGTAATGGCGGATCAGTTCTACTTTAGTCACACCTGTTATTGCAGCTCGCGATCTTGCGTAACGAGTTGACAGCTTGAATTAAATTAACCGCAGAGACATTCAATGCCTCTCATTCTTCTTTTCTATATTAAAAAATCTGAATGCGGTGAAGCGACTCGGGGTAGAATTGCAAAGGGTTGAGTGAGCATTTCACACATAGCATCGAGCTCCCGCCCGGCCCCCTCGATGGCTAATTCTTCCCCTTGCCGAGCGCACACACGGATTACGGGTGCGACTTGCGACCTGCGTCGGCAGATTAGCAAAGTTTGCCATCAGCCCTCTTGAGATTCATTCCGGGGATTGTTTGTTAATCTGGAGACGAGGTGTTCCGCGCCACCGAGGCCTGTGTACACAGCGGCGATTGGCGCCAGACAGGTACGCAAACTCTGTCTGGGGAGAAACACGAAGCACCGGAAATTGCTGGCCTCTTGTTCGTCGCGATTCAGAGAGGGAGACGTTGGAGGTCGCGGATTCATGGCCCTCGGCGCGGGAGGAGTGGACGCGACGACGTTACCCGATATTCTCGAGGCGGCTTTTTCGTAATTGAATATTTCCCGCTGTAAGGACGAGGCGCGAGGATGACGTACGCGCGGTCCGTTTAACGAGGGGAAAAACGGACCGCGAGAGGAGCGTGTATCGCCCGTGAGACCCGACGTTGCGGCGCGAGTAATTACCTCGGAAACGCAAAACGACCAGGCGAGAACGGTCCGCGGCAAGCCGTCGCGAAATGTTCACTTAGAATCTATTAGCCGAGCAAAATCCACCGTACGGCAATCGATGCTTCCTCCGCTGCGTCGGTGTACACTTCGTGTACGCTTAATGAGCTATACCCTTCTCATCCGGCCGTAAATCCGCGCGCTGCGCCTGGTCAGCCGAGGCGAGGGTCCTGCCGCGCTGATCCCGCGGATAGGATATTCCCTTTGATACAGCCACTTGTTTCGGAAATTCGAGACGTTAGATACGTGCTGCTATGGGTGAATGCGCCGGTCTTCTTTCAATTGCTCTCGTTTCATTGGATTCGTCGAGGGTCTTCTTCGGTAGGGGCGACTCAAAGATGGACTTGGACCCTCGATCGATTGGTTTGTTGGGACATCCGGTGTCAAGGGCCAAAAGGGCACTTAAGAGTTAAGTCTTACCGTCAGCTGGTCGGTAGTCCTGGAGACACACGATCAGAACCACTGTCGAACACCGAAGGTCTCCTGGAGCAGTGGTTGCTCTCTCTGTCTCGCTGCTGCCCTCTTCTCGCTCTCCATCTCCCTCGCCCTGCCTAGTGAACGTCGTCCTTGCATTGAAAAAGCAGCAAGGTCGTTGAGGACTTATATAGCTCGGTCCAGCAGCCATCGGTTCGAAGCCCTTGCTCCGCAGAGTCCTATCCGACGTCCTTTTCGAATCACCCTCTCCTTCTTACTGGCTCGCCATCTCGTTGGTTCTTTTTCCTGGCTGTCGCTTACACCGAAGCCGGTGTCCTGCCTCCGTAACTCTCCGACACCGAGCAAACTGTGCATTACTTATCTTCGCGGCTCCGTGCTCGCTCCCACACGAAGCCCGACTCTGACATACGAGAGTGGCGACGAAATCGTCGTCGCCGGGTAACCGGAGAGAGATAAAACGCGGAGTAGCCGGTGGAGAAGGTCGCGATTCGTTACGCCCGTGTTGCCTCGCGCCGGCGATTTTTGCGTCGCCTCTGTAACGAGACGTTTACGATATCGTGGCACGGCCGAGCCTCCAGCACGCTCCAAGCAACGGATGACGGAATTATTCGCGCGAGAAGGGTCGCCCTTTCACGGCATCTTGAATATCGTTCGGAGACGAGAGGCTTCGTGCGCGTAAAATAATCCTTGGGGGAGAAATGGCGCCGCTAGGGCCGCTGGCTCGTTCCTGATCTTGGACGCGAGGATCGCGCGTGGATCCCGCGGGATTTATGCCGCCTGTCCGTTTCACTCGTCTTCATTCCCCAGTGGAGCTTGTCGCAACCGCGGCTCGATCCTATCTCTCGTTGCTTGCGTTACCAGCTTTGAATTACGACTACGGTTACGACCGAGTCTGCCCCTTTCCCTAGCTTTACGCGGGAACGTCGTAAACGCGTCTTGACATCGACAGGCTCGATCGGGTCGCTCCTTTTCCAGGCTCCCTCTCCGGGGACTCGGGGATACGCTCGGTGAAATCCAGAACGCCCCGACGAAAGTGTCGGCGAACGGGGCGAGCGTTTATTACACCGTGCCGCGAATGCCAAATACATAACTCGGCTAGGTGGTACGCATAATAACGCGATGCGTGAGCCGAGTCGTTGATTAATGAACTAATTAACCTCGAGGAAGGACGTTCTGCATCGAGCGCGTCCAAACACGCTGGCAACGCGATCTCCAGCATCTCGATCACTCGACTTTGGCTAGCCGCTAGACCGACCAATAAAGGTCATCGCGCATTTTGGCGAAGCACGACCATACGGAGAGAAAGGTTTATAAACAATTGATGACCGAAGCGGAGCGACAATTAATTAATTCTTATTAATTACTTCGATTGGCTGCGGGATGGTTTTAAGCATGGTGAAATGGGAACTCGACGTGATTAGCCACGTAGAAGGCGAAATAGCACGAAATAGCGCGCTGCTCAGATGGTTTCAATTGTCAAACGCCTCCAGAGCAATTATCGACGACACAATTACTGGGACACTCGATAAGTCTGTGGGCGTAGCGAGCACGTCTCCCTTTAAATCAGGCACGACCAGTCCGCTTCTCTCCCTTGGAAATTCCGTTGGATTCGCGGTCCGATCGACGAGCCGGGGTCACGGGCACTGCATGGCAAAAGTAGGCGCGAATTGCGTGCCACACGCACGGGAGACCGTGTCTAATGGAGTCGATAAACGAGTTTCCGTGATTTCGCATTAAACGATCGGCACGGAGCGTGCTTATTATCGTTTCGTAGCTACATAGCACAGAGCTGCCCGCGTTTACGCGCCGAGCTTCTGTTCTCGCGCCTCCTCGCGATTCGTCCCCCTGCTCTCTATTTTCGCTGAAGCTCGTCTTTATGCTTTGTCCCCGTTTCTCGCCGCAGACTCGTCCGTGGTCTTTTTGGGCTGTCGCCGTCTGCGAACGGGAGTCAAGGGCGACAGACCAGAAGGCGCCTGGGGTTGGCTCCACGGGTGCACACACAATCGATATAGCCACTAAAGTTCATGGCGCAGCAACCACCAACCGCCACCCACCGCCATTACCTTTGCCGCGGTTCGCGCTGGCTTGCTTTCATTCCCTGCGAGATTCTCCTGCTCGTTTTTCTTTTATCTTTTATTCTCGCGCGGCTCGCGTGACCTTATACCCACCCACACGTCTGCACGTGCTTCCACCGCGTCTCATGCAGCATTCTGATTTAACCTTCAATTTTCTTTCGCACCCTGATCGATCCTCCGCCGCGGCGTGTCCCCGTTCCGTTCCCACCTCTTTTCGCTGGGAACGCGAGCTCGGGATTCGCGAGCCGTGTTGCCGCGGTTTTACTAGAAAAATTTAGGCGAAGGCGAAGCGCAGGGCGAGCGCAGGAGCGGAGACCAGTCAGGGGAGTGTCATCAGAGGTAATTACATGCCGTTCGGTGCATTAAATGTAAACAAGCCCCGCATAATGCCGTGTAAAGCGTCCCCTTTGTTATACACGGTCCGATAGGCTCGGGGATGTTTAGCTTGAATAGAGGTTGCAGCGGTGCAGCCACTTACCCCCTTTAACGACCCACCGACCGCTTAAATTAATTGCTATCTTCCTGTCAGAGGTTCCCACCTCGTTTATGGAACGGCGACGCTATCCAGCAGCCAGCGATTCGGCGATCGTTTGCTGCCACGTGTCGCTCGTAATTATCGTACGCAATTATTAACGAATGCTTAACGTCTTTCCCTTACACGAGTCGCTAAGACTCGTCGAAAGGTTTCGAATGTACGCGTTTCCTTTGGACGCGATGGGACAACGCGACGAGCGAGCGGAGAGGATCGGGAGGCGGGATGTTCGCAGCAGTGGAGAGAACGTTCATCGCTGCACACCGGCGAGATACGAGGTTCGGATAAGGCTTAAGGGAACTAATCCGGGCTTATCTGCCGTGATAGATTATGTATTTGCCGCGCGGACGATAAATTGCAAGCGTGAGACGTAGGTACTTCGGAGTCGGCCGTCCGATCTTCGCACGTGAAAAATCTTTAACGACGCCTCTGCGTCGCTCCGAACGAATCCCCCGATATTTCCTCGGCCGCAGCACGCGGGACAGAGAGTAAACGATCCAGGCTCGCGGGGCAACGGAGAATCAACGTGCTTCTGGTTATCTCTACGTTCGACGACTTCTCGGGAATCGAGTACCTAGGTACCGCGCTCGATCAAACTTCGCTTTGGGTCAAGGCAATCGTGCTAGTTTCTCAGGCGTCGAATGATCGCCGTGTCACCGATAAACCTTCGCTCGCTGGCTCTTCTCGCGCTTGAAATTCAATCACGCTGAAAGTGTTTGGAAACGCGCGACCGGCGCGACCGGCGCGACCGACGAACGTAATCGAAAGTCAGCTCGCGCGTATGTCGGCCCCCGCGAGGGTTGTCCGTTGCGTTCACCAATTAGATAGTAACGCGTAGATAGCGGCGTTAATCCCGGCGCGGTATAGGAAAAAGGGAATAATTAATTGCACGGCAGCGGGGATATATCATCCCACGCTTTTTCCAGTATCATTGTACGCCGCGGGTATACGTTAGCCGAGCGGGGCCTGTATATAGGTTTCGCGATGGATAAAGAAAATATAGGGACAGCTCGCGGTACCGGGAAAATTTATTGCTCTCTCTCGCGCGCGCCTTCCCTTTCTCCCTTACCTTTTTCAGGTGGCGGCGCATGGAAGCGCCGCGCGGGAAGAGGAGCCCTAGGCAAAAGTCTAGCGCGAGGAGAGACCGTAGGCAGAGAAAAGGAAGGGAGAGGAGAGGGGAAGGCTGGGTACCAATAATGATGGTAACAATGTTGACCTCGTAGGTCGCCAGACACACCCTTGCAATATACTCGTTTCTCCTCTTCTATCTCTCCCTGTTCCCCTACGTTCTTTTTCATTCTCGATCCTCGTCGGCGGAACAGCCGCTAGAAGCGCTAGAACCCCCGGGTTCTATAATAAGACGTGTTCCACGGTGCACCGTGTCTGGTACTCCACGTGTACCTGATTCCATGATTGGCCCGTACCCCGCAATCTTACCTCATACGTGATCTATTCCCCAGTTTCTTTCCCTTTTTCCAAGCCCCTCCCCTCTCTTGCGCCGCGTCCGACGCGTTTTCCCTCGTCCACCGTCCGCGTCTCGTTGGAACACAGAACACGCGAGATCGAGGGCGCGAATCAATCGACGCGGAGCTCGACTCGCCCGGCGCTGATCCGCTGCTCGCCTTCTCGATCAGCGCGCGCACGCGACGAAAGGGAAAACGAGGAATGGCGAGGCTGCCCGTCGGCTCCCGGGACCATTTTTATTCGCATAAATTACACTCCGACGGCGACGCGAGGAATTAATAGGAATCGGACGACGCAACGATGGGCTCGGAGCATTCGCTGGCTGTCCTCGGCTATCGCTCCACTCTTTGTCCACCTTTTGCAATGGCGTTCGCGCGAGTTTCAGAAGAAAAGATTCCAGCTCGGTTAGGGGTCGTTCTTCAATTACGTAAGGCTCTTAAGTAGTAGCGTAGCGGTTTACGTAATTTTTTTTTAACCTAATTTTCAATATGAATAGTGTAGGGATGTCACAGGTGGCGGCGATTGTAGGGCAGAGACGAGACATTTATCGTGACAAATAAGGTGAATATATTTAATAAGAACTACACTGCTTTCGCGTTTACTCGGTGTCGTCGACTCTTTAGCGCTTTTCTATCCACTGCCCCGGAGCTTGTTCCTTCTCGCGTCACGATCGCTCATATTCGTACACGCATTCATACACGTTTGCGAAACATTTCGCATTCAACCGTACTTTGCCCTTCGAGGGGAAGTCGCGCGCGGGGAAAGGTATGATCAACCCTCCGTGCAGGGGCTCGGAAAACACGGTGGACAGGAAGGTTTCTCCTTTTAAATTAAAATGTATCGAACGGCCGCCTTATGAAACGACGGAAAGAGAGAGGGAGGGCTTCTTGCATTTCCCGGGAGACTGCTGCACGTAACCGTGATAACCTAATTTAAAGTTGGAAATATCTGCTGCGTGCAGAGGGGTCTTCGCGTCGTTTTTCAAGTCTCCCACTTGGACCTGAAATTACGGGGATTCTTTAAGACCCTGGTCACCAAAGGCGTCGGGCTGTACTTGCATACGAAAAATCCCACTGAATTCTTAATTTTCAATTAACAGCTAAACGGTTGCCATCGGCTGTTTTACACCGTGGAAAGTGGATGCGTTGAAGTGTACCTACCCACGTTAATCCCACGTACTTCCTCGGCGTTGCGTCGCGTAGCTGTAGCTGAAGGCGCAGCGGATAAAAAGTGTATTTATACGCTCACTTTTCTTATAGTATACGTTATTTTTCCCGTTGAGTAAGTTATTGACCGAGGCAGCATGCGTCAGTGCACTTACTATCCGCGCGATCCTTACAAATATTGTTTTTGCGCGCTGTATCTCGGATCTACCTCGGCCTACCCTCTCGCGGCCGCACTTTTTCGCGTAATTACGTCCGATAAAGTAGCTGGAGCGGCCTCTTTATTATTTCCCCTTTAATAGCGTGCAAGATAGGCGCTGGGATCGTTATTAATCGTGGTTAATTGCGATGAGTAATCGAGCGGGGAACAGGGCTCGAGGAGGTGGAGGGGCGAGTTGCTCCTTGACGAACGATCGGTTATAGTTATCGTGACGTTCCGTCGTCCAATTAGCGGGCCGATAGCCATCCAACGAGTCCTTAATAAACCCTGAAGCGCTGGTTTTTGTTCTGCCTCCGAGATGAACCATCGATCACCGTCCGTGCATCGTCGATAATCGTTGCTCGGCTGGCTTGCACTCTTTGCCCCCCACCCACCCCCCGTTCCCCTCAACCCTATCGCTAGAACAGGGCAGAGCCTAGCGGTGTAGATGTGTCGGCGCGTGTTCCGCGGACCGCTTTCCAGTCGCTAATGAAAGCGCATTACAAAGGTGATAATTGCACGGTCCGTTGCGTGCGTTTACGACGCCTCGTATCGAGGAAGTCGCTCCGCGGACCAGGATAATTAAGCGCTCGTACCGCCCCACGCGCGTCCAGAGACTCCATCTCGGCGGAGCGGGTTCAGGAGGACTTTGCCTCGGTTAATGACTCTGGGCTGCGACGTGGCGACTCGTCGCTTTATCTTGCGGCGGGCAGGATCCAGCGAGGGAGGATCAGTTGTTGCGGGTTTTGCGGGGATATCGAAACGCGGCCGCGCTAATTTTTCGTCGACAGGTTTGAGCGTTTAATCCAGCCGTCCTAGGCTCGCCGCGGGTAAACGGTGCCCATAAATAACCGGGGGGACTCGTGTTCGATCAGCTGCAGCATTACTCGAGCAGGAACGAGACGCACCGGCGTTAAATCTCTTTCCCTTTGTATTATCTTGTCTGTTTAGCCGCGCGTGCTCGCGTGCGCCAACCGCCATCGCCGTCGCCGTCGCCGTCGCCGCCGCCGCCGTAGATAAACTGGATAAGCCTGATAGCGTTTAACAACGTCGCGATTCGATCTTTCGCTCGGCGTCTTTCCTGCTTGCGGAAACGCCGCGTCGCGCCGCGGCTCGTTATGGCTTTGCTTTGGAATATTTCGCGGGGCTGCCGTTGAATCGCCAGCAATTTGTTCTCCGCCGATCGCGATCGTCTCTTTTGTCTGCTGTGGAATGGGGAGGCGCGATAGGCATCGGTCGATCCGTGGGTTAATTGGATCTCGATGGTCGTCCAGAGATCTCTCTGGGCGAGTGACACTTTCGCCTGTTCGTAGTTAAATCTTGCCTCGCGGCCGCCCCGTTCGCGAGACGGGCGTTAATTACGGGCCGGTGGGTGCCGGAGCGCGAAACGCATCGGGGGAAATCGACGCTATCGCCTCGCGCGTTAAAAGAGAACGCGGCTTAATTGCGATCGCGATACGTTTGTACTGGGATCGCGCGCGACCGGCTAGAAAACGAGCGGACTCTTCTCTTTCCCTTTTCCTCCTGTACCTTCCCTTCTTTCCCGCCATCCGCCCCTTATCTCGGTCTCCACTTTGTTCCGCGCTTTTGTTTCCCCGGAGCGTTGTTCGTTGGCCCCAGCTTTCACCCGAGGCTCCGATCGGTCTGGCTGCCGTTCACAGCGAATCTCGACCCGGCGCGGCGGGCTTCATTTGCAAGTGCTGCAACGGTACTGTTCGATTTGACAACACTGCTGTCGGCTCGCTCCACCGTGTGTTCCACCTTGTTCCTCGAACGGGGACGACAGATTTTCTAATCCGGCACGATTGATTCGCTCGGACAAGCGGCAGGACGTGCTCCTGCTTCGTGCCCGAGAAAGTCAGTGTCCAGCCGCGGCGACTTCCGGAAAGCAGGCGGCAATCGGACCGTGTGAATCCCCTTTGTTACGCGCACGTGCGTGTCCGACTCGAAGGCACAAGGCACCAGGCACCGAGCTTCGTGTTCCACGCAACCTCTCATTACTCGGTCGAAAGCGTTTCTCTCGAAAATTACCCCGGCGCGAATATATTTTACGACGTTCGAAGCGGAGACGCTGCGTTTCGGCCCGAAATTAGCAAATTACGCGAGGAGAACGGGGCCCCCTCTTCTCGTGCTCGTTATTCCGAGTGTGGAATTTCGAGGGAACAAGGACTCGAGGCCTCGGCAAAAGCTGGATCTCGCTTGGACGTGGAAGAAAGAAGCGTAGGAGTCGGTGAAGGAGACAGACGTTGCGACACCCTCCCGTGCTCTACATTCGTCCCGATAGTTCAAGAGTGCAGATCGCTCCCTCTTTCTCTTCCACTGTATCTCTCGGTCGCCTCGTCCTTCATTCTCCAGGCCTCTCTGCACAGCTGCATCCATCTCCGTCGTTCGGTCTGACTATCTCTAAAACGAGATATAGTTTAGATCGTTACGCGCCGCGGCTTTCACTTTTCCTGCCTCTCGAACACCCACTCTCCAGCTACGTGCTATGGGAGAGAACGAGCCGCTGCAATTGCAATCGCAATTGCAACCGCTGTCTCCTCGAATCTCCATTTTCATTCCACTCCTTGTCTTCTCCTTTTCTCGTTTTCTCGTTTTCTCGTTTTCTCGTACACACACGGTGCCAGCTTACGCTGCTTTCCAACTCGATTTTCCATTCTTCCGACCACTGCTCCTCCCTCAGTCCGAGATGGCCTCTGATTTTCTATTCTGGAGCTGTAACGCTGTCCAGGTATCGTGGCCGCGGTGACCTCGACCTCGGCGTCCTCTCGGCTGGCAGAGGTACGTTTCGAGAGTAAATGATATCGACTGGAAAGCCGGCAGCGGGAATACGCGCCGGTTGTCGACCTTGACCCACTGATCCCGTCCGAGGCGGATGTAAAATGTAAAATGCAAAATTCAAGACACAGCCAAACGCGTCCGATTGCGTCGAGGGAGGCGACGCGATATTTTAATTGCCGGCCGTCTGGTTTAATAATTTCACCGTTAATGCTACGATGGCCCGCCTCTGGAACGAGTTTGCCGGCTCTGCTTTCTTCCTGCTCGCGCAACCAAGCCCTCTCAGCCTCGGTGTATACGGATTTATCGCGTCCTCGTCGTCGCCGCCGTCGTTGTCGTCTTTCCCGCGGACCGCGCTGGTCGAGGTGTGCGCGCTCGGCTTGATAAATCGTCTAAGGCCAGCCGGACGCAACATTAACTCTATTTTATTATTTACGGCCGGCCCACGGGCTGACCCCCGCGTTACTTCTCGGTATTACGCGTTACCCGCGAGTGTAATTCATTGTCGAGGCATTGTGCGCTTTCGATCGCGCGATACGGCCGCTCGCTGCCCCGGCAGCATCGATATTTTCGTCGCCTTTTCCTTTTTCCGTGTCTCCTTTCTATCCGCGAACAGTGCCGTAGCTTTGTCGCGGAACGCCCATAAGGATTGCCGCGATATTTACAACGTGCAAGCCTAAGAACGCCCGGGATGCGCTGCTGCCTCGACTTCGTCCCTTCAAGACCAAGCCGTAGGCTTAATCTTCGCTCCCAGCGGGCGCAAATGCCTGTCGATTATCCGAGAATCGCGGCAATCGGCCAGCCAATCCCTCGAAAACGGCCCCCTTGATCCGCCAATTTGTCTGGTCCCCGCTGGCTCCGAGCTAATTCAATCCTCCGATTAGACTCGCTAATTTACCTATCACGGGAGCACCGTGAGGTCTTTGAATAATCCTGTTGCTTAAGTGAACCAAGGGGGAGGAAATCGACCCCCAGGGCAGTTAAAGCGAGAAATATCCTGGACGCGTGTGCGCTGCTACGAAACAAAAGTCGCGGGGCTCCTGAAACGGCCTAGTGGAAAGTAGGTTTCGGGGAGATGGACGGCACAGCGTTCGGTAATGGAGCCACATTATATGTAACGGTAAAACGGGCTTAAAAGTCTCCGGATGCGAGAGCAGAGGCGGTTGTGTGCGGCTGCGGCGATAAGAGACGCGCCTCGGGGGTACGAGAGGGCGACGGATAAACGGGAAAGGGATAAAGAGAAGCAGGGGGGCCCAGTCGCGACAGGCTTGTGCACTTTTCTGGTCGCTGGAACACGGGGGACGCGCACCGTGTCGCCTTAACGAGCCGGGAAACGGAAACCCGTCCCGGAACAGATCCGGGAACAGGTTTTCTCGCTGTGGACGTAATCGAAATGGCCGTGCGGCCCATCTGCATACTAAATCGCCTGGATGCATGGTTATTGGACGAAATCAATTACCTACGTGGGAACAGTGGCGAAGCTGGCGGGCTTTCTGTGCGAACGGGCGCTCTTAACTTCACCGCGAGCCTGTCGCATATACGCGAATTCTTGAAAACATCCAGTGGCAAGACTTGGCCGTACCTCGCACGCTGGATTAACTTTCTGTGAGTTGTCGTTAGTGTCGGAAATGTTTACGTGTTTACGCGTTTACGCGTTTACGCTCTAAGAATAACGGGAATATATTTCAAGTTTATTCTTGAGAAGCAGACTGTAGGTCGCAGGTCTCGAAGTCACTTCTCAGTACTCACTTCCTTCCTCTCGACTGATCGACAGGAACGGAAGCGTTCACCTTAATCGTTCTTAAATGGCCGTCACCGTGTTCCGGTTCTCTCTCTTTCCTCTGGAGACGCCTTGAACGGAGGAAAGAGGATCTAGAAAGTGGAGAACGCGACAGCGCTCGCGATCCGTTCGATCTCCAATCCGACGGTGAAATTTCACGGTCCGTTAGATCGTGGAACGGCTGCAGCTGGCTAAGGGATTTTGAATTGTAAATGTGTCCAGCGGCGGATTAATCCCGGGCTGCTGCGATATTATTGGAGCAAAAAATCGTATCGCTGCCCTGCGACCGTTGCGTGTCATTTCCAACGTTGTCCCGTTAGCTGGCACGGAAACTGTCGCGTCTCGTTTGCATTGCGCGATTAATCGCGTGAAAACTCGCGCGGCTGGGTAAAAATAGAGAGAAAATGAGAGGGAATAGAATAAACGCTGTTCTCTTCTGAGAATCGTCCAGCGAAGTGTTTATAATTCCACTGCGGATGAAATAGCGCGACGTATATACGCGCTGGTGTATATGTATATGTACAGAGGGAGGCTGGCAACGCTGATTCAATACAGAAGTCGTGTATCACCGTCTGCCATATGGGATTTTTATTGCTCGTAGGTCTCAACGAGGCGCTACTTTATACGAGCCTAGTCGGGGTAGTAAACATAATTCGCTTTCTTCTCGATGTACTCCGTGCCCCGTGGCCTCTCGAAGCGCAATAACGCCCAGCCTCCTCTTGTTTTTCATCCTTCTGCCGCGCCGTATCTCTCGCTACCCTTAGCCACGAACCGATCCCAACGGGAAACGCGCTCCCCTCGACGTTTCCTGCCGTCTCCTCGGATATCCGCCGCACTCCTCGCCTCTTCCTGCTCTATCCTTTTTTTTTTGTTCATTCCCTTGCGATCGACAGAACCGGAACCACCTTCCTTGATATTCGATCTGCGGAGGAAGCTCGGCGAAGTCAAGGCTGAGCCACTC
Organism: Andrena praecox; assembly: GCA_963932275.1. Lineage (NCBI taxonomy): Eukaryota > Metazoa > Arthropoda > Insecta > Hymenoptera > Andrenidae > Andrena > Andrena praecox. The sequence continues at coordinate 798,560 of OZ010732.1, forward strand.
AACGGCACCTCGAGGGACGTATTTCCGATGCTGTACAGAGCGCAATCGGCAATCGCTTGCGTTCGAAGCACTTGCCTCGGAGGAATGGCGTCTGACGCTATAGGTAAAAAGCTCTAGGTGACTTACAATTAGCTTTGATTAACGAAAGATATCTATAATAAGCGTTGGGGAGCTGGAATTAGAATTGGCAGTGTTCGAAGCTCCATTGGAGGGAGACAAAGCCCTCGAGTGCAGCTCGCTGAACGTCAAAACGCGTCTCCGATGTTCGAAAGTGGGTCGAGTGCAGAAGGTTAAACCAACAATCGGATGTAATTAAATCGCGACGAGAGCCAGTCAATTAGTGGGGTACAAAGCGTGGCGCGTCCCTCTCGCAGGGGAATATTCCTCGAGCGATCTTCCACTCGACTTTCTTCCCGCCTATCGCTTTTTCCGACCGATAGAATCGCGCTTTGTTAGCACTTCTCGCGCTCTGCTTTCTTTTCGCTCCTCGCGCCGGGGACCGTCGAGCCGCGTTCATGCGCCCCTCAGTCACCGGCGATTTTATTCGACCTCTTCTGTGGCGTCTCCCGAGCCCATTGTGTGGTCGACCTTCTTGCGCGCCGCTAGAAAACCACCATGCATTTATGCAACGCTGAGTCGCAGCCGCGTATCCGCGAGCGCAATTAACGAAACGTCGATACGTCTTCTCTGTGACGGTTGTGTAACGCGCTGAACTGAACACGCGGTGGAGATTGGCGAAGATGGCACCTGGGAGTGAAGCAGAGGAGACTCGGACTGTGCCAGAGTTTGTATCAGAAAATGTACAGCGTTTCGAAGGTTAGAGATTAGCAGACCTTTGGGATGTCATGTTGAGGAAGGTGACGCAACGGATAGATCGACAACGCGTCTCCAAGAGTCTCGAATGTCGAGGAATATTTGCTCTCAGCTAACAGGAATCGCTACATTGCGACTTCCACACTTCAGACATCGCGGTCCTTGGTGTTTGACTTTCCTCAACGATGTTTGCCTTTGCGCGTGCCACGATCAAGGGACTTCCTAGCTGGAGTGGTCACGATCAACCGACCGGGGGATTAAATTCAGCCGAGCGCTGTTTTCGAGAGCTGGCAGGCGTGGGCGTAATTCCCCAATTTCCCCGCGGAAGTTTTCTCTTCGCGAAGTTGATCGCGTCGTCACGATGATCTCCCCCTCCCCGATTGGAAAACTCCCTCTGGCTCTGTTCAACTTACCGAGCGGCTTCACGAACCCCCAGAGCGTCGTTCCTTTTCTTGGCACGTTGTCCAACTTTCGACACTCCGATGATCTTCGGGAAGCCTTGAAAGAGCCTGAAGACCAAGGAGCGGCTCCTAATTGCTCTGGAATCCTCTAACACAGTCATCTCGGGAAGCTGAGCATCCATAAGTCTTTCGGATCCCCCTCGACAAGAAAACTCGCGAGGGCCGTCGTGAATTTTCAGCGCGAAAGAAAATGCATAAATGAAGCCCCACGGATAAAAGGGCACGTGGAGATAGACACCTTCGTATCATCCATCGCTGGATTAAGATGTTGACCGTGCATTAGCGTTTTCACGGGACGTGCGAGGTCCTCGGGGTACAGGAGAGGTCTCTGGCAAGGTGTCTACCAGGAACTGGGATGATGGAGGGACAAAGGGGGTCCTATTAAAATTCGAACAAACGGACCGCCTCTCTTGAGGGAGATGCGACGAGGATAAAAACAAACGGAAGAACCAGTCCACCGGGTTTTTTTTACCCAACCGGGGCCGTTCCTCTCTCCCTTCCTCTCCTCGAAAACGTGCGTTCTCACGACTTTTCGGGAGGATTTGGAGCACGTTCGCGCAGAGCGATATCGGAGGGCACCACGATAACTCCTGTACCGACGAACAAGGAAGAGCGGAAAACAATCGGCAGATATCTCCTGGGCGCTGGTTTTTTCACCAGCGGCTTGTCCGCGGGTCGCTTTAAATTCTGAGGCAGCAGCGGAGGAGAAAAAGTTGCCGGAAGACGTGGAAGCCGGCCGATCGTCGCCGTATTGTTTCAGGGGCTCATCGTGGATGCGGCTGGACCCCGCTATTAGCCGAGGGTTGCGTGTCCCTTTGGCTTTTTCCGTCACCGACGTTGCTCTCACGCAAAAGTCGCTCGCATCGACTACTTTTTTAGTGCCGCTCGAAAATCGTGGACGGCGAGCCCGACCGCTGCCGGTGGCAGAGTGCGGGCTCGCCCTAAATTGCAGGAAATACAGCTGGAGCAGCGAGGAGTCTCGCGCGGCCGATTTCCGAGGGAGAAAGGAAGCAGCGGTCCGAGTTATTACACGAGCTTGCCTTTGCCCTGGCCAATATACGCGCGCTCTCCAATCTCTGCTGCAGCCTTACGGCAAAAAGAAAAAACACCGAACGGGGAGAAAGTGTCAGTGGGTTAAGGTCGCAGATCCGCATCCGCGTAGGCGGCCTCCCGATTTCCATAAACATTTCCGAGACTTGAACTAATTCATGGAGAGAATGATAGAGAAGGTGTCTAGTTGGGATAAGTCGAAAAGTTAGCCTTGTAGTTGCTGGGGGGACCACTTTTAAATTCGGTGACGGTATCGGAGACGGATATCGGTGGCTCGAAGCGAGCAGGCGTCCATAGCGGGAGAAAAGAACCAGGGAGTCGTTTGTTCTGTTCGGACGAGTGAGAGGAGACCGATTCCAGGACGGAAGTTTAATCCTGGAAACCAGGACAACAATGTCTCCTCGTATCTCCGTGGCGTATTGTCTTTGGTCACGTGAAACTGCGAACGGATCGGAACGGAACGGCGCGGCGTGCGGGTAATTTCAATTACGCCGGCCCATTTAATTACTGACGTCAGGATCGTGGGACAGTGGCTCTGCTTTCCAACCTCTCAGGACGATTGCGCACCAACAGCTTCTTCCTTTGTCGCGGCGGCATTTCTCATCTCCTACGCGATCCTCCTCGCTGTGAACAAACTGCCACCGTTTTGCCGCGTATTTGCTGGGTTAATTAGCGTAACAGTTGCCTCCCGGAGGTGTAACCGCAGCTCCGAACGCGTAATCTTCTCGGTTAGCGCGGCGAGCGAGGAGGGAAGAACTTTTCTCGCGAGGCAGAAACTTGACCGATTGTTACGAGCTCGTGTATAGTTTCTAAATAGACCAACGATACCAGCATCCGCGGAATCCATAGCATGTGCGGTGTGGCGTGATTCGGTATCGACAGCCAGTAGATTCGCGTTTGAATTCGCGTCGTTTCCCAGCGGTTCGCCTCGCGGAGCTCTGCACGCCACGTTGATTAATATTGTCATCGAGCACGTTCGAGCGAAACGAAACAACTCGCGGCTCTGTTATCGACAGCTGGAACGTCCGTGTAACGGAGCTGTATATTATCGGATATTAAACGATGGTTACGTGCAGAGGAAAAAGAGGAATAACATAATTAAGCGGTGGACATGCAAGCAGATGTGTTGCTTCTCATACACGGGCACTCGGGCTCGTTTCCCTCGGTGCCTGTCGGCCTGAATGCCAGACGAAATTATTAGCTTCCTGCCCCGTTATGATTTCGTTAAACATCGTAACGCACACCAGCGAACTTTCACGAGCCCGTGAACGCTCGCGTAGCGAGCAATCGAATCCCCCGTGAAATGCACAGTCTAACATTGTTAAAGTTACAGCCGCGAATGGGGAAGAGTATCAAAGAAACCCGTTCGATGCTAGGCGAATCCAATTACGCGAGCTTCTGGCTGCGAGCACCCGCATCGAAATTACATACCAGTTTGCCTAACAGCGGTCTCGTAATATCTAACTTCTACCGTGATTCCGCCGCCAGTTGGGCTGACGGGTTTCGTCATTGAATATTCCCAGGGAGAATTAACAGAGTCTGTAAACGTTGCACCCAATTTCTTTGAAGCGTGAACGATCGTGAAAGACAGGAGGTGGCGCGCAGTTGCTCGGCCAGTCGCCAAAGCGGAAACAGTCGGTTCTGGGTGAAAATTAAACCGCCGCGCCGGAACGAGTTCCCATTTATAGAGGGGTAAAGGAACTCGGCTGCGCCACCCATCGCCAAGTAACGTTTTAATTACTCCGCGGTTAACCTCGATAATTCTGTCAGCCCCGCGAATCTCTCGCTATCGATACTGGGGTGGAGGAATTGCATCGCGCCGTAGGACCACGGAGGCGTTAATTCGCGGGATCTCGTCGCGAAGGAACTGAGCACCGTCTCTCCTCCCCCGTTCCGTTTTCATCAAGCTCGTCATTCAGCCCGGAGCTTCTCGAGATTCGAATAAAAGGCGTATCTTTTGGGGAAGCTTTCTTTTTACAGGAGAATGGGGAACTGGAGCGTTGCGCGTTACGAAGTGGCCAGCCGTGGTTTTAATTGCGCGAAACGCGCGGAGCTAGCCGAACGCGAAAGTGGCACAGTAGCATTTTCGTCCGATTCCACGGCGAAGAGCGGAAAGGATTCCGTTAATCCTCGCAGTGGAAACTCGGGCGCTGCTAAGTTTCCGAGGGACTGCATCGCGTGGCGAACGTCGTTAGCGAAAAATCGCTGCCGATTTAAGGGGGTTAATCGGCAATCACGGGTCCGGGCAACGACCAAACGATAGGGAATCTCCGCTCTCCTGTTTTTCGGGGAAAACTAACGGTGCTCCGGAACTAGTCCCTAATTGCTTCGTTACCGAGCGCTCGCCGGCCTCCAGCGGCCTTGCGAAAAGAGTGGGGAATCGCAAACGGGAGGAAACAAGGTGCGGTGAATGCAAACGAAGCCAGCAGCCGCCGAAGTCACTGTCGCGAAAAACTGATGGAGCTGCTCGATCGTTCGCCCAGCGCTGCGATTAATCTCCTCGATAGAGGAGATAATGAATGACGGACGGTCGATTAGCCCCCATCGATTAATACGTAGCTGATAATGGCCGATCGATTAGCCGCTGATTAAACGCCTCGACCGATGGCCAGCCTGTGAATCGAGAGGCTACTTGGACCTCCGAGGGTCGAGCAACGCCGATCGAAGAACACGAGTCACCTCTAATCGCATTACAGATGATGGAGTAACCCTTTCAATCCTGTACATTGTCCGATCTCTACTGAAGCTGAACATTCCCCTCCAACAGATTTCTCGATAGGGAGCAGCTCCGAGATCGCTCTGTGACCTCGGCTGACCTTGAATGACCTTGTGTAACAGGTCGTTGAACTGTTCCCTCTATGGCACTCGAGTGTCCTCGATGCCTTTGAGACAGTTACGGACTCCGAATCCAGTAACTTTTCCACGAATTTCCAAGCTCCGCGGGTGGGAATCGGTCTGCCGTGAAATTCGTTTTAATTTTAATAAGCGAAGCCATTAAGCGTGCGCGCAGTTGCGCGAAGCACCACGAGCGGTTTATAGGTTCGCTCCGTCGCGAGGATGGAGCGCGCGCTCGGCGTCGTAAAATTGACGTGAGCTTTCTAAAGTGGCCCGTAAATTTCGCTATCGAAGTTCGAGGGCTCCGCGGTTGTGGCGGCCTCCATTAATTTGCATGCGATGCCCATCGACGGTTTTAACGCGAACATAGAAAAGCTCGATCGACGGATAACGAGGGGGGATTCAAGTTTATTGACGCCTTTAGCGTCGATCCACGCACTCCGCGTCACTTTGTCACGTTTGCCGATCTCCTCTGCGGATCTCCCGCGAATATCCCGCGAAGCTCAGCGACGCAGAACCGTGCGTAATCCATGGATGATCAGCTGAAAAAGTCAGCTCGGCTATCTGTCAATGCGAAGAACGTCAAAAGCAGAACCCGAACAGGCTTGCCAGCGTCTTCGCGCGATCATGATTGTTTCACACCGGTTTTCTAGCCGTGCTAAATTATTTACGCCATTATCCGCGGAACCGACCAGGTAGAGGCGATCTGGGGTTAGGACACTGGGCCGACCTTCCTGGCCGGTCGTTACGGTAAATCCTGGGGCACGTTGAAGACACGGGGAATAAAAAGGGGCACGGGAAAGGATGGAGGGAGCCTGACACGAGGTCGTAAACGCGAGGCGTAGAGACGCGGCTGATAATGCGGGCGCATAATGGCGCCCTTAGCTCTTCCTACTTAGATAAGGGCCTAAGTGACCGAGGTCGGCACGACTCGTCGTGAATTATTGTACGCGCCTTGACCTAGCCGCACTTTTCGCCCGGCAGCCTCTTCTCTGGCGACAATGTCGTTCGAATTCCCCGGTCACGAGTCTTGCAGTTTGAGGCGATCTTGGGGACCGCGTGGACGATAATTTCGCGACGACGGTGAATTCCTGCCGTGGAAACTCGGCGTGCCCGAAGCTGTTAATGACGAACAGATTGCTTCACCGAGGATCAGCCTCTATGGTCGATAATGATGGTATTTAGTAGCCATCGCTGGGGCGAAACTCGGCGTAATTCCGATCACGGAACGCGGTAATGAACATAAAGCGTCGCCCCGTCCACGCGTTAAAATCCTTTTCACCGCGCTGAATTAAAATACCTCGAGAGCAGGGGACCGGGCCCACGGTGGGCTCAGGTCCTATCATAATGCGTGCAGGCTATAAGGAATGATACAGAGTTGTATGCAGATGCATGGCGCACTCGTCTGCTGGTTTATAGTCGTTGGAAGCGATATACTGTGATTCTGAACGGGCTTCTATTGAATATAGCGGTTTACATCGGATGATATATGTAGAGGAGGATGGGGAAAGTCCCTCGATTGCCCGATTTATTCGCGTACGTACTTACACCCTCCTTCGAGTACCTACCATTCAACTTCACGACTCCGTTCACCGAACTTGGTCAGGGCGTTAACGAGCCCACGGTTTACGAGAAATGTACCAGAAGGCTTCAAGGAGACCTGGATGTTTATCTTTCGATAACGAGGCGAGCGAGATGCGCAAGGACCAGCTGATTTTGCCCCGACGCGGACGGTAGGAAAGTGTAAATGGAGCAGTAGAAGTAGGATGCCTCGTTTATCATTACGCGAGGATGAGACGCGTTTTCTGTGCTCCTCCACGGCTTCTTTCCTCCCATGGGCCGTAATGGTGCATTATGCAAGAGACACAGGGGGATCGTCTCGACCGATTCGTGGGACGCGTTCAGCCCGCGGCCATTCTCACGCTGGTCGGCCCTTCGGCTGGAAATCGCGTGTCTCGGCCCGCACAGATCGCGCCTCCTCGGTCTCCTCGGTCTCCGCGGCCTCAAGGCAGAGCCGCGCGTAATTTTAGCTTAATGCAGCCTTCGAGCCAAGCCGACGCAATACCGTTCCGTGGCCGCCCAGAGCGATCGACGGGCACCCACTCGGTTTTATCCCGATTTCGGCGGGATTATCGCGTTTATCCTGCGATTACAATCACCGTAGCCAGGAATTTCCGCTTCGTTCCGCTCCACGAAAACACCGAAAACACCAAATTGCCATCGAACGGGCACAGCGCGTTCTCCTGACTCGCCGAATGAGCGACGCCCACAGGAATGCCGCTTCAACCAGCAGAAAGTGTTCACAGGCGACGGAACTTGCATTTCATCGTTGTCTCCTGGACGTTCGCTAGCAACTCGCGGTGCGCTTAGCGCGCTGATTTACCGCCCTCGCGCGCGCGCGCCTTTTATTTACGCCCATCGTTGCTCCGCGTTTTTCTACAATCCGCCACCCTGGCCCTCCCACTCGTCCTTTATTTCAATCGGCGCGGGTGCAGCCTTTTCCTCCTGCTCCGCTCAAAGTCCCTTGGCTGTTTGCTCGACAACTCCAAGTACGTACTAAGAGGAGAATAAAGAGCAACCTTCCGGCTGAGAGCAGACAGCTTTCTGTTCGCCGGCGCGACAATGTTCGCTCTCTTGTCGCTTGTCCGCGCTTTAATCCTCTCCATCGCTCAGGGACTGTCGTCCTTTCAACGAGCATGCCCTTTGTGCTCGACGGTGGTGGGCGTAACCAGTGTCTCAGGGCAAACGATTTTCTTCCCCCCAGAAGTCGTGGAAACTTGGAAAAACGTGAGGGGACTCGTCCTGGCTGCTGGGAAGCCAGTTGCAAGTGTTTAAGAAGTTTCGCGAGTTCAGTTATCGATTTCAAACACCGTGGAACGTTTCGGGCGGGAAAGTGTTGCGTCGAGTGCTCGGCGAACAGAAGCTCTCTTCCTCCCTGCTTTCATTGCACTTGGAAATATGCGCGTTTATATGCAAACGCCTGGCGTCCAATGGATTTCGCGGATTGTTTGGGGAATTGCAGGGGCTGGTCGTTGTCTGGAAGATCGAAGCGAGCTCTCCCGGCATCGTACGGTCCAGCAAGCGCGGTAACGCGCGCGTGCACCGTGCACCGTGCACCGTGCCCCACCGCTCCTCGTGTAGGAGTAGAAAGTTGCTATTGTGCCGGGATCTGGTTTTATATAAATAGCTGCACTCTCGGGGCCCGATACGTGGCTTGAATTTCCGCCGAATGATGAAACAATAATACGATTCCCGGCCAAGTCTTTCGCGGAGCTTCCTGCTTTTTTAAACGCCTCTTTTTAGGGGATTAGAAAGCAATGGAAAGTCACTTGGATCCTCAATGCTGCGACGATCATTTCGTAGGAAACCGCGAAAGGACAGATCGCAGCTGCGCAATAGACTCATCGAACTTTTCGCGAAGCGAACCTCGAAATCGCCTGACCCACAGTGCCACTTCGGTCACAGTCCATAGACTGCTTGAGATTCCGCCATGTCCGCGGTTTATCGCCGTTTCTGCGTCTGTCCGCGTTCACGGCGAGACTCGAGTAACGGCTTGTCAACCGATGACCCGTGCTCGCGTTGAAACGCGCAGTCCTCGGAACGTGCGAGGCATTTCCGTGGAACGGTAATATCGGCGAGGCGGAGTGTTTTTTAAACAAAAAGAAGATCGCTCCGGGCCGAAATGGAAGCCACGCCACGTTTCAGAAGCTTGCTCTTTCGGAAGGCTGGAGACAGTGCTGTGATACTCTATTGCTCCGGTGTTCTGGTGCTCTCGTTTCGAGCAGTAGGGTGAGTTCCCTTAACCTGGAAGGCACCTAATACCGGGCATTAGCTATATCTGTGATATTTGAAATGCTACCGAGCCGTTATTCCGCGTAATTAGCTTTCGATGCGTTTCAGTCGCGTGTGCACAGCTAAGGAGATTGATTTAACCCTGCGTGGTCACTAGGGTGGTCCTTAATTTTCAACTTCCGATTTTTTTTGGTCTCACCCTCTTAAAATATGATAGTAGGTGAAAAAATGATATGTGCAAAATTTCAGCGAGATCGGACAACGGGAACCCCTGCCGCAATTGAGTTGAAGTTTTGAAATAATAGTGATTTCTCGTCAATTTCGGACATAATTGTGTTCGGCTATTTTGGAAGTATCAGTGCATATTTTTTAATAAAAGTACAGTTTATTAGATGTATAATAATAATATGTATGTATTACTTCGAAAAATATTGACGAAACTTTTGAGTTTTATCTTTTAAAATTAGTATACAACGCAGCGTATAGGCCTGGTAGGCAATCGGGGGTCTTAACTACACTATCCAACACGTATTTGGATCTGCTATATGCACTCCGAGATCCTAGTGGAGTTTTTCGTCCCAAACACGAATCCGTAAATAGAATTGCTCTATCACCCTCAGTTTTTGAAAAACATGAGTTTTTGTAAAAAGCACACGATTTTGGGCAAGAATGAGGTATTACGTGAAAACCAAGAATTCTAGAAAGTTCAATTTAGTCTGAAAAGATAGAGGAGAGTTTCCTGAATATATCGGTGTATACAGTTATTAAATTTGATGGTTTTATATGATTGTAAACGGCCGTCAAAGTTTAAAAAAGTGCCGATGTGCATGATTTCTACACAATACTTTTGCATTTTTACGAAAAGTTGTGTATCTAGCACGAATTCGCTACACAGTATCGGAGTCTGTAGACATTTCTGAAGAAGAAATCATCTACGAAAAATGTCGGAACGGTTTTTAACTCGGACTGCTTGAGAAAATATCCAGCGGGAACGCGTGCACGGTGTTTTGCCGCCTGGCGGCTGTGGCTTAGGGTGTTCCTTAATTTTCAACTTCCGATTTTTTTTGGTCTTATCCTCTTAAAATATGATAGTTGGTGAAAAAATGATATGTGCAAAATTTCAGCGAGATCGGACAACGGGAACCCTTGCCGCATTTAAGACGAAGTTGTAAAATTACAGTAATTTTACATCAATATCAGATATGATTGTATTTCATTATTTTAAAAATGTGTGTCTATTTTTTTAAATAAAAATACAGTTTCTTAGATATATACCAGGAGTATTTGTATATTGCTTCCTATAATATATTTCATATTCTTAAATTTTGCCTAGCATTAAGCTTCCTATGTATCGCAGTATCTGAACCATACTGTTACCTGTGTCGGCTACCTGAGGCACGAAACGCATTCTTGTGATATAAAGAGGCGTATGATCCAAAATTTGGATGCTAATCAAACGGAGGTTTCAAGTAAAAAGATTGTTTTAAAAGATGTCAAAAACTATATTAATATTGGCATAGAAAATTTCATCTCGTCACAAAGTCGCAATTTTTTTCTAGATATCATATAAGTACCGAATTTTTACAAAAAGACCCTTCAGTTTGGGAAATCGATGAAACATATAAAAATGCGTTAGAAATAATAAAGAATTTAAAAGTAGTTAACGACAGTGCAGAAAGAGGCGTAAAGCTAATCGCCGAATATAATAGCTTACTAACGAAAGATGAAAATAATAAGCAGTTTATTTTACAAGTATTAGAAGATTATCGGCGATGTTATCCAGATGCGAGTAAATCAACCTTAATGAAAGGCGTATATTGACAAATATGTAATATTTTATAAGATATTACAATTAATTTTATAATATGTAGTTAGAAGTTAACTTTGGATAATATTATATACATGTAAGACATTATATTTTCATTAAAAAATATTCAGTACTACCTCTAAAACGGCGGAACACATTTATATTGAAATTAACGAAAATAATAGAAATTTTAAAACTTCGTCTTAAATGCGGCACGGGTTCCCGCTAAAATTTTGCACATATCATTTTCTTACCAACTATCATATTTTAGGAGGGTAAGACCAAAAAAAAATGAAAAAAAAAAAATTTTTGACCCCTATAGCTAAGGACCACCCTAGTGGTCACGCGGTGTGTACCGCACCCCAGGATATGTCTTTGCCAATATTTCTGTAAATTTTTAGACCTCGATAATAAAATTCAAAAATTCGACGAATTTGAACAAAAAGAAATCACTTTTGTGCAGAATTATTTTTTTAAATACAGATTTCAAAATTTGCCACGTAGGGTTAATATTATTTATTTCTTCTTACTTGAGAAAAACCTTAAGCGTCCGGCACTAGAGGAACTCCCTCTACATACGACCATGGGCTGCGAAACGTCCATTTGCAATTTGCGCGGGTGCGGGCCGGTGTATCCGGTGCTGGACGCACGCCCCTTCCTCCATCGACAGGGGTCAGCTGTTGCCTAATCGCATTTGGCAACAATCGCAATTCGTGGAAGCCTCGTGGCTCCCGTCGAATTCACCGAATCGACTAATTGGACTAGCATATGGCGGCACGGCGATCGGTGGCACGGGCCCCTGCTCTGGCGTTTTCGAGGCCGCGAAAGCGGGTATACATAGTACCTACGTGTACTATGTGGTTGACGCAAGCGAGCCAATGATGTTTGCTCGCGCCAGCTTTTTCCTCCGACACCGGCGGATCGGGCTCAATTTGTTGCCATAAATAACGCAGAAATTCACCGCGGCCAATGGGGGGGGGGGAGGGTGAGGGGGCATCGAGAGGCTGTACGACAGAGTAGGGTACCGGCCTCGGATCTAGTCGCGGTTTCAGCTCACGACGGGGCAAAACCGCTGCTCGATCGTCCAGGTAATCTGTTGGAAGCGTGTCGTACGCTCGATTTCCCTTTCAGATCGGCGATCGTATATCTCTGTGGTGCGGGCCGCGGCGCGCGTGATTAGAATCGTAAAATCGCCGACTCCGCTCGCTTGCGCGAGTTTATAGGCGTTCACTCTGCCGCTCGTTTCGCGCGCGTACCCCTACCTTATCACTGATACACGCGTATTCGCGCGTTACCGGTTCTCCGTTTCTCCGTTTCTGCCCGTCCAGTATGGACCCGTTATTTCGTCATGGGCGAGCAGACGCGAGAGGCTGGTGGTTTCTTAATGGAGCCGCTCAGCAACGTCACTTTGGCGTCTGATCATCGCAGGATATCTATGGATATTCTTCTATTAGATATTTTCTCCTAGCGGAGTCGATTTACGCGCTCTGTCGACCGTAGCAGCACAATTTGCACAACGGCCCTGGCAAACTGTTTATAATCACCTAATAATTTCATTGACTTTACATAAGAAATACTTTTTATCCCTTCAACTCGGCTCCCCCGAGATTAAATCCCGAGTGCGCCACTGGTATAGACTAAACATTGAAATCCACTGCTCTTCTTCGTTTACGCGCTGCGGCCTTTGATGCCAATGCACGAGTCGGGAGGAGCCTCTTTGCTTGTGCCAGTAAAGATCAGAAACGACGGACCGCGGGAAGTCGAGCGACGCTGATAGAAAGACGGACGTCGGCTAGCCGCGAAATCGAATCCTCGGCGGAATCGCGTCGCGAAAAGAAAAAAACGCCGATGCAGCGATGCGAAATGGATCGCGTCTAGAAACTCTCGTTTTATTCCCGGTCTGTTTCCCCGGGCGGCTGGCATCGGGGCGGATTTCTTCTGGAATGTCTCGCCGTTCTCTCCGCGGTTCAAGAAAATCGCATGGAAACGAGTAGAACTGGAAAATCAAGGAACGAGATCGATTTTTGCGCCACATCGGGCGGAAAGGGTTACTCGAGCAGACAGAAGAGATTGAATTCTGTTATCGCGTACGTATGGAACTGTTCAAACCCCTTCCCTCATCTCTTCCCTATCCTTGATTTTAATTACTTCTGGATATGGCACATATATCCCCACGAAACTCGGCCAGCGGCACATCGTAATTGTCAGAGTCGCTCTGGGAACAAAAGCATCGATGGCGACATCGTTAATTGTGGCTCCGTCTCGAACAGTTTCGCGAGTGTCTCCCGCCAGGCTCGATGAATCGCGAGGCGAAAGAGGGGGGGAAAGGAAAAGGAGGAAGGAACGACGGGGGGAAATTAATTTTCTTAACGAGCCTAGGAGTCGCGCGATTAAACGATGCAGCAGGGAGCGCGATATTTCTGCGGGGAATAATTTATACTCGAGCGTGGCGAGGCCGATTCCGCGACGGGGATTAGATCGGGAGCGATGAAAAAGCGGGGCAAAAAGGGGGATAGAGGAAACGACCGATAAAAATGGCCAAGTTGTTGGCGTCTAAGGAATCCCGCTTGGCAAGGTCGGGAAACGGCCTAGCCGCTGGCTATGGCACTCTTTCGCCTCTGTATTGGTGCACCAGCGAGCGCGCGCGCGCCTCTATTTCCGCGTGCGCTCGCGCGAGGAGGATGATCGTCGCCTCGACTCTTCATCGATCCGCATTTTGCCTTGTGGCGAAATCCTGGGAAAATCGTCGACGATTGACAAGATACGAGCAAGTGAAGGGCTGTAAAAAGAACAGACAATGGTGGCAAACGAGATGGAAGGAACAAGAGCGTCGCGGCGCAGGCTCGTGATTTAATGCCGCTACGTTTCTCGATAGCTTCGTTATCCGGTTACACGTGCATTCCAATAATCTTACATAACGCCCGGGGAAGTAGCCGAGTAGCATTTTGCGACGGGGTGGTTGGTAACGATCGGACAAGGAAATATCCGAGCGAAAATACGGCCAGCCTCTGAATATCGGGACCGAGCCCTCCGTTCCTGCCCCCGAGTTGTCGAGCGACAGTATCTATCCCCCATTCACCGACTCCGCGGTAACGTGTTTTAATCACGGCTTTCTTCTCCCGTAGATTGAACTGTCGCTTTCCGCGCGATAGCTCTTGGGCGTACCTGTTGGAACGGGGGGATCGGCGGATCGGCGGATCGTGTCTCGGATCGAATTGGCTCGTTAATCCGTAACGAGCGCGAAACGGTACCGGACCTGTTAATTATTCGATGGAACAATCGATGCTCGGACCGCGTCCGTTCCCCTTTTCCACTTTCCAGCGATCTCTGCCCTCTAACGGGTGTGTAGTTACTTAGCGAACGCGAACTCGCAGCTCGATCGCCAGGTGCACCGCAATCACGTAGCAGACCGCACAGCTGCGTTTCACTGGAGGGTAGGGTTACCTGCTCTAAGGGGCAACTTTTGCCTCGTTATCGCTCCGTGCCGCGAATTTCGACAGTTTCGAAACTCAAACTTTCCATCGCGCTCGACGTTTTCGAGTTCCACGTCTGCGCGTTCCGTGGCATGGCGTTGATTTAAAATAGAGGTAAAACGGAAACGGGGCTTTTGTGGACTTTATGCGTATCGAGACGTTTTCCAAGATTGCGTTAATTCTCGTTAAAATGTGAAATGAGTGACGGGGCCCTGAGTCCACGGTATCCCGAGCGAGATCTCGCCATTGAATTTACACCCACGCTGGAAGGGAGATAGCCACGGAAAGCTGATAGAATCTGATGACCTATTTGAAGAAGAAAGCTCTGGATAATTAGCGAGGGACCGAGCCGCGGAGGAAACGAAGGAAATTAAAGACGGCTCGGTATGACGCTCCCTCCGTATTCGCAGCGTGGTATCGACGAGTTCCATCTGCCCGGGAAATACGAGTGGCAGATCGCGTTTCAATCGTCCACCAGCCTGAAACGCGTTTCCGATCGATCCGACGAGGAACATGCTCGTTTTGTTACAGGCTTTCCTCGCGTTGGTTTAACGGAACGTTGCTGCATTCCCATTTATCTCTGCCGCGCCTTTCGGCTGACGTCTCCTCTTGCTGCCCTAATAATAGATTCTAATAAATCTGAAAAGTTCCCGAGGCAGATCGCCCCTCCTCGCGCCTCGCGAAGATGCTTCGGGGCAGAAGGAGGCGGCAGTTCATAAATCTTCATTGGCGAAGTGTCGTTATGCCGTTAAAATAAAATGGACAGCGTGTGCCCCGGCGAATGATTAATCGCGCCGGGGGTCGTTTGTTACGGTGGACAGGGAAAATGGTAACGCTGTTGCGTAACCCGGAGCCCTGGGCCCGTTGTTCGCGATCGATGGATCGCGACGACGCGTCTGACGTCTAGGCGACGTCGGGACGGCGATCCAGTCGACGATAACTCCTCGAGAACGACTACTTGCTGCGTCCTGTCCCGTCCGCGGTATTTTCTCCTCCATTTGCCGAAGAGATTAACGCGCACCGACATTCATCATGCCGCCACCTTCTCGCAACTTTCCACCTTGGACAATGATATACGATGCAAACAAACTTTTTGCCTCGTCGTCGATTACCGCGCCGATTCCCCATCGACCAATGGCCGTCCAAGCTTTTATTGACTCCACGAGGAAGCTACACGTATTCTAGCTTTTTGCCCGGCACGTTAAATGGTCGTCCGGGCTCCTTCCAGCGTTTTACGAGGCTAAGACGGACTTAACGAACCGACGCGGACGCGTCGCGTTCGAGATATAGGCACTTGGAAGAATTCGACGAGTATAGGTGCCATTCGATTACCATTCGTTCCATTATCTACGAGATGTGCCTTTGAACATTGCATATGGAATTGCAATGGCGATAACTGCGGTGGATTTTCCGCGACTTCGAGATAGCCGCCTGGTGACGAGCCCTCGTTCTTCTGATCTCTATCTAACATGTATAGCGAACTTGGCGGCGCAATTGAAACTAACTCGCTGGGGCGAGCGTCTCGTTACGTTCCCCGATTTAATTGGATCGCTGGGACTATCGGCGATATCGCGTGACGTTGATGGGTTTTCCCGATCGTATAAAGTCCGCGCGAACGATCGAGCCCCGCGTCCCTTGGCGACACGAAGCGGACGGCTTTATTATTCCGATTCGACCGCGATCCAGCGGAGTTCGGATCCTCGCTCTTCTTCCCTCCCCGCTTTCTGAGGGAGGGAGCCTGGATTTCCCCGTAGGAAACCGAGACAGGACGGTATGAACGATAGCAGACGCTGCTCGCGAACGCGGCGACGCCGTGTAATTAAGAAAGGAGCAGAGTTGTTTATGGCGCGGCATGCAAACGACTTTGGGGCCCGTGTAACGCGCGCCTAGCACGAGCTAGATGAAATCTAGAAGCGTGTCAGGGTCGTTCCACGGCCTCCCGCCTCTCTGATCTTGATACTCTTGATACCTACTCCCCGAGAAACTCGTCCGGCAATTTTTAGCCCGCCATTTTCGCGACCCTCGAGAAAATAGCTCGCGATCCCGGACCGATCGCGTAATAACTCGTTTCACAGCTCTCTTCTCCAGTCTTCTCCGGCCCGCTCATTTTTCTTTCCACATTTATTACCGCGCCACCGCTCGCTCCTTCTATTCGTTCTGCCTTTCTGATGACAACGCGATGCGTTTTTTGTTCCAGGTGAGTTGGACCGTGTCGATGAATCCTCGGCTCTTTGGCCCGAACCTATAAGTAAGTAGTCCTCGGAGAAGCTTCGTGATTTTGGGGACCACCTTCTGCTGCTTTACTAAATGAAACTCGGACTTGTTCGTCGCAGTGTTCTGCTTCAATTAACTCTAGAAATGTTGGGGCCACCTGGGGGAGGTCCGCATTGTCCACTTTTTGCGCGTAGTAGCCCATAACCCTCGCAGAAAGACGTGCTCCGCATCAACAGGCAGGTTGGCGGAAACCCAGGCACCATTTAGTCCCCATTTAAATTGAACGCGTAAAAAGCGTGTGTCGTCAATTGTCTACTTGCACACTCGTGCACCACGACTAGCTTTTTCCGCTCTGCAACTTGGCGCGCACAGCGGACAGGAAACCGCGGAGAGCGTGCAACCTCCGGAAGCTTTGATGCGCTCAATGCCTCCCTTCCGGCAGCGCGCTGCGCCGTCGAGACCGCGGCGTCCGCGGTGGCGGGCAGAAACCAAACGACGCCAACTTCGGCGACGCCCGGCGTCGTCGGTATCACCTGCCTTTCTGCCCGTTATGGAGATGGCGTTAGTCGTCGGTGAACGACCAAACCTTCCACCCCTTTACCTTATGAACAATCGTATGGTCAGATTTCTTCGCGTCCTAAGTAGTTTGTCTACGTTTTGAAAATTGTTTAGATATGGAAACGTAATCGAAGCAAAGTTTTAATTAGTGTCCCACTTTTTAACTTGGAATGGTGGGAGTCTTCAATCGAGGAAACGATCTTTGAGTAATTTAAAGATGTATCTAGTCGCGAGAGGATGGACTTGCTTGCTCTGTTTATTGCCCGAGGCCAGTTGATGGCCGGTGGAAAATAAAATGTCCTCTTTCCACGGAACAAACGTCGACCAGACCGTCAAAAATGGCTGAGTGGATTAAAGTGAAATAGAGAAGAGAGTGAAGGGTGGGCGGAAGTAAAAAGGAATACGGTTTACGACTTGCGTGCCTGCAATCCCGAGTACTGGGGAAATTAGGACAGACTTCATCGGCGTAATGTACCCTCTACTTGGGTAATTTCATTTAACCCAGCGAAGCGCATGCCGTGACCCGTGGACAACAGTTGAAACATTCGGACGATAACTACGCGAAAGCACGGCGAGAATTTGCAAGCCGTGCCGTTTACCCGATCTTCTCTGTTTACTACCTTAGGATGCTATAGGATGGAAACTGTAGTTCAATGCAGCGCGCGAGCTGTAGTTGAAATTACAGACTGTAGCACGAGTCCACGCAATTATCGATTCCTCTTCAGTCAAGCTCGCAAGAGCGAGGATTTTCTGCTCCCGGTTGCTACAGGCTCTTTCATTTTTTACTCGCATCTTTGGATTCCTCGAAGTCTCCTCGACAAAAATGTAAAGACTTGAAAAGTAGAATCGCTCTGATTTTCCACAGACAAGGACTGGGGCGGAGCTGGTCGATGCGCACAGCGAAATATTAATTACTGGAAACGCTACGTTAATTAATATACCTCCATCCGTTTCCTGAACGCGAGCCATTCCTCTTTCCGCTGGCCATCGCACACAAAGACTAAACGATTCGTCGATAGCCGACGGGAAATGGTCCCTGGTTTTTCTCGTTCCTCACCGTCCATCGAGAAAAACACAAGCTGCACGCGGCTAATTTAATTACAGGCGAAAATCGAAACACCATCCTCGGTGTTTATTCCATCCACCATGTACATGTCTCTGTTCGCGGCGTATAATCGAAGGGACACGAATAAAATCCAGTATCTGTAATTGGAAACGGCATTAATTCCATTGTTTCGCGTTTGCCAACAATACAATATTACCGATATCGATGCTGCCGCTGTGTTCCCGGCATGCAAATGCAGGCATTTAATTCGGAAGCTCCTAATTTGTTCGTTCGCTCCCCTGTTCTCTGTTTCAGCGGTTTAATGCAGTTTGCCCTCCTGCAATTACACAGAGTGTAACCGAGCAACTTGCATTTTAAATCCTTTGAAATTCATCTGGCAAGTTATTCTCTGCTTTACAACTGATACCGATCACGCGAGTGTTTTCTCGACTTATCGTCTCGCACACTGATACACTTATGATAATTTTTCCATAATGCCGTTACAGTAGCCTACTTTCACGCATTCTGGATTACAACGGGTGGCGCGTCCACCGTTACGAGAACGACTCGCAGGGTTCTCGCGGAGGGATTCGCGAGGAACACGAAAATATTGGAAAGCCCAAGGATACGCGACGGATGATAACCAACCGCGAGATTAATTGAAGGGTCGGATGCAATAAGGGGACTAGCGCTCGAAACTGTGAAAAAGTATTGTCCAATCGCTAAGAAAAATCGGAAAATTAAATGTTGTTAAACTGTATTTTAATAAATATAGTCTTGTAAAGCTCGTCACGGCACATATTTTTTCTATTTACAGTTTTTTTATCGAATCATTAGTATTCGAGATAAAAATTATAAACAAAAAAAATTTCTTCGACCAAAGTCAATACCTTTTTAAACATAAATTGCGATAACTTGAGTAAATATTAACAGATCGTTATGAGACTTGAAACATAAAACTCAGAAAACTCTAGCGAAGCCGTAAAATGTATGCACAAAACCCTTATGTTAAAAAATGTAGTAATATTTAATTACAAAGTAACACTGGACATAACCCATGTTTTTCAACGTTCGCCGTTAAAAAGTATCGAAGCAATTTTGACGTACATATAACTTGCAGCGACAAAGTTTTTCCTTAATATACAAGGAAGTTTTTCACCAATTTTCACACTGATTAATAAATAATTGTAGAAGATATGACGATATATATAAATGTCGCGCGCCACCAACAGTCAGCAGCTACGTACTGCGCTACTTACCACTCGCATTACACTGCAAAGACATGACTTTCTCATTATTATATGATTATATATTACAAAAAAATATTGCGATATTATTTTCGAAATATTTATTAACATTTTTATTATAGTATTTACACGCAATATTTACAATATTTACACGTTGTAAGGTATCTGCACCATGTTTCGGTTCTGTTCTTTTATAAATTTTACTTTTTCTCCTTTTTTCTATCTACTATAAAAATTAACACATCTATTGGAGTGGAAGATTTGGAAAAAGCGTCATTGGCAGGCGGAGTAGGAGTGACTCCTGAAAAACGTAAAGATTTAGAACATTTACTTGAGTATTGTACGTCCAGTGGACAAGATTTCGGCAACAAATTTTTAAGCACGACATCTGTAAAAAATAAAGTGTGCAAAGAAGACAAGATAACCAAAAAGAAAATGAAAAAGGAAAGATAGAAAAAAGGAGAAAAAGTAAAATTTATAAAAGAACAGAACCGAAACATGGTGCAGATACCTTACAACGTGTAAATATTGTAAATATTGCGTGTAAATACTATAATAAAAATGTTAATAAATATTTCGAAAATAATATCGCAATATTTTTTTGTAATATATAATCATATAATAATGAGAAAGTCATGTCTTTGCAGTGTAATGCGAGTGGTAAGTAGCGCAGTACGTAGCTGCTGACTGTTGGTGGCGCGCGACATTTATATATATCGTCATATCTTCTACAATTATTTATTAATCAGTGTGAAAATTGGTGAAAAACTTCCTTGTATATTAAGGAAAAACTTTGTCGCTGCAAGTTATATGTACGTCAAAATTGCTTCGATACTTTTTAACGGCGAACGTTGAAAAACATGGGTTATGTCCAGTGTTACTTTGTAATTAAATATTACTACATTTTTTAACATAAGGGTTTTGTGCATACATTTTACGGCTTCGCTAGAGTTTTCTGAGTTTTATGTTTCAAGTCTCATAACGATCTGTTAATATTTACTCAAGTTATCGCAATTTATGTTTAAAAAGGTATTGACTTTGGTCGAAGAAATTTTTTTTGTTTATAATTTTTATCTCGAATACTAATGATTCGATAAAAAACTGTAAATAGAAAAAATATGTGCCGTGACGAGCTTTACAAGACTATATTTATTAAAATACAGTTTAACAACATTTAATTTTCCGATTTTTCTTAGCGATTGGACAATACTTTTTCACAGTTTCGAGCGCTAGTCCCCTTATTGCATCCGACCCTTCAATTCCGGTCACGGATACCGGTAACCGTTGCTTTCGCGTATACACGTGCAGCTGGAAATTACCGTTCGCGAAGCCTTGGACATCACTCGCTTCTTTTTCCTCCATTTCCCCTGCCTCTCAAATATTTTCACAAAGGATTCCATTTCGCCCCGCCGACTGCCCCGTTTCACCCCCTCTAATTTCTGCTCAGCACGGTGAAAATTAAATCTGCCGACACTTTCTGGGCCACGCTTTACATGCGCGCGCCAACTATCTGCAATTTCCTTTCGGAGGAACGATCCTTCGTCGACTCCATACAACGGTCGCGGATTGCTGACAATGCTGACGTACAAGCTGTTCCGTCTTACTGATTCCCGTGTTCACCGACGTCTGCTTATCCTTTATTCTCTGTGTATTTACAGGGTGTTCCTTTGTAGTCACCTACGTCTCCTGGCAAAGTTCGACCTCTCGTGCGTGCGCTTAGAAAAGCTTTCTCTGATTTACGAGCTCGACACCGAAGCATCCATAAATCACAGACGAGCGCTAGTTGGAAAACAGTAACGATTCTGCGTGCAAATTTCGAATATTTCGATCGATGATTCGGAACAAAGACGTGTCTCCGCGTGGTCGGATCGAGGTGCCAGTCACGGTGGGACAGCTTGCTGATTGATAACGCGCGATGAAACCGTTGAACGCTCCGAATCGCTCGTTTAATCCAGCGGAATTCGCGCGACGTCGAGTTGGGAGGACACTCGAATATCGACGTGCTCGTCCGTCAGGCCAGTTCACTGCTTTCCATGAAGCGATCGGCGGTGTTCAGTAGCGACATTCGACATCGATCGAGCTCTCAGCTGCTTATAATTGGGATCGTTGCTGCCGAGCTTCGAGCGCCTCCAGGATAAGAATGGGATCTCTATTTGCCAGGGCCCATCGAGATTAATCGACTCATTCTACTCCGCGTCTACTCAAAGTTTCCAGCGCACCATTCTACTGCGAGGCAGCGTATTCGCGTGGACCACCGCCAGCTACCAGCTATAACTCGCTGCGCCGCGAAACATGTTGACTCGAACTACTGGATGCCGTCTACGAGCTCTTTGTTTTATTCATCCCATCGACTAAGACCCCATTCTCACCCAACTTCTTCTACCAGAAGAAGTTCGACGGCCACAAGCCCCGGTTTCTCTTCCAACGAATTCCCCTACGATGCTTTCTAATAAAATCGCAAGACGAGACGCCCTCTCGCTGGAAACCGCCGCTTCGACGCAATGGTTTTTCGGCTAGTCGAACAGATTTTACGTTCCCTTTAGCTCGGCTCCCTTCTTCTGGCTTCGGAGGATAATTCCTACTGGCCATGGATCACCATGAGAGCAAGCCCAGCGCCGTTTCCCCCGTCAATTTGCGAGCGCGCGAAAATCTGAGCTCTCTCTGGTTCCCTCCATGCATGACTGCACCCCCTTTGGTATTGCTCGTCCTCGAACCATCCAGCGGCGTCATTTCGAATAAATATTTCAAGCCCGTTTCGTGGGAGGGAACACCACTCACCAGCGACAGATAAGGCGGTGCCGGTGGTGTCTGGTGTAAAAATAAAATAAAACCGCCGCTTTACGAGGCGCTTTACGTGTCCCGACCACGATTACCCCACGACCATCGCCCTCGTTTGTCCCGTCGAACGGGCTAGATCCTCGACGACGATAATTAAGGGCGGCTGCCCGTAATTAAGGCTCCTTGGGTCGCTGCATCCACATCCCCCCATCCCCGAACGTCGTGGATGACGATCTAGCGTTAACGCGTTTTAATCGACGCCTCCTATAACGCTGCTCGTCGAGCATCTCTGATTCCTCCCTAATGATTCTTCGGCGAAAGATTATTCAGCACTTTGAGCTAAGCGGCCACTCAGAGCCGAGCATCACTTTGGGTACTGTACATAATCAGCGGCAAGGGGTTAAACCAACTGGGAGGATAAAGAGAGCCAAAGGAAGTTTATCGATCAGCTGCCATTCCTGCATCGCGTTCTTCCGCGACGTGTCTGCGAGGCACAACGAGGAGTTGCACGCGCACGCAACGCGCGTCAAGCGTGATCGACGTTCCCGATATTGCGATTCGAATACCACGCGAGCTCTGTCTTCGGCGTGAATCTCGGCCGTCCAAGATTAGCCAGATCGGTCTGACGTGCTCCTTTACGGGATCTTTGCTGCAGTCGGGAAACGCTGGAGGGGTTTCACGAAAGTATCACGGAATTCGGCGATTTCCCGAGGGGAACTACGGCGAATTTACGGGCCGTAGAAGATTAATTTCCTCCTCACGGATTAAAACGCCTCCTGCTTTGGACCTCGCTGATAGCCGGTTAATTCGGCAAGGAAAATGAAGCCGGCTGATCGGTAAGGCGTAGCCGAGCTGAGTTCACGGAGGCTGGTCATTGAACTTGCTTCGATATCCCTATCTCGGCGCAGAGTGGGAGTGTAAAAAAATTCGTTCGCACCTTCTCAGGCTAAAGGATAACAATGTCCCATCCTTCAGCTAACAGCGCATTTCACTTGGCTGAAAGACGAGACATCGACGTGGAATCGCGTTTGCTCGCGAGATATCGTTTTCTGGCTACGCCGCACAGTGGGGCAAAGTGACAAAGTTTGTGTCAAAATCAAAGAACTTTTGATAGAAATGAGATAGAGCGATGATTTTTTTTGTAGGTTAAAGCTGAAACATTGCAGAATAAGGGAAAATTGCCGAGATTATGGAACGAACGTTTTTTCACTGTGAAAATCTGTGTTAAACTTGAAATTTTTCAACAAAATTGTGATTAATCCAATACCATGCACGGTAGGATTTTTTTCTTGACATGTTGTACCTCATTTCCTGTAGATTTTGTCACGCTGATTTCAAATCCGTTCGCAAAATTTGTCTACTACCTCAGGATTTTGAAAAAAAATCGATTTATGTGAAAGACTAATGAAATCATATTTTAGTCGTTGAAATGATTTGATAACCCACTGGTTTGAAGGTATATTGTATTCCCATATATGGGACACAATCAAAATAAGAATAATGAAGTATTTGAATGTTTTTAGTTACTTACAAAGCACTTCACATCTCGTGATCACTTGACGTATCGCTTTCCTGGTCACTGGCACTCTCTGTAGGCTGCGTGTGGCTGCAATGTAATTTAAATTAGATATCTATTTTCCATAATTATATTTTCATTTACACATGAAGTAAGGTAAGTATTTAATCTTTTTAACTTACTTCTCATCAACGAATTTTTTAATTTCTGGTGATACATTATTTTGTTTGTACAACTTTAATCGATTTTTTTATTAATATAATTGAAATTTTCGGGTCGG
Source organism: Andrena praecox (assembly GCA_963932275.1). Lineage (NCBI taxonomy): Eukaryota > Metazoa > Arthropoda > Insecta > Hymenoptera > Andrenidae > Andrena > Andrena praecox. The sequence goes on from OZ010732.1 coordinate 822,429, forward strand.
TTAAGTAGCAAGACAGTTTCCACTACCAATAGCGTACTATTCAGAAGATGCAAATGAATCCTGGCATAAACTGTATAGGAAAAATATGTTGCTGCATTCACGACAAAATAGTCGAAGGAATAGAATGTTAGACGTTTTTAATCGAGCAATATACTTAACGGACCCGAAAATTTCAATTATATTAATAAAAAATGGAATAAAGTTGTACAAACAAAATAATGTATCACCAGAAATTAAAAAATTCGTTGATGAGAAGTAAGTTAAAAAGATTAAATACTTACCTTACTTCATGTGTAAATGAAAATATAATTATGGAAAATAGATATCTAATTTAAATTACATTGCAGCCACACACAGCCTACAGAGAGTGCCAGTGACCAGGAAAGCGATACGTCAAGTGATCACGAGATGTGAAGTGCTTTGTAAGTAACTAAAAACATTCAAATACTTCATTATTCTTATTTTGATTGTGTCCCATATATGGGAATACAATATACCTTCAAACCAGTGGGTTATTAAATCATTTCAACGAAAAAAATATGATTTCATTAGTCTTTCACATAAATCGAGTTTTTTTCAAAATCCTGAGGTAGTAGACAAATTTTGCGAACGGATTTGAAATCAGCGTGACAAAATCTACAGGAAATGAGGTACAACATGTCAAGAAAAAAAATCCTACCGTGCATGGTATTGGATGAATCACAATTTTGTTGAAAAATTTCAAGTTTAACACAGATTTTCACAGGGAAACAACGTTCGTACCATAATCTCGGCAATTTTCCCTTATTCTGCAATGTTTCAGCTTTAACCTACAAAAAAATCATCGCTCTATCTCATTTCTATCAAAAGTTCTTTGATTTTGACACAAACTTTGTCACTTTGCCCCACTGTGCGCCGCAGTCAATCGGGATCGAGTAGGACTTTAGCGAGGACGTTGTCTGGCGGAAGAGTCCTAATTTCAGGACTCGGATCGCGCTAATGATCCAACGCACGCGAGCACAGCGGTGAATCGCGAGTTTACCAACCAGAAGCTACTTAGTTTGAAGAGAGAACAGATAGACTCGCAGAGAAGGACAGGGGGTTCCTTCTTTAGCGGCGAAACCTCTTGGGTACCCTCTATTCTGCGTTTGCTGACATTAGCTCGTGAATTGTTAGCTTGTCTCCTAATTATTGGCTGTGTCAAACAGTGAAACTGAGGGGAGCGAAGGGGTGCACGATTCGAAAATCCACCTAGGTACTTCAATCACCCTCACATTAATACCGCTTGCTTGCTGTGAATTTAGCAGAATAAAGCTGAAATCAGCTACTCATTACCAGCCGCTGCGATTCGTTGTTATTCATCCTGGGCGTGGAGCAGAGGAGTGGGAACTCCACAAAACAGCCGCACTGCTAGTCTGACAGCTAAGGGTGAGAGCCATACACCACGAGTAGTTGATGCGGGATGCGTCATCCCACGTTGCAGTTTAAGCTCACCTCCATTCGCTTGGTGCCACGAAGACTACCTGGCCCGCTGTTGATGTTATCTGGAAAATCGGTGGCGGTTAAGGGGATGGTCGAGTGGGAGGGACGTGCAGCTGGTAGCCGGCCATCGGCTTGCAAATGCGAGGAACGCGTGTTGGCACCGTTAGCGAATATTCGGCAGCGGCAGTCGCGCGTCGATCGTACATGGAAGCGGCTGCGAAGCCCGCTCCGTTTCGGGCTCCCCTTTCCGCGATTGTTTAGTCTGCGTGGTCGGGTGAAAACGACTCGATGAAGATATATGTTCGCAGAACGAGGCAGGCAGGCGCAACTGGTTCGATAGAAGTGCTTAAATTTAGAAACCGAGGGAAACCTGAATCAAATCGCGCGTACATCCTGGCCAGACGTTCTAAGAAACGGTGATAAGATGGATCGAGAGCAACGGAATATCGAATCGAACATTTCCTCTCGTAAAATATTATCTCGGAAAGGAACCTCCTCGCATAGATCGTATAACGCGGCTCTCTCCGCGCACTTGATATCGGGTCGTTTTCGCGGACGTGGAAAATGCCTCGCGAAACCGCTAACTTAGGTACTCGATGGGAATGAAGATGCACGTTCGTGTGAACCAAAATATATCGGGACTGACCGAGGAACGTTCATGGATTATATTTGCACTTGTAGGTGATAAGTAGAGGATTGTAAGGGAATAATAATAGGTTTAATAATCGATCTGTACATGGAGGATGCCGTGGTCTGACTGCGCGATTCGGCTCTCTCGATCGTGCGCTCGCGGGTCAATCGAGATCCCTTTGCGGGGCTCCGGCGGGCCACCAAAAGCACCGCCGCTACGCAGCGTCCGGGCACCTGCCTTCAAGGGCAACGTCGCTACGCAGTTTCTCAATTCTCTGCCTATAGTCTCGGCCATTCTGACACTATGACCGTCCCGGTCATTACATAAAATAAAAATTCTTCAAACCAACAAACAAAAAAAAACATCAAACGAGAGAATTGTTTACACACTTAAAAACATACTTAAACACACACAATACCAATACAAAATTAAACGCAATTCTCAATACCATTACTGTACATACTGAATCCACTAACGTAAGAAATAAATCATACAAACAAGACAAACACAGAATATCTATAAAAGAAAATAACCTACAAAATACAATATCATATACATATTTACATCACTTTGAATCCCATAGTTTCATATGGTCTGCACTTATAGTTCCGGTATAGGGAATCTGGGTCAACTGAAATCCATCGATATCAGAAACAACGTATCGATCGAAATCTAACACACGTTTCACCACATAAGGTCCCTTGTATTTAGGAATGAGCTTTTTATTCACTCCCGGCGTTGTGTCGTAATTCTTAATCAAAACATAGTCCCCTTCTTTATAAACAGTGGAGGGTTTTCGCTTCCTGTTATAATTTCGTGCATTTTCTTCCTGAACCTCAGAAATAACCGTAGACGCGGCACTTCTAATAGCAGGAAGGTCTCGCTCTTCCGTGGACAGCGACTGTAGAAGTTCACGCAGCCGATCGTTAGGTTTTCTGGATTGCGCAACTCCGAAAAGCAACTCGCTGGGCGTAGTACCCGTAGACCGACACACTGTGTTGTTCAACGCATATTCAACGCAGGTCAAGGCGCAACTCCACCTGTTTGGTGACTCGACCAATTTTGACAACATTGGTGTAATAGTCCGATTAAACCGCTCGACTTGGCCGTTTGCACGAGGTGTGCCCACAGCAACCAACACGTGCTCGATGGCCCATTCCATAACAAAAGTCGCGAATTTGCTAGACGTAAAGCATGTTCCGCGATCGCTTATTATACGTTTCGGCTTACTATAAGACCGAAAGTAGTCGTTCAAGTGTCCTATCGTCTCGTCGGTGGTGGTGGACTTGCAAGGATACAACCGTATAAACTTTGTGAACCCGTCAACGATTGACAAAATATGTTTGAAACCGCGACCCGATTTTTCAAGCGGTCCGCAGTGGTCGATATGAATCGTTTGAAAAGGCATATTCCCTTTCGGCAAATTGTGCAAATATCCCTCTCGCCTCCCACTAGTCGGCGAGAATTCAACACACTTTAAGCAATTAGCAATATATCTTTTTACTTTCTCGCGAAGTTTTGGAAACCAGTACACTCGACCTACATTATCCACGACCTTGTCGATCCCCACGTGTCCAATATCGTCATGACAAGTGCGGATGACATTATCTTCTAAACATTTCGGCACGTAAAACAGTAATCGTCGGTCTTTGGTCTTCCGGTAGACGAGTCCGTCGCGTAATTCAAAGTATTTGTCCTCCTCGTTTTCCAGCCGATTTTTAATTTCTGTAATTTCCTCATCCTTATCCTGTTTTACTGATAAAATTCGCTCAAATCCCGTACTCTCTAATATGAGTATTCCGTGGCATCGACTGAGCGCATCGACGTGAGACATCTTCGTCCCTGGTCGATGTTCGATAACATAATCGTATGATTCTAAGAAAAGAGCCCATCTTGAGATACGTGGATGGATATTACTTTTACCCAATGTCAGTCGGAAACTGTCGCAGTCTGTGAGTATTTTAAACTTGATACCGAATAAATAAATATGAAATCTTTGGACAGCATACACTACCGCCAAACATTCCAACTCAAAACTATGATACTTGGACTCTGCTTCGGTAGTCCGTTTGCTAAAATAAAACACCGGTTTAAGCAATCCGTCCATTTGCTTTTGCATTAAAATAGCTCCGAACCCACTAGAGCTTGCATCACAATGCAACTCTGTCGCGAGCTTTGGCGAATAAATTGTCAAAATCGGTCGCGACGCCAAAAAGGTTTTTAATGTTTCAAACGCGTGCAGTTCTTCGCTACCGAACTGGAATTTCGCGTTTTTCTTAACTAAATCGTATAATGGTTTTGCGACTGCAGAAAAATTCTTGATAAAGCGCCGGAAATAACTCGCCAGACAAACAAATCTGTGAGCCTCTTTAGCATTTCGAGGTATGGGGTAATTCAACACGGCTTCTACCGTATCTGTACCAGGACGTATTCCATCTTTGTTTATCAAATATCCGAGATATGTGGTCTCTTCGAATAGGAACGAACACTTGTCTAGCCGAAAGTCTAAACCGTGACGCGCTGCAAGTCTACATACGTCTCGCAATATGCAAAAGTGTTCCTCAATATCTTCAGTGGCAATAAGGATATCGTCAACATATATCAGTATTTTGTTTTGCCGTATCAATTCCGAAAATATTGAATTTATGAACCGCTGAAATACTCTCGGAGCGTTTGTTAAACCGAATGGCATCCTGAGGTACTCAAATTGTCCAAACGGGGTGACAAATGATGTGAATTTCACGGATGATTCACTCATGCGTACGTGATGAAATCCGTTCTTCAAATCCAGACAGCTAAAATAACGCTTATCGCGTAACCGGTCCAAATGATCGTCGATAAGCGGGGTTGGAAAGTTGTCCCTAATCGTGATTTTATTTATCCCTCCACTATAATCAATGCATAACCGCACTTCACCGTTCTTTTTCCGGATGAGTATAATCGGACTCGAGTACGCTGATTCGCTCGGGCGAATAATTCCGTCTCGCAACAACTGATCCAGAATAACTCTCAGCTTCTCTTTGTCAGTGAACGCTAGTCTACGCGGTCGGAAACTGATGGGCTGATCATGCTTTAGAACAATTACCATTTCTACATCATTCTTCGGATTTGGATCTGCGCACTTATTATCTAAATACTCTTTCGTAAATAACTCTTTAAGTTTTTCGGCTACACTATGACCAATCTGCGGGTTAATATTCAAATTCTGATTGTTGGTCGCTCCGCTAACACCGCAATCAATGAGCAAAATCTCGTTAGGTGCATCATTCTGTTTGTTATCCGTCGCGGGGTTACAATCTCTCTTAGAGACTACCGCGGTCTCTTTGAACGATACAGAAATATGAGGGTACGACATAAAATCTCTTCCCAATAACGCGGCACAATTCATCGTTCCCTCGGGTACGATATGGAAAGTTAGATTTAACGGAACATCACCCACACTACAATTAGTAGGAAACAACGCTGAAACATTCAATTTCGAACCATTTATTCCGTAATACGCATTACCGTTTCCTATGATGGCTTTTCGCGCGCGGAGAGGAACGAAATCCTCCTTGATCATGCTGATAGGCGAGCCAGAGTCTATCATCGCGACAATATTATACGTGCAAACATTACCACCGTCGTCCGCCACTGCGTATGATAACGATACCAGGTAAGGAGCAGTTTCTGCAGCCGATTCAACAACATTAGTCGAACTTCCCAGGGTCGGTGTTTTCTCCGGCTCCTTCGGCTCCTTCGGCTCCTTCGGCTGCTTCGGCTGCTTCGGGTCCTTCGGGCAATCTCGGATCCTGTGTTGCATGCTCCCACACCTAAAGCACGCACCTTTTTCCCGCGTTGCTGGTTGTTGACACGTACTGGAACGATGACCCATCTCACCGCAATTATAACAACGGGTGCCATCACGTCGTGTCACCATCGCTCCTCCTCGGGATGTTTTCGCACCGTCCTTCTTCTCTTCCCGTCGGTAACTATTCTCTTTCGATTCGGGGTCCAGCGACACATCTTCGAACCCTTCCAGCAAATCTTCGGGCGTTTTGAACCGTTGTAAGCGAGCATGCCTACGCAGGTGGATGTCCGGCACACCATCAATAGCGTACTGAACCAGTTCATCGTCATCGACCGGCACTTTGTTTCCCAACGTTGCTTTCGCGTGGAAATAATCCGCAAAAGATTCATTCCGCTGCCACTTGCGCTTCACAAAATCCTCGCGTAATCTCATTTTATCTGGTCGCCGGTTGAACATACGGTCCATTTTTCCCAGTAATTCAGCTATGTCCGATTGTAGGTGCTCTGGTCGCGAGTGAAACCATTCTCGGACCTTACCTTTTACTCTCTGACTGAGCAACACCTTCGTCGAACGCTCGTCTAGGTTGTAAGTCGTGCGAAGAAGTTCGAGCTGCGCTTTCCAGCTATTAAACGCGTCTCTTTCCCCACTGAAATCCGGTAGGAGATCGGCGATCGAACGTATGCCGATCGTGGGTGCCGAACTCGCTGCACTCGCTGCGGGGGTGGCATGGTCTGCGCGTCCCTGCAACAGTCTTACTTCTCGCTCGAGCACGTCCCTTTCGCGCCTCAATACTTCCAATTCGCGGCGTGTCAATTCCGCTGCGTCATCGCACTCGCTGACGGTCGTCTCCAGGCGCCGTCCTGCAGCCTCCTCATTACGCGAATCGACCAACTCTCGCCGATCCACCGATGGCGAAGACACCACAGACTTGGGCACCGTTCCGCTTCTTGGTAGACTGGCTCGTCGATTTGCACTCGCCAAAATCGCCAGCCAGGCATCACTATTCAGGGCGGCTAGTCTAGTAACCAGCTCGACCTTCGAACCACTTGTTTGACAGCCTCGCTGTTTCGCAAACTCCTTCAACTGCTGCACCGTGCACGAATTCAAAAATGGTACACGGTCTTCCTCCATCGTGACCGATTGCAAAGTCCAATGTTCAGTCACACAAGTTCACCCTTCAACCGAGTCACACGCATCAAATGCAATTCACTCGCGTCGACACCAGTCCGCACAAAGCTCTTGGAAACGACAAAACGAAACCGTGACTGCTGCAACGACGCGATCGATGACACGCGATCACCAAATCAACCCTTATCGCAATTCAAAATCCTGACAAAATGGAACCCGATAAGTCAAGACACGAGGGCACACTATCCCACTTCTGAAACTGTAGGTGATAAGTAGAGGATTGTAAGGGAATAATAATAGGTTTAATAATCGATCTGTACATGGAGGATGCCGTGGTCTGACTGCGCGATTCGGCTCTCTCGATCGTGCGCTCGCGGGTCAATCGAGATCCCTTTGCGGGGCTCCGGCGGGCCACCAAAAGCACCGCCGCTACGCAGCGTCCGGGCACCTGCCTTCAAGGGCAACGTCGCTACGCAGTTTCTCAATTCTCTGCCTATACACTCGTTACGTGCGAATCGTTGCAGGTCTCAAAAATCCCAGCCGTGTTTCTCTGAAAAGGAATGATACCGTGTGTGCTCCAACTTCCCTTCCATTTTCTCGCTGCAGTTCGTCACGTACTCCGTACGAGTCCTGATACAGTAGTTGGTAATCTTATCGCAGCCACTCTGGGCAAGAAACGCAGCTGCCCCGTTCAATTTCCCCCCTGGTCCCAGCGCCTCGATTTTGCACCTCTTCTTCGCAGCCGAGAGCACGGTTGCCCATTTCGATTGAAATTGATGTCACGTCCGCGGGTTGTGTACCTTTTGCGACGCTCTGGTCGCAACAGGGCAGGCTCGCCGCGATTCCACGGGTTTCTAAAAAATTCACCGACGTCATCTCGTCGAGAGCTTCTGGCGGGGTCGGTCGCCTGAGATTCGACTTTCCGCCATTCCTGTCACCGCCGAGTCGTTGCTGGGAATCAAAAACTTTAGTCGCGTCTGTCCATAACGTAACGAGTTACGAAACCGATGAGGACTCCGTGCAACTCAGGTGTCAGCTATGGAGCATCGCGACTACTGCGAGCTCCTATATGTAGAGGCTAACCAAGGTATCTTGCCTCGTCAAGCTCCCAGAATGCCCCCATTTCTTACCCTGGCCTTTTCGACTGCCCCCAATTTCCCGATCGTCCCCCGCCATCGCCTGGCGTCACGTCGCCGCGATCGAGTCTAGCAACGGCCTGGAATTACCACACACTGCGGTAAATTTAATTGCGGCCTCGCCGCGCGCCTGCTGTTGTTAATTCGCCAATCGAGTAGCCGCGTTCCTCGTTAATATGATTTGCTGGGCGCACGCAAGAAACAACCGCGACTGTACGCCTCGGTCTGCGCCGCTGGAAGTTCGCGCTCAAGTATCCTCTAATTACCAAATCGAAGCGATTCTCCGTATACGTAGGGCCTCGGCGAGCATTAGAGCTGCCTAGAATTCATCAGCGCGATGCGTTTGCGCGAAATCCACAGTTTCAAAGCGATTCCTCGAGCGACGGAGGGCTGAGCGCGCGGACGGCTACTCAGTCCTCTGTTACCGTCAATCCCGACGACAGCTGAATCGTGACGGCCTCGTAATTAGGCTAGGGTATGCCGTCGGAGTGATTATTTCGTTACCACGGGGGAGGGATTGAACGTGAGTTATGGTTCCGAGTGTAGCCGATTAACAGGAGGGAATCGAAAGTGTGTACTGCAAGCGCTGGATATTCACCCATTGCTAGAGAGAAACATGGCTTCCGCGACTAATTGTCAGCGGTGGAGTTTATAGTTTGTCTTTCCCCGCTACTCTTCTTCCTTCTCTTTTTCTCCACGCTTCTTGCCCTCGTAAACATAGCCAGCTTCCATTAGGACGGACTTGCCCTTAAATTCATGGAGCGCTTCCTCCACTTGTCACCGCCCTTCAGGCGTCTTCTCTGATATACGATGGCGCGCATCGCAGCCCCGTGGTCGCCAATGGCACAGCTTAATCTCTGATCGCATAGTACCTCGCGCATAACCGACCGGCAATTTTCCTCCGATCCCGCGACTGCAATTTTCAGCCGGCAGTTATTGACCACGAATTTCCGCGAGCCTGTCCCGTTTACGTGCAGGGGAGCATACAGAATCTGGCTTTGTATCGAGTAATTCTGATGGATAACAGTGCCCTCCAGGCGTCGCGAGTGTTCGAAGCAAGAATTCGTTTCAATGAAACGCAGCTTTTACTGGACTTTCTCTCAAAATATGGAGCGAACACTTTGCTGCACGAAGCAGGAAACTCGTGAGGCAGAGCAATTTCGCATAAATTGGACCAGAGCCGCGACTTGATCCAAAGAAAAAACCACCGTCACGTGAAATTTATTATCGGTGGTAGTGGTGGTACAAGCCCCGTCGAGATTTAGGGAAACGATCGAACTTCCCGCGGAGAGGCTAGTTGTACTCGTTCCCTATTAAGCCGATTCCTTTGGTCGTGAAATCGTGTTTACAAGCAGAAGTCGATTCGACCGCGGCCACCCCCCTTTACAACACGTGGCCGACTGGGGGGAGCGTGTCGCACGGTGCAAGGGGAGAGGGCTTCGCGAGGCTTGGCCGCAGTGGTATTTCGCGCGTCCGTCGATCCGCTCGCGTTTCCATCTGCGCCGGCTGCTGGAAGCTCAGCGGAAAACCCTTCCTCCTCGCCAGCCGGTCGTTTAATCGCCCGCCGCCTCTTCCTTCGACTTAGTTGGCCGTCGAGCGTCTGCGCAGCTCCTCGTTTCCTTGGTGCCTTGGTTCCCCGGTCCCTCGGTCCCTCGGTTCCTCGCCACGCGAACTTCAAAACGCGACGAAGCGCGCTCGGGACGCGCTGGACCGCGCTCCCTTCCACGGATTCTCGGCGTCGAAGTGTGATTCGGTCGTTCAGGACTCTGTGTGTTGAGTGAAGTGCACCCTTGGCCGTGCCACTGCTTTGCTCTGCTACTGGGACGAAGACGGTATCGAGGTCGAGCGCGAGAGTCTACTCGCGTTCGGGTGCTGCCACTTTGGAGGACAGTGTAATTAGTGCTATCTCTACGTGGCTTCCAGTGGATCGTCTCGGAGGGGTCATGCCACCAGATCAGATGAGTATCCTCTTGACAGATCGACAGAGATCGCGATCTATTTGCGTGCACAAGCGCGCAGCACATCGACGGAGCGAATGAAGGGTGTTTGTAAACACGAGCGCAGGGGAGAGCGCGTTCAGGCCGTATCAGAGATGAGCATGGAACGGGACTGAAACCGCGGAATGCAAGGATCGAGCCGCGAGAACTGCCGAAGAGCACCCGAACGGAACCAGAGTGCATACGAGAGAGAAAAATCGGCCGTAGAATAGAGCTATTGGCACGAAGCCGAATCTCACGGACTGTCTCGAGAGAGTAGCACGATCGCGAGCTTCGTTTCGCCACTTACCTTCACCTGTCTCGCCTCGAAACTAGCATCGATCGAGCCCCGTAAAAATTGTTGATGGCCCTTGGCACGGAAGCCCTTCGATGCGCTACGTTTCGCTATGCTGTTGATTTCTTCGGGCTTGGTCACACGCGGTCGCGCACGCTTCGTTTTCATCTCTGGCAACACAGTCCTCCTGATATCCCTCGTACCATCGCAACCACGACAAGCTTTCCGCATTTTCCCGCTCTTCTGCGCTATATTGGCTACCGCGCGCGGTTCTTTGTGCTCTCGCCTCTTCCTCCATCTCTTCCCTAGCTATTTCGTTCTCAGGAGTTACAATCGCCACCCTTACCCTTCTGCATTTTCGTTCCTCGTTAGCTGTTGATCCTGGCTACGCGTCCTTTCCGTCCAACTTCTTCCACGCTGGATCGAGCTTCAACCAGGATCCCTCTCGTCGCTTCAGACGGTCGAGTGGCACGAAAAACGCGTCACATTTTCCTGTTTTGTTCGCGCAGGATGCGAGTGGGTTCTGCTCCGGATCCCGCTGCTGGGACGCGGCTTCTATCCAGACTAAAGGTAATCCTCCGAGTTTCTCTATCGATTTGTCAACGTATGGACGGAGAGCAAAGGCTGTCGTCGGGTCTGCGAAAGGAAGATACCTCGTAGTCGCTGTTTCCGACTTCCACTAGGCTCCTTTATCCCGCGCGTTCAACCAGCAACCCACCTCTTCTCAAGGATAATTGCGAAATCCTGTACGAGAGAGGATGATCGCTTCCTTCCCCCTGGGCGCTCGTTTTACAGCTAACTACGTAAAGTCGGTTTCCATTAATCTCTTCGGAGAAATCGTCCTTGTTACAGTATTGAACGCGCTAATGACCAGTTAGAGGTCCGTGGTAAAAGTGCCCTTTGAGCGTTCAATTTCCGCGTCTTCCTACGCAAATATTTGCGTGAATTTTCGCAAACGATGCGTGGTGAGAAGCGGAACGTTTGGCGCGACGAGTTCGAAGATGAAGGTGTACCTAATGCGAGCCAAACGACACGTAGGTACGCGAAATGCGCCCAAGCACGTAGCCACTGGAGGTGGAAATCGAATGGAATTGGTGTTTGGAATCTCTGTTGTCGCAGTCGCGAGTGCATCCCGCCTTCAGCCTCCAATTTTCTCCGTGCTTAAGCTTTGTTTTCCCTGTGAAATACAGAGGTTCGAGTATTTACTGTCGATCGATTTTCCCCTTTTCCAGATGAAAGGGAGGCCAAAAGCTTGTCGCAAAAAGTTGGCAAACACCACTGACCCTGTGTCTTCGAAAAAAACTACCCTTCCTGGACTGTTCGCTGTTTTCAATGGTAAATTTGAAGCTCTCAGCTCCTCGACGCAACCTTTGTAACGTTGGAGCTAGGTAATTTCGGGCATTCGTATCGCGCACCGGGTCGGATGCAGAATCGCAGGGGAAAGGCAAAGGTAAAAGGCGTTTTCTAACGACTAGAGAAAAAGAGCCGCGTTCGCGTTTCGCAGAGGCAAAAAGGGGCCGATTAAGAGAGAAGCCAAAGAGTCTGATGAAATTAGCCAGCGGAGGGTGGTAAAGCGCCGAGAGGGTTCTCGAGGAGGTGTTGTCGAAGGAAACCGACGGCGGGGTTTGAATAAGAAAGGCAAATATTTTCCAGCTGGTCTGAAGCGGTAGACGGAGATCGGGGGAAGAAAAACCCGAAGAAAAGTCAGGCTCTAACACCTTAAATAGGCGAAAGCGAGTTATATCTCTTCGCGCGAGAATGCTTCCTTCTTGGAAAACTCTAGGTAACGGGCCGAAACGTTTTATAATTGCGGATGTGGAGACGGCGTAAATGGGGTAAATACTGGCTGCTTTGTGGACAAGATGAATTAGCTCGCTTTTAACGGTTCTTAAATACGCAGGGGCTGTTTCTGCCGGGGGTCGGGCGGGGGGGGGGGGTGATTCGGTTAGCTGGTTAAATGGCCAGACGGGGTGAAAGAGGTCTCTAGCGCGCATAAAACTGCACTCAATGGATATTTCAATTTTCGGTGAGCAGTTTTAATTGGCCCCGGCAATTCTCCAGTTCCCTTTTTAAAGCCACCACTTCGATACGCGATTTTCGGCGTATTTCCAACGCGCCCCAAAAAACCCATCGGCATCGTTCGACGATCCGCTATTTATTTTAATGAAACGTAGCGTTTTGTATCGAGGACCATTAATTTAACAGCGACTGGGAAATTCAGACGCTGGGAAAATTTCGGGGGAGCCGCTTTTTCGCGTGCATGGGTGTATGGCCATTATGAACGAGCGTTATTGATTTCCCGTGTACGCGTGCTCGCGTTGTAATTAATAAATAGAGGTGATGAATAACCTTCGTGACTTTATATTCATTAAAATTACCAATGGACCTGGCAACGCGTCGAATCGTCGAGCAAATAGTGGGCGAGTAGTCTACGTCTCAATTCGTAATCGTTCTTACGAATGCAACGGATCGTTTTTTACTTTTAATCGGGGAGGATAAAAGCGACTGGTCGATAAAGGGATATATGTAGAACGTTAATGGAGACATTTACTTTAGGTACTTGCCAGGCAAATTATCATCGAGGAATGGATTCCCTTGATTGAACCAAGGGGTCTGAACGAACCTCCGGGAAATATATTTCCCACTGACAATTTCTTGTAAACCAATTTCCCTGGCGAACCGAGCGCCCGTTATTCCGGTTGCTGTTACGTGCCAATCGAGAATGATTAAATTATAATTAACGCGGCTGCGCCGATAGAATAATCGCGAAATTCTGTTCGAAATGATACAGAGGGACGGTGATTGATACTTTCACGGCGTTTCGAAGGCTCGCGGCGGTGCGAGCTGGTTCGACAGAGCCCAGGGATAACTTTCCTCGTCGCACACGTAGAAATTACAGTAATAAAAACGGTTTTAGCGGTGTTCGTACTCCCCTATCGACCTTTTCCCTGGTCCACAACACCGCGGACGCTGCGCACCGGCTAATTTGCCAAATTGATTCGGTAAATTAATAAACATACCCGATTCCCCTCGCGGACAGGATTAACGACAAACGGACCCCTTTGAGGGAGATTCGTTGGGGATGGGTTTACCACTCGCTTTTTACGTAAAATTGATTACAAACTTGAAACTGAGCGTCGCGGTATTTACAGAATGTTTCGAGAAGGTTGATCAAAACTTTGGACCCGGGCGACGTTCACAGATATTATGCAGCGAATCTCGTGCAGAAACTTCTACCCAATCTTTTGGAAGCATCCTGCATGGAGTAAGAACTTAGGAAAGCTTAGAATTCGGGAAATATAACGGTGCCGTTGCATCGGACTCGCCTCGGTAACTTGTACCCCGAGATACCATCATATCGACCCTGTCCCTCGTATTTGCAGTTTGTTATACCTTTTTATCGAGCCCCGGAACCGCTCTAAAATCATACTTTATACAGACATCTCGAGCGCACGGTATCCCTGAGCGTCTTAAAGCGATCTTATCTCGCCAAGGCTTCCATCCCGTATTTCGGTAATAACTAAATTCTCGCCGAAGCCAAATTCTTTAATTCCTCGCACGAACCCCGAGTAGGTACAACGGGGGCAAAGTTTCGCTCGGAATCGATAAACGTTCGTTTCCCCCGTGGTACCCTGAGACTCCGCCGTGTCGCAATGGAATGTTATTGGATTTTGTTCGAGGGGCACTCGTCGTTTGATCGAAAATCCACGGTACACGGTGTACAGGCACGGTAATGAATATTAGCCATCGAGGACGGGATACGATCGAGTATCAAACGGGCCAGGAAATTCGTTCATGCCAGTCGAAATCACCCCCCTTTCCATCCGTTTGTCGTCCGCGCTAATGATAACGCGCATTTGACAGCAAATCCAGCGGATTGACCCTTCGAAATCTGCCAAATGATATCGCCGTTATCGTGCTTGACGATCAATTCGATGCTCGAAATCTCCAAGTAGGACGCTTGGGCTCCGCAAATACGATGTTCTATTAAGAGAAGCACGCGTGGTGTACGCTGCGGAGCGAGATTTCGAGGATCGACCCAGAAAGTGATTTATTCCGACAACTCCGACCTCGAATCGTGTCCTCGTTGCCGAAAACGAAAAGAGGAGCTCTGCGGATAGAAGCCCTTTCGGTCGATCGGTATGTTACTCGGGTTATTCCTCCCGTTCGACTTGAAAGTAGTCCGAGGACAGGGTAGCTCGTAATCCGCGGACTGTTTCCCGAACGGCATCCTTGTCAATGGAAATGACTGTATTGCTTTTTCCTCGTTTATCGAATAACCCCTGCACTCGAGCCTCGAGTGTGTAAACGCAACGACTGATCGTGTTCCTTCGGTCACGGAACAAGGATACCTGTGTACTGTAAGGCGTTACTTAATAAGAGCAACTTGTGACATCGAGGAGCCGTAACTCTGTCGTCCGAAGGAGTTGGCCGACGTAGCCGATCGAAGCGGTAAAAGTGTCACCCTCGCGCTCGTCGAGCGAGAGGGTGATTGGGAAACAGGTCGATCGGGGCGATAAATTAACCGTTGGCCCGTCTTTTCTTTCTTGGCCGACCTCTGTAATCACGATAATCGGAATCGTAGTCGGGCCGTTTTTAAACGGCAATTGGCGGGAATAACGAACGACGCGAGCGTTTCCGGCACGCAGCCAGCCCATCGCGCACCAAATTATGCAAAATTGACGGGAGATGCGCATGCACGAGGCACGGCACGCCGCGCCGCGCGCGGTATCCAGGTAATTCATTGACGATCAACGATCGAGCAGACCGCATTCCTTCGGTCGGTGCCCTTTGCGAACCGCAACATTGTAGCCTTTGGAAATTACCGGTTGTTGAAGACGTTTTCGACGATGGTCAACGGTGGTTACGCGCCGCAACCACCTCTTTTCGCGAGCCCCAGCTGTTCTGGGAAGCCTCGATCGCCAACTGCATACCCGCCCGGCCGATCGAGGCCCTCGATTACGCTTGCTGGACGCAATTTCGGGAACGAGCAACCTTTCAATCTGCCCCGTCCTGTTATTACGCGAGTTGGCGCTGTTACCTTCATCGAGCAGCCGATTCGTCGAGGATATTAAAAGTTAAGGCTGCGATCGAAGGCTGAGGGAAGCCAGCTGCGGTATTGCCGGAACGTCGTGGTACCGTTCCGCTCCGTTCCCTTCCGTTCGGACACCCAGATCGCACCTGGTTAATTCGTCCATTCGTTTGCCCATAAACGGGAGCACTTCGACGCACGCAGCGTAATCAACTTTCTAATTTCCACTGTTGCACGTTCGTCAGATTAAAAACTCCTCCCTTCGGGGCAGCTTGCCTAATGGGAAACAATGCCATTATAACGGCCCCTGGGCCGCTAATACCGCGGCCGCGGCCGCGGCCGCGTGAATTATGCCAAGCTCAAGGTGGCCAGGGCAATTTATTGGCCCAGCGGCTGGGTATTTTAGCGATACGTACGTTGGTGCGTGCAGCTTTCTCGGACTCCCTCGCTATTGCACCCTTGAGGAGCTGCAATTTACACGCAGCACCAGGCAGCGCCACGGCTGCTCGCGATTTCTGTTGTTCAATTTCGTTTCGCTCTGCCTCCGCTCCACGGCACGACACCGATTTATTCATTTTAATTACCTACACGCAGCGTGGCCGGGTAACTCGCCATGGTGATTAAAATCGCCGGATAAAAGTGTGTGGCTCGCTAACGCTCCCAGGCGAAAAGGCAGAGATTACGCCTCGCGTTCTTGTCTTCGATCAGCACGAGGTTATTAGGGATGAATAGCTTGGAGGACTGACAATGAGGGAAAATGTCAGGCTTGATTTTTCTTCTTAAATTATTAAAATACCCATGCGAGCACAGTCAACTTCCTTTGGAGTGCAATCGCAAAGAATCGTAACCGATAATTGGTAAACTTTGTACGTAAAAGAAGTTTTCCGTATAATACCTAATATAAAAGAAAATAAAATAAATAAAAACTCTGTAGCCAGAGTTATGACAAGCTGGAGGTGGTCGAACAGCCTCGATGTTAGGATTTATTGGGCCAGCAGCTGCCGTGCACCTCCCTGAGAAATTGCATTCCCAGCGCTGACGACGATGGGCGTTATAATTTTTGACTATCCAGGGCAAAACGTAATTCCCGCTAGTCGTCTCTCATTCTCGTCCTAACCGTGGGAGTTGGCGGTTTCATTGCCCCAGGAAGCTCGGAAAGCTCCTCGACAGCGTTTCAAACAACTTTTTTCTCCGTGGAACAAAGCGCGCACCGCGTATGCACGCTGGAAAGTTCCGTTGGTTTTATTGTCCGCCATGGCGTCCATCGGTGCTCCAATTACAAAGCGCCGAAAGTCATTTACTATATGCCAGTTTGCGATACGCATTTTTATCGTTTTGCGGGCCGTACAAAGTTGCAGGCGTCCGCGTGATATCGTCTCGCTAACGCGGACCATTCTAGGAGAACACGGGAAATCTCTGTGACCAAAAGCTGCCGCGCAAGTGGCCAACGGTTTCAAAGCTGTTTTTGCAATCCGCCTTCGTCGAGATTTAATTGCCAGCAGAGTTGTCGCACGGTGGAATAATCTAGCCAAACGAAAAACCCGAGAACTAATCCATTATCCACCGTGGGTGGCCTTAGTCTTCCTAGTCACAATATTATATCCCTGATATTCGGTTAATTCCGCGAAAATCCTCCGCAGAGAGGGCGACTCTTTTCATTTTCTTCTGAAAATCCGCTGTGCCCTACCGTCACTAATGCATGTTTTCCCCGACGTCAATTAACGGGAAGGAATTTTCGTCCCGTAATTGGAGCCGATTCCATCCGTCGAACAGTTTTTAAACCGCGAGAATTCAGCGGTCGAGACAACGGCCTAAAGCCATTCGCGGTTACGGAACACGCCACTCTACCACCTTTATTGCCACCACCTGTCTGTCTAATATATCTCCCCTTGCCCGGCACGGCGGTGCGGTGCAGCGTCGCTGGCGTTATCGGCAGATATCCGCTGATGAATCGTACCACCAGTCTGCGAACCCCTTTTTCTCGGGGGTTGCTCGAAGATCCCGAGTATTAAATTATGACCAGGTAATACACTCCGGGGGGTCGAGGGGTAAGGTCGAATATTACTGCCCTTTCTTGTACCTCTTTCGCTGAGCATCCTTGATCGATCGCCGCGCTGGATGCGCTTGAGAAATCCAGAGGCAAGAATACTCTACTTCCTGACAACGAAAAGCGTGGAAGAAATATCCACTTACATCTTCTCCCAAAAATTTAATCATACTCGAAAAATCCTCACTTCGGAAGCGCCTTGTTTACCATCTTCGGTGGCGGAGAGGAATACTTGAAGCAAACATTCTTTGGCGACACAGAAAGGGGGCCAGATGAGAGAGCGCCAAAGGTAGTTATCAAGATAGTAGGTGACTGTGGTTCGGGGAACCCACCATCCTTTGCATCTGACCGTAATTCCTCTCAGACGTTATTCGCGGTTCCCCCAGAGCCCGTGTGTATACCTTGCAGCTGGAAAGGTGCGTGCGTCGGGTGCAGTAACGAGCTATGCAGAACGGCGCCGCGTCGCAAGCCGCCCTTTGCTACGGAGAGCTACGCGCAAGAAACCTCCCGTTTCAAGGCATTGTCAGCGAATAATTGCGAGGGATTTCCAGGAGTCGTACCGGCTGGCGGAAGTTCGCGCGATACACGCGACCACTCAGGTTCGATGGTGAATTATGGAGTCGCCGAGGGCAAGGGGGTTGAGAAACGACTTTGTCCGCCCGCTTACCGCCCCTTCGCGCTTAATGGTCAACGGTGGCCCGCGTGTCCAACTGTCGGCTTACTTATGTATCTAGCTGTCAGACAAGTTTCATTACGAACAGAATGCACGCTTCGTGTGCAAAAAGCGGCGAGGATAGAAACTGAGCGACTCTACTGGCTGCAGCTGCTGGTGTGATGGGGGCACTTTGACGCTTCCGCACGGAGGAACGAGTCAGAAATTCTGAAATAAAGTGTGGACCATTCGAAGCAATTTCGCTGGCATATATTCGAAAGAATTTCTGCTAGTAGAATCAGCCATTTCCTCGCAGTTATGACAATTGAGGGACACCCCGTAAACTTTGATTCCGGTAATGGAATTGCAAGTAACGAGATTCGATCTTGAGCGCGCGTCGCGTCGAAGCGATTTCGCTTGCAGACCGGGGCGCGAGGGGCCGTTAATAATTAATTTACGGCCTGCGGAACGGATCCGCGGTGGCGTTCGGCAGCATTTCAAATTTCATACCGTCGGAGTTCACTTGGCCGCTCGCGGCCACGGTGGTTGATAGATCGATCGGGAAATGGCTGGAAGTTGGTCGATATTGCCTGGCAATCGCCTCGTAAATATGGAAATAAAGGGTTGGATGAAGAGGGCGCTTAGTAAATAAACATGGTGGTCGGGGCGGGGATGGAGGCTTCTGGATCGATTGATGCTCCTTAGCCGGCGAGCCGTGGGACGCGCGAAAGTGCGAAATCGGCGGCGCGAGGTTCGCGCTCGCGATACCGATCGTCTGGAACGAAAAGGAAACATCAATCGCGGCGAGTGGGTGAGTCAGCCGGTGACTCATGCATAATTTACTCGGACTTAATTACCGAGCGGCTGGGCGATCGCGTGCAGAAAAAGCGACGCTATCCACGAATACCGTGCGCAGCTGTCTTATGCAAATCGGGCCACGAAATTGTAAATGAAACTGTATCCTTGCCGTAGACACGGGATTTCGTGCAATGTCCTCGCCGTCGCCAAACATCGTTGCCAACGTCGTCGTCGTCGTCGTCGTCGGCCGTATCGATTTCGTTGCCCCGAGCCGCGTGCACTTTACGCGCGTAAATCTCGAATATGAATCGGCGAATAAAGTGTATGCATAAGGCGACCCGCGAGCGCGCGACAACCCGTGCACGCATTCGATACGCTTCATTTAAATTTTTCCGGGGAATATTAAGCCGTATTTTCTGCCTCGGCGAGAACGAATTTCCCTCGATGCGAGTGCGCCGCTTGAATTTGCATTCGGTAAACCGACGTGGACGAAAATTATTAGGGCGGGTGGTAGGATAAAACTGCGCAGTGCTCCCTCTCCTAACGCTGTACACCAGGAGCTGTGTGTCGTTAATCTGTATAAGAGATGAGGAAGTCGAAAGATTCCTGGTTCACTGACCCCGGTTACCGATTCTGTACGAGAACTATATAGTTCTCATCGGCCTGGGCAGTAAGTTTTATTGGGCGATCCTTCGGTACCTGGGGAGGGTAAGACGGGGTAGCTCCCGGACACCCTTGCGAATCGACGTTGTACGGTCTGCCGAACAGATAGCGCCGACAAGTGTTGGAGCTCTAGCTTTAAATCCCTCGCGAGTAATGGCTCTTGACGAGGCCGATAGTGGAAAATTAATATGCCCAGTGAGGAGACGAAAAAGAAGCGCGCAGACACCGCGAGTGAAGCCGCGCATAAATCACGGGGAAGAAGTCACTATAAAAGGGTAAAGGAGAGCGGCAAGGAGGTTGGTGGATGGGAGTTTACGAGGCGACTGGAGGACGCGGAGAAACGATAGTCGAAGATCGCGAAAGCCACGGAAGTTT
The DNA here is from genome assembly GCA_963932275.1 of Andrena praecox. Taxonomy (NCBI): domain Eukaryota; kingdom Metazoa; phylum Arthropoda; class Insecta; order Hymenoptera; family Andrenidae; genus Andrena; species Andrena praecox. Next base: position 842,413 of record OZ010732.1, read on the forward strand.
GCAAGTTTCGCCACTCGAATCGCTTCCAGACATTCAATACGCTCGGTTTGCTGCGGGCTGCAGCGGAGCGGAGGCGTGCGGTCGCGGTGGATCCTTGCGGTTCTTAAGTATTGCGTTTCACTCGCGCTCCTCCTGTCGCCGCGCCGCGCCGCGCCGGACGAGCGGACAGAACGAGTCCTACGTAAGTACGCTGCCCGCTTTCCAGCGACCGCGACAGTCTCGTTTTCGTTCGCCCCTGTCGCGAGCGGCTCGATTTTCGACAGAACTCGCCTGGTAGAAACCAGCGACCATGCTTTGCATACCCACTTCCAGACATTTGTATCGCGATCCCGATTTGCCGCGACCATTGCTCGGTTGCTCGATCGCGAGAAGCTGTTCGCGCTCGAGCACGCGAAACGGTCTTTACCACTCGCTGCATTGCTGCTACCGTGCTTCGTCGGCGGAAAGAATATAAATAGAGCATAAACTGTATGGGTCAGTCATGCTTCTTGCGAGACCGCATACGCCGATTGCATAAAGTCTATGCAGAACGAGTCCGAGGGCTCTTGAACCCTAGCATTCATGCAGGCCACAGTCTTCAATTCCATATTGCTTCTGCAACCGCACCGAGTTCCACCCGCGATACCCAACGACCTTTGCAACCCTTCTTTTTCTTCAATTTATCAGCCGAATATCGATCGGTCTTGGCAGGTTACCGCGAGTGATGGACGTTTTACCGTTCATCGACCCTCGCGGGGCATCCCGAAAATATAGACGCTGATGAAAACTTTCTGCTTGCAGTTTCGACGAGACGTCGATGGACAGCTGCCCGCTGATGCTTGAGGGGCGAGGGTGCGACCTGTCGAAGGATAGCAGCGAGGTGGAGGTGACATCGCTGGAGGAGGCGAAGTCGGTGATAGCTGCTCTGCGAGCGAGGCAGAGGGCACAGGCGCATCAGATGCTCGCCTGGCGGAGGACCCTGAAATTGCAGGTAAACTCTCCTCTTCGTCGTTAAGCAGGCAGAGGGGAGCGGGCAAGCAGGGTGAAAGGAAAAGAAGACGTATCTGTGATTACCGGCAGACTGTTTCTACTTCGGGGCCCTGTTTGCCCGTTGATTAAACCCATTATCTAGTAAAACTTTGAAGAGGAGAGGCCGTACGGTTCCGGGACAGGTCAGACGTCTCGTGACGGTCGACTGTTTCGCTCCTAGCATCGCGTGACTGTCGACAATCTAGCTGCCTCCGCTCCGGTGCGTTTGCGAAAAACCGGGCTCCCTCGAAATTCAACGGCGGCCGACGCGCCGAATAATCGTCCGCGCACGATCTTACGTGGGGAAAGCGTGGGCGCGAGCGGAAGTCGGGCTGATTCCCCTGGCAAGAAGCTCGATCCTTTTTTTTGTAAGATCCTTCCTTTTCGAGGGGAACCGAGTAGGACGCGTACCTACGCGGTTATCACTGGGCGGATCTTTGGCATCTTTGATATCGCTTTCCCCGAAAACGGGGCCGCGTACCGAGAAGCTCCGTTGCACGTTTGCGACTCGGTATCTCGCAGAGAATCGGCCCGTACTTGCTCTCGCCAACATTTCCGCCGCAGTCCCTTGGGATCACGGACGGAGGCTACGGAGGCTACGCTTCGACGCGTCCCGTTTCATTTGCATGCCGACAGTGGCGTTTTTCCCATGGTAAATCGCGAGCTTATCACCCTGCCGATTGTTTCCCTCCTACTTGCGCTCCTGATCATCGAGCTTCCGTTCCATCTACCCTCAGATTCGCTCGGCGGATCGATGGAATACGGCGTGTACAGCCCCTCGGATACTTTGTAATTAAACGCACCGCGGGATTAATAAATACGCGCGTCGACACCCGAACCGGAGCAAAGACAATGCGCGGCTGGCTGACGAGACTCGTCCCCATTTACGAAGCAGTCGCGAGCTGGCTAAAAAACGAAGACAAAGGGGCGAACGCCGGAGCCGTCGCGTCGTTATAAGCTCGTGGAAAGTTCATTTGGCGACTTCCGCTAATTAGTTCATCGGTTCGGTTAGTTCGGTAAGCCACGGAAATCGGACGCGATGCGAGGCGCGGAAAAATGACAAATTGGCGAGAAGAGATTTGAAAGGGAAGACCGGGGGAAACGGGGCGCGATAAATCAGCGAGTTTAGTGTCTGAGAAATGGGGGAGCGGCGGTTTTTCATTCCTCTTCGGGCAGTGGATGAGTTTTCTCGTTTACCACCCGTGGCATGCTTCAGAATTCTGCTGGGTGCTCCAAGGACTTAAGAGTTTCATTCTGTACGTACAGCGGTTCAGAGAAAAAGTATCTTCGTTGTCCTCCTCGACGCTGAACTTCGTTACGTTTATTGAATACCGTTGAAACGATTATTTATTGGCATTAAATTGGCACAGAAGCCTACCTGTCTGTTATATCTCCGGGGCTGAAAGTTTAATGCCTGCCGGCATCGGGCACGTCGTAGGGACACATTGATGTAGATTGACTGGACACGCTTCCGGTGCCAGAGCCAACAGCTACGGAGGACCTGTTTAATATTAATGCCGCGGGAGAGCCCTGGAAACGTGCTGTCCACCGTTGACGTCTACGGAAAAAGACGGAATCCCTGAGTCGCGTTCGTTGTCACGTCTTTTAAAATCTTAAAAATTGGACGTTCCCCGATTCTCCATTCCCTCTCTTGAAATCATTAAGATTAAGCGAACGCGCAAGGATTCCGCTGGCGTGAAAGCAAAGCTCTGTAAGGGAGGGATGCCCTTGTTCTTTTTCGCACAGTGAAAGACTCCGAAACAGTGTCAGCGTTTTCAAGTCTCGCGAAAGTTTCTCGATTATTCAAATAAGCGGAATCGGGGCGTAGATTTGTAGCAAATAGGTGTAGAAACGCGGTGGAACTCGCACGCTCGCCCATCGCGCCGGGCGAGTTGTCGATGATTTGTAATGTAACCGGCGGTGAGCACGCGACTGTCACGTGCGCGGGGCTGCCGGGAGAGACGGGCGTCCCAGTAAGTAGCGAAAGAAGCGTTTAATTACGACATAATAGCCCGTTATTAGATGCAACGACCTTCTCGCGTGCGGTACACCTGAACCAGCCACCGGCGGAAGTTTCTCGCCGATAATGGGGAACGCTGGTCGTCTTGCTTCACGCTTTCGCGAATGGAAATGGCCAAGCTGCCTAGTAATTCATCCCTACGCTTCCACGTAGGGTGACTGTACCTAATATCGCCAGGCAAAAGTTAAATCGCTGTCGATTGAATAATAATTGATATTTTTCCATGCAGTTCGTTTCAAAGTAAAGAAAAATTATTCATCTTTCATGTAGCATCTGTTAGAATCGTTGAAACCTACAAATTGTTAATTAGGACTCAAAAAACGTAAGACATGCAAAAATCGGGTCCTGAAAAAAGTGTACCTAATATCGCCTACTAAAGAAATATTGATTAATTCATGTATATATGAGTTTTTAAAGTCATTTTCACACGTGCTTTTATTATTTCTTGCTCTATAAATGTCTTTCTATCCATCTTTGATTTCGTTTTTATTAGAATAATATAGAAATTTGTAAATATAGATTTTTAAAATATTTTATTTTTTACGTTCCGATGTACATATTGGACAAATAAATTTTATTTCGGTTGCTCCGCACATTTCGTGACCTCACCTGTAACAAGCATTACATCGAAACCATTGTTCTCCGGTAGGCGGTATTGAGAACACGCATACTGCTAAAAGAAAAACGCTATTTTCATTACGAAAAATATTTGAATCGATTTCATTTCTTAAGTACATCATTAATTAGGTATTTCTAGTAGATATTCTTGCATTCACAGATTTATGAGACTTACCTTCTCCGAATGTGACGTAAAATTGTGATAGTCCAATAAATCTTTACACTATTAAGATTCTCTAAAATCTTTCCCTTTCTGTAATTGTTGATCACATGATGCTGCAATTATAGTATGTCTTGCTACATATGTTTAGGTACTAATTCAGTGCATAACCGATAAATTTTAGATCTTACTTTAAGAGATATAGCGAGTGGCGATATTAGGAACACTGGCGATATTAGGTACAGTCACCCTACATATCGATCTACGAGGCCTCGAAAGTGACGCGACAGACTCAACGTCGCGGAAAGCGTTTCTTTGTTCCCCTCTAAACTTCTGCGATTACCACGCGCGTCTACTGATTGTGAGAGGAAAGTGGGAACACTCGGGCGGGAGTCTGTTTCCTCTGATTGACGCTGAAAGGACCGTTCCGTGGCTCTTGTTCTACCAGCGTGGCGCGTAGGAGAAGCGCAACGGCGCGACGCGTTGCTTGTCGCGTGGCCGTTCCACTGCGCCGCCATTTACGCGAGACAATGCCAACAGTAATGCTCCCGTAGCTCTTTCCCTGGAAACCCTGCAGGAAGGAAGAAGTTCGCGTGGAGTTGATGCAAAACGGACCGGATACGCGTTATGCACCGCGAATACGACGGTAGCTGCATCAGGGTGCACCGCAGAGTGCGTGTAATCCCCCCAGGGGCTTCATGCTCCGTTGTCTTCTTGCTTTTCGGCTTGCGGCAGAGATTCTTTCTTCGTTTTTCTGTACAGCGAGTATTTACGCACACTCTGACTGTAGATTGTCGAGGGAACTATTATAACATTCGAAACCTTCCCGTGGTATCCCTAATGGTTTCTTGATCGATCTCTCACTCAAGTGGAACACTTGGATCGCGCCGTGAAACATGGATGAAGCTTCTAAGAAGGGCACCAGAGTTGCTGGAACATGGTACACGGTCCCAGAGGTAGTCCGAGGTAGTTCTGACTCTGATAACGGTATTTTTCGACGTATCGGCGATATCAGACCGTACTCAAGCTATTCCAGAGCTGTCGGTTAGTGCGGTTCATAACTTAAGAGCACTTTCTTCTTTCCCGACGCGAGCGGAGTGAAAAAGTTGGCACCGTAGGTCCCTCGCGAATGGAATCGATTTTTCCCTGCACCTATCGTATCGTCGTTATTGCAGTCTATCTATTCAACGTTGATACTGGTTTAGTAAATTTAACCGTGTTTAGGATGTAGTCGGTTCATCCAGGGGAAAGAGCAACAGACCCATTAAACAGATGTACTGGCACGATTCTGGTCGTAATACGGTTTGCGTAAACCCTCGGAGGCCTCCTAATTAATTCGAAATTACGGTCAGATCGAAGATGCATTACGTACAGTTAGTCCGGTACAGTTGCGTTCCCGTTGCGTCCTCTCCATCGATACGATCTCCAGACTAATTACCGCAGAAACAGACCTGCGGTAATCTCACGACATAAATTCTCTACACACAATAAATTCTGTAACAGCTTCAGCTTTTCGCGAGAATTCAAACTTGTGGTCCCTCTCTCTCTCTCTCTCTCTCTCTCTCTCTCTCTCTCTCTCTCTCTCTCTCTCTCTCTCTCTCTCTCTTCCTTTCATCTCTGATGGCTATTTAGCACGCCTCGGCTCGAATGCAGAATGCGAAACCGGAGCAAAAAGGAGCCCGCGGAAAGTTTTTGCTCAAGTAGCTCTCATTCGCCTGCTATCAATAACCAGTTAGCAGGTGATTGATCGTTGTAGGATGGGAGACGGAAAGAGGAGTTTATTCACCCGTAACTCAAGCGACTAATTAATGCAATTTCAATAAACTATCGCGTACGGTGCTGCTCGAAAGTTGAGCCGAGCGACGCAAACGCGACATGCCTGTTAGCAGGGCACCGTGTCTCGAGGTGTGTTCGCGCGTTAATATTTAAACGAACAAATTGGCGAGTTCGCTTATGGAGCACCGATGGTTCCAGGAGGACCTGGTGGCCCGGCTGACGAGGGAGAAGGCTGAGCAGCTCAGGACGTTGTCCTCGCAGCTGTTCCTGTTCGAGTCGAGGCTCTGTCGCAAGCAGAAGGAGATCGAGGCCAGCCTGGCGCAACGAGAGTCCATTATTCTCAGACAACAGAGGGTGATTCGACAATTGCAGAGCAGATTGGCGGAAAGAAGCAGCGGAACAAGGGACTCGCCGCCTTGCGACGCACTCGATAGATTGGACAGCCTCGGGGACAGCGACAGCGCCGTTGTTCTCGAAGAGGCTGCCGACGACCTCGCGCCACCAAGGTATATACACACACCTGTGCGATCGATTTTCCATCGCGACGCTTTCAGGATCTCGCTCGCTCTCCAGCTTCCGATGCTCCCGCGAGTTCATCCGTATTACGTTTCAGTTAGGATGCTAAGTCACCTAAATTCGTGCCGCTGAAACACCGCGAAGCACCAGCAGAACTGCAGAGTTTTAGCTTTCACAGCTGGAGGACGTTTGGGTGTTAGATTATTCAATAGAACACGGACGGGGCCACGGGGGAACCGTTGTTTCGAACCTCTCGGAAATTCCAGCGTACGCGGTCAATAGAATGCTTTCTGTTGCACCCCGAGGTCGACGAAACTCGGAGTTGAGCTCGGGTTGCAGCAGCAAGTAGTCTAGTTACTTAGTTCCAAGAATGCCTCTGGATAATGAAGTCGAAGCTTCGGTCGGACTCGAATCGCAGAGATGTTTACGTGTCTGATCATTTGCCAGAAGACGGCGTCTGGGGAGCTATAAATTTCGGCGAAATCTTTGGATAATCCTTCCGATATCAGCCTCGTCGCCCGCCACGAATGCCAAACGGTCCGAGCTCCGCTGCAAGTTCTTCGGTTCGTTTTCATTAAATCCAAAGTAAGCGTGAAAGTTGGTATAACTATTCGCCCAAGTGTAACGAGGACCGCTGACGTTGCTTGAAATTCCAGAGGCTGTTGGCTCCCTCCGACGTTCATTTACCTACCATCGGCTGGAGGAGATTCAGTGCGCGGACAAAGAGTAGTAACGCCTTGACGTGTTTCGTTGGATTTCAGGTTTCGTTCGAACATCACCGACGTGACTGTGATCCGATCGGTGTCGGACGCGGTCGAGCCCTCGAGCAAGTACTCGTCGATGCGACGGTGCAACGGATTCCTTAGGAGACCGGAGATCCTGGAGACGGTGTACTCGGTGGAGGAGGACGGCGACAGCGAGAACAACCAGGACCCGTCCGAGTCGACGGAGAATTCCGAGTGCGAGGACAGACGGGCGAAGAACTTGGGGAATGGAAAGGGGGGTCGACTTCAGGATCTCTACGGCAGCTTCGAGAGACTCGCTCAAGAAGCGGATTCTCCGCCTAGCGAGAGGCCGAGGGACGAGAGCCAGCAAGCCCAGGTAACGATTCCTCTATCTCCAAGTCTCTTCCGATCCAGCAACGAAATCGCGAGCATGCGATGCCTCCGTTGCTGCAACAGGCGTTTCTTCTACCCCCCTGCGCGCGGATTTGCACCCGTGCCAATTCCCAGCCCCATTCTCGCCGGCATTCTGTCCAACATCATACCGTGTAATCGGATAACTCATAAAACCAGCTGTCTGTCATCGAAGGAATCTCCCGGAAGCTTGTCGAGATTCTGCGTCCGTAGTCGACTGCTGACAAGCTAGGCAATCCGGAAATTCAGAAAGTTATGCAACATTGCGTACAAGTAGAGTAGTTTCTTTTTTGTGGAATATCCCGAGAACGGTGAGAGATATCGAAAAGAAGTAGAAACAAAAGTTGCATCTTTTTTATATATCTACAAAACTGCGTAACCAATCCTTACTTACGCAAACTACAATTACTTACGCAGTTTTGTAGATGTAAAAAAACGATGCAACTTTTGTTTAAACTTATTTTCGATATCTCTCACCGTTCTCGAGATAAGTATTCCACGAAAAAGAAAATTCTACATTTTTCTCAAGGGTCACGTTTCATCCCCCACAAAACTGCACTATGACACCAACAAAATTAGGTTTGTCTTACGCATGAACTACTCTACTTGCACGCAAAGTTGCATAAATTTCTGAATTTTCGGCTTGCCTAAGTTCCCTTGTTAAAAACGCCTCGAGCGAGGGAATAATGGACGCGCCATGCGCGCGGCAGGTTTTATCTTAACTGGTGGTTCGTTTGATCGGTTGCAGGTCACGTACAACAGGGTAATGAGCAATCACAGATCAGTCACGAAGCCAAAAGACGTAAAGTACAAGAGGATAAACAAGGCGAAGTCGAAGAGCCTGGAGGAGCTGCGGGGACGCCTGAGGAACTGGGTCGAGAAGGGGAACAAGATCGCTATATCGCTGGACCAGTCGTACGCCTGAACCGTACCTCCTGAAAGTATATAGAAATCCTTCGAGCTGTACGGCGATCCTGCCAGGGGACAATCGCGTTATCCGCCCCGACGGGCGTCGTCGGTCGCGTATTTTTAATCGGACATTCTCATCGCTCCATGTGATATTTTACTCTGTAGTGTCTCGAGGATTAATTAGAAACCTTTTACGCGTCGCGCGGACGATTTTCAACACTTGTGATATATATATGGTCGAAGCCCGCGACACGGGGAGATGTGTGCGAGAAAGCGGGCGGCCAGAGGATAATCGAGGGATGCCACCTCGTTCTCCGCCTCATCTTCCGCACGAGCGTAACTTCGCGTCGCCAATCTGCACGGCCGTACAATCAACTTTTTCTCGCGTATTTTCCACGACATCGCGAATTCGTATATTTCTCCTTTCGACGACATGCGGGATCACGCGTATTAATTGAGCGAACTTCCCCCGTTCTATCTGTCCCTCTGCTTCTCGCGCCGAGACTTGCACCGCGGTATGTAGCAGCGTTTCACCGCTCCTCGCATGGTGGTTCCCTTTTGTCAATTACGACCACTATTGACCGACGCGACGCTCAGTCGGCCACGGGATGTATGCCATGCTCTTCAAACAGAGGGAAGGGATCATCGTCTACGCGCTCGCAACGTCGAACAGGCCTGAGCTCAATTTTTTAAACGCTATACGCATATATATAAGCCGATCGAGCATCGGCCCTTACTCCGCCTGCGCGAAAAGCAACGCGTTTTCTCCGCGCGTCAAATGCGAACCGACATTTCTCCGAGCGTCCTACGAGATACCTCTGTCCTATAACGTTCAACGAACGCACCGAGCGCGCGCACGTGTGTGCGTATATACTTCGCCGTAAGAATGTGCCACTCTCCAGTTTTCTATTAAGATTTCGTTGCCTACTCGCTCAGCGATTCAGTGGTCCAGCTAGTCGCAGCAATTAACGTTTTATAGCACCAAAAAGAAGAAATGAATATCACTGTGCGAAGCCATTTGGCTGATAAGCTTGACAGATACTCGATGTGTATACTCCCAGCAAATCAGGCATCTTAATAATTTATTTCTGTTACGTTAGTGTCTCGACTAGCCCACCTTTGAATCCCCCGGCTGGCGATAATCGAGACACGTAGATACACTGTGCGGTGCGCGTATAGGGTACCTTTTCACCCTTCGGAGCCATTAGGAACGTTCGTGAGACACACAAATCACTCCGTAGCGTAAATATGTTTCGATCGTTGTGTAAGTACGTTGTCGTATCCAGCAACGTAGATACGTGCATACTCGAGTGATTTTTGGTTTATTGTTAAGAGAGGTGTACGAGGCAGCGTTCGAGAGAGGAGACACATGAATCGTTTGATATTCCTGTCGTTGTATCGAGGCGAGAAGAGACTCTCGCGGGTACCTGTCTTTAATTTTTAAAGCTGCGTAGAATTTTCGTGTTTCGCGGTCCGCTCGAGGCGTATGCGTACGCTCGTCGGACGGGAGAAGGTACAAGCAAGCTATCGACAATCCCCACTTTTGAAAGAGACAAAACAGAAGAAACATATATATATATATATATATATATATATATACACATATATATTATGTTAGGAAGGAAGCTGCGGACAGTTCTTTTGTAAATAAAACGAAAGAAATCCCCATATGTAATATTTTAACGTTAAGACTCCTCGGAATTCTGCAAGATTATCATATGTATTATAGATAGGATCGTGAGTTAGCGAGAGCAATGAATTTCAACGATAGAGAATCGCGTTTTATGTTCCTGCAGGCTGCGTGTAACAGCCACCGAGAGATCTCGTGCATAATATATTTGCGCGCATAATAAATGCATATACGTATAAATAAAAAAAACTTGCAGATAAATATATATATATATATATATATATATGTATATAAGTATATATATATGTATATGCTATACTATGTGTGCGTGTGTGTGTGTGTGTGTGTAATAAAAAAAGACGTACTTGAGTCTACTATCGATGAACGAAACGAGAACCGGCATTCGGAACCATTGTCGAAACATGCGAGTCACATGAGTTCCCAAGCATGGCAAGTATACACGTGAAAATAAATGCGAAATAAAACCAGGCGCAACAAGAAAGTCGATCGTTATCTTTTAATTTATGTAAAACACTGTAAAACACTAAACGTGTATACCGTCGCTTTCTTAGGAAACTAGTAGACTGCTACTGATATCAATAATTACCGCATTATTATTTTAATTATTAATAAATCTCAAATAAATTATAACTGCAAACCGCCGTGTGGATCACTCCCCCGATTTCGTCCGGTTCCTCGGGCATCAAAGAATAAAATTCCGTTCAACATTCTAACGTCACTATTTTCTATGTTACAAAACATGTTACAGTATTCCCTCGCTGAGGGCTCGCTGGTCGGGACCGGCGTTGAGCCCGTATCGTGAACGGAGCCCTAATTGCCTAATTCCGAGTGTTCGTTTCTCGCTTCTTTCTGGCCGAAGGGGGGAGCGAGATGGAACGCTTTGCGTGCGCGACGGGCGCGACCGCTCAGATGAAATCGTGACTGCTCGACGCATGCGCGCCACGGTCAGATAGACACGGCACGAGCCTTTTTTGCGCCTTAGGTGAATGTTGTCCAATTGAGCCCTTTATTATAATATATTTATTTGAGATTATTGATGACCTTACTCTGAATTTTTATTCGTAGTTTAAAACAGTTGCAGTACAATTTGTTGTATTTCATTTAAAAGTTTATTTTCAACAATGCCAACAATGAAAAGACCATTTTGCGCCTCTTGTCAACCTTACGCCCTAGGCAGTTGCCTAATTTTTCACAGTAAGGTCATAAATAATCTCAAATAAATGTAATATAATAAAGGGCGCAATTTGACAAGTTCCCCTAGGGCGCAAAGAAGACTTGAGCCGGGCCTGCGTCTAACTTTTGCAGAAGCTGTTTTCGTGTCCACGTTGACTGCTCACGACCATCGCGTACGCCCGTCGCGCACGCAAAGGACGAAGCGTCATGCGTCAGAAGGAGGGAGCGAGACAAAACGTCAACGCGTCGTCTGCTCCTACCATCCTTACTCGCTCTCGTTCCATCTCGCTCTCACCTTCGCCGAACAAGAGTGAGACAGAACTGGTGGGGATAGCGAAAAGTCCACATCGTGTACGCCAAATCGAGCCCTCAGCGAGGGAGTACTATATACCCCCTTAATGGTCAATCAATTTAATGAAATCGTTAAAAATTAATAATTTACATTAAATACAAATATGAAAACAATTTTATTAAACGCACTAAAAGTACACGTATAATAGAATATAAAATTATATGACAGAAATAAAAATTGACATAAATTTAAAATATATACCGTGTAAAACTGTGCTATTCCGATTTAATACTTACGAATAATATACAATACATACAATAAATTCTGAATATAAAAATATATACAATATAAATATGAGAGTATACATTATGCAATATAATACAAATATTACTTATTTTTAAAAGAAGTGGTGTAAGATTAGATTTAATTACATATCTTTTAATTTTGCGATGGAATCCCATTCCGCATCGGTAACGTTGCGCGCGACACTAAAATGGTAAGGAGGCCCGCGAGCTATCCGAGCGTGCGACAAAGAATTACATTGGACGATAGGTCTGCAACGATGTTAGACAAATTAGTTTGAAATTTGAATTCTTTCGAAGTAATTCTAACATATTTCTGTAATAGATATTTCCAATTTCGCGGAGCATTCGCCACAAGTTTTTTCATGAATCGAACCATTTAGCGGCATCTGTTAGACTAGTTTGAAGACACCGTCCTAGCGTCTTTTTAATTGGAGACCTCGGAATAAAATTATCGTAAAGGATTTGAAGATTGATTTGGGTGCGGGTTATATCGAAATAAAGTAGCAGCGTGGTATTAAAAAGAACTACATCTCATTTATTATACAAAAAGATTAATGATTTGTACAAAAAGGTGTACTCCTATATTCCAAACTGCTCGCAATGAATCGAACACTTTGTAAACAATCACCCTCTAAAACTGAATAAGCGAACATTGAACTCGTAAATTTGTAATACAAAGTTCAGACATACTGCACTCGTGACGTACATGCACGATTATATTACTTTCCTTACCTAGCCACGCACTTTGTTTGTACAGCTACGGCAATTACAAACAACACACAATCATTTACAGCTCGTACATCGCGTACGGAAACTATATAACAGTTAAGATTTCTTAGGCTCTCGCGGCCCATGTTCTTACAGTTGATACTGCTCTAAGGAAGAATATCAACTTAAACAATATCAACCATATAACAATTATATATTATATATGTAACTTTACTTCGCTAATCAAAAGATTGTATAGTGGCACGTCTCGTAAAGTCTATCGATCCTTACGAGAGATCAAACTCGATGAAATCAGTATGGATGTTAGTTCGGTCTTCGGAAAATTGAAGTATAAAAAGCGTAGAATTCCTTAACTTAACAGCAACATTAACGTTTCCCTTTTTCAATAGTCCACGCAGCGTATTTGAATCCCACCACCGTTTGTACTTGTACTTCTCCGATTACGCTTGGTTGGAGATTCTCGACTCACAATCAGACTCCAAGTAGTAAGAAGGGAGAGCATTAAAGTAATAGCCTAATGCTGATGCGCAAAATTAGCTAAGTCGTCTCGGGATTACGACGATTGAGCAGCTAGCATTTCTTCTTGCTGTACTTTTCTGCGATAGTTGTCCAGAGTAACATGTATAGTCTTCTCAGAGTATCGGCAGTTTTCAGCTCCACAGGTACACGTGAACGACTTGCATTTTATTATCCAGAATTTCTCCCCGTAATCAAAGCTGAAGACAAACAATCCCGCATTGATCTTCGGTAACAAATTCCAATTAAGTTAAAGATAATCAATGGTCAAGATCAACAACGGAGTACGTGTACATTCCTCGTGACAATCAAATTGGCCAGAAAAAAGTAGAATCGCTGACGACACACTTCTTCGTGGGCATCAACACATCGAATCCCAACACTTACCACCGCCTATTTAGGGCAATGAATGAGAAGAAGAGACGAACGCGAACCTAAGCTCGCGCATCCAGAGAAAATTACGTAGGATTCTAAGAGAGAATAAGGCGAAGAAACTATAACTACTCAGCGATAACGATTAGCCCACCAAAACCAAACATGAAATGATTTATTAACCAAAAAGAATAGCATGTGACACTGTTTACTGATGCGTGTACATGTGTTGCGATTTACATTGCGTCAATCGGCTGTGTTTTAACATACCCGAGCTCTTCGTCCGCCTCGATGTCGCGATTCGCGAAAAATGCTATCCTAGGAAAGTGCAAATCCTGATGCTCAACGAACACTCGTACCGGCAGAAGATTAGGTGCGCAAGAATGGTTTATAAAGCGAGCAATGTTTCCGTAACGCCTTGCATCGATACAATAGGTCTCTCCATCCTACGTGCAAACAAAAATGGCGAATAACAAAACATTCAAAAATATTAGCTTCGAATATGTAAAAGGGTGCTCGGTACTTACTCTGTTATCTAAATCGAATAAATACGAATCGTCCTCTCTGTGGTCAGCCTCGGAATCAGAAATAATCTCGCCAACGTATTCGCACACATAGGAACCTTTGGGAATGTGCCGTAACGTTCTAAGTCCCCAACCTTTCCCTTTCGTTCTGAACAACTGGAATCGTTGGGTTAAACCATATTGGACGACGCGGTTGTTACACGTTATGCGATTGCAGTCGCAGGCTGGATTGCACTCGAATAACATTGGAGGATCTAAACGAGGAACAGTATTTATCTGTACGTGCCTCGAGCTCGACAGTCGCGCAGGCGTTCGATATACCTGTATAATTAAATTCGGGAATCAGCTTTCCTTCTTCGTCGTACCAACACCTCAGACTTATATTTCCGCACAAACACTTCTCCGAGCTGCAGTTATCTTCGCATCGACAAGACTGCAGGGACGTTATAGTACGATCAACATTTATATTACTAGTAAAACAATTCTTCGTCACATAGAGAAAATCTGTCGGCTTGTCTTCAGAGTCATATCCATTGACGCACTGAATAGGATTCGTTTCTTTGCCACGCGAAATATCACTGCAAAAGTAAATCGTTAAGTAGATTTTACCACCGTTGTTTAGTCAGGCGTAAAGATACGTTAGATTCGATAGTCACTTAGTTAAAATTTTTACTGTTTTCTCCCACATATGCTCGGAGAGTTCGTTCACTTTGGCATTCAATCTTAAAGCGGACATGGTATCCCCATCGTTCGTACAGCAATTCACTGATGTCTCACCCGCGGCATTGATTTCTCCTATCTTAGCGCCACGAGCTAGTAACAGAACGCTAACCGCGTACTGATCTTGTCTCGCAGCTATGTGCCTGTAACACACGAAAAATGGTAAACTCGATTCTTCCGACCATACCGTATAAAAGTATATGTGCGTTACAGAACTCACAAAGGTGTGTCACCATGAACGTTAACAGCATTCACGTCACAACCTTCATTGAGGAGCATTTCCGTGATCTCGGAGCTCCCGCTGAAAGCACTCCAGTGCAATGCTATATTCTGTTCCGCATCCCGAATCAGAGGATCACATTTCTTATCCAACAAAAATCGCGCCACATCGATGTGACAAAATTCACACGCCCAAATTAAGCTCGTCCATCCGCCGTCGTCCACCGAATCTAACAGATTAATATTCATCATTCGTGGGATTAAAACCAAACTAGCACTATATGGCGTGAAGTAGCGTGTAGTAGCGTGACGTGGCTTTCATTACCTACTAATGTTCTTGGCGCTTTACACTCCGTTAGAATTATTCGACAAACTTCTAAATGCCCCGACTTGGCAGCCATGTGCAAAGCAGTCATACCGTCTTCCCCTTTCAACGTCACGTCAGCGCCTATCCTTATTAGATATTTTACAACATCGGCTTTACCCTTGCTGGCAGCTAGCATCAAAGGTGTTAACTGATTTCTATCCATCACGTCTAATTGTGCCCCGGCTTGCACAAGTACATGCACGCAAGACAAGTGACCCTTGTCCGCGGCTATGTGAAGCCCAGTTCGATGAGCATAATCTCGGAATGTATGGTTGGCATTATATCCACATGCTGAAAGATTAGATGAATTCATTATCGATGTGTCGTACGCTGCAGAGCGCAATGATCACGTACCTAGAACATTCACCAGCTTCTCTAAATCACCGTTCTTCACAGACGTGTAAAGACTCATGATAGTGTAACGCTCTGGCCTCTCAGAGTTAACGGATGGCTCGGGGATTTTAATAACGTCGGCTTGAATCAGAGGACTAGGCGGACGCTCGGCCAGTTTCGTATTGTCACCCTTCCCTGGCAAACTCATTTTCGCCGAGGGCAGTTTGGAAAATTTCTTACGCGTCGGAATGAACACAGGTTTTCTTAGGCCACTCATGGTGACCATCATATCGTACGCCGCGCTTTCGTTTCCACAATGTGGGCACACACCTTTCTTATTCGGATAAACTTCGCATTCGCGATGGTATTGGTGGCCATTGATACATTGCACGAATCTCCCTTGCGAACAAAACAGCCCACAAGAGGGGCAACAATTATGTCTTAGAAGTCTCTCTTTGTGCATTCGGCATAAAATAATGAAAGGAACGCGGGTACTGGGTCTCCTCATTGCTACATCGTTGCTGTCAACCTCGTTGCAGCATCCTACCAATCTAGTGTCAATAGAATCTATTGCAGTGCAATACAGGGGCGCCCCAGAACCAGTTATTGTTACATACAATTGAGATCGTACTTGACACAAACATAACATTGACTGACTATATGTCTGCAAGATATAGTAAGTATTAACTTCAACGAACGCATCGAATAAATCCGAGAAATATAAAGTTATACATACTTCACTCATAATCGCTGTCGACTCCGGCTTCGAAGCTTGTCCTTCTGCCGGACTTGGGCTCGGAGCCATACTCCTTCGTGTTCTTTTGGCAGGGACAGTGCCTTCTACGAAGTACATCCGAGTTAGGATAATTGTTCCATTCAACAAAGCTGTATCATAAAACATTACCTTCGGGATAGTCGTTGTTCTTGCCCGTTTCCGCTATCGACGCAGATCCGTCTAGAAAAAGTATTTCTCTACATAAAACATGTTTAGCGCGAATGTAGCATAAAATCCCTCGCTTCTTTATACCTTCGAATAAATCTGCCTTGGCTATTTTCCTTGCACCCTGGCTTCCACGAGGTCGTCCCCTTTCACGTTTAGGCCTACCAGTAGCGGGCTTTAGAAATGGCTTCTCGATATCCGCTAATGGTATGTCGTCGCTGAGAGGGCTGCCAATCGAGTTGCTCAGCTTCGCGTGGGCTTCCGAGCTTTTTATCATAGGGGATAATTTTGGCATACCCTCGAAATCGGATGAAAAGTTTTGAGACTCCTCCAAGGTTGCATCGTTCGCGCTACTCTCAGAGATAATAGAATTCCTGGAACTCTCCAATGTCGAGTTTACCTCGGGTATACTCGTGTTTCCATCGGAAGTGGAAATCTCCGCCTCTTGACGTATGTCGGGAGGTTTAGCTTGCAGCTGCTTGTTCTGATCTTTCCCTTGAATCACCTTTTTAGGCCTCCCTGGCCTGTTGTATTTTCTCTGCTTCTTAAACTGCAAGTTTTCCTCCGTATAATTCGACTTCTCCTTTCTCGCCATCGCGCTCTCTAGTACAGTACTCTTGAACGACTCTTTGCACAGTCTTCTTGCCGAACGTTTAGGACCTGGTGGATCTTCTGTGTGATCGCTAAAAATGTCATGGAATGTTTACAAATATCACGCATAATACTTTACATACTCGAGATATAGGAAAATAAAAAACCTAAGTGCTCTCAATCTAGGTCGTCCTGTTCTTCTCTTCCTGGTAACAGGAGTGACGTTTTGCGCTTGTTCTCCTTGCTCCGTGGGCTCGATCGACGCGCCTGCTTCGTTAGTGTTAGCCTTTTCAGGAACGGCGTCTTTCTCCTCCGTCGCCACCGCTGTATCTTCCTCCGCGGCGATAGGCTCCTCCGTCTTCCTTTCCGGCTCTTTGATTTCAGCTTCCTTAACGGCGGATGCTTCTTCTGTCTTCCCTTCCTCCGAATCTGATTTCTCAACAGTGTCTGAATTCTCATCCGAGTTCTCAATCTTGACAGAAACACCGCCAATCTGATCACAGTTTGCCAATTCATCGGGAACTAAAGTAAGGTTCGAGGAGCAGCTGGATATCTTTGTCTTTTTACCATGATCGGTGTTCTCGTCGATCGTCCTGAACGTAAGGACGATACGCGGAATCCCGTTATCCTTTTTCAAAATTTCCTGCTTTCCGTTATTTTCATCTTCTACATGATTCTCGTCGGTGACCGTCGGACCCACGGTGGTATTTTGCTTTATCGGAACCACAACCTCCTCCTCCTCCTCCTCCTCATCCACCTCCTCTTCCTCCTCCTCCTCCTCCTCCTCCTCTTCCTCCTCCTCTTCCTCTTCCTCTTCCTCCACCTTGTCGGCAACGGGTTCCTTCTCGATCGCTGGCATTTCGTCGATACTCGCTACCGGTTTTTCGGCCTCCTCGTGATCCGACTTCTCCGATCGATTAATTTCTACGCTTTTCACGGGACTCACGCTTTTGTTAAATTCGTTCGTCATACCCTCCAGGATCTGTTGGATACTGACCTTGTCTTCGACCCTCTCGGCAGCCATCATACCTTCCTCTTCGCCCCCTTCTTGACAACCCTCCATCGTGGCAGCTTCCTTGCTCTTAATCTCCGACATAATGATATCTAATTTCGACTGCAAGCTACGAGCGTTTACGCTTAAAAGGCGACCTCATCGTAAAATTAGGGCGGTCTATGGATTAACAGCTAAATCGCTGAACGACTAGCGAGCACTACTACGACGTCGACATGGTGTCTTCCGCAAACTGCAAGTAGTTGCAACGGCAGTGCTGCGATGCCTTCGGAATTCCTTTCTGACTGAATACTGTCACTGTTGCTACGATAGACACCGTGGAAATATCTCGCCGTGCACTGTCCAACAGCTGGACTAATTACATTATCACAGAAACCGGTTGTTCCAAAGATTTTCCGAGAAATATCTACACTACGCTGGCGTGCCCCGCATAGACCTGGAGGCCATATTGATTGCTCAGGGACGGGCCGATGCGAGCGAAAGAATTTATTTTTAAAATCATCCTCGAGCCGAGCCCTTTTATCGTCAAATTATCTACTCTTTCTCAGGCTTTTAACGTTGCACGGCGTTTCTGCTATATCGGACTGTTTATGAAACACCACGGTGTAGCTAAATGCCACGAGAAACAAAGAATATACAATGTATCTACATAATACGCGACTGCAAGCTTCACGCACCTATACATTCAAAGCAAAAAAGATAATGAATTCTTCTGTAATTCATTACTCTCTACTAGACGGATGGAATACTCTTTCCGGTCCAATCACCTTATTTTACGCTGCTTTCTTTTATTCTTTCAAGCACGGAAATTTTCTTTGCGATTACAAATTATATTTTAAAATCGACAGTTTAATAAGAAGTTGGAAACCTCCTTATTACATGTGATTTCTTTTCAAATCAACGGTTATATAATTTATAAAAGTATAAACTCATCGTCCTCATTTTTATGTATACATTCACGCGCGCGAGAAAGTAAAAGTATACATAAAGTGCACGCGATAGTGATGCAACAGTTAAAACAATTTAGCACTCGTGTTTATAGAAAATAGTGATATAGTTAATCGTTAGAGTCGACTCGTTGATCGTATCGTTTAGTTGTTTAGTAGGTTCGTTGGCGCGCATTTGGGAAATGAATTTATCGCCGTTGGAGCGAATTCATTCCAATGTAACAATGTTAGCGCGCATGAGCGCTAGGCAAAAGGAAATTGCTTAGGATTACGTGGCAGCGGGCGATAAAAATACATTGCAACTAATGTGCAGGGACGCTCGCCTGAGATAGATAGCCGTAGATACCGTTATATCATTTTCAAAGAAGTGGAAGATGGTTGAGAGGAAGGCCGAGCGTGAAAAGGGAAAGGGAAGAAGTAATAGAAACGAGAGCGGCTCGTATAAATATAAGTTTATTTACATTGCAACAGATCCTTTTGTCAAATAAGCGACAAAGGTGATTATGAGTGTAGACTGAACAATGTTAATGAATAAATGTTAATTAAAAATAATAATTACAACGTCCTAGCCCAAACACGCCTCATATTTAAATATAATATAGCTACATTTATTGAAATTCGTAGAATCTAGGAGACGTGAATATTGTGCTTTCCTTGCGGAGACGTCGTTAATAATTCTTACGATTTGGTTTCCATTCGATCGATAGATCCTGACTGCGATCGCCGCACGCGTTTGGTACTATTACAAACGATAATGAAACGTGAAAAGAGTCGTCGTCGCTAAGTCGAGTTGCAGGGGTACTGCAATTGTCGCCCGAGGAAGAGAGCTTCTTCGCGAGTTTTACTTTCAAATCATCAACTCGCTTGGTTCTCTCGATAAAAAAAGAAGCGTAAACGAAGAGCGATAGGAACGGTTTACGCGTTCAGTACGATGCCGCATCTCCTATGAACGATTTCCCTCTTCACCCCCCCCCCCTCGCTCTCTCTCTCTCTCTCTCTCTCTCTCTCTCTCCTGTTTTATTTTCTTTTTGTCTTCCTTCTTTTTTTTAAGAAAAACGTTGAACGTACTACATTTATTTATATCTTTACAAGCAATATAAAAAGTTGAGCATCGTATTGCATCGGTGATTGCATCCTATATAAATACACGTCGACAAGAAAGTTATTGACAAAGTAGTTCAACGCGTCACGTTACAACCACGAAAGAAACTCGTGCGAAGATTAATCCCAAAGACCGCCCTCTCTCGAATCTAGGAGCCTAACATCTCGTTCTCGTTCTCACGAACAGATTCGCAATGTTCAATAATAATATCGTACACGGTACGTATCCGAGTCCCTTTGTTTAAAATACGTACATTACGGTTCACGGTGTTGCCGAGTATTACAAACAGCTATTTTTCGTTTTTCTTTGTTTCTTTTTTTTTTTTTGGTTTAGAGTTGTTTTCAAGTACACTGTGCACACAAACCACTCAATGTGCACAACCATCGTCGATTACAACACCATTCTACGTGGTACATACGATTAATTCAGTTACTTTTATCGCATATGGCACCAGCAAGGAATATGATTTAATCGTAACGGTGGGTTATGGTGGCGGAGGTCTTCTCTGTGGCTCGGGGGTGTAACGCAGACGAGCTCGTACATGCTGAGGGCTACCAGGCACAGAACTGCTTTCCGATAATCTCCTTGGAGGAGGTTGAGGCGGAGAAGATGAGACGTACCTTGACAAAAGCGAGCACGTAAAGATCAGAGACATTCGTTCTACTTTGCGCGCCGCCGAAAGAAGATTAAAGCGGCAGTACCTTCGCGCGAAAGAAGGAGACGCCGGATCCACTAGATTTCTTCTGAGAGCGAGCGGAGATTCGCCACGATTGAATCTCGGCGGTGGCTCTGGCGAAGGTGCACGTTCACTTCCGAGCCTGAGCCGGACGTAAGAAGCGAAACGCTTCTTACCGGATTCTTTCGATCCACCTTGAATCGGTGGCATTGCAGAGGGTGGATCTTGCTGTAATTGATGGGCAAAACGGGAGATTACTACCCCCGGACTGGCAGAACCGTGAGATCCTTGCGGAGGAGGTTCGGAAGGAAACCTGCGTCAAAAGACATGAAAGCTCAGAAGATAATGTCGAAGAAGAATATTGCGGCGTTAGATAATTCTTGCGGATATGTACCTTTTGCGACTAATCATGGGACTACCATAAATATCGTGCGATTGTGGATGAGATTGAGGCACAGGTGGGGTTTGTCCTAGTCGTTGTTGAAGAAATGGCGAATAGCGGCCACTTTCTGTTGGTTGTATCACGTTTGGAGGATCGACATTCTCTCGCCTCCAAGGCGAATAGTCGCGAGCAAACGGACTCAATGATCTAGAGACACCTTGCCATCGGTCTTTATTGGTGTCTCGATCTTCTGCGAAACGTCCATGGTATGGCGAGTACAGTCTGTTCCCTGTATCTATCGAATTAGCATCCTGCCGATACGGAGAGAACGATCTTCCTTCTTGTCTACCTTGTCCGTTGGTAGAACAATGATTCGACGGGTAATCCCTATTTTGATCGACATGCTGTCTATACGGTGAATAGGATCGTTGAAAATTCGTTTCCGATGCGTCCACGTCATTGGACGAAGGAGGAGAAAACGGCCTGGAAATTTCCTTTCGTCTAACCGCGTATGGACTATAAGATACATAGTTCGCACCATTCTCACTATTTGATCGTTGATGAAATGGCAGAAAACCGGAGTTCTGTGAGTCTTTGGTGACGTTGCTGCGTAGAAAAGCTGGTACTTCAGATTGAGCCCTGAGATGAGCTGTTTGCTTTAGAGATACGTGACCCGTAACTCGCTGCTGCCACCCTGCCAATCTGAAACTGAATCGCACGCTGTTAAGCTACAGTCTCGCGCATCCCCGAATGCGAATCATCGGACTCCAGGTGGCAAGTGGCTTGGTTCATTTATGCGAGCATCACTGCCACCCAACACAGTTGTGTTCTGACGTTTCTGTAAAAAACCTTAGTCTGTAGAGAGTTAATAGAAGTTAGAGCGTTAATCATAGTATCATGCAACACAGACGAGGATAGAGGAATTCTTTCCAAACGGTGAGAAATCATAGAGAACATCTGTGTCTAGAACTAGAAAGTTTGAAACATCGCATGCTTAAAAAACACAAAACTAAAACGTTCGACTGAACGCGTTCTAAACGTTTAAAATAAAAGGAATGAAAGTACAGATATAGACGAACTATCTTTCCGATGAATGGAGTGTGCACAGGGAAGAATTATTTGTGCCACATGATCGGCAGACCGCTATATAATATAAAGACAAATAAACAAATATTCAAATAAATAAAAAGAATGCTTACCATGAGTGGGGGTTGAAAGGTGGGGTGTGTAACAGGCGCGTGCACAAACCAAACAACTCGAAATGAAAATCGGGCAGATTTTGGGGTATTTGTGAGGTTTCTTTTTTTTAAGTTTTTTGGAATTTTCGGATAAGTTTTTGGGGAAAATGGAAGAACGGGCGGGGGTGAGGGAGGGGGGATGCTATGCTGCGCTGCCTCCCTCAAGCTCAACGCTGCAACACAATTCAACACGCACGCAAACTTTTAATCGAGACGTACGGACAGGTTCTTAAATGTCATGTGGCAAATGAATAAAAGATAAATATCTAAACTCTAGTGTCCAACAAAAAAGCCAACTTTAAAACTCAGCATAATCTCTCGAGCCGCTTTAACATACCTACCCATTAACCGTGAATACTGAAGTGTGTTAAAACTTTTTAAAACTAATACAAAAGACAATAACCGGTTAACTCTCAAACCAAACCAAATCATTATAATATTAGTCGGGGGTCTTCATGCTATGTTTAAAACTCTATTCACTTTCTATTTATGTAACAGCCTTTTCTAATAGCACGTGTCTACCGCATCTCGTTATGCATAGTTTTCCGTATTTAACAATAATCCTACGTAACGTAGCTGAAATATTAAATCTCAGCGCTTGCGACGGGTATGGTTGTTAACGGTTTACCTTGGCTCTAATTGTCGCATAACTCTGCCAAACCATTGGCAGCCAGAATTTAAGAGCGAGGAATTTGTCTCGTCATCTTGAGGTACGTCGAATTTTCGAATGAAAGGGTGTTCCATGAGTTTGTGATATTTCGGGCGATGTTTATAATTTTTTGTGAGGCAGCAACAAACAAAACTTCTGAACTCCTTTGAAAAGGGTGTGTCTGACGGAAGGGATGGAGGGTCATCTTGTACTACTCTGCTCAATACCTATAAATTTCGATAACTGTTTAATGTGCTATATGAAACGCGCGCAGCTACGATGCCGCCGGTATTTACCTCAAAATCAGTCTTACAATCTCGATAAGGGAATACTCCGGTAGCTAATTCTACTAAAGTAATACCCAAGCTCCATACATCGGCACGTATGTCGTAGTCTGGTTTTCTTGGATCCGGAGGGTCGATTCTTTCAGGCTATAAAATATACAGAGCAAGTATTTTATACAATACTTAAGCTTTTAATGTTATATAAATACTTACAGCCATGTAAGCAGCGCATCCCGCGCTTCTGGTTTTCGCCTTACTATCAACTAGTCTACCAGATATACCGAAATCACATAACTTAACGCCTCCCCTTTCGTCCAGAAGAATATTACTAGGCTTCACGTCTCTATGAATTACACCATGCTTTTCCTTTAGATAGGATAATGCTTTTACTGTCTACAAACGTGTAAATTCTCCGTTAATTATCGCTTCGAGTATGTGTAAAGGAATACGCGATCGTACTATCGCTTACCGCTACTGTAACTTTTCCTAAAAATTCTTCTGGCATCGCCTGTCTGGTTCTCTTTAATAATTTATCCAAACAAGTCGCCATTAGTTCCATACAAATCCATACATCCGACTCCGTGATGAAACACCCCAAACACTGTACGATATATGGACAATCGTGTGACTTCAACACAACGTCAAGATCCATAATTATCCTTTTATTTTCTTCCGCGTTACCAGAACGTCTCATCTGCTTTACAGCGATGAGCACGCCGCTAGGTTTATGCCTCATTTTGACCACATGTCCACAGGTACCGTTTCCCAATTCACCCAAGTGTTCCAGATCTTTCATTTCAGTTTGGTACCTTTGCCCATTGATATTCAAAATACCGTTCATCTTCATGATCTCTTGTAGCTTCGATTCAAACTCGCTATCCGGTTTCTTTGGAGGTATCTGTGGGACTTTCAAAGTCGGGATTGGAGCTGTATTAAGAAGATTAATCATCATTCCCGTATCCAACTAGAACTCAACTCTTGCCGTGCGTGCAAGATATTTCAATTATCCAAAAAAAAAAAAAAAGTGGAAGTTTTGGAAACGAAAAATAACTCGGAGCCATTTGCAGGATGAAAAGGAGTATTTATTTTTATCGATAACACATAAAGGCTCTTTCCTCGGTAAGTAAAATGTACATTGTTTTTGTTTATACAATTGCTTTAAATGTATTTCCGTCTATCTCGAAACTCGATCCAACCTGCTACGGTAAAAGATATCGTGGCGCGTAAACGTTGATCCGCGGACAATTCGATTGAAATAAATTACGCGTCAAACAAGGGGGACTAAAAGAGTTTCCTATATAGAGTTAAGTGAATAAATTGTGATGGTCAACATAACCTGTACAACAAGTTGGGGGATCGCGATTACGTTGGAGATGTTTGGGAAAGGGACGAAGAGAAAATTGGGTCGAGCTGACGAATGATGTCTAAGTGAAACTCACGTCGCGTGGCAGGAGTCAAGACAGATCTCGAGGATGACGACTGAAAGCTCGTTCCTGGTCCAACCTCGCCATCCTGTTTGTCTCTGTCCCTCGACTCGCTTTCCGCCTTGAGACGCTCTTGCATATTCAAAATCTGATTCTCCAGAGTGCTGGACATCGCGACGATCTTCTGGAACACTATCAAGCTCACCGCAGGGCACCACCTCGCACAAAATATTTGACAATTTTCACATCACTCGTCTGCCCCTTTTGGCAGCGAACATTGCGCCGCCGGTTGTACGCATTTCAGTAGAACCAACTCTCTTTCAATTTCTTGGAAATCACTAGAACAGTGTTTACGATAACTTCTTACGAAAATTTCTCGAATCCTTCGCGAGAAAAATTGCCTCCACTAAACGTGTTACGATTAATAAAAAATTATCGTTGCAGGTACGCGACTTCGCCGCATGCAAATTAGGTATACACTCGGAGATATCAGTTCTTTCAACTACTTTTATTTGTCATTCAAACGTGAGGTGTTCGTGATACGAAATACAGTTTTGTACAGAACTTACTACATATGTATATAAATATTTCTTCGAAGACTCGTATAATTTTTCTAAGCAATGCGTTGAATTGCAATTATCCGATATGAAGAGTTAAAAAGCTGAAAGTATTTTAACATATCTTTCAGCTTTTCATGGGTACAATAATTGCAATTCGTATAGAAATCGTCAATTCTCGATTTATTACAACTGGACAATATTTTAGCCCCGTCGAACTTGATAGTTAATTCAACTTTGTACAATTAAAATCACAAGCCAAAGAATCGTTTGCAATCGAAGCTTGGATAATCGGATTGTAAAACAGATGAAATTTGAAAGGATCGATTCCGCAGGCCATTTGAAAAATATTCTATAAAGTAGGATGCTCATTGTAGAACAGCCGCATTTGCAGCTATACTTGGATTGTTAATAACTTCTCCCAGACTCTCCAACAATTCCTTCCTATAGTCATCGAAGTCTCCATCGATCTCGTTGATCTGCTGATTCTCGATCACGTACAAACAGCACTCGGTATCTCTGATTAGACGTTCGTCGTGGGAAACGATGATAACTCCGCCCTTGTATTCATTGATAGCATCGGCCAGAGCATCGATAGATTCTATGTCTAAATTGTTCGTAGGTTCGTCTAGGATTACAACATCGGGTGCGTTTAAACACAGTTCCGCCAAAGCGACTCGTGCTTTCTGACCTCCCGATAGATCTTTCATTTTGATCGTATGCGCGTGAGAACTAAGCCCGAACGTTCCTAATTGTTTCCTAGCTTTTTCGTACGGAAGATCAAACAGGCGCATTAGATATTCCGACGGCGACTCCTCAGCCGTCAAATGTTCGCCAGAATGTTGGTCGAACTTGCCTATTTTCTGAAAATTATAAGACATGATATTGCACGCAAGTTCCCCATTCGGCTAACAAGTAAATTTAAAGTTGTACTTACTAATCTATGATTCTTTATTAGATCTCCTCTAAGTGGCTGTAAGTCAGCTGTTAACAACTTCAGAAACGTTGATTTACCAACACCGTTAGGTCCTACTATAGCTATTCTGGAATTCAAGTCTATTCCAAAATCAACCTCGATAAATAACCGTTTCTGTCCCTCGTACGAAAAAGTCACATCTGAAAAGAAAGGCCGATTTTTAGAAGCCGCTGGCTGTTAGAACGTAGGACAAAGCGATATTAACAACGTACTGTGAAGACCGAGAATTGGCGGTTGTAACGGGGGTGGATCGGGGAAACTAAATTTCACTATATAATCTCTAGGTTTCTGTAACAATTCCGTAGGCGAAGTGTCATCTTCTTGTTTCTGCATTTTCGTTCTATTTTTCTCTTGTTTCCTGGTTAAAGCTTCTTTCTGCTTCTTTTCAGCCTGTTTCTTACTTTGACCGGAGGCTTTTAGATCCTTAAGCCGTTTCTCTTGTTTCTCGTATGCCTTTGTCATTTCTTTTTTCTTCTGTTCGTACATCTTCTTAAACATACTATAATTCCCTTTATAGTAGAATAATTTCTGCTGGTCCAAATGGATTATATCCGTACACACATTATCCAAAAAGCTCTGGTCGTGGGAAACGATGAGCAGCGTCTTCTTCCAAGCTTGTAAATAGTTGTCCAACCAAATCACAGCATTCAGATCTAAATGATTCGTCGGTTCGTCGAGCAGCAGCAAAGTAGGTTCTACGAAAAGTGCTCTTGCGAGGGACACGCGCATACGCCAGCCACCAGAAAAATTCTTTGTAGCACGATCTTGCATGGCACGGCTGAAACCTAGACCGGCGAGAATTCTCCTAGCTCGTGGTTCCGCGGAGTCCGCTCCGATAGCTTTTAGTTCCTCGTACACCTATATAACATATGCCGTTCGATCATCCGTATAACTACACGGAAATTTAAAGCGCTGATTAAGCAATTACCTCCTGCAATCTACTTTGGACAGTAGTGTCTCCTTGCTCCACCAACTCTTCTAGCTTTTTACATTCTGTCAATAATTCTTTACATTTTACATCCGCATTGAGTACTACTTCCACAGCCGGAGTATCATCAGCGATAACTTCTTGCTCGCAGTACAAAACATCGATGTTAGGTGGAATAGCAAATGCTCTATTTTGAATGTGGCGTAATAAAGTAGTCTTGCCGTGACTGAAAGGAGAATCGGAAGTCGTAAGATGTTGAGATTACAGTTCAGTAGACGGATAGTTTAAAGTTGCATACCCATTCGGTCCCACCAAACCGTAACGCCTGCCCTGTGCGATTAACAGGCTGGCATTGGTAAAGAGCTCCTTTCCTTTAGCAGCGATGCTGAAGTTCTCCACTTTAATATCGACGGCATTCTCTAGCTGCTGATTGGTACGTTGCTGAGTCTGAGATTGGGACATAGTAAAATTGCTCTCGAGTTCGCTGTGACCCTGACCACCGGTCTTCGTTAACAGCTCTATCGTTTTCTCATATTCCTGCTGCTTCTTCAGCTTCTTCTTCTCTTTGTGAGTGAGCTTCTTGGCCGTCTCCTCCACGCCCATTTCGGAAATCTTGTTCGTAACATCTGACACCTTCTTATCGGTTGACATACTGAAACGTGCACCTGCTCTTCTAACCTCACTTTTCTACACTTCCTCAAGAATGCATGGGTGCTGTTGGGTGCGAGGAAAAGCGCATTCGCATAACACGTGGCGCCACCCACCATCGGCACACATATTACAGCATATTGCAGTGTCCGCTATCGTTCGCTGTGTATGAATTACAGATGACTTTTCTGAAGAAATACTTTTATTTTCTTTTTAATCTTTCGATTAATTAAACGAGCGAAATAGCAGGAAAGATCAATCTCTCGATCGCATTCAAGGAGTAGATAACGCTCGTATAATAAACTGAATCACTGAACAGTTGAAGTAAATGCGGTCAGCGTGACAAAGAAAAAATATGCACGGAGCTTCCTAAAATATATGATATAGAATCGCGTTTTCGAAAGCCTGAAGGTAATCGTGTGAAGAAATGTCGGGGTCACAGGAGGTGGATCAGAGAATGCGCGCCATTAATGCACGAGCTGTAGCGTACTTAGAGAAGCATCGAATATACGAACTATTTCACGTAAATAACCTGTAGTAATTAGATCACGTGGAATATTAGATTTATGTAAAAATGCTACGTGCACAGGAAATTGCAACTCAGTTAGTAATTCAGAGACCAGATGACCATCTTGCATTCATAAAGCAGTACCTGTACGTTGCCGCGAAAAGACTCGATGTCCCCAAAATTATCTTGATTGCGCCTCCGAGCTTTGGTAAACGGACTTAGAATGAAATATAGATGATTGAAATAGGATTGAAGTGCATTTAGACTAAGAGGAGAATATTTTAAACGCGTAGATAGGGTGGCTCTAGCGGAAATCCTTCGGGAAGAACTGGGTGTTCGTCCTTTAACCCTGAGAGACATTCGCCATACATACGACAAGAGAGATGTAAGAGAAAAATTATGAAATCTTCGTTTCTTTCTCTAACAACGACTTTCCTCGTTAGGACACATGCCACTGCGACGAATCGGAGGATCTCGCGTTAGCTATGAGAAAGATTTTAGAAAGCGGAGCTTTACACGAATGTGGATGGATTCTCGTTGGTAAAAATAGCGTAGAAAGTAGAAACGTCGATAGTCTGACGAATGAAAACGTATCTCTCACTTTTTCTTCGTGGCATAGACTTACCAAGAACGAAGAAGGAAGCACGAGTGTTCCAGCGTTTGGGAATAATACCAACGCATGTGATAGAGCTCATACTTTCGAACGAACCCGGTAAAGACTGGAAGGATCTCAGGATTATAGTTCGATATATACTCGTCGTATCCGTTTTCCAGAAAATTGGAAGAATATCTGCGCGGATATGGGTTGCTACCAAAATTGCGACCCGACGAATGCCTCGACAGGTTCGGAGCAACGTCGGTACCTGAAAAACCTGGCGGGCCTACGCGAAGTGTACGCCAACTATTTAATCGTTAGTTAGATCTTTGATGACACGCATTTGTTATTAATAGAACGGAGAGTAAGAGTAGCTTATTTAAAGGAAATAGAGGTTGGAATCAGGTCCATCGAGGAGCTTGGAAAAGATTGCGCGAAGCTGACCAAAACGATGAAGAAACACTGCGGCGCGCCTTCGCTCTTCCGCATCGTCCTCATTGGATCCAGAGGATCTGGCTGCGCCAGTTTAGCGAAATACTTGTCCGAGCGATTCAATCTTGTTCACAGTAATCTTGAAATTTTCTTTCACCAGTATAACTTCGGGCGGATCAGGGAAAACGATCGTTTATTTCAGTCGATTACGATTACATCGCGGAACAGGCGCGTTTGCAGCAGAATCCTTTGGGAGAGATGCTTCGATTGTTCGAGTACAGATGGGGGGAAAGGCCCAAGCCTGAGATCAGAATACAGATAGTCGAAGTACAAAGAAATTAATTAATCCGTTTCAAAGTTCACTGTCCAACGTGATACCTTTTCAGAAATACATATCTGGGTACGAGAGCGTGAAAAGGGGATGGGTCTTAACTGGCTTCCCGAAATCGGTGGAAGACTTTAAGTTGCTAGATTTGAGTCCTACCCCTCCAAATAGGTGACGAACCAGTTACCTAACACCTTCCTGCTCAAATTATTCTCAAAAGCATTGGCCAACATGTTCGGTGGTTTAGAGTATTCTTCGTGGAGGTGCATGGCGATGTCTGCAGGGAGAGATTGCTCAATCGCCGATACGACATCGTCACCGGAAGCAAGCATAACGTGGCCACGAAAGAATACATCGACACAGATGAGTGTAAATTCGGCATACACCCCAGGGATTACAGACTGATCGTCGAACGAGACGTAAGTGTATGAACTACACGCACGAGTCTCTAAAACCGCGATTCTAATCGTTGCTGCGTAAACGGCAGCTTCAAGAGTACGACGAGAACGCGACGGAGATGATGCAGTACGCTGGCGAAACCGCGGTGAAAATCGATGGGAACGAGGAAGAGAAAGTCGTCCAGGAAAAAGTGGAGGCCTGTTTAATGTGTCCAGCTCCAGACTCGCAACCGCGAGTTCCAAGACCTCCACCTGAGATCGATCCAATGGACATAGAGTTCGAACCCGACGACGAGCCCGATCCCAGCGTGGTTAACAAGCCGCGTGGACCTCAACCAAAGTTCACCTTCGTTTAACAATGCATACATGTAGGATCGATTGAATACAGACTCGAAATTTCTAAGCGAAGCTTGCCACCGCGTATCAATAAATATAAGAGAAAGAACCGAGGACGTTTTACCCTCCACGGGGGTGAAATGCTCGCGGCAGGTCCTGTTATCCTGGCACGCCAGGCATCTCGTTCTCGCAACGTCACAGCCGTTCACGTCTAGCCCTGTCGATTCTGTAGCCCGTGATATCTGAACGTGACGTAACAACCGCGTCATCGAGATGACAGGAACGGCTGGCGCAGACGATCCCTCGCAGCATTCCCAGTGCAGCTGGCTTGGAAAATAACGACAGGGCGCGACGCGACCCTGTAAGGGTTCGGATCGAGAATGACGTAGGCGACACGTCAGGCTGTTCGCAGCGAAATCGGGCTGCGGCTAGTATCCCGACGCAGAAGTGGATGATTTTCTGCCACGTGTTCACATGCGTCACTAGCGCGCTATAGGTCCAATGAAACACAAGAGATATTCGTGGTTTAATTAGCGTATCGGTTCTGACCTCATTCACCTATCAGTTGTACGTGGCAGAGTTCATTTACCACTCATTATTCTCATTCTTAGACGTTGCTTCTTCCTCGGTCTTTGAATCCGACACAAGCTTCCACTGGAGATTGTACCGCCACAATTTCAGGCTCATAATAAGGGAGTCGCGTTTAAGGGTTGCATCTTGCCGGCACGAGTGTAGGTGGAGCGGGTTCGCAGAGAGAAGTGGGATTGATATAAAGAATCCGAGAGTCGGCAGCAAGAGGATCAAGTGAAATGAGAATGTCGGGACGCCCACGTTAATAGGGATAATTGCCTCAAACGCGAAGCATATTTCCGGAACAAGGATGTATAGGGTGGGATAGGTCGCACGCGATCGCAGGACGCGCGCAGGACCTGCTGCGGGGGATGAAATCCTGGCCAGCTCGCCCTCCAGCGAGCACGGCTTTCGTTTCACGAGGAGGGATCCATCGAATTACAATTGTCGTTGTTTGTATTAGGAAAGCACAGGTAATGGGAATTGAGCTGTAAGCGTCATTTGGTCATCGATCAAGACATTTGTAATGTCCTTGTATTACTTGAACTGTACAATATAGTTTTACAAAACTGAATTATAAGTGGCTATTAGGCAGGATATATGAGAAAGAAGTAGAGAAAATAGTTGACGCTACGCTGTCAGCGTTGAATGAAAGTTGCCTCGGGGGGAGCACCTTGCGCCGCCTGATTATCGACTGATTTTTTCCCTTGAAACGGCGTAGACACCGGAAGGAAAAAGGAAATTGGAGCTTAGGGAAGTAGACTCGAATGGAGGTCGATCGCCAGGAAGTTCCACACAGAGGAAAAAGCTTTCCTACGAAGTACACCATAAACCCCAAAGGAGAAAGCTTTCCGGGCGAACGTCGAGCTACTACCAATACGTAGAAGTTCTCATCGCCATCTCAGGATAGCAGTATCTCCGAGAAGGTAATCTTCGAAGGACCAGATCCTTCATGATTACCTAATGCACGAAAGTAACACGCGTTTAAAACAACCACAACGATTCGGAGAGATCGAGGGCTCTACCGGTGTTTAAGTAGTTTAGTCATCGATTCGGTCGACCGTCTATCACCCTGGAAGTTCTCTTCTAATTTTGATCGCAACTCCTCCGAGCCTTCAAATTACTATTAAGCAGTCACGACGAACCTGATGAAGCTCGCATTCTCGCTGCATTAAGTCCCACTTATTGCCAGTGTCGGATAGAATTTGCACAGCTAAATCCGCACTGCTTTTCGATAGCCTGGAACCGACAAGCGCTTCCAGTAAAGCGTTTACCATGTTGGTGAACCAAAGCGTGTGTATTGAGCCATAGACAGGACATCAAAAGACGAAATAAGCTCGAGTATCAGGATAGAAGGAAGCGACCTGGACACGGCAGGACATTCCTGATCCTGGATGCCATTCTACTAGCAATCTGCACTCCTATCCCTCATGAACGCCGCGAGTATGCGTTGAAGAAGCGCGTGCCCCGTCAACATCATACACACGCAGAAATATTTTTTTCCAGGCAGCCACGGTTGCATTAGGCTCGCATAACTCAGTAGCGATCACCCTGCTACGACTAATCGAACTCGTCAGGGTTGTACCAACCTCCGTGCCATCCTAGAAGCTTCTGTATCACCCTTTCCGTCGGTCTACACTCGAGAAACTCGAAGAGTAATTACCATTTGGATCTTCCCTGTTTGTGCGCTGATATTTTATAAAATACTTGCTCGATGCAAAGAAATCTTAACGTCGTTACTACCACGTTGGAATTTTCCGAGTCTAGCGCTACTACGCTCCTGGAATCCACCCCTTTCCACCTCCAACAGCAGCGAGTGGCATCCATCGGCGAGTCAAATGCTCGTCCAGTCCGTCAACGACACGCGCTTGTATCTTACAAACATCCAGTGGCACTAGGATACCATGCGAGCTAGAATTTCCGCGTGAAACCGATCCCCTTGAAGATCCTCGCAAGCTACGCTCGTCGGAGCTTGAGAACGTTAAGTATTCCGTGGATCAGGACCCCATGCAGCGCGGAATTCTCTACCCCGTCGGTCGAAGGGGGCAAGGATGCTTTTCACCCCGAAAGGAACGTGGCACCCTTCGGGGCTCGTCAACGTCCTGTCACTCGTCAACCGCATGGCGCCAGAAGCATCCCAGGCACCAGGACCTCATAACTCAGCAACGATGTGGAACGCGCGCTGCCAGGACCTCGTGTCCACGCCATGGAGACGCGTTCCACGATCGCCAGGATAGCAGGAATTCGCTTGCTTCCTCCTTCGTGGGTGTTGGCGAAGCAAAAAATTAAGACTCCGCTAAGGGCGACGGTAAAAGTGATATTCAGAGTCGTCGATGGACCCAGAGAATAATGTTTTTCACGTACCATGAAGCATTGATTAGCGTTAGTCGAAGAACGTTAGAAGTTTTGGAGAAGATGAGGGAAAAGATGGAAGGCAAGACGCTGTATCTTCTTTTCTCCTCGAGTTTGTTATTTTTATAGGAACCAGCTTGCCTTCTGTACATCTTAATTTCGACTACGTATCACAGGCGATCATAAAACGGAACGCGCGTGCCGCTCGAAAAAAATTCCAGATATTCGGATGGATTTCCGATAACGAACAGTGGCTGTATACGTGTACACAGCACTCTCGCCTACACCCGCCGCCCCCTTCCTCTCGATGAAACAAATATTGATTCCGTTCAACCGACGCATCGTAAAATTGCCTATTTTTCGTGCCATTAATGCTTGGCTGTGTGCTAGGCGGTCCCAGTTGGGTGTTTCGCGTTCACTTCGTCCAGGAGAGAGGGGTGTGTTTCACTGATGGCAAAGAGGCTTAAATAGGAGTTATAATGGTTGGTGGGTTTCAGGGGTTGGCGAGCAGGCGAGTTAATGTCGCCGCGATAACAGGATTTATTTGAATTTGAGCTTCAAAGCGTGGCCTTGTTTGTCCACCAGGATACCAGCGCGAGCTGGAGGCGACCGTTTCTATTATTCATCCACCCACAATTGATCGAGGCGGGTGGCCGCGCGATTGGTCGGCGAATAACCCGTTTGTTCTGTTTAAGCCGGGAATCCACCTGAAAGTTAAACTAAGCTATACTATGCTAAATTTTAAAAAATTAGCTTAGATACATCCTTATGGAACCGTTTTCACCTAAAGCTAAGCTAAGCTAAGCTAAGCTAAGCTAAGCTAAGCTAAGCTAAGCCTAGCTAAGCTAAGCTAAGCTAAGCTAAGTTAAGCTTAGCTAAGCTAAGTTAAGCTAAGCTAAGCTATGCTATGCTATGTTTTTTTATGTTTTATAGCGCAACTAGACATAGCAGAGCATAGCTTATTGTTAGCTTCCAGGTGGATCCTCGGCTTTAGACGTCACCACTAAGAATCCTGGCTAAACCACCGCCAATAGTGTCGCTAATGGACTACTTAAGTTTAAGTAATGATTAGTGGCTTGAATAATTGATTCAGCTAGCGCAAGCTAGCTTTCGGTGACGCGAATGGAGAATCCTTGGCGTTGTACCTAACGATACCATATCCTCGAGCGTGCCTGGTTATTATCTCGACGGAGGAAGCTGGTGGACGACGCTGCACAAGCACCACCGATACCTACAGCCAAAGGGTATCACCGAGTTATCGCTGGCTGGGGAACAATGTTCCCGCGACGGTGTTGGTGCATCCTTGCCTCTTAGAACCGGGCAGCCTCTGGGCGTTTAAGTCCTCAAACCGTTCTAATTGAGGTTTCTCCTCGTTACCGCGAAAGAGTTACCGGAAACAATGGTCGGGACAAGTAGATGACAATTGCACGGTAGACAAGCATCCGCGCGCTAACAAAAGCGCGCCCACCAGTCCTCGTTTTGGCTACATTTCTTCGTCTCATTCTTGCTCCTCGTCTCGCTATTGTTCCCTCGGCACGGCAGCGAGCCTCAGCGTCAAGTAACGAGTAACGAAGTATCCTCGGAGGCATTCGAGATATCGAGACAGCTAGCCCGAAACGGTCCCCCGCGGACCGAAAGGCGAGGGTAACCTTGCAGCGCACAGAAGTGAAAGAAGCCACTGAAGATTAACTCGCTGGAAAACTTGGCGAATACTTTTCTGAACGAAAGAATGATATCTAGCCTGCCTAACAGAGTCTAGAGCTTCGAATCGTTTAGCAGGGAACGCCTTAGCCTCAGTGACTTACAATTAGTCGAACTGGATGGTTCCCATACGGTGAATGTAGAAAGCGTCAGGTTCTGGCGTCTGTTGAAAGAGTCGGTGGACGTGTCGTCGTCGACAACGCTTCTAATGCCGAGGCGACGGAGTATCCGTGCAATTACCACCGACGAATATCCGTAATTATTTTAATGATCGCTCCGAATCGATAGCCTCGGAAGTCTGGCCGACGAGTTTCGCTTTGCGAAACTAATTTAATTAGTACTTTAAGGACCGCGCATGCACGCGAGTGCGCTCGCTGATAATGGGAGCAGGTATTGGGGGGGGGGGGGGAAGGAATACGCTAGGA
This sequence comes from Andrena praecox, assembly GCA_963932275.1. NCBI lineage: Eukaryota > Metazoa > Arthropoda > Insecta > Hymenoptera > Andrenidae > Andrena > Andrena praecox. The sequence goes on from OZ010732.1 coordinate 877,753, forward strand.
GGGTGGAGACCGCTATCAGAGTGGAAATCCTTTCACGTTAAAGCCATTAACGGTACAATTAGCCGCACGCTATAATTTTTAAAAGAGAAGCGAGCCTGGTGAAAAGGCTTCTACCTAATTTCGCGAGAAAGGGTGAAAGAACGAAGGAAACGGGGAAATTCTCGGACGGGGCGGGTAGGGGGCGAAAGACGCAGAGACAGAGGGCACCGCGTTGCAGGAAGAAGACGGGGGATGAGGAAAAGAAACGAGTCGAAGCCGAGTCGACTCCGCGGAGTTACTCGCCTCTCATTTTGCTCGAGTGCCCTCGCGAACGAGGGAAACATTTCAATTAATTACTGCGTAATTAAAATATGAAAAAGTAGTCATTACCCCGCGATTCCGCGTCGGTTACCCAGCAACTTTTCCGCTCGCCAATATCCTCCCGCCTCCCTTCTTTCGTTCTCCTCGGCACCCGGTCGGGGAGAGCCGCGTCTCCTTGCCCACCCCTCCGGCGTGCACATTACCGCGCACACTTCTTTTCGCTCGCGAGCTCGACTTTCGGATGATATTCACGTCCCTCGCGTTTTATTTCGCCGGCACAGGTAACCCGCGCGCGAGTGTCGCCGCTCTCGTCATCGCGGGCATTAATTATGCACGTATCAGGTAACTCCCAAGTGGTTGCCAGGTAAGCAGCTAGGCGTGTACCGTGCGCCCCTGTGTACGTGCAGAAATAAACACTTTTCCGGGACATCCTCACGCTTGACCCGTCGTCCGCGATTCCCGAGGCCGTGCTCCGCGCGCAACCACCCTCCTGACTCCCTTCGAGCCTCCTCCGATACGGAAGCCCGAAAATCCTCCGAGCATTCATCCCCCAAAGCGTTACAAACACATTTCAGGTTTCGAAGCGGAGGCAAGAAGAATGCAGAGAAGTTGAAGTGGATAATAACGATGAGAATGTCAGGGACAATTGGCCCGCTAAGATCGACGCGTGCTCGCAGTTGATTCGAGAACAGGGTGGCGCGTTAACGTGGTCGATCCGCGTCGCAAGATAATAGAGCGTGGAGGAAAGGGGGGTCGGGCTCTCGTGAACGTGAAAATAAGCCTTAATCCGTTGTGTTAGCCCTGCCACGAGGAGATCGCTCGTTCCGCAGAAGCAGGGGTGGCTTCGCCGACCAGCCCCCGCCCGCTTCGCGGCGCTAACTTTTCAATCTCGGCCGAATAATCCGTCGGAAAGCCCCGCGGTTACCTCGGCAACGATCTGGCCTCTCATTGGCTCGTCGGGCTTCTCCTACCGACTCTCTATCTCCTTCTGGGCCTCCCTACTGCTACCCTTCTTCCCTTCCGTCGCCCCCTTTCAGCAATGGGACTAATATGCTTAGGGATTTTCCAGATGTTCCATCCACGGCGACCAGGACAGTCCACCTCTATCAAGCAGGTATTGAAGCTGAAAACTGCTTTCCCGTGGCAAGGGAATGGCCACAGCGCGTGGAAAGCGAGCGGGGTGCTTTCGATATCGAAGAATCACTAAGATTTAATGCTTCCAGCCCTATCTACTCAGAATCGACTCTATCCCAGACTGTCTTAGCTAGAAGAATCTGTCACTGGAAGATATTACCTGCAAAGCTGGCAGTATGGCTCGCGAGGGTGTTGTTCCCATCGCTAGCTCCTTCCTCTCTCGCTCTGTTTCACTCGAGCTTCCTGCTTCCGTCTCTTTCCGTTTAACCGTATCTTGCATATCCTCCCTCCGCTTCCCGCTTTATCCCTCCGTTATTCGCTTTCGCGGCATGCCCCGGTCTCTTTCTCGGAGTCGGCCTCCCTCAGACTTCTCGCAGCGTTTCCGCCGTTCTCTCCGCAAACTGCAAGGCCCCCCCTTCTGGCCGCCGGTCTACCTAACCTTTAGTCATCGTTTCTCCTTGCTCCTCCCGACCGCCACTCCCCGGCGCACTTAGCCCCGTGGTTAACTTCAATGAGCGGATAACAAGCCACCCCTCGACTTTGCCCTGTAATATTCACTCGTATAAATGGACCCGCGGCTTTGTCAAATCAACTGTCGCTTGTAAACAAGCAACCCTCTGCCGGCGTCGATGCTTGCAGCGCGAACCTAGGTCGTCTTCTCGGTATCTTCGCGACACCCTCGTCAGAGACTTTGGGGTGCACCCCTCCCCGCCGCCGCCCCCCGGGGTACCGTTCGCGCCCTGAAACCGATACGCGTCGCGGCTCCACGTTCTTCCGGGGCTTGAAATTGTCTGACGATCGCGCAACCACCGTTCAAACTTCAAAGTACTTACATAGGTATACCTGCGATCTTTTAGAAAAGATTCATAAGAACGGCACTTCACCCAGATACGTTGAAATAATTCGTGGAGGATTCAGGCTATTTCCCTGTCTCCCGATACGCGAAATTAACGACCGGTGCGAGGTGGTTCGCGGGAATTCACGGATTATTAATTCTTAACTCGTGTAAATGGAGCGCCGTGATAAAGAGAGGATTTTTCTTCGTTTAATTCGATGATCCCGAATGCGACTCCGTGGTGGCGCAAGAACATTCTCGTTTAATGCCTTAACGAGAACACGGACGCTTCGATGGAATCTCGTTAGAACGGGAAACGGGGCGGGGGGCGACGACACGTTCCGCGTCGTCTCGCCGCGTCCCGTGCATTACCGTAACGTAAACGAGCCAATCAGCCGGCTTTGTAGCGGCAATCATCCCTTGATTATACGGCACTTAGCTCGGGAACAGGCTCACGACTCTATCGGACGATCATCCTCGTCTTTGACGAAACACGAGGGGGCTGGATAAATCGCGCAAAAACAGATAACCCCGGAATAACTGGCGCGGAGACCCAGCCGAGTCATTCGAAGCGAAATCGAATTCCTAGAACGATGTGACAGTAGTGAGTAGGATGACTGAAGGTAATTTTTAATAATTGAGCGGCAGCGTTTGCCAGCGCAGGATCCATGGTCGTACATAGGTACATCGGGAAGATATTTTCGTCTAAATAAACGTTTCCAAGGGCTGAAAAGGCTGTGTGCTCGACGGAAACGCGGCGCGTTCGCCATGGAAACACACGCGCGTCGAGACTCGAAAGTGGCCATGGGGTAAGAGTGCCTTGTATGTACGAGGCTCTGAAGAGTCCGCAGTTATAGGAGGCGAACAAACAGGGCCGCCTTTCAATCGTAATTGGAACCGCGGGAGCCTGACCAACGTCCGTGTTCAAGCACTCTTTTTCCCATAACCATCATTCTTCGAGAGTGTCTCCTCCTCTCCGCGGAAGAAGAAGCACAATAGGCTGTATACCCAGACTCCAGGGGTTGCCACCGAATTTCTGCGAACGCCCGACTCAACTTCGCCATTGTCTCTACCTTTCGAACATCGACAATCTTGCGCGATGGGTAAATCCTTTCCACGAGGTAGCCTCGAAACTCGAACACATTTCGAGCAGCGAATGGTCTTCTGACGATACCTAGATCGGTAAGCCCGCGAAACGTTTCATATTCGCGCGCACGTTTAGCTTGGAGAACACCCGAGTAAATCGACGGGATTCTAATTAGTTTTCTTCGTCGTCTACGAAACAACGGCCGCGGAGGTCGTTAACGGGAGAAGATCGGCAGGGCGAGCAGAGGGAGGACAAAGCGCAGGGACGATAAGAAGCAACTGAAAGGGAAAATATAAATGAATGCCGGTACATTGAACGAGAAACGAGAGCGTATACACCGAGCCCTCTTGCTCTGTTTAACTCGCGGGCTCGCAGCGACGGACTGAACGGATACACCCTTGGTGTCTTTCATCTTCCCTTTTATCCGCGGCGCGGTTCTTTCTCTCGAGAAGAAAACACCGCGACGGGCGACTTTTTACCCTTTAGCCCGAGAAATCGCGGAATCGACGTCGCTTTCGCGCGACGAATATAATATTCGGCGGCGAGGGAAGTATTCATGCCGAAAATGCTTTGTAGAGGAGGAACGGTCCGGCGGGGCGCGGCGCGGCGCGGCGCGGCGTCCCGAACGTCAGCCGGAGTCGTTAGTCGCTGTAAACAGAATCGTTCCCTCCGATCGCGTCTCCTTTTCCCCGACAATGGAAAACGAGCAAGCTCCCCCACCTCGTTTTCCGCGGATACGGCACTGGACGATGCTGCTCCGCGCAGAATATTCAGATCGACAGTTATATTCACACGCGTGGTCGCACCTCAATGGATCTTGCTTTTGCCGCGATTGTTAACGATTTCGAAGCCCTCGCGGCATCGAGGTTTTGATCCCCCTCCAAGCCCTGCACCCTCTTTGCCACTCACTGTTCTAAATCGCTCCACCGTGATATCCTCTCCTCTGTTTTTTTTTTTATCCGTATTTACCAATTCATTCTCGACTCCATCGACGACCGCGACTCTATTATCGATAATCATTCAGACTCGGGGACTTTCAGGGAACCGAAGCTCCTCTCGCCTCGCGCTCCCCGCGCCCCTCGCCACCCAATCGCACTACCCCCCTTACAAACAGCAAAAGCCTTTTCTCGAATAATTACGACCCTTTGTTCTTCCCCGTGCACCTAACATCGCGTGGACGACAATCGGTGTGTAAGTATCCCGAGAAACTTTTAACGTGAAGTGGAATTTTCTGATGTTAGAAAAGGGGGTGGAAAGTGGAGAATGTGCGAGGTCTGAAATCGTTGACTCGTATCACTAGTTGTTATACATATACATATTGGGTGTTGAGGAGCAGTGCGCCCGACTACCGCCAGATGGCGCTGACCATGTAAGTTGGAACTGCTGGAAGGAATGTTTCTCGCAAGTGCTCCATCCGCCTGTGCTTCGTATATATACGGCCTCAGTCGACGTACAAAATGTACTTGCTTCGGCAGTACATATACTAAAATTGGAACGATACAGAGAAGATTAGCATGGCCCCTGCGCAAGGATGACACGCAAAATCGTGAAGCGTTCCACATTTTTTTGTGACTTTTTTCTTTACTATTTTGACTGTAGTTAAAGTAAGTAATTAACCTTTCCGTTGTATTATGTATATATCATCCATTTATTTTATTATTATTATTATTATTATTATTATTGGATTAACGGGAGAACCCTTTAGAATACAAAATTTGACCAAAGTAATACAGTAGGTACAGCTTATAGTAAAAAGATATAAAATAAATAAAATAAACAGAGAAGGCGACCCCGGCCGCTTTGCTGCCCCTTGAATTAATTTTATGCAAACGAGGACTGTATTGGTTCTTTTTTCCCTTCGCAAAATAGTTTTCGGTAATGGCACATGGATCCACGCGTATTAACCACGTGGCAATTACGCGCTATTTGTTTAGACGATCTTGATAGGCAAAGGGGACGAGTAATAGAGCTCGTTTCTGTCGCTAATCCGCGATCGCCCCCCGCACGATTGAAAAGAGATTCACCACGCGTCGAATCCCATTTGTCGAACTTGGCCAGAGGTGGTTGTATCGACTATCGAGATGCAATTTCGTGTCCCACGGGGGTGGAGGAAACATCAGAAATTAGCGATAACAATCATTCGGCGAGGGGCGACGATTTCCAGGCAATTCACAGCGAACCCTTCGCCCTAATTTCCCTTGGTTCGGTCCCGCCTAAATCGCGGCAGATGCGATCAGCCGTGTCGCATTCAGCGTTCAACAAATTATTCACCCAAAGTGCATTTGTACCGGATTCCTCGGCGTTTGGCCATTATATTCCCGAGCCTCGTGTTCAGTAATTGACACCTTTGAAAAGGTATCGACGTCGAGAGGGTGGAGTTGCCCCGCTCTAATTGGATCGAACGCGGAATAACGAAGGCGAGGACGGCGCGGCGCGAGAATCGTCTCGCGGAAGGATCCTCGTCGTCGAAGTAATCGCGACCAGCGTCTTTGTTTTCGCAGCTCGGTGCCACTCAGTTTATCCCCGTCTTCATGCATTTATTCCGCCGTTTGCGCGGCTCCGAGGTCCTTTTCCAGCGAGCACGGAGAAGGCGACCCCGGCCGCTTTGCTGCCCCTTGAATTAATCCCCTGCATACGTTAATTCTAATGAATTCACAAACGCGCGCCCGCCGTGCCCGACCACGGGGGTACATCGGCGAGGGTTCCGCTTACAGGTGCTAGACAGCCAGCACGCAAACTCGAGACCCCGAGCCCGGCCATTAAAGTGCCACCCCGCCGCCGCGTGCACCGAGACTCTCCTCCGCTTCTTTCTGCAATTTTATGCGACGCCACGCGGTGTCGCGCTGCCGAAAATTCCACGAGCAGCCCGCTCCCTCGCTAAATATTTATTTATTCATTGCGCTGCACGGATGGGGACTCGAGAACAAGATCAACGCCGACCTTAGGAACTCTTAATGACGAAGTCATTGATTCGTGAACGGACGTTTGCATTCGCTGCGGTGTCGATCGCGAGGAAGAGCGCATTGGTGGTAACAGCGAAGAAAATTCCAAGCACCAGGAAACTCGTTAATTAAGCGACGCAAAGAGATGGGAGGTCGGCGAACTCCTGTTTGCGACTTAAAAGGGCGCCGTATTCACGTTGCATCGCGTTCTTCTCGTTTTTTCCCCATTCTGCATCGGCGGGAACTCACCGCGGATGATGCTACGGAACGGGAAATATTTAGGTGTAGGAGGCAGCGGATACGAGGGGGCCATAGAGTCGCGCGAATGCCCCCGGAAGATAAGTAGCGACTCGGTGAATAGACTAACGGGGCGCTGCGATGCACAGGAACATAGGAAAGGGGTTGAAAGGGGATAGGCGGTGCGCGGCGGATTGGTGGTTTCATGCATCATGCATATTTACGCTCACATACTAGCCGCGAAAGACGACGGGAGCGGGACTAGGGCGAGGGTTCCGCAGATTGCGAGGACCGTATTTATGCAAATGCCCGCGCACTCGCGTTGCTCCTCGCACCGCCTTTCCTGCGCGATATTTCGACCGACTCAAATTGACTTCGTTACGGTCTAGTCTGGCTCTCCCTGGATTCTCTGCATCCTCGAGAGGAAAGGAATAGAAGTAGAGAGGAAGGAGAAAGGAAGGTGGAAAGGTTCGCGCGCCGACGACCAAAAAATCGCGTCGCGAAGTTCGTTTTGTTGCGAGCGGAGACTCTGTTTGCATCGTTTGTCGGTGACTCGCGGCGCGGAAAAGCCAGACCGGAAAAGAGAGCGCGGTGAGTACGACGAAGACCGTAGCCGGTTCAGCTACCCCCGCGGGGGGGAGAACAATCTCGATATCGCGGCGAGCGTGATATACATATATCAAGCGTTCTCTATGCCCGGAGAAAACGTTTCACATCCAATTTGTTCCTCTCGTTTCGCGGTAATCGCTCGCCAATGACTTTCTCCCTCTCGTTTCCCCGTTCGCGGGGCTCGATGCTCGCCAGCCCGTACGCGTACGCTTCCCGGAGCGTGCACCGAAATCCGCGCCACCCACGGGGGCCTCGATACCCCGCTGCACTTCAACCCCTATCTCCTGGGGCTCGCCGCGGAAGCCAACCCCCTTTTGCGCAGGCCGCTTTCCATCGACCAATGGCGGCCCGGGCTGTCGCGCTTTCCACCCTTCGTTGGCGAGTTAACGCGACCAATGGACGAGCCGCCGTCGCCGCGGAGTAGGGGTGGCATGGCGCTTCCACCCCCAAAATGGCTGCGAAATCGCGCGGGCATTAGGCAGCCCGTTCAAAATAAACGGGCGGATTAATTGGAGCGGGGTGGAGCGGGCTGGAGCGGGCTGGAGCGGGGCAACCCCTGGCCTAACTCGCGCGGTAACTTTTCCACCCCCACCCAGAGGCTCGGCAACGTGCGCCCGCCGCCGTGGAGCAGCAGGGCGACGAAGACGATACCAGCCTCCGACAGAACACATCCGGTCATCCCTCGCGATCCTTGGTGACGCAGAACGACGCCGTGCGTCCGCACGTTAGCACGCTAGCATGAAACTCGGGTCGTCTGTTGCTCAGGTGTCCTCGCGCCCACCGACAGCTTCCGTTCAGCTGATCCGCGCGATTCTCTTTTAAGCGGACCGTACTCCAACAGTTCGTATCAATCGTTTGTTCGTTCGTTGTTTGTTCGACGGAGGTGTGCCACGATGCAGGAGCACAAGTCGTTTCTCATAAGGGATCTCCTGGGGGATGTTCTGTCCGAAAGGGTGCATGGTAAGTCTCACTGTTCTTCTACACCCAAGCTGCCCCACTTTTGTCTGTTCCTTTCGCAATGTAAAATCTAGCACGCTATCAGGTTCTTCTAAGAAAATAAATAGGTATAAAGAGATGAAGCTTAGAACCAGAAAACTTTTGCATATGTAGACCTCTGGGTTCCTACAAAGCGCTGCCAGTCACGAGCGAATCAAAGAATCAGGATTTTTATTGAATGCGGAGGCAGTCGCGTGCCCTGTCGCCAGGATCCTCGTTACAGGGCGCCCCCGCGGCGAGGCTCCATTATTTTTAGCCAGGATTCGCAGCCCCGGGGGCGTCGAGGGGCCCCGACAGGGTTGCTCCCCATTAACGACGATCCTACAGATGGCTCGCGCTGCGGAAGGATTCGTTAGTTCTTGTTAGCGCGAATTTTCGCCGTCGATTATCGCGTCCTGCTGCGCCCGACCGCCTTTATTGGCCAATCGAGAGCGGGCCAAGCGTTTCCCATGTTTCAGATCGTTTACTGTAAACCAGAAGCGATCACGATCAATCGGGAACGCGTCTGCATTGTTAGGATAATCGACTTTGACAGAGGGATAGTCCTGTCGGCTGGTGGGACTGATCCTGGCTATACATATAAAGCCATCGAAATTGGATTAGACTTTGGTAGACTGTGTTCAACTGACACTACAATATACCTACTTAGTATATGTATAATATAAGCACAGAGCAAGGTTCCTTGGGATATTTTTCAGTCGGTCTATCGATCATTCAATAAACTATTTAACGCAAAGAAGTTTGGAGCAGCGAGAGGCAGGTGGTTGAGTTTAAAGGCGGATTGTTCCAGAAGACTCGGAGGACGATTCGGCGGTTCACTCGGACTCCGAGGACACGATCGACCCTGGGAGCAGTCCGTGCACGCGGCTAGAAAGTCCTCCGCCAGCACTTTCCCCGTCGTCGGCAGCAGGAGCCGCTGGAAAGTCCTGCGGCACCACCAGCGGCCCTCCTAGCGGCAGGAAGCCCAGGAGAAGGCGAACGGCATTCACCCACGCCCAGCTCGCTTACCTCGAGCGGAAGTTTCGCTGTCAGAAGTATCTGAGCGTCGCGGACCGCAGCGACGTCGCCGACGCGCTGTCGCTCTCCGAAACCCAGGTCAAGACCTGGTATCAAAACAGAAGGTCATTACTTTTTTCTTGTCTTATTAGCTGGAAGAGCTACTACATCTTGTGGCATCTAGACGCAAACCGTGCAGCGTTCAGGACATATTCGTCAGTGATATGTCCTGAACGAAGCTAATAGCTTCGGTATCAATCTCGAAAGTCTTGTCTATCTGGAACGGAGACAGCAATGGGGAACCGTTTGATTGCAGAACCAAGTGGAAGCGTCAGAACCAGTTGCGGCTGGAGCAGCTCCGCCACCAAGCGACGGTGGAGAAGGAGCTGTTGGTGCGAGGCGTGGGTCTCCATCACGGCAGCATAGACGCCTACTGTCCACCGTACAATACCCAGACACAGACCCAGGGCCATCCTCCTCCGCCGCCGCCTCCTCCGGCGCCATCCTCCGCCTCGACGGCCGCGTTCCTCTCCACCGCGGCCGCCCTCTTCAGGAACGTCACCTACGTCCACGGATGCCCTCTCTAACCAGGCCTACCGCCGTGGTTCCAGGATCGTTTCTGCTTGCCAGCCCCCGACGTCGGCGGTCCCCTCCTCGCGGAAGGACCTCCGTTCGACAACGCAGTAGAAGCATCATCGATGATCGCTCTGAAACCTCAACGGCCACGGATTCTCGAGAACGTGTATCGGTATTGTTCGCGGCGGTTGCTGGACCTTTGCACCCTACCCTCCGCCATCCGTCGTCTTATCGTCTGGCTCGAGCACGCCACAAGTGCCTCGCGATTATTCGATAGATCCTGGTGCAAAGGATCAGCAGCTGGAATCGGCCGGTGAAGTGCGCGGTCAATGGGACTACAACGAGTAACGAATGAACGACGAGAGGAAAGCCGCGAGTCTCTGTGCTCTGTCCTGGAGGATTGTTTCTCGCGTTCGCCCCCGCACGCGAGACAGTGTAAATATGTAATTACGAAGTTGGTCGGTAGTCGTAGTCGGTTTGTTTCTCGCACCCGCGGGAAAGGGAGGTTCCGAGTTCTCAGAAGCCCACGGGCGAGCGTTCATTTCGCACAGAGATGGGCAAATTTTTTAATTAAAGTAAACCTTTACTTATTCGTTATTCGGAATTTTAATTAAATAAATATCTTGCCCATCTCCGATTTCGCATGGTTAATCGCGCAGAGTGTAGTTGGAGTCGGTAGCGAGGCGAGTTCATAGCTGTGCCATAGAATCTTAGAGAAGCGTAATTGGAAAAAAGGAGGGGAACGAATACCTCCGCGAGACGATTTTCATTTAGGGATTTAGTTCGCTAACGATCACCGCTGATAATCGATCACACTCTCCAGCTAGTCGAGCGATCTCTCGTCCACCAAAGAATACTTGTAGATAAATAAATTATTATCGAACTGAAACGCCGTTTTTGTGATTGCAGTCTCCTCTTCGATAGTTTTCTGTCGTCTGTCGCATGTAAGCCTCCTACGAAACTTTCTTTGCTTCGCACAGCTTGGGAAAAGAATGCCGATTTCCGCGCCATTTTCGGTAGAAACAAATCGAATCCTCGTCCAGTGTCCGTCACAGAGGCACGAGAAATGGCAACTATCGTTCCGCAATCCGGACCCTTTACTTGGTTCGAACGGGAAGTGTAACGAGTCCACACGAAGAACGGTAAGCCGCGGCTGACAATGGGCACGTGGCCAGAAACAGCGATTCGCGAGCCCCGGCTGAAAGTAATTGGCTGAAACCGATACAAGTGGAGTGCCGGTGGCACTCGTGGCTGGAATTGGCTGGCGGATTTAATTGAACGGAATCGACGAGAAAGAGAAACAGAGGAGAGCAGAGGGCGGAGAGAAAGAGAGGTCGCAGAGGAACGGTCGCGATTGTCGCGATGATTTTTTTTCGTGACGAAAGGACTCGCGTTAATTGGAAGAGGAGAGAGAGACGAGGAAGAAAGGGAACGCGGAAGTGTTACGGTCTCTTTACACGGATGATTAGACTGCATTACGCGAGATACCGAACGATCAGCCGGTAACGACCGTCGTTAATCACTTTCCTTTGCGCCTCGAGGAGTCCCTCTGAAATTCGATCGGAGACACGAGTGTCTTCTGGTGATCGCATCGGTTCGAAACAGCTTTCTATCCGAGCCGAGCCGACAGAGGACACTCCTTCCATTCCCAGATGATTCCCTTTGACTTTCGCGGGATCGAGGGATGATCGACGGCGGGCCGTGGATTCCTTAAGGAGTCGCCTGCTCGTTCCGTGGAAATTGGGGGAGATCTAATAGGGGGAAAAGACGCGTGGAAAGTTGAAAGGACTTTGAGAGGGATGAGGGTATTTCGTTGGACGGAGAGGAATTATTACGCGGGCACGTCAGCTCGTCGGTTTTTCCTGGCTCGCGAGAGAAGAGAGACGTCGGAACGGGAGACACTCCTTTGGGGTTCATTCGGGATGAAGTAAACCAGGAGACACTCCGCGTCTGGCCCTCGAATAATATAAAAAAAAAAAACACAGATAGGTACGTCTTGCCGAGCGTGAAATCACGCGAGCGAAGGAAAAATTCTTGGGACCCCCGTTCCCCTCCTTCAACCCTTTCTGTTTCTCCGCTCGAGCTCGCCGCACCGCCAGCAGGCGACGGACCCCTCACGCGTAATTACTCCGCTATAACGAATCGCATATTATTCGTGATAATTTCATGCCGCGCGATTGTTCCCGTCGCCACCTCCACTCCAACCTTCTAATTCCTCCTTTTAACGCGTCCTTTAACGATCTTTGGGCGATCTCTGACGCACTGCCATCTCGCGAGTTTCATCTTACAATTAGGCTTCTCAAAGTCCAGCTTTTTGTCCATGATTAATTTGTTTCTCGCAGGTCATACGATAGGCGGACGACTCGAGCAGCCGCCCTTTGTGCTAGAGCACGCTTCGATCGTATAAACGGCCGCAATTTGCTCGTCAATGACTCGCTGGATGCCGACCCCGGCATTCTTCTCTCATCCTCCGCGAAAGTGTTGGCGATCGGTGGTCCCCGGTGAATCCCATGCACAGCGTACTGCGTAGTCAGCCGGAGAGCCGAGCGAGGATCCTACGGCACAAGTGGCGTCGCGTGTACTCGGCCACGTGCGTATTGTCGTCGAGCGAACGACCGTGGACGCGCGTGCATACGTGCGTAAGTCGTGTTGGCACTTGGACACGCGCTTCTTATCCCTCTTCAGCTCGCGATACGCGCCTCCACCCTCCCGCTCTCCGAGGGCGGCGTCGTTAAATACTTCACGGGGGGAGGAGGGTGCCTGCACGCACACGCATCACTCGCGATCCTTCAACATAGATCCTGCCTCTGAAACGCACACCCTGGGATCCTGATCGCGACCGAGCGCCCGTGGCCCAATAATTTTAACCCCTCGCATAGTAACCGCGTCCCTGTTGTTCGCGGTAATATATAGTCACGAAGCTAGGAAGGACCGAACGATCGCCGAGGAATATTTCTAATTCCTATGAATACGAAGGCGGCGGAGTAATTGCTGGAGAAAGTGGGAGAGAGGAAAGGAAGGAGCGATGGCTGACTGCGCGGCAGTGGCGAAAGGAGACCGCGGCTCCGTTGGTGGAAGGCAAAAAGCAGAAGTAAAGGGAAGAGGGTGGTCGCGGAGGGAAAAGATGAAATCGCGGGAAGGAAAGGCGAAGGGAGTGGTAGAGTGGCAGGGAGAGGCAGAGGGAGAGGGAAGGGGAGAGGAGCGGAGGGTTGCTGGGCGCAGGGCGCAGGGTGCACGGGGGCAGGGCCGAGTGTAACGAAGCTCCGACTTTTTAATTGGAATATATTCAGAAAGCGGAACGCCTTTTCATCGCGGGACTCGATGCACTGAATACAGCCTGAATCAACGCGGAACCAACCGCGCTTGCAACGAGCCTGCTGTGCACCTGCAAACCGGGCCGCGTCTCTGCATTTATACGTAACGGGATGCATAGCGGCCGCATAAAATAACCCGCGAAAAACGCGGATCCGCCCCTCTCTCTCTCTCTCTCTCTCTCTCTCTCTCCTCCCGCGCAGCGTCCTCCCCCGTCCCTTTTCTCTCATTTTCTGCCACGGCTCGCCGACATCCACGGACGCATAATCACCCTGAAAATACGATAAGCGCGAGTAGACGAGTAGGGTGGCGAGATGCTTCGCTTACATACACTATACCCGAGGAATTTTAAATGGAACCCAGGAAACGGCCGCGCCGCGACGTACCTAAGTACATATGTAGATACTCGGCGCGTTGCGTTGCACGGGGCCCAAAAAGAGGAGCAAATGCGCGCCGACGGATATCGTGTGCGGGAAATGTCGAGTGCCACGAGTGGTTTAAAAAGATACCATGGAACGTGCAGGGGAATCAATAGATTTCTGGTAGCGCTGATTATTGAGCAACCAGGCGCATCGGTAAGACAATGAGATCGGCATTTTTGCAGGATGAAGTTGTAGCGGACCGTCGACCCTGAGAAAAATTGGGCGCAAGTAGGGCAGCTGCCCAAATTGGTAGAAAGAGAAAATTAAAATCAATAGAAAAAGTAAAGCTTTTTGAAAAAAAGGTAAAAAAGTAGGTAATACATGTTGGAATTTAATATCAAACTTCTACCTATAATTGCTTTTAAATGTGGCGACCGAGACGCGTCGCAGCGAATTTCAACCGCGGGGATCAAACGATCCGCCGCATGATAAGGAAGCGCGTCAAAAATATTATCGTCGCCTCCTCGCCCGAGCGGTGGGCCTTTATTGTAAACTGCGCGTGGACGGACCGAGCATGGCCCCAGTCAGTCAGACGAGGCTCAAACGAGAGGACCGTACCGTGTACAGCGCCTCTCTTGAGTCCATATATAGAATAAACAGTATTAATTCAGGGCTGAGTTATAATTTACCCGTAGCAATCCTACATTAATTAATTACTAAACTGTTTATAAAACAGAAGGTATTTGCTACCCAACAAATACCTATAAAAAATTTAAATCACCGTCAAATATTATATTTTAAAATAATTATTTATAATTAAATATAAAAAGCGGCAAGAATCATTTATGCCCAGAGCGGCAGAAGTGCTAAGTACGTCGGGCCCTGGGTCCCTCACTCGAGTGCGTGCCGCATGCGACCGAGCCGCAACGTGGCCAATAAAAGTGACGATTACCAGAGTCTCGGTTCGAGCGCGACAACCTTGACGTTAACCACCTACATACTTATGCGTTTGAGGAAAAGGACTTTCCCTTGAAACGGTTCGGATTATTTTTTCTGCCCCCCGCTTTCCGAACGACCGTTGTGCGTCCACGAAAATGAACATATGACTCTTAATCGTCGAGCAAGCACGTCATCCATTCCGCCACGAATCGTACGGTAGAAGTGCGCAGTTTGTTCATGGTAAGTAAACATTGTTATTATTATAATTCACTAACAGCCATGTTCCCTACAAAGTGTCCGTGTCTGTCCCGTTTTACAGTTCTTGTTTGTCGAGAAGCTGCTCGAATACATCGTGGATGTACGCGTCGTTTCCCCTGGATTTATCGCAGCAGAAAGGTCGCAACACCTATCCGCAGCAGAAAGGTCGCAACACCTATCCGCAGCAGAATGGCGGTAGTTGCTATGGCAGCTTCAGCTTAATGGGCTGTTTGCTTGCAAATTGCGGTATCGCTAAAGGGCAGCAAACAATTCACAACTCGTTTTAACTTCCACGTTTCAATTCCAAGATGCTTCAAGTCCCCCTCCCACCGGTGAGTGTCACATTTACATAATTGTCTCTCTCGTTCTCTTTCTCGTTCGTGAAATCTCGCGTCTCTTTTCACCTCCGTGGCTATGTCGCGTCTTTTCCAAGATCTCCCGCATTCGCAGTCTTCGTAGTCGATGTAGTCTTCGGGATTGTTTCACTCGTAAATAGAAATACCTCATTGCAGATATTTGCTAAAAATCGTATACAACGTATAGAAGTGTATGAAAATTAATCGCTCTAGTCTCGGGATACTCTTGCAGAAACATTATTGTTGGCTTTCAGATTAGTATAAAAGAAGCTTGCATTTAGGTGCAAAAATGTGCTTTTAATTGCAAAAGAAATGCTCCGGGTGAGGATCGAACTCACGACCTTAAGATTATGAGACTTACGCGCTGCCTACTGCGCTACCGAAGCGATGACATTTTCATTTTCTTACACGTTTATGAAGCAACGGTAAAACTACGATACATATAATATTGGCACAAGACTTTCTCCTTATATTCGCAACATTATAATCGTTAACATTATCATAGAAAAAAATATATTTGAACAATACGTCTTCCTTGATCAATCCGCAGATTCTATTAAAGATGTCGCCACCTTACAGGCACCAGTAGGTTTCTCGTACTTCATCCCTCTCGGCGTAGGTGGCGTTACTGCGCCACGATCGTTAATTCATATATAACAGCGAGAATAAATGGAATAAATGTAAACTGTCAAACTCGTCTGTTGTATTTACACGTTATATTTTTTAAAGGATTAAACCTCGCTACCTTTGGCCGAAAAGAGGGCAGCATGACGGACGCAGAAAGTTTGAGGGAAGCGATCGCGCAATACGAACAACAGGTTCGAAACGATCGTTTTTAACAGATTGTAACCTTACAAGAACTCGTTTTACTTACATTTGACCTTTGTCGCTTGAACGTTTATTCGGAATATTAGTTGGTACAAGTACAGGCAACCCTGTCCACGACAACCCAAGGAGCAGACAGGGATAATCTGTTGAGCTTAGAGTCGGATATACAAGAACTTATCGACCTGACAAAAGAAAGCTTGCGAAGCGTCAACACGGGTAACGTAGCCGACGAATCTACGATGGAAAGTTTAAACGACGAGGATGAGGATCCACTGGCCAAGGAGTACGCATTATTTAAGGTAATTCTTTTACTTCAAGGTACGCGAATCGTGTAATTTAGGAGAGAAGGGAAGGAAATGACTCTGCGCGTGTTTTCTTGTCGTCGCTCCGTCAGGAACAATTGGAGAAAGTCTCGGATAGCTCTGAGAACTGTAAGGAGGATGAAGAAGCTGCTGGAGCTTCGAACAATATAGAAGTCAGTATGCAAGTATTCTGTACGGCATAGCAATGACACAATTATACGGTGCAAGTTGATCTTGTAGGAAGAATTGAGGCAGCTAGAAGGCATGAAATGTAGAGCTGCCCATGGTAGCAATTGGGGAGGTGTCGGCTACCATAATGCTATGATATGCTCGGTCCATCGAGACGACAATACGGAGATAAGAAACATGCAAGATATAAAGGTATAAACAATATCGTTCGTATATAATAATCGTGTAAATCTGAATGCTCACGCGTAACACGACTGTTCCTCAGGTCAGGGTGCTCTTTCTAAATCCTACGCATAAAGAAATGCTTCCGTGTCCGTACTATTTAGATGGAAAATGTAAATTTTCTGACGAGACTTGCAGATTTTCGCACGGCGAACTAGTACCGCTGTCTAGTATACAAGAATACAGGTAAGCTACCTTGCTATAAGTCTGTAAGCAGAAAACAGAAACGAATGCAAATGTATGTACACGAATTCTTATTCGCAGAGAACCTGACTTTCTAAATATTAGAATGGGCAGTAGAATACTGGCAAAACAAAAGAATCAATTGTGGCACAGGTGCGTTGTATTAAAAATGCCAGATGAAGATTTAGGCATTTTTAGAATTAAGTTTGAAGCGAGTGGTACCATTACCGAAGTTCCTTTGCAAGATATTTTACCCCTTGGTTAGTATTTAGTCTTTTATGTTGCAACACAATGGTTTATGATATACTTTGCTGTCGCTATTATCACAGATGACGTGGACTTAGACATGTCGGACACATCCGAAGACACCGATACCGAAAGCGATTCGCCAGAAATTACTAAAGAAGAAGTAATTCACAAATCCCTTCTCACGGTTGAAAGTAACGCCCTGTTGGGGAATTGGGAGAAACATACGCGTGGCATAGGTAGCAAATTAATGGCCCAAATGGGCTATGTGGTGGGCACTGGTCTTGGGAAACGTGCAGACGGCAGAATAGAGCCAGTCGAAGCGACAGTGTTGCCGGCTGGTAAATCTTTAGGTATAGCTGTACATTTTGTACTATGGTTTGTGGCATACATAGGAACATTTCAATTAAAAGCTAGCTATTTTTAGATCATTGTATGGAATTGCGAGAAAATGCGGGCGGAGACAAAAATCTATTTTCGGTCGAACGTAGAATGCGAAGGCAACAACAGAGACTGGAACAACAACGTGTGAAACAGTATCAGAGAGAGAAACAGAAAGAGAAAAAAAATATATTTAATTTCATAAATACAACCTTAGGTGATAAACGTACGATTGCGCACAATACTTTTGCATCGCGAAGTATACGATTTAAATATTTTATACTGAACGTTTGAATGATTGTTTACAGCTAAAGCTGAAATGCAAATTGGTGCTTCAAAAAGTACAAGTAATCTTAAAATGGAATCAAATCGACAGTTGAACGTGGCGAGTTTACAAATTGGAGAAAATATTTTAAGGCTGGAGAGGGAATCGTCGAAATTGAAAGAATCGTTAGCCAGGCATACGAAAGGTAGCGTTCACTATAACAATATTGCGATGCAATATAACGAGAAGCAGAAGGAACTTGTTGGTTTGAGGGCCTCGGAAAAGAATATTGTTGCTGAACAGAACCAACGAAAGAACAGAGCTAAACTATCTATATTTTGATTACATGCGTCCACAATATTATGTTTCTACAAGAAAATATATACAAGGTACCTATCACTATGTATATAAATATAAATAAGTAAATAAATATTGAAGTCTACAAACCTCGTCGGTGACTTGTACTATTCCATCACAGTTCCCACACCGTTTCAACATTCTTCCTACCATCGACGAGTTCCTACATCCTTTCCACGCTGTTTCAACATTGCTGCTGTATCAGTCTTACATGGTTTCTACACCAATTCAACGATTTCTGCACCTGCAAGAGAAGCTGCGGGCCGAAATTTTGCTTTTGTGGGAAAAAGCAAGTTCGTCTTCGCTTGTGGGCTACTTAGAATTCCCAATTTGTGGGTCGTGCGGTGTGAGTACATTTTCGTCTTTGCACGTACAGGAATGCGAGAAGCCGAATTTCGGTTTAGCAATGAATTTCGGTAGGAATGATGTAGGAATGGTGAAAATAGTGCAGGCTACTGTGGGAGTAGTGTTGGAATAATGTTGAAATGATGTGGGAACAGTGAGGAAGTGATATAGGAAGAATTTCGCGATAACTTGTATTAATAACATAAGTGATACTGTTTATAAGGAAGAGTTTTACACTTGTACGTATAATGAGAAATTATGAGAAATAAACAAACGTAATTCGCGGAAAAATTGTTTTTCTTTTCAATTCAAAGTCCTTTACATTTTGTCATTAACATTTTTTCGGGATCGATTTCACGCATTAGAGTAAAGAATAGGTATAGGTATAGGTTTTTATTTTCCCCTAGTTTACAATTTCTTATAAGCCTAGCATATGGCATTTCAGGGCGCAGGCCCTGAAGAAGAATCTAAGTTATTGTAAATAAAAAAAGGGAGGGAAGTTGTACCGTGGAATTGAAACTCCCCGCTTGTTTCGCAAATTTTCATCATTTTCCACAACGTTTTCCATCCGTTTAGCTCGTTGCATTCTGTGCTCCTGATCCCGAAGCAAAAAGTATCAAGCGTTCACAATCAAAGTTGGTGGCACAATAATTGAACGATCTCCTCTTCTTTCTGTCTGCCTGTTAACTCAAGCGTATTTCCTGATCCGACAATCTCAGCGAAAAGTTTATACATCCGATTGCTAGACGACTCCAGCGTTGGCCGTTACCAGTGGCCGATAAATTAAATAGCTGTTTAAAATGTTTCTGGAAAGAATAAATTAACAATTAAGTCGCACACTTTGATCACACGAGTTACTATTAATGTTCAGATTACTCCGTAATTTATTAGATTCCCCGTTACTAAATTATTTTTTGGTTTGAGAAGTTGAAATGACCGCAAACAGTGTGGGTAATATGGCGACGTCCAGTGACAAGTATGTTTATAATACCATTATGTGATTGTTTAATCGTATAGAAATAGAAATCATCTTTGCTATACTTTTTCACTGCATAGAAACAAACTTAAACCAATATTACTTACAGAATCGAAGGTTGCGAAGTCTGCGATCTAAGTAAGGCGAAGTACACGTGTCCGAAATGTGAGGTTAGAACTTGCTGTCTCCAGTGTATAAACATTCATAAAAAAGAATTAAAATGCGATGGCATTCGGGACAAAACGAAGTTTGTGCCTCTAAAGTCATTCACAGATTTGGACGTCTTGAGTGGTAAGTTGCAATGATCATTGTATAGTCCCTAATCCAGTCAATTAACTTTTAACTGCAAATATAAACGAGTGACAGTTAGTGTTTTATAGATTATAGACTGCTGGAGGAAGTTGGTAGATCGGTTGATCAATTGAAAAGGGATCCATTAAAAAAGTGCACGCGTCAAAACACCTTGCCAGTGGTTGGTACCATTTCCATGCTTCTTTTTGCGTACTACTCCATTTTCATACTACTTAAATTTTATTCTCGCAGCACCTGTGTAAACTTAAAGCAGCTACGTACAAGAGAAAGGTGAATTTACAATTTATGCCACAACATTTCAGTAGACATAAACATAATACGACATATTTAAACTGGAAAACAAATGAGTTATATTGGAGAATAGAGTGGATCTTTCCACAAGCGGAACATACAAAATGGTTCACAGAAAGGTGGGATATCTTTTTACGTGTATAGAATACATATAAATCATAATAATTTTGATCGACAGCGTACTACAATGATTACAGGGCTTTAGAAACTACCAGACTGTCAAATCTTGCGGAGCAAATTTTAGATCCCCTTAGTTCGTTAGAAAATAAAAATGATATAGAAGAACTGAATCTAAGAATGAGTTTAAACGACAGATTGCAATTTTACCGTGCCACTGGCTTCCCTGGAATGAAGTTTCTTTTAAAAGCAGAAAGAGTTGTAAAGTCAGATTCAAAGTGAGGGAATTTACTTCTTGTGTTATGAAACTTTATAAGAAACTGGAAATACTAAACAGTGCACTAATACCTTTTAGGTTTTACGAGTTAGATGTTACACTTACATTAAAGGAAAATTTGGAGAAGAAGATTATAATAGAATTCCCAACAATATATGTTATTTTGAAAGATCACTCGGGCATGTACGAAATTATAGACACTGGTATGTTATTCATTTGTATTTAACTATCAGTATTCTTGCTGATTCATTCGATGACGAATTGAACGATCCTTCAGATGACGAGGATATGGGCGATTCAACATGTAAACCCAGTAATGGACAGGGACCAAGAAAGCAGAAACGAACATATAATCAATCGAATAAAAGCCAAACACTCAAAACGGAAGAGAGTTCGCCCGTAAATTATTTCTTTAATGCGGAGCTTTCTGAATCTGAAGATGAGCCAATGAATAACAATCGAAAAAGTGGACGTGTATCAAATTTCGATATACCCAATTACGACGCATTAGTTAAAATGGAGCAGTAAGGTGCCTTGTATTATATATACTGAAACTTGTATGGATCTTAATTTCAACAAATAATCGTTTGTACAAATTCAATCTTTTATTGTAAATACAATACCTCGATGGACTGATACAAATACAACATTAATGACAGTACATCACATTATATATGACATTTCCCCCGGTCCCCTTCCCAAAAAAGTAAATATATAACCGTTCATACTTCAGAGAATACTACAATCACAAGAATAAATATAATTCAATATACGAAGGATTCCATAAATTAAACAACCCCATAGAAAAATATACATGTAATAATAAAACTATTACAGCCTCAATTTAAAAAAAAGAAAAGAAGCAATAAAATTGACTTTTAACAGAATAAAAATGTGGCTGTACATATTGTATTTTATTTTTATAAAATTGTTACCATCATACTTTTATTGAATAGAAACAGAGATGGTCGTACATTGTATTAATCACATAAACAATTATATACTGTATTTATTGCATTGCAATATATCTTCGACAGATAATCGAGATTGTTATGAACATCATCGTATTCATTGCGACTAGTTTTTCTCTGAATGCAACATATGTACACGTTTTGAACTTGAATTAATATACTCGTCAGAAACGATAGTGTGACAGCTAATTTCGGGAACGATAAACAAAATCGTTGAAAACTCCGGTGGCGTTTACACGGTGATAACAAATCTCTCGAATAATTTGAACAACTAAAGAACAAAGAAGTATAGCAGGAAGATCAGAAATGCCACAAGTCCAGCTACAGCCTTCACATACATCGATTTACTGTTCAAGTGAGCCGCGTCTTTCTTATATTTCTGTGACAACATGGACAGATTTTGCGTTTTTGTATCTAATTCTGAAAGAAGAATTCAAATTCGATGTAGTCATATCTATACAAGAGGCACTCCTGTTCAATGTAAATCATATTATTACCTGACAGAACTGTACCCCTTTGTAAAACGTCGTCTATATTTTGCACCATGATTCTTTGCACGTCCTGTAGCTGGCTGTTGAGTGCATTCATATTTCTTCTCGACCTGCCGTCCAAAAATGCTTTCTTTGCTTTTTGAATATACGTATCTGTGAAAACGGGGAATATAAATCTTTCGGTATACGAGCGAAACTACTTGTGCTCATTAATAATTGCACGGTACGTACTGAATTCGATGAAACTATAAGGCCTGGTAACTGTGTTCACACGTTTCCCGTACAAGGAATGAAATTCCTGTGCAATGTCTTCGAGATAACTATACGCTACGCGTTTACTATAATTCCTTTCGCACAACACCAAGTAGCATACTTCATTTTCGATTAGATAACTGAAAATTTAAACAACAGACAGTTTAGTCTCGGGCAATTTCTAAGGTATCTCACGATATTACGGTGAAACTCACTGAAATAAATATGGTCCTGTTTCTATGGTACACCTGGCTGGAGACTGAGGACCCAACTTTCTAAATAACATCTTCGCCTGATTCTGGTATTCTAAGATACTCCTACCGCTCTGAAATTATTTAAAAAAATATTAATAATAGTCCCACGCAGTTGCATAATACATACTAAAAGTATTTATGATCCTGTTATTTGAATTTCGCCAAATAAGTGATGCAAGAAGGAAATGAAAAAAAAAAACGATTAAAACTATGGATACCAAGGAGAAAACAGTACAGTGATTTTTAATTAAATAAGCGCACTACAGTCGGCAATTTTGACAAACAACAGTAGCATATTTCCGACATAAGGCGAGCGTAATTCTTTTGGATCGAAAGAGAGTTGATCGGCAAGTTATTTAAGAAGAAATGTCGACTCCGATAAATAAATTGACGTTTCATCATAACAGATTTCTAACCTGTTCGTCTTCTTGCATGGTAGCCGCTAATGGCAAACCATCCGCTATCCTCGCTATCATCGTTAACAACACCATTTTTCCAGAAATTAACTAAGCCCCGCAAGGAAATGTCGAAGAGAATGTTAAAAAGTTTCGCGAAACGGTCGAAACTTCACCACCTGACAACCATTTACGCGGAACTGGCCACGGTGGGACCGATTCGTCAAACGTCCACTCTCGGCATTACACGTCAGTCGGCGTGGTGCACTTTGAAGCTTCCATCGAACGTGTTCCCACTGCGTTT
Source organism: Andrena praecox (assembly GCA_963932275.1). Taxonomy (NCBI): domain Eukaryota; kingdom Metazoa; phylum Arthropoda; class Insecta; order Hymenoptera; family Andrenidae; genus Andrena; species Andrena praecox. The sequence goes on from OZ010732.1 coordinate 900,650, forward strand.
CTCCTCGTTAATAACCATTCTCCCTATTCCTCGCCAATATACAATTATTACTCGCACAAATTACTACGCTATCATCTGCAAATAGTTTGCACTTTAATTATATATAAAAGAATCAGAAAAAGATAGTCGGGAATTGATATCTTCCTGGCACTGCCACCAGGCACCAGCCCTTCTATCTTCTTGCACGTAGAAGCGGTAGAAGCTTGTGGAAAGTTGGAAACTTGTTACGAAATTTTCTCCGCTAATATCGGGAAACCGTTACTTCGATTTTATCGATACGCCGTCGCGCGAGAATTTATATAATTCTGCTATTTTCGTGCTTTTGTGGAAAGTGAAAAAAAGATTTTGAACCACACAGGGACGCCATCTAACGGCGTCTTGGGTGAGATCCCTTTGACGTTTGAGATCAACGCATCCGCGCTGTGCGCGTCTATGGTTCCGCTCGCGTGGAAAGTGAAGGAGAAAAATTTCGTGACGTGCTTAACCCACACCTTCCCCTCGTAGTATCCGTAAAATGTCCGCGTTTCTGTGATTTCCCTTTTTAGCCCCGTTGAAAGTCCGATCCACGAGCTCGCGGACGATCGAACCTGCCGAGACAACGACTCGAGTGCTCCGTGGCAGAAAATAATGCTTGTGCTCGCGTATGGACACCAGTGCCAGATACGATAGCTAGGTGAGTGAACGTACAGAGAGGTCCCTGAACGCTAACTTGGCTATCACAGCTGGTATCCTGACTTTCCGCGAGACGATCCTAATTACTCGTTCTATTACCGCCCCTTATCTGCCAGCCCCCGTATTTACATGCGAAAACTGCTCTTTCATGATTTTCGTTACATAATTTCGCCGATTTTCACCTCCGTCGCGCAGCACAAGTCCGAAGGAATTTTTGTTTCTCGAACGGGCCCTCGCGAGCGACAACAGATTTCATGTTTTCATTTGTATTTCCGTCGGCTTTCCGACTCGACTCTAGGTACTTTATGATGCATCGTACGCCTCGGCTTTCTGCATGTCACTCGATGTATTTACGGGAGGAATTATTAAAATAATGGAGAAAATAGGTATCCAATGACCTATATACGTTTTCGATCGTACGTGAAAGTAGTTTTCTCTTTGCTTCAATAATTTCGTTCAATAGTTCGGTTTCCTTTGAGTGTCTATTATAAAATTTAAGTATTCATTGGAGTGCTTATGAGACATCTGGTAGTACTTAGTAAGAATTTCCCCCTCGTGATCTAGAATGGGTTACATGATAAAACTAATAACACTGTTTATGTTTATCACTTTATTTTCAACATAGTAAATTAGCTTTTTCGCTTATAGGTTTCATATAATTAGGAAGCGAGCGGTACTGTCCTAAAGGCAGTATGAGTGTAAGTAGAAGGAAATACTTAAGACATTTATATTTTTAGAGGTAAATAGATTTTGCATTTTGCATTTTGCGACAATGTTTGAAATACTTTTGCAGAATCCCTATAGAGCTAGACCAACCAGATCCAGAGTGGATCACAGCTTGGGATATGGAGCTCACAATCGAAAGACTTGCGATCCAATGTCAAGGATGCACGCGGAAGTATCGTCAACTCACCCCATTCCACACCAACCACCCGTCGTGAATCAGTCTAAACAACCTACCGATCCATGGAATAACTCGTGGAATTGGGATTTCGACAAACAAGCGGATAACCAGCAACAGCAGCTGCAGCAACAAGAGCAGCAGCATCAGCAGCCTTTCCCCCCGGCGTTTACGAATCAAGGGCAGCTGATATCTGATTCCGTTCAGGATCAGTACTATCAAAATATTAATGGCAACAAGTCTGATCTGCTCAATCAAAATTCAGTGTCGGATAGAAGTACCACTGTTGGAAGTAGGCAACCGAATTCTAATCATTCTGAATCCTTTACATCTTTTTCCAATTATCCCCAGTATCAACAATATCCATCGCTACCTAGAACAAGTTCTGTTAAATCTGTATCGGCGAACCCTCAATGGACGAACGAGCAACAGTCCCAAAGATCGGCCATGCAACCGCAGAAGGATCAGTTGACCCCCTCTCCGTTCGCTACTAGCAATTACAATTGGCACAAGCCTGATCAAGCAAATTTACTACCTCAGCACAATTGGCAGAGCCATGGTATCGCGCCGGGATATTGGCAGGAGCCGAAGACTGAGAAAGAAGCACAGAATTTTAATGATATGGGTAATCAGTGTGCGCCACCGTTACAACAAACTAGATCGAATCAGCTTCTTCCACTTTCCATTGAAAATGCTAACGAAGAACATTCCATGAACGACGCTAACAATTGGTCCAATCAAAGTAGTATGCCGGCTTCTAAATGGAACGATCAAAATCGCGAATCTGTACTACCCGATCAAAATCAACCGCCGACGCAAATTTATAATGCAAATAACGAACTTGATCCCTGGTCTGAATCAGCAAGCGCAGATATTTCTCAGCAATGGCAGCGTACAGACGATATGCTTACGACTCAGTGGCCACAGGAGCCGGATAATAACAATACACCTGGTGAAAGTCTGAAGCAAGATAATGCTGGCGCTATAGCTGCAAACGACTGGCAGCAGAGTCTTACGGTACAGTCTCATCAGTCATTACCCAATGTACCTCTAGTAACGGAATCTATCGCAGATCAGGAAGACAGGAAGAAATCAATGCCTTCGTTGGTCGCAAATTCTATGATCTCTAAGGATTCCAGTACACATGCGAAAGCGAGCGTCGCTAAATCGCAATTATCCGACTCTCGTCTTACCGTGGCCACCGCTCCTGAAACTTTGTCAGCGGTTGCGAGCTCCGACAATGTTTCTGTTCAGGAGAGCAATGATTTCAATTTGGCAAGTGACCCGTTAGAATGGGGAACAAATAATTTAGTAGAGGAACTTCCTGCAGAACTGGGACAGTTGAGCCTCGGTACTAAGTTAAGGAAAATCAAGCTGGAAAATCAAACAGAGCCATTAGAAGTCCATCCTGTTGCGTCTGGAGATGCGTGGAATCAGACCACAATTTCCCACAGCAGCACTACTCCCGACAACATATCGTTGGACTATGCGGCGCCTGCTGTAGAAGCTTCTCATTCCGTGGATAATCAGGGTGTAATTAGTAAAGAGCATTCGACGCATAATACATATCAAGTGCCGAATATTAAGCCAACAGAGAATATAGCGCAAAGTAGCTACGACCAGTGGTACAATCAGAACACGGTAGTGCGTCCTCCGGAAAATCCCTGGTATTCAAAGGACCACGCTCGCTCGTCTAAGGAATGGAGCACCGAGCAAAACGTAGAAAACTATGAGAATATCCAGCAGCCTTCAGAATTCGTGAACTTAGAAGTAGTTGCGCCGTCGTTGCAGGAACGTGATATTTATGGTTCGAGAGATTCCATCAATAAAGAGACTTTAGATAATGATCCAAAACCAGTTATGAATCCCGCTAAGGAAACAACAAGCGCGCGTGATTTTAGGCAAGAAGTGAATAATATCGAGGTACCTTCTGCTCAACAGCCGACGCGATCTCATCCGCCTCCGCCTATTCAGCCAGAACAGGTATACCATCACGCGAGGAGAACGAACCGCTGAATTTTTCGTATCGTAAGAATAAATAAAAATTGTTTTACAGGTGCCGGATAATTATGAATTCGCGTCGAATGACAGAAACACGTTCCTGGAAACCGGCGAATTAACCGATTCCCATCAGGAGCACGAACCGACTCCGCCGAGCCAGGACGATGAGAACGACGAAGTACCTAACGATATTCCCTTTCTGCGGGAAGTACCAGGTCAATCGAGTTCCATAGATCCGCGTAGAAACGATCCAACGGGGCAGGAACAGTACGTGCAGTCTGGTCAGAGGTTGCCGGATCCGAGAAGGAATGATCCCTCGGGTCAGGAGCAAGGTCTTCAGCTGAGGAACATACCTGAGAGAACGGAACGCCGCGATGTTCCTCCTGGGCAGGAGAGAAGTGTTCCTTTGCTTTCGCGAACGGATTCCGACACGTTGGAGCGTCGAAACGATCCGTCTGGCCGGGAACGATCTCTGCCTCCTCAGCAGTCTCGGAACGATCCCTCCGGAGAGGAAAGGCATCAGTCCCAGTCTCAGATCATGATGGAATCAAGCGAAACGCGGGAAGTACCTGGCAGAGGCAACGAACCGGAAGATCCTAATCAGCAAACGGATGAGAACCTTAGGCAAATACCAGGCGGCGCATCTCCGAGTGAGGTAGCTCAGTCTTCGGATGACCGGCCCAATGGAAGAGTAGTCACAGGCTCCCAAGAAGTGCCTTCTGCAGGATGTAAGTTTGCTTGTACCTTTAAGTGCCGTATCTTTGGATTCATTGTTATGCTAGTTTGTATTGAATTTTTAGCCACGATACAAGAACAAGGCAGTGATTCGAGGAGTAAACGCGAAGAAGCCGTCGGCGCGTCTATACGCGAAAGTCAGGGAGTTCCGAGCTCGTCGAATCGTAGAGATTCGTACGAGGATGAGGACGATGATGGTTCTGGGAATAGTAGAGAGGGCAGTAGAGAAAGAGGTCGCGATAGTAGCTCGGAACGACGGCGATACGAATACGAACGGAAGGGCGTGTAGTTAGTAAATTTATAATTAATTAACTTTCCTAGCCAAGCTCAAAATGGAATCTTACGTTTACTTTCTTGCAGTTACGATCGTGATCGCGAGTACGACGACGATTATTATTACGATCGCCGTCGCGTAGGAGAGAGCGACCGACCGTACAACGCCCGCGACGAGTTCGATCGTCGAGATATTCCATACCGAGAAGACGATCGTAAGCACCACAGTCGAGATGATCTAGATAGACACACAAGAGAAGAGATGGATAGAAGAAGCAGAGCTAAAGATGATCTGGACGACAGGGATGGCAGAAGAAGGCCGGAGGACCGTAGAAGAGATAGGGTCGAGGATCCACGTCGCAGGGACTACGATCCACGATATCCTAGAGATTATATCGATCGAGATAGAAGAAGAGACGACAGACGACCGCGACGATACGATGATTACGATATTAGAGATCCGTATTACGATGATCCTTATAGTAGAGGGTACGAAAATTCTCAATGTAGATCAAGGTATGCAAATATTACGACCTGTGCTAATATTTTACATGAATGTGTTGTTTTAGATCTAGACCCTCCAGTAGATCTTCTTACAACGACAGAGATCGAGCATACTACATGCGAACGAGAGACCCCTATTATGCTTACAATGGTACGATCTCTCTTACATGCTTAATCAAATATATACGACTAACGGTCCTTAATTTTGTCCGACAGGGTACCCTGGATATGATTACGGCACTCATTATGCCACTAATTACTATGCATACATAGACAACTTACGACGTACAAATCCTGCCGCCTATTCAGAATGGTATCATAAATACTATGCTAGCCAGCAGCAGCATATGTCGCGAAGTGTTACCAATTACCCAGAGGACAGGGCGAGCGTTCATTCAGGGCGCAGCTCCTGCGACGAAAGGTAAGCGTTCGAGAAAAGCAAAGACAGCCACGGGATCTGAATATACCGATATCATTCTCCTATAGATTTTATAATATCGATTATGTGTTAGATTTTTTACAAATCCAAGTGCATGCTTCCATTCGCCAAACAAAGCATTATATGTACCGTATTTCGGGTATCCTGGATGGGCCAGGAGTCCGCAGCGAAGTCAGAGTTCGTCAACTTGTCAAAATTTAAATAGGTGAGACCGAGAGAAACCTCTCGGTTCGACACTTGAGCTAAATGTTGAACATGTCCAATCTGCTATTTTCTAAAGTAACTTGGTTCAGATATTTTCTTAGCGTTTAAAGTATCTTCGAGCTAGACACTAGAATTCTTTGGCAGAAGCGTGTCGATTGTACGCTTAAGATATTAGAAATAATCTGCCTCCTTTCCTCTGTAAGCAAGTAGTTGACTACTTTCTGTATCCCACTTGATATTTGAGTAGATAGCTTCCTCTGGCATTGATCGTTAACGCTATTTGAATTCACGCGCACATATAGGAATTGTATTTTCCAGAACGACTGGCGATAAACGAGTCTTAGGCGATATGTCTCTGCTGGAAGATTCAACGACTACTTCGGCGCGAATGACACCGACGAAATTTGCTATTTCTCACGCATACGGTACACATCTACGTTGTTCAAAGTTTATCGAATGGAATGTATTTGTGTCATGCCTTATCAAATTTCCCTCTCCATAGGATGTTTCTCTATTGGGTCTCTAATACATGTGCATCCTGCTTATCCAACCGATGGCGAAAGGGCTAAAGTGGACATCATTAAGCTGGATAACATACTGTCACACGATCCTGTAGCACGTGATTTACGGGCTTATCCGGGACCTCTAATTAAGCAAGTGTAATCAATGTATCTATTATCTAAGCATGCGTATTTTCATTTGCGTAGATAGCTGAGTTCGTTCTGATTTTGTTTATTTTTCAAGCAATGATATTATCTTATCATAGCAGTTTTTAATGACGCGTGTAATAGATATGCATGTTTAGAGAGAAATTAATCACTTGTCCCACTACTTTCACGTTAGTAGTGGCAAGAATTTATTATTACTATCGCTACTCTTCGTATAAAATGTATATATCATCGAAATTCATATTTTTCTCTGTAGAGGAGTTACTCACAAAAACACTATCATCCAATATTGCGAGAACAAAATTAAAAAAGCAGCATCGAACGAAGACCTGGTTGATCGTGCATCGTACATACTCCTGTACGAACTAATGATTATGTTGATCCAGCAAAACGGGGTAAGATACACTTTCTTCGCGTAATAACAGCCCATTATCTTCACCTAATTCCATTCACCTTCTCAGAACGTGGTCGGTGTGGATATCGCTGCGTTATTGCTCAGAAACAAAGACGCGTATCCCTATGACACGAACAAGCAGAAATCTCAGGATTCAGGCAGGAGAGAATCTGTGATATCGCAAAGATCTGGCATCGCGGCTGGAGATAGTATCCAAGGCAATCAAGACGGTGCAGCAGTTCCTGAAAAAGTCGAGAGTAAACCACAGAAGACTATTGAACAGATAACAGACGAGTTTAGAAACACTTTACTTTACGGATTTGTCCAAGAAGCGCTAGGTTCGTATTTAGCTATACTTTTCACTCTATGAAATTCTCAAGAATCTTCTGGCATCTCTATCCTCTGTTACTTCCGATGTACAGAATACGCGATGAACGAAGGGCTTTGGGGCCACGCACTCTTCTTGGCTAGCAAATTGGACAAACGCACTCACGCGTCTGTGATGGCACGTTTCGCCAACAGTCTACCGTATCACGATCCGTTGCAGACTTTGTATCAGCTTCATTCCGGCCGTGTGCCCGCCGTTGTTACGAGTATATCGGATCCACGGTGGGATGACTGGAGGCCTCATTTGGCTATGATCATATCGAACACTTCTGCCAATCCGGAAATTAATCGACGTTCGATTACGACCCTCGGGGACACATTGTCCGCGCGAGGAGACATTCACGCTGCTCACTTCTGTTACATACTCTCCCAGGTCGATTTCGGCGCCTACGGGGCGAACAGTGTGAAGCTCGTACTGATCGGTGCGAATCATCATAGACCGTACAGCGCGTTCCTCACAACCGAGGCTGTTATGCTGACGGAGATATACGAGTACGCTAGGAATCTTAACGAGCCAGGATTCACACTGGTGGATCTCCAATCCTTCAAATTCGATCTGGCAGTAAAGATGGTGGATTACGGATTTATAGAGAAAGCCTTGTTATACATAGAACAGATCGCGGTAAATATCGTTAAGGAACCGTCGAAATACAAGAAGTCGTTTATCAATGCTGTGTACAACGTGGGAGACAGAATTAGATACCACGATCCAGTCTATAAAGATTCCACGGATGAAGCCACAACTCTAACTTGGTTTAATAATCTGGCTGAGCTGGTCGGGAAATTTTCTGTAAGTTCGAACGGCAGATAAGTCTCCGAAGGATTACTTAATTTACAAGTGATTATCATGTTACAGACCGGAGAAATCATTGAAAACGACGCTTATGGTTCGCAAATGAAAATGGAGTTTCACAGCACTGCGCAAAATCAAGAGATGCATGAGGCAAAACAACAGCAACAGCAGCAGCCGCAGCAGCAGCCGCCCCAACAATGGAACACGGTTCAAGCTGATTACAGAGAAGGTCCAACATCGATGATGGAAGTGGCTACTACCGAAGTGCAATCGGAATGGCAGCCGTTATCTTTGCCATCCAATGTACAGGATTCTTACGATCAAAGCATGCAGTTTCCGAGGAACGATGAATCTTGCCAGTACCAGCATCCGCAGCAGCAAGATTACTGGAACCAAGATTCCTACTATCAGAATAATTATGGAAGAAACGATTCTACTCTCACGAATTGGCAGCAGCAGCAGCAGCAGTCTGCTCACGGGCCATACTCCTCGGATCAAGGTGACATCGATCGTTCTCAGCAACAGGAGAAATGGAACTATGAGGTAAGTGGATCGTTCGCAGTCGCGTCGTACCCGAAAACGGACATAAAGTGTCCATTCATAGTTTCTTATTCACCATTGCGCATTTGCATGCACATGTCCTGCGTTTTGTTTTACTCGTAGAGCTACGTTATTCAAGTCCCCTAACTCGTCATACCTACATATAGAAATAACACTGTTTTCACCTTTTTCTTGATGCTTGCATACGGACAGACGGAAAGGGAGGAAAAAACACCCACCCCTGAAGTAAGTAGTTACACGCTTGCTCCGGATACTAAACCCGGTTTCGAGTGGTCATTGGACGGCACCAATGTTAGCTCGTTACGTCGGCGCAAAGTATTAACCGATTCAAAGCCATGCGCCACGTCTTATACTTCTGACTCCACTATCAGTAACTTGGCAGGCACGTCGTCGACCTCTAATCCTTATAGATCCTCTAACTTAGACGACAAATCGGTGAAGCCTCAGAAATTAATAACGTACCCAAAGATTACAGCAACCTATCCAAGAATTTTACCCGACAGTAAGATCCATCCGAAAGAGCTGAAAAAGATCAGGAAAATAGACGGTAGATACGTGAAACCGCCTCCTTCGCAGCCACCCGTGTTCTTAAAGTGCAAAGTTAAAAAGAAACCAAAGGACGACAAAGAAAATACTTCAGACGTGGTAGAGGGGAATAGGTTAATTCTGTCGGCGACCACCGACTTAGATATTCAATTCAGCAAGGTAAACTTCGAGTCCCTCGCCAAGTTTGATTCGCGGTTTGGTAACGAAGCGACCACGGCTCCTGAGAGCACGTGTCAGACATTGAAGCAATATTGTAACTTCGAGGAGAAAAAAGTGATGAGAGTAGCCCCGCATATTCGAAGGAAAGACGTGATTTGCGACACGGTGGATGCATGGTCCTACACGAATTCGTCGCAGAATTCTTCCGAGTCGTGTCGGTATAAGCCACTTGTCTTCGGTGGAACGTATCCGATAGATCTACCGGTTAGACCTAGAAGTGCTCTGAATTTAACCGAGCTCAAAGGTGCCCCTAACGAAAAGTCCATCGTTAAAACGTACGATATCGATGTTCCCACGGGTTGCGAGTAGATGTTACGTTTCTAGGGTGCAAATACCAATTGTCCTCGTTTCAATATCGAAAATATCACGTTACTGTGCAATCGTAATTGTATTTGTAGAAAGTTCTAAGTTACTTTCTCGTCGGTCAGTTCTTCTGATGTTTTGTGCTGTTACAGAGTATGAGTGATTAACGCAGGTCTTTGATACAGAGTAGTAGAGTGTGGCTTAGAGAACTTGCTCTGTGTTTTAGATGTCGTCTATGTATATAAGTTATTGTTACTGTTACAACTACAATAAAGTTTTCTATATTATGGACTTTTCTGAATTCTTTAAAATCATCGTGCCTTACTGTCATTCGCCGCAAATAGATACTTTACTCTGCATAATTTATCGTTATATACTTATGTACAACGCAAAGTTCTGCGCTATTTACTGCGATAATGTCGCGATTGTGATAGGAAACGGTACTGTTCCCAAGGCAGATCGAAACTGCAGCGACGAGCATACATGCAGTAAATGGCGATCAACTTTGCCAGGACAACTTTGCGATGATGAATCGTATACTTCGTTTCAGCCGCCGCAACCGGTTCTTTCGATGACACCGTCCACGAGAAAACAGTACGACCCCTTGGAAGAGTTGGACGCCCTCGACACTCCGAAACCATCAGCGAAGTCCACAGCAACGAACAAGAAGGCCTCTGAGAAATCGGCAGACAAGAAATCGTCTAACAGCGGAGGTTCCTGGTTCGGCGGTCTTTTTAGCAAACTCGCCCCGAAACCAAAGAACCAGATGATCCTACCGGATGACAATAATCCAACGGTAGGGCTATCAGAAAATAGAGTACGCTTCTTTTGTAGACTGAGTTGAAAAAGTTACGATAGATGGTTTTATGTTTTATGTCGCTAAGGGCTCACGCGGGTACTTGTGGTAATTGAACGTCTCTGATTTAATGATGGGAGAGGAAAAGGCCAGTATAACTCAATGTTCGGTCACTCGATTAACAGCTAACGAATTATTGATATATTCTGGCTTAACAATTCCACGATTCGTTTCTAACACGTCAGACTGGGCGGTACAATTATTCGAGCTCTCTAGTTTAGACGTTTGATACCACTTACTTTGCGATTTACTCGCTTATGTGCAAAAATGTCAACGTTTATATTGCTTTGCTTTTCGAACAGATCGTGTGGGACCCTGTGACAAAAAAGTGGCTGAATAAAGACGAAGATGGAGACAGTAGCTCCGCGATGGTAGGTCCTCCCCCAAAAGCTTCTGACATGGGATTCAGAGCGCCCATGGCGGAACAGCCCATCCATTCATCGCATCCACCCTCCCAAGCCGATGAGTCGAATGTGAACAAGTTTAAATTACCGAAGGGCAGATCTATGCGTGCCAATTATATAGATGTAATGAACCCGAGTGGCTTAAAGAGCGGCGCAGCACCTTCGAGTGTGCCGACTACGGCAACGTCTCCAATGGTACCTATGGCAACTTCGTCGCCTCAATTATTCATTCCTGCACCAGGTACATTCTCGATAACCGATGATATAGTTATTTTCTTGATTCTAACATACTCCAGTGATGCCTCTAGTAATCCTCGGATGATTTTTCGCAGTCAATGACCCAAGTGCTCCCGTAGACTTCTTAACACACACGTCGACGCCAGTCGTACACTCCGCAAATGTTTCCGAAAACACATCTCAAGGGGTAAGTTCTTTCAGATCGAAACTTACTACTTGCAAATTTCTATGCACATACAGTCATGTCTTGTCACTACAAACATACGTACAACATTAACAATACAGTTTCACGTGTGTGCCCGCAATTTCAGACTCATTGTACACGACCCCCTATTATATCTGTATGTTATGGCTGCAGTATGCTGGTATGCAGCTTAATTGTATTTTAAACATGCCTCTGGAACTGTAATGTTAAGACGTTATCTTCCAGCAAATTTCCTATAGATCCATAATTACCGTGAATTGCCCTTAGTTTTGTGCATTGTCTACTTGTCCAGTTTCTTTGTACAAAGATTACACACCCTTCGACTACTGAGTCACGTAACAGCTAGGGGCGGAATTTGCGAGCAGGTTTCTCTCCTTAAAACGGATCCACTCCGAAAATAGATATGAAAAATTTAATTCTCGTTCATTTGAACATCATGCGCTTCTGCGTCATACTTGATCGTCCGCAGTAACTAATTAAATCCTCACGATAGATTATTCTCTTCCTTGCGAACCTGTGTTTAATCTACCTTTCTTTTTATGTTTCCTTTGCAAGCTGTCGGGGAGGCAGAATGGCGTAGCCAAATAATAATTGTTGCTGATAGTAAGGACTATTTTATTAATTTCATATATTGCTCTCTATTACCACCGCGTATGCATGTGGTATGTCGTGTTTATATGCAGCAGCATGGGTGACAATATAAATATCGTATGAGCATTCAATGCAACAAGCTTCAGTTGATCTGAACAGGTTACATGGGGCAGGGCACGGAGTGCACGATTTAGAATGCTATTCTTTCACAAACTGTCACCTCTTCTGTTCTACTTCCATAGCTTGGTGTTGCTTCAGAATCATTTATTTTGCGCGTACACAAATCTCTTGGTAATGTGCGGAGGGGTGCCTTTGGTTCCAAATCTAACATACGGTACAGGACACTAAAATAATGCATCCAGCATGATTAGTTTCTCTAACTGAACAATGCAATTCTTTTACACAACAATGCGAGAGATTTGCAATACCGATGGTTTATATGCTTGGTGGGATTGAAAAGTTCCGGAGAACACTTAGCGGTTCGTTGCAAATAGTACTGGATGGTCCTTACGCTTTACCTTATAAAACATCGGTGTTGCATACTTTGATGCCTAGTCATAGGAATAGAGCAAGTAACGGTTAGTCAGACAAGATTGTTGTGTTGTTATGGCACACAGCTCTCTCGATGGAGCTCGACCAGCTCGTTATCGCGAGAGGTGCAGAGCTACACTATGAGGGATCCGCGTCTCCTTCCACGGAACAAGGTAATCCAGTGGCATTAGATATTTCGCATTCCAGAGGTGATCACTTATAAATACTACTCAACGATACATGGTAGAAATTATAATTTATTTATGATACTACTACATTCCATAATGAAAGGGTACGTTTTAATTGGCACCTTCTTGTAAGGGTGGTGATTTCTGAGCTTCAATTTTGACAATTGCGTATAGGTCGTCTCTATCTCAGAAATCTTTCCATACACGGAAACTCTGCCATTTAAAAAATACTCTCTACATCTCAGATTTAAGATGAATTATTTCTCTTAATTCACAATCACAAAGCTTCGCCTCTAAATCAAGCTTAAACTCATTATGCCGAGCACTTTACAATCGTGAACTTTAAATGGCAACACTATGGGAAAGCTTGGTGAAGGATGTATTTTTGGTTTTGGCCTTGTAATGTATGTTTACACGTTTATTGCAATCGTTCATTTTTACGCTTCTTGTCGCGTTCGAGCATACGATTTATAGATTGCAAATGCCAAAAAAGAAACAGACTTTTTATATTAATTACTTGCAGTTCTTTGAAACAATGAAATTTCTTAATTTGACATTACTTTGTTCTATTTTAGGCGAAATTATATAGTAATAATATAACAAGTATTGTCGAATTAATGCTGTTCTCCTGTCAGATTATAATTTGATACTGTAACTATGACATTTCTCACGAGAATAATGATGTTTAGGGACCAATGATGTACAATCCAAATGACATGAAGGATCATTCAATGAAGACTATGCAGCCAAGCCGGTACCCTCCACGATAAAGTTTACAAGATCTACTGCAACGTACCCGCTGATTAGGAGCGAAGATCTACCGTTGCACCAGGATTCCTTTCCTTATACGAATCAAAGTTGTGTAAAGCACAGGCAAACATACCTCAGCATAAGTAAGTGAACGATAGTGGACTCGCTATTCGGTTTAGTCGAGCATACGCAAGTTTCCACGTTCGATTTTGTTTCTCTAGAGAGCTAAGTAAATAATCGCTTACAAATAATACGTGGGTCCGGGAAATACTGCGATTCGCAAGAGGACGATTTTCAACGAACTATCAGCATTCATTGATTATTTTCTTTCATTGTTAGATTGAATTTCATCAAACGTACACAGGGTACTCTTTTGTACAAGCACTTTTTCACGGAATGTTTTCTCGCGAGCTCAATGAAAAGTAGCGCGAACCGTAGATATTTTTATTACTATGTAGCCCTTAGAATTTAGCCCACGCGTAACGCTCTTCAATTGTGTAAATTTCTATTAAACGAGAAAGCGTGCATTATCAGCATTACGCTGGCTGGGTTAAATGATTTTACTAGGATGTTTTAACGAGTTCAATTATCACGATCAGTTCAGAATTTCAATCGCCAAGAAGCGCAGGGAGGAACGTGAATTTCGCGTTCGAGTTACGCGCGAATGACTTTCTAAAGCGCGTTTCGTAACGAGAATAACGTCGATCGTATCGTCCACGTTTGCGAGGAGTATGGTACGGTGTGAAGTCTGATTTTATACGCTGGAGAAGAACAATTACCGCATATAAAACGAAGCAAATATCGGTAATGTAAAGAATGTTAGACGTATGAAAATTTTATGGATCCTATTGTTAGGCGGTGTGTAATACAGGTACTGTTATTCATCGGGCCATTGTAGCGTTATGCCAAGGTTGTACTAATAAGAAGCATAACTGCCATCTATCTACTCGGATTGGTAAAATTAGCAAACTGCTTAACGTCATACTAATTTGAATTCTAAGGATTGATTCTGGAGTTTTTCCTACTGTAGACTTTCTCACAGATTTTCACTGTCTTTATACAGGGTACCCCGTAGTTTCACACCTCTTGTACGTTAAATATTCGAAATTTCACGGCGGGATTATGTCTAAATTATCGCTTTGCTTGTGACGAATGGTTGCTCTACTAAAACGATTGATCCCCGAAAAGTAGATCAGAAGAAATGTTTCTCTCGTGTTTTGCTTGTCAGTTTCACCTACAGCAATCGCTGGGTGCCTATCATTTAGCAGATATACGTTTCTTTTTCGGGCAGTGTCTTTCAAAGTTACCACGTGCTCTTTGCTTTCCCTATTACACGCAACACAGTTTTTCTTTTCTTTAGCTCTCTCGTGTATGTAGGTACATTCTCAGATGTAAATCGTAGACGATGATTGGAAGCATACACTCTTCTCGCGCGAGCGAGACGCATAGTTCAGTGAATCTCGGATTGAAGAAAATTGGTGCTTTCGATAGCATTTGAGTATGTAATTAGGAATTCGTATGCCATAAAGCCTTCGATCTGTCGAAGTGGAAGGTGAAATGATTTCGCGATCTAGCGAGCAAATGTTATTCCACGTTTTTCGTTTCTTTTTACAAGAGTAATATTATTCCGAAAGTTTGTGCTCCTTGCGATCATCGCTCTCGGCGATATATTCCATAGTATATTTTAACTAACTTTTAGTAGAGAATGGTTCGTTCCGTTGTATGTAAGCCAGCATAATAATGTCGAATTGGGGAACTTAACGAACGAAGGATAACATTTACGCGACGTGTACAAATGTAGAGTAAGCCTTAGATTGGTTTGTCATTGAGCGTCCAGCGTTTTGTGATAGGGGCAATGATCGAAATCACGACGACGACGTTGTAAAGGGGCAATCGAACGTGCGCATCAATGAGTATAAAATCCATCCGTCGGCAGAAAATACTTTTTATTCCGATTAATGTCCATAAATTCCATAGGACGCGGTGTTTTAAACGATGTTCGAGGGGAACAGAAGATGTAACAATTCCATTTCATTTATATTAATCAAATATTTCTCTTCGCCATTAGTCACAATTGGAGTGAAGCTGGTTTTGTCGATTCTTGTAAAATATATACATTAGTCTATTCGGTTTTATACTCGTGACACGGTAATGTGCTTTCAAGGACATATTTACGTTACGCATGATTTGTAGCATATTGTAATGTGAACACGTTTCTTTGTGTGTGTTACATGTATATACATATATATATATATATATAAATAGATATCAAATTTACAATTTGTACATATATATAAACATAAGCCTCTTCGGGAAATATAGTAAATTCGTATATCGACGCGTTGAATAGAGCTTCTCGTCGAGCGCGATCTTCTCCGCGAGGGTGCGGTTAAAAGGAATCTAAGAAATTCAACGATGTCACTGCTTTCCCAATTGGACAGCATCAAAATCAGAATAATTCTTTTTGTGAAAAATGGCATTTCGTTCACTGTTGATTTGATTTCCTTCTAACAAGCTATGTCAATTCCGTTATATAGGTACGCGTTTCATTGTACCGCTACGAAGAAATGTAGAATGAAATTGAATGGGGAACAGCTAAGTCCGATTGATCTTCGCTTTACGCCGTAGTAACTTTTCGTTGTAGAAAATATAAACTTTTTGTATCACGTATTTTGGAACACCTTGTAATGTTCTTAGTAGTAAGTCGGAGAGCTCCCAAAGTGATCTATGTACACTTAAATCTGGGACGACAAACGATGAAAGAGGGTTCTAAGGTTAAACGTTAAAGTTGAACAGAAGTATTAATTGAGCTGTATGTTATGTATCTATAGAGGATGGTTTATGAGTGGCGCGATACTCTGGCTTAATGTAACATATTACGATATATCTCTAATGCTCTTTGCAGTTCAGATGTTCGATGTATGTTCATGGGAAATACGGATAATGAGAAATGTATACTGTATATTATTAATTACTATCACTATCACTATCCCTATTACTATTGCTATTACAATAAAGAATCGTACAACTTACATGTCTCCGTGTGTTTCCAACTCCTTCACTTCCAATAAGAAAACTAAAACTCAACTAATCTGAAGTCACCTCGCAACACTGTTCGAACTAAAGACGCGGGATCTCGAACTGGTTCAAATGCAACGATCAGAATCGATAGTGCTTCGATATCTTGTTTTTATAGTTTAGTAGTTTAGTACCAACGAACGTACTGAATGACTGATTTGAAAATGCCACTGGGGCGAGGAGCTTTAATAGTTTTCGAAGGGTGTGACAGAGCGGGCAAATCCACACAAGCCAAAATGTTAATCGAAGCTTTGAATGAAAGAAACATACCCGCGGAATTGCGACCTTTCCCAAGTAAACAAACGCTATTCATTCGTTCTCTTTTAGTCTATCGACGAACCGCGATCAATTTCAATGTCACGCGAATTTGTTTTATTAAATTAGCGATCAACTGAAATATCGAACATATCGATTTTCATTTTCGAATATAAACCTAACCTCAACGCTCGAAATATGTATTGCAGATAGAAAAACTACTATCGGAGGGATAATACACGAGTTTCTGTCCAAAAAGCAGGAATATTCCCCGGAGACTGCACATCTATTATTCTCCGCAAATCGCTGGGAATGCAAAGAGGAACTGTTGCAGACTCTACATAGTGGTACTACCCTTGTTGTTGATAGGTAATCACCGTATAATCATTGTTTTGCCTTGCAACTATTAAACAAGCATCTCTGTGCTACTTAAAGCGTAACGTTATTACAGGTACGCAGGTTCAGGTGCTGCTTACACAGCAGCTACGACCGGCAAAAGTTTATCCTGGTGTAAGGAACCCGATAAAGGACTGCCTTGCCCAGATGCAGTCATTTTCCTTAATGTTTCAAAAGAATCTCAGCAACTACGCGGTAACTGGGGAGACGAACGCTTCGAAACCAATAAACTTCAACAATGCGCGGCTTCGAACTATGAAAAACTAAAAGATAGTACTTGGAGTGTTATCGACGCCGATCAAGAGAAGTCAACGATACATTCCCAAATATTAGCAAAGGTTCTAGATGTTATGCAGCAAGTTAAAGACCTGCCTGTAGGTACACTGTACGACTCTTCTACGTAATGACGTACGACGGTGCACTTTCTCTTCTAATGGAAAAAGAATTTATACTACGTAACGTTCCTTGCAAATTTTTGAATGTTTGAAACGTAATGGTATAGCGCATACATCTTAAAAGAAGCTGCGCTTCGTTGTAAATTTTAATACCCGAAAAAAAAAAACAAGTATCTCTATTGAAACAGAACTATGCATACGGAACAGGCACGCCCGTGCAACCATGCGAAGGAAACATTCCCGCGGTATATTTGCGTCAGTGAAATGGCATAACTGTGTTTACGTACTTATTATTCGATACGAGTAATGTCATTTTTCTTCACGATATAATCTGTAGTTGTTAATTACCAACAACCCCAGAAATGTAATTAAAGAAGATCGATTGTACGGTACGTGGTCGGACAATTAAGGAACGATGCGACACGCCTATAATTACGCGGTACATCTTTCTCACACGCGGATCAGCGTTTTTACAGAAGAACCAGTGGCGGATTTAACGGGCGGCCGATGAACCGTTGCCGTCTGGGCCTCACCTTCCAAAAGATTATGATTTTTTCCAAACACTATATTTCCATTTGTTTCCCATAATTTTCATACCACACGCACGTAAATTTATTTGTATCTCTGTTATGTATACAGGGTGTTCCAAGGCCTTTTCCCTTAACTCCGCCACTGAGAAGAACCGTGCTCCTTGATGACCAAGGTCCCCGTAGGAAGAATACATTTCAACGTGGACTCCCACCCAATTTTTCGCAATTTCAGAATATCGACTGAAACGTATCCGAACGTTTGCAGCGAAAAAATGGTAATCGCGATGAAATTGCTAGACGCGGGTATCAACTGCGATCAGCAGCAGAGATGCGAGCGCTATGAATTATTGCGGCCGCACAGCGATACGTCATAAATCTTTCAGCATCCCCTGCATTGGCCGGACCTCCACGTCAGTCTTGGTACCCATTTCGCATTATTCAGAAGTAACAACGACAGCAATTGTTGCTACCGCTTCGTAGACGCGCCTCGAATGAAGGAAATACGTAGCAGCATTGAGAAAAGAAGTACGTTGCTCGTTTCTGGCAACGAAAACCGACATCGTGTGATATTCACGAGAATTTCTATCCGTTTTATCGCCTGTAATCGATTCACTTTGATTTTCGCCAAGCGCCAGTGTAAACCTCCACCTAATTTCTAATCTTTCGGGGAAACGGATGGTGTCGAATGGAAGATGCAGGAATCGGCGATATTCTCGTCGCGCTGGTGCTGCGAGGAACAATTCCCGGGGTTCGAAGTGTTCGTGGGGCCGAAAACAAAAGTAGTTTCGAACTGCTTCGACCAATTGTAATCCGTTTTCAACTTTTTTTCCCTCGGAGCGTCGCTGTCCGAGGCATTCCCGGAACTGCTCGACTCTGTGGACTTCCGTCGCTTCCTCCTGGAGAATTTTAAAGTTTCTTCATGAACAGAGGATGCCGGCTGCGAATCCGATTCCAGTTGTTTGATAGGGGATGTTTTTTTAAGCAGATTCGCGTGGACTGTCCCAAAGCTCGGCTTAATCTTCGACGAAGTGTTCCAATCGCAATCCTTTGTGGATGTAGACGGTTGGCACGACTCGGCTGAGCCCGAGGGAATCTTTTTCAGACTTTCGTCAGTCGTGCTTTCGCATACAGGTTCCGCCACTTCTTCGCATATACAGATCGATTCGCCACTGTCTTCTCTGTTAAGATTCTTAGACTCCGTCCGGCAATCGGCGTCGTTCTTGGCCTCCTGCTTCTTGGCGTAGATACTGTCAATTAGCTTCTTGGCGTAGTGAGCCTTCGCAGACGTAGTCAAAGACAAAGCCTTGTCTATGGTGGTCTGCAGGGATCCGGTAACGTCTCTCCGTTCCGTCGGGCGTCTTTGAAGCGCCTCCCGTTTGAACGGCTCCCAGCCGATCGATCGCGAAGGGCTGACGTCGGGGTCCTTCGACGCAAAGGTATTTTTAATAACTCGGTCTGTGGACGCGCGTCGATTGCCAGTCTGCCCCTTCGTGGCAACGTGAATATCACCGTAAGTTTTCTTCCGCAACTTCCTCTGGTCACCGGTCCTCTCGACTACCTCCACCCTCAATCGCTTCCGTTTCCCGCCCTGATTTTTATCCTCTCGAATTCTGTTGCGATTCGTGGCCACGGGGCGCCATAATTCCTTATCGGTATCGCTTCTCAGATCCAGAAGCGTCGCTTCTTTCTCGTTCTCCGACGCAGAGTCCGCCCTGTCTTCGTTCACATCCACCACGTCCCTGCAGCTAGGTCTCGGATTATACTCGTGTCGGAGGTTGCTCTCGACGGGGGGCGCTTGCTCGTCGGAGAGGTCGTCGTCGAACGTCACGAATCTCTTGAACGAGATGCCCATCTTCAAGCTGGCCCAGCAGTCGCAACTGATCTGCAGGAAGCAGTCGTCGGTCCTGAAGTGCGTCCTCTGGAAGCTGCAGACTATGATTTCTCTTGGTATCGTTTCCCAGGCGTCGATCAGGGATTCCAGGACGTCGCGGAGCTTCCATTCCCCCGTGTACTGGCTCAATCTTTCCGCATAGCTTTAACCAACGTTTCAAACGCTTAACTGCTAGAATACGTCCGCCCCGATGTTCAGCCGCGACTGAACGAAAAAACATTGGTGGAAGTCTCGGGAAGACCTTCTCACCGTGACTCACCTACGCCTGAAGATCATCTTCACGTAATGGAAAACGTCCCTTCGCAGCGGTCGTAGAAACGGCGGGAAACCCTCGGGAAAGTAAAGGAGCTTAACGTTGGTCAGTGGCAAATCTTTTAGTGCGTGCGCTCTGTTCTGCCGAAGGAATAGCAGGATCTTTCGATTACACCTGGACATACGATCGTCCAGCCGTGATAACCAATTCCTAAAGAGGTCGTCGCTGATGTAACAGTCCTCGCTGCGGCAGTAAACGTGCTCCTTGGTCGTTATCTTGCACGGGTACGAGCCGCAGATTAGCAGCGGCAATTTCGTCGTTCCCGACGAGTTGCAGCCGATCAGGATCGTTATTCGATTTCTCGGCGAGCAGGCGCTATCCGTTTCATTCGCCGTGATCCTCGTCGGACTGATATCCGAGAACATGGTCAGCTCGTCCGCGTGGAACAGGTCGCTGTGCTTGTATTTGATTATCGTCGACCTCATCAGATCGATCCAGTCGCGATAGTTGCCGAAGATCGGTCCTGAATGATTACCCGGATCGGTCGAGAAGCCGTGCTCCTTCAGGAAACTAGTGATCCATTTATTCGAACACTTGAAACCTGCACAATGGAAACAGGCGAAAATTGAATGAAGGGACTTCTTCGCCCGGACTTCTGTCTCCCGTCGACCTAACTGCGTTCGCCGCTTTAGAAACTCAAGCGTTTCCTCAACAAGATACTATACATGTACCGTTCAGTCTGCGCGTGTTTGTTATGTCCAGAGCTTTTTCGCGTATCATGCGCCTGTCGAGGAAGCTGTTCGTCGCGTGCTTCTCGCAGATCCACCTGAACAGTTCCTCCTTTGCCGATTTCATCGTCCTCTTGCTGATCCTGATTTCTGCCTTCTCCACCGACGACATCGCTGGCGAAACGAGCAATTTAGCGTGCACGAAGAACAAGGATATCCGTGTTTTTCATTTCGAAGAAAATTGCTAGATTCGCCGGCGACTCTCGATTCTCGATTGTCAATTCCGTTCGGCGCAACTTTCAGTGCCGGGTGTTTGAAGAGCTTCTATTTTACAATCCAGATGCTCCTCTTTCCTGGTCGCTGTTATTATTACCTGCAGGTTTTCTTGCAATTTCCGTGGAGCAAACTCGTCGTTTTATTAAAACACTCGGCGAACAGGCTCGCGCAACGAGATCGGGGCGCGGTAACGAGCATCGAAAAGGGCGCGCGCAAGATTTATGCAAAAAATCCAGCTCATCCGCCGAAGCAATTTTCCACGGGAAGTAGGATAAAAATAGGTTTTATTCTCATGGATATTCACGGGGAGCCGGTGTGTTGACCGCTCGATGAATATCATTCATCGCGCGCGCCGAGTTAAATTGCATTTCTCCGGGGCGTCGTCCTGACGAGACACTTTCTACCGTAAATTTCCATCTAATACGTTGCTTTACATTACCGCCTCTTTTCACCTACCTCGCCTTCCTTGTCCCTATTACTCTGTTCCTCGTTCCCGTGGATCGACCAGATGTTTGAAAAAACCGAAAACGATTGAAGGGCCGAGTGGAAAATAGGCACATGCCATATATGCATAAACTTTCCTTTCTTCTTTGCTACCATTAATTCGAGCAGAGTAATATTAAATTTTCTTCACACTGCGAAAAAACAAAAGGGGCCCATGCCCCTCGGCTCCTTGGGATTCTTGGGAACATGTGGCAGATCTTACATTACTTTCAAGATTGAGATAACAGATATGTACGAAGCAAACGCAGAAATAAGTGGTAAAAATATTCTCGTAACGAGAATAAATGGAAAGATAACGAAAGAAAAATATTAAGAAATAAAAAAAAAAATTCTTCAGCTTTAATTTGATAATAGTTGTCATTTATCATCTTTCTAATTCAAGTACCGCATTTCCTCTGAAAAGAATTTTTCCTCCAACTTGCTTTCCTTTAAAATCATAAAACGGTGGCAGGTGCTTGTTTTCCACTGGGGCCCTCAATTTTCAAGCACTCTAGGCTTGCGCGCGAATGCAGTTCATCTACATTACTAATTTATGTAGGGTAGACCGGGGGCGATAGTAACACTTTGACTTTGGAATACGATTACGCAAAAACTATTACAGTTACAACAACAGGTTTTTGACGAAAATGTTACTTACTTATCTGACATTATTTGAGCCACAACAGTTTGGCTTACAAACGTGCAAGATACACACAGATACAAACGTGCAAGAAAAATGATACGAATTGCACAATCACGAAGAGAACAGGCATTGCAAGAAGAAGAAGGTCCAACGTCCGGAGCAGGAGCGTTTTAGTTACTACGCCAAAACATAAAAACTTTATAACTCGGACAAAAATGAAGTTTTCGAGCTGAAATTTTTTCTGCAGTCTTTGTATACAATACTACAGAGATAAGGGTATGGATTTTAAAATCGAATAATTTTTCGAAATTTTTTTTTTAAATTTTTGAAAAAAAAAATGTCACTGTATTAATTCTTACATAATTCATTTCAGCGTAAAAAATAATATGGAAATACATATTTTCAATTTTTTATCTGTAAAATAACTGGTAGTTCATTTTCACTTGAGTGACCCCCCTTAAGTTATAAATTTTGACTAACGAGACGCTTAAAAGTGCCAAGTAACGATCAATACTAGTTTAAAAAAGGTCGAATTACAGATTAAGAAATCGAACAAGCACATACTTGCGAAGGGAGTGTTTATATTAGAATTTTAAGTCAGTAAGGAAAAGTTATTTTCTTCACTATCCATGTCTATTGCGTATCTGTATTCCTAGGGCATGGATGTGTATATTCCAAATGTCATTGTTCATCATATATCCAAAATTGGTGTTAATATCTATTATATGTTTTGAGATATTTAGCATGTTACATTCGCCCCCCTGTTACTACCGCCCCCGGTCTACCCTACATAGAATTGCTTGCTAATTACCAGCATTTTCATACATTTCCAATCGATGATGAAGAGCGGATTTACGAGGTACTGCCACGCCGTGGGGAATAATCGAATGGCCCAAGCAAATTCAGGTCTAGAGGTTGAGCTCTATTCTCCAGGGAGACCTGTTCCAGTAGTTTTCAGGCGTGGTGTATTTTGCGAGGAGGAGCTTGCGAGTACTCTAACGCGTGTTTCCGTCGATTCAAAGGGGATGACGATGAACGATGTACAAAACGATAATAGAGCCATTACTCGGCAACAAATACTATACCATCAGCTCGGTAAATATCTAACGACGTTACTAACGTGCAGGAAAGTTGTTTACAACCCTTGCATACGATATGACCACGTGCAAGTCGGACTTAACGGGGCTCGATTAAAAACAAGCCCGATCGAAGATGGTCCGATTAGCGTGCGGCCAGTAAATTTCGGCTGGCAATGGATGGGCTTTCTCGCGGATACGGGGGCGCATATCCACTTTGCCAGACTGTTATTCGCCTCCGCCTGTTCAATAATTCATCAGCCGCACACTCGGCTAATATCTAACGACAGTTGGAAGTGCCGACGCCCGACCGATAGCAAATGTATGTCCACGCACGACTGTTTACCCTCGAGGCTTTAATTCCGCTTTATCGCGGCCGATGGAATGCCACAACCGCTCTGAATCCTCCCTGTTATTTGCGCGGTTGCTCGGAGACATTCGACCATTTACTGCGCCGTCGGGGATGATTTCGCCCCGCAGTTCCTCCTCGGCGTTTAACCGCGCTCTTCTACGGGGACGCAGACTTCTTTCCTCTCGCGTAAGTGATTTTTCTTCGCCTTTTATTGGCCTCTGATTCATTGAAATTCATAAATCATCGACTCCACTCTATCTCGCGCGCCTTTGTACGCAGCATTGTTGCTCTTCCCAAGAGGCAGCGCAGTCGAACGTGATTTGCATCGCGAATTCTGATCCGTCACTAGCCAGGATTAAATTGCTCCAAGCTCGTCGCACGGCTCGCAAATTCTGTTATATCCGGAACGGAGAAAACCGGGACATCGAATTGATCTTGCTAACAATTTTACTCGATTAGTATCGGCCGCGGCGTTTCCTGGCCCGGCGTGCCGTTCCCCGAATATTATCAAATATTTTCGTTTGTTTCCCGATTTCTGATGATACGACCTCCAGCTCGCAATTACGCCAGTGCACTGGCTGAGCTTTGTTTAAATGAATATCTTTGTTCGACGATATATGTGTTGTGGTAATAAATTATTATTACGGTACACATCGAATCGGCTTTGTAGTTTGTATTCGGAACGTTGTTAGCGAATAAATGACTGGCGACGGAACAATAAATCAGCGGCTGAAGGAATTTATAAGCGAGATGGGGGTTCACCTCGTTCTTTGCGATCGGTCACACCGGAAATTTCCTCTTTTTCCCACGAAACTAATATTTCAAATCGATAGCGCGCGCTCGATGCACCGGAAGCGGTGACTAATAGCTCGCTGGAACCTAGAACCGAACGACGGCTCGTTTTGCGCCTTTAATTTATCGATCTTTCCGCCGCCTTTCTGCCACAATTTTGCCTACTGTTTTCGCACCGGCGAGCTATAAAGGCACACGTGCTGGCGCTACCGGAAAACAGTGCTCGATAGTCCATCGAGATCAGCAGTTTATTAAAATTCGAGTGCGCCCATGCTTGTGGATATTTTCTTCCCCAAATCGCTAACGATTATAATAATTCCATCGTAGTCCACAACAACACGTAGGGGAGAGCGAGGCACAATTGGACATTTTCTGAAACCGGAACATACTTATTTCTTTTATACACTGAAAAAATAACTTTTGTTTTATAGATAGGTAAACTTTAGACCTATCTTTAACTAAATGAACTTTTCTGAGATTTTTGTACAATGCCTTAAATTAAACGATTTTTTCTTTATTAATTTCGTTTTTTTTTTATTTTGTCCAATTGTTACACAACATTCATTTGTAACCGTATCGAACATTTTTGCAATTCAATGCTCTCCATTTTCTTAGAGCTTGCAGCTCGAGGTACTCGCAAGGTGTCGAAGAGATGGAGCTGCTCCAAAGAGACCCGAGGCACAATATCCGAAAGGACGTAGCGTCGAAAACGAAGATCGACGTGAAGCCCTTCGACGTGGAGACTACGTTCGCCGAAGTGACCGCGCAGAAGAAGAGCCGCGTTAAGAAGTACCATGGCCCTGACTCACCATTATATTCTGCGGTCTACCCAGTAGTTTGCATAATGAAAGTGTTCGGCTTAGCGCCGTACGATTTCGCGGGCGATCGGTTGACACCGTCGAACGCCTGCATCGTATTCTCCCTCGCCTTCTTGGTCATTTACTCCTACATCATGTACATAGTGTACTTAAGGTTCGTCAACACGATCAGGGAGAAGTCGATATTAGCGGTGGTTGAAACTACAAAGGTACGTGAATCTAGCTCCACGGAGATTTGATCAGAAGTGTGACTCGCGACGTTGTAGGTGGTCGTGAACTACTCGGTGATGATGTACGAGCTTGTCGCGACGATATTCACGAGGCGCGGATTCACCCGAGTGTGGAATGATCTCCAGGACTTTGACGAGAAGCTGAGCGCATTAGGCTACCCGCGTAAAGAGAGGAGAATCAGGGTGATAGTCTGGGTTCTGTTGGTCGGTCTGATCATCTCCTGGACCATCGTTAACCAAAGCGGAATGTACGCGTTCGGGGAGACCTGGATGTTCAACACGGCCTACTTGCTCACTTACATCGGCACCTCGATGTGCGTGTACAAGTTCTGCGGGATGGTGATCTTTATCGGCCAACGGTTCAAGCAGCTGAACCAGATCGCATGGGAGAATCTACCGCCGATCGTCGGCTACAAGAGCAGCACCGTCAGCAGAAAGGTTCGAGCACTCGAAAAGTAGACTCGTCGTCGGTGTACGTAGACGGGGATGAAATTAAACACTCTCTCGATATTTCCGCGTGGAAGACTATCCAGGACCTGCACGACGAGCTGATGTTGATCGCCGAGCACCTCAACGTCGTCTCGTCGTGGTCCCTACTGTTTTGGCTTGGCAACCTGAGTGTCCATAGCGTCAGTAACCTGTACTTCATCATCGATTGGGTTATCTTGAAGCCCTGGACGCTCATCACCGGGCCCTTCGTGTTCAACATGTTCGCCTGGCTGGTTGCCTTCATAGCGCAGCTCCTGATCCTTCATATCGGCTGCGATTACACGATTACCGAGGTAGGTGCGGCTAACTAGTTTCGCGTCGCTGATTCTGCCGGAGTCCAAGGAATCGACGGAGAGATTCTCCTTAATCTCCGCGCAACTGGAGATCTGGTACTACCGAAATTCATCTCCCCGAGCCGTAATGGGTACAGAGAGATAATCAATTGCAGGCCAACTCCATGGGCGCGATTCTTGTCCAGTGGGACGCAAGGGTGATCCAGAGGTTCCCCCACGACGTGAGTGCTTTATTTTCTAATCGAGCGACGCGCCTCGCGACTAATCGACCACTGTTCTTCGCAGGACTCCGTTCGTGCCTCGCTACACTTTTTGAGCAGGCGGCTATATTTCTCTGCTGGCGGCCTGTTCGAGGTGAATCTACCGCTCCTCTGCTCGGTAAATCCATTTTAGGTATCCTTTACGAACTTTAATCGCGAATAATGCCCGGTCCCTTCCAGTTTCCTCCCCCTCTTTGCGTTCGAAACAACTCCGAGGGAAATCGTTACGAGGCGCTCGCTTGCTGTCCCACGAAAACGGAAAGATTAATTGGATGCCGCTTAATAACCATGATTTCGAAACGTCACGGGAGCAATCGCAAATTGCATCCCCGAGAAGGAGAAGCCTTCGGGTGGATCCTGTAATCCACTTCTCAGTCTCCCGTTTCACCGACAAAACGAGCCCGTAATAGCCCCGCGATGCCAGAGTTTCTTCGGTTTCAAGTGGATGCACTTGGCCGGTGTGATCCCTCGGCCGCTGAAACGCTCGCGATCCCTAAGCCGCGAGCTTTCGTTCTCCATGGAAAATCTAAATCCCAGACGTTTCGACGAAAACCAACGACTAACTAAGACTAAATGATTAAATGGCCCCGTTCGCTATATTCGCGCATTGAAACTCGTCGCGATTCTTTCCAGATCGTCGGGGTCCTGTCGACGTACCTGATCATTCTCCTGCAGTTCCCGGGCTGAATATTGGACCGTGCAAGATTGGCGAGCCGTGTCCCGATAGATTCAATAAAATCGATTCGTTGCTCGATCGTGGACGAACTTTTCACCGCACATTTTCCCCAAGCGATCGTGTTCGCTCCACCGTTCGACCGTATCTCCTCGAAACCACTTTCCTCCGATAAGTAGTACGTCCAGGCTTTTCGCCTGCCAGCGAACCAGCGCGCAGCTTTATTTGCATAAGGGACGCATCCGTTATTGACGGAAGCTGCCTCTTTGAATTTCCAACCGCGCGAGGCGATAGAATTGAATTTCCCACGATATATGTAGTCCCGAAGCCGATAAAAATTCGCGGGAAACGCGGATCCTCGCCTCCTCGTTTAATTATGTCGCTTCCCCTGCAAAAATGGCCCCATTGTTGTCGAGATACTTAACTCAGACTATTACGCGCGATTATGAAATTCATTTCGCGTAAATTACGAGAGGGTTTAATTGTCGAATAAAGCGGAGGCGGAAGTGGATGAATACCGAGGGGGAATCTGGTTAACTGAATAGCTAGAGTTTGAGGCACTGGTTAGAATTAATTGCAGACCGATGCAAATGACGCACAAGAAACGGTATTTATGAACTCGGTAATCTTGTTTCCCGTCGTTGTGCTAAGGAGAACTATTATGTAAGGGGAAGCGCATGAGAGAGAGAGCCCTATTTACTCGTTAACGCGGAACCAGCCGAATCGTAAAATATTTTACGACGCGACACGATTCAACCCCGTCATCATCATCGCCTTTACGAGAAATTCGTCTTCGAGTATCGAGTTACGGTCGGTGTTGCGGACGAATAGGACCGTTCGCGAGGCAGAATAGTTGGACGCACGGTGGGTTTAAAGAACCGACCTTTTCGACGTGGCCGGTTAAGCGGAGGGCGAAGGAGTACTAAAAAAATCATTGACACCGGACATTGCTTCGACGCGGTCACGTTGCAGCAATTTTCTAGGCCATCAGCTTGGAAAATTGCTCCTTCCGTCGTTCTGTCGACCTTGCTGCATGCGAATTCTTGCTCGCACGCTCGCCGCTTCATTGGCACATTAAAGTCACCCGCGCTGCAATTACTTTTCTCACGGGCTCACTCGATTTTTAACTCGCCGTCGGCGTTAATGCGACGCCTTTCAACGTTCCGCTGGATTCACATCCTCGGCGATTCGATTGCCTCTAAACTCCTTACCGGAGCTCCCTTACAAGTAGTTTCGTGTTCTGCCGAGGAAGCCTCCTGAATCGCAACCAGCAACACGGAATTGTAAATTGGGAATTGCTTTCGCGCGCGCGACAGAGTGAATCGGCGAATCACGGGAGAGTCTAATCCCAGAGTTCGCAAAAGACGGTTTCGCCGATTCTAATCGGATTTAAGACGTATTTCCATCGTCGCTGGTAAAGGTTCGCTTGGAGGACAAAGAGTTACCTAGCGATTTCGTGGATGCATTTCCTTCCTGAAGGGTATTTGGCGCATCTTAAAGCTACGGGGATTTGGGGCTTCCCCTCCGAGCTTTAGGATATCTTTCCGTGCCTCTTAACGCCAATCGAGTGGCGAGCTAACGAACTCGTTACGCTCCAGCACCGTGCCCCGTCACTCGTAAATTAGTACGAATTAATGCGATCAATCTGGGCAAAGGGAAGAGACCCGATAAGTTACGAGGAATGGTTATCGTGCAACGAACCTCCTCATAGAAACAGGAACTCGCCGTCGGATAAAGTTGCTTCTCTGATGCTGCTGGTTCTGTTTGCATCGAAAGGTAATTGCAATTTTTTTTTTAGTGTTCTTTAGAGAGTTAAGCGTCTGGGAGAAAGCTGAATATTCCGCGAATATCTCGCACAGAGTGGATGGAAATTTTGAGAAAAAATTCAACGAGAAAGGGGAGATTTTGTGCACAGGTACACCGATACCATCAAGGGGTTATTTTAAAAAATTAATTAACGCGACGCGTTCCTCTTATCCAGCCAAGACTCTCGCCTCGAAATTACAGCCAAAGTGTACAGACTACGAAGCTAGATTTTTAGTTGAAACTGCAAGAATAATACTGGAATATAGATGTACGCGCATAGCCGAAGCCCATAAATCTGTGTCCATTGGCGTACATATGTACGTTCCTATCGTTATCCCCCAGCTGTGCAGCTTGCACCCGAAACGAAGCTACGATGATCCAACATCACTTATACAGATAAAACAATAACGTTGCCGCGCTAGTAAATACCTAAATTGCAACCACTGGGCAGTGAAGATTGGCCGAGTAATAAGCAACTGATTGTAAGTTAGGATCCCACCCCGTTCGGTTCCCTAAAAAAGATTTATATGCCACTGGTGGCCTCGCGAATCCGACGCCCTTGACACGTACACCCACGAACCAGCAACCTAACCGACCCGGTGCATTAGGTGCAACCAGCGGTGCACTAATGGCCAGCCGTTACGACCCACGCTTCTCAACCACGTCACACCGTGTCCCGGTGCATACGAGCTTCTGCGTCAGTCTACCTTCCACCTCGGAGAAGATTTCCTCCCGTTATGGTCCCCCGGGTACGGACGCACTTACTTTCATAACGTCACCGCGATCCTGCCTCTCGCCTCCGTGGCCATCCGTGGCGTAACGAGAATAAGGACGAGCGTTGACCGTATACACCGGGCAAACGTTCCGACTCGGTAAGCCTTCTCCAGTGACGGGAACGATGACCCGATCCGCCGAGCGATATCGACACTCCGTAGGCAGAAGGCTACCATTTCACGCGCCCATCCAGCACGGTTCCCTCCCGTTCCGTGTCCACGCAGCTTCCAAGCACCGCGCGCACCTATTCTTTACAGCCTTTAAATTTCATCAGAATTTGCATCGATGGAGCGCTCTCCACCGACGATTCAATTCGCCCCCATCGCTACTCCCCCTTCTTTTCTTTACGACCGTTTTAAACGACCGCGGCCCGACTGCAATTGCCGGTTGCCGGGGACTTTACCACGCTGCTGTCATTTCTTTAGAGATCGCAGGGGAAGATTATCCAAGGCGCAGTGTTTGTATTGTGTAACGCTGCTGGGATTTTTATTAAAAAAGTACAAACGTACGTGCGTGTACACATGGCACGGGTAATAAAACTGTACAATTCGTCGTCGGCAGTCGGGAAAATATGCTGACGAATCATTTATATCTAGGATATGCTAGCTAGTCTTATGATTAGATCCATGGCACAGATGCGAAATACTGATACGTTCTAAGATCACAATGAATAAAACGCCCAACATCGAGTTCTCTGTAAATATTTCTCTACAGAAATATACGAGACTGCGGATCGCGTCCGCTATATTGTTTCGCGCTGGCGTCCTCGTCGATCGTTTTCCGCGAAAAACGAACGCGACGCTTACTTTTAAAACCTAAACTACCGCGTCGAGGGAAAGTCTTTCGTGGAGACGTTTCCACTGGAAACGAGAAGACTTTGTTGCCGTTTATATTTCCTTCAGAGGAAGCGCGAGTCGCGTTATTCCACCCTTTTAGCCCATTCGCGAGCTGTTCAATTAACATTCCATTCCATGAAGTTTTACAAAAGAATTTCCACAGCTAAGGCAGATGACAACGATGTTCGCACGCGAATGGGTTAAAGCGCGCACGGAAAAAGTAACAGCTCCTCAGCGCTAGCAAACAAAAGAAAATTCCACCCTCAGTGCAAGCAGAGATCTCGTGAGATATTTCCTGCGAAATATACGAGACTCCCAATCCGCGAAACAATGTCTCCCTACGCTACATTCTAAAGCAAACATACTAACTAAAATACTTGTTTGTACAATATTGTGAAGCGATGCTCGCGTGCATCCCGCAGCTGCTTCGAAAACATCTCGCTTACGTTACCATATAAAACATCCGCGTTACTGAATAAACGCATCTCGAATCTAAACGCTAAAAGGATCACAATCGGGCGATCTCAGGTACCTAGTACCTTCGAGCTATAAAACATTTGTACCATCGGTTTCATTCGCGAATTACTTCCAGTTAAGAATCATTTTGATCGCGTCACCGATCGTGTCAACCGAATCGAAGATAGAATATCGAGCAACCTAGCCTGGAACTAACTCGTACTGAAAACGAAGAAACCTTCGCAATTACGAGAGTCGTCTACTGTCGCGCCAACACCGATGCACCGATTTTCGTCTTCGTTTAGAATTTAGACCGACGAACGCTTCTCCATGGTCGGCAAATCGCTGTCGGAGCGAACCACCGCTTCTTTGCGGTACATCCTGCAGTTCCGCGGCTTCAAGATATCGTAGTGGAACTCCGTAACACGCATAACCGTGTTGAAGCGAAAGTACGGCTCGGCCATGATGGCGCTCCTCCTCTTCAGGGAAAGTGCGTCCTCGTAGACGCTCGATCTCGGTCTCTCGATCGCGCATGCCCTTGGAACGTCGTAAACTGGCGGCTGCTCTCGTCTGGTCCCGGTCGAATTGCAAAGCTGCGAGATCTCAGTCTCTGACTTGGAGAGGAACCTCCTTGGAACGTCGTAGTGGCTCTGCGTGGAGGACCGACTGTGGCAGGATGCACGTGACGCGATGTCCTCGCTGCTCCTGCGAAACTCCACCTCGTACAGGTCGTTCTTGATGACCAGCACCCCCTCATCGCAAGGATCCGTGGCGTCGTCCATCTTCGTCAGAGCGACGAACGGATGTTTGCGCATCCTCGAGAGATGCGGGTGCTTCGGCACTCTGTCCAGCTGTACGTACACTGGGGACGGACAGTGAGGCTTTTTGGGCACTGCTCTCCGATCCAACGACATTGTCAGCTTCTTCAAAGGTGGTGGCGGGTAGCACGGGCCCAGATCCAGCTTCACCTCCTGGCGCGGTACCTCTGTCAGGAACAGCTTCTTTGGGCCACGCTTTCTGCAACATTCGGAAATATCAAGTTTCTTAGTACGATGCAACTGTTTCAGATAGGATTTGTGATGATTTAAAGGTCTCGACTTACTTTATAGTAGGGTAGCCGTCGTAGAAAGCTTCGTCCTCTTCCTCGTTCAACGAGTTGTACGATCGGAAAGTCCTCAAGGTGGATCTCCTCTCGGGCTCGACGTAACTGTTCTCCTGTTGCAGCAGTGCCTCCGTGATGGAAACCAAGGAGGTCAAGGAGGACGAGGAGCACGACCTCTCGTCGTACCCGGAATCCTGCAACTCCCGCGGCTCCTCGTACAGGTTCCTCTCCGAGGAGAACAATTTGCTCTTCTTATCCAGCGACTTTTTACCCGTCAACGAGGAGAGCAGCTGCTTCAGCGATCTCTTGCGGGGCAATTTCTTCCCGGTGATTGGTATCCAGTTGATGGAAGTGTCCTCGACCTCGATAGGCTTCTTCAGGAACGCGCCGACGATTTTCGGAGTCCTGTCCGAATTACCCTCTTCCTCTGGAATCTCGTTGATCATCG
Source organism: Andrena praecox (assembly GCA_963932275.1). Taxonomy (NCBI): domain Eukaryota; kingdom Metazoa; phylum Arthropoda; class Insecta; order Hymenoptera; family Andrenidae; genus Andrena; species Andrena praecox. The sequence goes on from OZ010732.1 coordinate 933,345, forward strand.
TGCTGGTCTTCGGTAGATTGCTCCCGCTGAAGAAGATCGTCTCTTCCGGCTCCGGCAGGGTGGCGGAGAGATCGATGCTATCCATGGTCCTCGTCTCGTCCAGGGAGAACGTCTTCAACGGGCTGAAATGGCAACTTAATTTCTCGCTGGGCTCCTCCTTGTCGAACTTGAAGATGCACGCGCTGTCCGGGCTGGCGTTCTTCGAGTCCGTGCGATTCGGATCCACGGGACTCATGTAGATGTCCGACTCACTGCTGTTCGATTCCTTCGAGCCACTGCGATTGCACGGGGACGAGAATATCCCCGCTCTCCTGGAGTCCTTCGAATCCTCAGGCTTGTCCTTGATTGGAGTGAAAAATATCCCAGAGCTTCTGTCTTCTTTCTTCGCTCCCTCTTCAACGGTTCCCGAACAGTCGACTTGATCCCTGTCCTCGGCGAAAGGAGTCTTACAAGGAGTGCCGAAAATACCCGATCTTCTAGAATAATTCGAATCCTCCAAATTTTTCTTCCAAAGCGTGGAGAAGATTCCAGACCTCCTGTTCCCGTCTCTTTCGTCTCCCCGACTTTCTTCCGAAGTGGAAGAATCGTCCGACTTCCCGTGGCGCTTGAATTCATCGGAACCGCTCTTGAAGGGGCTGCTGAAAATGCCGGATCTTCTTTTCGGCGCCTCCGTGGTCGGGGAGTTTGAGTTGCTGGTATCCTGGCTTTCCACTGCTTCCTGCGCGGTCTTCAGATCGTCGTACACCTTGTACTTCACCTCGAACGCTGCGACAATCTTCTTCACGAAATTCTTCTCCATGGTCGTGTCCTGTTTTGTGGGTGACCGATACCCTATCTCGAATTCACGAATAATAGTCTCCAAGTCCGGCATCGCCAAAGCCGTTTTGGGGGAAGTTTTGCCAGGAGTTGTAGCCTCGTAGCTGTTGCACAGTCCACTTCTGTCCAGGACTCTCATCGCACCCGTCCTCATGGGTCTCGCTCCAACTTGGCACGCGGTTGGTGAATAATTCCCGAGCTTTCTGATCCAATTACCCTTCGGGAGCCCTGGCTTTCCCGACTCGGTCCTCTGCTCCCCTTTCTCGGCCTCGTTATCCGCGCCCGCCTGTAACAGAAAAATGCAATTCATCCACCACGTTAAACGAGTACGGCGGTTTCTTCGACCAAGCGCGGAATCTGTGAAAAAACACAGAAAGTAACCGAGATAACCAGGATCGAGTAACCAACCGCTTCGTTGTTCCTCTTCATCAACACGCGATGCCAGATGCCGCTCACTTTTCCAGCGCTCATTGCCACCGGCTAGAGTTGCTTGCGAATACTGGCAAAATTGTTCCTCGTTGATTTTGAAATGTTGCTGGCACTTTACGAATTCAATTGGTACGTCGAGCGCGTCGAGATACGATTGACATTTTACGCACGAAATACTACACTTTCAAGCGCCGCGACGTTGTCAGTTTGAAATTTGAGCAGTGACTGGTGCGCAACTGCAAAGGCAGGGGTTTTTGTACCTATCGCCGTCTGGGGTACGTACTAATCCTCCCCATGCGTTCGGCGACTTTTGGGGAGCAAGGAGGGGGCAGGTCACCGCGCGGGACCCAACGAGCAGGCAGAAATCTGACCATTCGTTTTCCACTTCCTTACTAATTCATTCAAATGATTTTTGCTTCGTAATGCTTCCTGACTCTATAGACAATGAAAAATTAATTTGTCGTATGCAACATAAAAAATAAACGAACAATTATTTCTATTGGCCTCTCTTTTCATCGACTGTGATACCGATGGCTTAGCGCACAAATATTGTAGGGTAGACCGGGGTCGGTAGTACCAGGGGGGCGAATGTAACACGCTAAATATCTCAAAACATATAATAGATATTAACGCAAATTTTGGATATATGATGAAGAATGACATTTGGAATACAGTAAATCCTGGTTAGGAGCCCGTTTCTACCACGCGTTAGGAGCCCGGCGGCTATCCTCACCATTTCTTGGAATCCTTCGGACGAGAGTGAGAAACCCCAATGAGCGAGCGAGAGGAAACGAACGAGTCGGCTTTCGTTTCCTCTCGCTCGCTCATTGGGTTTTCTCACTCGTGCCAGTGGCCGCGCGGAATAGTGTCCAGTCGCGTTAGGCGCCCGCCGCCAGCCCCGTTCGACGGGCTCCTAACGAGGATTTACTGTATCTACATCCATGCCCTAAGAGTAAGTACAGATACGCAATAGACATGGATAGTGAAGAAAATAACTTTTCGATACCCTAAAGTAACTTTTCCTTACTGACTTAAAATTCTAATATAAACACTCCCTTTGCAAGTATGTGCTTGTTCGATTTTTTAATTTGTAATTCGACCTTTTTTAAACTAATATTGATCGTTACTTGGCACTTTTAAGCGTCTCGTTAGTCAAAATTTATAATTTAAGTTCAAAAGCATGGTCGGGGACGATTGTAACATCCGCAGTCGGGGTCGGTTTTATCGCAAGAGAACCGAATAGGGACAAATAAGGCGAATAATATTGTCTTATTTGCATGAAATCATATAGCATAGCACAAGCAAACCAAATGAAAAATGGGTGCAATATACTGAATGTAAGGATTGATCTGATGAAGAATGCACCAGCCAAAATGTCTTTTATTTATGCCACAATTGCGACACCACGTAATTTGTTATAGATTTTACTTTTTTCATTTATTATTATAATTTAAATAAAAAAATATTTTAATTTTGTAAACTTATATTTGTGCTACTATCGACTCCATGCAGTGTTACTACCGACCCGGGGTCAGGGACGGTTGTAACACTTTCTCCGCTTCTCATTTTTTATTAATAACCGGAATATTACTTGACATACAGCGAAACTGTTGTGGCTCAAATAATGTCAGATAAATAAGTAACATTTTCGTAAAAAAACTTTTGTTGTAACTGTAATAGTTTTTGCGTAATCGTATTCCAAAGTCAAAGTGTTACTACCGCCCCCGGTCTACCCTACCTGTGCCCACTTTTGGCGTTTTCGAGAATATAGGTTTAAACACGCAATGGTACATAAAATTCAGGAGCACACGATGAAGAAAAATAGTATTTCTGACAAATTTATGAAGTAGGTATAAATGTGATTTTTATACAGTATAAAGAAACAGTCAAGAACTATTTGTTGCATAATAAAAACTCAAATTTCACAAAAAGTAGACATACAATATTTGTGCACTAAGCCCCATCGATACGATGTTTAAAATATGACGGTAGGTTTTTCGTACACGCTGTTCGATACTGATTATTTGAAGACGTTCAGCATCCAAATAAAAATGAAATCCAACTACGTTGAACCGTGACAGGCGTACTGTTCGCAACATCGTCTTTGTCACTCTATTATATTAATATCGATTCCCCGTTCATTATACCGAGAGGTCGTGTACACTCTCATGAGTGCAATCGCGAATGCAAATTTTCCATTCGACGAAACGCGACGCGTTCGACTGGATTTTCCGGAAAATCGAGTTGCAGTCTATTCCCGCTTATAGCTTTACCTGCCGCGAGGTCGCCGCCGCCAGCAACGAGCAATAAAACAATATTTATCCGCTCTTTGGGAGCCGCCATCGGAAGCGTCGACCCCCGCCTACCTGCCACTGAAACCGATCGACGTTTAAACTTAAACGATCCTCCCCTACGCGCATACCGATACTTAATTTCCATTGGGAAATGCCGAAGCTAAAGCAGCTCTTCGAGGAAGGAAATTCCGCGTGAAAGTTCATCCCCTTCGCTATTAAACATTACTCCCCAGCACGGATGTCTGCACAAGCAGGAAATTGCGGGGAAGAACGTAAAGTTCTACCGAGATCAGGCGCAATTTTCCTCGTCGCCCTTTGCAGGGAAGAAAACCACAGCGACGTCAGATTACACCTGACAGGATTAGAGCACGTCATTCTCGCCGACGAGAATGATAGGACGGGCAGGACTGCAGGATTCGCAGCTTAAGATTATTTAATCAATTCCGGCGCAATACTAGCGTTCTACGAACGGGGCGCTCGGCAAGTGATGCGAGTCGACGCAGAGCCCGCCGCGACCATAAACGCGAACCGAGTTCTGCGTTCTTTATGAATATTTTCAATACCACTCTATGGTAGAAGTAAAAATTGAGTTAGACATGTAAGAGTATGATCGATCGATAGTATCATAGATGCGAAAGGGAGTTTGCGTTTAATCAGGTAATGTTTCAATCCCATAGATTCAATAGATTCGGTTCGCAACAAATTTTTTTTCGCAAATTCGAGGGGCATTACAATACGCAGACAGCAAGCAAGCTTGATTGCGATGCTCAAGTAAATATCGGGGAGAAATCCAATGCAATAAACGGACGGAATTGTTGCCTGCACGAACGAATAAAAATATCGAAGGTTGTATCATTTAATAGATATCGAGGATACGTGCAAGAGTCTGTTCCATCGATGCACAGACTCGTCGTATGCATTCGACCAATTTGAAACGGGGAAATGGAACGTAACGGTGGATGAAATATCAATGGAAAAAGGAAAACGAAGATTGAATTTGCCGGGGATGGGAGAGATTACGGTATTGCTATCTGCTGCGTGTACAGTAGGTCATAGTCAGAACGGTAAAGAATTGAAACTTGTTTGTAAGATATTTGCAACTAGCGAGTCGAGGTGTCTGTATGATCTGTTCTTCCACACTAATGTGCATTTCTATGCATTCTTAGAACTCTATGACTACGAGACACTATCTAAATTTGTGCGCGCCTGCCCTTTGTAGGTACTTGTAAATCCACTGATTCTGAGTACTTTTCCTACATATCCTCCTATTATTACCACTCTATACCTTCTAATACATGTACCTATGGTCTTTGTCGTATGCTCGTTCTTTTATCCTCTTAAGGTTTCCTTAATCTTTCCTTCCTTTCTACCTCCTTTATTTTTGCTTTGCGTTGGACAGTAGTTACGCCGAAACTCGCCCATTCTCCATTGTAATTGTAATGGTATAATAAAGACATATTTTTTTATTACCAACTGTGAAAAACAGCGCCACGATTGGCGCATTAACATTTTTGCTCAATTAACTCCACTTATCGGTTCGCCGAACGCGCTTCAGTGAATTAATTAGAGAATTAGATTTGTATTACGCGACAAAGAAATAGATCCAATAAATAAATACTGACTCATTAGTCAAGGCCAGCGCGTAGTTGATTAGAAATATATTTGAAAGGTGCAGGTATAAGGCGACAAAGGCGGATATAGCGGAGCGGCCCGGGCCATTTCAATCGACGAGCCTCACTCGTGTCTTGCTATTACGGTAATTACGGTGCCGGGTCAGGGTAAAATCTGGCTTTATTGTCGCTGCCGCGACGATACGCGGCAGAGGCTAATACTTCCATTGTCACGGATACCGTTGGTCCGCTGCAGCCGTGCAGAATAGCTCGCATACCTGCCCCGCGCCGCAGCTCGCCGGAATTACCCAATTGTCCTATGCCAATAAGCTCGGCAATTCGAATCCCACTTCACCGTTTCGTATTAGAACGCACGTTTTCCCCTTGGTGATCAACCAACAGTGTTCCCTACGAAATTTCATTTGGCTCTGATCGCCCCGGATTAACGAGTACCAGTAAAAATGATGGAGGATATCCAAGCATCTTCGTTAAAGGGAGAATTAACCGCGATACGAAATCGGTATTTTTATGGGACCATCGTCTCCCTCGCGGTCGACGGAATAATTCCTCCAGCGATTACGAACGCAGCGAAATTATTTTTTCTAGATCCCGTTCTCTGCCTACTCTCGTTGCTTATCCGCGCGATCCGTTTGCGTCAGAGATTTAACTGCAAACAAATGCGGCTGAAATACGGTGACGCAACTGGAGCACAGCCGAGCTTAGGTCGCGATTATGCGTATCAATCAGAGCCAGCCACGGAGCAATCATTATCAGAAACGGTTACGGACCGTCGCTCAACTGGCCCACCTTCTTGTACTTTGACGAATCTTATTCAAAATCATTTACGTAACGTGGCTGCGCTCCAATTAGATCAGCGTCGAAGCTATCGGGTGGAGAACTAACGGGTCGACACATGAAGTTTTAATCAAGGCTTATTGGTCATAAAAACGCTCCATACCGTTTTATACGAACGCGCGTGGCGCTCGTAAAATATTTGGTCGATTGATACGGAGTGCCACGTAATAGGAAGATCGATGGTTTTATCGTATATTTAACCGCCAACGTTTACAGGTGTCCCCCCCGTTCAATATTTCAGCCTTAGTTGGCGATCCCGCTACGCTACATATGTACGGCAAACAGAATTTGTTCAAACAAGTGCCCCCGAGGAATCGTCGAGCGACCGCGCGACCGCGCGACTGCTCGTTTGGATTACTAGAAACGCCCGGGCGGACCGTAATAGCCCTGTGTCGTTAAAGGTGTTAACAATCCTCGCTTATGATTGCCCCGGGGTACAGGAATTTATCCCGCCGGAGCCGCTTCGCCAAGCATGCGCGGACAATAAGATTATTCGTCGAACGGTTCCCGGCCGACCCTTTTCCCCGAAATTCGCCGGGGACGGTACGCGAGGTCCGCGCGCACAACTGACCTGGACATCGAGTGGCCGCGACAACGCGACGGTAACCGCGTTTATTACCCTGCACCGAGTTCCCATTTTCGAAGAAACCTGCCCGTTCCCGCCCTTTGTCCCCTCGGCACGAAAAGCTTCGCCCCGTAAAGAAAATTTGCTGAAATCCCACCGACTCGATACAGTTAATTGCGCGCGACGAGCTTCAGTAATTACGGGGCCGCGCGTAGTTTACGACGTCGCGGTTCCGGGGATCATTATCGCCGATTCACTTTATTAGAACGCCAATTGTTCTAGAATTCTCTGTTTCTCTGGTGCGCAAGGGGAGTTTCGAATGTCGCTCGGGGGGGTAAAATGATTGGCGAGCATCGCGGAGAGTCGCCGGTGGGCTAATGTTATCGTCGGTGACGATTTTCCGACGATCTTTGACCTATTTTCAAGCGAAGGCGGTTGCGTGGGCGAAGGAGAATGAAAAGGACTGTCGCGCGGGGGGAGATGCCGGTCGTCGCGGCGCCGAGCGCATCGATTCCCTCGCAATTCCACGGATCCGACACACACAGCACCGAGGAGGGGTCTTTACACCCCCTATCTTAACGATTTCGGTCCTCGACTCGCTTAACAGCCACCCTCCAATCAAGAATCTTTCTCAACCTCCACTCGCAATCAATTTTTGGATTTACAGGAGGCGCTTGGTTTCGTCTGAAACAGTAATTGGTCGCGAGGCTGTTTTAGAGACATGCAAACAGAGCTTCCAGTTGAGATTTTTCTATAATACTGCAGCTTTCAATTGGTACCGTAAATTGGGGGAACATTAGCAGTTGCTTAGCATGTATTAAAGAAGGAAAAGAACAAAAATTGTATGCATTTTGGCACTTCTAATATAATCACAAAAGATGCAACGTTATGATAGGATATTTGAAGCAAATGTAAAAATGTCAATTTTTATAGTATATAGCAAAGTGTGCGAAAAACATGCCAATGTTCCCCCAGTTTACGGTACTCGTGACGTTCTCGGGGTTACGTGCGAGAGTTCAGGTGCGACTAGCTCGTATCACGTCCAACAGGCCATTTCGCGTATCACGAACGCTCTATCGCAATCAAGTGGACGTGCGCTCGTTGCGCCGTCACAAATTATTATATGTACATATATACGTGTTCCGTGACGCAACACGCGAATTCGTTCGTATGACGTTGCTCGCCAGGGAAATGACGCGAAAGTTTCTCCGTTATAGAAACGTCCACGAGATTATGCACCCTTGTCATCCAGCTGAAAAACGAAGAAGTAACGATACATCCGACAGCAGGTTTTGAATAACCCAACTTGGCAATTTTTCCCCCGAAGGAAAATGGCTCGGAGTGTCATAAACCTTCTTGGGCGAATTGGCCCTATTCCACCGCCCCTCCAGCAGGCTTCCCTTTAAGTAGAGCCACCGCTTTAACTACCCCTTCAGAATTCATTAGCCGACCACCATCGGCAGGGCATCGTTTGTCTGAATACTTGCCACGCGTAAATCCCCGCGCAACATTTCACATATTCCTCGCCGCCGAGTACGTTGTCGCGAGTTTCCAGCATGTTCAACTGGATAAATGGATCGTCGCCGAGCCGACTTCGCCAGGAGACGTCGAGGAATCGGAGCTTCTTCTGGAAGAAACTGGGAACATCGATAGTCTCGCTCTCGCCGATCGTCGGCCACGAGACTTTGACGAACGTCGAGCATGGAGATGACCTTTCCACCCCGAAGGATTCCAAGACCTCCAGACAGAGCAACCGTGTGACGAGGGTGATCGTTTCCATGTTCCAAAGGAGGCTGAGGGCCGATAAGAGGGAGAATCGATTGACCGCCAATTTACTGGACGATGCGGGCCAGTCGGAGGGCAACAAGTTCCTCGGAGAGAAGGAAACGAAGAAAGCGACGAAAAAGGTCTTCCTGCAGGAGCATAAGAAAAAACTGTTCAAGCGGAAGCCGTTGGATGATTATGCAAAGAGGAAGTTGCAAATTTCTCGAGATCTCGGGTGGGACAGCAGATCGACCTCCTCCTTCTCTTTATCTTCCCTGCTTAATGAAGAAGCTGCCTTCAGCGCGTCCTCGCCAATTACGAAGGCCAATACAAACGAGAAAAGTGCAGGAACTGCGAGGATGGAGCAGGATCGACACGCTGTCCGAAGGAACACGCTCCTGTTCACGCGGAGGGACGTGGAAGGTTTGTTCATGGAAATCTCAAGCCCCGAGGAAGATTTAACGAAGCCACTCGACGATGACTCGTTTCTGCTGTCCGACTCGGGGATTGGCGCGAGCCGCGACAGCTCCAACTTAAACGATTCCAGGGACCAGTCGAGAAGCACAGTGGATATCGATAAATCTGGAGGTTGGAAGTTCAGCTGTTCCGTCAACTGCCTCGTGCATCTCATCGCGGACGTAGAGAGCTGCAGCATGTGCGCGTTAAGCTGCGACGCGTTCAGAAGCCAAGGGGAAGCGCGTGCAAGATCACCAGTGAAACTTTCCTCGAGGGTCGCGGAGCATTGCCAAGAATCAAGCATCATAAAACGCTCCATGTCCGTGGGCTGCATCCCGACTTACATAAAATCTCCATTAAAGAATTCGGAACACTCGTCGCCCGCGGCTGCTAGCCACCAAAAGCCAGCCGACGTGAAAAATCTGCGCGTCGATGGTCAGCTCGAACATCGCCGATTGATCGATGAAACCTTGCCGAAGAGAACCAGGTTGTGGACCTCGAAGTCTACCACCGAACTCTTAAACGAAGATTCACTGTGCTGCCAGGACGAGGTAGCCGAATTTAGCAGCCTCGCCGACCTGCCCTTCTGGTTTTGGCGACATTCTGGGACCGAGGACGACTGCGGGAGCAATTCCAATAAGTTTCCTGTCAACGAGCAAGCAAAGGGTACCTTGGACGAGGACAGCATCATCACCGGAAGCACAGAGGTACAATGCGTCTCCGCTCTTGTCGGGTACGAGACAGAGAGCGCCGTCAGCAGATCCTTTAACAGTTTCAACGGTTCTTACGTCCTCACGATGTACGTTTGACGAGCTTGCGGGTAATTGTGCTCTGTTGACGTTGACGAGTAAACGACGCGTTCAAAGCGAAAAGGCGAAGAAGCGGATCGTGCGAGAAGCACCTTTGGCTTGAATTCTCGCGGCGTCGTTTGGGAAATTGTATATTAATCCGCGGAATCAATATTTGACGAATCGCTGGGTGGACTGTTCGCGTGTAGTCGAAGCAATTTCCAGGAATCCTTCACTTAAAAGGAACGCAGGGGATCTAGGGCTTTTTATCAGCTTGGACGAGAGGTTCTCGTAGAAATGTAATGGTCGTGTAATGGAAAAAGTATTACCGACTTACTGGACGCTCGTCCGATTGTTTGCTCTGTGGATTTTGTGAGTGTCTCGCTGGAGAAATATTTACGAACGAAAAAACACGCCCCCGGAGTGGACGGATTGGCTGGGACGGGCTTGATCGCGGCAATTAATCGATCGTAACGCTCATTTGTAGCTTAATCGCGTAATTATATTCCGGGCGAAGGGAGACGGGCGTTTCAAGCGTCGTTACTTCCAGGTCGAATAATTCTCGCGGCTATTTAACGAAAGGAGGTTAATTGCAAAATTATGTGGGGAAAACGAAATCCCAGCTGCATCCCGGCGTGGGATCTCGAAAACGAGTCATTTTCGCGGGACGATATCCTGCTGCATGAATACAGATACCCCGGAACCTGTATTATAGTTTATAACGCTATTTTCCACCATGTAGAAAACCCGGGAATGTTTATCCGCTGTCTGCGATGTTGTAATTAGTTCTATGGCCACCGTTAACTACATCAGCAAGTTGCTTGCTCGTGTAACTTCGTCTGCGCGTGAATGCTCAAGCGATCTCTATTAATGTTACGCTGAACGTTACCTTTAAAATTCTTCGAGGATGTGAAATAAATATATATAAAAAAATTTAAGTTAAACGATTTCATTTAATTTGATCGATTAAACTCGTACACTAAAAGCTAAAAAACAATTTCTTCTTTTCTTGTGCTACAATTACGATGGTGCTGTCACTTCAAATAAAATCGTGGGCAGGACATTTCCTCGCTTTTCATCGCTCATTTCGACGATCGCAAAGAGGAGTGAAGCTAAATAAAATCGTTTAAAAATCTATGTAATAATGCGTTTAAGTTTGCCTTCCACCATCTCCGCGCGACTGTAATCTTAAGACGACCGTGGCTGCTGGAATTAGCGAGCGTAAGGAACGATCAAATAAATCGGCATCCGGCGACTTAATTCGGAATGTTCCATTAAGCGCGGCGGAGATACATCTCGCAGCTAGGTCGACGCGTTTCATTCGGCTGTGCTCCAGCTTGCCAGGAAATCCGCAGAGTTATTTCCGCGAGGAAATAATTAAGAGGGCGAAAGAACACGAAAGCCCTTTTCCCAGAGCGGAGGAGCAGTAACGAGACGCGGTGCACGCGTTATCGGGTCAGGAAGAAACACACTTCCCAGCTGCGCGTACTCCGGCGACTTTTTATTTTGCCACGCAGGGGGTCTTGTGGCCACTTCCTGCGGCGAGTGTCGTTTGTCTTGCTATTCGCGTTAACTCTTTTGGAGCTCGAGAGGACGACAACCGGAGCACCAAACATTCTGGCTGCGAACATTAATCGAAGGTAACCGAAGCGCGTAGTTCTTTCTTTCTTGCTGCACAGGGTGGTGTGCAAGTGTGCGATAGAAATAGGGCTCCAATTCTCCAAGAAAATCTCGAGCCCATTCACTCTTGAGCTCTCTGTTTGTAGCTGACCATCTGGTGCAGTCAGTAGCAAGAGTAATTAGCGAAATCGCTCGCGATGAAAGTTTGGTAGAACATAACGACGTGCGTTACGAAAAGTAGCACGTTTCAATTTTCTTACGAACAGTAGCACGTTTTGGTTTGCCACGAAAAGAAGCACGTTCCATCGTTTCTGACGAATATTAGCACGTTTGGTCTTCTGCCGCGAAGACTAACACATTTGACTGCCTCGCCACGAAGAATAGCACATTTCGTACTGTTGCGACGAAAACTAGCAGGTTATACTGTTTCGCCACGAATAATAGCACGTTTGGGAATTTATGGCGAAAACTAACATATTATCCGGTTTGGCCACGAAGAATAGCTCGTTTTGGATTATACTGTAGACTGCAGAAACTATCGCGTTTCAGCGCGTGGGCAGTTTAAAAGAATTCAACTGTTGAAAATATTGTTTAATAAATAATAATTCCATCTAATCTCCAAAAGACAACACGTATGAAAATTTTAATCTACATAATTTAAGTAAGGGAGGGTGCGGGAATTGCGAACGCGGGGTAAACGCGAACATGCTACTTTTCGTGGCAAACCGCTCTAACGTGCTAGTTTTCGCAGCGAAAGACGAAACATGTTATTTTTCGTGGCAAACCGCTCTAACGTGCTAGTTTTCGCAGCGAAAGACGAAACATGTTATTTTTCGTGGCAAACCGCTCAAACGTGCTAGTTTTCGCAGCGAAAGACGAAACATGCTATTTTTCGTGGAAAACCGCTCAAACGTGCTAGTTTTCGTAGCGAAAACCGAAACGTGATAGTTTTCGTGAGAACGAAGGCAAACGTGCTACTTTTCGTAAGAAAATTGAAACGTGCTACTTTTCGTAAGAAAATTGAAACGTGCTACTTTTCGTAACGCACGTCGATAAAATGTTAAACAGCTGATACAAAGTTCATCCATTAATCCCGTGAATGACGTTAATAAATTAGATTGCACCCTAAGCCTGGTACATATGCAGTTCAGTTTACCCAACGGACGATCTCGTCAAGTTCCCCGTCACGAAATTCCATCTGGCTGAACAACGGTTCACTCGAATTTACGTTTGCCATTCGGCTGTTGCAAATGCGAGCGCAAACAACGAGTTATCACCTGGCGTTGTCTTCGTTATTCACAGGCACGTTATTTAGTCACGTTTATTGTATTCCGACGACTAAGTAGTATTCTTCTTCGAAGCAAACACTCCGGAAGACATCCTCCGGTGTGCCTGACTCACTCTAGACTCCAGACCCGTGTCATTCTAACTTTCGTCATCCTAGTCTGAATCACGCGTGGAATATGCAATTCTGCGGGTCCCGCTCCGCCCTGTCCCCTGAGATGCCTCCAACTTTGCAAGAAAATTCCAATTATCCACCGCGAGGCGTGAAAAGTGACGAGGGATGGAGGATCGAAGCAGCGTAAAGCGGAGCGTGGTCGATCACCTTTGGCTCGAGGTATCTCGAGTGACACCTCATTTGGCTGAGAAATACGGCAATAAATCTCTTTCTCTCGTTCGGCTTTCACGGGTGGGCGCAGTTGCACGCGTAGTTTGCAGGATCCCGCGTGTCCCCGGATCACGCATCGATTCCTTCGATAAATGGATAAATGACAAGCTCCGCTCGATCCAGCAGCCTCCCGTGAGTCATGTACACCGCCGCTCAAAATCCTGGTATCGCACAACTTTCTGCCAGATTACACTTGTTCCGTACAATTGAAGCTGACACCGTATTACAACAGCCTCGAGCCTCGGACGTTCTAATCTCGCAGGTAGAGCGGGAAAGTTACGAGTCCACGGTGGCAGCTGACAGCGAGACGTAATTCTAAGCTTTTGAGCGGCGGTGTAAGCAATATCACCGCGGGGACACGCGCCGCTGCACGTTATACATATACCGGATAGACGCCGCGCCGCGCGCCACCGGGAAATGAATTTTGTTTCGTTCTTTCGATGGCGCCGATTTATTTAGATCCCAGCAGCATCTCGAGCGTGGATTGGTATCGCCTCGGGGAGACGGGGCCACTCAGCCGAGCTGCATTAACCGAAATAGGTCAGCGCCTCTCACTTACGATCCCAGATAGCGTTAATTAATCGACTATTTACTCTTAGAGCGGAAAAAGGGACAAGCATCTCGCTACCCGTTAATTGTGTTGCTCCTGTCGTCGCCGTGAACCATCGTTCTTAGCCCGACGAGCGCCGAACAGCGAGCACCGACACATCCTCGTTCCTTCGGGGGCTCATTAAAACGAGGGTCGAAATAAATTCTTTCTCGTCGCGCCGGCTAAAAGGGGCGCATACAAACGAGCAATTTTGATCTCCTCTATAACTCTATACGTGCTCTCGGCGCGCTCAGAGGAACGTACCTGATAAGCGCAGCTCTCCTTATAAAAACGACCCGGTATCAGATACAGCGCGGGGCTGGAAATTCAGCCGTGGTTTCGACACCGGAGCCCAATTTGTCTCGGCTTATCTCTGCCGTTGAAAAAAATGCCCCCCCGATCTAGTTTATTGGCCAATCTTTTGCTTGTTCGCGCGGCGGAGCTTTGCGGAGGTGGAATTCGAACGGGCGCAACGATTCCGTTTAATATCACGGGACAAATTGCTGGAAAGGCAAGGCAAGCATCGAGCACGTGTCGCGCTGGCCTCGTTCAACGACAATGGAAAGTACGGGCGTAAGGTGCTCTTATGGGATAAGTTCTGCAGTTATTTCCTCGCCGAGAGCGAAGAAAGGGAATACCATCAAATATCCCGCCCACGCTGTCACGTGGTTTTCGTCGCAGCGAAAGCTAGGAAATTGCTGCATTCGGGCCGAGAACTACTTAGATGGACAGGCAACTGCTCTTCGTGGATGTCCGTCCCTTGGATTTGCGTCACTCCCGAGCGAATCGCTCGCACATTTCTCCTACATTTTCATTCACTCAGCACGCTGCAATACATTCTTCCGGAGATATCCTTGATCCTGCAGCGTCAAACCGGTAAGGCAGTCTGACTAGACCGAGAATTCCTCCTCCGCCAAGAACAAATTTTAACATCGTTATCAGGGGTCTTTCGAGCGAAACTTTTCTCATTTCTTCTCGCCGCACAAAGGAGGGAATTCTCGATGGATTAAAGCGGCGAAGCTTGGCCCGCGCAGTTCAGTTTCGTAGAACTATTTGCTCGAGCACTAGCTCGAAAACGCTGCTCAATGAACCATGTAAAATGTAAAACTGGGCGAGAGAGTTCTCGCTTAGCTTGGCCATAAACAGCTTTCGAGGAACCCGTGCCGTGGGATATTGATTGTCTCGAATCCATAATCACGTCGTTCATGCAGGCGCTGGACCTACGTCCACACGCGAGATGAAGCAGCGGCAAAGTTTCAAGGAGCACCGCGCGTAACGGGCTGTGTTACGTAATAGGTAGTCGCGCACCGCATAGAGGTCCGCCTGGGCCAACTGTTTCCAAAATTCTCGCGCTCAGCGAACGAGACATTACGTCGCTATCGATTGGTTTGGCAGCCGCGAATTCCTGCGAGCCTTGTAAGAGACGTTCTTCGCTTGTACTTTTTCAGGAATGCATTTCAATTTCCCTGTCGCCTCGTTTCTCTCCAACACGCTCGCAAATGTCTTTCCACGCGGTTGATCCCTCGCCGTCTTTCTCCCAACGCAGTATCAATTCCTGGAAATAAATTTCCCAGCTCGCAGAGACGCTGTTTGGGGGTGTCCTGGGATTCGAAGGTTTATCGAGCAAGCAGGTCCCCGCGAAAGCGCGTTTATACTCCGATAAACATCCCTCCGTGTTCGATAAGCTGATTTCAGGCCTGAATGGAGGTTTCGAGTACCCATACGGAGCAACGGGTGGGTAATATCACTGACGGCAACTACGGGGACCCTTCCATTCATATCTTCCACGGGGCTCCTTACAGGATTAAGAAATAAATTCTAGCAGCGTGGTTCTTGATTCCGAAGAAGCTAACTGGATGGTATAGTTTAGATAGGGAGCCGCGGCGTTTAATTCGAGCACGCGTACGGCGTAAGATACGCCGCAGTTTGCCTGCACAGTTTAAATTCATGAGGGGTTGCAAGCAGGTAAAAGGGAAGAGCTGAAGCTGCTTCGTCGCCGCGGAAAATCAACGACCCCCGTCTCAGCGACCTGGAAACTCAAATCTTCAATTTCCAAGCGCGATAAGTCAGCCCTCGTTGCTTTTAGGAGGCTTTCGACTTGCAAGAAAGAAGTTATATTTACCCTCGGCTTCTTCCTACGAGGAGAACAGCTTCCCAAAGAGCATGGAATTTCGTCTATGGCAAGTGGGAGATATCGATGACTTTTTCTACTCGATAAATCGCGAGCCATAGATTTTTCTACCATCGTGGCTGAGCCCGAGGCATCGCCAGGCATTTTCGATAAGTCTCCGTCGATGAAGTATAGCCGCCTCTCCCCGGGATGGATTTTTCTCCCCAGCTTTACACGTTCCAACGTTTCAGATAGAACGCTGCATTATTTGACTCTAGACAGGTGCTTGCCGTCATAAGACAAAAGTCTACGCCTTACATCGTTAAATATATTAAATATCGCAGTTGCTCTGCGTCCTGTGACTTCCGCCTCAACGTTCCGTTCCCTCTGTTTACCTTCCGCTAAACTATTAACACGCCAGACTATTAACTAATTCGTAATTTTCATTGTTGCATCGATGGCTGACGCATCCCTCGTGCTCAGCTCGCGAAACGCGATTCGAAGCACCGTCTTACCTCGCTGGTTCGTAAAAAAGTAGCTCACGGTCGCGGCAACGCGCGAACTTCGGCTCCGATTAACTTGTTGCAGTTCGATCGTCATACTATTCTTGGAAACTAATAACGTCTGAATAGAATTAAGATCAACATGCTAATTAAGGTTCGTGAGGCGGTGCGGCGGACACAGTGAGTCAAGGATCAACCCCCTCTTAAGCCATTGTTCCGATTACGAAAGGACACAATCAGCCAGCTATTGGGGTGGACGTGGCGTAGGCGTAGGCGTAGCGCCGCTGACGTCATCGCGTCTGCAAATCGTTTACAGCGTATGCAGTATGCATGAGCCTGCAGGAAAGTCGGCGAAATTGCACGAATCAACGCATAGCCGCAAAATCCATACGGCAGGCGTCGGATTCGATCGCTCCTTCTTCCCGTGCCTCCACATTCAAAAACCAATGGATTGGGGATTTGTCCCTTCTCCTACCGAATCCCTCGACTACATTCTTCGTTAACGGAGTTCTTTTAGTGGATCGTAAAGACCCGTGCATAGCCTCGCAGGGTGATTAAGAAAATCGATAGCCGTGTATAAGTCAGCGCGATTAATAATTCGAAGGCGAAGCCGCCGGAGAAAAATGAAGCTCTTTCTCTCCGCCGCGAGCAGCTCTTCGAGGGAGGAGATAAAAAAGAGCTTACAAAGTCGACCGGCGGAGCAGTGGGGAATTCATTCTTCCGTAGGTGTATCAACAGCCGCGGAGCAGCCAACGAGAACTTTCCCGTCTTTTTCTCGATCTGAAAAACAGTAAGGGTCCTCCGTTCCACACGGTCTATGCAGTTGCACGGTTGCAAAGTTTATGATCGCGCGCGTACGTAGACGACGGCATTTCGGGATATGTATTAGTATCGACTTACATTAATCATCCCCTTCTTCCTTCTCTCCTTTCGTAGTTCGGTTGGCCTATTTCATATTCCGAACGCACCGCAAAGGGTAACGCGTGTTAAACTTGTCGGTCTGCTCCCTAAAGGTCTACGCACACGTATCAGTACCGCGACAGGGTGAGTGGTAAAAAATATCATTTGCCGGCTTTGGAATGGAGCAGCTCACACTTGTCGGTGTCGGTTACTCGCACTGAAACGAAGAGAACTATTGCCACTAACGTGAGTAGACTTTAAGGCGGGTAAATGAAAATTTAAAGAGGCGCGACAACGTCCCGATAAGTCTCTCAGTGGACGAGAAGGAAGTCGGAAAGTCCCTCGAATCTGCCGTGAGAATGGAGGAACAAGCGATCGAGCTATTATACCGGCTCGTCGGGGCAAAGCAAACAGAGAATCTAATTGCTGTTCCGCGGGCAAGCCGCGCGGAGGTGAGAAAATAGAATCCCCCGATGGAAAGCGTAAAGTCATCGCGGATCAATCGTTCCGCGCCACCTGCGATTGCTCGTTGCTTTCAGTGCCGCGGATTCTTGATTAAAAATCCCCTCGAGCGTTAATCCGATGCGACGCGTAAAATCCTCCACCTCGCAGCGACGTGCCCGGTCCGAAAATCGTTATCCCGACAGATCGTGCGACGTACTCGACTCGCGGCGTACATATATAGCGAAATACGGGACAACTGTCGTTCCAATTAAAGTACGAGCCCGTTCCCCGTATTCGAGCACTTCGCCTTTCGCGACCGCGCATTCCAATTTCGTTACGTATCTTCCACGGTGGCTGAATAGAACTCCATGCAGCGATGCATACCACGGTCGATGCATCACCCATTATCACTTTATTCTCCACTTCCTGGAGCGCGGAGAAAATCTATTTCTGCTCTATACTTGTTTCTAGAATCGTGCCAGGCTGGCCTCTGCGTGGATTTCTGTCGCCAGCGCGATAGCCGCGGTCTGTTGTCGCCACGATCCGACTTCCGCCCAGTGACGGAAATCTTCGGAACGTTATCGTTGCCAGCCGACCTTTCGCCGTAATTGCTCGTTCCCGCGATCTCTCCATAAATCTTCGTTCCTCCCGTCACTACCACCGATGGACCAAGAACAACGGGCGATTTCATTGTTATCGCCTCCAATTGAAATCGAACGAGGAATGGGGATCGTTGCGCGTTTAGTCCCCGCGGCAGGTCTAATCTCTTTTCTCCAGGCCTAATTGCGAGCTGATAATTCTCGCTTACGCCCTGCGAGGGATATAATGGCGGCGGGCCCAGAAGAAAGGACATCGCGCGGGGTAACGCGATATAAATGGGCGCAATAAAGATGTACGTGCGGGCCACAGGCTACCTCTTAACAGAGGAATTTCCCTAGGCGCCTCGGAAACTTGCGGAAGAATCGATGGAACTGAGAAGAAGAGTAACGCCGCGCATCGTCCACCTCCTATTCTTTCCGCACGGACTATCCCGGCCCTCCAGGGAATAAAAGTACTTCGGTTAAGAGTAACCGTCCTCCTGACAATCTCCTTTTGTCGTCATACTCCGCTCACAGCCTTCAAACTTTCGGCTGGCAAATCCATCGATTTCACTTTATCGGCTCAGGGAAACGGCCCAGTCGCTGGAGCGCTGCGGTGTTGGCTGCTTCGCGTAACCCGTAACCTAATCGGCTTCGGATTTTTACCTTCCCTTACCCTAAGTCGATTGTAATTAAGTTCGCGGAGGTCTCGGAGGGATGGAAGAGTGGGCCATGTTTATCCGCTCCGCTTTCCTGCTTCCTTTATTCCTCCATCGTTTCTTTCGCTTGGCTCCCACGCGCCCCATGATCCGATGCATCGTAGACGATGCATCGCTCCGCTTGCGTCGTTTACTCGCAATCCCAGCCATTTATCTTGATTTAGAGGGGGTGTTGAGTACAATTTTACGAGTCATTAGCCCACCCAGCCAGCGATTCCTGGGAAGACCGTTTGGAGTTTCTGGAATGGACGACTTTTGGGGCGACTATCGACCTCCATGGCTTTATCGATAGTTCATGACCGAGAGCTATCGCGTCTCGGTGTAAGCGCTCATTTCCCTGACACTACGAAGGGACACGCGAGCAAAAATCAATAAGTCCGTAGCTAAAGACCGCTTCGGGGCACGTTAAGCTCACTCTTAAATCAAGACTTCGTCCAGTTTGAGGGAAAAAAAATGAATCGATATCATAATGGACTCGCTCGTTATTGGTATCCATCTTTCCATCCTTTACGAAGCGCCTCGGTGTGTCCATTTATCGTAGTCTTCATCAAGATATCGCGTGGACCTCGCGTGGTTCCCCTGACGCGATGGAAATCGCGAACCGATACTGCCTCGGGGAACAAACTTTCTTTCCTTTCCCCTTGATTTATCGTTTAACCGTACGTCAATGACTTTTTACGGTCACGGTAATCGTAACGCACCCCTTGGGAAACTGAAGGCAGTTCAATGTTCGATCCGGGCCACCGGTATCCCCGAAATTCCTCCAACGAATTCTAATTAATCGACGCGCCATCAGCTACTTGATGGAACATCCAAGTTGCGGCAGTACGAGACTTAGTTTCACGTGCTCCTTGCACACCGTCGCGTCGGCGAACTTCCGGAATCTCGCCGACGTTCTTCTAATAACTAGCCAACTTTCGCAATATAAATTCGCGTTCTTCCGAACCGCATAGGAGATTATGGTGGGCAAAGTTTCGAAAGCCGTTAATAATTTTCGTGGCCCGGGACCGAGTTTCCCGCCAGACGATCGCAGTCGATAACTCTGCGCGCCAGACAATTACGGGTCGCTGTATGCCTAGGTCCATAGCCTCACTATCGTTAACAGCTGGTTTCACGGTAAAGCCCGCAGAAATATTGCTCCGGCCAGCAGCGATAAATAACTCGGGGAAGACGTTCGATATCCTCGGCGATGACTAACAGCGCGCCCGGAACCGTCCAGGGGGAAGTTGAGCTGAAGTTCCGTCGATCTGATCCAGGGGATCTATCCGAGGAATCTGTAACAACTTGGCCGCTCCGCGATCGTTGGACACTGCCCCGAGATACGAAGAAGGATCGAGTTATCTGGGATTGCTAGATGGGACCTCGAAATAAGGAGGGACGACGAAAAAGGTTTCCTTAAAAATTGGACGGTGCAGGAAAAAGTTGATTGTCCTTGGTCTTCGACATCACCCAATCCTCGAACAGGATATAAATTTTCCTCGGTCTGAGAGTGATCAGCAGGTACTATCAGCGCTGGAGGAGTCCAGGAAACGACAGCGCACGATGAAACGCAACAGAAGAGTACCTATCTGTGCACGTGCCTACATTCCAGTCAGACTTGGGCATTAACTAAATAAACAATTATTTAAATAACGGATCAAATAAAAGTTACTTTAACTTTGGATTATTTGACGAATAAAGTTAACCCGGGTCAACTTTATTCGACACATGACGAACAATTTTTTTAACTTTTATTCGTTATTCGAAATTTATTTAAATAAAAATTTTGCCCATCTCTGATTCCAGTGGAGTTTGAGATAGCTGAAGTCGAGATGTCGAAGATTTATTGCTATGTTCGTTCTTTTCAATGGAACCGACGACCTGCGAAATATTTCGCGTGGATGAGCAAAACTCGTAACCACGTCCGAGGGCTACATCGAAAAATATCTATCGATGTTTCATGGAGGATAGAATGACGTATCACGTTTCTAGGTCAACATGCATGCTATCCTTGTTTCCTTGAAAATTCTCCGTTTTACACGTTCCTGGGAAAATACACGAAGCTTCGGCTACCGAATTCCTGCGGCTTCTGGATGAACGCGACGGTAAGTTCCTTTCTTGGTAAGATTTTCTGAGACAATATCCAGAACGACGTCTCCACGCCCACGGTTGGTATCGTCGGGGAACTTATTGGCTACTTAACATATTAAGAAGCCACCACCGTCTATCGATCCCGAAGCACTTTCCTGGCCATCTTCAATCTTATTCGAATTTCATAAGATCCCGGCGGTGTAGGGCGAACTTTGAAAGCGACCATTTTCCTCCTAGAATCCTTCTCCTCTCCGGAAACTCCAACTTCCTGAAAAGGGTTCTTTCGGGGGAACATCGTCCGCGGACTAATTAAGAATAACGAGGGTCGGCGAGCAGGGGGCCGAAGGGAGGCGAACGATTTAACGTATCCAAGTTACTCGCTGGCTGATCTTCAACCCCCGGCAAGGAGCGTTTGCTTTCCGGTGATTCTGCGTCAACAGACCTCTGTTCCACTGTTTATTTCCAAGTCGCGATGTAATGTAAGTACTGACCCTTACTTATCGTTTTCCTCTGACTTTCTCTGCAAACACGAATCACGGTAGCTACCCAAATGCTGCGTAATTGTAAACACTGCGTCATCCCTGCTACCCATCATCATCTTAGCTAATGCATCACCTATCCAAAATCCTGCCTTTCTGCCCTATCTTGTCATCCCCTCTCCTACATTCCGAAACCTTTAAAACCCCATTGCATTCCCTTATTCGAGAGCATTACTATTCCAAAAGCCACCAGTCTCAGTCACGGAGTCCAGTTCAAAACAGTTGAATTTCTAATATTCTTAATTTAGTTGAATAAATATCTTTATAAATATTATTCACAAAACGGTAGTTCAATTATCCTTGTGTCCATTACAGCGAGGTGAGATTAGCTCGGAGCCTTCAAGTGGACTAATTGAGAAACGAATCATCTCGTTGAAAAGGCATTCGACGTGCGAAGCGGCTTAATTTGGCAGTGTTTCAGCGAAACAAGAGAGATAATTAAAAGGATGGCCGGTTGGGGCGGTCGAAACCGCGATAGAAACAGGAACTACGCGGAGAACGCGAAGCACAATCCTCGGAAAGCTCCGCTTCAATCGCGGTGACGCTGAAAACCCGAAACCGCCCCAAAGTCCCCCAGGTCTCTTTCGCGATGAAGGCTAAAAGCTCGAAAAGCCACGCGAATCCAGTTTCCATTTTCACAAAGAAAAAAGATGTCATGCATAGCTAGAAATATGTACAGGGGAGTTCAGCTGTTGGCGAGGCGCTCTTTTCGCGTTTCCTCGAAGGACGTGGCTGGGCAAACGAGCGTTGGAATTCGCCTCGGGAAACGGAACGCCATAGCGCCCATAGCGGCGGTATGCGATAAAAGACAGCGCGTTTATTTAAATCGTGCCACGGGATCCGTAGAGGCAAACAAAAAGGGCAAGGGATTCCTCTCTTTTCTACAATTTGTACGCTATAAAGAAGTCGACGGATGGCTCGAAGCACGAAACTGGTCGAGGTTGAAACAGAAACAAAGTGCCTGCGGATACCTCCTCGTAGTTGCTTCCTCGAGGAGAGAAATGAAATTAAATCGAGTTGGGGGTGCGGGAGGTTCTTTTTGCTTCCGTTTGTATGAACGAAGCAACAGACTTGGTCAGATGTTTCATAATGCTCGGCGATTCATAAATCGATTAAGTAGTAGGCAAGTGGAGTATGCTAGAATCACAGGAGAGTCGAGAATCATAGGATCTCCAACCTGGCAAATTTGCAACGGGACGAGATTGATCTCTTCCATGGATCTTTTTCTTCATTTAATTATTTAGAATATTATTATTTTATATTTTATTCTGTCACTTTTGTTTTGCGATAACGCTGTTTCTCTACTCTACGTCTTTTTCAACTCCTTTTGTCATAAAAAGCGTCTTACCCGTTCATGAGAAAACAAATAAAATCAAGTAAAAAAGAATTTCGAGATACACATTCTGAATATAATTCGATCGAAATACCTCCAGAAAGCTCCCCTTTCAAGAAAAGGATTACCAAGAGGACGCGAGGTCCTGTCTCCACTGTTTACAGCGACCACACTTTTTGGTCTTTCCGCTGGGGCGAATCAATGAAAGTTTCATTCGAAGGCAATCGGGCGCCGAGGGCGAATTCATTGAATTTCAGCACCGTCGAGCTCCAATGCCACTGTAAACCCGTTTCCCTCGAACGCCTCCAGTCTTCATCGACTGCTTCGGACGATCAATTCTATCCCACTTACGACACCAAAAACGCTCTGTTCCTTCAATTATAGATAGTTTTCCCCCTGTCGGGCACATTCGTCGCCTCAACGTTCCTCCAAGTATCCAGTTCGCACAGACTCGCCTAACAGGAAGCTCGGAAGTGTATTTTAAGTTGGACGAGTAATGTTCGATTGATTCCAAGGCCAGGCCGGGGAATAAATTTGATGATCGGACATGAAAGCGTTTGAATAACGTGAAAGGAGGAATAGGTTTCCAAGAAATATGGAGGCACGCGAAAACGTGAGATACATTGGTGGGAAAAATTACACGTAGTGGGTACGAGTACTAATGCAATAAAGTACGATGTTATGCAATACGGCTTGCTACGGCGCGGGGTGCAATCTCGTTGAATTGTAGCCGCCATCCAAGTTCGGCGTGTTTGGTATTTGGAAAAGAATTTCTCGAACGGCATGGATAAAATCAGACGGTTATCGTGCGCCAGTGGTACCTATAATACCGCGAGGAATAATAGGAAGCCGCGAGCAATAATCAAATATCGACCAGCATTCACCCTAGTCATCCAATTCCTAATCCCGCCCTTCCAATTTCTCCTTTCTTACTGTCGTGTGCCCTCCGCTATCTCTGGCGTGGCTCGGTTTACTTTACAAGATTGCCGAGCGCTGCTTCTCCTCGAGCACGAGAAGTCCGTTCTCCGGAAATCAAGAAATTAAATTCAGCATTGGCAGGAACGAAAAACTGCGGCTCGGGTGCCACGAGCGGCCGAAACACGTGAAAGATGAAACGTGAAAGTGGAGCGTCAAGATCTTGACGGAGGGCCGAAATAAAAGAGCAGCTTAAGGCGCGGGGGAAAAGGGAGCGAAAATGATACAGCTTCCTCGAGGACCAGCGGATCACGTCGTAATCGTTATCGTAATCGTTTCCTGGCCGTCGTCGTGGAGAATACGAGAATGCCGCCAACGTCTATCACTTCGTGATACCTCCTTTATCGATAGACGCAAACAAGCAACAGTGCCCGGGAAATAAAACGCTACGGCGATAAGGCTTCTTTGTGAATCCCTCGTTATCAGAGTCTGCAGAGGCGACTTAAACGAATTAAAGTGCTCCTCCAGTTCCTTCGGCTGCATTCATTGCGCCCAGCAGCACAGTGCTCGGAAATGCCTTCGTTAAAGTTTATCTTTAAGCAAATTTAAAAACCGAGAACTTGCGAGCCCCAGAGCGCAGCGTAAAGCAAACTTCTTAAACTGTTTGGAACGCAACTTCGAAACAGACACTGCAGTACGGATCCCTATATTTACTTTAGAGTTTGGTTTCGCCACCAGGTACAGTGGTACCTAGTCGTAAAATCAACGATATTATTCCGGCCTCCTGGATAAAACGAAACACGCCCGTGACAATAGAAATGAATTAGTTAGGAAGCGGGACAACGACGGGAAATATTCCCCCTTCTCGACCCCCTGAATGTCCCAGAATCCCCGTGTCCTGGTAACCTGAAATTCACCCAGCTCTGTATTCTTTCACAAGGACTCTTTCGTTCCTTATTCACAGATATTCGAAGGAATTTCATCGCCGCGATAGTTGAAGCCCTCGTTCGTGGATCGAAATGATAACGAAGCCTTTTGAAGAAGGACCGTCGATAATTAATATTTATTTCCTCAAGGCTGTCATTAAAGCCTGGCGGTATCGTCAATGAAATTACCGATACAATGGTAACGACGTTTCAAGAATCGCAATTACCAAGCGCGGCTATTAACCAACGAAAGATCGCACATAGAATCGTAATTCATCGCATTAACATAGCGTTCCCATACTTTCTGCTCGACGCGTAGAAAGCATCGCGGATTCGCCGAGTTATTCAGAAATTAAATAACTCCGTTTCCACAGCGCGCTGAAAACAGAGCGAATCTCCGCGAATAAATTTCCGTTTTTTCCCTTGTTTTCTCTTTCCGCGCATTCGTGAAAAATTATAGTAATTCGTAGCGACCTATTTTATTCGCCACGCAATAAACGGCGTAAATCCCGCCGCCCGACCATTCACGTCCCGCGAAAAATTCTATTACCTAAGCGATGAAAATGCGGGGAAAACGAAGCATAGGTGTGGAAAATAATTGCCCTTTGATCGTGGATGAAACTTCAGAAGCTTCCTAGCCGGGAGAAGTTTCCCTCGCGCCGAGGAAGGTCCATATTTTCGCGATAAACGATGCTCTGGAAATAGAGATTTCTCGGCATGAATGTGCATACATCTCGTGCCCAGCGATTCGTTTCAGGGGCGGGTAACTCGCAAATGAAATAGTCACAGCAATCTCCCGCTGCTTCTTAGAGGATTCCCATATTTTCTGCTCCGCGCTCTGACCCAACTTTTTAAGAAATTCGAGGCACGCAGAATGGAACTCGACCACGATATCGTATACTAAGAACAGAGATAAATCAAAAGGTTCAGCCACGCCGATTCTTCGATCGTTTGTCGCGGAGGAACCGCGTCGTGAGACAAACTAAGACGGAACACCGAGTCCAAGTAGAATCCTCGGAACGTTAAGTGGAAAGAGACCGCTGGGAGTATCTCGATAGGATCTGCCAAAACTAAAGACACCCCTGCGCCGGCAGACAGGTCGGAGCCAGAAGTGCCGCAAAATTTCTATCCTCCTACTTAGTCGCTTCGGGGACGATCCGCCGTTCGCCAGCGCTCGGTAGCAAAATCCTTACAAATCACGGTCGCGGAACCGTGGCACATCGAGCTGGAATCCTTCTTTCCATCTTCGAAGCGTAGCTGCATTCGCTGCGTAGTTTACCCGGCGAATTATTGCGAACTTGGGCTCCCAATGGGACTAAAAGCTAATTTGCAGAATACGATTTACATTCGCGAGTGTCGCCAGCCCCGCGCGGCTAACTATGTAGATTGTAGATGCACACGCAGCAGCTTGCAACCGGCGTTTGCATTTCAAGCTGCTCCTACAAATCCCCGTATTTACGAGCACTCTTCGAAAAGTCACGCTTATATCACGGAAGAAGCTCGCGAGCGGCTCTGCGTCGGCTTAATTCGAGAACCGGACTCGACTGTAAAGATCTCGGGCGAATAAATGTGGATCTGCACATATCACTGCCACATTATTGTCAATGGTCCGTTTGTTTCGGTGCGAGTAAGTGACAGGGACAAGTGTGAACTGCTCCATTGCTAAAAAGGAAACGATATCTTTGGAAATTGACACCGACGCCACTAAAGCATCGCGGAACTGATACGCGTAGACCTACTGGCTCTCTTCCAGCGAACAACAATTGTCGACGAAGATTCGTTCCAGTTCCAAATTGATGCTGCGCGACAAAGAACGCGAGATTGCAATTTAATAAGACAACGGTGAGCCGCGTCGCGTCGTCTAAATACCTCGGGCGTTTCCACGTACCGCCTTTAATTCAATTGCGGCCATTGTGGCGAGAGGGCAATTGCATCGATGCAGCTCCCGTCCGTGCGATGAATCTCGAAAACCTATTTAGACCCACGGAATTTCATCGCATCTTCTTAAGGAACTCTCTGCAACCATTCTCCGCCCCGAGTAACGCAATCCCTTCGTTATATTTACCCGCCATAATTCTCCCGGATGCAAGCCCCGTATTGCACGACCATCGTAATTATTTTACGAGAAATATCCTATTACCGCTGCGGATTCATTTTTTCAGCGCATTTTCTGAGTGCTGGTGCTTCCTCGACGCGGGGGGGATGATTGATCTTCCAGCTATGGATGGCGAAAGATGACAGATCCATGCTTAAGGGTGTATCTTAACGATTGCAATTTACCTGTGTACGTACAGCGTTTGTTTACGTCTGTTTATCCGAGCTGTCTTCACTCTTTCCTCGAATCGCATCGATCGTGTAGTTGTTTATTGCTATGGCCGGGCTTTGGAGCGCGGAGCAGTGGGGCAATGGGGTTTTGCCCGGAGAACGGAAAATTTTTACCGTTCAACTGCTCCAGATTTTTTTATTACTTCAATTTATTTTTTTTTTTTTATATAAAAGCAGACGAATGAAATTTTTTTAAATACTACTTCTCAGTTTTTCATTATTGAAAGAATATTAAATTCTAGAGCCGCCAAACCCGCTGCCAACACGGCCGCGAGCGGCGAAAAGGCAGACGAATACGTTGCGACTTGCAAACGTTGCACTCGGAGCACGAAGCGGAGCTGGAGCAAGTATTCTGATGTCGGAGCGGAGTAATTAAAAAATTGGTCAGCCCCAATCCCCCGGTTTATAGCATCGAATGCTGGTCGACTCGTCGCGTTAATCTTCTTTCGTATTCATCTTCCGGAGCGCATTAATGAAACGCGCCGCTTGCTCGCAACTGGATTCCGTGTCCGTCAGCTGCGGTCGCTTAAATCAAGCGAACAAAGAGGAAGCGGGGCTAACGGAAAAAGCGTCGGGTGTCGATGCACCGACCAAATTAATTACCGCCTCCCACCGGCGGGAAACTGTCGGAAACACATTGTTCTCATATCTGGAACGGCAAAAGTACCGTGGGCCGTGAGAGCGCGCCATCAATTCCGCGGCTGCCGGTGTAAATTGAAAGCTCCCAAGAAAAATGCTCGCCAGCGATTTCAACGAAACGCGTTTAAAACGGCCCCCTTCGTCGGAGAGGCGAGAACCAGCTACTTCAACGATCCTGCGATCACTCGCCGAGCGACCAATGAACCACCCAGCAATTGCAACTCCCTGGCCGTTCCGCCAGCGCCACGTAATCGTCACCGAGACGCATCGCGGAAACGCGGCTCCTTCGGGTTTGTCGGACGGCACGGGCACTGCGGGCAGCATGCCAATGGGGTTAAAAGCTGTAAAGGGAATAACGCGGGGCTGCGGATACTGGTATACGGTCGACTTCATTTTTTCAACGGGCCCCTGCCACTCACAGTGCTGCCTTCCAAAACGTGTTCGCGTCTAACTATATTGCTTTCGCTCCCAGGTCCCCGGAAGACGAACTTTGGCGCCCCAAGGACGCGTTAAAAAGTAATCAGCCCCAAGTTGGAGGGATCGATCCGTTTGCATTTGAGTAAGCTGGAGTAGCGTCGGCGGTACGATCGATGGAAAATACTAGCCGCCGCGTCGGCGGGAACCCAGCGGACCTTGGCAACGCTAAAGAGAAGGATACGCGTTCGAAGTTTCGCTCGCCCTTCGGTAATCCCTCCCACACCTGAGACCTCCCTCACACCCCCGTCCCGCCAAATCTCCCTTGGCGTCTTACGATTCACCGACGAGCCTCCTTCTGAGGGATGATACAGTGAGAACGTCCCTTCGTCGGCCGCTCCATTATTAATCGATTGTCACCTCGGCTATAGGATTTATTAATGGATGCGGGTCGAAAAGAAATCCCACTTGTTCGGGGGCCGAATGTCAACCTTCCCTTCCGCGAAAAAACGTTCGTCATTTCGAGTCCCATTATCGCGATAGCGATGGAACAGGGTAAACGACCCAACTTGTTAGCGGAAACGTCGGATCCTTTCTTCCCCATCGACAATTTATTTCGCATTCGATACTTTCTTCCAAAGAGAAGAGAATACTTTCTTCCATTGTCGAGCCAGAGGCAGAATCGGCTCGCTAAAGTGCATTGTTATGCAACTGATGCACGGCCGGAACACGGGGCGGTACGCGCCGTCGAAGGATTCGACAGTCGAATTACATGCTGCAACAGACAAATGGAATCACGAATATCGCACCAATGCGCGCACAGGAGGCTCTAATCCAATAAGACAGCGCAGCTTCGACGGTTGCCTCACTTTCGCAAATGCAACGCCGACTAATTCCATGGTAACTGGACTTGACGGACTTGTCGTCGACTCGTTTCACTGATGCCTCGATTGCACCGGTCAAGTTACTCGATTACCCGTACTGCTGTCCGTAAGTACCTACTATTAGGACACCTACTCTGTGTGGAATAATTGAAGACTCCTTGTAAAAAACTCTCTAAGCGCCAAAATTAAAAAAATAATCTTTTTTATCGGAAAATCTTCCACGTGCCAATAGGAATACTATAGTAGGTATAGAATTTGATTTTTGCCACTTACAGTGTTTTCTACAAGGAGTCTTCAATTGTGAAAAAAACCTTGGAAATTTATCGAAGAACTTTAACAAATCTACTTTATTTGGTATTTTAAATTAAAAGTTGAGAAAATATTCGGTCTACATATACCAAATGTCACATTTTCTGCAAATACAGCGGGTGTCCTAATACTTGTGAAGAGCAGTGTATTCTCGAAACAGGGTTAACGAAATTTCGAGTTAAACGAATCGAGAGAAGAGCACGATAGTCGATACTTGTGCATACATATGTATGCAGGTCGTGTTCCTTGTAGCATCTGAATCGATTTCCACAGTACTGACTGCATATTAAAAAGGAATCAGCATATGTCGTCGGTATGCTCCGCAGTTCGAGGTGGTTGCTTTAAATATCGGTGCAAGTGGGGTAGCATATCGGCAAATGGATCTCTTAAAACGAAAACGTTTGTGGAACGGGTGTCCGGGTCCCCGGAGACCCAGGCAAGTATTACGCGAATTCCGCTATCGATCTCCACTATTTGCATAGAAGTAAAAAAATCATCTGATATGACGCGTAAAATGTACCGGACTGCGGTAAAAATGTAAGCTCTCTATAACCAGCGCACAAAATTGTGTAGAAGTCTGTGAAATACGACCTAAATAACAATTGTTGGTGGAGCGTTGGTCCCCATTTACGAGGAAATACGATACTTTTTCCCATCCGTTGCACAGTTTGATCCGGGGAGCAACAGAAATGCCGATTTTCCAATAAACTACCTGCCTGAGAGTAGATTACGACGCAACCAGTGTTAACTAAAACCAATAGTAATTAAATTAACTAAAGCGATCGCAGAATTCAATTACAAACCAATCACAATTCCCTGCCGCTCTATCTAAAGATGATAGATTCTATATTGAACGCGATCGCTGGCTATCGATTTGACCGTTACGGTATACGATTCGATGCCATTCGATAAAAGGGCGGGACGAAAAGTCTGCGCCGTCCTTGCAACTGCAACTGTTGTTTTACAGTCGTAAACGAGTCAGCTTAATTGAATGGGATTCCTTGGCCACTCCCGCGCTAAGGTTTAATTAAAGACTAATTCAACTTCGTTAATTATTATCCAAACGGCGCGGCACACAGCCCGCGTAGGAAGAAATTGCTTATTCCGTTTCCCGTTTAGGGCCGAGACCCTAGGAAAAGTTCTTTTTCCGACCTGTCGATGGCAAACGGTGCCACAATTTGCTTTTCCAATCTTACGTTTCGATCGAGCGTATCATGCCTTGCGCACCCCTGGATATTAATTAATTCCCCCTCGTAAACGAAGAGCACGCGCGCTCGTCCGACGTTTTATCCAGGACGATCGATTTCGTGGCGATTATGAAATAATATGGAGGTAGACTCGCGAATCTGCGTGAATCGTTCGTGGACAAACGAACAACCGAAACGGACAGAAACATTTCCGGTCGGGATCCTAAATGTCCGAGGAGTGCGGCGTGACGTCAAGTCGTTAACGTGCGCGTGCATTAGGGGAGACCGGGGCCAAGCCGCCACCGGGGCTAAGTCGCCACTTTTAAATATCTCCGAATCTATACATCGTATGATCTCGCGGTCGATACTGTAGATCTTCAATCAGATTTCAATGCGATCGTCAGAGTATGGTGAATTTAGGTACTAAATTGCAATTTTTATTTCGTTGAACGTGTTGGTTCCTATGAAAAGTGGCCGAAAGTGAACTTGTTTTCGCAACGAAAATTTCGGTTTGCACCTTCGCACTCATCGCGGAAAATCTGAAGGTAAGTGATTCTTAGAGAATCAATAATAACACATCTTTGAGTGTTTTCCTTCAAACAATTTTCATTTTCTACTAACAATTTGGTACGAAAAGAAGGTGGCGACTTAGCCTCAGGGGTGGCGCCTTAGCCCCAGCGATTTTGACATTTCAGAAAATACACCAACGTCAATTTTTCGATTTCTTCATTTACACTATGCCAGATAAACATTATATCGTATAGTAATTTTGTAGCTGAGGCTTTACTCTTTCCAACAGTATAAATATGAACGGTAAAATAATTTATTTTATTGCCGAAAATTGGCACCGCCAAAAAAGTGGCGGCTTAGCCCCAGTCTCCCCTACAGACTCGCGTTATTAAAATAACGTAGTTACGGCGACGACTGTTTCATTACAGTTTATTGGTGTCCAGGCGTCGACAGCCTCGGGGGAATAATTTGTCAAGCCGCGGAGGAGGGCAACGTAATTAGTCTCCGTCCCGATAAAAAATGTGAATGCAATCTCGCGAGAAATCTGAATGACGGCTATTCGCCGAATAAGCGGATAAGTGCAGTGCAGAAATCTGCATTACGCGGCGATTAATACTTTCAATTATATAGATTAAAAGTGGAGCGATCAATACATATGCGCGGGAAATGACTAGTAATCTTGTAATATAAATAACGAATCAAAGTGATGGCCAAAGGGCTTCGACTGCTGCTTCACGAGCTAACAACCATTTACACGATTCAAACTCGCATTCTAGATGTCTTCGCTGGGACTTAAATTCAAATCGTAGATAAGAGTTAGCCAGGATGTCAGGCGATTACCCATAAACCGACTCTACAGTTCCTGCTTAACGCTCGCGGCTAATATCGAGTCATCGCGTGCTGGTTTTCATTCGCGGAAAATGGACGACACGGTCTAGACCCGGATTTCCATACCGTTAATGTCGAAAGCGGAGTTCCGAGTTCCCCTTACACACGGAATCCATTAGGAAGGGCTCGCGACCGTGAGAATCTCGCGATTGCCCGTCCCTTCTCTACTGATAGTAGGTATTGCTTTTTTCACGGCAACTAATTTCAGCGCGCTGAGTTTCTGGGTCGAGAGCTAATTCTAGTTCCCAACTACTCTCGACAGGTGTGCTTTGAATCGAATTTAAGACCGCGTCCGTGACGCGCGACTAATATTTCTACATTACCGGAAATTGATTACGACCGCGAGATACGGTGCGGATTTAATCCACGCGACCGTTACTTTGCATTCTCACGTATATACCAATTCCACCGAGGCACAGGCTTTCGGGCCGCGGCTGGATTGTACTTCGCGCCACAAATATCAATTTCAAAATAAAAATGAGGGGATGGAAGGTCTGGCCAATTCCGTGATCCCCCGCGCGTTACCATCGAATTTCTGGCTGCGTGTCGATGCCCGCACATCGCACCGGAAACCGTGCGCCGCTCAAAAAAGCACCGATAAAAATCATTTCAACGCGAAAGAATGTACAAAGGGAACACGTGTGGGCGCGCAGCAATTTTTGCTCCGTCGTTTTCGCGGATATTCAATATGTCGGGGCGAGTTTCGAGCTGGCGTCTGGACATTACACGCTGACGGTCAGTTTCAATACCACGCGCGCAGCGGTTCGATGCTTTCTCGCCGAACGATATGGCTTTTTCTGCCCCGAGCTCCGCAGATGCCACGGTCCCGATGGACGGGAGCGACGACGGCTTAATATCGAGATGTACTACTGCCGCGCTTACCAAGCCGTTCCACTTTCTCCGCCAGCAAAAAGGTCCAAGCGGTTTTTTCCCTCGGAAAGCGAAACAATCCTTTCCCGCTGGTCGGCGGAAAAACTTCGATTGCCCGAAAAACCTACGGGCCCCCTTTTTCTCACTTATTTCCCTCCGGTATGCTGGCTTTAGGCCTCCTTTTTCTCTCATCGAGAGGATAATAAATGTATGGAACGATACACGGGAGCAGAAGAAACCCTGCCCAACGCAGGATGTTTTTTAAACTTGTATCGCCAATTTTCCCTGCGGCTAGTACACGAAAAAATAAACAGAGGAGTATTAACAAACATGCGTATTTCTCTTCCATTTGCATCCACGCCATTCAGCGCGCTTGTTTATCGAAGACGGTACAAAGATTTGGCTCCGATTTTATCGTTTCCTTGTTCACTGACTATGTAAGTACCACACGCGAGCGAAGCTTGTATCATTAAGCCGTCAACACGGTGGAAGCAGTTGCTAGACTCGAACCACTAATTCAATACGGAAACGTAACATTCGTAACACGTTCCTGGCGCTGCTCGAGCTCTTCGTCACGAGATCGATTACGATATTAAAGCGTAATTGATATCGCGCCGTAGCGAACACAGGCCTGCTATTAAGCCACGCTTTTACTCCCTGCATGCCGTTCAGACTACGTTCCGTCAGCTACGATTTCGCGTTCAGTGGCGATTCAACGCCTCCACCTCTCGTTACGCAACCATTTATATGGAAAATATCGACATCCAGTAAAATATTCGACGTTCCCTTCTTCCCGAACTAGCTGGCCGAGCAGATTCGAGCAGGTTCCAACGTGAGCAAATTCTTCCGCCATGGGCTCATCGGTTGCCTCGAAATCAACGTTCGCCGTTCCTTTCTCTTGCCAGAATACCTACAACGAAAAGGAGCACACTATCGAGATAGTAACGGCTCAAGACGAGCGGCGAAAAAACACTGTCGCGTGGGCGTCGGCAGTTTTCGCGACAGAAATAAAAGGAGGAAGCCAGCGTTTATCGAAAGGTAGGTGCCCCGCGTTCGATAACCTGTAGCGTTTCGAGAAACAGTATAAGGAGCGCTGCAAGGCGCAAACTGTGCGGAGGTAATTCCACGAGTTTGACCGTTAAGCGTGGATCTCGAGGCCCGACTGGATTTCTTGCCAGAACCACAGGGATTCCACTGAGAAAATACTGCCTTGGGAGGCCCGAAGAGGCACTTACTAATGACGATAACGACAACTCGGCCAAATAATGTATCATCCCCTGAAACTTCACCCCCATTTATCACCCTGCTCCCTACTTCGAAAGCCATCGAAACCGAGCACTTCGACAACCAATTCCTCGCGCCCATTAGAGGAAAGCCCTTCTTTACAATAAAGTCTCGAGGGTAAGTTTTACAGGACCAACCCCAGCGTTACACCCCCATGAATCATCTTAAAATTTTCGATCCGCAACAGTACATACTGCTTCAGTCGGACTTTCTTCCGCCCCCATCGCCGCGCTGTGTCCCAGTTTTCAAATTCAATTTCCCGGCGCGCACGACAGACATTCGGAGACCGTAACTCATGAAATTAAGAACGATAGTTCCACCCCAGTCGCGGCTGCTCCGCTTCGTACTTTTCCCTGAAGCGAGGCGCGAGAATTCAGCGGATAAGTGAAACGAATCTCTGGCCCCTGTAATGGCCCCGCTGATTTTTCTCCATCTCGCGAGTTATTTAAATTTGAAACGCCGCGCATGGTTAAACACCTCGGAGTCTCGAGGGGCTGGAGGAAGCGGAAGGGTATTCGAGCAATGGCTCCCAAATGTCTGACTCTGGCTTCGTTTAACCGAGCAAATGATTCAGCTGTTTCTCGCCTGCGGCGGGAGCACGTGTACCAGTGCTAGCGAAGAGGCAGAATTCGTGATTCCCGCGGGGACAACCGTTCTTGCGTTGGAATACTTTCATCGTGTTGTTCCTGCGCGCCGCCCGTAAACAGCGAGTTCGGTCTCACGCGAGAAGCATAAACCGCAAGGCCACGATCTCGCCGTGATTCACGGGCTTTGATGTTCGATCAAGGCAGCCCAGAAACCGTCTGCGCTTTTGTTCAGCGGTTAATGGAAACACATCGCGCTGGACAGTTAGGCTTGGAGCGCTAATAACATCGCGATCGATCTAATTACGATCGCGTGCGCGACCGTGACAGGGCCTTGAACGTCGGAGGACCTCGGCAGGCAGAATACTACCCGAAAGACGTGACGAAAATGACGCGCCGCAGCGAAATCGGCTTTGGCAATTTCAAGCCCGATTCGATGTTCGTCACGGACCATTCACGATTAATGGACTGTCAAAGGGAAAGAGAATCGTGATCCTGTTCACCGTCAGGGACGGTATTAGCGAGGGTGATTGTCATTTCTGCACCAAGTTCGATAATTGAGGGGGAGGCATTCGAAATCGCGAGGGAGTTTCTCGTGCGTTCGTGTTACGCAAACGTTCGTTGCGCAAAAAGTACCTACGCGGAAGAGGTTCCACTGCAGTGGTTTCGAGTTGCGAAATATAATTACTGTACGAGGGCTCCTTTGGAAAACATCAAGAATGACGTTAAAAGTTGTTGCGCGAAAAGCTGCACGTGCGTCACTCCCTTCCATCACTTCGTCGTTACTTTTTATTATTCTCTCGCCGGAACGTGAAACTCCACGTTAATTCAGTCGTCAGCGTTAGTTATTCGGCCCGCTGCTTAATGGGAACGTCAATGAATGTCGCGCGAAACGGAACGGACTCGTCAAATTATTCGCAACTTTGCGATTTAATTAACTCGTCCGGTTGAGTCGAACCTGAAATTTCGTGAACCGTAGCATTCCAGAGGCGTTATGATATACCGATCCCCGTCGGTTATTGCAAGAGCAATCACACTACTTAGAAGCATCTCCCGCTTCACACTAGCTTCTACACCTCCAATCTGACTCGCATTACTCCCAACTTCGCCTTGACCTATCACCCTCGCCCCTACTCCAAAAATCCTTAAAGCCTTCAGCACTTTCTCAGCTGTTTCGCTGCGATCAGCCGCAGATCTAATTGCAAGTTCGTTACGAGGTCGATCTCTAATTCAATCATAATCATCCTCGTCGTCTGCCCACAGCGATATCTTACGCGGAACGTCAACGCTTAAGTATTCCCATCTATCTCACGATCCAACGTAGTGGTTTCTAAAAGAGATCTCTTTCCAAGACGTCCACGCGCGCATCGACGGATTCGCAGAAGGAAGCTCGCGTCCTGGTTTAATCGGCGCGAATGACGCTGCCAGACGTCTCGAGTTCCCTCTAATGCAGTTCGCTTTCGGGTTGGTATCGCTTAGGCGTTTAGAGAGAGCCGTCTAAAAATACGTGTCGCGCTTAATTCCGGTAATTGGGTCGCACGATCTTCGGTCAGGGTGTTCGGGATGGTTTCGAGCGGGAATGGAAGTTGGCCGAGCGGCGCGGACGGATGCCGAGCATTATTCTAACAACGCTTGACAATACGAGCGGCTAGGCTGCCCTTTAGCCGGGTCGGGACCAAGACGTAAATATGTACCGCGCGGGCGTGCGTCGCCGCTTTACGGATCACCGACACCGCGATCGTAAATCATGCGTTAACCGTGACGTCCGTGACAGATACTCCCGCGATACAGCGCAAGACGCGCCAACTTCGGACACTGGGTCACATGTGATTCCTTGCTGCACTGGACAAAGGTCCTATCATCGCGATTTGTTAGAAATTAATCAAGGCCCCTTCCGAGACCCCATTCATCCCACGCAAGCATAATGTAGTTATTGTAATTCGTTAAAAATACATCAACGCTTCGTCGTAACGCTGATTTCTGTGGCACGACGCTGCGAGCAGGGGAGGGCCACGGGGTAGTTTCCGAGATTTCCGTCACTCCGCTGGCGATAAACGGAGGCAGGAAGTACAGCGCAAATACCGGAGGTAACGGTGTACGGATCGATCAACGGTATCCCTGGTGGCACGCGTTCCACGGCTTACGTTCGCCAGAGAAGACGCAATTCAGTTATCTGATCGATCCCTCCGCGACCTTCGAACCCTTCCCCGCGCGCATACCCTTGCAGCGAGAGAAAAATCCTTTCGTTTTCCACCAGGGCTCTGCCTCGTTAGGGAGGACTCGCTTTGCCGTTGGAAATCTCAAAGCCAAAACGTTGAAGCGGCTTCAAAGGGGTGATTTCTGTTGGCGGGTGGCTGTTTTCGGAGCAAACATTCCCGATCGTCTGCATCGACCAAGTTTCAAGCACGGGAACGCGCAGAGTATTCTATCTACTTCGCGTATCCAGCGATGTTGTTCTCGCACGAAGGGGACCAGCGTGCAGAGCCAAAGTTCGCGTTTTCATTTCCTCGTTCTGTGGAGTGACGAGGCGGCTCTGAATACTGGAAAACCGTGACCAGAGTCTAGAACGCTCGCCTGTAAGGGAAGCTGTGGTCGCAAGATAGACGTCCCCGGTGCACCAATGCGCGACGTTTCATCCCTAGGGAGATTACATCCGTCAACGACGCTGCTGATGCCCAAATTCCAGGCATCAGATGAGTCTGCCCACGGCCACTGTTGATCCAGCAATCGCGGTGGCTCGTCACGGCGTAATTAATCCCGGGTCGTTGCATACACTGGCAATACCGATCGCGCCTGCAATCATCCAGCTG
This sequence comes from Andrena praecox, assembly GCA_963932275.1. Lineage (NCBI taxonomy): Eukaryota > Metazoa > Arthropoda > Insecta > Hymenoptera > Andrenidae > Andrena > Andrena praecox. The sequence continues at coordinate 970,541 of OZ010732.1, forward strand.
TTTGACTTCGCCCGCGTTTCCGGGACGTCGCGTCGCCGCGCGAAATTAATGCGCGCGGACAAAGGGAAGGGCAAGGAAGCGCGCGGGAAATTATTAAGCGAATCTCGTGGGAAGAAGGAAAACGGAAAAGCTCGAGTGGCCTGTTTGTGGTGCGTTGTATGCAAATTATCTGCGGCGCGGGGCTGAGAGGACCATCGGAAGGCGCCGGGAACAACGGGGAGAAGTACAATTAATAAGGGAAAAATCAATGGCGCTAGGTCAAGTACCGTATACATAGATGGATCTCGCCGACTGTCATCGAGGCTACGCCGCGCCGCGTGCCTAACCGTATGAATGAAAGCAAAGCCAGAGGGAGACGAGGCGCTCGATCGCAGCGGGCGAAAAGAGACAGAGACCCGTGGGAGAACGGGCGCTCGGGCGAGAGGCCGCGATAAAACGGAACTAACAAGCAGAAACCAAGGCGGGAATGGCGGAGGAACAGAGACGGTGTCGATTTAGAGGAGGACGGCCAGGTGGATAGACAAGATCTCTCGGGGGGGCGAGGGGAGAGTCGCAAAAAGAGATGGAAGGAACGCCCACGGAATACCGAAAAAAGTGATAGAAGGCCTGGGAATGACGGCTAAAGGAACGAGGCGATACGAGGTGGGATAAGAAGAACGGACAGGTAAAAAGCGAGAGAAGAAAATGGAATCGAAAGTGGCGATCGGGACAGAGGTATCGGAAGGAAGAATTGTCCGATGACGTAGAATTGAAATGGGAGAGAGAAGGAGAGGGATAAGTGGCGAGGGAGGGTGGGCAGGAGAGAGAGAGGGCGAGCCGCGCAGGCGGCATCCACTGCCAGGGTCACTCGTCGCTCCTCCACGAATGCTCTTGTACTCGGATGATTCTCTTCTTTGGAGCAGTCAGTGCGCTGCAAGCGCTCCGATGTCGCGTGTCGACTTTACGCTTTTCCGAGGAAAAACCTTGCGAATCGGTTGAATCGTCCGTCTTCCGTCGACCGTGCCGTACGCGAGATCTCCAGGCTGCGAACAGTGTTAGCGGTGTTCTGCCAACAGTGGACAAGTTTCGTGGTCTTTAATCGCTCTTTGGTCGAGCCTGCCAGAGACGATCGAGAAGGTCGATTTCGCGCGATTCTACGCCCAGAAGAACGGGGAACGCGAACGAAACCGTGACGACCGGCTGAGATTCTCGGGGATCGTGCAGAGCCGAAGTGATATCGTTCGGGCTCAGAGTCTCGGTAATTTTAGAGAACGAAACCTTTCGTCCGGCTCCAGGTGCCAATAAAACGACAGCAAGATGTATGAACGGACGATTCGGACGTAGAGGTGCAAGCATGATTAAAGATTGCGCGGAGATAAAGAATGAGCGAACCGGGGACGGCTAGTCCTCCTCCCACACCGGAAGTTCCGCGGTTGTCTCGGCTGTTCTTTTACGCGTCGGTGAAGTAGCGTCCAAGGAAACTCACCAAGTTCAAAGTGCAACCTGTGTTTGGGAATATTCCTCCGAGTGCGACGAGCGAGACACTATCGGGATACAGGAGAGAAAGAGTTAGCGGAAATCAAGGTGCGACGCAGTATTTTCTTCACTGGTAACAATAGCGCGTCGATGGTGGAGAAATTTTAGTAGGAATTTTTGACGTTTCCTTCGAACCCACTCGCGTCTCCCACGAGCATTTTCTAACACGCCATACATTTTTCCTCGACCTGATCTCCCTTCATTTTCATTCGTTGGCATTTGAATAGCAGAAGATCGTACACCGGATCGACCGAGGCATCAATATCCGAAGCTGTTGACCCGAAAACACGTTTTCCCTCGTTACGAAGGACTTTTCCCACTTACCGAAAGCTTTCCCGATTCCAGCGATTCCCCGTGAAAGTAATTGCTAGCGTCGGCACTCTACAGTCCTAGCTCCGTTCGCTCAAGTTTTCTCACGGATCGTTCGTTAGAATTCATTCCCTTTGTAGCTCGTCCTCGCATTCGCCAAGGGGCTGGCTAGTTCTTAGCGTTATTTTAATTAACTCCGAGGAAAATGATCGGAAATGACTTTGCAGTGATGAAACAACTGTGCGCCATTGCCGGTCGTCAAACAATTCGCGTACCTAGTTACGTCGCCGCAGTAATTTGTCACTGCTTCCATGAATTCATTAGCCGTTTGAAGAGAGACGAAAGGGTCGAACGACTGTATAGCGGAAAGATCGATTTTTATGGATGCAACAGCGGCTACGCAAACTGCGTCTCGATCAAATGGGACGTGAAATTTAAATTTAAATTGCCCGAGTTTATTCTGCGCTTTCATCTAGATCCCTGTCCGGCAACAAAACAGGACATTCTTCGATACCCTGTTAATCTCGTGAAACAGGTTATTGCCAAAAATACAGGATTATCGAAACAAATAGCTGACGTCGATAACTCGTAGTACCTAATCGTACGTGGAACCGGTTCCAAGGTGACAGCTGAAGCGGCGGCGAAGAACGCGAAGGAATTCGGGAATGCGAATAGGACGAGTGGTCGCTGAAGTAATCGAAAGATTGGGTCGCGCGGAAATCGTGGAGCGACGATGCAAAATTGCAAAGGGACGACTAAGAGGAATTCGATGGCGCGATCCCTATCGTGACTATTATTCGCGAGCGAACAAACTCGATTAACCCGACGACTGCAGACATCGATCTCGCGGTCCAATTATCAGCTGGAATTCTGAAGCAAAAGCGATTCTCGATCGTGGCTGACTTCGCGAAACCGGAGGTGAAACCCCTCGCTTTCGCTGCTCCGAAAAAGGGGCGAAAGAACGGAAGCGATCTAAGCCGAGTTCGGGCTTCCTGGTTTTTCTCAAGAGGCTGGGAAGCCAAGTGCCGTCGAAAAGAATCGTAATCGACTTTGGGGCCAGGGGAATACACCGCCAAGGGAATCGTTCCACGCCTACGACGAGAAATTGAAGCGTCCAGGAAACTTCTTGTTAGCAGTGAGAACAAGGGGCTTCGTAATTGGTAATGAGCATTTAAGGCTTTCCGGAAAAGCGGACAGCAAGTTCGCGAGGAGCCATCGCCGGATGAGTGGACGATTTTGGAAGAGAATCCATAGACACGACCCATTGATTTCAGAGATTATAATCAAAACACCCGAGGAAAGTCGATCGTTCCCTTTAAGGGCAAGACCCAGCAAACTGTGCGCGTAGTTACGGAGAACTTGGTAGAAATCATCGCGAGACTTTGGTCCAGAGGCCAACACACAGGGCTCGATGCAAAAGCGTATTGTTTACGCCGCTGTGATCGAGGCAACTCCCGACTAGAACATTCGCCATACTGGTCAAGATAAACGGGAACACTTTCCATCGCGAAAACTCGACGCGGAAAATGCTTCGTTGAGGAAGCTGCGCAGCGGACGTCTAATAAACCTGTTCCGTCCAAGGAATTATTATTATAATTATTACGACTTTATGACTCATTAAATGGAAGATATACCTGATACGTATACAGACAGTAAAATTAGAACTGAATCGAGTAAGTTGTTCTCTTGACCGGCGAACATGCATCTAGAAACACATAAGACCAAGAAGAATGCAATAGTTTCGTTACTGGAATCCATGAACTTGGGGGAAACTGATGCTCGGTCTCGGTATAGTCGTGACCAACAAAAATCCACGGTCGCGAGCTAGATAGCAAGGACTGCTCCTATATTCGTCCCACCTGCATCCTCGCACGCGGTCCCCGTGTTCTCTGGGCCGCTAATGGCGATAATTAGTCACTGCGAGGGAGTCAAGTAATCGTGTCATGGTTTCGCGATATGCAGATACACACTGCTGGAAATGCGGGCTGACGCGTCACGGTTCGCACAGGTGAGCACGTAAATGTCCCTTGCTCGTCACCCCTTTACTTTCCCGTCGCAATAAAACACCTCCGCCGTTACACTCGCGAATAATATATTCGCCGATATTCGGCATCAACGACTGGTTCCCTCGGCATCGTTGTCCAAAGATCGAAAAGTAAATGACCAAGTATGTCCGCGATTGTGGAATCATTATCATTGGCACTACAATCGCTGGCCGGCCGGCCACGGTGGTTAATTAGCCGGTCTTTGTGTTCTGACCTTTAGCATTCGCGCCAGTCGGCCGGAAAATAATCTGACACGTAATCCCGAAGCGAACGCGTGAACCGTGCGGCCACTTCGTGTTTTTACGAAAAAGGGCGAGCGAAACTTCGGGAGATTAATGATGTAATTAATAGGGCGAAGCGATTCGATCACTGGAACGCGACACGGATTAGTCACGCGGATTATCGTCCTCCGCGCTTATCGAAATGTGCGTGCTTAGTGCGGAATTAATCGCGCGGACGGATCGGATTTCAATAATACCGCGAGATCCCCGAAAATTCCCAACTGCGAATTCGACACGGCGTTGCGCAATAATTATCACCGAACAGCGCGCGCGGAAGGCTATAGGTACGTGATGAAACGTACGCGAACCCGCTACATTTTCGCGGGGCGTAGCCCGCCTAAATTCACTCTGCCACTATCACGGTGAGTTATCGAATCGCCGAGTCCCTCAAACAATCAACGGACGCGCTATCAGTAGGTATGCGTAGCGGTGCACGCGACGCCCGCAGCAACGTTACTTCGATCGTAATCTCCAATTTCACGAAATCCTCAGATTTCCTGGATTCTGTGGCCTCCGATCGTAAAACTGCCTCCTTCGCGAGTTCCGACACGCTGCAACCCTTTCGGTCGACAATTCGATGGGCTTCGGCAATTTTCGCGCAGCGTTGTTGGAAAGCCAAACGCGATTTTCTTGTTCCGCGAGGAACGTGAAGCGGCAGCGGGTAGCCGTTGGACACTTTTTATCGGTGTGGAGATGTATTTGGCCGGTTGTAATGGTCTACCAGGGCTTGAGGGCCGTTTCAATGACGCGCCGGTACAGAAAATAAAACGCGATAAAGGCGGTCCCGCGTCGGAAGCTGGGTAACGTGCACCCCTGAAATTCGCGATTTACTAGCCAGATTTCCGCGTAGATCGGTTCCTCTCGGGGAATTTAACGGCCGCGAGAGATTAACGGTAACACGAGCACGGCGGGATTAACGTGAGTCACCCTTCGATAAACTGCGCTTGAACAATGACCGTGAAGAATACTGATGCTTGCAACGTCCCGTTCCCTCGTGCAACCACAGCGCAGGGGAGACCATTCGTCTTCGCTCATCGTCAAAGTGAACATATTCCCTTCCGTCGTGCAAGCATTTCCTACGAGTAATGTTCGCGTTGGCCCGGGGCCCCGCGAGAAAAGTGCTCGCGGGCGAAACCTTCGAGTTGGAAAAATGGTGAACGCTGCCACTCGCGTCACCCGACCAACTTTTCTCAAGACAGATGAACCCTGTCAGTGGCAAGAGCTTTGACAAAGGAATAAATTGCAGCTGCTTCCGGATAAAATATAACGGGACCAAAGTGGAAGACATGGCTTTGGGCGTTGGACTCGAAGTGACACACCGTGGAATTACTTCTATCCACGGCGAATGTAGTTAATTATTGGTCCAACAGAATGTTTAGCCGGGAAAAGGTTTGGGAACGAGACGATAACCACAGCTGCGAAAGCGAAGACTAACTACTGTGATTTGCTGCGATTTCGACGAACACAGACCCTTGGCCATGCAACCTCCGTGTTCCTAATTGAGGTCCATCGATGCCAAGCAACCCTTTGGCGTCCAGCAGATAGGAAAATCACCATGGGTCGGGCACCACCCGTCTGTATCCAATGACAAAGACTTAAGGCAGTCTGAATTAATCCGTGCACTCAAATGATGTGTGCTGTAACTACGATGCAGTCCTCTTTGTTTTAATTTTGTCTCAAACCGAGCACAAAGTGAGAGCGATCTGGTAAAATTGATTAGGACCACGAGAGGATCGTTGGTAAAGTTTCAGTGAATTAAAGATGCTCGAAAGAGACAATAGTATTACGCTGGCGTTTTAAGGTTTCATCCGTCACTGTTCGCGTTTCATTAACCAGTGGCGGCGATTCGTGCAAAATTTTAGAGAAATCCTTGGCGAGCTGGAAGCTCTGTACCCATCCCTCGCTTTATCACGAACCAACGATCATCATCTACTCTCTTATCTCACGTCCGAAACGCTCTGTTATCCTATGCACACCGCGCAAAACCTCGTCAAAGTTCAATTAATGTTGGACGAGCTACTCTATGACTTTTTGATCGCTATACATTAGGGAACTGCATGTATCGCGAAGTTAGTTAATCCTGATCTATAGGCATCTAGGGCAGCTGCATAAACGAGGTAATAATTAAGGGGGCAAACGAGATTTGCAAAGCTTTTTGGCGATATTAATATTAACAAGTAACGTTAATAGAAACCTATTGCTTCGAGCAGTGGTGGAAAAGGAGATTAATGTAACCAGGACTGAAGTAATTCAAAAGCTTTGTAAAAAGAAAAGAAAACTGGATTGTATTCGGTAAAGAAATTTCTATAATCACAAAATTGAAAATATTTTTAGCCGTTCAATTCGGCTCCCCGGAAGATTAAATTCTGAACGCGCTACTAACTTGACGATGAAATATTGTAGTTGTTTGATCGAAGTGATCGGTTACGGTAGCTGACAAAGCTCCTTTACCCATCTCGCAATAAGTTTCTTTATTAGTTATTCATGCGTCAGGGTGCGAGCTCGGATCATCGATCGGATCAGTCGTCTTTCGAACGAGTATCGCAGTCTTGTTTGCACAGGCAGTGCTACTATTCGCGGTACCCCATCGCACTGACAACATTCGCGAGGACTACGTGGATGGAAAATCGTTTCTATAATAAAGTTTCAGCACCACTGCCGTTACCATCGAGTCTTCTGCTTCCCAACCCCACGTAGACGCACGGGGGCGCGAATATTTATGCGAGTGGCAATTTTCCTTATCCCATTTTACCGCGCGATCATTCCAGGTCGAGAAGGTATGTACCCACATACCTTGTAACGGATATTCCTCGACGATTCTCGTCGCAAAGCCCCATAAAGGCGCGACACTTTTAAAAAAGTTCCCTCGATTCTTTTCACAAACTTTCGTAATAAAGGCAGAATTGCATTGCGCTCGAACTTTCCGTTCGTTCATCAGTCCGTGTGAGAAATAGATCGGACGATGATTAATCGTGGATCCTTAATTATCCCATAAATATTTACAACTACATCCGGGATAAACGATGAGCGTCGTGAGTGTACAATGAAAGCCTCTGATTAATGGGTCGTCGGTGCGTCGGAGTGTATACTGCAAGATTTATAGAAATTCCGGAGGAATTAAATTCGTCGGAAATTCGGAAGCAACGGTAGGACGAAAACTAGATAGAAACCCGCCAAGATTTTACCGAGAAGAATTGCCTCGTTCAACAAAAGAAACCGAGGCGTGCTGATATTACCTACGATCCCTTCGATTTGCACGCAAAGTTCCCGACAGCATTATGTAGAAGGGGAGCAGAATTTCCAGCGTGTGTGGAAAGAAAAGTTTACCATCTCGTCCATCGATCTCGCCGGATGTAAGCGTAATAAGCGGGGTTTGTAGCTTCGTAGAATTAAGGTAAATGGAAAGCAAGAAGAAAGACAATGAAGTCTCGCGAAGAAGACAGGGAAGATATCCGTGGGACCGCGACGAGGGGGAAGATTAGCAAGGTAAATAAGCATCCTTGATCTGACCCCGGGTCGCTCCAAATGATTTCTTCTCGTGGAGCGGTCGGTGGTCGAGGGAGGTTGGGGCTTTACGCGTCTCGCCTCGGAGGAGCGATCAGGATAACGCGGCAGGCACGAGGAGCGCTTAAGCACGGGCCAAATCCGCGCCTTTATGGCCGACAAGTTGAACCGTTCCCCTGCAACTGATGTGTCTCGACCTAGCGCGGAGAAAATGGACGAGAGGGGAAAGCTGTCCGTTTCGAGTGGAGCCGCCGAGAAATCGTCGAACAATTTCGTCGTAAATCCTTGTTACCAGTACCAGAGATGACGAGTGATTAAGGAAGATTGCCTACCCCCTGAATCACGGCCGAGGAAAGTTCGTAGCAAACTTCAACATCAAGCGGAGAGATAGAGTGTCCTCTTTTTACGCACGCCCCCGCGACCAAATATCTGGGGAAAATGTACGCGGAGCTGAAACGGGGAATTCGCTTTAATCTACATCGAGGAATTTTTGTGGGAACGGAAAAGATTGAACGAAGCGCAGGATTGGGAATGAATGAAACAAAGGACGGCTCGTCCATCGCTTCTTCCGAAGTAGAAACGGACAGAGGGGCGGGAAGGAAGATGAAGTAAATTACTCGAATTACGTGGGACACGAATTTCTGTCGGATGGAAATGGAAGAAATCGGGGAAACGAGCGGCAGACGCCAGTAACACGGTCGAGAATCCTATCGTCGGCTCGGTAAAATGGTCAGCTGTTGCTTTCGTTATTGCCAACCCACTAAAAATACGTGTAGCTTCGGGCTTCGGGCTTCGAGCTTTGCCCCCTTCTCGTTTCAACTCTGAGTCAACTATAGGAACTCCTTGTCTAATTTTACCGCGAAACAGTGTCCCGCGTTCTACGAGGGATCGCGCGTCCTTGGCGATTGTGAAATTTGGACAGAAGCCTTGTAACGCCCGATCTCGACTCGTTTCGGCGAAGATTCCGCGATCAGCCGATACAGGGGTGTCGTAAACAATCGCAAGACGCCCACGCGATCGAGCTGGACCCATCCCCGCCACTTCGCATCCACGTTCAACAGCGACGTTTACGATCGATTAATCATCCGCGGTCGTAATTTTCAGACATAAACTCGAGCTTAAACACTGCACGGCCGAAATCTTTACGAACCTCGCGAGAGGCTTGTTTAACGTATCAAGGAGCGCTGATAGATGTAACCACAAACGATTACGGCGGAATTAATTGATTCTGTTAGCGCTGTGTTTAATGTTCTCGCAGCAGGGTAATTGGGAGATTTTCGCGACGAGTTGACTCGCTTCGTTCGGCACACAGAGGCACTTTTCAAGCGACCAGCTCACTTGGCCTAGTTAACAGGTTACACGGACTAAAAGTCTCGCGACCTTTGAAGAAGCTTTTTCCGTAAACGGGAGACCGTGGACGGGTCGAAGGTGTGTCGTCGGCAGACCCACCGCGTCTATTTCCAAAATGGGTCGTGCGTAAGAGTGACGAGGCGAAATGTTCGTAGAATACGTCGGCGTCGACGTACCGAAAATAATCCACGTGCTATCGCACTGTGGACCATCGCCTCTGGATCGCCCGTTTGTCACGACGAATAAAGCGAAAGCGCAGACAACGACTGGTCAGGGTCCCAAAGAAACAATAGATTCGCTTTCGCGAGCGGAAGAACGCGAGACGCTGGAATACGACGGAGGAAATTCTCTTTCCAAGGTGCACAACGTTTCGATACTCGATTCACCCGCTTCTTCTTCGCTATCAAACAGCGATAAGCACGGAGGGAAAATTTATTTCCCTCGATATCGGCGGCGAGAGGAGGCAACGTAGCCGCAGAGACGCGCCGTCTGATCTTAAACGACCGTTACTACTTATCGCATTCCTATCTCGTGGCTGAGTTACTCCACTTTCTCAGCGGCCGGGCCCAGCGGCATACTCCCTCGCATTCGCGATTAGCAGCGTGCTTTTTCACTGTATTTTCGACAATGACGCGCAGCCACGAAGCCAAACGTTTATTTAGAAATAATGGACAGGCGGGTTAAACACGTCTAGTGTGATGTCGAGTGTATAGCGAAAAGTTTGCAACAGCGAGTGATTCAGAGTTCTAGCAAGTGCCGAGTCAACTTCCACCGAGGGCGAGTGCCTGTAGTGCTTTCCAGAGAAAGTTAGCCGACAGTCTGCAGTCGTGGGCGAGTTTTTGAAGAGGCGTGACACCCAGAGATGCAACTGCGACGATCAGAGAAGTATGGATTGCCTTGTGCTGATAGTATATTGGAATATATAGCAGAGGAAGAAAGCTACAAGGTCCGAGAGCGAACAGGGAACTATCCAGAATTAAACTTCACACTTTCCTCCGTAAAATGCATAAAGTGCAAATGAACTGTGCGTTTTTTTTTGCGACGCGAGTCTCGCTCTAGTAGCAGCTGCGTAACGGAGAAGGCGCGCCAGATGTTGTTCACACTTGGACGTTATTGCTTATAAGTGACAGTCATATCATCTCATTTCCTGGCTGTTCCACTTAGCCGGACCGACCTAACGTAGCAGCCTCCACGCGATTCGACCGATTTTCTGTCGCGAACCCCCGCGTACGCGCTCCAACGCGCTTCGACAGGCCGGGCCCCGAGTTCGCGAGCGCGTTTAGACCAGACACCTTTTGCAGCGGTTCCGTGCGTATATTTAACCGTTTAACGACCCACTATGCTAGTTTCGCGGAAACTAGCGCCGTCGCATGCTGACTTCGCGACGATCGTAACCGTATCAAGCGGCAGCGAGCTCTTTGAGCTGCCGAGACAGCTAACGCGTCGATAAAGCCCGCCGCGAGATGCAGCATTCGGGAAACAGAGGTGTAATGAGCGCGTAAATCCGACAAGTTTATCGAAGACGGCTTCGCGAAGACGCGACGAATGATCGCGTCGCGATTCGCCACGATAATGGAATCCTATTTATCGTATTTATCGGACGTTCCACTTCGCCGTTCGCCGCGCCGCCGCGCCGACCGGACGGCTAATTATTATTTATGCAGCTACTCCACGCAACGATATAAATACTATCGATCTTGCGCCACCGCCGGCACCCGGCAATGAATTACTCCCGCGACAGCAGCCATTATGTCCCGCAGATGCCGCGGCGGGGAAAGAAATTTATCTCCCAAACAGTCTCAGGCAGCAGAATCTGAAATTAATGTCACGATCGAGCTGAATTGCTAGTACTTTATGGGGGTGCTTAATTAAACTCCAAACAGGGCGCGGAGTTGGGAATTAATACAGTGGAAACGGGGCAACTAGGCAACTGTTGTCGATAGACTCCACGCTTCAGGGATCACGGTTAATTATTCGACGTGCGTTACGAAAAGTAGCACGTTTCAATTTTCTTACGAAAAGTAGCACGTTTCAATTTTCTTACGAAAAGTAGCACGTTTTGGTTTGCCACGAAAAGAAGCACGTTCCATCGTTTCTGATGAATATTAGCACGTTTGGTCTTCTGCCGCGAAGACTAACACATTTGACTGCCTCGCCACGAAGAATAGCACATTTCGTACTGTTGCGATGAAAACTAGCACGTTATACTGTTTCGCCACGAATAATAACACGCTTGGGAATTTATGGCGAAAACTAACATATTATCCGGTTTGGCCACGAAGAATAGCTCGTTTTGGATTATACTGCAGACTGCAGAAACTATCGCGTTTCAGCGCGTGGGCAGTTTAAAAGAATTCAACTGTTGAAAATATTGTTTAATAAATAATAATTCCATCTAATCTCCAAAAGACAACACGTATGAAAATTTTAATCTACATAATTTAAGTAAGGGAGGGTGCGGGAATTGCGAACGCGGGGTAAACGCGAACATGCTACTTTTCGTGGCAAACCGCTCTAACGTGCTAGTTTTCGCAGCGAAAGACGAAACATGTTATTTTTCGTGGCAAACCGCTCAAACGTGCTAGTTTTCGTAGCGAAAATCGAAACGTGATAGTATTCGTGGCAAACCGCTCAAACGTGCTAGTTTTCGCAGCGAAAGACGAAACATGTTATTTTTCGTGGCAAACCGCTCAAACGTGCTAGTTTTCGCAGCGAAAACCGAAACGTGATAGTTTTCGTGAGAACGAAGGCAAACGTGCTACTTTTCGTAACGCACGTCGTATTAAGGGGTTACGCCACCCTGAGGCGCTCGAAACAGCACTAAACTAGACGAATTTTTTTTACTGATACTATGAGGTTGAAAATTATTTATTTTCTTCTTATGTATAGAGCATGTATTAGTGCATATATTGTATAAATACGGTACAAAAATATTAAAAAATGACCGAGTTATTTGTTCTCCCGCGAAGCTCGTCCGCCGTTACACGCGTGACTAACCTAACAAATTATAACGAACATGTTCGTCTGAAATCAAAATCCCGATGATTTTCGTGTTCCTTAATAAAATACCTACGATGTAGCATAGGGATTTGAGAAAAAAAAATTTATTGCACAAATGAGAGCAATGTGAAAAAAAATATACGTTTTTCACGTGAAAAAACGAATCTAAACCATTAATTATATACGAATGGGGTATCGGATGGAAAAACTGCTATGCTACATCGTAGATAATACCATTAAGAATATGCGTACCAAGTTTGAAATCAATCGGACAAGTAGTTTTGGAGATATTTGATAGGTCACCTTTGAAAATGTAGTTTCGAGAAAAACGCAAAAGAAGAAAAGTAGAATGGTCGCTACCTGCTGCGGAATATCGACATCCGCGCCTCGTTTAAAGTCTGTAACTCGGCTCTTTTTGGGAATTTTTGCGTCTACCATGACTCAAATTATTCTTAAAACTTCACGCAATAAGAAAATGCAAAAAAAAGAAATCGATTTTTCAAAACTTTCAGTGTGGCGTAACCCCTTAAGGCAGGATACCACCTTCGCACTTAAAAAAAATTGAAAATTTTTTTTGTTCTCAAAGGACTCTTTTAAGTGTATAGAATCGAAATTCATTCATTAGAAAGGTGGCCGGAACCTTTTTCTTGTGTAAAAACCGGATTGGAACAGATATATAAATCTATATAAAACTTTAAACGCGTTTTTCTCGAAACGATGTTTTTCAAATCGGCGTGTCAGATTACTCCTATAATTTTCATCCGATTGACTTGAAACTTTGTACAATTCTTCCCCGTGGTGTAATCTAACGATGTACGTAGGACTTTTGCTGTAGCGTTGTTATTTTTCTTTTGGTGCGCAATTTTATAAACTTCTTTAAACTTTTTTACCCTAAAAAATTGGCCTTTTTGTTCAAATGGCCGCCATTTTCTTAAAAATCGAAATTTCGTAAAATCCCTACGTACATCATTGAAAAATATTGTTGTTAATAGGAACATTCTTTGGTTTTTTTTCTAAGAGCCACGTACAAAGCGGAATTTGACACGCCGTCTAACGATGTTCCTCCAAAGGAGTGTATTTTGGCGCCACCTACAAGAGATTATTTTTCACTTTTTCAGTTTCAAAAAATGTGTAATTACAGATTAAAGTTACATTAATGAATGACTGAAACCGATTTTGTTTCTGCGCATTCTTTGTATGCAAAAAAAATTCATGAAAAACGCCTCCAAAATCGCAGTCAAAGGTGGTATCCTGCCTTAATCGCGTATCAACTTGTCGCATTCGCCAAGGAAAGTGGCGCGAACCACTTAAGAAGACTTATCAAATAAGCAGCTATTAATTGCAAATACTTTGCACGAGACGAATTTTCGTTCGATTAAAATTCACGCCTCATAGCGAATGCTAGCCTCGTTCTCTCCAAACCTATAATTCATGCGCGGTCGTAGGCCTGAATTGTCATTAGACCGACATGCCGCTGTTATCCATGGTCGCCAAGGATCAGATTCGTGCGCGGTAAAGCCCGATTAAGTGATGTTTGAAAATCCGCGATAAACCGGATTGCTCCACGACATTGTTTACCTTCGCGGCTATTATTTGGCGGCTCTAGAGCGCGAGACTGCGTCCTATGTATATTTATAGAAGATGATTCCTGCGCGATGCCCGCGAGCCCCGAAAACCAGCTATGCCGAACACCAATCACGTTACATCGCCTACTACGAATCGACGTGTGCCAAACACGCACAATCAAATCAATAGAGCTCTGAAATGGCGAGTAGGGGAAACAATGTCGCGGGAACTACGCAGTAGGGAAGAGCGAGAAAAAATGGTGGCGAGGATAACCATCACCCAACTAAATTTCTCTACTAATTCGCCGCGAAACAAGCTATCGTATCAGCCAAGGGATAGTCGCAGAATGCCGCGCGAAAATTGCATACCGGCTGGTCGCAATTCGAGCTGACGCTGGGTCCCGTAAATCAGCGGGCAAAAGTAACAGCCTCGGTAAACTTTTCGTCCGAGCGGCTCCCTGTCCTCTGTCCCCCGCGAATGTCGGATATTACGGCTGGCTCGGGGCCATCGTTCAGATGCGTTTCGCTTATCAGCTCGCTACGGCAACATTTCGCCTACTTAGTCGGGAATAGTTTCGAACGATCGCGAGTAACGAAGCTCGCTTCACCAGCGGGATAAGGTAAAAGTACCAATAACTGGACACGTCCTAATACCTGGACACCAATGACATTTATATTTTTACTAAGCTTCATAGAAAGTTTACAACAATATTGTTGGGAATATATGCTATTTTGCAACTTGATCTCTTATATAAAAAATTAAGATAGCCCCTAGATGCAAAGTTGAATATATAAAACAGTCTTTAAATATCGGAGGTGCGTGCACTTGAATTCTGCGTAGATTTCTTAAGTAATTCTTAAGACAAATACAGTTAGTTGTTAAGGTGATAATAATCGTTACATAACGTTTTTCTGAGAAGAAAACGTATGTACAGAATCTCAAGAAGTTTCTTGTGACATACAAAACAAAACATTGATCGGTTAATGTTGCTTTCAAGTAAAAATATACGTGTTTATGTACCGGTACATAATAATCTTGTCCTTTACACGCTGTCCCAATAACTGAGCAGCCGTCCAGGTGGTAGACCTGTCAGCATTTTGAACGCTTAAGGGAAGTCCCAATACCTGACCGCATTGTCCAACCGGTAAGGTGTCTGGGTTTTCTCAAATTTTTGTATATCAAAAGTGTAAGTACAAGTATATTGTACATAAATTAACAGTTTTTTTATTTCCAAGTCCTATTTTTAGTCAATTTCATGCTACACTTTCAACATAACCTAAAATTGTATTTGCTTTCTCCGCGCGCAAACCATTCACACAAACACTAGTGGCGCCCTCTGCGCCGTGCTTTGCGCCATCTTCCCCATTGACCAGGTATTGGGACACCAAAAATGGGACGCTGGGACAAATCAGACTTCTATTGTCCATGTACTGGTACACATAGCTACTTGTGTTTTTACTCAATTTAATTAAAATAACGCACTGAAAACAAGTTTTTAGTAGCTCATTTGATAGAAAGAAGTAACATTTATCTGAATATTCACACTTTTGTTAAAAAGAACGTTTATTTTTAGTCCATTTTTAAGCTATACTACTTTGATATCCTTAAGTGTCCAGTTATTCGTACTCTTACCTTACTTTCAGGGGTTGGAATTAACAGTTGATGGTGCAGGGACGAAAAACGAGAAGCGTGAGTTATTAGATAGAACGGCCTCCGTCGAAAGATAGAAGGTCGTAGATATCGAGAAATGCAGGCTTATTGAGAATAAGCTAACGATTTAGTAACAGCGGATGCACCGCGCGGGACAATTAGTTTCGAGCTTGTTTCGAGCGCAGTTCGCGGGCGCTAGAATTATGGCTGGGTACGTTCGGACGATTTAATTCTCGAGACAATTTATCGGAGGCAGAAAGGAGGAAGTTCGCTGAAACGAAACTTGACAACGGCACCTGGACCCTACGAAACTTTAACTAGGAACGTAAGCGTTGCCAATGAAAGTTTCGCGCGTGCGGTCACAGCCGCCGAGGAAAAACACGAGCGAGTTGGGATTTCCTAGGTGAATTCGATTCTCGCCTCGCCAACTTTCCTCGCTCCATGCCCCTTTCCTCCCAGAATTAAAGCTAGAACTCACAGATTAATCGGTTAATCGGTTAATCGCCTAATCGCTTTATTCGCTCTCGCACATTAGCGAGAATGGTGTTGATTAACGCGAAACAACCGTCAATGTTATTTCCAACGAATCACGGTCGTATCCGTTTCGAATTTAAACGACACTGGATAGGGCCAGCGAAAACAGTGGCGCACGGCGATCGAGTTCAATCAATATGGTATCACAGAGGGAAACCGCGCTCGTTCCCTGTGCAAAATCGACGACGCGGAAATTAGCAACGGACAAATTAACGACAGGTTCGAAACATGCCAATCAACGCTTGAAACGACGTAAATGGCACGGAAGCGATAGCCCGAGCGAACTAACGCCAACGTCCACCTGCCCTATGCGCCTGTTTCAGAGTTTCAGACCCTCAAGTGAAATTCATTTCGTACGCCAACTCTACCGTGCCCGCGGGATAATAATGCTAGCTATCATACCGAATGGAAAAGCTTTCGTCCCTAAACGATTATCAATGGCGTCGTTAGAAATGTATAAAAATCTCTAACTCACGTGGGCTCCGCGTTGCCGTCGATTCTTAACCCGAGTGGCGTCCAAGAGAAACAATGGCAAACAGCAGACGTTCGAGCTCTGCTGGTGTAAAACACTGCTTCATGATCACTCGCGGCACTGTATTATTAATCTGTCGTTTAAGTCTGTCGTTCTTCTTAGCCCGAAGAGGCCGATACGCGAAATTATCGTCTGCCGACTCACCGTACGAAGGACAAATTATCACTGATCCGAGCTAGCGGCAGTGTTTACAGTAGAGCGCGCCCCTCTTCGCGCTCCTGACTCGCGACTGTTTACAATGGAAAGTCGAGGTTAAGCGGGAACACCACTGTGACGGCCGGAAAAATGAGCCCATTTTTAAGATTTTTTTAAGGAATAACTTACAGTTTTATTATAAAATTCTTATTACCTATCTTTAGAACAATGTCTTAAGAGACTATAAAAAAAAAAGTAATAGAAAAACATGCATAGATTTCCATATGCAGTTAATCTCCTACACCCCTCACAAGAAAAACATAGGTCGCTTATCGAAACGATATCTCTGGAACGGCAACTCTGAAATCAATTTTTTTTTTTTTTAATATAATCGGTATGAGTGTAGTTTCCGTTGTGCGTACCGATTTTTTCTGGAAAAACTATTAATTTTTTTGCCGATTTTCGAAACTTTTTCTTCCCAAGCGCGCCATTTTCACAAAAATATTTTTTTTTAAAAATCGGTGCGCACAACGGAAACTACACTCATACCGATTATATTAAAAAAAAAATTTGATTTCAGAGTTGCCGTTCCAGAGATATCGTTTCGATAAGCGACCTATGTTTTTCTTGTGAGGGGTGTAGGAGATTAACTGTATATGGAAATCTATGCATGTTTTTCTATTACTTTTTTTTATAGTCTCTTAAGACATTGTTCTAAAGATAGGTAATAAGAATTTTATAATAAAACTGTAAGTTATTCCTTAAAAAAATCTTAAAAATGGGCTCATTTTTCCGGCCGTCACAGTGGTGTTCCCCCTTAATGTCTCCGTCTTAAAACACGATACCGAGGAGTATCGTCGACTTTGTTTGGTAGGGGAGACCGGGCAAAGAGGAGGTATAATAAGAGGCGTCACTCGACAAGGACAGAAATAACCTAGGGAAATCACTAGACAACCAATTTAAATGCCCATTCGGCAATGATCGCTAAGCTTCGGCAATGATCGGAGTCAACTTCGGCAATAATCAGCCAATTGCGGTAAGGTACATTTAGTCGATTTGAATATCCCGCTCGAAATAGACAACCAATTTAAATGCCAAGGTCAAGCAAGGACTTCAAAGATTCCGCCCGGAGTGACGCCTCTTATTATACCTACTCTTTGGACCGGGGCTAGTTGTTACACTTTTCAGTTTTTTATTTTTTATTTTTTTTGCATTCCATATTCAATACTATCAATGACTCTTACTTAAAGTACGTTCTTTCCTCTACCGATGACCGCCATGGAATGTAATTAAACGAAAACCATGACTTTGAAACAAGCCATTTTGAAAGTCGAGACATGTTGTATCAACGTGCCCCGAGTAGGGGCTAGTTGTTACACAATACGGGGCAAGTTGTTACAGAATTAAATTTTACGAAACGAGGCTTATTATGAGTAATATAATTATATTCTCTTGGACAAAAGTAAATTTATTAATGGTAAGAATCTATTACAATAAATATAGAATAAAAAATCTATTTTAAAAATAATAAAAAAACTACTGAAATCAGTTGCACTAATTATCGTCGTCCGTTTCATACAGGGACTCGCAACTAAGGGGTTATGCCTACCTGCAAGGTCTGAAAACGCAAGTATTTTCGGGATTTTTTGGGGGAAAAACTTGAAGAGTTTTTTAAGCAAACCTTTATGTATTAGAAAGTGTACATCTTATATTACTTGTAGTAATTATTCCAATGGAAAATATAAATAAATAAAAGAAATATCAGTGATCTCCCGGCAGCGATTTTTTTTCCAGTAGTTTGCGGTGATCACTCTAACTTTGACCAGATTCATCTGAAATGAAAAATTCGACGGAATTTAGTTAGTATATTAAATTATCTTGTCCTTAATCGTTCATTATCCCGAAAAATTAATTTGCTACAAAATGGCGGCTGTTCAAATTAAAATATCGATTTTCGCCGCAAAAATCGCTCATTTTTCATCTGTAAAACAAAAACTACGCAACGGAAATGAAAAAGCCACGATTAAGGACAAGATAATTTAATATACTAACTAAATTCCGTCGAATTTTTCATTTCAGATGAATCTGGTCAAAGTTAGAGTGATCACCGCAAACTACTGGAAAAAAAATCGCTGCCGGGAGATCACTGATATTTCTTTTATTTATTTATATTTTCCATTGGAATAATTACTACAAGTAATATAACATGTACACTTTCTAATACATAAAGGTTTGCTTAAAAAACTCTTCAAGTTTTTCCCCCCAAAAATCCCGAAAATACTTGTGTTTTCAGACCTTGCAGGTAGGCATAACCCCTTAATGCACACATAAAAGTGATTTTTAGGTTTTGCACACTTCTCATGTGCCCACTTTTTGCACTCTATGCACTGAATCCACTTTGTGGAGCCTTTCTTTGAATGTAAAAGCCTTTTCGTATGTAACAACATGCCCCTTGTCTTGCGTAACAACTTGCCCCGGTTGACACCATTGTGTATAAACAGCTATAAGTTCATACCAGTTAGGTGTATTCTTATGTTCGTGGTGCCAATCTGTAGCTAAAGGAACACTGATTCAAACCTGGTAATAGTCATTTACATACATTTACCTGTCTGTTCGGTAGAAAAGATTCAAGTAGCAAGAGAAAAGTTACTATTATAGTACCGAAAACACAAAAAACTGTAATAAAGTGACAACGCGTGAACCGATTACAAACACACAACATACACGAGTGTGTATGGTTGAAACACATCCGCCACTTCATCGTCTAAGTGATAGTCCAAGCGAAAAAATTTTAAACTGCTTTGTAACAACTTGCCCCTGTAACAACTAGCCCCGGTCTCCCCTACGCACAGTGGGCCAAACGGGCGATCTAGCTGGACAAAATTCGAAATGAAGGATTTTGTTATGTCTATCTGTTGTTATAGTTATATTTGCATGAAATATGAATAATAATCCATTTTTTTATAAAAATTTGCCTTATTTTTTTAATATAAATCATATTTTAATGATTGAATTATGGGATACCATATCTATAATTGTAAAATACACAAAAGAGCTAATTTGGACCGTTTAGCCCCATCAGAGACCATTCCGAGGTTTTGGAACGTTCAACCCATGCACGGCAAAGCCCGCTAGCGCTTCATAAAAAGCGAAATATCTTCCGAATCGGCGCCTATCGGCAAAAGTTTATAATCAGGTCTTATAGGCGATGAATCACAGAATATAATGACATAAGGAAGAAAGAGGACACTCGTGGACATCATTTTGTATGTCTAGATAAAGTTGAAATGCTTTGCCATGGTTCGCACATTTCTTCTGCTACTTTCAGGTATTAAGAAAAAATATTTCCAATAAAGTAACGAAATATTTGCTTATCACATCTTAAAATACATACCTTACGGAACAATATCCAAGAGAGAATATAAAAAAAATTCTAACAACCGTCTATGAAATACAGTTTTGTTCATGGTGCTGCATTCGGGGCTATGTCAGTTCGCAAACCATACCCGCGGAACGGGCATCTTTGCAGAGGTACCACGGCCATTAAGCGTTACTAAATAAATTTTTTTATGTGTTTTCGGTCGCTCCAAACCTTTTCTAACAACTTGGAATAAAAATTAAAACATTTTTTAACGGTCGCCAAAATGACTTTTGTCCAGCTAGATCGCCCGTTTGGCCCACTGTGCTACGCGTCGGGTCGTTAAATTTTGTCTACGCTGTAGGGTAAATCCGGGAGACGCGGTCGACCTAATATAAAATGGCTATTAAAACTAATATAGATATTACTTATTTTATCAGAACAAACCTAACATGTTCAGAATTTTATGCCGATTCAGAAAAACTGGTCGATATTTGCATTAAGACAATATTTACTGTAAATCGGGTTGAAAACTGAAGTCATGGCATCTGACCACCTCTCCCGAGGTGCCGGGAGAAATGGTTTTCGTCGTTGGCAGAGACCACTCACATAATTATTCATGGAAAATTAACAAAGGATAAAGCAAAATTATTTATGAGTGAATACAACTACGGATTCATTGATATTTAATTTGTTTACGCTAAACAAGTAAAGAACACATCAAAGAAAGAGTGAATTACCTACTGGCGATTAGCAAGGCAAATGAATACAAAAGTGAATAAATAAACTAAGTAAACAAAAATAATAATAAAATAAAAATAAAAAATAAAAAAATAAACAAAAATAATAAAAAAATCATAACTCGACCATCTCACCTTTCTGCAACGAGACATGGTCTTCTCGTTAGCTTTGAGAGGAAGAGTTAATATGGCCAAATACTTTGGCTGCATTGTCCCTCGATATCTCTACTATCTTATTATTCCAAACATTAAATGAAAATAAACTTGGAAGTATATTTTAAATTCGATTCTGTACAACCGCTGTTTGACAAAAGAGGTTAAATGTAACATCAATTTACGTTTTATACCCTATAAATCCAGATGAACACGGAAGGAAGCGAAATAACGCTATTCATTCAACTATTTGGCTTCTAGAGAAGTAATTGGTCTGCACTTTAATACATTTTTACGTATAGACTCTGAAATATAGCGACACGACCAACTCTCCGGCCCGACCGCGTCTCCCGGATTTACCCTATGCTTTGACGATCACGCAACGATTAACTTTTCACGGCCCGGTTTTAGATATCGTGGGATCAGGCGGATAAAAACTTTCGCTGTCAAAAATATCAATAACTGAACCGACATGTTTAAAAGTTGCATTCGCTTCGTTTGGTTTCGAGCGATTGATGTTGAGGTGGTTGATTCTGTCTGATTGCAGATTTTTGGAAAGCTTCGAGGCAAGTGCAGGAGGAAAGCTCGAGTCGGTAATTAGCGCGGTACCGCGACACGCTGCAGATGTGTGTCTCCAGAAGCTTCATCGATATTAGGGAAATTGAAATTGATTTAGCGCAGCTTTGGAGGAGATCGGAGTCGCGGAAAGCGAGATAGTACTCGGAGGACAGCGTCGATAACGTCTCCGTCATGCTACCGAAACTGTTCTCCCTCGGCTCTCACAAAGTCAAAAGGTAGTGAGAGTCGAATTGAAAGGAGCAGATTCAGATTCCTCGGGGAAACTCGAAGCTCTTGAGAAAACTTACAAGAAAGCATCAAGGAACAAACGAACGAAGGGAATCCATACTCGAGAACAGTCTGCTTCTGAAAAAGAGTGGAGTAACACTAAAGAAGGAAGCAATCGAGTTGAAGAAGATTCGCAAACGAATGTACGCGATCGAGCAGATACGAAAGAGTGGAAAAATGGTAACGTGAAGTCTCTACAGGGCGCGGGAAGACGCTGATGAAGAAGCAGGCAAAGGAAGGAGACGAAGGTAGCTCGAAACGATGGAAACGAGCTTCGAGGCCTTGAATACGACCAGTTACTACTATGTCGGCCAATTATCGGGAAATTCGTCGGTCAACGAGAGCGTGGGCGAGCCGCTCGAATGTAAACAGGAGATCAATTCGAGCGGCCTCTTCGATTTCATCATCTACGGCGTGCTGGTGAATTTGGTCGGGCTATTCGGCATCCTGGGCAACGCGATTTCAATGATCATTCTATCGAGGCCACAGATGAAATCGTCGATCAACTACCTCCTAATTGGTCTTGCCAGATGTGACACGATACTAATTGTTATTGCGGTAAGTCCATTGCATAGCTGGTGCATTTTAACAGACACTTGCATCAACGCTTAAAATCGCCACCGCAAACTAGAGGAACATTGGCATGTTTCTGCAACATTTTGTTATCTTATACTGTAAAGTAGAAAGTTTATATGTTTGTGTGTTTGTCTGTCGCCAAAAAACTTTCGAACGGTAAACCCTGGGGTCACGAAATGTATCTCAGCTCTGTATGCCAGGAAAAATTTCATTTTTATAAAATCAGAATCTAAATTCCGGGCGAGGCCGAGGAGTAAAGCTAGTATAATATAAAAATTAACATTTTTGCATTTTTATATTGTATCTTTTGTGATTGCACCACAATTGTGTCAAAATGCATAAAATGTTTATCCTTTTCTTTCTCCTTTAATACATGTTAAGGAGCTGCCAATGTTTGCTCAGCTTGGTCCGGGAGTTGCTAAAAGACGCCGGCTTTTTAGAGCTACTAAGAATTTCAACGCCTACAATACCTACTATCTGTCTAACAGGAAAGCTGGTTAGTCCTGGTGTAAATCGTGTAAATCGTGTAAATCGTGTAAATCGTGTAAATCGTGTAAAGCGATGATCAGCGCGGCTTATTCAATTGCGAGAGCGTAAGGTGCAAGTGAAACATACGCGAGAATTATTTCATAATTGCTGGAACGCATGAACATTCTGCCGTCATGAATTTACAACTAACCCCTAGTCTCTCGAGGACTTAGTTGCTTCGAGGCACGCGATGACAAGCCTCTGTTAATTTATTACTCCAGTCGAATGTGAAAGCTCGTGGAACTTGTAACTCGAAGCGAAACAGGCTTGAATTAACTTCGCCGCCGTGTCTGACTGTGATTTAAATATCGTTAACACTGGGCGCGACGATGGCGGCGAGAATAATTATGCGAAAGCTTCTCTAAATAACCCGCCTTTCGTCCTTTAACGATTCCAAGGATCGCCGTCAAGTCTGGAATTATCGGGATCGACGATGGTGATTAAGATGCCCAGCTCGCGTGTTAAGCGATCCTCTTGATCTTGAGGAGGCGGCTAGTTGTTTACCCGCAGAAAATATCTTGCTGTTCCATCGTCGCGTTACGTAAGCCGCAACGGTCTCTCATCGCGAAATGAATTTCCCGAGGTCAATATCAAGATCCTCGAGGGTGTTCGCCGTTGGATACGCTATTATTGCCGAAACAGCTACCAGTCAGCGCTTATAACGTGCCTCGGGCATTCTCCATTCGAATGCCCAGCAGCTGGGAAACGTTAAACCCGGAACTCGGGGGATTTCGTCCAATCGAATCGCGTTAATCCAGATTTTCAATCAGTGATTCGAGGGATTCGTTTTAACCGCGCGGCCGCGACTCGACTCTGACTTCTAAGCATTGAGCTATAAGTATACCTGGAGAGAGAACAGCAATGGGAAGAAGTAGAGGCGACAGCGGTCAGAGAAAAATAGAAGATTACGGGTGAACCTATCCTTCTTCTTCCTATTATCCCTCTCACTCTGTACTATCATGTAGTAAATGTGCTATTATGTTCATTAAGCTCAATGAACATAGCACATTCCCTCTTTTTCTCGGACCGGCCGCCATTGCTCTGTTCCCTCTCCAGGTATTCTTATAGCTCAATGCTTCTAAGTTCCAAACTTCTGTTGGCCCGTTGTTTCGCGATTCGCGTTGCTTATCGAGGCTCTAGCGAACATTAAACGTTACCAAACAGCACGCTCCTTTTCAGATATTGATTTACGGCTTGCCAGCGATTTACGCGTACACGGGCCTGCTGTTCGACTACAAGTTCATCGTGTACCCGAAGATCGTACGGTTTCTCTATCCGTTGTCATGCATGGCGCAAATCGCGACGGTGTATCTGACGCTGACGGTAACGCTGGAGAGGTACATCGCTGTCTGCCATCCTCTGAAAGCAAGATCCTTCTGTACGTACGGCAGAGCTCAGCTGGCTGTCTTGGTCATTGTGATATTCTCTTTCATTTACAATCTACCGAAGTAAGTATTCCCCTTTTGCGTAGGATGTAACGTTTGGACGATACCTACTGTTCGAATAATAACACCGTTCCTGTGCGTTCCCACAGATTCTGGGAGGTAGACTACTTTACAGAAGTTCACTGGAAGTACAACGTCACGATATACTGCCTGTACCCAGCAGACTTGAGGAGCAACGATTTGTACGTCACCCTCTACGTCCACTGGATGTACTTTTTTATTTGCTACCTGTTTCCGTTTCTCGCTCTGGTGATCTTCAACGCGGCCATCTATCGACGGGTAAGCAAGACCAGTCACGGTGTATCGTCTGGAATTCAAGACACATGTATCTTCTTGTACATGGTGAAGGCATTAGTAACACGTGGAGGAATAGTCGTTTAAAGTTAGATGGCAATCAATGGTACAAGGGCTAGGTGACATTCTGAAAAATTTTCGTCGCGTCAAACTTTACTTTTTCACGATTATATTTCCGATTCCATTGAAAATCGAGGAGAAATGGGGTCAGTTGAGGAAGAAAAGCGAGTGAGATCATGCACTTGAATTTAGATTATATGCAGGCGACGCTTTGGGTTCGGGAACGACCCAAATATGTAATGAGCAGAGCGCGAAAACACAGGAGGGAGAGAAAGCATGGGCACGAACTTTTTCTCTGTAACCCAGTTCCGTGATATCCATAATTTCGAAGAGAATGACTCACAGAATGGCACCTTCGATTCTAACGTGCATTCCCATTACCATTCTCGTGGAATCGACCCGTGGAGAATAAAAATACACTCGCGAACTGCAATGCATACTTTGGTACCTTGACAGAACGCTCGAGATAACGCGGCGAGCAAAGTTTCCACGCGAACTCTTCTCAATATTGAAAAGTATTATGATTTTTCTGTTTCTGATCAAATGCACCGAGCAAAAAAGTGGAATTGTCCTTTAAGTATTCGCGGTGTCCTTTCTGTATTTACATTATGCAGAAGACAAAAGCCAAGAAGCCACGTTTTCTGTAATACCTTGCAGTTTATAACATACTGTCGCAAATAGCTTAACGTATACGAACAACGCCCGTACCTACGTAATGTGAAGTTTACAGGCGCATACGTAATTCGCATATACAGAGCACACGCTTTATAGCTGGAGTCGCAAGTGCAGATACAGCCGTGGCCGATTTGCCATCCCGCCCCTTTTCCCTTTACGTTCACGAGGACGTGAACGTACGAGCACGGAAACTTACGTGTCGCCTCCATTTCTCTCTCGAGTAAATCGCGCACGGTTTTATTAAATTAATATTTGGCAGCGAGCGACGGCCCTTCGTTTTGTCACAGTTACAGCAATTCGTTTTTATAACGATCAAGGTACACGGCGCAATTTGCACGATTCACTTCACCAGCGCTGTACCAATTTCCCAAGTGGCGCGTCGCCAAATAAATCTTTGCGCGGTCTCGCGCAATCTCCCATGGCCCGCGTAAGAAATTTCCGTCGGGTGGCCACGGGAAGCAATTCCTCGGGGCGAGCTCTTTTACCGTGCGAATCATACGCCCAATTCCGCTTCTCTTTCGCTCGCAGCACGCCCCGAAACACCACGACGCAAATAGTTTGTTCCGCCACTATTTTGCGGGGTGCGATTCGCGAGGAAGTTGGAGAACCGGAGATGATCTAAACCTAAACGACTGCGGTGTTCGAAGGTATAGCTCGTGAAACGTCGCGCGTTTTTATGTGTCCTTGTCAATTTCCGGGGAATAGAAATGGGACCTGTCGCCTCCTATATCCTTATTCCATTTTACGACATCGGAAGCAAAGTGTCAGGCAGTAAGAGGGATGTATTAAGGACGCGTAAAAGGGTATCTTCTACCCTCAGTTCCGATGACCAATGAAATGAGTATTTCGTCAAATTGCGTCGTAAAACTAGCTCCGAGAGGGCACGGTGAAGAGTTGGGTAAAACGCGAAGACGGGCGGTACTGGTGGCTGGCAATAAAGACACCTACAGCGCTTTGCACTACTCGAGGTGGACATTCTCGAAAAATAAAGAAAGTAACGACCCTGTCCTGGAAACAATTCCTATTCTTTTTCCCGCCACTGCGACACGGGAGCCACTAATTATTTTCACGCAACCACCGTTTTATTCTGCCTCCTTCTTCCCTCCAGTCCCATTCATCCCTTTACACACACATACTTGGACTTTCGTGGAAGAAAAAAACAGCCATTAGTTCCTGCGCTACGGACCGAACGGGGAATCAATTACAAAACTTTTCTCTCCTCGCAAACCTTACTAACAACGTCAAAATTGCCGCGCGAACTTCTACGATCATCATTAACGGTTCCTCGCAAGTTCCCATGGCAAAGGTCTCGGGCTAATTGAGTAAACACCCGATTGTAATGGAGCCTTAGACCGAAGCTCGCAGGTTCACGGCACAATAGTACAATTAATTGCGAGGGATCCGTGTTGATTTCAGGTGAGAAAGGCAAACAGGGACTTGCAGCAGCTGTCCCGCCATCAGAGACGCGAGATTGGTCTGGCGACGATGTTACTGTGCGTGGTGATCGTCTTTCTGATCTGCAACATCCTACCACTCGCCTCCAACATCCACGAGACTTTTCTCAACGACCCGCCGCTGTGGTTGGTGCAGACGGGCAATTTCCTGGTTACCATCAACAGCAGCATCAACTTCATCATCTACGTGATCTTCGGCAGGAAGTTCAAGAGGATATTCCTGAAGCTGTTCTGCAGCTCGAAGCTGTTTGGTCCAGGCAGGGACAGCCCCGAGTTCCAGACTTACGCCGAGTCGATCGTCACCAATGTGACCAATACAGAGATGAGGAACTCCATCAGGCATTATCACCTGAACAGATCCAGCACTATGAGCAGGAACAACAATGTCTCGAACGGTAGTATGCGGCAGAGCCTGAAAGGGTCGGGGAGACCCGCCAGCCCGGGACCATGCGTCTATTATCCCGCGAGGAGTCCTGTCAGAAGCCCCAGTCAGATGTCCAGGACATCCAGCAGCCACAACGGATGGAGTAAAAAAGACCTGGATTCAGCCCTGTAGTTAATCTAATTCCGATAGGTCGAGCAGCCACTCATGAACGATAGTGCAACGCTCCTCTGCGCACCGTATAAGTTTAAGATAAAATAAGAAAGTCTTCTAGAACCAGAATCCTTCAGAATTCATTACACTCGCATGGATTCGCGAGTTCTTACGAGTCTCGCGTATGCTACATTCGGTTCCAAATTTCAAACAACCGACTCTGGCAGAACTTGCGCGTTCCAGCGAGACCTTAACCCTCTAGGGACGGGGATGTTTTAAACTTAACGTAGAATTTTTTTGAGCGTTAAAATAGTCTATTTTATACTTGGGATTTGAAAGCTACTCGTTAGTTTTTTTTTTAATTTGTTTATAACAATATAACAAAAAAAAGTTTAATTTCGGGTTCTGATGGTACAACAGTTTCTTCTCTGCCTACTAAAGGTCACTATACCTATCAAATCTCGATCTTATTGATGGAACGTAAATAAAAATGTGTTAATCTGAATGGGACTCTGGAGTCCCAATCGTCCCTAGAGGGTTAATGTGATTTAACGATCAATGAAACTCCCGAAATGCGATGCATTTTAACATATTACACATACATATATCGTACGACTGCTTCACCGTGTATATACCGTATGCAAGGCATTTCAACGTTAAAGCGAACGCGTGTGCGTTCATCCGCAAGTGTACAGTTATCATTCTCTGGAACTCAGAATGTGACAATAACTTAGGAAAGGGATGATGAATGTCAAGGGTTGATCCTAGCTACCGATGTCGAACGGGACTTTGGTAACGGTCAAACTGATTATCGAATACTGTAAGATAGGAAGGTTGTAATAAAGGGACGTATCAAGTTATTCGAGATTCATTGTCACACCGGAAAGCATGCAGGATGAATGATTACTTTACACGTGTATGGAACTAATGTACATATAAACTCGATATTACAATGCACCGTATTTTTAGCGAATTGTAAATACTGTCCACAAACCATGTAGTTTTGATATGTTATAACGCGACACCAAGACTTTTCCTCGTTCCATGGGTAACAAGACCTATGACGTCGATTTCATTTTCAAAGAGAGAAGAGAAACCACGGGGGAGAGAGAGAGAGAGAGAAGCGACCAAAAAATATAGATTTCCAGTTATCCTTAGACTTTTAGAAACACTGAACCTCTTTTCCATGAACGAAAATACAAACCGCACGCGCGAATACAGTATTAATAAGTCTCCCTTAGCGCTCCTTACCATAATCGAGCAAATGCAAATAATCATCGAATTCGAATCAACTATAGAGATTCGTTGATTTTCACAAGCTTTGAAATTTTCATTCGTCGTAGATGAATTCTGAAATATTATTTGCATATGCCCGACGAGGGTATAATAAAGACTATAAAGGCACACAAAAATATGTTAAGGTGTAGTACTGACGAAGGAAATGCATATTAATATCGGAATGAGAAATGTACTGTAATAAAAATCCTTACGATTCGTGTACACCTTAACATTTCGGAAATAAATACAAACGTGTACCTGAAGCCATTATGTAGATCTCTTAAATTCTTTTATATTCTGCCTCAGGCTTAAACTCCGCTAAAGAACAAATATATCCTTCTATACGCGATGGGACGCATTATCGAAAATGCGAAAATTTTCAGCTAACAAGCAAACATTACAAATAATATGTATAAGTAATATAAATTGTAAATATCGAAGTTTAAAATACTCTGTTCTAATTTTTAGTAGACACAAAATTGGAAGTGCAAGAGACTCTTTTGTGAAAAAGAACGAAAAATGTTTCCTTACGGAATTTTATCATGCGTACAGTATGGATATGAAAATTTAGAATTAGAGGGAAAAGAAACGCTCTCGTACCTATACGATAAACGAATTACATGAACTACACGAATGTACATTATATTCTAGTCATGAAATTTCTATCAAGCTATAATTATATTGGAAATCTTTGAGATTACATATGCGTCTATACACATATATGTATAGCAGATAAAAAGTATGTCATCGTAAAAATAAATTCCATGAATTACTACTTGTACCATTTTCTTTCTTTTCAGTCAGCCACCTTTCATTCGCATATTACGCCAAAGAATTCAGCTCACCGTTATGCCAAACTTTCTAAATCATAGAGAATACGTACAATCATTGAAGAAAATTTCCGTTTTTATTCCTTCGCTAGACTTTACATCGATCACAATCATTTCCCTTGGTTGATTCTTAAGAGTAACTTCCGATGTTAGTGTTCTCGACCGATGCAGAAAGTAAGAGCATACGTTTGTACAATTTATTAAATTTGTCAAATACGTATAATTCCCGTTACACATTCGGGTACATCTACGAGGTTGTTACACATAAAACAGAAATAAATCATATATACAGTTGATAATAAAGCATCTTACATTGCAACATTTTGCGCGACTATACGACGCGTGTAGTTGCAAAAATAAATGACGAGACAGCAATGACCAACGATCCCAGCGAGGACCGTTCTGATTTTATTTCTCAACAGAGCAAACTTATTGTACAGAAATTATTATTACATAATACGTCTATCAGCTTTTATCTTCGGATCAGTTTACGGCCTTTTTCTTCGGCTTTAAGTAGAAGTAGATGGCCAGGAGTGCTATGCCAGCGTACGTTGCTTTGGCTACCTATAAAAGAAGAATCAATGCGCTCAAGATGCACGAAATTGCGACATAGGTGCGAACATTTTCGCCCACCAAATTAAATAGCTGCGGATCAGAGGGCAGACTTTGAGGTTACTTACATTTGCACGACCTCGATCGGTGACGCTATTAAAGTGTTTCGACAATCCAGTCAATTTTTCTTCCGGTGAATCTCCACCCGCCATTATCTCTCACGAAAATATTAACGCTGCAACAGCGTACAATCTCAAAAGCGGAAATATAAAAACGTCACCTATCAAACGAACCTCGGCACTGTTCGCTTCGAAGTTACGATTGTTTTTTACGCTTTACGTGCCTCGACTCTCGCCAGAGTTACAGCGAACCGGCGCCAGTTGGCGCGCCCAACATCCGGTAATACGAACGCCCAACCGGAAGCATTATTTCAAAAGTTCTCCAGGCGGTACACGGTATACGTATCTCGATTATTTCATATTTTATTTAGGTATAAATTACATAAATTATTAACATTAAGATTCGGCGCTTACCAATTTATTGGTAAATACAAAAATAATCTGTTGGTAAATACAAAAATAATTTGTCGGTAAGTATAAAAATAATCTGTATAGATGAAGATCGGTGTAATCATCATCGTGTTAAGGAAAGAAAAGTTACAGGATCAAAAAGAACTATCGATTTAATACCTAAAGTCTTAATGGTAATCGTTTATAATATAGGAAACACGTGTCACCGACATTTTGTCACCCACACAAAACGTCAGATCAGAAACTAAAAATAAAACTTAACAAACTGCTTGTTGTGTACAATATATATCTTTACATGATCAAATATGATACTAACTTGTTAATATCACAAAGTATTATAAAACAAAGAAAACCTTTCTTACGCTGTCATTCGTGTAAACAATATCATAGTAACTTCTTTAATACTTAACATTAAAATTTTAGTAATATATTATCAAAGGTTACGTAACCAGTAAGTCGTAACTATCCTTCGTTTTCGATACCATGTTTTAATTGTCCATACGCGTTGATGATGAACTAAAACCAAATAAACGTGTACATTAAGACTATATCTTTGAGCGTTATAGAAAAACATTGCTATATACTTACCCAGATTTCGCGCATTACTTGATTCGAAAATTCTCTTTTAACTGCGTCCTCGATATCCTTCGCAGATATAATTTTCATTTTCTTTAATAATTTCAATGTTGATCGTAATGGCATTAGCTGAAGATCATTAGTACCGTATATTATGTTCCGTGTTGCGTCCAGCATGATACTAAAATAAACAATTATGCTTATCACGCTGTCCAAGTAAAGTAACACTTTTAACCAGCGTATAAGGCTTACCCATTTAATTTGAACACTTCTACGAAATATTGAGTTCTATCAATTTCCGTCATCGGCACTTGTATGTTAATTCTGTTCAAAAACTCCATCATGTACGGAATTGTATCAAATATGGTAAATGCTTGAACAAATTCATCCATTAATAACCATCCTTCCCCTTCGTGATGAAACACGTGTATCATTCGTTTGGGCAGTTCTATAAAAAGGGAATAATATTGTAGAAACGAAATATACCGCATAAGTCTGTACTGACGAATTAAAACCTAACGTACCGATTACTTGGACAAATACTTTTTTAGTTTGAGATGAGCCGCTTTGAATTGGAGAATTGTTGTCTACGTACGCAGACCCTTCGGGAGCAGGCGACTTCCAAATGTTCTGTAACTTACTCCCTTGCGAATATACATCATTTACTTGAGGTTCCATGGCACTTCCTATACATATATTGTCACTACTGTTTTGTTGTTGACTTCCATTGTATCCCACTTTTACGTCATCATTTTTCTTAAGTAGGCAGTTCATTTTAGTCCAATTTTCAGGTTGAATAATAGTTGCCCTTTCAATCGATTTCATCCACATTCTGTTCGGTGTGCCCCACAATACATTTGAATTTATAGCAGGCGATTGTTGACTCTGCTCTACCTCATTATTCACCTGTGCTAATGGGGATGATCTGTACGAAGTGTGCGAGGTGGATGGTCGAGTTAAATACCCCTCGTCGGTATTTGTATGATCAATTGAGACAGGTGGTATGAAACTATTAAGTGGTGACCACGAGGAAGATATAGAATTTTCCTTTACACCTGGGCAATTAGGTATTCTATCTGAGGCGGTAAGGATATTCCTATGTTGGAATGAAGACTGATTGAAAGTGGAAGCATCATTTGTGTAATATCTTCTTTGCTCGTTTGCTTTCTGAATGGAGTCACTATACTGAGCAATGAATGGTTTTCTTGGCAGTGAAATACAGGGCTCTAAAATGAGGCTTTCCTCTTGTTTTTGTTTCTCCCCATACTCCTGTGGATTAATTTCGGAATACGGAGCACGTGCAAATGTGTCGTAATTGTAACTGTTTGAATTTAGTACATGTCCGTTATCTTTTTCTGTATGTTTCCCAACTTCTGTTGCCAGATTAATATTGTGCACTGTGGACGGATTGTTAATAATAATTCGTGACATATTACTGGTAACATCATCTACACTCCATTTACGATTAGTAGGCTGAGATTGTGTGTTTACTACAGGTAAATTATTACTGCTTATATTACTCGAACTGTTAGTAAGGAAATATTGGTAATAATCGAAGGATCTGTCTTTACAATAACTGTCAAAGATATCTCGATTTGGGCGATTGGTGTTAGTATTGGTCTTCTCAAAATTGATCGAATTATGCTCGGCAACTGGTTCACCATTTCTATGCGAAGCAGGCACCAGGTTGTTAGGTTTTATAGAATTGTCTTCATCTGAATCTGATAGTCGTAATTTACCTGCTAACATAAGCCTAAAAGGATTGGTATCCTTCACGAGTTTCGTATCATTAATAGATTTATTCGAGGGCGTCGGAAAATTGGTGTTGACATTATTCGGAAAACTGTGTCGACCGTCTAAGCCTATGTTCAGTTGCGTATTGAACCCCTCGAACCGTGGAGTAAAATTCTCTTTCGCCGGTGCTCGTTCATCTACTAAAAATTGATTCGCTGCACCAACATTATTATCTGCGGGCACAACAGAGTTAGGATACATCGGAGTCAAGTTCCTGGCTGAATTTTGAATACTATTTTGAAAGAAATCGCCAGAATTGCTGCGATTAAGATTGTTCTTATAATTGGAAGCGTTGTACACTAATTGTTGTTGAGTCCCATCAGTAAACGTAGAACTCCCAGTAGGATAGCCGGTGTTCGTGAAATCGTAATTCATAGCAGCAGTTTTTGCATCGTTATAACTGTTTGTGGTTGGAGGAATGGTGACTGGGTATGTACTTGAATTATTTGTCGTCGCCAAATTTGCCGATGCTGGCATATCTTTATTAGGCTGCAAAATCGTATTGCGCATCATATCCAGGATCTGTTCGTTCTTTATCAGATTGTCACCCGTGTTACTGTCAGGATGCTTCATTGCTCTGTTGAAGAGTAAATGAAATGTTGCCGTTATTTGCATCTGTAATTTCACGTTCTCATTCCACAATTGTATAAATTTCTCCGGTGTTAATTCGTTTGCAACTTGATTGCAGGTCGTTTCATCGTATAAGAACGGGTTCGTGTTAGTCTGTGATAAAGGTGACGCCACAGACATCGCAATATTCTTTAAAATTTGATCCTGCAAGTTTTCTTCCCTAATCACTGGCAGTTTTTGCAGTTCCTCGCATAATGGGATTTCCGAAGGAAACGTGAAACTCTTATTATCGTTTAGGGTACTCTGTGGCGATACCAAAGGCGCGTTGACGGCCTCTTCTTCTGAATTTTTGTTGCTACTTTTATCTTCGTCGATCTCTTCCTCGTAGCATTGCTCTGGCGAATAAATTAAATTCTCTTCAACGTAGAGCAACAGATTGCTCATTTCAACTTTGTCTCCCTATTAAGAAAAAGAGAATACCAAATAAAGTGATATTCCATGAACGAAATGTGTCTCCTTAACAGTATGTAATACACGCTACCTGAAGTACAAGTAGTTTGGGAAAAATCATCACTCTATGTGATACTGGTATAGAGTAAAATGAACACAACTGATTTTCTTGTTAGAATACTTTTATTATGTAAATGCAAATGTAGTACAAGTATCATGATAACATAAAGATCGTATTTTTCCCAAATATTTAAAAAATAATCCGTTGTTACATAACAAAAATATAATACTTAAAACTTAAGTAATTACAACAGAAAATAATACGGTGAATACGCAGTAGCACTGTATGATTCGAGGTGGCATTTTAATACCTCGACAACGTAGCAGAAAAATAAGAATTGGAGAAAATGTATTATTGCAAATATAAAACTATATGAAATGTGACATGTACAGTGGCGGATTTAACGGGCGACCGAACAGCAATAATTGCCGCCTGGGCCTTTTTCCTTAAATTCGCCACTGGACATGTAAATGATATGAGGCAATTTTCTCCTATTTTTTATAGTGCAGCCTATTAGAATACATTGTTACTACTAACTCAATTTCGAAAACTTTCAATGTATTCTCATATTAGTGTCTTCGACCTATGTATAGATCTATTATTCAATATAACACGTTATCATAGATTAATCAAGTCTATGCTTTCCCATTACTTTTACCTTCTTTAACAGATTTATTAATGTTTTCGCCTTTCCTTGTGACTTCCAAGGTACTAACGAGAGGTTTGTTGGGGCAGAATTATCTTTATCGTTTATTCCGAAATTCTTTTCAAGATCTATCACAGCTCTCTGAGTTTCATTGAATTTCTCATTATTTACCATTTGATCTTCTGGGCGTATAACTTCGCAAACATTGCTCTTCTGATCCTTTTCTGGAATATACGTATCCCCAGGATTCGAATCATTTATTTCTTCTATCTGCAGGCCTTCGTCAGATTTCTGTTCCAGTTGATTACTTATCCCGATACTCCTATTAATTTGAAGAAGTTCGCACATATCAGCGACCGAAACTTGTAAATCCCACTCGTCTGAATCCGATTCCAAATCCATGTCATTGAAAACTGGTATGCTGGGTGTATCAGTTATTACGTTAGGCGGTAACGATTCTCTTATTGGTACCAGTTCTGACGATATCATCCCTTCGGTCAATAATGGATCCTCTATTTGGATTGATTCCTCGATCGATTCCTCGATCGATTCCTCTTCATCTAGGGTTTCGTGTTGAACTTCTGCTTCTCCCGTACATACTGATGTGCTTAACGAAATTAATTCTTCCGTTGATGCTGATTGATCCTGAATTGGTACAAGTTCTTCTGCTAATACTGATGCAGACGATGCTGATGATTCTATCACATCGAGGTTTGTATCTTCTGTCTCGCTAGAAGGCGAAGGATCTTTGGCGTTAATTTCCGAACAAGATACATTTGTTATACTTTCATCGAGAGTTACATAAGTGTCGCGATCTTCCAATTTAGATTCTTCATTGCTGTTGTTCATATTCTTTTTCGCTGATACAGATAAGTCTGAAGCACTCAGATCATCCGAATCTAATTCCGATGTATTGTTTAGTCTCTGCTGCATCAGGAATAACCTATGTAATAATTTATGTTTAGGAGTACGTGGTGTCACACATACATAATCATTCTCCAACCGAGATGCGCAATCGCCGGAATTGCTTTGAGAGGTTCCCGTGCTAAATGTATCCCCGTCGTTCGAGTAGCTTGAAGCATCAGCAGTTACACTACTAATCCCTTGCGATGAACAGCTGGACAGTGGTTCGTTTATACAATTTTCAGGCACATTTGTCGACGATTCAACAGGCTCCTCGGCTAATTCTCTTCCTCTTAGTAGCTCCAACATTTTCTGAGGAATACCAACTGTCATTTCCTTTCTGCAACTTGCTGCGCGTTTTTTTATATTATTCAATATCGCCGGAGATACATCTGGATTTTTATCGACGTTTCCAGTTGGCGACCAATGTATATCTTCGTCCCGTGAAGCGAAATAGACGCTGTTGCGAACTACATTTAGAAAAGAACTTTCAGCCAGTGGAATATTCTCTCGTTTTGTTGGAATTGATTTGTATGTTTTTTTAGTTGCGTGCTGCTGCGGTACACATTGCTTTTTTTCCGCCACGTTCTTCCGAATAGTAGACCAGTCTATTTCCTCTAACTCGCAGTCTTTATTCTTTTCATCAATAAAAGATCCTATACATGGTTCGTCCAGCTCGTCTTCCGAATTGTGCGTACTAAAGTGATTAGCGAATGTTCTTGGAATATTGCTAAACTTTTTTAAAATATCATATTCCACGTATTCATTACTTCCTTTGTGATTGGAATTTGTAAGATCAGAAGTAAATGCATTACATTTGTTATTATTACTCTCTACGTTGCTATTGATAGACTCTTTGCCGGATTTTCGTTTCGCAGTATCATTCGCTGCCGAATCAGAACTTGAAAATTCATTACCTTCCGCGGAAGAAGAAGTAGAACTACGCTTAATATCTAATAATTTCTCATACAAAGACTTTAGTGCTCTCGGCGCCTTTTCTGTAACGTTGAGATTTGAATGGGGGCTCTGTTCAATAGGAATATCGGACCTAGGAAGATCGTTCGTAGATGATGACTTTAAATTATACAGTGCTACTGCATTCTTGGAATAGTTCCCAGAATGTGCTGATTTATTACACTCTGTTGGCTCTACTGTTTTCGAAGCTTCGGTTTCACACTTTTGTTTAAAACGTTCTTGACATTCTAAGTAATAACGAAATGAAAAATTTCGATTTCTCATACAAACCATTTTTCCATGCTCGGCTAGTTTTTGCTCAACTAACCAATCATTGATGTGTACGTCCTCTTCCCCTAACGTGTCAGTCAAAGTTACCATCATAGAATTATCCTGTATCAAAGTATCAACGTTAAGTACCAAATCAATACTTCCTTTAAACAGATAATTGCTTAGCTTTTTTAATTAATTATGCAATACCTAAGTATATTTCACTCTTACCTCTGAATTAATGGATGCTATTGTTGCGATCAAAGGTATCTGTGAGGTTCTTACTGCGAAATGATGGGTAACACTGCGAGACCATTTAGTTCCTTTGTATGGTTTCGTATTAATTAAACCGCATGGTATAGCTTGTGCTGGTATAGAAGAGAACATTCTATGTAAGTAGAAAACTGAGTCTGGGGGGTATGTTTTCAGTGTACCATAATCATAAAACATCACCTGTAATAAATAATCCGTAATAATTATATCGAGCGAGACCAACGCAATTCACCCCATTCTTCTATACTTACGGTGACTTGTAAGTCAGGATTAACTGTCATTATTATACCCCTATGCCATACTTCGTTGTATATACACGCACAGTTTAAGCCCTTCTCTAATACAACGGGGGGTATTACATACTCCTCGTGTTTTCTTGAATAAAAATGACTGCAAAAAAGAATTAGCGATATAAATGCTGTCCATAGTTAAACCGTTTTCGGGTGCGATAAGTATAAGTAATAATGTAATTGTACATACTGTAGATCGTCCATGAATTGTGTGAATGCCTTTTGCTTCTTGCGCAGTTGTATCCAGAAAAATGATGGACTGAATACTTCGACGACAACCACTTCTATGTAAGGTCTCTCGACATTCAATAAATCTGTAACGCTCAGTTGACCTACACACTCTCCGATAGTTACTATACCATCCGGTATTAATTTTTTGCACGTATCCAGTGTCTGAAAGTTAAAAACCATTAGGCTTGTACAAATAATAGATATCTTGTAAGATTAATCCCAACGAAAATCACTTACCAACGACACCGGCAACGCATCTTCCTCGTCTTTCATATAAATATTGTGTATTTCCGCGAGAGTAAGAAATTTCTGTTTCTCCTTTGATTTATTCGAAGGTATGTCTCTTTTAGCGTAATAAAGCATAAAATCCCCCGTATCGTAAGGCTGTACACAATGGAAGGTTTCGGGCAACTGCGACGCAAATTCCCTGACGCTGTTAAAACCAAGTTCCGCGTAATTCAGAGAAACTTTATATTCTTCCAAGTACTTCTCTGGGAGATCGGCGCACCAAATGCCGTCAGGATGATTCTGAATAAGCTTCTCTAATCGAAATTTCACTCTCTCGTTTATAAGTATATCAACATTTTTGCCATCAAAATAATTCTCATTGTCTAAGTTATTATTAAGCTCCATCTTAGATCGATCAGCGTCGTCGTAATTCGTTTGGTCGGCCTCTATCCTGGACGTATGGTCCGTAACTTTAGCTCGCGGAACCTGATCTTGGCACTTGGATACAGTTTCCTTTATGAAGTTAGACGTGGACTTATTTTTTACATTCGCCTTTGTCTGGGATGGATCGGGTGCGTAACCAGAAGGTACGAATTGAAAATCATCGTCGTCGCCATCGTCCATCACATCGTCGGAATCTTCGTTTCCACTAGCAGTCACTACCGCTGCGCTCGAATAAACGTTGTTCGACTTACTTTGCGCCGGAAAGATCCTATTGTGCGATTGATAAATTTTGTGGGATATTTTCTGTAGTTGCTCCTCCATGTCGCTCATAGAAATCTGTGTATAAGGCATGTGCGATTGCACTTCCTTAAGTACGTAATCCTTGTTTACGCCATCTGGATTCTCGTTAACATAACTGATTATCATGGTCAATATCTCTGCTGGTATATGAATCCTTTGATGTCCGGTGTGTGGGTAGTAATGGCTCGGTTTATATATTTTCCGTCCGACTATATACTTCTGTTCCTTTTGACCAGCCACTAGCTTGCTAACATGTTTCGACTTATCAGACGCGATGCCGCTTATAAATATCGTATTATCTCTGTGGTCTATAAACACAGATTTTGGCATGCTTTGCAACAGATTCAACAGGGAGTGATAGCCTAACTCTCTCCAGGGTATATGCCCACCCTCCATTTCGTAATAATCCTTTGTCAACTGTGTCAATGTGCATGGTCTTTTTCGTGCGAGCAGCAACGATAACAGCGTAATTTCGGTACTCTCGCGTTTCTGTGAATTCATTTGCATCTTCGAGAGTTGCCAAATTGCTTGCTATCAGTTATGTGCTCCTTGTACAACTCCCTTCTTAAGTTCGAATAATATTAAAAAATTCTTTGACCTTAATTTCTTACTGCTCGAATGAAAATGCTCTATTACTCTTTAAGACTGGCAAAACAAATTCAATGCAACCTACACCGAGTCCTGAGACCTGAAAGTAAGCGGGACAATGAAGTCTACCGGTAGATCACGATCGGAGATTTGAATATTAATCAAACTATATATACGTACCTATCGAATTAATGAGTAGGAAGGAACTTCCAATATTTCATAGTGTCCATATTCTATTAATACCGTATTAAAATATAAATGAAAATTACACCTGCATGAATCGAAAAATTACCATGCGGCAAAATTGTTGAGAAGTGTGCGCTACTCCGTACGAACTAACCTAACTATACAATGCTATACCGCACACCACATGCACGCGTATTCAGCGAAATTTGAAACTCTTATGCCTCCAGTCCGTTGCCGCGCCAACAGTCCAATTAACCGCCGCGGGATATTTTGATCGATATTTAAACTGTAGGAAACAACCTGAAAGTAAATGCAAGTGAATGTAATATTTTCACGGAAATTAATAAAATACGTTTAATATTCACGACCCTAGAGTGAAAATATCCATTATGAATTATGATATAATAATTTATTAATAATTGCATTTGACGAAAAAATTTAATTGATTGATTTTTGCCGCCCTTTATATTTTAAAATATCATTTTTGACGGGGAGTGAAATTTTTTGTAAGTATATATTTGTTGACTACAAAAGCCTTTTGTAAAGAATAAAGATCTTTAATGCAGGTACGCACCTTTCCCTAGTATAATAGTAATTATGTGGGTGATTTGAAAACAATTTATAAGTTTTACGGCTTCTTAAAAAACTTTTACTTCTTTATTAGTTTTTATTGATTTTAATTTTCTCTTTCTACCAAATTTTCCGCCCTGGGCGATTATCCTGCTTGCGCCCCCTAAATAGATCGGGCCCTGCTACTAAACATTCGAAATTATTACAATCACGAGTAGATATATTATAATAAGGATGCACATGGGAAATAAAAAATCGAGATGCTGTATTTAACAAATAATAAGGGCAATAAGACGAGTAATCTATTGATTACTACCTATAGAACCGTAGGAAATAAAACTGATGAGAGAAAAAGGATCAGTGATCACTCGAGAAGTGATAGGGTGGGAGATAGAGACATGGACAAAGAGAAACAGAGTGCAATGGACGATTACGCATGCGGTTAGGTTTTCGACTTAATAGGTAGTAGTTGATAAACGAGGCTGATATCTGGTGGTACAGTTATCGTCAATCTGCATACCGTATGCACTATGCACTCCTGTCAATGAAATACACTGGCCAAATCTGGCCTTCACTTTGCTACACCGGCGGGGTAGTTTTGCACCGCAACTTTTATTGATAAAAGTTTTAACTGAAATGAAATTTAAAAAGTTGGGATACGTAATTCGTACGCCGTCAGTGTAGTCAAGGGTTAACTAGTGAAGGACCGAGAAGTGGGCTTGGTAGCGAGATAAATCAGAGGAGAGACACAAGTGTTGGAAACGAAGCGTGTATATATATGTACTATATATAGGTGTAGCGTGGTGGGCTTTGTTAAAGTCGCGCGGCGAACGAGCAGCGGAGCAGCGTTAAAAGACGTTCATCCAGTAGTGGATGCGAGTGGATGGACATCGGTAGAGGGTCTTCCTTAGTACGTTAGATTGAAGCCTTACGATATTATACGATCGTACAGAGAAGCAGAAAACCACTCTCGTCGGTCGCGTGGGGTACTGAGGAAATATTACGCGTGTGGTAACCACCCTCTGCCGCCATAAAAGATGGCACCGTCGTGTTTCGAGGTGATCCTCGTCGGCTTCATCCTTGTGTTACCATTCCTGTACGAGATGAGCAGGACCTTCCGTTACTATTTCAAGTTCCTTCTCTATTATGGATACGTGATGCTTAATTCGGTCACCTTACTACCAATTATGATGTTACGTCCGCGGAACGTAAAAAACTTTATGTTA
Source organism: Andrena praecox (assembly GCA_963932275.1). NCBI lineage: Eukaryota > Metazoa > Arthropoda > Insecta > Hymenoptera > Andrenidae > Andrena > Andrena praecox. The sequence goes on from OZ010732.1 coordinate 1,011,376, forward strand.
GTAATGCCAAGTAATTTTATAAACATGAATATGACATTTTTATCGCTTCCTATGCTTCATTTCGTTTTCCTTTCTCGCCATTAACTGTGTTTCATTGTCCATTGTTTCGTCTCCAAGGATCGCACGCATCTAAGATAAATTTATTGAACGATGTAGTGGTGTAGTGTAACAGCAGTTCCGAAAAGTAGCGGCGACGCCGAGTGGTGGTCGTGATAATCGTGATAGTAGCTCGAATGGTTTCACGATGCACCCGGCAAATAAGTCACACGCTTGACGTTTAACTTACGAATTTATTTAAATTACAAGATCGACATCTGCTTTCCGCAGGAAAAGTAAACTCTGAGAAAAAAAAACAAAAAAAAAAAAAACGAGAAAAATCACTCCCTCGCGATGGATAGTTATTCTAATAATCGTTACGATGGTTACTCACGGTCGCGAATAATTGCAATCTTTTCCTTTTTTGCACGATAATCTCTAATCATAATAAATATAGTGAACAAGACCGAATTTATCGGAGGGAGAGAGCAACAGTGTCACTGATGGCTTCATAGAAACATCTAATTTCTGTAGACATCATCGCATTCCGTAAATTTGATATTAGTTCATCACGTGCCAATTATTTTGCCATCTTTAATATATGATTTCTTTTCGTCGTGTAGACGCGTTGTTTCTGGTTTGCTGAAAACATTGTATAAAATGTATTTGTAGACTAGCATCGTCTGTATGCTCCTGTGTTAGTAACTTGTTGGGAGTACGTTGGGAGCTCAGGGGAAGAGAGCATTTAGAACAAGAGAGAACGTGCGTAATAGTTGCGAATCATCAGAGTTCTTTAGATGTAATGGGGATGTTTCAAATATGGCCTATAATGGAGAAGTGCACAGTTGTAGGAAAGAAGGAGCTGTTTTACGCGTGGCCTTTTGGTCTAGCCGCTTGGCTTTGCGGATTAATATTTATAGATAGAATGAATTCGGAGAAGGCTCGCTCGGTTATCAATAACGCCACCGACCACATTAAAGAGAAGAAGGTAATTCGCTTCGCCGAATGTATTCTAACGATACGAAAATAAGCTCCGATAGTGTGTTTACTCACCTTTATTTATCTTGCACAGATTAAACTGTGGATATTTCCTGAAGGTACTAGGCACAATACTGGTCAAATTCATCCTTTTAAAAAAGGTGCCTTTCATGTCGCTATTAACTCGCAATTGCCTATATTACCAGTTGTATTTTCTTCTTACTATTTCTTGTCTTCGGAAGAGAAAAGATTTGATTCCGGTAAGTGTTGTGGGTACACTTATTTAAACATAACTCTTGAAATATGCATCCGAACATGAATAATTATTTAAGTACGTGTACGTGTTTCGTTGAAAGGTCAAGTTATCGTAACATCATTACCACCGATATCGACAAAGGGATTAAACACCGCCGATATCGAGCATTTAATGCAAAAGACACGAAGCGTTATGATGGAGGTCTTTCACGCGACTAGCCGTGAAGCACAATTTTCGAGTACCACTGCTACTTCCTAGAGTCAAACAATCATTCCATGGTAATTCGAGTAAGAATTTCATCACCCTAAATGCAATGGTAACTAAATCCTACCTTGGAAACCAAAGATTAATCTTTTATTCTTGGCTTTCTATTACTTTGTTAATTTCAATTGTTTTGTAAGTTTTATCCGGTATTCATTTTGCGTACAGCTATGCGCAAGAGAATACTCGGATAACTTTGGTGCCATGATTATTTTCATTTGCTGTTTCCTAACTACCTATTTTAGGATCGCCTTTAATTTTCCACATTTGAAAATAATTATCCTTTTGTTTCGGTGAAGTTTATATTTTAATCTTCTAGACTTTTATTCGAAACAGGCATTTCAATTTTACATAGTAAACTTTACCGTAATAAATGCATGCACATCACAATGGACCTTTATACAATGTTTACGGATTTTATACATGTATGAAATTATTATAGGTTTTAAGTTCCTTTGAAATTGATAAGAAAGAGATTGCGTTATGAGACAAGTTTTATAGAGATAGGGATTTCTGGCTATGAGCTATAATCTTAAAGTAATCCTTAAATTGTATATATTTTTTAATCTAAATGCGTTTCACAATTTTTTTAAGTATTAATGTTCAGATCTCGGCAACAACCATTTGGCTGTTAAGCTTAGGGAGAAAGAATCCGCCGGTAACCCGGCCAGCTTGATTGGAAAAAGTAAACGAAAGATATAGGTACAATATTTCTGATTAGTAACGCAGTAAAACGCGCGGCCGATTCTTTTTCTCCCTGTATACAATCATTTTAGTAAATTATACGAAACGTATTTTAGTTATAATATTTTATCCATTTCCAAACGTCTATTACATGCTTCCACTCACTTATACGCATTTCTATGTAAGATTAATAAGTTTCTTAAATGATTTAGACTATTTTGATGTATAAGAGTTTCCACTCCTACGTTTCTTATTCTTAAGCTTTAAGCTATTTGTATTATCTTGCATTAAGGGGGAACACCACTGTGACGGCCGGAAAAGTAAGCCAGTTTTAAGATTGTTTTCAGGAATAATTTACAGTTTTCATAAAAAACTTTTATTATCTATCTTTAGTACGCTGTCTTAAGAGACTGTACAAAAAAAATAATAGAAAAACATCCATAAATATTAATATATTAATTAATCTTCTAGACCCCCCACGCGAGCTGGTCGAATGTGTAACTATGGAACAGCAGGTCCGAAATCAAATTTCATTTTTTTTTTATAAACTATATGAGTGTAGTTTCCGTTGTGCGTACGGATTCTTTGATTGATAACAAATTTTTTTAAATACGCACGAAAAACTGTCCATCTTATTCGCGGATTTTCGAAAATTTTCTTCTAAAGCGCACCATTTTTACAAAAAAAATTTGTTTAAGAAATCGGTACGCACAACAGAAACTACACTCATTTAGTTTATAAAAAAAAAATGAAATTTGATTTCGGATCTGCTGTTCGCGTGGGGGGAGTCTAGAAGATTAATTAATCTTTTAAAATTTATGGATGTTCTTCTAATTATTTTTTTGTATAGTCTCTTAAGACAGCGTTCTAAATGTAGGTAATAAAATTTTTCTATGAAAACTGTAAATTGTGCCTGAAAAAAAATTCTTAAAAATGGCTTACTTTTCCGACCGTCACAGTGGTGTTCCCCCTTAACAAGAAATTCTAAAAATACTGGGAAATCGTTATACATCTAGAGAAATGTCTCGTTCGGTATAAGTAGGAATCAAGATACAATAACAATTATGATATTGGAAAAGCTTTTCGTTTGAGACAGTATTAGTATCATTCACGCACTGTGATAAGAAATTTCTATTCGCTACTGTACATCGGTCCAAGTTTTAATTCTATTAATATATATGCTGTCAAATCGGAGATACTATAATTACGGCTGTATATTTTTCTCTTAGATTTATTATACCCATGATTCATGAACGGCTGAATTAAAATCATAGTTAATATTATTGCAAATACTTAATAGAACATATATATATATATATATATATATTAAGTCTTGTCTGATTTTTCTAATTTTTAATTGACAATTATGTAAAGAGATTGACTGACAACGTTATGGTTTCAACAACGATTTTATTTCGAAACATTGAATATTACATTTCTTAAAAATGTATATTTCACATTCAGTGTGTATCTACCATGAAAATGGTAGCAATTCGCAGTATTCTAAGTATCGTTTTTAAATAAGGATATACAGGATATTCTGGAAGGCTGAATCTACATACTAAAACAAGTATGAAATTTTTGGGTATTCCTGAATTTTTTACGTTTTCAGTCGTTTTGGTATGTATAGATTCATTTCTATTACCATGCACTTATAAATCACTCTGTATATATTTTAAACATAAATTAATTTGTCGAATGAAAATTCAATGCTGTGAACAATATAGATTCTTTGGATAATGTACATGTACTGATACGCGCATAACGTATGCAGCTTTTAAGTGCCATTTTTATAATCAATAAAATAAATGTTTTTTCTTTTAACTCATATTCTTTTAGCTCCATCAACGCTATTAGTTGATGGTTTTTTATTGCAGCACATTTAATTAAAAAGCATGTCAATTATAAGGTACTACGATAGTCGGTTACATAAGTGCCAAGATTATTATACTATCGGATACAATACAAGTCTTTCTCTCAATCCTATTGATAACAAGCCAAATATTCGATTCAGTGGAATTTGGATATGTTTTTTCGTTAATTCTTGCATTACAGAAGTGGAAGTAACGTAATAGAAACGAAACATGTTACTCCGGCTATGTTATTATCACGATACTATCAATGTTTGTTAATTATTTCGACATATATGTAGGAAACATAGAAAATAGAATTCTAATTATCGCGATACAATCATGGAAAGCTATTGCCGATTTTAAAACAGAAAATAATCAAGTTGTTTAAGATTCTTTTGTACATTCTTTATTGTAAACAGTCATAAATAATGATGTACGCTAGGAAAATAGTTCATGCTGTGTGAACAGAGAATAAAACAATCATTGCATACACCGACAATGTGTAATCGCTCCTTTTTACATTTGCGGATATAACGTTAAGTTTAGGTTTCTTTTGTACATTAAAAATCTATAGAATAATAAACTTATATGTATATATGAACTTAAGGATCATCAGACAGTTCAGCTGTATTTCTCTAATGCATTTCGGTCCACGCTTTGGCAATAGTCTTTTTCATCTCGTCGTTGCCTTCTTGATACATCTTTTTCACAACGTTCATCAAACCAGCACCAGGGTCGGTATCTTCGTCTATATTTGGAACCATATTCTTTTTCAACTCTTTGATCCTTTTCTCTACCGCAGTCACGTGCGACCAATTCTTCGCCACCTTCTTGAAGAGATTGATAATAACCATATCTGTCTTGACTTTCACGTTACTTTGTTCCGCGTTGATCTCTTCGCACAGATCGTTAATCGTTAATCTATAGTTTTTGTTATCTAGTTTAAGCACGCGTAAGTCTAACGATTTCTCTGTGAAATTACAGATCACAGCTTCTTTGGGCAATTGATGTACATCCTTTAATGTAATGTACAGTGTCATTCTCGCGGACGATTGATCCCAACCATAGTTGTTCAGCTTCACTTCGTAGCATTTCTCAGAAACATTAGATACCGCGATAGTAGAGGTAGATGTTACTTTGTTTCCTTCGTCTAATTTTATTAATTCCGTCTGTAATCTTATAATTTCTAGACCCAGTACATCTTTGCTCCTCTGCCTGCTTGCGTGCTGAAGTAAATTATTGATTTCCTCGATATCCAATTTTAACTATAAACAAAGAAAGGCAACAGTTGGTCTCTTGTATAAACTATACTTTACATTGCAACAAAGTATCGCAGCACGATACTTTGCTGTGGGGCACGAGTAAGTTTGTCGCATACCTCATCAGCCTTTGTCGACATCGTTTTCGTTAGAGCTGACGGCAAGTAAAATTTACGAAAACTTTAGCAACAAGGAGAAGAGTCAGTGCTCGATAACTGTTTGTACACGGCAATACGGGAATGTACGGGAACTGTGAAAAGCTCAAAGGTTTCGTATCACTCTCGAAACTTCGCACTTCCTTTCACCCTTTCCAACGATCACTTATCAACTGGATACGTTTGGACCACTAAACCACTAACAAAGAGCACGCGATCTGTAGAAATTTCTGGAACACTCAAAAGTATTTCAGACATTTCAGCCAGCTGATTTACTACGCCTTCGATGAAATTATTGTATCTTTAGAAAAAGAACAGTCCGTTAAAAAATAATCTGTGAGTTATTTTTGAAACTTGATTTTATTTTAATAAATCAATATAAACTCAAATGTGAAACCAAATGCCGTGTTTAACGCCCATTTTAGTTTACACGTTTCACCGCTACAAGTCGCTAGCATTTCTGTGTTGAACGCCTGATTAAAAGTTTTCAAAGGCTTTATCGAGTAATAAGTAAAGAATTTTGTTGCTGAAAATAGTTGCATAATATCTAGCAGGGCCTATAAAAGAGGCCTAGGATCCCCCATTGCAAACGATCGCTTAAATAAACAAATTCTTATTATGTTCTTTCATATAACCTCCTTTTCAGAGACTTATTTGAATTATCAATTTTCTACAATTAATTTGTACACTTTTACAGCTGCATTCCTATGTGAATTTTTCAATTATCTTGTTAATAATTAATTATTTATAGGTTTTTAATCTGTTTAGAACAAATGCTAAATCGTTCTTGGTATATACTTACGATTTTTAACGAATTATAAATTTTCTAGAAATAATTTATGTACTTTTGCAGTTGGTTCTTAAAATATTGATCCTTCATTACTTTCATATGGGATATTTCTAATTATTTTATTCATAATTACTTATAGCGAATTCGGACGGTCGCACTGGTGCGCACTGAGTGCGAGTTGTTTCGCTTCCAATTGGCTAAAAGTCGCACTCAGTGCGCACCAGTGCGACCGTCCGAATTCGCTATTAGTTATTAACAGTTTTTCGACACTACTGAAACAAATACGACGCAGTCGTTGGCAACAACTCATTTTATTTAAAGAATTATGGGTTTCCTAGTAATAGTTTTATACACTTTTAGAGTCGTATCTGACAATATAAATCTTTAGTAGCAGTCTCCAGCTTAAAGCTTATGTAAAAATAGGTAATTATCAAAAGCTTTTAAAAGCTGTAATAGGTACCCCTTCTGATTACGCATTGCGTTCAAACGTCATGCAACGCGGCCAAGTTTTGCTGTAGGACTGTAGACGTTGGCAGTCGGTAAAACTCCTGACTTAATAGGTGCTCATGCTGATGGTGGAGGTATTAGACAAAGAGGGAATGCTATTTAGAGGAAGACAGAGATACGAAACGTGGTGTCGTAGTTGATTGGTATCGCCACTAGATGACTATAGTCTTTCTGGCTCCGCGTACAACTGTGCATTGAAGAAATTTTTAGTGCATTTTTTAAATGAATTGATGGTTTGTTGCTAATAAGATTTGGGAAGTTTGTCAAGATTAATTCGCCCGCTATCAGCGGGCGCGTAAGAAGGCCTGACAGAATCGGGACGGTATCTCGTTTCCCTAGAACTCTAGAGAGGCATCGAAAGAGATAGGGGGCTGTTCCGATTCGCGCATTGAACCATTGAGCGCATGAAATTGGTGGCATCGGTGGCATCGCACGATTGTCCGAGTTCCTGCAGTTCCTGCGCGCCTCATGCACCGCAAGTGAGAGAAATTCTAGGGAATCGTACGATGCCACCAATTTCATGCGCTCAATGCGCGAATCGGAACAGACCCTTGATGTTCGTGATTCGGGTGATTCGGCGCGAACAATTGGTAAGTGGAAAGAAAGAGCGGAAAAATATAGGGAACAGGAGAGGACGCATGCGCAGAGAGAAGGACACTAACAGAGCGTCTGAGTCGGGCTGAGTGAAGAGCGAGGAGCGAGGAGCGAGCAGCGAGTACCTAGCGAGCAGCGAGTAGCGAGAACAGTAGCGAAAGTTTCCGGGAATGAAACTTTTAGGAGGACAAAGCCTGTGCGAGTCCGACTCCGAACCCTTCCCCTGATCCTACTTTTCACCGGTGCTCAAAGCTACGACGGTAAAGTCGCTGGCGCACCGTGAATAGACGAGAAGAGAGAAGGATATTTTCACGGGAGCGAAGGTAAACGCCAAACGCGGTAACCAACGGCAGCAGAGAGAGGCTCAATCGAGCGCGGTACGAACGCGTCATTGTGAATGGCGCTGCTAGTGACAAAGGTGGCTGCGGGAGACTTTCGATTTCATATCGGATGTAAACTGTGCACGAAATGGATGTTACGAGGAGTACTCCCTTTGGCTGATTAAGCGTAACTCCTTGGTCATTTGCCCGTTGCGCTCGGTCTCGCTCTGTTTACTGCTCGACGAAGAAATGCGATTAAACGCGAAAAGAAGAACGACGGCAGCGGCCGGATTCCGGTACGATCGCCCGTAAAATCCAGCATAGAGCATCGTGGCGTTCGTTCGCAGAGTGGACGACTGTTCTGCAACACCTGCGGTGCATGATCCTATGCATTGTTGGTGAGTGTGCGTGTGTGTCTCTGTGTGTGTGTGTGTGTGTGTGTGTGTGTGTGTACATGTGTGTCGCGCGAATGCGTCCATATACCGATAAATACGTATGTATATACGTGTATATATATGTATATACATATATGTGCGTTGTCAAAGCAAGGGTGCTGCTACACATAGAATATCTACACACCTTCTCTACGTGCATCTCTACGAATCACGCATCTGAAAACCGCTGCTCTCTACCGATCTCATTGTCAGACTTGTGCTGCTACTTTTGACACGATAACAACGCGACTGTGCTATCGCGATCCTACTGCGATCCTACCTGGCGAATGGAGATCTTTAAACGAATTCACACCTCCCGTCTTCGCCGAACAGACGAGATCTGCCGATCCAGCCGATCCCACGGAAACTAGATCGCACAGAAACCACTTGGCCAGATCTCCGGAGGAATCTTAGCTGATATTAACGTTGTTCCTTAGAGATACATCGTAATTGGGAGTGCCGCTGCATCGCGGTTGAACATGCTCCGTAAGCATTCGGCTGAATTTCACGTTACACGCGAGAAAACACTGCTCCTTTACTGCTCGATAGAGTAGCGTCAAGTAGCATGTACGGTGTCACGAACGATTCCTCTCAAGTCTCGGCCAGCTCCTTCGCGAACGTCATGTGAACACTTGATCAAGGAGACCGTGGACGGTGGTGGATCAGTGAAACTGACATGAAAATCTACCGTGGTGTTAAGTGGCTTCTCGGATGTATCGTGAATGGTGCTTAACCTAACTTTTCGTCGACGCTTCTACGCGGCGTTTTCTTACGTGTAATGTTCTTTCGATAACCAACTCGTAACCAAGCGAACGCGAACGCCCGAAACTATCGTCACTCTTTTCTTTCCGTTTCGTCTCCTTTCTTTTATCATCTTATGCATGAAATGCGAATCATTCGTACCGCTTTCATTTTCATATACCTATATATACGTTTCCAATTTGTCGCAGCACACGAGACTCTATGTAATTCTACCTTCATAAAATACTGAAAATGCATCTCGTTAACTGTACCTCGGATTTCCCCGTGGAACAATGTAAAGGCTGAGTTCACAGTATTTCTACCGACATGACACGACTTTAACGTTCGATTCAAAATATCAGTTTATTTTCATTTTTTTCCCCCTTCACCTTGATCGAAATTTTCGTATTACTCGCCATTGCCTGTGTAACGTATTACTCCATGGATCTCTACGTATGTTGCATTTATCGATGATCTATTGCCAGTTACTTTCGTTTTCTGTTTAGCAACGCTGTTTAAACGTCTGCCTTTTTCGTGTTAGCAAACTAGTTAGAAAACAAAGTATCGTGGTAAACATTTCTTCTTGCCTCGTGTTTTCGAAAGCTTGTACAAAAGTCTGCTCGTCGTTAGTTGTCGCGAGAAAGAAGCGCTTACATGGTGTCCATCTGTGTATCGTGTTGTGCGTTGTGCTTGGGATCTACCGAGCCGTCTTTGTGCGAATTCTATACTAATAGCACCGTGCGACTAGCGGCGGTCACGTTGACATTAATATGAAATTGCAAGTACATGGCCGACCGCTATAGGAGAAGATAAAAGCTTGAGGAGATGAATAACAGAAAGGACACACGCTCTAGGAATTGATGGGTATATGCTTTTCCTGCAGGAGACCTACAGGCAGCAGGCTAAATAATAAAATCTCAGAGCATATCTCAGCATCAGTAACACCCCTCCATGTTTGTCTGGAGGAACAAAGAGGACCAGAACTGGGCTCTTGTGACGCCTCGGCTTGTGAGCCACAGGTAAACTCAATTGTTTCCTTCGATATCTGGTATTCGAGATGCAATGTAATAGGTGGAATAATAGGAACTTCAATACTTTTCCCATCCAGGCTAAAAAATTATTTGATAAGCAGGAAGCAGAAGAAAGGTGCGGTGAAGAAGAAGCGGAGACTGAATTCTTTCAAATTGAGATAGAAGATTCGAAGCATAGTCAGCCGAGCATGGCCAACACTATCAGTAATATGAAGATGACTAATCGAATCAAGGGACTTGTGAGCAAACGTCGTAAGCGCTTCACAGAAGACGGCTTCGATCTCGATCTCACATGTATCCTTTTGCTACGATCGTCGATGTTAACGATAAAGTACAATGGAGAACACTTTTAATTCTCCGACGTACTATCGATTTATTATTGCTATCGTAACATAATTTCATCTATGTACTCCTCAATCCTATCTATATTAATAACAGATATAAGGGATAATTTAATCGCGATGGGTTTCCCTGCTGAAAAACTAGAAGGAGTATATAGGAATCACATAGACGATGTTGTTAAACTGTTGGAATTTAAACACAAAGATCATTATAAGATTTACAATCTGTAAGTATCGCGCGTTATGTAATGATTTCACGTTAAAACCGAGGTAAAGTAATTTGGGAATACTTTGTGCTCTAGATGTTCAGAGAGATCTTACGATTTTAAGAAATTTAAGCAAAGAGTAGCCACTTACGCCTTTGATGATCATAATCCACCGACGTTGGATCTAATCAAACCATTTTGCGAGGACGTGCATCAGTGGCTTTCTCAGCACCAAGAGAACGTAGCCGTAGTTCACTGTAAAGCCGGCAAAGGTCGAACGGGCGTAATGGTTTGCTGTTACCTTCTCCACACCAATCAATTCCCCACTGCCACAGAAGCCCTAAACTATTACGGAACGAAAAGGACACACGATAGGTAATTGTAGGAACGTTGTTCTACGACTGTTAACTCGCGCACGAGTCCTGGGCTGATCGCTGTTTTACATTGTTTAGGAAAGGGGTGACAATACCTTCCCAGAGGAGGTACGTGGATTACTATGCTACTCTTGTTAAAGAGGGATTGAATTATCAGCCAGTTACGTTGTTGTTACAGAAGATAGAATTGGATCCGGCGCCCATTTTTCATGGAGGTCAAGGATGTAAGAGCAATGAATCACGCGGCGTGAATTAAAAAGATTAAATGCCAGATACGATTACCAATCGTGTGCAATCTCTATGTTTCAGATTTGCATTGTGTAATATCTGAATCGAAGAAAAGGATATTTAGCTCCGACGTAGTGGAAATACGGAAAGGAATGCATAACATCTGCATCCCCCTAAAGCATAGCATATCGCTCACGGGAGATATACGAGTGGATTTCTTTAATAGACCTAAAATGAAGCGGAAGGTATTTGTCCTTGTTGCGCTGCCCGACTAGAATCTTTCTAACGTAATAATTAACATTGCTTTCTTTGCCTCGCACGCAGGAGAAATTGTTTCACTTTTGGTTCAATACATTCTTCGTGCGAGACTACTTAACGCCGGAATACGATACTGTAGAGTTACCAGTGGAGCGATCGGGAAGGGCATTGAGTTGCGACGGCTCAACCATGGAATTACCGATGGGTTTGTCTCATATGAAACATAGAGCAGGATCACTGGCCAGTCTCGGAGCTATGCCACCCACTCTTCTTTTAAGTATAGATAAATGGGGCTTGGATGACGCACACAAGGATAAACTACACAAAGCGTACAGTGCAGATTTGAAAGTAAGTTTAAATAACTTAAAAAGAAGAGCAACGTTCCAGTCACAGCGGACAGTTTATTGGAGCTGCCCGATTGTTGCAGGTCAGCTTATTTATGCACCAAGTGGGTGGTAGTATATCGCAATCGAATCCAACGACCACGAATAGAATGGGAGAGGGTATACAAATGGGAATGGGAGGGCAAGAAACTCCCAGTGAATCCAGCGAAGCGGATAGCAGTGAATGCGACACAACTGGGGATACAACCGGAGATGAAGATGGGGAATCTGGTGAGTCCTCTGCATCTCTGGTGGTGAATCACCATTCTCTTACACACAGCAGTAGCCGTACACACGTTAGTAACCACCAAAGAGCTAGTCTCAGAGAAACTGCAAAGGGTTTACTCTCGCGAGGGGATAAAAGTAGAAGTAGTCATCGACAGAGCACTAATGTGAAACGTTCTTCGGCACTCGTACGTTCAGCCACCTTAGATACATAATATATTTATCGTATTTTGTACTTAAACGCTGAGTTCTCTGAACTGGCATTCAAGCTTTACAGGTTCACACACTCACACGCGCGCACACACACACACACTCACACTCACGTACACGTACACGTACACGCACAGAACACACAGTACACTTCGTACTATTAGCTTTTCTTTGTTATGCCAGCATGAAAAATTCTTTAGCATTCAGTCAGTGCATTCATCTTGTTTTTATCGTCAGATATCGAATAACGCGTTACGCTTGTATTATAAAGTTAATCGAGAAATTTCGAAGGTCACAGTCTTGAAGAGTTAATATAGTGTCACCGTGCGGCGTTAATTAAATAAATTTCGGAGCATAGATATTTTCTCTCTGATTTGCCGATTGAATTTGAATTTGAATTTGAATTTGAATTTGAATTTGAATTTGAATTTGAATTTGAATTTGAATTTGGTCAAAAGATTCATACTATCTCTACTTTAACGGAGTATCTTGACACTCTGATGTTCCGAATGTAAAATCATAAAATAAGATACTATTATGTTTCTTTCGTGGTGTGTCGGCCAGAAGTAATTTATCGTTTGCAAAACGCTATAAGGTATTCGTGTACTCGGCTGCTGATGATATTTAAAGATTGTTGAGAAAACGTGCGCGCCCATGTACTGACCCTTCTGCACCTTCGATCTATTTTTCATTCAACTTTCCAAGTATTTCGCCTCGTTGGCTGTTAATTATTATTGTCCGAAGTGGTTGAATTTAATATTAGATAAGGAAATTAGTGGCGTTGAAATCGAAGTATATTTGTAGTTTGCGTGAGCGCAATTTTATAATATCGTACTGTGTACGGGACTAGTATTTGCTTTAAAATTGTGTGACAATGCCAATTCGTAGGAACAATTATTTACAAACGTAACGAGCACCGGGACAAGTGGACGCGATAATTTGTCCTTGTCCTCTCGTTCGAAAGGAATTTCATCGTATGCGTTTGTATTCTTCGTTGTATCGTGAAGGGAGGAACAGACGAGTAGTTAAGTATATCCTGAATCGCTTTACTTCTTGTGACTCGTTAACATTTTTTTCGATATAGCACAACTGTTCCGCATTGGCTCGTGTGTGTTACGGTTGTAGTCGGAGCTTGTAAGATAATGTTTATGTGTACAGAAAATTTCATTCTTTCGATTTTATAACGGAGATATGTTAAACATTAACAGGCTGTGCAATTTTCTAAAGTTTTATTCCGTGATGTCTAGTAAATGAGCTTCACGTCGACGTCAAGGCGTATGCATCTAATTTCGGATGGACTACCGAATTCTGTATACATAGTGAATACTCGGGATAAATTATTCGCTTGTGACTACGTCACACAAGCAGCATCCATCTACGAACATTCGAAAAACTATCAGTAGAGACATCGCGTAGTTACAAAGTCGTCAATCCTTTTATTGCCTTTTAAACTGGCACAAGATTTACTTTCAACATAAGTGGACATGTTTAGCGATACTATAAAATTCAGTTTTAAAGAAGCGGTCTTAAACCTGACATTTTATCGGTGTTCTAACTTGGCTGCTTATGTATCTGGCAAACTTCTGCTTTCCATTGGAACAGATCTATGGCACACGCGGGACAGGTCTTTTTATTCGTCGAGTTTTACAGAGAAATTTTGCAATAACTTTACGAAACTACAACTGAAGCGATGATATAGTCGAGGTATCGATCGATAATAAGGAAATGGAAGTTGCAAATACATTTTAAGATTATTCTCGCATCTCTGCCAGTTACATCGCTTCTCGCGCAGACGATTGGCAGTCGTAATTGAATTTATTGTACGTGGATATTATTACGATGCGAACACGGGTGCCGTTTAGTGAGCACAACCTACCGCTAAGAACGTTGTAGACGAAGCTTGTTCTTATTTAAACACGATTCGAGCTTTCATACGAATAAGCTCCCTCGCGACAGGCTGCTCGTTTTCATTTCCTTCCGTGGAGTATCGCCACTGCTTGCTTTCAAATTTCGGTTCGCATTAATAAACTGCGGTCACGCGTCTAACACGTTGAACGCGTTTCGTCGTCGACGATGATTGTACATAGTAGAGTAATCTCTAACGATGACATCCTCGTCTTTTCCAATTATTTTCTTCACTTTCCTCTCCTCTTTAAGCTTTAAAGCGGAAGCACGGCTAGAAGTTATTCGATAATCGTAGAGAATTGAAATCTATTCCTCATCGAGATATAAACTTCAATTTTCATATACGATTGTAACTGTGTGGAAGTTGGCGAAGCTGTGAGCGGAAGAAAGTAGAAAATTCTGCGAATATCTCGATGAGAATCGTGTGATTGTTGTTGTTATTAATTGTAATGCCGTTGACAAAGAAAGCGTGAGAGAGATACGCAATTCCAAACGTTAAAGAACTTTTAGATTACGATCGACTCGTGCATACGTCTCTGAAACTGTTGATGCAGTGTTTATACATTCGTAGGCATTAGTTTTGTAAATATGTAGTAAATATTGGGCGAATAATTGGGCGATTTTTAAAGCACAGGGGCTAGATGTTGGGATACACATTGAAAGCTGTATCGTCTATCGATAGTTCCTTTCTGAATCTTTTACCCTTTTAGATCGTAGTCGTTGATTATGCGTAACAGATTCCTCTTTTATTTTAACCAACAGTGCATGAGTATGGAAACATTAGGAAAGCCTGACGATTGTTTCTCGATCACGGCACAGACATTTTTGGATTCCATCTTCTCTATCGCCATACTCTTAGGGACGTTTGAATGAATATCAAAGCCCCCCCTCCCTCCCATCCCTCCCTGAAAATGAAACAAACACATTTTAATTTTACTCTGTTCTTCGTATCGTTGCATGTTAATAGCTCGTAATAGTAGTTTTCAGATCTTTGTAATGTCTGAAATATGTAAAATTGATACACAGCATCTCTATTATGTATTGTGTAACGATTATTTTGTGATACTATTATACTTATGATTATTAATTGTATCGGTGTTATATCCTTATTCTTATTAATTATTATTATTATTACCGTTACTGCTATTATTATTATTAATATTATTATTACAAATGCTACTGCTGTTTTACTGCTATGTCAATACCACCATCAGAGACATTTATTACTATCATCACTATTACTATTATTATTGTCGCTAATAAAATCTTAGCGAACTTTGAACGTAGTCTTATTTTATAATTATATACCTGTAATAAATACTTTAAGGACGATATTATATACGCATTACAACGATAAAGTAGTACATTTGTAGTATCTTCTAATTACGTCTACCGATTCTCTGCGAACACGTAAACT
Organism: Andrena praecox; assembly: GCA_963932275.1. Lineage (NCBI taxonomy): Eukaryota > Metazoa > Arthropoda > Insecta > Hymenoptera > Andrenidae > Andrena > Andrena praecox. The sequence continues at coordinate 1,026,822 of OZ010732.1, forward strand.
TCACTCTCCGAATCCTACTTCTCAACGTATACTTTTTCTTTTTTGGCTACTTATCCACCGACTCCCCTTGCTTGTACCTACGTATGTACTCTACACCCCCTCTTCTCACTGCTTCTTGGCAAGTAAACCTGCACATACTTTGTAACGCTTTCGTACTTGTAATATCCGCCTTACGAGGATAGAGTGGCAGGGTATTATAAATAATTATAAGCCATTCGAGCCACCGATTTAGCTGAAAGTCAGTGTGTTGATAATGTAAAGGTAAGGGCGATATTATTCATTTATGATCGGCATCGCCGCATCGCAATGATTCAGCTTGATCGATGGGTGGAATGTAAGTTATAGCTATCCCCTCGTCGGACCAATCGTCAGATCGAAAGACTTCATATACGGTTTAATGGTTTCACGGACACTGGTACCTCGCACGACCCGTTCCCCGTCGATATCTACCATCGTTGATTTAGTGTCGAGCACCGTTTGTTCTTCTCCACGTTACCTGGAATGCAATACATATTTCGATGTTGTGTAATCGATGCATCGGCTTTCTTGTTCTTTCCTCTCGCATGCCCGAGTGTAAAGCCACTACGTACGTATCTCGTTAGTGTGCCAGGCGTCCTCGCATAGTCACACGGTGGGGGTGCAAGTGCTCGAGCAGTCTCTGTAATCACCGACGCGTTCGTTTCTTTATCCACGACGTAACGGATGGTAGAGCGTAAATAGTTTCATCTAAACATTGCCGTTGAAAGTAGGGAGAGAAATGAAGGAGGCGAGGGAGGAGGAGAAACTTTATTGTACGAGACTTCACTTTACCCTCCACCGCACTGCATCGCACCGCACCGCACCGCACCGCACCGCACCGTGATTAGATGTAGACTCGCCGTAAAACTAAGCATATGCAATAACTGACCAATTGTGTCTATATGTCTGTTCACCCCCAGTGGACATGGACCAGCGTGTCGGCCGATACCGCCTTCTCTCAGACGGAGGAATGATAGATGTTTTGTGAGTTCGTCGCCAGTCATCCTCGTGCATCTTTCAACTTTGGTGTCGCTCGCGTGTCGACGCGCGAACCGTATCATCGTCTTTATCGTTAAGTCGTCCCGAGATCCGACATCTGATCGTTTCGACATTAGATTCGAAAGAAACACCCCTTTACCCGGTACATCGAACGATGTCAGTCGCTCGTGGTGAATGAAAGTGAGATAACCAGAGGAAGAACCGCTTGCTCCGATTCATCCAACATCGACGACTCCTTTCCGGGGGGGTACATCTTTCGTTCACATGTCTTTCGCATACACCTCCTGGCTTCTTCTCTCTTCGTCCCTTTAACCCTGTGCCCTCCTGTCACCTGGCCCCCCCCAGCCCGATTCCCTTTACGGGCACCACCCGCGCCCTATCATACTGTACAGACTTGTTACTACTTTCGCAGCACGATAAGATGATTCGTTTGTTTGTTACGCGGCGATTACCCGGATGATTTTCACGCCAGCCGATCCGTTTGAAAGATGCCGATCCCAGTGATCGTCGTTCGATCGAAGATCATCCGGGTGCGCTGTGTCTTAGAATTTTATTAGACTTTATACACACACGCCCGTGTCGCTATAGATATACGTAGCTAACACAAGTTTTTATACTGGATGCCGGCGAGCTTGCAAGTTCTCTGAACGAAACGCGAGAGAGGGGGATGATTTCACTCGGGGAAGGTTCGTTTGCTGTAAACTTTCCCAAGGGAAGTTACAAGCTCAGCATTACAACTGATATCGCGCTGTCTATGTAACGATTGTCCTATTTTCCGCTGATCAATCAAAGGCGATCGATGATCATCCGACAGTTTCTCTGGCGACATTCAAGTTCAAACGAGTCGCACGTTTGCGCGAACACGGGATACCGACTGGTGTATTAGCGAGTAATCGCGTTGGGTTGTAGAGTGGCGAAACAGAGCTATGTTTATGTAGATTATGGATCCGAACGGGAATGATGCTGTGTAAAAAGAAGCAAGACTATTTTCGTAACGTTAATAAATTGTAAGTCAATAACGGCGACGATAGCAGCACCGACAGCAGCGGCGGCGGCGGCGGCGGCGGCAGTAGTAGCAGCAACAGCAACAACAACAATATTATCAATAATAATACTAATGCTAATAATAATAATAATAACGATAATGATAGCGATAATAATACTGGTAATAGCTAAAGAGCAGAAATGAAGTTTCTTCCTTCACTTTTTCTTCGACATCGGCGCCATTAATCGTATTTTCGCGTTAAACTTGTTTGTCCCGCGAAAATCGGTCGAGATAGCCGTACCAATGTAAATATATATTTAGAGAAAGGAATCGACTCGTCAGGACTCGCACCTTTTATTCTCGGTTGTGAAAATTGTGCTTGAAGCACGTGTCCCCTCCTCGAGTCTCGAGTCTCTAGGAAACGGAAGCGGGCAATTCGCGAGACTCGACCGGGCGGTTGACCAACGGTTTCCTTAGGTTTCGAAGAGCACGTCGGGGATGCGAATGAGTTTAGTTAGTGCGAGGGAGAATCGTTTCCGACGCCGTCCTTCCTAACGTACCTACGTACAGTACATATTTTTGTCGTTCACCGCAACCAAAAAAAAAAAATTCGATAACCCATGGAATTTGGTTCCGCGATCATTTCTTCCTTTCCTGCGCCTCCAGGCGGGGAAGCGGCACCGTTCTTTCTATCATACTATCGAGAGCGAAGGGAGTCGTATTCCGTAGAGAGCGACATACAAAATCGTGCAATGTTCCTAGAGCGACAGCAGGAACGTGGTTACGAGGAAGCTGCTGCTCGTTGGACCGATCGAAATCAAAACATGTAACATATTTAAAGTTGCCGTTACCGACGCGATCGTAGTACCGAACGTAGAGCGTGCGAAGTTGCGATAAGCGAGCAAGGGGTCGTTCGTCATTGGCGAAGAAGCTGGAAAAGGCTGCTTGAGCGGATCCTCAAGACGGCAGGAACGACGACGAAGAAACGAGAGGTCCGGCTGCGCCGCTTCGACGGAACGCGAAAGGCCTCGATCCGCGCCACCCTTCTGTACAGTAACTGACAATGAGACATCATTCCTTCGCGAATACGACGTTCGTAGCTAGAGTAAGTTCGACTAAGGAATAGGGCGAAAGCTTATTTTTTGTAACGAAATATATCGATCACCTTTTGCAGAATACGTCGATCGCGTTCGGCGCTACCCAAAAATTGTTAGTCGTGCATACAATATTCGTAGCGTTGTAGCGCTCGCGTGGGGCGCGGAAAGCGACAGCTTTGCGGCGTTTACTTAACTTTACTTTTCCGCGTAGCGTTCGGGAGGCTCGCCGGAGCACAGGGAGCCGCGTCCTCGCGTCCTCGCGTCCTCGAACAAGCCTGATACGAAAGCGAACGACTTTACAGACGTAAGTACCTTACCGCTCGCGACCGTAACGCACTATCGTAGTGTCGCGAATTTCTGTAGAATTAGTTTACGATACGGTAAACTCGTTAGTGTGCAGTCTGTGCGTAAGGATGTCGATAGTGTGTCGAGAGGAACGCATTCCCCACAGTTACGATCGTGTGCGAAGTCCGACAACGCGCGTTCCATCGCTATTCTTACGTTCGTTTTATCCTTTAGTCGTGGAATTCACCGTGGCACGATTGGGGGAAAATGGGAAAGTACGAGTGAGCAGTGAAAGGGAGAGAAAGAAAAGAGGAGCGTGAGAGCGGGATATTTGCATTACCGAGCAGCGAAGCAGCGATTTCAAAAGCGCCTCGAACCGATCGGTAATTTTCAATTTACCTCATTCCGGCTGTCATATTAGTCTCGTCAACGGGTCATCGAATTTCCGTCGGATCGCTGCGATGTACGACTAACGTCTCTTTCCTTTACCCGCTGATCGTAACTAAAACGCTAAAATTCACTCGCCGCGAGTGCGTTTTTTTTATCCAGCAAACGATAACGATGGCATAGATTTATGCGCGGTATTGTTAGTTCGCGTGACCTACACGCTTCTCCAACGTATTTCCTTTCTCGCACGAAGCTCGTAAGTACCGTTTTATAAGTGATGACACCTCTTAAGATTAACTTTTATATGATTCATGCGGAATGTTCAAAATATAAATAAGACACATTATTTTCTCTGTGATATTGTATGCGAGCAAACTGGTCCAAAATTTCTTCCCCTCCAATCTACCGTCTCTTCACGACTTCATCGAGCATCGGAGGACGCAAAGCGCAAGTAGAACGGAAATTGGAAATTGTATCGCGGTTACACTCGCCATTCTCTTTCCCATGCCTTCAGGCCCGTTTTAACGATGATTTTTCAGTAGCGTAGAATATGAAAGAAAGAAAGTGGACGCGATTTTGCTGCTTTTGGTTTCTTTGTTGCCACCTACCCCAACCCCCCACCCCACCCCCGCAACCCCCATTGACGCGCGACCGGTGAAATTTTCACCGAGACTGACGCTGACTCTGCTTACAGGGGAGTCGACGTATTTGTGACTTTGAAACTAGACTGATCCAGCGGAGACCGATACGAGCTAACACTCCTACTCTGTCAGAAACGGTCCACCTGACTGCAACGCATCGTTTCATTACCTGCCGGTTGATCAATCGGTCACGATCAATCGGTAGCCAACGAATTCGGCCTGCGTCCGCAGCTCCACCGACACACGCGCGTATACGGTACATTCTGTGGTAGAGTTCAATGCCGTTTACGCAAGCCTTTCTTTCCTTTTTCTTCGATCGAATTAATTTTATCGTTTGTAAGATATGTTTCTCTTCGTCGACACGGCGTATCTCCGATAAATGGATCGCTTCCGGCTGAACTGCTGCGCAGACATTTATACGAGCGAGTGGAACAATGGAGAAATGATAAAAGTGCGGGATTTTTTTTTTTTAACGGGCTCGCGCTTCTGACGATCAATGGGACACCGTACATTGTTGGCTGGTTTCGTTATTCTTCGTTTCTCGCTCGCGAGCAGTCACCGCGCCTGACAAATCGTTAACCGTAGGATATTTTTTTACTCCAACTCTCTAACGTTCGCGGTATTTTATTTCTCTCGAACGATAGATTATTTTTTTTTTAACTCCGCGGCCGATCGCCGCGTGCTCTCCTTAGCGCGAACCTCTAGATCCGAAAGACCGATGAAAACGATAATCATTTGCGTCGACTGTGTTCTACGTTACCGGAAGCTTTACTGGGACCAATAAGTTTGTTTGTAAGTTTTCGCGTGTCATCGGATACAAATTGTACATGTAGTTAATTATTGTAAGATCTATTTATGGAAAATTCAATTTTCTCAGCGTACAAAGTACAAAGTAACACGACCGGATCTCAAGCGTTCTCGAAGCAATTGCGTTTGCTTTTAAATAGTACGTATGATTAAGACGTCTTTGCGTAATCGTTATTAAGTAATGAGTTAGGAAAGTAAATTTTAGATCCGCTCTTCCATCGATCTCTTTTTAACGCCTGGATGTATTTTTAGATGGTACAGAATATTCACTCAAGGATGGTTAGTTTGACGGGTTTATTTCAAGCACGTTGTACGGGTTGCAATGGAAAATGTTACAGGTATGAGTCGTATTAAATCTGTCGCGAACCGTTGCCCATGGTACTATACACAAGAATGTAAAGTTTTATAAATCTTACGATACGAGTACAGGACACGAGGAAATTCTCATTCTCTTTTCGTTTTATTTATCCAAGACACAGCGATCGCGAGTGTTCGTTAGCTAGCATACATTTCCAACATTCGTTTTGCGTTCACTCGGCCGTAACTATTTATTACACAGAATCGTTGCGTCTCGGAGGAATCAAGTCGAACGATAAACGACAGAATAATTTGGAAGGCCCGTTAGCGCGGTACTCTCGACACGAGGTATTACAAACTGTAAAGTAACAAATATCGTACAATACAAGAAAAGTACAAGCTCTTTCTATGATACAGAATTGTGGCGGGCCATATTTTTTCTTCACCTTTTACCGTTGTCTCGTAATGTTTTTTAAGGGCACGGATTTACAAAGTGTCGAGAAGTTCACCTTCCTCTGCCCCGTCCTCGACTGAACCCACCTCTGCTGCGACCGGTCACTTTTCCCTTGGGCGGTGGTGACTTTGGTCTGAGCGCCTCTATCCGCTCGGTGCATCCGGTGGTGATTTGCCCGTTGGCGAAGTAGCTGGTGTAAAGGTCCGCGTTGAAGTTTGTGTTGGTCAGCTCGGGTCCTACGGTCAGCCATCCCGGCCGAATCGTGCCGTCGCGGCCGAACAAGTGCAACCTGTAGAACGATAAAACGGCGAAAATTTATAATCCATAATGTACATCCGATCCGTCTCGCGTAATTTCCATTCACGGGATTCCTTACCGTCGCCTGCCGAGGCAGAAGTGTTCGATTATGTGAAATATCTCCACGGGCTTCTCTATCGACCCGTACTCGGGCTCCTCCGATATGATCAAGTCGATATCGACGTTCGCGTGGATAAAGTCCCCGTCCGTGGACCGTCGGACGGTCCCTTTGATCCCCATCAAGCAATGCTCCTTGGTCCTCTGAAGCACAGCTTTGCTGTCCAAGTTTTTACTATGCCCCGGATTATTAATGTTGGTGCGAATCCAACAGATGTCCTCGCACCGTCTGAAGCCCCATTTGCGAAGACAGAACCGTCCCATGTCCAATCCGTCGCTGCTACCGCACCAGAGGAACACGAAGCTCCGGTTGGCCGCCACCTCGCCTATATCCAGCTCCATTATCTACGAAGTCGACTTTTATTGCACGCGCGGGTTACGGATCCCCCGAAACTCGGCGACCGTGGATTATGGCGCGGTCGATTCGCGGCAGCCTCTACTCACCTGATCCCAGTTCCACAGCTGAACGTTGGTGGCGCCGCAGGTGCGTTGGTACTCCTCCAGCGGAGGCTCTATCAGTATCACGTCGAATTTACAATTCAGATCCTTTAAATTGTACGCGAGCAAATCTGTTTTCAGATACATGGGCGGCGTGGCCGTTTCCGCGATCAGATCGTCCTTCAGCTTAATCAGTTCCCGCAATTTCGGATACTCTTCGAATCTGTCCGCCAAGCCCACGTCTCTGATAAAGTTCTGCGGACGCTGGCCCGTGTCGATGAAGTGCTGACAGTAATCGTTGTGCGGATTGGACGACTGGGTTCCCTTTAATAACGCGACGAATTCGACGCTTTAGTAATCGACGCAACCGACGCGGCACCTATCGGCCTACTACCTTCAGGAACGTCGAGGAGTCCTTGTAAACAATTTCATCGGCCTGAGCCGCGTCGCTCTTCGAATCTTTCATCCCATTCTCCGACTTCTCCGATATCGATTTTAATCTCTTCCTCTGCGCGTCGTCGACGTCCGTTCCTAAGATCTGCCGCAGCTCGTCCACGCTCGAGACACCCAGCTACGAGAGACAGCAGATAACGATTTCCTACCGCGCTCGTTTCAACGTTTACAAAAGCATAACCTGAAAAAACCGCGATCACGGGACAATAGGATATCTAGCTCACCGTTTGCGCTAAGAGCTTCTTGCGTTTCTGAGACCGTTCCCGTAGCGTCTGCAGCATCTTTTAATCATTCGCCAACAGCTATGGGAGAAACGTGACTTCTCGCGCATTTGTCGGTACTCGTGAGAGCGTGGTTGCGCGCGTACAGGAGCACCGTCGTTCGCCTGCGCGTCTCCTTCGCTGCTTCGAGGAACCAAACGCGACTACGAGCACAGCATCTTGTTCCTTTCCATTGCGAGATTCGCCGTGCGATTTTAACTCAGGATTTCATGTCTCTTGGTCGATAGATGCCAGCGAAAACAACGCCGCGAGCCGCGAGCCGCGACATATGCATCACCAATTCACCATCTAATGCCATCTAATCTGGTGACCTGTGGCGACCTCTACGCTTCTGGCCCTCGGGCGACCCCTGGCGTTCAATCCGCCAAGCAAACGTGTTTCCTCGCGTTCAAACGTCGTTCCCAAATGTCCAGTTTTCCGTGAATTCTGCAACAAACAAACCGTTAAAATTTGTAACCATTCCCATTAGACCGACTACCGAGTTTTCCTGACAACGTGTACATACAAAATGGTGAGTCAAACGCTGCCCTATATCATTCCCTCTTTCGTTCTCTACGGTTGTTTGCACTCGTCAAGAGGTTGATTCGTTTCGCGAAAAGCACGGTGAACGCGAAACAATCGTATCGGCGGAAGAAAGAATGGTAGATAGGTAGTTTAGAATTATCTTGACGTATGACGGATAGGATTCTTTGCTAATGAAAACCAGCATGCCGGGAGCGGTGGAAAAGCGAGATGCGATCCCCGCCCTCGCGAAACGTTGATTCTTGGATTATCGGGTATCGGGTATCGGGTATCGGGTATCGGGTTGTTCGTTGAGCGTGGGAGGGGGGAGAGAGAAAAACGGAGCGACCGAGAGCGAAAGTTACGAGGAGTTGGAAAGAAAAGAGCGCGACGTGAAAGCGTGAGTCGGCGAAATAAACTAAGCAAGATAAGACGGTGGCGAGGAGGCGGACACGAGGAAGGGAGCAGGACGCGGTGCATTTCACGTTGGCCTGCACCTCGATTAGTCGGCTTTCAAATCGACGCGCGGTCGGAGTCTCCGCTTACAATTAGACGCTGAACAGCGTAAACAGGTTGCAGGAAAGGGCGGCACCGATACCCTCGATGTTCGAGGCACTCGGCTCGGTCGCGCGAGCGATACACGTCCATTGTTGATAGGCCAATGTAGCAGGAGAGACTCGAATGTAAAGACCAAACCGACTTTTTTACCGACTGGTGGTTGCGCCTGGTAAATGGAAGCGTATTGGTATCGCGGGAGTATTGGACGAAAGATTCGAGAGCTGGCGTTTCTTCGCCGCGTCCTCGAACGCGGGAGGCCGCGTATCGCGGGAACGTGGACTTGCAAAACCTTGCCTCGGCGCGCGCGCGCCGGTGGAATTCGTTTGCATAGAAAGATGCGCGAGCGACGCGAGTAATTGTGCCGCTGTTGATTGGCGTTATTTCTGTCGGGCCCGATCCGTAGAGGCCATTGCACGAATTGAATTTGCTCGGTAATCTCGGGCGATAGGGGCGATCGACGAGTCGGCGTTAATCGGTAGGGATCGGCGCTAATCGTTGCCGGAAACGGAAAGGCGACGATAGCGAAAAGGGTATGGACGGGAGGACGAGAGCTCGTTGCAGTGTCTCGGGACGGTGTCGAGGTAACAGTTGCCGGAAGCAGTCAGCGAAAGACCGCGTCGCTTCCTCGTTGTTCACCTCGTCGTGGTCTTTCTCGTTTTGCTCTTTGTTATCGTCGTAAAACTTCCATTGCGTCGACTCCTCGAGCACTCGGCGGGACCTTAACGCTCGTCAAGGTTCGTACACGCGTTCCCGCTGCACTATTATTTCTCCATCTCTAGCCCTTGGATTGTCTCGTTCGAGCGGCAGGGCCGGGCCGGGTCGGGCCGGGTCGGGCCGGGCCGGGCCGCGGCTAACTCCGTAATGCCTCGTCACGCTGTATAACGTGCCTGCTTCCCGATCAAGGTCGAACGATTCGTCAGATTCGTCAGATTCGTCAGATTCGATGCCTCTCGGGTGTTTGGCGATTCCAAAGGTTCCCGGAGGATTGGACGCGATCGTAGCGGAGTAGGTATTAACTGACCTCGGTTGTCGCGCTGGCGGACGAAAGCGGATTGGAAGTGTGGGGTGCGAGAAGGCTGAATCTAGAGAACGATTTGAAAATCGGATGAAAAGCGTTGATCGATAAAGGCGAATGCATGGTTGGCTCGGCAAGGTGGTCGACACAGGACGGACGGGCCACGTACCACGCGCGACTTGCGACGCGTTGGCGAAAACAATTTTTTGCCCGTGCTCACTGCTCGCGTAGAGGTGTTGGCCTAGGTGCGCGACGAGGAGGTAGGAGGAGGCCGACGAGGGGGAAGGTAGAGGACAGACGCGGTCTCGCGGTCTCGCGGTCTCGCGGCGCGTCGAGGAGGTAAGAAAAAGCGCGTCGAGTGAATCGTCGCGGTGCGAGCGACGCTCGGATTGGTCGGCCCCGTGGGCCGCTTCTCCGAAAACCAGCTCGGATTCCAAGAAATCGGCAGTGGCGCTACGCTCATCGGCATCCCCCTTTCTGTTTGCGCGCTCGCTGCCGACAACGATCGTCCGTGTCCCGTCTAGTCGCCGCTCCTGTGCGTTGCGGCAACTCACACCGAACCCGAACCCGAACCCGACCACCGACCACCGACCAACAGGACGCACCGATTCTGACAGAACTGCAGACGGAGAGATCGTACAGAAGGGAGGGAGAAGCTGCAACCAGCCGCAGTGTACACCACGCTCGTACGAACCAAATCCTTTTCGCACCCCTTCGACCGCCTCGCGACTTTCGACACCTACGCGCGGACGCGATGCATCGAACCCCGATCTCCTCGACCCCGTCGCCCTTTCCGAGCCGATAACCACACCGTCCCCTTTCTATATTTCACAGAGATTCCTGTGGCACCGGTGGAGAGTGACTATCAGAGAATTCAGACAAGATGAGACCCGACGAGGTGATACAAAACGAGAGGAGAGCGACGGAGACGATGTCCGAGACGTCCGAGGGCACCGTAGGTACCAGCGTGTCCGGTAAATCGGGCTTCGAGAGCCGCGAGGAGCTGCGGGACATCGCGGCAGTGCTGGGCATCGGCAATCCGGACGATCTACACCAGGAGAGATTTCGCGTGGATCGGCGAAAACTGGAGCAGATGCTGCTAGGTGAGTCTTGGCTCGATAAACAGAATTCGATTCGGGAACATTCCTCCTCCAAATTCGACCTTGCTACTTTGCGCGGGCCTGTATCCGCTGGATGTTTGATATGATGCTCGGCCATCGCGTCCCCCTACGATTTAAATAGATTATCTGTTTGTAAACGGAATCACAGGGTCTGTCAAACTGTGCGTTCCCCCTAATTAACGTGAATACAATCAGCCGCAGCGATCGTACCGTTTATTTTGATCGAGACTCGCTCCACGTATTTACGCTCGGATTTAGATCGCGAGGATCCTCTATATCTATACGGTGGATCGGTAGAACGTTCAAATAGTCCAAACGATCGACACCTCTGCTAGGCACTATCAAGATTGCATCAGCGAAACTTATCCGTTAACCATGTAGATATAATTGCAAGCGTAGAACGATGCTCCGATGCATACATACTTTCTATTCAATTTTCGCGTCCTACCTCGTAGCTACTTGGGTATATCGATGGCTTAGTGCACAAATCAGGCGTGACAGGAAAAGAAAAAGAATTTCTCCCATTTTATGTGATCAGCGGAGCCTATTCGAATACGCTATTGCTACTAACTCAATTTCGCAAAAGAAATATATGGGTTAGTCCGTCTTTGTTCCCGATGCTTGAAATACAGTAGGTATGTCCACTTTTTGTGAATTTTCACTCTTTACATGCAACAAATAGTTCTTAACTGTTTCTTTATGCCGTAGAAGAATCACATTTATATCTATTTCATAAATTTGCGAAGGATAATATTTCTCTTCGTTGTATACCCCCCTGGATCTAAGGATTTCTCGAACACGCTAAAAGAACTAAGCCATCGATACGTATATCCGGTGGTTTCTCCGCTCTAATCCACCCGCCGATTTCGCTGTTAATTAATATCGCGTGTTAGAAGCGGTCGCCCGTCCTTGCGTACGATCCTCCGACAAAGGAATGTATTGAAAAAGGGAGAGAAAAAAAGGACGAGAGTTCGTTGTACCCTAACCGTACACTTTTCTTTGTTTACAGGTGATAATGACGTGCCCAAGCCAGCGGACGCGTTTTTTCATAATGTAAGTAGCGTGTCATCGTCCTCCTCGACGGTCTCTCTAATAGGTCGACAATCAAGTTCGCCCTCCGCTCACTGCGTGCGTGCGCGACCCTGATATTCGTCAATCTCCAACCATCCGTCTTTCTCCTGGCGAGCTAATCCGTAAAGAATACCTATCCGCTGGCGACGCGTTGTCCGAAAGGGCAGCGAAGAAAATTCGCGAGGCGGGGTTAACGATCGCGGCGCGTTTGTCATTTCGCGTGGACGTTGCCCACGGTAAATCGATCCTAGCTTGAAAGCGCTGGCGTTGCGCTGGCGATGGGTTCATTGTGTTGCCGAAAGGAAAACGCGAACGTTGTCAATCCGCCGCGATGGTGTTCTAGAAATCGAGCGCGTTCATGCTCGCGGTACACGTCGCGCTTCGACCTTGCGATTATGCGAAGCCGAAGCCGGCTATTTTTGTACAGTTTCCCCCGACGACCGATAATTCGTCCCACCGAGGCACCGATTCTTTTCGCGATGAATCGAGCTGCCGCTGCGTCGCGTCAAGCCGCGCGCCCTTTCCATTCGCCAGCTCACGGATCATGGGAGAGGAAAAACGATTTGTAGCCGACAGGGGAATTGGTGGAAAACGTGATAGGGAGGCAGGGAACGGGAGCGCAAGCACTTGTACCACTTATGTGCCTGTGGTAGAGCGCGTAGACAAATGCAACGAACGGTTGGCGAACGGGATCGAAGGCAACGCTCGCGCTTATCCTTATCGTTGACACGTTGCGTAAAAGGGGGCCTGGAAATACACCGCTCGATTATTTATAGACCGGCTTTACTCGCGACTTTGCGCTACGTGCTACGTACACGATCCCACCCACCGCCGCCGCGCCGCGCCGCGCCGATTCGCGTGCTAAATGTTTTGCGCTCCGCGCGAGACGCGCTGTCGTTCGGCGAATAACGGCCCCTCCGGTTCTATTCCTTTCCGGATTCCATGCTCACCGCCGTTCCGAATGTATCTTTCTCCCAAAAGTTAAATTCCTGGGTAAACGACGGCTCGCGCGAGATAGCTTCGTCAGGCGACTGTTTTCGCTGCATTCCTGATTAAAAGAATCCCGAAGGAGAGGGGAAGAGAACTCTCGTGACTCGAATCGGGCGCGATTTAAACGCGAGCCGCGACGCTCGCGATTCCTCGCGTCTGTTTACGCGAACCGGCGATAAGCGGCAGCTGTTCGCGCTCGTGTGCACCAGCCGAACGCGAACTTTGCTTCGAGCGGCTCGGCGGCGCCCGTTCCTCCGAAACGCCTAGCTTCTCTCTCGTACGATATTTTCATGTTTGAACGTTGCAAGTTTATTCGGAAAGGAGGGACGTGCGTGAGCACGAGCACGGTCTTCCCGAAATACCGTGTTACACGCGATACGTAATTTTAGCGAGAGTCACTGGACCTCGAGCTCGATTTATCCCCGCTGCAGTCGTTGCCAACTTTTCCGAATCTTCGGCGAGCCGTTCGAGCGACTCGCTGCTGGGACTTTCGGTCGAAGCGATCGGAAGCCTGGAACACGGGATAGTTTCCGCGTACTCGACCGCAAACTTTCACAGAATCGATCGTTTTCCTGCCTCTGCTCGAACGGCAGGGGCCTTCGTCGAAGGATAATCCTAGGAGAATCGTTCCCGATGAAGGATCCGCGATCCGACGCATACCTGGTTCCTTCGGTTACTCGATAACCTAGGCGCTACCCTATCCGATAGAACAAAAGTGCGCTCACTCGTCATTCTGCTTTCATAGTTTTCGGTCGCGTCTGAAGACGATTCTCCCGTCAATAATGCTTTTTGCCCCTCTTTATATTTGTCGAGTGAAATTTTTTATATTTTTTGTATTGATTTCTATTGATTTTAATTTTCTCTTTCTACCAATTTTACCGCTCAGGGCGCTTGTCCTGCTTACGCCCCCCTAGGTCGGGCCGCGTCTCCCGTCGCGTCCCACCTCCGTGGATATCGCAAGGTAACGCAACTTCGCCGGGCTATAGAATACAGTATACACATTGGGACGATCCACAAGTGCCGTGCTTGCTCGAATATCTGGATTTACCTAGGCCCTAGGCAAATCGCCTTGTCCTGCGACCGTTTATGGCTGTACCTACTCGCAAAATGCAGTTCCCGCGGCCCCAGGTAGACAGTGAAATTGTCCGTAGTACTCGCTACATCGAGCTTGTATACCGTTAAGGAACTAGTTCTTGATCAGGCACTAATTTTTTATCAGTTCATGAAATAAATCGTTCTTTTGAGTTTATGTCAATAAATAATCGTTTGAAATAATTACTAACATAAAAATTGATAATTCAAAAATATATGTGTTGTCTGTGAAAGCAGTTAGTATTGTTAGTTTTAGATGATTAAAAACTAGTTCCTAGTCACCTTATTATTCCATACCTTACAAGTATTTAAATTATATATTTGTTTTCAACTTTTTAAAATTTTTCCTAGAAGTTTAAACATTAATTCAACTTTTAGTATAAAAAAAGTCTATGGTTTAATGTTTCATTAGGTTAAAAATAAATATTAAAGCGGGAAACCTTCTAAACTGATCAGAAACTAGTTCCTTAACGGTATTGGGGGTGGCTGGTTGTCCTCTCTTTTGTTAAGTTGATTCGTGCCACGACCGAATCGATCGCCAGGTCCGCGCGACACTTTCCAAGAGAAATGTCGAGGGCTCGATCGGTTCGAGTACTTAAATCAGGACAATGGCAAGGCGCACCTGTCCGAAAGGGAGTGCAGGGTGATCCGCAGCTGGCTCGTGCGCTGGCGAAGGGCAAACGAAGGAACTACCTGTTCCTGTCCGGCTCGGCTGGGTGTTGGACCTTTAAATGGTGGAATCGGTGGGCCGGAAAGGAGCGAGAGATTGCCTGCGTCTCGTCGCGTCGGTGGGTTATTCATCGGTGCGCGGTCGGCGGTCGGCTGTTCCTCGTCCTCGTCCTCGGCCGGGTAGATTTCTGGAGGGAGGAAGCGGTGGGACGGGGACGGATAGAATCGTGACGGCAGCGAGTGGGAGGCGGTTCACCGAGTCGTCCCGTTACATTATCTGCTGTTAGTCAGTCAGTCGTGCCAGCGATCCCGACGCGGTAAAAACGAGAGAGACGACGTGGTCGTTCGAGGATCGTACTTCCGAGAGATCGCCGGCCACGGTGGAGCGCGCTGCGGATCGTGCCGTCGCGAAATCTAGCAGCCGTCCGTGCGGTAACTCCGACGAAATACGAGCGAAAGGTGCGAAAGGTGTGCGCGAACGTTTGCTCGGTGAGCCGGTGACCGATCCACAGCCCGATTACGATTCGATTCGATTCGACTCCACTCCACTCCACTCCACCCGAGTCCGCTTCCAATCACGGCCGGCAGTGTTTCGAGTGAAAGGAAACCTTCGAAAGGATTCTGGATAAATTTCCTGGCAAAAAGTAGCAGCTGAAATCGTGGATCGTGGATCGTGGATCGTGGATCGCCGGATCAGTGGATCGCGCGTGTCGTCGATTCGCGATGCAGTGAGCGGATAAAGCTCGCGTCGGGATGTCCCGCGGGTCTCGATAGTCGCGCCAGTGAAAGTAAATCAGCCGGAGCTGTCTCTCCTCTCGTTCGAGATTCTTCCTAGCCTGGTCCGCGCACTTCCTGGTCGCAGCGAACATGTTGCTCCTCTAGTACCGGGGATCCACTCGTACAGCGACCACCAGAAACCTACCGAAACTACCACTCGCCTCTCCTCTTCACTTTTTCGATTCGGCGAGTTCGAGCGATCAGGGGTCGGTCCGGATATACCAGTCGACAACGATGACCGTGGTAATGCCCAGCATTCCCGCCTTCTCCCGTTTAACATCTGACGATGATCGCGCGACGAAAGCACCGAGCAACTAATCCGTCAGACGCGAAAGATACGCGACGTTTCCTTGGACAAAGTCCGCGGCAGCGCGATCGTCCTCGGCAGTTGTTGAAAGTTACGCGAGCCCGAGCACCAGAACGAAATTGCATCTCGATTAACCAGGTTGGTTCTCTTGTTGCAGGTTATGGAGGAAACAAACACCTTCGTTACGTGGCCGTCCCGACTGAAGATTGGAGCAAAGTCGAAGAAAGGTAAGCGCCTACGTTGCTGGCTGCACGTTCGCCGGGCCGGCATGGCACGGCGCGGCGCGGCGCGGTGCGGCGCGGCGCGGCAGGCTCGTGAGATCTATAGGTCGAAAGGTGAGCCGTGCTCCGCTCGATCGTCAGAGATGTCGGGCAGCGTTGTCGCTGGGAAAGTTTCGCAGAATCGCGCGCAGCACGGCGCGTCCACCCGGAAACGGTACAGGAACCGATGACGCGTCATGGGCGCGTCAAGGTTCGTCGACATGGTCGACCTTGGGGAATAGTCCGCTTCAACATTCTATCCGAGTACATCGCGTAGAGTGTTTATCGTTTATCGACCGAACCTCGTTACATATACACGGCAGCCGATTACGTCAATCCTGGGTTACGTCGCCTTGGCGCGCCAGCTGACGCTGGTATCGCGTATTTTCTTACGACGGCTATTTACGGCCTCGTATACGCGAATTCTAGCGCCGCGCTCGCCTTCCTCTGCCACGCCATCGCGGACTCTCGCGTTTCTGCATTGACCAGCCTGCCGTTGCCACCTCCTTGCACGCCTTGTTAGAGGGCCGCTGTCGGGGCTCGGTTTCCGCGCGGCCGAATCCGCGATTTCGCGAGTCCAACGCGCCTGGGCAAGCCGCGTTACGCGCACCGACGCTGCCTTTGCCGAACGCAGGATTAATTAGAGCGCACCCATTAATCGAAAGTGATTACGAAACGACTCGCATGCTTGCTCTGGCGCAGCAGCGCGTGTCGCTTCGGCCAAGTAAAACGCCAGCGTACAGGCTCTGCCCGTAGAAACAGGCAACGTCCGCCGCCATCGCGGCCCTGGCAACTCCTCGTATCGTTCTCCTATCGTTCGCCTATCGTTCCCGTATCGTTCTCGCGTTGCGGCAAAATTGAGCCGCGCGGAAACCTTCCGTCGCAGTCCGGCCTTTTCCCCTGGCTCGTCGGCTCCGCGCCGCGCCACACCGCGCCACACCGCGCCACACCGCACAGCTCGCTGTTGCTCGCCATGGAAACTTTTCGGTGATTCATCCCTTCCTCGTGACCCGAACAGCTGTTGCGTTTCTCCTCCGTGCCCTCCCACCCAACTGGCCGATTGTGCGTGACAACGCGCGTAATCCGGTATAAATAGGTCCCCGAGTGCCCTACGCCCTACTGATTTTCTTTTCTCGTTGCAATCAACGTTTTCTCCCACGTGAGCAGCTCGCGATATCGTTGTTGCTGTTGTTGTTGTTGTTGTTGTTGTTCCAGCGAATCGCTATCTCCACGAGCACTATTAGTAAACGAAGCGAGCCAATAATTGTCGCCGGCAGGGCCGTCCGTCCCAGTTTGACCGAGCCGCGACGTTCCACGATAGAGTCATTCTACTTTCGACTCCTTAAAAGGTCGAACGCGAGGTCAACCGTATCCGTATCTTCTCTCGTCCATCGTGGAATTATGAAAGCATTTTTTACGTACAGCTTTTGCGGTTCACCGTGTCGCGATCAGCCGACGGAATTGTTCTTTGCACGCGTGCCAGCGATGCCCCGTATCCTCGAGGAGCGTAGGAATTAGGAATAGGAACGGAATCGAGGCTGGACACGCGTGGTCGTCACGGTTCAACCCTTTTCCACCGAAACAAGCCTCTTACTTTCGCTTTCTTCGCCTGCCCCCTAGGCCGACTCCCTGCCTCTGCAACCGCAGCCAAATGACACGCGATTGCGTCTTAACTTAACCGCTGGACAGGGTCCTCGCCTCGGGAAATTACGGCAGAGATCATCGAGGCGTAAATGCGAACTTTGATCGTCGTTCGATTCTAATTTTTATCGACGTATCGCTCCTGGATCGTAAACGGCCGGTCGGCCAAGCTTCAGCGTGACGAAGCGGATCGAGCCCAATTCGATTCCATTCGGCGTCACTTTGGCCGAAAGCTGAGGGAAGGCTTGGCGAAATTCCGTCGTTACGAAAGCCTGCTCTGCGATACGCGCGACGGGCCTTATCGTCGCTTGCATAGAGGGACCGATACGTTGGCCGCCGCGATAACTCCAGTAACGCGAAACAGTATTAATCACCAGGAATAACACTGAATAATTTTAACGCTCGTCCAACTTTCTTTTCGAAAATAGTCGCCGTTATCTCACCGCGCGAACGAGTCGCGGTTTCGCGAGGTCTCGGGGAACTAGAAGGATCTACAGTCGAGGGAATTCGGCAGAGATTGTAAGATACAGGGGCGATCGATAAGGTTGCTTTAAGCAGTTCAAGCATAAACGCGCTCTCCCGAGAATAACGATTTATCCAAGACTGTACACAGAGAAGTTTTCCGCTTAGGTGGATAGAGCGGAAAGCAGGATTTGTAGCGATTGCGTAACACGTGGAAATACACTGGCCAAAATGATCGGTACATAGTCTGGATTGTCGCGTCGTGCATCGTCTATGTAGTTTGGCGTTCGGTTTAAACTTTAAACGGTAACTCATCGACCGCGATCGAGCGTCGTTATCTCGTCCGAGCGATTAAAAGAGCGAGCAACGGTGATTCGGTAAGGCCGTGCGCAATCTATTTCTGGGTCATTGTTTCGATTCGGGCCGAGTTTTCACTCCTCTTAGCAACCGGCGCCGTTTTTCCTCTCTTTCTTCGTTATTTTTAGACGGACCCACGAGTATTGATCCTTGGGAAACATTCCCTTTACAGAATCCGACCGTGATATTTTCGCGTACGGAAGGCCATGCCTCGTAGGTATCGCGATTAAGGAGAGGCAAATTTTCTGACGCGCAGCAGGTTTCCTCGGCTTTCCCTCGACGAGGCGAGTTACGAAATCTCTTCCACTCGTCCAAGCCTGACTTCCTGGTTTTTTTTTAACGGAGGCACACCTCGTCGAGCTTCTCGTTTCCTGCGACTCCCTTTTCCCAAGCGACTGGATCTAGCGTTTCATTAACGCAAAACGTTTGGTCGAGAGGATCGTTTACCTCTTCGCGCGGCCAAGGTTTCCCTCGCGGCTGTCCCGATCGATTCATCCACAACTGACGGTGGTTACGTTCCCCCGCGAGGACACGTCATCGTCCTCGACTTTGGAGCGTTTCGTATCCAGGAAGAAAAGACGCTCCGCTTCGAGTGGTTGCGCTCCGTGAATATTAAATGCCGCGCCGCGTCGTTCCGCTGGCGCTCGTGCGCGCTCGTACGCGCTCGTACGCGAGCTTGTTCTATCGATAGCTACATACGCCCGCGAATAACAACATATTGACACGGTGTTGCATAATTTCTTTCGACGCTCTGTTACAGATCCGCATATAAAGGTCGCGGGTCGACCCGATGACGTGCGAGCGGCTAAGGAGAAGATAATGGAAATTTTGGACACGAGGGTAAGCGTTTATTTTAAACATGCCTCCTCTCATCCCGTTTTCGTCTCGCTCGGATTATCGATCGGCCGTGGAGAAACCTCGGGAGCGTTTGCTCCACGCCGGTTTCGCTCGACGGAAATCTTGGAGCGAGATAAGAGCCGCGATCTGGTGTCACGGGCGATTCCCCGGTTTTTACCGAAACATTACATCATTCGCGAGCAACCGAGCAACCAGATTAGCGATGACCTCGCCGATCAGCTTTTGACTTTCAGCGTACCAAATTGATCGACTTCGAGCGGCCGCGTCGCGCAAACATTTCTCCGCTGTTATCGTAGATAATCCATCGGACGATAAAGAAACTTGCCCGATGCGTGTATCGGCACTTTTGTAACAATCTGTCGCAGCGATCGATATCGCGATAAATTCGTTTTTTCGATGTAAGCAACGCGAGGTAAATTTCCAACGGTGTCCGAGCGACGCGTCTCCAGTCTCCACTTCTCCTATTCGTCCTTTTCCAATTCGCGCGCCGAGTTCGCGCCGAGTTCGCGCCGAGTTCGCGCCGAGTTCGCGCCGAGCTATGCACCGCGCGCCGTCTCGTTTCAGGTCAAATCGCGAGACTTTC
Organism: Andrena praecox; assembly: GCA_963932275.1. Classification (NCBI taxonomy): domain Eukaryota; kingdom Metazoa; phylum Arthropoda; class Insecta; order Hymenoptera; family Andrenidae; genus Andrena; species Andrena praecox. Next base: position 1,046,640 of record OZ010732.1, read on the forward strand.
GCCCGGTTCGACCGCCGAGCGGCATCCTTGGTAGGCGAGGATCCTAATTCCTCCTTTTCTGATACGATCTCGCGGTTTCCTTTTTAATTGGCGGTCGCGCGACCGCCACTCGGCCTCTAAGACGAGGTCTGAGAGGGAAAAAGGAGGAAAAAGGGGAATAAGGGGCCGAGCGACAGCACGTAGGAAGAAGACATTCTATTTATACGCGGACGGTGTATCGCGAATTCTCAGCCGAGAAAGCGAGACGTCCTGCATCGCGACGAACCTGCCTCGCGTTAACCAACCGGCTGGAAACGGCTTGTGTATTTCCTCCTCGCGTACCGTTATCTCCGAGCGTTCCTCTTCCTCTCGGCCCACCGTTCTATCTTCTCGTCCATCGGAATTACATATTACGTCCGATCCGCGTATAAGCAAACCGTGTCTGCACAACGAACGACGCGCGAGCAGAAGAATTGCGTTCGTGGGGGCAGGCGTAAAGAAGTTTAACGAGCCGTTGAATGAGGAAGAAAATGAGAAACGCGTGCCTGGTCGATTGCACCCAGGTTGTGTCGCTGAATCGGCATTACTCACCTGCTGGCCGGACCAGGCCGATCGGATAAAACGCGTAGCCAAGTACCAGAATTCGCCCCGGTGCGTTCACTTTTCTCCGACTTGTTGGTATAACAGGTTCGATCGGAGACGCCGTAAAATAACTGGCGCGTTGCATTCCCGGCACCGTTATCGCGCGGCTTTTACATAACGCCAGAGAAGTCGATTCCACGTTTCAAGCGTTGCACGTTGAACTCGAGTCGCCGCCCGACCACAGGGCCCCCGATTCCAACGTCCAGGACCTCGCTCGTATTTTTCCTGTCCGGTGTTTATCGAAATCTGTGTTCCACCGTCGCTATCGCCAACACGCCAGGCCTTGGGACGGTGGAACGCCCAACGAGAGCGTGGAGAGACCGAGCCTCGGATTTCGATTGCAGCAAAGCAACAGGGTGACGATGAAGCTGGACGTTAGTTACACCGACCATTCGCACATCATCGGGAAGGGAGGCCTGACGATTAAGCGGGTGATGGAGGAAACCGGCTGTCACATTCATTTTCCGGACAGTAACCGTAGCAATCACCAGGAGAAGAGCAATCAAGTCTCGATTGCCGGGGAGATGGAGGGCGTGGAGCGGGCCCGCGCGCGAGTCAGGGTAAGGCTGGACTGTTCCGAAGCTGTTTCTCTGCCAAACGGCCAAACCCTTCGTCGGCGTCGCGACAACCAATTCCCCCTTTACCTTTGCAGAACCTCACGCCTCTGATCTTCTCGTTCGAGCTGCCGATCATGGGTCTGTCGCAGACCATGCCGGACTCCAACTCGCCGTACGTGGTGAAGATCCAGGAGAAGTACAACGTCCAAGTGATGTTTCGCACCAGGCCGAAGTTGCACGCCACGTTGGTGGTGGTGAAGGGCTGCGAATGGGAGGTGACCCAGGTGAAGGAGGCGACCGTGCTGCTGATTCACTACATGTGCCAAAACTTAGCTGTGAGTATGGTCGGGGGAATGGGATACGCCATACGGCGCTCCGTCGCCGCGCCGGCGAGTCGTTCTAATCGACTTACCGCCCCCGCAGAGTCAGATACAAGTACAAATGTCGATGGAGATTTCTCCGCAACACCACAGTATCGTGCTGGGCAAGCAGAGCAGCAACTTGAAGATGATCATGCAGCGCACAGCCACGCAAATCATGTTCCCGGACGCTGGCGATCCAAACATTCCCAGCTTGAAGAAGAGTAACGTGACCATCACAGGTGGCATCCACAACGTCTACATGGCCCGGCAACAGTTAGTGGTAGGTCATGTCTTATCGGCGACCGGTCCCTTATCTGCTCGTTTCTAAAGCCGAGGACAATTTTACTACATCCAGGGTTCCCTCCCGCTGGTTCTGATGTTCGACCTCCCCGAGGAGTCCATGTCCTCCGTCAGCACCGAGAACATCTCCCAGCTGATGCAATCGTTGGACGTGTTCATAAACCTGAGGCACAAGCCCAAGCAGAGCACGCTCTCCGTCATCATCAAGGGGATCGAGCGGAACGCCAGCAACATCTACGAGGCGAGGAAGCAGCTTCTGGGCTTGGACGAACCCAGGGTGCACGCTGAGATACCGGCGACGTATCACGTGCCGAACACCGGCAATACTTTCCAGGGGAACTGCATGAACGGCGCCGGTGAGTTTAGGAATTCGCCTCCGCGAATTTACGGCGAATAGACTCGTCGGTGCTAATTGACCGTTACGATACTACGCGCAGGTCTGAACAATCTGGTGAGCGGTCTGTCGGACAACCTGTCAAGTATGTTAACGGTAAACACGCAGAATCCTCCGTACTGCGTGTCGCCCGTCTCTCACTCGCCAAATCCTATGGGCTTGTCGCCTCACTGGGGCTTACCGTCGATACCGTCCATGTTTTCGCCGCTGCCGCTTCATCACACCTACCCGTACCCGCACCTTAATCATTTGCTGACGACGCAGCACGTGATGCACAACAACGCCATGCCTCCTCACGCCCACGGTCTGCAGAATCACGGCTTCGCCGGCATCGGGCAGCTTCACTCCAACGTGCCTGCCGGCTTTCACAGTATTCACGGGATGAACGGCGGTTCGTTGGCGGACAGCAAAGAAGGCAGCGGTACGTCGCTGGCTCTATGCAAACGCTGCAGTAGTCTCTTGCCCCTGACACGCCTATATTTTCATTTTTCTCTTGTACATGTTTACAGCCTACTCGTCGCTGAGCAGCGTCTCCAGTTCTCTATCTAGTCCCGCTATCAGTCCACGTAACGTATCTCCGGTCAATCCTACCGAGGCTAGTCCTAATATAGGTGAGTGCTTGCCTTGAAACCTTTGTACCTGGATCGCTGTCGATTTCGATAAACAGGTTTCTGTAACAAGCGTTTCATCCGCTAGATTTATGCAGCATGCTGTCAGACCTTCCGGTCCGCGACCGACGAGCACCCGGCTGCGAGAAGAAGTCACTGGAGATGGCAGTGCAACAGAACCTCGCCCCATTCGATTACGAGCAGAAGAAAATCTTGGCCGCGAAGGCGATGCACGCGAAACCCAGCTCGACCGATTATCGCGTTCCCACATCCGCTTGGTCTGGATACGGACTCAGTCAGTCCATACCTCCCATAAGCACGACCGACTTGAGTAAGGTAAGGGTGATTTGCGCGCTACCGCCAGCTTATCCTCTAATGCGGACAAACTAGGAACGTTTTCGTGTTTGACCGTAGGAATTGACCGCCTCCCATCCGTCTGACCTGTGGAAAGAGCCTACGACGCCGGTGTTCAGCGGAGAAATTGACTTCGGAATCGGATCCGGCAAACGCGTTGGACAGATCGGCATCAGCTCGAATTACATGGAACACACGCCGACGGCGCATCTCAATAAAATCACGTCCCATCGGCACAACGACTTGACCACTCTGCTGACCAGCGTCGGATTGGAGAAGTACATACGTAAGTGAATGGAATTTTAAGGCTGCACCGCTTCTGCTTACGTTGCTTGGCTTTCTCCGCTTTGCTTTACACGCCGCTTCCTTCTCTATCCGCCAGGCCTGTTCACGTCTCACGAGGTGGACATGGCGACGTTTCCTTCGCTCACGGAGAAGGATCTCTGCGAAATTGGGATAAACGCTTGGGGCGCGAGGCGCAAAATAATGCTGTTAATCGCTGGTACGTGAGAGGTTGTTTTGTCGTACAGCTGTCGCTTGGCAGCGAATAACGCCCTGTTCACGCGACCGTTCCCACTTTACGCTCACCTATGGCTCACCTACCCTTCCCCTTGCAGAGATGAACAAACGAACTAGTCCATTCTGCGGCAGCGCGGCCCCGGGCGCGGAACGCAAGTCGACCACCTCGTCCACTGCAACGTCGATGGAGAAGTGTAATCTGGACAGCAAGTGGTAAAGGAAGGACGGAGAGGACGTTGCGAGTCTCGCGGAACTTTGGCGACACGGATATAACGAATCTATTACGGACTGCCGTACTTAAAGCTCGCGAATCGTATTTCCAGGCAGGGGAATACGAGAATCGAGATCGAAATCGAATCACGCGGGCATCCCCGCCGACTCCACAGTAAGATCACGAGAGGTATATGATTGATATGTTAGTTTGCTATTCTAGGCACCGGAAGAATAGCCCGATGATTGATTTTGTGGTCGAGGACCCTTTGCATACTTTTTTTTTTCACTTTTTTTTTCTCCCCCTTCGCGGTCTTCGATTCACGCGCTCGGAAGGTGCCTTAGGTTAAGAAGCTCGTTATTACTTTCGTTTCGTTAACTTTTTTTTTTACGTTGCTATTGGTCTTTCCGCGGTCGAGCGACACCCGGCAAATTACCGGCGACGTAATCTCTAATTTCGTCGCCGCGTGTCGCGTGGGGCGTGAAATGGACGCTCCGGTGATGTCGTTCGACGCGTTGTGTCACGTGTTTCTCTGTGTATCGTATCGGTGAAGAGTTCGTAATGTGGCTGAGCGATAGGCGTACAGTATAAATGGGTGATAATTGTTCGATTAGCGTAACGGAATAGAGGCGAAGCGTAGCTTCGGGAAGTTGATACGCGATGGGCGAGGGATGTCCCGTGTGTTCAGCGGCTTTCGCCCTAGCAAAGTTAAAATATTTAATCTCGACTAAGCTCGAAACTCGACGGCTGGCGAAGCTCGTGGCGAGAGAGGTTGGTGAACGAGAATGCACAAGTATTTAGTCGCATTCCGCATCCGCATCCGCGTTTCATCGGATCGTGCGAACGCGATCTCGTGGCCCGCGAGCTTCCCGCAGCCGCGTTTTCGAGTTTTACAAAGTAACAAAGTATTTATTATTCACTCGCGAAAGACGCTGGATGCACGCTAAGCAACGGACCGCAACAACTCTATCCACGGAGCAAACCGAAAGGGGCGGACAATGGCGATCTTGAACGCTCGAGGACACTTTTGAGCCTCTTTTGGCGTAATACGATCTGTCTAAGAAATCGGCTAACAAATCTAACTCGAGCTTGGCCGCATAATTACCGTTCTCGACGCTCCGCGAGCCGTTTGCAGCTAACCAACCCGCGTTAATCGATCATCGTGCGATCGATCGCTTCGGATGCACCGTGATGTCTCTTCCCTTTTTTACCCAAGCATAATCGAATGAACATGCGTCCGAGGAACAATCATTTCGTCGCGATCAACCGCATGTACGCGCTCGCGGTCCATTTACACAATAGCAATTTTACGAAAGTAAGATATCTCGCTCGATATAAATTATTAATATTTTAATCCCTTTTTTTTTTCTTTTTTTTTTGTCGCCACAAACTGAATGAAAGCGTTAGGCAACGAGCTCACGCTCTGCTCGCTAGAATTGACAACACTTGGGGAACAGACGCATTCGAAGATCCGTTAACGCGATTCAGGGGTCCATTCACTTCTACCGTCATGAATATAAACTGCTGTTAATTGGTCGGTACAGAATAGTCGGAGGAACGTCGCGACCGAGCTTACCGAAAATGCCTAGCGAACAATTTTACCGCTAAAAGTTCTTGACTAAGTCTTTTGTGAAGTCTTTTTAAGCATAAATTATTGTTGTTTTGGTGCAGCACGCTCGCGTGCTCGGGAGTAATCGAAATATTAGGAAAGGAATACTATGTGTTCTCTGCGTGTGTATGTGTGATGTAATAAGACTGTCCGATCGTCCCCGTTCCTCGTGTTCGTTCAACGGTGATCGTTTCTTGGTAAAAATGGAACAACACGCTCGCTACGAACGTTTCTCGTTGTTCGATCGTTGCAACGACCGGACGACGCAAATCTCCGCTTCGCCGCGGCCCCACGGCGCGGGCGAGGAGTTATTATTGTTTTTGTTTTTTGCGATAGCGATGGAACGTCGCAGACCGTCAGATTGAAATGTCAGGCCCGATCGATGGTAGCAACGGGCCCCTCTCGCCGCGGGTCCGTTTCTTTATTCGCACAATTTACATTTTCACCGCGCGAGAACCCTTGCGCGACCGATCGGGATCTCATATAATTTCTTTAGATAGATATGTCACTGTTCTTCGATGTTCCTATCTAATATATACTAATTCTGCGCGATTTAGCGTATCAACTAGCTGTTATGGAATTTAAAATTAGAGAAGCAAAACAACTGAAAAGTCAAAAAAAAAAAAAAAAAAGGAAAAGGAAATAAGGAAAACGATATGCGAGGACGCGACAACGAAGCTTTCAATGCCTAGCGTTCGAGCATCACGGTACAAGCTGAAACGATTATTCGTCCTGCTCTCTCTGTTCTTCTTCGTGACACGTTGCAAATGGCAACGTTTCGTGACGCGTCTCTCTCGATTTACATCATTCCTGGTCACAGCCACATGTTCTTTAAAAAAAAGCTTTATCTGCCTAATACCGTTAACAAAACCACGAAAAGTACCAAGGAGAAGAGAGAGAAAGACGGACGTAAAGTTACTTTTCATCGAGATGATTCGGCTGACAGAACATGCCTTTCTGGAGCATGCTTCCGCGTAAAGAATAATATCGAAGATAGGGTCGAAGCGCTTCGTTGGTATAAGCCGTTTCGGCATGGGACTAGTTTCGCGTCGATCTTCTCAGCGACCTCGAATCTAGGACGTTTCTCGGAATTCGTCATCGGAATGTCGGTCCACGTAACACAATGTTCTCCGCATGAAACAGAAAAATTGCTCGTTCCGTTTTGCTCCGAAACGTTAGGTATTTCATCCCGTGTATATTTCGTCAATACGATCTCGCGTTTCTTTCGACATAGAGAAAGAGTAAGGCGTACCTGTGCACCTGATAATGTGATCCAATATAGCTTTGACTAGTGCCTGTAAGAGTCGGAAAACAGTCTTACCGTGATTAACGAATTTAGTATTAGAAGGGGATACGGTAGCGTTTATCGCATGTCTCAGGTACCTAACTGCTCCAAGTGCTCCCGCTCGTGCGTGCGCGGTGCGTTTCCGAAATAACGAAACATTCGTTTCTTTGAGGCCCCTTCGAACCCGCGCGCGCATCGTTAGAGATGATAGAGAAAACATTCCAACGGTTAGAATACGAACGTGTGAAAGGTTTAAGACGAATTCAGTTGAACGCATTTCCAAATGCTCCGTATCGAGGATGATTCTCGCTGGATGAATCAAGGGGGACGTGCCCGCCCGTCGAGCAACTGCAGCGATTCAACGAGAAAACGAACGGCCAACGTGTATCCGTTGCGCATCGCGTTCGGTGTTGCGAAAGGGAAAAGCGTTTTTCACGATAATGCATCATGATATTTTTATACGGTTATCTAATTATTCCGATAAGCAGCCAATATACAATACCCGATCCATAACCGTTTTGTTTCGAAGGAAACGTCGAGGAAATCGAAAACGTTGTATCCAAGCGAATAAAGAAAATTTTGTATTGCTATTTTTTAATAAAAAAATATATATATACACGTATAACTATACAAAAGAATACATGTGTCGTTCCGATCTTGCTTGAGCGTAGCCAGCAAAGCGTTTCACTCGCGTACTTGCACGCTGGCCGCGGTCGGGCTCGCCTCGTACATGTTCGTGTTGCCGGCGAAGAGCCGGGCGCCGCATTCGTAGCACTGGAACTCGCCGGTCGCCGTGAAATGAGCTTTCAGGCAATAGTAGCAATAGATGTGCTCGCAGTTGGCGTGCGCCGGTAAGACTGGCGTGTCGTTGCAGTAGGGGCATTTGCTTGCCAGATCCATGGTTGGGAACGATCTCTGCACACCGGTCCTTTTTCTGCGCGACAAAAGTTTCTTTATCGCGTGCTTTATGTAATGAAAGTTGACCATGGGCAGACCAGTGGTGAAGAGTTCCATCAAACCATGCCAGAGGAGCTCCCTGGTCATGTACGAGTAGCCGATGTTTCTGGGCCTGTGGGTGGTCGACGAGCGACTAGCGATCCCGAGCAGGTACTCGGCGACGCGAGGCTGGGATCCCCGGTGCAAGAAGACCAACAAGTTTAGAAATTCAAACAGCTTCGCGACGTTCGCGACGCGATAGAGGATCGCCTTTGATTCCGGGCTGGCCGCGCCGTCCACCAATTTGTCTCTCACGTAAGCCGGGACAACGGTGAAGATCAAGAACAGAACGGACTTTGCACGTGTGATATTACCGTAATGTAAATTCACCAGCTGCTGGCCGAAGGTCGATTTTCCGTGTCGCAGCGAGAACTTCCATATAAAGAACTTGAGGAGCGCGTCGATCTCTGGCTGCCAACGATCGATCCTCTCACCCGGCTGATACTTGGTGATTTCTTTCACTTGGCTCCTCAGCACTTTGTAGATCTCCTCGTCCAGCTGCGCCGCGTCGATCTGGTTGATCCGAGACACGTAAGGAGACGCCGGCATTTCCCCGACGTTTACTGAAAACAGTTTCGTCACACGCTGAATCGCTTCTGTACCTCGAAGCAATCGTTATGACGGCGTATTACGCGCCGGTGCGAGCGACGCGTTTGAAAAACTATTTGCCCAACCAGTGGATTCCAAGAGCGTTTCATGTCATTCATCGTTCTCCACGCATTATTCCCATATTTACCTTCTATCGTATTCGTTGCGTAATAATGACGTTATTATTATTGTTATCGTAGCGGTTGGTGCGCACCCGCGTTTGTAAAGGAGAATCGCGAGCGATCGCCCGGTCCGGGATTTGTTGGGTGGCCGCGAAAGAAATCGACGTCGCGACACGAAGGCGGGTTTGGACTGGTGGAGAAAGTGTCGCGAGGTCGCGAGGTCGCGCGTTCAATCGGTTTTCTCAAGTGCGAGGAGAACGAACGAGTAAACGCTGACCGAAGCAGCAAGTGAGGTTAGGAGAACGAGACGTCGGAATTTCGGCTTGACGCGAGGGAACGCGACGCCGTACGAAGGGGCACGGCGCGACACGAGTGGCGGCGTAGCGGTACGACCGGGCGGTCGGCTCAGTTCGGCTTCGGCGACGTCCTGTAGCGGCAGCGGAGGAGGTGGCATCGCGACACGCAACTTCGATTTCGAATATCGAGATTCCCGCAGTGAAGGAATCGCAGTCTCGCGGGGCGCGCGCGCGCGGCTGCCCTCTGTAGCGTACTCTCGGTAATCACGTGGAAAAAAAGGAGCGGACCGGAGCGGTTCAGAGTCGCGCAGGGTCGCGCAGTGAGTCGCTGGCGAGTAAAAGAGAAGTCAGGTCCGTGGACGGGTGTCGGTCGGCGGCTATCGCGTTAAGTTGAATCGCGTTGAATCGCGTAGCGGCGCGCACGGGCGAGCAACTGCGGCTACGGTTTGAGGTTAGCTCGAGGGACAGCTGTCGGAGCGAGCGCGACCTAACCCGAGTTTCTCGAGTCGCTCGAGTCGAGCCCGCCGCCCGCCGCCCGCGTCCTATCGCGTTTCGGGCTCCATGTTGCCGCTGGTGGAATGACGTCATCGAGTGTTGGTGCTTCGACAGTGGGCTCCTTCCCCGGCCGTTCCATCAAAGTTCTCCGATCATGTTTTCGTGATAAATTCTGCGGTTCTTTTTGGTGCGGTGGACGGTGAGAAGTCGGCGATTCGCGCTCACCGATACGCGCTACCGTCCTCGTCTGTCACGCACATCCACCATCCAACGTGAGTACTCCAAATTATATAATGTCCGCTTTTTTTTTTTTTCGCTTAAAATGGGTGCCCACGGGTACCCGGGCCATCGATCCGGCAACTGACAGCTTAACCTCCGATTCCACTCTGTCTCTCTCTCTCGCCGTCTCTCTTTCTCTCTGCTACTCCCTCTTCCTCCCTCTCTCTGCCGCTCGGTTTCTTGTCGGCGAAATTGATGGACGAGTCGGCGGTTTTCACATTCTCTTGGATCCCCCCCCACCGCCTCCCCGGATCGCCGGGGAAAAACCGTTTAATTCTCGTGTCGTTCTAACCTCTTATGGTGTCCCAGTCGCGAGCACATTGCCTTAAAACGCATTACCAGCCGACCACCGCGTTTCACGCGTTATTTTCGTGTCGGCGGCCACTTGTTCGCGACCACCGATCGCTCCTCTCGCCTAAACGTTTCTCCACCGTGCCCAGCGGCAGATTAACCGGCGACGATTTACCTGGCGGAGTATCCTGGTATCATCGAATCTTCACCGTTCGCGATCGATATCGAGAGCCTTTCTATTTTGCCGTTCGTGTCGTTAACCTTTCCCGCGTGCCGTCCACGGAATCCGTACCCAAATCCAAATCCGTGCGTCCTTCGTGGTTCACCGATCGTCCACCGATGCTCTATCGGCAGAGTTCCTCGGTTTTCCAGCCAGAGGGGGATCACGATGCCCCGCGGTCATCTGGTCGTTCAGGTCGCCCAGGTCGCCCAGGTCGTGACCGTTTTCCGAGCACGGTAAACAATGCGGGGCTCGGTTCTTTCAACCGCGGTATCGTTCAACTCGTACGCACGGCGCTTTTCCTTCTTATCGAATCAATCTACTTGTTCCCCGAAAACCGTGTATCGTTCGGATAATCGTGTTCCTTCGAGGAACACGATAGAAACACCGTGCACGCGAAATCCACCGAAAACTGGGCGTGGCGTAGAAAAATTTCTGGGTCGCGTGTATTTTGCAAGTGGCTAGCCGTCCCATTCCTTTGGCTTTTCACAAAGGTAAACTGGCCGACACACTTTGCCCTCTCCGCGAACTCTGCTTACTAGCGACGATGTTTTTTTTGCTTCCACCGTGTCTCGCATCGAATAGATGATTTACGGTGACCGGCGTGCCGCTGCCAATTGTCCACGTTGCTTCTTGGAACGTGAAGGGCGAGTATCGCGACCGATTCGACGACCGAAACCGCGGCACGTGTCCCGCTTGGTTTCGTTGCGCCGCGCCGCATACACGTTCTCTTGCTTCCTTAGAATCTTCCAGGAGTTTTTTAGTCCTCTTGGAAGATGCTCATTCAAGGCATCCACGTTCCACGCTGCGGTTCTTTCTTCTTCCACCGATTACTACGCTATCGTATCTACGTGATATTGTCGTAGGTAGGTACATTGTACGTAGTTGGTGCTTTCTACCGAGCGAACAGGGTAGCACGATTTGCGTATCGATTGCAATCCCCCGACATCTTGGTTCCTCGTTCGCCGCGCTCTTGGCTCTGACCTTAATTTATGGGCCGCGCCGTTGACGCGGAAGGCTCGTTCGTGCAAGCTTTTCGCCGTTGTCGCTTTTCACCCCACGGGCTTATTTATCGACGCGCCTATATCTGTTCGCCGATACTTGTATCCGCAAAACTCGTCTCGTTACTCTATTACGATTCGGTTTAAGGTTTCGATAGCTCGCCAGCTCTTGAACCGTCGCTGGTCTACATATACTCGTAGCCACGTACGACGTTCACGCTTCGTTCAACGTTTGATTATCACAGCTTGTCGCGAACTAGTCTCGTTTTCGATTCCAATTTAGTTACATCGACGAGGCGGGAAGAGGCTAGCCCCGGGCAACCGAATGTTCGGCTTCCCCGCCCGACCATTAATTAATACTTCCCGTTTCGGCTAGCTGTCCGGTTTCACGAATGCAGCTCGATAGACTGGCTGCAATCTATAAATTACTTCGCCGCGATTCACTTTGTTTACCACGGGTCAATCGATATCTCTTTTACGTCCTACTTCTTTTCTAGCTTCTCCTATTATTAAACGGCTCGAAATAACGCTATTCCTGTGGCCGAAAGCGGCTCGTGCTTCCGCCCGACCAAACTCTCCCGAATCTATCAAGTCGGATTAAATGACACCGTGATAAGACCGCGAAATGATTATTATTACGTCTCGGGCGCGACGCTATCTTAGCGAGGGATATAGGTAGCTACACCCTTTGTGGGTTAAACGCGACAAAGGGTATCTCTACTTGTGCCACGGGGCAACGCTTGCTCGGATACTTGAATTTTCCACTCGACAGCGTTGTTTACCGAACGTGGTCACCAAAGATCGCAGCGTTTCTGTCTCTTTATCTCCCCGCGCAGCGAGCTCTCGTCTTCGCAACTTATTAAATTATATTTACAAACCGTTTCACAGGGACTGGGGGCCGTGATTCCAGCGCGAGGAGACGTTAACGAAAGCTGCCGTTTTACGCGCTAAAAAAGTGTCTTGTCAACAGCGCACGATTAGCTTGTTTGTAAACGCTCGGTTATCCCACGTCCGACTACGTCTCGTTGCAAATTGCGCTACAGTTAGAGAAACGGTGTTTCAGCAATTTTCCCAGATATAAGGCAGGAAGCGTAAACGGTACACCCAAGTTTTTGTTTCGCCGTAGCGTGCTGCCATCTCGTATTTTTCGCGTTTCTCTGTATCGTGACCCGTGGAACGGGGTCACCTGTGCCCCGTCGTTTCCTCGCGTTTTATCGCACCCGCGGCGCGGCGATGAAAATGTAATTCCATTGGCCCCTCCGAGCAGCCACGAATTTGTCGCCTCGTCGATCGTTTCGGCTGGATCGTTCCGTTGATCCTCGATACAACCCTTCACCAACTAAACGCTTCGACCGAGTACGCGGTTTCCGCGGAACGAGCGGCCGTCGAATCGCCGTTGGGCAGCCGGTGTCTGCGGAGGCGCGGGATGCAAGCCGATTGCCGAGGACGGTTTCGATTCTTGACCGAGAGACGAAACGGTCGGGAAAGTCAAGTTTTACTCCGACGGGGTAGGTGGTGGCGCGAGGCGTGGCGAAGTATTGATCGTCGTTGCGATTTCCCTTCCTCCTCCGCCCCCGACCAACGTCATCCACCGTTTCGAGCCCTCTAGCTCTCCGGCTCTCTCGTTCTCTCGTTCTGCCGGTCGACCCACCTTCTTCACCCCTCGGCTCACCCCTCTGCTACCGCTATCGCTGCTACTTTCACCTCCGTGTGCCCACCTTCGTTATTGCCACCGGCATTCACCCTCCAGTATACGGCCAACGGATCTCCACACGTGCATTCTCTCCTCTCCTCCTCCATCCTCACTTCGCGTTCCGTTAGCCACGCGGTCTTTTAACTCGCCGCTTCCCGCTACTTATTTCCCCTCTTCTCGCCGACTCGCGAAGCAAAAATTCAGTTCGTTTCGTCTAACCCGCGGCCCAATTCCTAGATTCTTACTTCTGGCTCGGTCAGGGGTTGCTTCAACGTTTTCATTTCGGCCGTGGCTTCTTCCCGAGGGGTGGTCTTGAAAATTGTTTGGCGCCGGGCCGATCGCCCTTGCCACATCGTTTATCCGGCACACCGGGATCGGTCGTCCATCGACACCATCCACATTCTTTGCCAATGTCGAGGGATGAAAATGCTCTAGCTGGGTGTATCGCAATCTGTGAAGGGGCTGGCTCAGTTGCACGCGAACTCGAAGAAACTCGGCATTCTTGCTAATACCGTTAGTCCCTTGGAAACTCGATTGCGCCTCTAACAACGGCAAACTGGCAATTTCAATTCGTTTGCATCCGCTGCGTTGTTGATCCACCGACCAGGCGAACACCTCTTGTTTCCCTTGGATTTGTCCAACAGACCCCGAGTTCTCTATTTGAAGTCGATTGTTTTTCAAACGATTCACTCGTCGAAAACGGGGGACGGCGCACAGTGGGGCAGAGTGACAAAGTTTGTGTCAAAATCAAAGAACTTTTGATAGAAATGAGATAGAGCGATGAATTTTTTTGTAGGTTAAAGCTGAAACATTGCAGAATAAGGGAAAATTGCCGAGATTATGGTACGAACGTTTTTTCACTGTGAAAATCTGTGTTAAACTTGAAAATTTTCAACAAAATTGTGATTAATCCAATACCATGCACGGTAGGATTTTTTTCTTGACATGTTGTACCTCATTTCCTGTAGATTTTGTCACGCTGATTTCAAATCCGTTCGCAAAATTTGTCTACTACCTCAGGATTTTGAAAAAAATCGATTTATGCGAAAGACTAATGAAATCATATTTTTTTCGTTGAAATGATTTGATAACCCACTGGTTTGAAGGTATATTGTATTCCCATATATGGAACACAGTCAAAATAAGAATAATGAAGTATTTGAATGTTTTTAGTTACTTACAAAGCATTTCACATCTCGTGATCACTTGACGTATCGCTGTCCTGATCACTGGCACTCTCTGTAGGCTGTGTGTGGCTGCAATGTAATTTAAATTAGATATCTATTTTCCATAATTATATTTTCATTTACACATGAAGTAAGGTAAGTATTTAAGAATTTTTTAATTTCTGGTGATACATTATTTTGTTTGTACAACTCTATTCGATTTTTTATTAATATAATTGAAATTTTCGGGTCGGTTAAGTAGCAAGACAGTTTCCACTACCAATAGCGTACTATTCAGAAGATGCAAATGAATCCTGGCATAAACTGTATAGGAAAAATATGTTGCTGCATTCACGACAAAATAGTCGAAGGAATAGAATGTTATACGTTTTTAATCGAGCAATATACTTAACGGACCCGAAAATTTCAATTATATTAATAAAAAATCGAATAGAGTTGTACAAACAAAATAATGTATCACCAGAAATTAAAAAATTCGTTGATGAGAAGTAAGTTAAAAAGATTAAATACTTACCTTACTTCATGTGTAAATGAAAATATAATTATGGAAAATAGATATCTAATTTAAATTACATTGCAGCCACACACAGCCTACAGAGAGTGCCAGTGATCAGGACAGCGATACGTCAAGTGTTCACGAGATGTGAAGTGCTGTGTAAGTAACTAAAAACATTCAAATACTTCATTATTCATATTTTGATTGTGTTCCATATATGGGAATACAATATACCTTCAAACCAGTGGGTTATCAAATCATTTCAACGAAAAAAATATGATTTCATTAGTCTTTCGCATAAATCGATTTTTTTTCAAAATCCTGAGGTAGTAGACAAATTTTGCGAACGGATTTGAAATCAGCGTGACAAAATCTACAGGAAATGAGGTCCAACATGTCAAGAAAAAAATCCTACTGTGCATGGTATTGGATTAATCACAATTTTGTTGAAAAATTTCAAGTTTAACACAAATTTTCACAGTGAAAAAACGTTCGTACCATAATCTCGGCAATTTTCCCTTATTCTGCAATGTTTCAGCTTTATCCTACAAAAAAAATCATCGCTCTATCTGATTTCTATCAAAAGTTCTTTGATTTTGACACAAACTTTGTCACTTTGCCCCACTGTGCGGCGCGGCGCGGCGGTGCTTCGCGGACAAAAGCGTAGTTTTCTTTGGAATTGTTCATCCAGAGTCTAGCTCGTCGCTGCTTCGATAATGAGTTTTCTTATATACGTCGGGTTTAATTAGCCGGAGGCTTTTTCATATCTCGTCGAGTACCTACCCGTTCGCGTTTTTACTTCACTGCCGGAAATTAAATGCTTCCAGATGACCACGCTTCCTCTCGGCTTCCGGAAGGAATCCTCAGCCACTCTGATTTGTCCTTAAATTAGGGTCTCGACCGCGACTGATCCGTGACTGAAATGTAATTTCCACCGTAAGTTCGCGCGCAAACTTTTTAGCCACGATATATTTTCCGATGACCGCGTTCCTGTGTCTTTAAGAATTTTTATTGCTAGCTTTAGCGGAGAGCGTTGCGCATTATTGCCTCCGGTAGGAGAGCCGAGTTCGACGCAGCCGCTGCGTCTAATTAAACTTTTCCCTCGCGCCAGCTCGCCTGTAAACGATCGAGCTTGCGCGAGTTTGGTCGTAGTAATTTGCACTTTGCCGAAACAGAATGCAAATAATGTTTGATGCTCGTTAAATTATCGCGAAACACGGTTTTGCACGGTTTCGTTCATCGATCCGCCTTTCCCGAACTTGTTCGCGTAGATACTTGAACAA
The DNA here is from genome assembly GCA_963932275.1 of Andrena praecox. Classification (NCBI taxonomy): domain Eukaryota; kingdom Metazoa; phylum Arthropoda; class Insecta; order Hymenoptera; family Andrenidae; genus Andrena; species Andrena praecox. The sequence goes on from OZ010732.1 coordinate 1,062,407, forward strand.
TTGCTGCGATGGTTCGTTGCAGGATCGTCGCAACGACTGCTAATTACTCCACCGGTACGAACCGGCAAGTTCTTTCCAACGAAATCGAGTATACCTACGTATACTGAATTGACGAGTCCTTATGTAGAAAACAATGAGTGGCAAAATTACGTGCCAATGGTAACGCTACAGTATAGAATTTGAATGCAACTTCCCTTTGTAAATAAGTTACCAATAGTGGTAAACGATGGTAGATAAAAGAGCCAATTAAACGATAGTTAAACAAAATTGGCACTTACAGTGCCTGCGAATTTAAATGAATGGCACATTCAGCTCACTTTCTTTACAACTAAGAGGTGGCACATACCAAGGTTTTCTTCAAATGCAATTCTTTTTTCATGAATTTCGACTATATTAAATCAGATCAAATTTCTTAAGTAATTTTAAGTCAGGGAATGTTTTTTTCTCTCCTGAAAATGTTGATTTTTGGCACTTGCAGTGTTATCTACAAGGACTCTGTCAATTCAGAAAAACGAATGGGAAGTGTTTCTTTAACGCTCGCCTGGCGAATACAGAGTCCACCTGGACCCATTTTAAATATCAAATTACATATGTTACTTATGATCAGTGTCACTTGTTGAAGATCAAGTTTGTTTATTAGTCGACACCTTTTCGATCAGGTTTCGAGTACCTATTAAAGAGTGACCCAAAAATGAGGCCTGTTTTAGCCAGCGCCGGCGGAAGGTACGGGCGAAGCGGGCGACCGCCCGGGGCGCCAATTCGCAAGGGCGCCAATTCGCGAGATCGGTCCAATAAAAAAAATCGTTGTTTAATTTAGATATTTTAAAAACGGTAATTTACCAAAGCAACCATAGCAACTTATATCATACGTCTTTTTTGAAAGAATATTAGCTATAATAAATTGTCGTTCTAAGATTACCAGATGTAGTTCGTTGTACGTATGATCATCATTCGCCGTCACGAAAAAGAAATGAATCGCGCTACAATGGTGCGACGTTGCGAGGGCCACGTCGCCACGTCGATGAGACGGACTCCTCCGTCGTCCTTTGTTTTTTAAGAAACACGCTTTTGTATAGGGTAGGTGTGGGTATTACTGCGGATGTCCCGATTACTGCGGATATTCTAAAACAGATCATATTTAGTGTTGGAAAGTACATAATCTCTTGAAAATTTTTGATAAAATTATTTTAAACTCTATTACACATAATTATTAATAAGTATGTACAACAAAGTTATTATTAATTCTTTTATCGTAGTTTGAAATTCGTCAAGGCGAAACTTCGGTCGATTTCCGATATGGCGGTCATGAACACCTACTTGAAAAACATTTATATTTTTGTTATTAACAGTAATACATGTACTGTAGCGGTATTGCTCGATAGAATAAGAGTTATTTTTTTAGAAAAACAGTAAATCAGTCGTCTACATTTTAGTTATAATTTTTATTTCTCACAGCAGTATTAGGTGCACTACTTGACACCATGTGCATGTATTACTGCGGACCTACGACTGTATTCACTGACGTCTAGGTATATATAACCTGCAATGTACGCAACGGTACGTGCAATCACGTGTAACTCTGTAAGCATGCCGAGAAAAAATTCAAGTGATAATAAGGAATCAAGAAATAAAAGAAAAAGCCAACGGCTGTGTTATTTAAAAGAACATTTATCTGTTGCGGAGTAGCTGGTGTTTCGTTAGTAACTGGCACGCAGTAATACATGCATGTCCGCAGTAACTCATGCAATGACATTGATCGACAAATCTCTTTGTTTTTAATTAACTGTGCTTATTACCCCGCCCTTATATTTTTTTATGGAATTATTAAGGTCCCACCTTTCTTCTAAAAAAAAAAAAGGAGGAACTTTCATTCATTTGAACGCCGTATCGAGGGTTCTAAAGTTAACCTACCTTAAAAGTCCGCAGTAATACCCACACTTACCCTAACAAAGGGCGCCAAAAAATGGTTTCGCCCGGTATCATATGTACTGTCACGCCGGCCCTGGTTTTAGCCCCTTTTTGGGCCCCACGATTTTGAAATTGAATTTTGTGCCAAATGATAGCTTATGACGAGACATCAATCACGACAAATTTTCAAGTTGAGGTGACAATTAGTTTCTGAGATATGCCAGGTGAAAGAAGTGAAAACTCATTAACGCGTCAGCCCATACGCCTCGATGTACGGACTTTTATGTCATTTCATTAATTTAAACAAATATTTCCAGGGGTTTTGCTGACTGCTAACAAGGAATTTGAACTTAGATTTTCAAAATTCACGCAAAAAAAAAATCAAAATCAAGAAATATAAATGTCTCTGTAGTGGGTGTTTTTTTTTTAATATGTATATCGTCTACCATGTTGAATCAGCCATTGTGAATTTTGAATAATCTAAGTTCAAATTCGTTGTTAACCGACTTCAAAAAGGAGGAGGTTATAGATTCGACCCGTTTGTATGGTTTTTTTTTTTATATTTGTCCCCCCATAACTCCTCAGCATATGGACCGATTTTGATGATCTTTTTTTTATTCGAAAGAGGGCGATGCCCCGGTGGTCCCATCCTAACTAAATCAATATTGGCTCACTATTTTGCCAGTTATGATTAATAATAATAATAATTTATATGTTTGTCCCCGCATAACTCCTCAGCATATGGACCGATTTTGATGATCTTTCTTTCATTCGAAAGAGGGCGATGCCCCGGTGGTCCTATCCTACATTGTATCAACATTGGTCCAATATTTTGACAGTTATGGTTAATAATAAAGACTATTGTCACCTAATTATTATTATTTTATGTACGTACTCGCATATCTCCTCAGCATGTTGTGTCAATATATATAAAACTAAAAATTTAAAAATAAAAAAATTAAAAGAATTAAAACCGACTTCAAAAAAATAAAATTGCACTAAAAAGTAAAAAATAATTTTTTCCCTTATTTAATCTACGACTCTCATATTTTTTAAGTCGGTGCCGCATCATTTGCACTGTGTGAATGTGGCACCGACTTAAAAAATATGAGAGTCGTAGATTAAATAAGGGAAAAAAATATTTTTTACTTTTTAGTGCAATTTTATTTTTTTGAAGTCGGTTTTAATTTTTTTAAATTTTTTTTTAGCTCTCAGCAAACCCCCTGGATATAATTGTTTAAATTATCGGACTGACATAAAAGTCCGTACATCGAAGCCTATGTACGTTAACGAATTTTCACTTCTTTCACCAGCCATATCTCAGAAACTAATTGTCACCTCAACTTGAAAATTTGTCGTAATTGATGTCTCATCATAAGCTATCGTTTGGCACAAAATTCAGTTCCAAAATCGTGCTATTTCCAAAAAGGGGCTATTTCTTGGGTCACTCTTTGCCAGTAGCTGTCCAGACTTTCTCGCATTACCACTTGCAGATTCCATCCACGCTTTTCATAAGAAGTTCACGCCCCCTGTTTTCAAGACACTCCGCGATGCTTTCTCTTCCTTCCTCCTTGGCCGTTCTACGGCGAACTTCTCCGAATTTGAATCTTTATAAACCACCTTACTTTGCAATGGCACGATCCGCGGCGATTGCGAGAACTGTATCGCACGCCCGCGTGAAACTTGCTTCATAAGTCATCGCGAAGTAACCTGACGGAGGTAAGGAAGTTGCAAATGTTTGCGCGAAATTGTTTCCCTTCGTTTCGACGTCTCGCGAGAGCCGTCCAGCTCACGTTCCGCGACTCGCCGAGCTGCAGAGGACATGCTTCTTGGAGGTTTTATTATTATTCATACGGCAGACCTGTTCAACGAAATTCGTCGGTTTACGGACCAAGTTCGCGTAGCTCGGTGCAAGCTCGTGATCGGAATTGCTAATCGAAGTCTCCTGCTATTGGAAATTCCCGGTGCGCCTCGGTATCGCGAGGAAAACTTGAATGATACGCTGCGTCAAGGTTCCCCGAGGTTTTTCCGAGAAAACCGCGCAACTTTTATTTACTTGCCTCGGGTGGCCGATCGGCGGAGTAGCGGTCATTAAAGTTTAATCGGATTTCGCGGAAACGGGCCTCCTTGGATCGGTACCCGCTCGATCTGCATAATCGAGTGTGACTCGAAGCCGAAACGACAGTCGAGAGCCTCGACTTGATTTTCTAACGATCTTCCGAAACCGTACCGGGTAGGGTAAATCCGGGAGACGCGGTCGACCTAATATAAAATGGTTATTAAAACTAATATAGATATTACTTATTTTATCAGAGCAAACCTAATATGTTCAGAATTTTATGCCGATTCAGAAAAACTGGTCGATATTTGCTTTAAGACAATATTTACTGTAAATCGGGTTGAAAACTGAAGTCATGACATCTGACCACCTCGCCCGAGGTGCCGGGAGAAATGGTTTTCGTCGTTGGCACATACCACTCACATAATTATTCATGGAAAATTAACAAAGGATAAAGCAAAATTATTTATGAGTGAATACAACTACGGATTCATTGATATTTAATTTGTTTACGCTAAACAAGTAAAGAACACATCAAAGAAAAAGTGAATTACCTACTGGCGATTAGCAAGGCAAATGAATACAAAAGTGAATAAATAAACTAAATAAACAAAAATAATAATAGAATAATAATAAAAAATAAAAAAATAAACAAAAATAATAAAAAAATCATAACTCGACCATCTCACCTTTCTGCAGCGAGACATGGTCTTCTCGTTAGCTTTGAGAGGAAGAGTTAATATGGCCAAATACTTTGGCTGCATTGTCCCTCAATATCTCTACTATCTTATTATTCCAAACATTAAAGGAAAATAAACTTAGAAGTATATTTTAAATACGATTGTGTACAACCGCTGTTTGACAAAAGAGGTTAAATGTAACATCAATTTACCTTTTATAGCTTATAAATCCAGAAAAACACAGAAGGAAGCGAAATAACGCTATTCATTCAACTATTTGGCTTCTAGAGAAGTAATTGGTCTGCACTTTAATGCATTTTTACGTATAGACGCTGAAATATAGCGACACGACCAACTCTCCGGCCCGACCGCGTCTCCCGGATTTACCCTATCCTTCTTCCTGATCCCTGTAATCGCGTCAATCTTATTATCGTCGATTCTTTTTTCGCCCATGATCGGCTCTCGGGCAGGAAATTAACTGCAGCTTCCTTCCGCCTCTCGTTGCGACCTTACGCCCCCTCTTCCCCGCTTTCTCCCTTCGACAGTGTGTCGTTTAGCCTGTGCCGCTGCATCCGTCTTTGTTCGTGTCCGATTAGCCGTGCGAAATCCGCCGAATACGGATTTAGCTCGCTCGATCCATAAAAGTCGGGAAAGTGGACGGGAGTTAATGTCGATGGTAAGGAGGAGCGAACTGGCCTGCCTTACCGCGTTCATCTTTCGCTTTTATCGCCGGCCGAGTCTTCGGAGATCCACTGTTCCCGTTTCCGTCATCCCAGCCTGTCGACCCCTGACAGTCTCCTCGCTTATTCATCACGCATCATCGCGAAACGCGAAACGCGAAACGTGCCTAATAAAGATCGCGGCCCAACGACAAAGGGACCAGAGACACGAGCCTGTTCAGTTAGAGACTACGAGTTCAATCCTCGCGAAAGCACTCTGAACAGACGTTATTGGGTAAAGGGGCAATCCATTTTCGCGGTATCGATCTCTAATTTTAAGAATAGTTCCCGAGGGAGAGGGACTTGGATGGTGCGCAATCTGTTTACGGATATTCTATCTCCGCCCGCGGTGGCTTCGGGCTATACTGTCCGTTATCCATATTTAAATATCCGCTGTCCCTTGGTGATATCGGACCGCTGTGCTTTTTCAGCGAGCACCCACGAGCTCCTGGTTTTTAGCGGATTTTTATTATCACGGCCAGGCTGCTGCCCTGCTTGCTTCGGTGTAATTGCATGCAATTTCAATACCGCCATCTGAATTTCCGTGGACGGTAGGCCTCAGGGCAGCGAGCATAACCGCGATGAATTGTTAGCGCTCGCCGAGAGCATGCTTAAAAATTCTAGAAATTGGATCAGAGGCGAAGAGAAATTGGTGTTGTGGTTGGCATATCTGTGCCCCTTGGACGAAGAATCGCGCGCATTCTTCCGGGCGAGCGTGCGCGTGCAAAGAGCCCTCGACGCGCGCCAATCTAAATAATTATTGCGTTCGTTCCTCGGTTCGAAAGGGTGCGTTCCTTTTCTCAAAACCGCTGCTACGGCACTTGTCATTGAACCGGAGCGTGATACGCTCCAGAGAGAATAGCACAGCCTCGCGAGCTTTCGATCGCGTCCCACTCCTATTCACGTGCTTTCTGCGCGAGACTTCGTTACGGTATCGTGGCGTCTTAAACCGATGATACAGGGACAATCAGCGACTCGTTAGGAAGCTAACGAGGGAAATCATCCCTGGCGTCCTTCCTTGATTACTAGCGCGTCCTCTTATCTACGCGCTACCATGTTTTAAAATACGGTCATATGGTTCCCCACAAGTCTGGAGAACTCGCCTCCAATTTTTCTAGCTCGCCAGTTTAGAGAAATCGGGTAGAAGTGAACGCGACTCCGTCGAGGCAATCGGTTGCGAGAATAGGTGACGTTTGTATATGCATTGCGTGGCGCGTCGGCGGAATTGGAGGAAACGAGCGCAGAGATCGTGGGGTCGCGTCAGGAACGAAGGAGGACGGACGTAAAAGCCAGCGCGGGTTCAGGCGGCTCGATAAATATCGGTGACGCGTTGATGGAAGTAGCACGTCACGTGGGCGTATGGTCCGTGGAGACGTACAGCTCGGCGCGCCATCGGGAACGTTGCTTTCAATTAGACAGGATGCATCGGGAATGGGATCGGAGAAGGGCACCGAGGATACTGCGAAGACCGTGCGCAGAAAGGACTCTCTCGAACCACTTGCCTCCCCATGGAGTAGCTCGTCGGAACCCTCTCTAACGACCGGAGAAAACCGCGTTCGCGAAAACAACATCCCCGTCTCCGTAGGGATGTACAGGGGTGAGAGCAGGGTAAATCCTGCAGGCAGGAAACAAACGGGAGTCCTCGCTCGATATACGTCTACTCGATGGGAGGGTGGTGACGGCTAACCCTCCTCGTTCTTTTCTGTCGAGAAAACGATGCGCCCCTCTTCCTTACCCACGCAACAATTATATGATTTCAATGGCACTGCGCACCGGGTACCTCGTTAATTACATTGTTTCACCTTTGGTTTCTTTCTATTCCAGAGATCAGTGCCGAGGGACATGGAACTCGTCTTAGCTTCCTGAATCGGTGAGTCTTCTTAACCCCCTTTTCTGTCTTGGGAATTCGTTGGCTCGTTAATCTGGCCGTACCTATCATCCGACTAAAATTGCGAAGGCTGTATCACGGGCCTTGCTAACTCGACTAGGATCTAGGAGCTGCGTTAGTCGATTATAATTATCAGAGATAGGTAGGGTGACTGTACCTAATATCGCCAGGCAAAAGTTAAGTCGCTGTCAATTGAATAATAATTGATATTTTTCCATGCAGTTCGTTTCAAAGTAAAGAGAAATTATTCATCTTTTAAATATTAAATAAAAATTAAAACATTTTTTAACGGTCGCCAAAATGACTTTTGTCCAGCTAGATCGCCCGTTTGGCCCACTGTGCGTCGTCGAAACCACTTCTTTCAAACTGGGAGGACGGATTTCTCGGAGACTATTGCATGGATCGATTTGAAATTTTTACAGTAGCTTCACAACAATATTCTCTTTGGAAGTACGTAGCCGTTTTTTGATTGAATGTAAACTCTTTTTTTTATAAACAATTTAATGCTCATGTTTAGGGCAAAGAATCAATTCATTTCTTAAAAAGTGCACCACTTCCACAAAAATTGATTAAACAAAAAACCCCTACGTACTTCCAAAGTCAATTGTATATAGATTATAAATTTTTTTTATTTTTTGTTCCCGGACTCATACATGCCGAGAAATCCGTCCTCCCGTGGCGGTGTTTTCAAAAAAGCTGTTTTCGACGACGAGCTCTGTCGCCGCCATTTTGTATGAAAATGACAATAAAAAAATTGTTTTTCGCACTTCAATATGCGTTACATAAACCCTCTGAAAAGAAATTCTATTCCGTTTGTCATACTCCCAAAATAAATTGTCAAATTTAGGTCTTTTTTTCTGCCTCTAGAGTGGTGTTACCCCTTAACCCAGCGTTGCCCCGATGGGCGGTCCGAGAGTACGAGCATCCATCGCGTTTTCCAAAGCTCGCGTGGAAAACCGACTTGAAATCAGCCTATAACCAGAAATCAAATCAATTTAACCGCAATGAAATCAGCATGTAACGGTTACATGCTGATTTCAGGGTACGAGCCTACACGCACACTACTACAGTTTTCCCCATCCGTTACATGCCCGCCACTTCATTGGTTTCGAGCGCCTCCTTTCAGGCGAGCTTTGGAAAACGCAATGGATGCTCGTACTCTCGGACCGCCCATCGGGGCAACGCTGCCTTAACCGGTTAACTGGCAATGTATCATATATGATCAAACAAAAATCTGGCCAATTCTGGCAATGTATCATATATGATCAAATGGAATAACTTTTTGGTTTTTCAATCGATTTGAATGAACTTGGTATGTAATGGTTTTTGGGGTCACTGAATCTGAATTTCGCATCGGAATTGTAAAATTCAATATGGCAGACTCAAAATGGCCGAACCAAATTGGCTGACAAATATTAAAATACTATCGGGATATAGAAAAATTGTATATAGGGGTTTTTGGGGTCGCTGAATCTGAATTTAGCATTGGAATTTTAAATTTCAATATAGCAGACTCAAAATGGCGAACCAAAATGGCCGCCAAATATTAAAATACTAACGGGATATAGAAAAATTGTATACAGGGCTTTTTGGGATCGCTGAATCTGAATTTGGCATTGGAATTTTAAATTTCAATATAGCAGACTCAAAATGGCGAACCAAAATGGCTGCCAAATATTAAAATACTACCGGGATATAGAAAAATTGTACACAGGGGTTTTTGGGATCGCTGAATCTGAATGTGGCATTGGAATTGTAAAATTCAATATAGCAGACTCAATATGGCCGAACCAAAATGACTAGCGAATTGTTGGGATTTGTATAAATTATTCGTACTGTATTCAATTTCATAAGTAAACTCTTACTCCCGTAGTTAGCTGGTGAAAATTTCACGACCCCAGAGTGTACCGACGAGGAGGTTACGGAAAGATTTTACACTCCACTTTTTTTTTTACTTTTTTGCATTATTTTATATATTTTTTTATTTTTATTTATTTTTTTATTAGGTATAAAATTATTCGAAACTTTTTCGTAGAAAATAAAAAAAATAAAAAATTAAACCCCTAAACCCTTATTTTTCAGGGGTTGGGGGTGGCATTGAAAAAAGTAACTGCTGCAATCGAATTATAGACAAGAAAACTTCACAAATAAAAAAATTTTCAATAAAAAGGGGTTTAGTAAAGAATTGACAAACTCACCCCTAAAATCTATTTTTTTAGGGGTTGGGGGTGTCAGATGAAAACAATTACCCCCGGAATCGGTTCAGCGACTCAAAAAACTCCTGTATACCAAATTTTGCGTGATTCACTTAATTATTCGATGGTACCAGTTTGGGCCCGAATAATGAAAAGGACCGTGCCAGTTAACCGGTTAAGTACATCATTAATTAGGTATTTCTAGTAGATATTCCTGCATTCACAGAATTATTAGACTTACCTTCTCCGATTGTGATGTAAAATTGTGATAGTCCAATAAATTTTTACACTATTAAGATTCTCTAAAATCCTTCCCTTTCTGTAATTGTTGATCACATGCTGCTGCAATTACAGTATGTCTTCCTACATATGTTTAGGTACTAATTCAGTGCATAACCGATAAATTTTAGAGCTTACTTTGCGAGATATAGCGAGTGGCGATATTAGGAACACTGGCGATATTAGGTACAGTCACCCTACACTCGTTCGCGCGGTATTTTAATTGTATCGTTAATTGTGTCGCGTTTTCGGCAGAGGCGATCGACGCAGGTCGCTCGGAACATTATTAACGTCACGAATACACCGCGCCGCGATCTAGGTTGGCGTTATCGTTGGGGGATAATTAATTTCCTGGCGACAGGAGTTACTAGAGCCCCGGAGAGTCTTGCGGCGACACTTCGAACGTGTCGAGATTGTAATTAAGGCCTGGGCTGTATCTCGACAATGAACGCCAGTGGTTCTTGGGCTCGATCGTTGATGGTCGTTAATCGCTTTAGGTAATCCAATTCTTCGCTGCTCGGGCGGAAGTTTTTACCCATTTCAAGCAAACGTAGGTACCTATTGGCGGACTTTTGTTCGTCGCACAGAAGTCGATGGGTGAAATTACACGAGCTGCTGTCCGTTAAGTACGCGACGTCGTGATTAATTAAAACGCGAGCCCGCAGTATCCTCGCTCGTCGTCTAATTAATGAAGCTCATCCGAGCTTCATTGGATAAAAATCAAAGTGCTTCGCGGCACGCTGGAACGAACAATTTGCGCGCTGGTTAATCCTGTTTTCTCCCTCGTTGACTCTTCGTTTTTGCAGCTGCAAAAAAATGTCCCCTTTCTTCCCCGCGCGGCACAGTAGTTACTCATCGTTAAGGTGCTCGCCGATCTCTATTGCCCCGCGATTCTCCCGCGCTGTCTGCGACTGTCGTTGAAACTAGGATCCTCTCGATTTTACGATCCCAATTTTATCGTTCTCCAGGAGTGCCGGCGTCAACGACAACGTGTAGCAGTCGAGGAAAATAGAGCGACCGAAGTCGCGACCATCGGGGGATTTGCAGAAGGTGTCCCGGTGCGTTGATACCGGGGGCTGGTCGATGGACGGTGTTCGAGCTAATCGCCGGAGAATCTCTCGTAACGAGAATGGACCATTAGTCGGGGTTTCTTTGATAGCGAGGTCGAGTCGCGCAAGCGCAGCCCCCGGTAAACGGTAATGGGGATGGTTATGGATTTTCGGGCTGTGCGACCTTCGCGTGTCGCATCCCACGCTTTTCGCGGTCCGGACATCGTCCTCTCTGCACCAGGCATACATTGCTTCTCCAAACTGGATCGTAATCTCCGTAAAAACTAGCCTCAGAATAGTCCAACCACGTCATTCGACCCGCAGCGCCACGCTACAGGATCGCGATCCACGGATCACCGGTACATCATCCCCTTCTGCATTTCTAACGCGCCAGATATATCTCCGATCCGCCGAGGGACGTAGCTCGGCTTTAATATTCGCGCGTTTCATCGCGTGACCAAGTCCATTCGTCTTGCGGGAGGTAACGACTTCTCCCAAGGGGAAACATCGCTGACTCTCCAGCTTTTGCTCCACCGAAAGGATCATTTAATCAGTCTCCATCTACACTTCGCAAGTTGCTCTTACGGGTTTATTTTCGACTAGGATTTCATTCGAATTTAGGGATACACCTTTGCAGAAATGCGGTGACTGTCGAATGGTAGCGGAGGGATAAGAGCCTCATACACGGCCATTGCCCGTGCAAGGCAATTGGATTGTGCGTTGCAAAGATGTAGTCGGCTAGTCCGATCGCAATCGCCGCTCGATCACTGTCGCATAGACCGATAATGCTCGCAAGTGGTGCGCGTCCCGTGTAATTGCGGCCACGTGTCTATACGCTGTAACGTAGCAAGCAAGTGCATAGGCACCGCGCGGCACGGCTATAGTTGCGTGATTACGCTGATACCGGCGGCGTACATCTATAACTGGTGGCTAGGCAGGTGGGTAGGTAGGTTGGTAGGTAGGTAGGTAGGTAGGTAGGTAGGAAGGTAGGAGTAGCAGCGGAGGATAATCTCATGGTAGCTAGGCTGCGGTACTCTGCGGTACTGTATGCCGCCATCTTGCTTTATCGATTTCCACCCCTACCCTCTATGTACTTCCTCTCTCGAGCATCCGATTCCCTCGCGTTTCTTTTCTCTCTTCTCCCTTATTCCTTGCTCGCGGCATTTCCCTCCGTCGCTGTTTCCTTACACGATTTATAGACGAGCCCCGGCATTGCGCCGAGTAATTAACCATCGTAACGCCTCGCGTCTCCAAGTTCCTCGAGCCTCGCACATAGCAGACTTCCTGCCAGTGGAATATTTCGAATCAATGACCCACTAACTTATCGATTCGGTCCGGCCAAGAATCAACTGATTTGCGAGCAAATAACGTCCCCTTGGTCTTCGTTCGTAGCCTGTGAAACGCATCTTCCCTTCGACGGCTCGTGGAGCAGCCGCTGCGGCAGCTTTATCGAATTATACAGAAATCTTTTGCGGCACGCTGCTGACAATTAACTACAAACGAGCACCGACTGCCATGCCGAGGGGGTTGTCGGGTAAGGAATGGGGTTCCAGCGGCAACTAGAGTGTTTATTAATTAATGAAGCGCGCGATGCATGACTTGAATCGCAAATCACTCGCCGCTACCCTCTGACAGCAACGCGGATACAAGATAAACCAACACGCAAGACAGCCGCCAGAGTTACGTTTTCATAATACTTGCGCGTTGTAAGGGAATACGCTTGGAGGAGCCAAAGGACGTTTCGTTTTAACATCCAACGTTTAACGAGATTCTTCTTCCCGTATTGCATCAGCGTTAGGATAACTGTCATCTGGCAGTTTCCTCGTTGTAACAGAGACAGGACTTGGTTCTTTTGTTCGGTACGAAATATTCCCTAGCCGTCGGACGTGCTTGAGACGGCGCGGACGTTTGTTTTAATTCCGGCGGAAAATCGGGGACTGCGAGGGGACAGAGGCGGTGGTTCATGCTCTGTAAATGCAGCATAAATTGAGCTCCAACGGACTGGGGTTTCCCTCCGGCTTGTAACTCAGTAAGCTTCTTATTGTTAGTCTAGCACGGTCCGGCACGGGTTGGGGTTTTTGGCTGCTGTGGTTTGGCGTTTGAGGCGAAGGGGTTGAAACGGCGCTCCTAGCTTGGACGCGGTTATCTACATCGGTAATTCCGCGGCGCGTATTCGCTGCCGGAGAAAATTGTATCGCCCCGTTGGAGTGGTCTGAATCGGAGCACGATTCCATATAGAGACCTGCGAACGGCGAGTAAACGGCCAGACAGCAGGAGGAGCCCGATACCCGAGAGTTTCGGGACGTCTTGGCGAGAAGGGCCGCCTCTGTTTGCTCAACCACTCGTAACCGAGATTTTGAAAGCTTCCCTGAGCCGTGCGCGAGAACGTCGATTCCGCGGCAGCCCTGTTTAGATCGGCAAGACTTGAAAGTGGAGAAACAGAGAACGTGGAAGAGCTGGCATGTGCCAAGCACGAGGAATGCTCTGGCGTTCCCTGCGTCTCATCGTCGGAGAATAACGCGCGTCGACCTCAGGGATCGTTAGCTACGGTATGCAGCCGCGATAACAAACAGAACCGCTGTCGAAACGGTATTTGCAAGTGCCGCCGACGCGCGACGCTCTCGCCAGTTGTAATAACCGGCAGGTAGTCTATGTAAACCGCCACTCGTCAGCCACTAATGAAGCCGCAGAAATTGCGGTTGATCGGTAAACGACCTACGCTAGCGATCTATTCGAAAATCGAATTCCTCTGCCCGATCTGGAAACGATCTGGTGTACGATTCTCCTTCCACACCAACGAACCCTCGGGAAACTCCTGTGTACCCTTTCGCGTGCACTTGGGCTTCGTTGTGAATATTTGAACAGTAGCTAGGGAGGAGGAAGCTGGGCTACATCGCGCCCCGTTGTCACAGCTGTCGAGCTTAATTTCCAGTCTGACGCGAGTTTAACTTGCTAATTCGACAGGCACGCGAGCGCCCGCGCCCGCGCCCGCCGAAAATATCGGTCGAATTCAGTTTCCCGCTACTATAGGTATCCGGCCAGTCCTCTCTCGCTATCGGCATCGTTTCCTCCCTGCGAACTTCTCCCGTCCAACGTGTTCTCGCGAGCTTGCTCTCGTAAAAGTAGGAAATCTCATTTAATCCAATGGTCGTGAGAACGGGTCGTGGGCGTTCGATGCCTCTCGTTCGAGAGCACGCTTTTAACCTATTTCGTCGGATTATCGCGCGCGGCAGACTCTCGAGGCGTTCGCGCCGCCTGTAACGAATGGCTATGTAATTCCCTTTTGCGTGCAGATCTCCCACAGCTTGAATCGTTGAATCAGTCTGCCCAGGAACATTCGTGTCGAGTAACGATGTTAGATGTAATCGCGCGGGGAGGTCGCTCTGCGTCTCGGGGCTGCGTCCAGCAACGTGTGACGTAGGTTCGTCCCCTTTCGCGCGGAGGGTGAAGCTCGGTTCAAAGGGGTTATTTTAGGAGCAGCAAGGTGGCTGGCCGTCCTTCTGCTCGCGCATCCACCCGTGCGATCGCTTTCTTCCTTTGCTCCCACTGAAACTCTATTGGTCTGCCGGTAGGCCGGTACCCACACCCGAATCCATTATTGAGCGCGATATGCGCGCGTGTACTAAGATTTTAAGCGGAAGAATCGATCGGGATAAACGCGAGCGGTGACGGCACGTTGCGCACGGGGATTCGCTATGACGCCGTAAACAGATTCCCATAAAGTCGGGGAACGTACTACATAGTGGGTAATAGGTAGCGAAACGGATCGATAGAGAACGGCGAAAGCTAGTACGGCGCGGCGCGGCGCGCGGTCGATCCTCGTAAGTCGCGAATCAGCTGTTTTACGTTTGCCTATCGGTTCGTTCCTTTTACCTCGTCTCTGCTCGCACGTCGATCGCATTCACTGCTGAGGAGACCGAGCGAAAGTTTCAAGAAGCTTATCGCGGTCCATCTGAAAGCGGTTAGTCGTAACGTCGGAAGTTGAAAGGCAGCGCCGTCCTCGGCGGTCCTCGCGGAACGTATCGCTGCCCTCGCTTAATTAGCGTTAATTAATATATGACGGTCGAGGATTACCCTTTCGGCGAGATTAAGAGGAACGAGATTAACCCAGACCAGGAGCCTGGCATCTGGCACGTGCCTCGACCGCATTCCCGTAAATACGTTTGCTCGCCTCTGCCTAAAGGTGGAATCAGACGGCGCGTGAATCGGCGAGCTTGCTCGGCTCGGCAAGTCGGTTTGGCGAGCTCGACTCGCGATCCATGACCGATCAGACGGCGCGTGGATCGGCGAGCTGGCCGGGCTCGTCTAGCTCGGCAAGCCCGACTCGGCGATTCATGACCGATCAGACGGCGCGTGGATCGGCGATTCACGCGCAAAGATCGCCGATTCACGCGCCGTCTGATTCCACCTTTACGTTCTCCGACCAAACGACTGAACGTTGGAGCTTCGAGCACCCCTGCAGCAACGAAAGCTTCCTTCGATTGAATTCGCGCCGCGAATGTAAGTATGCGGGGAACGCGTCAATGTTTGAACAGTTGATCCATAAGCCATCCTCGCCGGGCAGACAATGTACTCCCGATTTCCAGCGAACGAGATCGCGCGTCGCGTCGCGTCGCGTCGTTGCGATACGCGACCGCCTATAGCTTACTGGGATATTTTTATCAACGCGTAATTCCAGAGGAATGCAGCTTGGAATCGAGGCTGGTATCGTCCCGGCCTGATAACGATCCCAGTGTATTATTGGATCCGTAACGTGTTCGTTTTGGAATTTCGTGGTCGGTTTTCCTTATGGCGCGCAGTCGTTCTGTCTCCTCCGTCGCGGAAGCAGGTTCCCCGAGCAAGTAGGAAAGTAGCTGGGGCATAAGATTAGAGACGCGGGATGCACGCTACCGCATTAAAATGGAGGTTTTTCGAGGGTGTTTCGCGGGATAACTACGTCCGACTGGAACAATGTAGACGTAAGAAGGGTAAGATCGCGAGAGGTCGGCGGAAAGAGGGAGGAAGGCTCGTAAGGGGAGTTAACGGAACGGTTGAAGGGAAGCACTCGTCTTCTAGAATCTAGAATCTAGATTATCTGGAGGCAGGAGGGTATCGCGAATCGTCTCCAGATAGCCCGTCGCCCGGAGGGGTGGATGGCCGGAATGGTGGGGGTGCGTCGACCGCGAGCGAGGACGATCGAGGACGATGGAGGATTAGAGCAGGATAGAGAGCAGGTAGAATGTAAAGGGAGCGAGTGGGAGAAGGCCGAGCGCGCAGGCGTCAGCCCCGAACCTCCCTCTGCTGCTCAGTCGTGCACGATACTTGGCACGCGTCGCGTCTCTCTGCCTCTCTGCCTTTCTGTTTACGTCGGGGTGATTTGCAAGTCGCGTTGCCGCTCTTCTCTTTTCTACCGGGGATAATATGGATTCCGTGGTTGCGTGCTTCTGTCGCTATCTCGCGGGTGCTTGGAATCGGTGACCGCGGGAAAACGTAACGTTGCGGTTCGAGTGGATACCCGGTGGGAAGCCACCTCTGTGTTATTCTCGGTGAAGTTTGTCTGTGATACGCGTGCTCGTTGCTTTCGCCAGGCTAAACGAGTCTCCGGGAGACACCGGCGCCGCGCCGGTCGACCACGTGTTTCGTTCGAACGACGAAAGCGACGGCAGAAGAGGCCCGAGTTCAAGTTCACCGGTGCCTGGGGCGCTTCCCTGCTTTCCTTGCTTTTCGCTCTCGTCCTTCGTTGCCCGAGTGATCTCGCCGGCTGGACGCGTATCTGCTTGCTTCTGCTCGATGCGAGGGCCGCTCCTACGAGGGAAACTAGGATCGATATTTACGAGGTAGGATGAGCGAAGCTATTGCAAGATATTTGACCCGCGTTAGCCCCGGCATCCACGTAAATTCCAAGTACCAATCGTTTTCCTAACGCGTGCTCGGAGCACTCGCGAACGTCCGAGCCGATCGATCGACCGTGAAATTGCCTTGGTTCGGAGCGATACCTTCTTTTAATTAGATTTGTCTGTTTGCGTGTTACGGGCGAATATTCATAACGAGATTTCTGCGCGAAGGCGCGAGCAATCGTGCAAGCGAGCGCGTAAACGCGACGGTTACGTCATGGGCTCGTACGAAACAGACGCATGCTTTTTTTAGTAAATACGCAAGCTCACGTGTAACGAGACCCTCTTGGGAAAATGTTGCTCGCTTCGCAAAGACAGGCGAGCTTGCTTAGCGAAATTCTCGGTGAGCTGCCACGTTCGCGAGGCTCATTTATTTAGTCGTGGAAAAGTTAGCCTGTAGATTAGACTTTTATTAGCGGGTCTACGTGTTGCACCGAAAGGAACATCTTGGTCGTTGCACGCGAAGGGAGACGGCCACTGAATTCAGTTCGGATGCGATTTATAGGCCTGACCGGAATATCGGTGGGTTACGTAATAGGAGCGTGTAAACACGACCGATCCAATTACTCCGTGAACGGTATAAATCCACGTAGGAGAGTTGCCCGACTCGGCTCGGGTCGGGTCGAACATGGCACCCCACTAGGACTACCTGTAGTCTGTAGTCGACCTCCTTCGAAACCTATGCCGTCGCTCGTTATTTTCCTAGTACGTAATTCTTTATCCAATCGTTGCTTACTTCGACTCTCTGTTTCTTCGCTGCGATACACACATTCCCCGATACTTGTGTCTTGTTTCCTTTATTTCTCCCCCGTGTTACAGAAGCTTGTCAACGAATACTTCGGCTCCCCATTATCCTCCTCTTATTATATTATCAAATTGTCACGCGTTCGAAATGCCAAGGACGTATTCGGCCTCAGTCTCGTTCTACTGGGAGCTCGTTTTCCTCCAAACTTCTCGCAGAAAACGATAACCACTGTTTTCACCTTGGACGGTCGCAGTCGTAAATCTAACCCTTGACAGTCACTGGGTAACAACACTGTCGTGATTAGTTCCTGATATTCACTGTGCAAAATATTCTATCTCTACAAAATATTGTGGAGTGGACGCCCTCAGCAAAATTTTCTTCTTCTCCACAGACGTGTGAATCGACGCAATAGAAATATATTCTCTAACAACACCTAAAGAGAAACGTTAAGGGGACAACCTGTGTCTCCTCCCCTCGATGATTTCAATGATATCGGCGCGAGAGACTTGAAATTTTTCAATTAAATTTCTTTTTGTATCGTATAAGTATACATATATTAAAATAACCCTAAAGTTTTGGAAAGATCGAGCTTATTTTTATTTGTTAAAAAAATTCGCGAAAATCACCCTTGTCGGTGTACTAAACCAGGTTGCCCCCTTAAGTGAATGTTGAAATATTTAAATTTCAATTCGGAGTCGCCCACGATTTATTCTCATCGTTGCATCGTAATCTGTTTCTAGGATCGAGGCAGTTCCCCCTCTCGCTTCAAATAATACTAACACGTATACTTGGTTATCGATTTCCCAGCGACTGTCCCTAGTATTCTCATCCGAGCCGTTTGCGTTACTCTGTGGTAATCGTTGCTCGCGTTCTTTGGCTTCTTCGCTAGACGAAGAGGGTTAGGAAATTTTAAGGGAACAGGAAGATTTAACGCGCGCCTTTCTCGGCGAAGGGAAACGCGCGAATGGGGAGAACTAAGCAATCGAGGAACGTTTACAATGTGAAGCTTAGCGAAAAGGCGAGCCCTGGTTGCGCCGGTCCACGCTTTATTCTAGGTGCAGTGCGTCTCGTGCTCGGCCGTTAGATCTGTCCTCAGTTAATAATGACTCGACCGGTTGATTTAACGGCGTCGTTAGAACGGCCGCCTATACGCGAACGACATAGCGCACGCGTTCCGAGATCCTTACGACTCCATCCTCTCTGACTATTAGCTTTCGCGGTTGACGCGTTCGCCCCGAGTAATTGGCCGTATTATATTTAATAATCTGACCGCGGGCCAGGCTTGGCGAGTACTTTATTCGCTTCTGCATTCTGCCTTCTCCTGCTACGTCTCTCTCTTCCCCCTGGAAATTAATTTCCCAGCGGCAATGATGATGAACGAAAGCCGACAAAAATCACTTGCCATCGAACGTTGAACGTCCCACAGGGAGGCACTCGTCGGAGGATAGTGTTGGCGTAGAATTCGGCGTGGCAGCTACTTTGAGCGATGGCTGCAACCTAATAGTCCGTGATGCTAGAACGATGCTCGATGCGCGCCGTCGCGCATGAACTCGTGTCGTGTGTGGATTACACGCCGAGATGTATGTATGCAGCGAGATGTAGGCACGGGTCATTTCCGTCGCGCTCCTTCGTTTCCTTCTCCGTTTGCTCCCTTTGTCGGGCTCGTCGATGTCCCGCCCCCTGTCGACGGATTAAAACGCAATTAGCGAAGATCGAGTAAGCCGTGGCGTTTGGCTGGGTCGAGAGGAATTTCCTTATTTATCATGGCCGGTGGATTTTCATTAGCGTCGCCTCCCTTCGGACACGTAGCGCCCGTGCAGTTTACAGCGCGGTTTACTCGCGAGATTAAAAATTTCATTTCTCCTGCGCGGGGGCGGCGTGCACCGCGAGATTCGACGGGATTGTCCACGAAATACTCGGGCATGAAATTATCCCGGGCTTACTATTTCTAACGTTGGGCCATAAATTCATTCCGCCGCTAGCTTCAACCTTCTGTCGGCTTTCTCGCTCCAAAGATTACCCGCCACGCAGATGGGAATTAATGAAAAATGTCTGCGTTGCCCGCTGCGCAGCGGTACTTTCGCAGCGAGTTGTACGAAAGGGAATCGCTGCGAGTGTATTTACCTGATTAAACGACCGCCGCGGGTATTAAATTCCGTAGTATTTTTCCCACATCGTCCCGCCTTTAATTCCACCCTGTTCACACTGTTTCGATGTCATTCGGAGCGGGACCGTTTCGACCGCGTCGCGTATTAGACTCTACTCGCTTTTAACCCTTTCAGTACGGCGTACACTTCCGCGAAAGTGCTTTTGACTAAATTTTTTTTTTTTTTTTTTTTTTTTATATAAACTATCGGAGATGCCGACTAAAGTCGGCGCTAGGAACGACGGCTCGTTCCGTGACGCCTGATATATCCGGCACTGGTACACACAGGTCATCAGATGGATGCCGGATATATCCGGCGCTGGTACCGAAAGGGTTAATCTTGTCGCGACCACCTGTGAAAACGAGACCGACTCGAATTCGCGGAACGCAGAATCGATATCGCGGTTCGCGTGTGGCCAGCCACCGTGCATTCGAGCGGACACGTGAATTCGACGAGTGAACCCACTGTCTTCCATTTATTCCCTCATCCACGTGACAGGGCCCAAACAGGCAAATTGATCTTCGGTAATCCCGTTATTCTATAAAGGGCAAAGGGTGTATCATCGAAGGTTGCCTGCGTTAATAGACGGATCGATGTCTCCGTTTATAACCGTTCTATTTGGTTTAACATATATACTGCGAAATGGGCGACGGACGTTTCGTTTATTTACGAGGCAATTCAACGCGCTTGGCATCCATTCTGATTCCGCAATCGGAGAACAATAAACTGGACAAGATTGTCCAGTTCTCGTGGGGTTCGTGTGGCTGGGGCATAAACCTAGCTTCGGTGCATGCTTGCTCCGTATTAACGCATTAATGTTCCTTGCTCTGTGCAAGCAGTTGCTAGATCAGGCTTCAGATAACTCGTGACGATTCGCCAGATCCGATACCGTATCGTCCGATACTCCCGTTGGGAAGAATCGTTCGAGTAGCAAACTGCTTAGACGTTTCCTTTGTTCACGAGCGTAATAATCGTTTTAGCAACGAGTCGATTAACCGTGTTTACTTACATTTTGTGTTCGATACCCTTGGTTAGTCGCTCGATGACGAAATTGCAGCGTTCATTAGCGTGCTCGCTGGAGCGCAAGTGGTTGAAACGGAGCATCTCTGTGCACCGGGCGGCGCACAGTGGATTTCTCCGCATAATCGGTGGTTAATTTAATCGAGAGGCCGACTGCATTGATGAAATTCGCGAAACGTCTGGTGGCTGGATGGGAGTAGGGATTGCAATACCGGTAACCCGGTTTACCGGTTTCCCGGTAAATCGCCAGAAATACCCTAAAAATTTTACCGGTAATTCGTCCAATTTTTACCGGTAATTCGATAAATTACGTATATCAATATAGTGCATATATGCGTTCGTTATTTCGGTCTACATCGTTATCAGTGAAAAAAACTTACTAATAAAGACGAAAACCGAAGTATCTCATGATGAAGAATCAACTCTAAGCCAAAAGGGAACTAAAAATCTAAATCAAGTCATCAAAACAATGGACGTATTTTCAAGTAGAAAAAGTAAGGAGAAAATATATAGGTACAAATTAGGGTTTGTCGGTTTTTAAAAACCGGATTTAAAATTAAAAAAAAAACGGTTTTATGTACTAGAATTAATATGTAAAAATTAATTAATTGTTTAATTAAAAACGTTAACATTTTGACTTGAAATCGCTTCGCACACAAGCATATTATAGTAAGTAACAGTTTACTGTAAAACTAATCTTCATGAGTTCATATTTTCGGAAGAAAAATACTAAATGAAATTAAGATTTATAAATTATCTTTTGTACGGATTTTAGTTATTTTAGTTTTTCTCATTTGGTTTTGAATGCAGTATATTTTCTTGTGTTATATTTTTGTGAATCCATAAATATTCAAATGAACTCAAAAATTGTACGGATTTTAGTTATTTATTTTTTATTTACTTGGTTTTGTATAGATAGATTATATTTTATTTTGTTATACGTTTGTAATTCAATATATATTAAACGAACTGAACATTTTAAAAATAAGTATAAATATTTATTTTCTATTTTAAATATATGTTTTTGTGAAAATTCGAAAACCGGTTCAACCGATTTTTTTTGGAATAATGGAATTCGAAAACCGGTTTTTTCAAAAGTCGGTTTTTGTATAAACCCTAGTACAAATGGCATGCGATTTCTTAATGACTATCCGACCAGCGAGTGTAGAATCTGAGAGTGCTTTATTCGTGGCTGGATTATTTTGTACAAAAATTAGATCGCGATCAGGAGACCAAAGTTTAGACAGATTATGTATTTTGCGTGCTTATTTGTTAAAAAAAAATTGTTAAATAAAAAATATTTAATTATGTATGTAAGATAAGATTCTTTTCATTGTTTTCGTGGTGAAGATCCATATTAATAAGTATTGTCAATAGTTACACAAATATATCTATTTTGAATAGTTTTATTTGCATATATTTATTATAATGCTCGAGATTAGAGTTCAAAAAAAGTTTTTTTGTAATGTTTACTCTTATATTTTCAATACCTTAAAAAATACCGGTAAATTATCGGCAAACCGGTTTTGATTGACAATTTTACCGAATTACCGGTAATTGAAAATGTCGGTAGCAATCTCTAGATGGGAGCACCTCTATCGATCCATCGTGGAGCTTGCAGCTCTCCGATTTAGCAACCCTCCCGCGACCGAGGCTATCCCATGAAAAAAGCGGGAAACACTTGGACTCGAGGGAGGAGCGTGCCGTTACCTCCGCGAAATTGAAGAGGGTCGTTTGATTTATGGTGGATCCGCTCTAGGACCCCCTTCTTTCTCATTCTACGCTCGAATTTCGTAAAGTTGCTCTCTCCCTCGCCCACCCTCTCCAATTACTCACTCTCGCCTTGGCGTGCCCTCGAGAATGCACCGCCCATTGTTCCCCTTTCGTACCTACCCCTTTACTCGCCCCCGATCGATCAGCGAGATCGACTCGATCGAACCGCGCGAGATACGGCTTATCGATTCCCCATATTTTCGCCAACAGCTGTTTCCTCTGCAAATAGCCGAACGATCTTCCTCTCCGTGGAATGCTCTCGGTACATGCGCTTTATCGAATCCACACTGAAAATGCTCGCTGTAAATTTCACCTTCCCTCTAACCGTGTTGCATCGTTTTCTGTTTCAGGTACGTAACTGCAGTGGATGATTCGTTTCTCGAACTCGCGGCAGTTGGTCGAACGGTCCATACTCTTCGATGATATCTCTATGTATACAAGGTAATTAGACTTTTCTTTTTTCATTTATCTATCTTTCCGCCGACTCGACACCTGGAACTCTAATTTTAGTAAACGATCAGTTTCACTTCTGTTGGGAGTCCTGAACGAGATAGCTTCAATAACACCGTAATTCCTTTAACACTCTTCCGCGTTCTTTACGATTTTCCTGCGATAAGATAGAGGGAGGATTAGCGTATACGGGTGTCGCGTTAGACAGCCTACAGAAGCACACTGTAGTCGAGGAAAGTAAGCTTTTGTTCTCTCTTTTTTTCGTAATTTCTGTTTTCCTCTTTCTGTTTAACTGGTACATCGGGCAAATAGTCTTATTATTTTTGGTTCTTGCTGCTTCGTGGAAGCAGGACGATGGAAGAATTTGGAGAATAAATTTTAGGCTAACATCGTCTTATATTCAAGTAAAAACGTGTTGTCTTTTCTTCCCTGCTTCCGTTTGTAGCGCACGCGGATCCAATCTTTCCCAATTCCTTGTCCGCGAGTGCGGCCTTTCGTTGTCGACGTCGAAACCCACCGAGAAACATGCTTTCCCTTTTTTATACGGAGACTGACGTACGCGCGATAGACGGCAGGTCTGGAAGAGACGGTTCGCGAAACGAACGATGTCGTTAGTTTATATCGAACGATCTGCGATTTCGAAAGCTAGAGAGCAGAGAGCACGCGAGCTCGAGGAAAGGGTCCAAGTGTGAAGGATGGGACGCGTTTCAGAAGGTTTTTCGTTAACAGCAGGTTAAGTGGCTCTTCTTTATCTCCGGTAAGATCCACTTGGACCACTGTCCCAGTTCGTGGGAGAAGATGTTGCGCCACTGGGAAGCAGTTGCGTTTTCGTGTAATCCGCTTCACCGTGGCTCGAATAGATGCTTACTTTCACGCCAACTCACCAATCGTTTCGATCGACTTGCCCGCGACGCACAGTGGAACGAGAATGCCCTATTTATTTGGACATCGGCCAAAATTTGAAGTGTCAAAATTCTGTTGTATAGCTTCATTAAATCATTATTAAGTGTTCGTAGCATTAGAAAACACAAAGAAATAAACTTTTTATTCACATTAGGTTTGATTTAATTGTATATGAATCTGACCTATATGAAAATTTCAGTCTTTTTGTCTTTCAGTTGCACCACTTTAAACCATTGTTGCCTAAATCCTATTACTGCATAAGTTCTCAATAATTTACATATTACTGAGTATCTTATTATTAATGATTTTGTACAAAAAACATTCTGAATTAACTTGGATTTCATCAATAATCAACTGTATTAAAGAAAAATGTGTTGCACTCAATACTATAATAATTCAACTAGCGATTTAAAGTTTTGCTCAAAGTCGCCCAAGTTCTAAAATACCTTAATTTAATCCTTTAATGGTAAGGTTTTAAACTGTACAAGAATTACCTGCTACTAGCTGCGATTAATAAAATAAATCTAATGTAAACATTTCACCTCGGCTAGCAGACAGGCCCGATCATCGCGACACGCGTATATCGACGAACGCATGAATCACGTACCTGTTTCCAAGATAGTTATATTTAATAATGAATAGTCACTATAAGTTATACCTAATAATTTTGGTACAAGGTAAGATCCCGACCCCGAAAATTCAAGAAATTCTGAAAATTTGTAAATATATGTATATGAGATTTATTCCTGATTACAACGCATTTTCTGTTTGCTGCCTAAATTCATTCGAAGGGGGGTGAAATTAACCACCGAAAATTTGGCTATTTTTCGATTTTTTGTTATTCTACTTAACATGAATTGAAAGTGTGCAAATTTTTACAATGAAAATCCAAACCGTTTGGAAGTAATTGCCATGTCCAGTTATTGTCCTTACGTCGTTCCACTGTGCGACGGTGACGAAATCGGGGGATTCCACTTTTCCTTTATAAAGTTATCAGGCCCTGTCCTCCTTCCTTCCACAGATTTCTCTTCAACTAAAGGTACGACAAAGATTTCTGAAGCAAGCTGTTTCTGTACTATGCTTCTTTAAACGTATCCACTTTCCCTTGGATCGTCAGGACCTTGGGCCAACCCCTTTTCTGCTCGCAGTCGAGGGATTGGCAGTTTTAGAGCTTCCACTGTACAGTGTCGCAGAACGCGCGCGAATCTCCGCTCTATCGATTTCAATAAAAAGGGATTTTCCGGGCGTACATATTGTGCGCGGCGCGGCGCGGCGCCGAGAGCACCAGCGGAAGAGGAAGGATCGCCACGGCGAGCAAGGTACATAAATTCCAGCCTGTGAGGAGCAGATTTTCATAAAACTGCATGGAGGTTAACGACGCTACCAATACCAGCGGTGGACTCGAAACGGATTATCGGGGTACTCGGAAAATCAGTGAAGAAGCTCATCCCTGTTTCGTAATTTCACGCATGGATCGTTGCGTGGGAGCCAGAGAGAAAGAGAGAGGAGGGCTGTCGAAGGTTTTTCGAGTCGGTTCTAGCTAGAGAGACTGGTTGCAGCAGAGATCGCCGTTACAAGAGGCCGCCCGCGTGTTTGCTTCTCGTATAAATGCGATAATTAGCACTCACAGGCGAGCGAAACGAGGGCTGGCTGGCGTATTTGCACGGTGCACGCGGTTCGTTCTCTGATTAATGGTTACGTCTCCTATGGTACGCGTTTCCACAAAGTCTCTGTCAGAATCCTCTTTTCATCGTGGCTCCGTATCACGGGCTGACGCGTCAATTATAAATACCTTTCTCCCTTGGATCTCTTCCTGCGCAAATCATACAATCTCTTTCCTGCTTTACTCCGCAACCGATACGCTAGCCCGTCCACCTACCCACATTCGCTTGCAGTGCGACGTAACAACAGTATTGCGAATGGTTCTGTAAATAGTTGGAGCTTATCGGAGTCAAATAGGATTTAATTACGTTCCCTGGTCCTTAAGAAACATTCCCCACTTCCATCTCAGATGTTGCAAGTCGAATCTTGCTAGCAACAATCCCATTATTAGAATCTGTAGAAGAACCAAAAAGCAATCAATTCAACTTTTCGTTAGGGTAAATCCGGGAGACGCGGTCGGGCCGGAGAGTTGGTAGTGTCGCTATATTTCAGAGTCTATACCATGCCACTTATGGCAAAATATTGGGCCAATGTTGATTTAGTCTAGGACGGGACCACCGGGCATCGCCCTCTTTCGAATAAAAAAAAGATCATCAAAATTGGTCCATATGCTGAGGAGTTATGAGGGGACAAACATACAAACGGGTCGAATCTATAACCTCCTCCTTTTTGAAGTCGGTTAAGTAATAAAGAAATTCACTTTCCGTATAATCGATGACACATCGCCGAGCAATTCCAGGCGCCAGTTTAGACGGGTGAAAGATACAATGTCGCTCGGCTCGGGCCTCGCGCGGCATAGATCAAAGGTTCTCGCGAGTCTCGAGGCTCGCCAAGGTTAGTCGAGCTACGCGACTGAACTACGCTTGAATACGAGAACACTGTTCATTCAGTCATGATTGCATCCCCATGATTGAAGGTAGGTCAATCATGGCCGACGATTGAATCCCCATGATTGACGTATTCAATCATGGCCGACGATTGAATCCCCATGATTGACGTATTCAATCATGACCGACGATTGAATCCCCATGATTGACGTATTCAATCATGGCCGACGATTGAATCCCCATGATCGACCTACTTCAATCATGGACGCTTCGATTAAAATTTGACTTGGGTTAGTCTTATTCATGACGAATAAGACTAAAGTATTTTTTATTTGATACGTCATTTAAAATAATTTGTTATTTAAATAATGCCCGTCTCTGCTCGAAACCAATGAAGTGGCGGGCATGTAACGGATGGGGAAAACTATAGTAGTGTGCGTGTAGGCTCGTACCCTGAAATCAGCATGTAACCGTTACATGCTGATTTCATTGCGGTTAAATTGATTTGATTTCTGGTTATAGGCTGATTTCAAGTCGGTTTTCCACGCGAGCTTTGGAAAACGCGATGGATGCTCGTACTCTCGGACCGCCCATCGGGGCAACGCTGGTCTATACGTAAAAATGCATTAAAGTGCAGACCAATTACTTCTCTAGAAGCCAAATAGTTAAATGAATAGCGTTATTTCGCTTCCTTCTGTGTTTTTCTGGATTTATAGGCTATAAAAGGTAAATTGATGTTACATTTAACCTCTTTTGTCAAACAGCGGTTGTACAGAATCGTATTTAAAATATACTTCTAAGTTTATTTTCCTTTAATGTTTGGAATAATAAGATAGTAGAGATATTGAGGGACAATGCAGCCAAAGTATTTGGCCATATTAACTCTTCCTCTCAAAGCTAACGAGAAGACCATGTCTCGCTGCAGAAAGGTGAGATGGTCGAGTTATGATTTTTTTATTATTTTTGTTTATTTTTTTATTTTTTATTATTATTTTATTATTACTTTTGTTTATTTAGTTTATTTATTCACTTTTATATTCATTTGCCTTGCTAATCGCCAGTAGGTATTTCACTTTTTCTTTGATGTGTTCTTTACTTGTTTAGCGTAAACAAATTAAATATCAATGAATCCGTAGTTGTATTCACTCATAAATAATTTTGCTTTATCCTTTGTTAATTTTCCATGAATAATTATGTGAGTGGTCTCTGCCAACGACGAAAACCATTTCTCCCGGCACCTCGGGGGAGGTGGTCAGATGTCACGACTTCAGTTTTCAAACCGATTTACAGTAAATATTGTCTTAAAGCAAATATCGACCAGTTTTTCTGAATCGGCATAAAATTCTGAACATATTAGGTTTGTTCTGATAAAATAAGTAATATCTATATTAGTTTTAATAGCCATTTTATATTAGGTCGACCGCGACGCCCGGATTTACCCTATACAACGCTACCCTGGCTATTATGAAATAAATAAAATATTGTCGAAGGGTCTTGAGCGCAGTGGAAGACTCGAGGCAGCGCCGATTAATGTCGGAGCGGAAGCAGCGTCGCGTGTCCCTGCCAATGAATTTGCCTCGCGCTCGCTATTTCGACCAATGAATATTCATCGGACATCGGCGGGGACACGCGTAACGCAGCGAGCGGCGCGGCGTCTCTCGTGTGCAGATTGAATAATAGTTGCACGCGCGAACCTGCGTTAGATTTAATCGCACAGTTAATAGGAGCGTGCGTACGTTTTCATCCCGAGTTGCTTTGCCTTTTTACTACCGCCCAGTATGAATCTGGTAATGGTATTTCCATAGAGATAGGAAGACATGATCATAGAGTCCCTCCGAAGATTAAACGCGGCAGCGCTTCCTCCTTCTAATGCGTCGGAACGTCGTGGAAAGGCATCCACAAAGAGTATTTCGTCTTGCCTTTAATCTCGCGTCCTTACCGAGCGCATCAGAGCGTCCCTCGGGCTCGCGCGTCTCAGCGCCGGGGAATAAGGTAAGGAGACATCGCTCGTTAGGCCGAGCTACGTGCATGGCAGAAGTATTTCTTCCCAAGAGACCGAGAGGAGAATGCTTGGACGAAGGGTGGGACTGGTCGAGTAAAAATGTCCGAATTATCGACACAGCGTCTCAGCAGAGAGGAAGTTGGAGCTGAGGGATGGACGTCCTGGAAAGCACTTGTACCTACGTGACGCGAATTCAGTCCAGGAAAAGCCTGCCGAAAATCTGACTCTGCCGTGTTGCCTCGGTGTCTGGGGCGCCTCCGACTCCACCGCCCTTGTCCTTTTCCGTCGATGAAATTCCTGTAGCTCGCAAAGAGCTTACACGGCCGGCTGAAGGGGCGCGTGTTGAGTGCAGGGGCAAAGGGATGCTGCAAGAGCTGGCGTTGCACAGGATGACGGGAGGAGCGGCCGCGACGGCGACGTCGGGCAGACGTCGAATTGGATTCCATCGGCCGAACTCATTCGATTAATTACTTGGCATCAAAGATCGACCGGGGCTCGGTGAAACTCGACCAGAGGATCCCTGGGGACAATTGCGTTGAACCGGCTTTTGTTTGCGGACGTGCACCCGCAGGACTCGTCTGGACCCTTCGTTCCACCGTCCGAATTTCGTTCCGCTCGTTATCAGCGCGAACGTCTGTTTCGAAGGAAATTAATTGCGCGGTACCTTGCCAAGGAAAACACGTAGGAAGACGGTGGTAGGCTCTTCTCTTGGCTTCTCAGTCTTTCGTCTCAGTGCTCCACTAACTTGTACATAGATACGCTTACTTCTTCCTTGTAATTATGTACATCGTCGAAGCAGTCGCGGGGATCGGCGTTGACGGGTTTTTTTTTTTTTTTTTTTTTTTTTTTTTAAAAAGATACCTAGAAATTTTTACAGCGATCGATGGTTCGTGAACGGGTGACGAGCGCTGCTGCTTTATCGCGCCGATAAAAAGCGTCGGTTTAGCGAAACGAGAGCATGCGATTCCGACGGCAATCGAATCGTCCGCGATACGCAACAATGCGTGCCCCGCCGATCCCGGTTCTCGAGCATTGTTCGACGGGAACGGGTGAGAAGGGCGTCTGAAAAATTTCACCAAGGATGCCTCGCGCTATCGCGAACTTCCGCTTCGTTCGCGTGGAATGTTATTGGGATCGATAGACGAATGGGGAGTACTCTGTTTTCATCGCCCTAAAAGCCTCGTTTGCTCTAACGATTTACCACCGTGCGCACTCGAGCCTCGTGAGAGAAGAGTCGAGAGAACTCTCGACGTTTTTTTATGGCTGCGCCGCGACAGAAAACGCATCAGTTTATCCGTCAGTCGGTTCGTGACAAATTGGAGCCAAGTTCTGGCGTGTAAGCATGCAGCGCGCGAGAATTAGGGAGCGCGCGTTGAGAGACTCTCGGACGTGTTTACTCATCGAAATTCATATTAGCAGGGGTACGCGTACCTCGAGCCTCGCATTAGTATGTTCGAGATAGCTCCAATTGCTCCGCCTCGGTAGCAGCTGCAACAAATGCGGTCGCCGCCGAACTTGCGGCTTGTGCTTTTAAGATCCGCAGCTCTCTCGCAACAACTGCTTCCCAAATCGCTGCTCCACCGTACAATTGTCGTTTAACGCGCACAAGTACTCGTAAAGCTACCGGAAGGTAGAGGCAGAAAAGTCTGGGGTACCTACTCGTTGACTGGTCAGGTCACCGAGCAACAGTGTCTTACGCTTTAATACTCGGGATAGGATCCCTCGGGAATCGGAAATACGACATCGAAGATGACGCTTTGGAAATAGAAAGGTTCGGTATTTCCAACGATGCTCGAGGATATGTCGCGTCCGTGGCGAGCTACGTGACATAGTTCTCGATGGGACAGTCCCTAATGCTGACCGCTCGGGAATCGACAGTTTAGAGTGGCGTGGATGTAACGGGAGGAAATTGAGGTGTCACCCAACGGCGAATGGATCTACTGAAAATTTACCCGCGATCATTCGGTGATTCCGAAATCGAGCTGTCGCGTATTATTTTTCACGTCGCACCTCTTCGGCGACACTTTGCATCTCGTCGTACCGCGATGGAGGTTTACGCGGCCGTTCGACGGAGTTGAAGAGAAAGTACGCTCGCGAAGAAGCGGCATTCGTATTCGTGTCTCGTCCCGCATCGATTTCCTCTCGGTCCCTTCGTAATACCGAAATCTAGAGTCTCTCGAACGTTGATATTCCCACGAAAACCACGTACGTTGAGTAATTGAAACGATAGCCTATCGATTCGCTCGGGAGAAATGCGCGTGGAAATTGGAACGATAATTTGGGGATCCTCTGGCAATAAGCGGCTGGCTACCCTAAATCATTTGTTGAGTTAATTTAGCCGCGGACGCGACTAACTGGTTCGAGTTTCGGTTGGGTGTTTCCGGTGGGTACGGTTGATTTGTCGCCGGATGGAAAACCGAAAACCGCAAAGTTCTGAGCCGCCGAGGAGGGTGAACATCGGGGAAACTCGAAATAATCTTGAAACGCAATTTAACGCGGGCGAACGCAGCGCAGCTCCCGGCTTAATTATCGCGCTGGACAGTGCACGCCGGCAATTAAAACTTCCACCACGGTCCATGTATTTCGAGATCCCGCGGCTAAGCCGTTTCCTCTTGTAACGCGCGACACGATTTCCTCGTGGCCTTACGTTCGGGCTGCTTCGACCCTCCGCTAACTCCGTCCGTGGTTCTTGACCGTCTAAGTTTAAGGGCTCTGATTTCGCAGAGTGAAGAAGTCGCCTCGTGTATTTCTGGCCCGCCTACTTCATCACTATTTAAGGGGCAATCCTATTTTTTCGGCTAAAACATAGCAAAATTTAAGATTTTTTTTTTAAGGAACTAGCGATTCGATGCATCTGAAATTTGGACCACGTTTTTATGCATAACTGCTATACTTAGTATTACAAATTAATAAAAAAAAAAACTGCAACTTCTTCAAACATGCTTAAAAATATGGTCCAAATTTCAGATCAATCGAATCGCTAGTTTCTTAAAAAAAAATCCCCAATTTCGCTATGTTTTGAGCCCCCAAAATAGAATTCCCGCCATAACAGGGTAAATAGGAATTCTCCTATGATTTGCAAGAAACTTTATTACACGTGTCTTTTACTATACACAGCACAATACATATATGTATACATATACATGAAAATTGTTAGTAGAGCGGCGAATAATGCTGGCAACGGTTGTTGGATTAACTCGTTTGTTGTCTCGATTCTAAAATTCTCGAATGCGAGCGATCCAATTGAAGAGGCACGCGAGATTAACCGTTGAGGATTGTCCAAATCGCCGAGTTAAGATTTGGTGGCGGATCTCGGCGAGACGCAGGTCGATGCGAGCATCCTTGGCCGTTGTTGTAATTCAATTCGTGCATCTCGATGAAATCTGAAGTGCTCTCGGCGGAGCTGTCCAGATATCGGTGCAGTCGTCGCGGGCAGTTAAGGAGGGCAGTCCGGTGGTTGATGGAGGGTGTTTAGACCACGTAGTAGGGCGCGGAGTAAGCCGAGGCGTAGTACGGGTAGTTGTTGTAGGCTGCGTAAGGGTAGCTGTAGGCAGATGTGTACGCCAGCGGTGCGGTGTACGCGCTGTAGGCTACGGGCGCTGTGTAGGCCGCGCCCAGCAGCAACCCTCTCTTGTTCCTCGCAGCGTTTTCAGCTTCCGCCGCCGCCAACGACTCGATCTTCGCCGGTTCGATCGACTCCGTGTCCAGGGGTTTCGCCAGAGCTACGCCGACCAGGGCGAGCAAAACGACAGCCTGGGGATTGCAATGTGTACATTAGAGAATCTTGTTGCAGTAGTTAGGTATATAGTCGCGAATGGACAGAGAGGTATAAGAGCTTGAAGCGTATTTACGTGGACTGACAGACAAATATTCGTCTAGTCTTTCGACTAGTTACTAAATAGTTATCCGAGCAGAATGCTCGGCGAAGCTATTCCCCGAGTTATGGTGATGAAGTTTGCATGGTAAATGGGTTGAAATGCGTTTACTCACTGCGATGCACTTCATGTTGTAGGTTGGCGAGGATGTGACAAGCTTGGAAGCCCGTTGAAAATCGATTGATGCTCGAGACACCGAACCAGCCCCCTTTTATATCTATCCGATCGCTACGCGAGCTATACGTGCATCGACTGACAATGTTTACCTCGCGTAATCGCGCATAATTATTAAGCTCTTGGCGTTGTTGGTCGCGAGGTTGCATCCAGAACGAGCAACCTCGCCGGGCCCTCTCTGCTCACGAAATTGAGCAACGCGTCCTTGGCCATTGTCCAAACCGAGACGCAAGAATCGTCGGGGTTTCGGCCGATTTTCCACGTTTTCGTAACTCCTCGCACGAAAGCGACGAGCGCGTGCACATTTCCATCATAGCCTGGGAAGGTCTCGCGAACGAAAGTGTAACGATTCCGCGGGATTCTTGTAATCTCGCGGTTCGCGGATCGCGGATCACGGATCGTAGAAAGTTGGAGCGAGTGGGTGAACGGTTCGGCCTTGCGGAGGTCGTGACGGCGAACTCTAGTCGGCAGTGGGAGCAAGTCTCCCTATTGAAATTCCATTTGGGCGAGTTACGCGCAACCTCGCAGCTCGCAATCATTTTCACGACGACGATTTAGCTATTCCGTCCTTGTACCCAATTGGTCCTCGTTTGCGGCCACCAAACCTAAATCGTCCCTCTGACACGGTTGCGCGCCGTTTTACCAGAGTGCGCGAAGGGCTCGTCTTCCAATATGGATCGGGAATATGTATTTTCGGCGAATTTGAAAGGACGCGAGTCGAGCAGGTTAACGAGTGCTGCATAAATGAATACTGGCTCTGCACGTTTAGCAAGAAACTGCACGCGAAATGGAAGTGTGTCGGAGGGAAGAAGTCGCTCTCTTCGCACGCTCGTTGACTCGTTATTCTCGGCAAGAGGACCACGTCGACGTCGACGACGACACCGGCGACGAGGATGATGACGCGATGCACCGCGAAGTGGGCAATAACGACGTCGAGAGGACGGAAACGATAACGCTTAAGTAGCGCGTCGAGTATATCGCGCCCACCAGCACCAAGAAAATTTGATTAAAGACGCGAAAAGGTGGCTCGACGGTTTAGCTCGGTTATATTAATGCTTTGAGAGCAACCGCGTTTCCTCTCCTCGTTAGACCGAAGAAAGGAAAGACGAGCAAAATATCGGGCTTCATTTCCCTCGCAAACGACCAGACGTTTGAGTAATATTTACGACACCGCGCCACGGAAACCTCGGACTATTTATCAGAGAAGAGCTTCCTGCTTCCGACCCCCTTCTCTTTAACAGATGATGGTTGATGGGGCATTTCGAATAGACCAGATAAACGTATCGTCGCGCCACCCAACAGTCCGGACCTGCACGCCAAGAAAATGCGGCCACACCGTTGTAATACACGTCCAATTTGTCTGCGAGAAGAAAAGCCGACGTCGGATGTGGAAGGACAAAGAGTCCCTATCATTGGATACGTCTGGAAACGGGCAAGGTTCGATCGATGACCAGTGGAGGATCGAATCGTCGGATACACGAGTAACTCTCCGTTTCGTGTTTCGTGTTGCGTGTTGCGCGTCTCGTGGGTATTCGCGATTGGCTATTCAACGGACTGCCGTCGTAAACCGTGGATAAAAAGGGTCCTAAAGCGAACATAAAGCTCGCCCGTTCTCGCCCAGCGGAAAACGAATTCTCGGCGCATCAGGGAGACCACTCAGCCCTTCGGCCGCGACAAAAGAGATTTTCCTCTCTCACGCGAGCATTCCGCGCCCTTCGCTGTCTTCCTTTCATTCAACGTCAACAGCTCCATCTTCTCCGGAGAGAAGTCACGAGCGATTAGAGCGCCACTTGCGTGATTATTTCGTTAATTGAAGAAAATAACGTTCCCCCGCATTGGCTTGCGCCGAGAATTTTTTTGCGAAGCCCGACTTCCGCGTTGGCGCGACGCGCTACGTCACATCAAGTACATCTACATATACATGCGCGTAACTAGGTGCAGCCAGGACGGGCGAGCACATGCTCGGGGCCTGGTGGAAATGGAGAATCGGAGTCAGTGGAGTGCCGTCATTGTTTCGTCGTTCTTTAGAACACTCTCCGCATTAGCGTCGTGAATTGGTACAATGCAGGTTTCCCAGCCTTCTCTTTTTCTCCGCTTTTACCACTTCTTCCTTTCTCTTTCCTCCTTGCTCCTTTTCCACGCTCGTTCCATTTACAGCTTACCGGCTACGTACCACTTCCCGCCCCAGCCGTCGACGCTTCTTCTCGTCCCTTCTTTCACCGCCGAGCTTCGCCGTGGAAAATGATTATGTCGCGGCCCCTGTAACGGGGAAACATTTAGAATCGTTCCTGGCGACTCGCGCGACGCCGCCCCACAGTGGGCCGGATTCCCTTATTTGACTCCATTTTGGTCTTTTTTTTAAGATATCGGAATGAAATTGACACCAAAAAATAGGATAAAATTATTCCTTTCTAATGATGTATAATTTAATATTTTTGACATTTATTTATTTATTTATTTTTCATTTTTTTTAACTTAATTGTGAATTTTTTTTTTTTTTTAAACTATTCATTCGGTACTTTATTTAATGCCCTTTTCAGTGGTTTAAATCGAGTGTTCGCGAAACTTTTCGTTTCCATGTTATAAGAAAAAGTCGAAAAATAAAGGAATGCAGCCAAATATCGTTTTGTTTAAATTGAAGGCCAATTTTTTGCGCTAAACATCATCTTCTATTAGTAATTAATGTAAATAATCTGTTAATAAATAATTCTGAAAACAGTCAGGAAAATTGCGACATTTTTTAAAATTGACAAGGAATATCTTTCAAGTCCCAACGAGTCCCGTATTTTAGCAAAATGGAATCTTTTCAGTGCACCTTCCTCTATACAATCATGCAAAATTCACTTCCCACTTCGTCCCATTTCTCAAAATATTTCGATTTGTAGTCATCAGCGTCGCATCATTTTCTTCACGTTCTTGCGACGACATGTTTTTATAACACTTGGTTATAAAAAATATCATAATGATATTGTAACTGAAAATTAAAATAATAATTCTCTTTCAATGATATAATAACGAAATATGTACCAGTAAAGGCGGGCGTCCCTTCTTTCATTGGTCTATAAGTTCTGCAGCTTCTGGGTCTAATGTTTTCGGTTTTTTCTTGCTGCATTTTGTTCTTGCGGTAGACATATATGGATCTGACGATAATGGATAAAAACTTATAAAAATCAGTTTTAAAAAAAAATTCACAATTAAGTTAAAAAAATGAAAAATAAATAAATAAATAAATGTCAAAAATATTAAATTATACACCATTAGAAAGGAATAATTTTATCCTATTTTTTGGCGTCAATTTCATTCCGATATCTTAAAAAAAAAAGACCAAAATGGCGTCAAATAAGGGAATCCGGCCCACTGTGCGCCCGGTGCCTAATGGTCTCATTCTTTTCCCGCTATCGAGTTGTAGTTTGGGGAAAGGGCCGATCTGCGTTTCGGCTGGGCCCGACTATTTTGGGGACTCGAATAGGGAAGGCTCGATCTCCCCTATTTCCGTGGCGCTTGCAAAGAGGAGGGATCTTCGAAAAGCGCGAAACGCCGCTCGTTACTCGAGCGTTGTTGGCGATTCTCGTCAGGTTGAGCCCGCGTGACAAACGACGGACATTATCCGGTTCAGCGTGGCTCGGCGCGGCTTTAACGATAAATCGCCATCCCGATAATTAATATCCCGCCTTTGGGCGCATCGTCTGATTATAAATAGCGGGAGGGTATCGCGGCGGATGCGTTTCAGCTAGTCCACGTGTACAGATCAACAGCCAGGCGACAGACCGGTCGACTGGTTCGTTTGTCCAATTCGTCAATGTTCTCTCAGCCGATCTACATTCACGGTTCGAACTGTTCGAAGGGCTGATGTCTCGCGCAAACTTGCAACGATCGAGGATCCAGGGGCAATTTCGGGAGAAAGTTTTTAAGTAAACGTATCGCGGCTGGACGGCTAGGGATTTTTCCTCGTATTTGCTCGGCAAAGTCCCGCGTTCTGTGGACATATTGGCTTGGATGCCGCGCTTACATCTACTATATCCGACTAGGCAAGCTTTTCGATTCGGCATCTTCGGCAGCTTGGATTTCGTTGAATCGCATCGAAACCTGATTTATAGGATAACGGTGGAAGATACTTTCAATTTACTGGTAATCGAATCCGATAGCGGCTCCGTTGTTTATTTGAAAGGATCGTGGGAATTGGTCGTGCGAGGAAGCTACAGTGAAATTCGGCGGTTCGAGGGTGGCGTAAATGAAAAAGACGCTGAAGGCGGAGAGATAATCCGGTAGAGTTGGATCGAGGAGCAGAAGTTTGTTGCCGAGACAGACACGGCGCGGCGAGGCGCGGGTAAGCAAAAGCCTTGCTTAGTCGGCAGTTTCAATTAAGTATCGAGCTTTTGCTGACGGGGCACGTGGTGTTTCGCTCTCCCTTTCAGCGCACCCCATCGCCATCATTTCCTCGTTAACACTTAACGATGCGATATTTATCCTTCGCGATACCATCCAACGGTGCCGTCTTAAATTTCCTTTCACCCCTCCCGCGCTCTTCCATTCTACCCACTCACCTGACCCTCTATCGTCTGCGGCGGTTCCGTATTTCCCAGGGTAGGTATCGGTTTACGTAACTGGGAGCCCCGAAAGTTTCCACAAACGCACGCGGAACTGCAGCGACGGGAGCGCCTGTTCGTCATGCCTGTGGGGAGTGCATATCGCGGAGCAAGGAGCAGGCCCACCCACGAGATGAGTAGATAGGAATAGAATTGGCGAGAACGTTATATTTCCGCGCATCATTGTCGTTACGTTACCCGATCGCTGCCAAGTGGTGTGATTCGAAAAGAGTCCGACGACGGGATACGCGCGATGGAATTTCGATAGTTGCGAAAAGCTGACCGCTACGCGAATAAGACACGGTCGTGTGTTCCCGCGGCTAGCCATTAAGAGAGCGAGCTGGAAAAATCACGGGAGACGCTAAAGGAGGATCGGTCTTGCCAAGGGGATGGCATTTAGGGTGGCGTCGCGGCGCCATGCGAGCAGAGAATGTGCCGCGCGCCCTTCTTCCGCGTCTGACGGTGCGAAAGATTTTCATTGAGCGTCGCCGTGGACATCGACGTCGTCAAAGGTCGTCTCGGTATAAATAACCTGGCGCCGTTGTTGGCTCGCTCTCGTTTCTCCGTTTCTGCGGTCAATTCTTTTTCCGTTACACTTTACACTGTGTTTTGCGGGCGGAGAGTCCCTCGACCCTTCCTCCGAGTACCGAGCACCTTGCAAGGAACCGCGCGGTTCGCGTAATTGCCAGAGGCGCGCGAAAGCAATCGAACCGGATGCTCCTCGCAGGAAACTTAAAATTGGCCAAGGTTATTTAGATTACGGCTCGGAAGTTTTCCAAACCAGTTCGATCTCTCGACGAAAACAAATTGTCTCCGCGGAAAGGGGGTTTCCAGCGAGATCGTCGAAGGTAATGCGAAAAGTTCGGGCGGCTGGTTTCGCGCACTCTGATTCTCCTCTGACGGGAAAAATCGCCCGGCAGGGCCGGATCGAACTGCCCCTCCCTTCGTCCTTTACCTCGATTCCATCCCGTGACGTAGGTGCGCTTGATTATCGGGGAGGCAGGTGCATGCTTACGCTCGCGAGAAACACTAAGCCCAGTTCCTTGCAAATCCGGGCTCGTACAAAAGACGTTAGGTAGTATCTGTTTCCAATTTGTTGTTCCGTCGGTGCAGGAGTTTCGAACGTTTCCGCCGTTCGCGAGTTGCAAGACAGCTTGGCACCGTCATGCCGGTGGGTTATTTAGCAGAAAGGACGCGCAGGGGTGGAGCAACCGCGATATCCGCCCTCTCCTATTCAATTCGAAGCGAGGATAGAAGCTGGGATAAAAAGGGGGCGGTTGAAAACGCTGGAATTTCATTGAAAAGTTTCCTGGGAATTAGTCGCGAGGCTGAGAGTAACCACTGGAAAGTTTTCAGCAGGTTGGGCTGTTTCGCCGCACTCGACCCGGCTGGCTTTCCAGATTTTCCAATTGCGTGCAATTTAAAGCCACGTCGACCCAGATGCGCAGATCTTACCAAGCGTTTCTTTAGCTAGTGAAATGGTGTCAGGACTCGAGCGCCTTTCCAAGTGCACCCGATTTATTCTCACCGTAGTCGACTCGTCTCCAGACATTAACCATGCGTTTTCCTCTGTTGCAGAGAGCCTTGAAGGTGCCCGACAGCGGTTGCCGTCGACGTCCGCGTCGCCGTCGCTGTCACCGTCGGCGTCGTTGGTGCTGTTGCAGCGTAAGTCTCCACCCATGCACTTGTCCTGTTAACTCGCGATAAATCAACGGGATTGTCCTCCTGTCCGCTCGTCCGCGAATGTTCGCCTCGTCAAAGCAATCCCTTTGACGGCAGTTAAACTAAATTAAACTAAAAAAAAAAAACTATCGGGGCCGATTTGACTGGACGTTGGAGGGAACCGACGCCGACGTAGAATCGATTCGGCAATCGGATCACGCGCCCAGTCGGTTCATTAGGTTGTTTGGCCCCGGGCTCGATTAGCCGCTCGCCACGCCGAATTCCAGACCGTTGCCAAAATCTTTAAACGGCGATCCCCCGTTTGTTTCTCCTATGCACGAGTTCCTGCCTTGCAGAAATTCACCGCCGATTCCTAGCTAGCGTTCCACCCGAATCGGCCAGCCGCGGCCGTTTCGTTCGTTTGGAAAGGTCGCTCGATACGTGCCCCTTGCCAGCAGCCTCTAATTGTAAGGGGAGTCACGTGTAATTAATGCTAGAGGAAACTTATTTGCATATTTTCTGCGTAGCAGGATGCCTAGTGATGGGACTGATACCGTATCGATACATATCGATACCCTTCTACAAATTTCAATCTGGTATTGATACATATCAAAGTCAAAGGCATCAAAAGGAATCGATGCTTCTTTGATACTTACATATCAGAATGTATCGATACCTGTTTGATACCTACACAAAAATATCGATACCTACTTGATACCTATACGAGAATATCGATACCTGCAATATCTTTACCTCACGCTGAAGTGTAAATATTAAATGTTTACCAAATAACTGCATGTGGGGCAAAACGGAACACTTACCGTGGGGTAAAACGGAAAACCTATTTAACCCGGTTCCACCAATCCAATTGTCTTGAAACTTTGCAGACGCGCGTAGTTATGATGATAATACAAAATTATGAAAAAAAAAACGGGAGGGGAGATAGAATTACTCTGTCATCAATAAATATAACCCATAACCACAAATCCAAACGACTTGAAATCAGCCTGTAACCACAAATCAAATCAATTCAATCAATATTTGAACAGAGCCTGTAATTCAGCTAACCGGCTGGCGAGTGATGCCGATATTTTTGCCGACTCCCTACACACTTTCAAACTTAGAAATTTGTTCATGTTAAGAGAGTCTACATGGTCTATTTCGGAGATACATTGATTAGCGTGTCGTGGTGAAACATCCTCGATGACTACCATTTATATTTATGGCTTTATTGTTTATCGCTTTATTGCCATTTTCTCTGTATTAGTGGATTTTATGTCCGTCAAATAAACTATTATTATTATTATTATTATTAATATGCAATATAACCACAAAACATCAATGTCACCACTGACAGAAGATGAATCTAATTTTTGGGCTCCATTTGATAATTATATCGAAGGCAGAAATAGAAACTCATTAGATGGTAATGATGTACAATTACAGTTAGATAACTTTTTTAAAGAAAGTTGTTTACCCATAAAAAATCGTCTTATTTATTGGAAGCAAAATGCAACAAAATATTTCATTCTAGAATAATGTATATGTACATCATTTATTAATTAAAATTCAATTATATACGTAGTTCATGATACTGATTCCAACTCCTACTTCATTAGTTATATTATCAAATCATGATTGGTAATAAATACTATTTTCGTGAATTAGTAAATTGCAAATCGAAACGGATACTTTCGTATCAAATAGATATCATAACAGGTTTCTGATCACAGAATTATCAAATAAAAAACGATAATTTCGTACAGTATCAGACAAGTATCGATAATTTCGTAAGTATCAAATAAGTATCGATAATATCGTAAAGTATCAAACCGGTTTTGATTCGGTATAGTATTGATATGGTATCGGTTGAAGAAGAATTGGTATCGATGATTGATACCAAGTACATAACATTTCGATGCGTATCGATATTTCCTATTGAGTACTTTGGTATCGAATTGATTGAATATCATCAATAGTATTGGTATCAGTCCCATCACTAAGGATGCCGTTTAAATGTGTGGGAAAAAAATATCTGAAATTCAGCAGATCCCTCTTGCCACTGAAGCAAACAGGCCATTGACATTACCCCCACTGAATCGTCACGGAACTGATAAGTGTGTTTAGACCTTGAAGCATCGAATTGGACGGCAAGACTCGCGGACAGGCGCCTATACGTACATATACCTACTGCCTTCCACTTTAGGCTTACGTGTACCTATACATATGTAGGGAGTGTTCAATGGGATGAATGGGGGAGTGAAAGAGATGTGCGAGGAACGAGACACACGCTCCTTACGACCCTACTCGAGTCTCGCGTTTTTTCCCCACAGTGTCTTCGAGCCGACCATCTCGCTGCTCGAACGTGTTTACTTTATCGCTCGACTAGTTTCGCCGACTTCTCGTATTTCGCTGACCCAGCATGTTCTGCGGCAGTGGACGACATATAAGGAACTGGGTCGAATCATCCAGCCGTGAAGGTAAACGGGCTTCGAGCGTCGAAACAGCAGCCTTGCTAAAAAAAAAAAAAAAAACGTGGGAGAAGAA
The DNA here is from genome assembly GCA_963932275.1 of Andrena praecox. Classification (NCBI taxonomy): domain Eukaryota; kingdom Metazoa; phylum Arthropoda; class Insecta; order Hymenoptera; family Andrenidae; genus Andrena; species Andrena praecox. The sequence goes on from OZ010732.1 coordinate 1,103,430, forward strand.
GCCGGGGCACACTTGGGGTCGTAAAGTAAGTAGTATGTCCAGTCTCCTTCGCTTCCCAGTGGTATAAACTACGATGTCGACTACACGGGCTTGGGCTTTTCTGATTCGATCATTTCTGCCACTTGATCGCTGAATTTATGATATCACTGTACTTCTACCATCACGCACATGGCTGTTGACCGTGATACAGTTGTTCGTACGTATTTACGACGCGCGAGATGGAGGAGCGTTGACGCGTTCCAGCGATTACCCTCGATTCGATGCTTTAAGAGGTAATTATTAGGTCAGAGGGGAACGTAACGGCGAAGATTCTTGCGAGCTTTTATTATCCGGTTCGCCACAGACTGGACGGAATGCGAAATTATGAGCTGGCGTGACTCGCGTGACGATATGTCGTTGAAGTAGGGTATCGGTGCGATCGAAACCGCGAGCTTTTCGTTGAGTCTCGTCCACCGATGGGGAAAAAAACTCTGACACAGTTACCCCTAAAGAGTGCTACTTTCTTGTGTCCGCGATTACATATCGCTTATCTGTTTAGTTCGACTGCCGAGATTTCGATGAGACTATCGTAGCGTAGGTTTTAGAATCTGGAGAGGGTCGAGGGTCTAGATCGAGTATACTTCACAGAGTAGTTTTTAGTTGGGGGTGAATAATTTTTTGAGGGTCACAAATGTTAAATTTTTATTTTTTATTTCTATCCAAGTAGTGGCACAAGATGTCCAACTAATAATATCTATCCTTGGAAAAAATTTCCATTGCAAAATTTGGACACTGAGAATTTTGCGCAAAGTGCGGCATCTGTCCCATAATTTTATTATCCTATATACATATTCTAACGCAACAAATTTCGGTTTTCTACTGAAAACCTTCCGTAATTTCCTCTACGCTACGCTCGGAGCGTTGCTTGGCGTGGACTTTCAGCCGGACGTGGATGACCATCCAAAGCGAAGATCGATAACGGCGGACAAAGGGACACGAGTCCGCAGAGAATTGATCCGAGACTGTTAACGGCGGGAACACATGGTCTGGGTTAATGAGCCGGCTCGTTTCAAACGCTACACTCCCTTAATGCGTTCAGTTTCGGGAATCTAAAGGGACGAGCGCAGTTCCTGGCGAACAATGCTTCCCGGTAAGACATAATCGTAAACGATAATACTCTGGAGGGTTGCAGTTCGCGAGCGAACTGGCACGCGTGCAGTTGTGGTTCCGTCACCGACATTGCTAATGTTTCGAGGGTGGCTGCGAATTACGTGCGCGTTCCCTTGGGCGCGTTCCGTCACGTCCAATGGGCCCTACAGATTCTCAAAAAAAAAAGACAGCATGTGGTCGATTACCAAGATTGCGAACCATCCTGTTGTCGCGATCTGGAGAATCTTTCCGACTGAGGGTTAAACAGCTATCTCGCTGTTTCCACGTGGGAAATGGCTGCGTAGGGTTCTAGAAGCGGGATTAACCCTAGAACGACAGTGTGGGGTCAGTAAATTTGAATGTTCTCTACACACGTGTTAATGGACGCTAGAATAGCTTTCACTCCCAAATTTCGATTTTCTTACTCTAACCGAAAGCCATATCCTGTGAATACCTACCTTCACTAAAGATACATAAAGAGAAAGGCAAAAGAATTTTTCGGAAACGACACCTAGGGTAGATGTCCCAATTACTGCCACCTTAAGATTATAACTGAACTTCATTTAATCATTTCACGTGTTGTTTAACCTAAAAATCGTCTCCGATTGAAACATAATATTATTTAACATCTCTTTAATTAAAAAAAATAGTTTTATGAATTAAATATGAAGAATTTATTAATAATTAATTAAAATTCGCGAGCGATCCTAGTGTACCTATAACTGTCACCTCAAAAATCGTCTTGTCCGTATGACTGCCACCCAATAACTGTCGGTCCTAATAACTGTGACCACATAACTGACGGTCCCTATTATTGACAATGAGACCCGATTACAGTCGGTCCTTTTTACTAAGACTCGATTAGGTACTGCCAGTCCTTTTTACTGATTAATAGCCAGAATATATGTGTACATTTAATATATATCTATAATTTAATATCACAGCATCACACGCTACACGTGATCTTGAGGTTAAGAATTTGAACTTTGACAGATGACAGTTATGCGTACTTCACGTTTTTTTGTCCCGAATACTGCCAACAGTAATAGGGACAAGCCCAAAAATTTTGTCCCTAATGATGTCACCGTTAATTATTATAACTTAACAATAAATATTATGTATTTTATTCGTTACATCATTAAAGTAATTCTTCTAGACCGGAATAATTCATTTTATGCAATAGATAGAGGTTGAATAGTAAAATTGCGACCCTTTCTTTAGTACGATTTCGCCATCACTTCCTACTAACGTCGTCGCGTTTTTCACGCTCAAATGGCACTTTCATTTTTCAATATTATTTTTTAAGCACTAGGTACATATGAGTACATATATTTGTTTTATTTTTATGTAAATCAGAATTTCCGTTTCATAATAACATTTTTTTGTACATTTTGTTTCATATGTTACGTTTTTATTACATAAAATAAATAAAGTGGCAGTATTTGGGACACTGGCAGTAATTGGGACATCTACCCTAAGTGAATTTTGAAATATTTAATTATTTCAATTTCAATTTGAAGAGTGTCAGATGCATACACTCTTGAAGTGTCAAAGTGTCGTTCTACGGTTAAAGTTGCCCACAGAAAATGGAGACACGGCAGAACGGTTACTCGTAAGGACTTATTCGCAAACGACGACGATGATTTCTATCGGCGGCGTGAAAATACTGGAAGCTTTCCTCGCGATCTTTACGAAACCCCTCCGGTCAAGATCCGTTCGTAGCGCAATAACCCTCGACGCGGATGGACGCCCGTAAATCGCTGACCTTTTCCCAGACACCCTCGCCTCTTCCTTTCCCCCTTCGCGTCCTCCACAATCTACAGCGAACTTCCTCAAGAACTTGCCCCTTTCGGATCCACCATCTTCTTTGTCAGCTTTCGACGCAGGAATTCGGTGTTCTCGAGGGCGCGGGATCGCGAGCAGCGAGCACCACGCGATGAGTAAACGTTTTGTGAAAAATGGTTGCGCGATAACGCGGGTCGATTCGTCGCGACTGGGCTCCGACCAGCTTCGCGCCGCTCCACTCGTCTCGGCTCGCACGGTTCGTCGACTTTCACGTCCGATCACTCTCTTTGCTCCTCTCTACGCTGGCAAATCAATACCCATCCACGGTTCCCACCCTCCTTCGGCTTTTTCTCGTCGCCTCTCCTCTCCTCTCCTCTCGGCGTGAACTTTGCGACGCACGACCCTGCGGCTGGTCGAACCACCCGCCTTTCAAAACTCGCTAGCATCACCTTCACCGGCGTCCGTTAAATCCTACAGACGTACTACTTAGCTTGTCGTCGATTCCATTCCCCTTCTCGCTTCACTCCGACGAGGGACGTATACACACATTTACGTGCACGGCGCTTGTCAGCCATCGACGTTTCGTGGATTCCTCGTCTGGCGAATCGATTCGACAGTGGCAAAGTTCGCGAGGCGATTTACGCGCGCGATAAAACTGCTCGCAGCGGTACCCACGTCGGCGGAGCCGCAAAACCTATTCGGCCTGTCGCGTGTTCCTTTATTTTACGACGGGCTCTTTGATCTCGACAAATCCGTTTTACGGACGTACCGAGTATACCACGGAACAGCCAGTTTCAGATTCCGTGGGAATGTTGCCTTGCATATTTATACGTGATTCGGGCTGACAAATTACAAGGCTTCGCACGTCAGTCGAAGGGGAAATAGTTTGCTAGGCCGCGAATAAACCCACCCTCCCGCTGCCGTCTACTCCGAACTGCTTTTTCTACGATTTATGGCTGGTGTATCGAAAAGCTCGTCGCTCCCGAGCTGCCGGCGTCGTTCGTCTTGCAAATTAGATGCCTCGGGCGTGAGCTTCGGGACACGACGGGCCCTCGTCGTCCACGCCGTCGACGTCGCGACGGTAAGCGCCCGTGAATAATCGAGCACGTCTCGCATTAGTCGCGGCTGCCCTTATCTGCCTCTCATTTATAGGGTACGGCTTACTCGCGCGTCCGAAAAGGCCACCTACCGCTTTTTTCCTGCCAAGGGGAAATTTATGCGCGCCGCGATGCCCTAATGCGTCTGCAGCCATTACGATCCTCGAAATACACGCGAGCGGCAGCTACTGTCGCGTGTGTAGATCGGGTGAAATAACTTTTCCTGTTTATCTCTGGCTGTACCGCCGCGTGGTTCGGGAAAGCCTCCCCGAGAACCGCGGTAGCTCGCAGCGTTTTCCGAGCAAAGCGTTCGCCGGCGACAGAATCGAAGAAAACGGGGACGTTGGTACATAGCTAATATTGTCTTTGACGTTAGTACGTGCAAAGACTGCAAGTGGCCACCGAGGAGAGACCTTTGATTCCCTTATCGGCACACGAAGTGCTGCGTCGATTTTTCAGACAAAACGATAGCAGCTGGCACGTTCTCCACTGGGAATCGTGCTCTACTCTTCTATCGTTTCGCTTGGAAATGCAGTTTGAACCGAAGGATATTCCGTAGTATCGACAGGCCGTACATAATTGGGAAAGATCGTCGAACGCGCGACAACAAGGAATAGCCTGTACTTTTTTTTTGTGGCTGACTGGTTGGTTGGGCTAAGTATTGATCGCGCGTTTCATTGGTCGCCGTTTTTTTTTTTTCGCGTTTCGTACGTGTGCAACGTGGTTCCATGGGGCAGAGAGGGGCGCGTGATTTTTCAATGGAATGCAAATGGAAAGACGGCGCAGGATGCAAGTTTCCTCCCGTTTCATCTTTCCTTCCGTCTGTGGAGCGGAACGCAAGGTAAATTCGATTCGCGAGATGCCGATTCGAGCAGCGTCTCCGCTCGCGTTCGATGCAAATACGTAGCGGCATCAACAACTTCTTGCGTCCTCGAGGAGGCGGGCGAGTAGCCCCGGACTCGCTCCGGAGTGGAGTGAAGCGCTCGCCGCTTAATCCGCTTTTACGTCCCGCGTAAAGATGCATAAGCCGGCTTTACGATCGGTCAAATTCGCCCAAGGTACTCTAGACTTCCGTAAATACCGCCCTCGAGCTCTCCTCTCTCGCACCCTTCGTCCCAGACTACTCCTCGGTGCAGGGGCCCGTTTCGTGGCTCTATTTCTCGTATGTACGAGAATCAAATTGATTACGCTCCTCGCCAAGGAGCCCCTTTGCTACGTACTCGCCCGAGCCTCGGGCCTCGAGAGAGTTGCTCGTCGGTAGATTTAATCGAAACATTCCTCGGTTGTTAAATGGTATCTTTATGGTAGACGGGATTACTCGGGAGCCATCCAAAGGGATGGTAAAGACCAGAACTTGTTCCATCCTCCCTTTCCGCGGGTGGAGATCGATAACCTCGTGTTCTAGCACGTTCCCAGCGACTTGAAATCATTCGCCTGTGCACACTTGCATAGTGCCTTGCCTAGCTCCTAGGAAGACTCTGATCGTTTACCGATCAAACCGTCAGCTCAGAATCAGAATGGAAAGTTGACTGCTACAAATCGACTTTTCCCGTCCCGCGACTACGCGCAAACTTTCTCCGAATAGAGTCGAGATAAGTAAACGACTGTAAAAAGAGCAAGCGGAGGATGTCGACCGGGGGTGGCGGAGGGCAGCATCCGATTCGCCGTTGGAAAATCGCGTTTCTGGTTATTGGCCAGAGCTGCCGCCGGCGTGAGCCGAGTTTACGATATTCGGGGCAATATCGAAGAAGAGGCGCAGGACACGAGGGAAAGGCGAAAGCGACAAAAGGTATATGGTGGAGCAGGGGGATGAAGGCGCGTTAAGGAGCGGGCCAACCCCCAGAGACTTATCAGACGCGCTAGCCATCCAGCGAACCGACGCGGTGCGACGCGCGACGCCACGTGGAGGTCTGCGACTAGCAACAGCGTCACGGAATACTTATTTGCATTCTCATTTGTATGCTTGCGCAGCGGTTGACGAACAGCTATGATTTATGGAAAGTTGGCGGTCGAGGAGCGGGGTAATAACCTCTTAGCGGATGCCACCGCGTCGACTGACATTATTAGTTGGTAAACTATGCGTTATTCCTCTCGGTTGCTACGTTCTCCGCGTGCCTCCTATCTTTATATCCACCGTCTCTATCCCACCTCGTACCCCTAATCGATCCCAACTCGCCTTGCCTTCCCCCTACCGCGTAATTTCAATTAGTTCTATTAAACCTTGCGCATTCTATTGAAAAATAAATCTCCGCGCGCCTTGAAACACTTGGCGAAGGACAGCGGACTTCAGGATCGCGTGTGGTACGATGGATGGACGGGAATCGGTTCGCTTGGAAGACACGGGTCGCGACGAGGCCTCGCCCCGGTGTCGCTAGGTTAATATAGCTGGGTGAGCTTGTCACCCCCTCGGGACTGGCACCCTCGAAGGGTAGGATTTACTTGCGCGTTGTCAGAGCTCTCGTTAGGGGTTCCAGGTTCACCACGAGAGCGAAACGCCAGCCGCGGTCGCGCTCCTAGCTATTTTCCCCGGCGTTATCGCTCGCGAAATTTGCAGCTCGACCTGCGCCAACCGCCCAATCAAATTTCCCCGCTCTCGAAACTTCCCCTCGCGGAAAAACGAATTTCGACGTTACGTGCGACTACGTCGAGGCGAGTTCCCGTCGTGACGAGAAACTTAATTCCACGATTGCCTTTACGCTCGCGTATTCCCTCTCTACTCGCAGTGCGCGCGCTTACGATTAAGTTTTCTACATGCTGGCGGGCTTAGCAGTGTCTTATCCCTATCTCGCGAGCACCCGAAGGCGAGCCGAAAATTTCCTAGGATGTCGAGCGCCCCATTACCCATTACCCATTACCCATTACACCCGCTGGATTTCCTCTACCCTCGTCGTTTCCGACCTCGTATCGATTTTACGTTTACGTAGCCAGTTTTGCGGTTCGTTGAGATCCCTCTCAGGCCGCCGCGTATGTACCTACGTTATTTTCGTTCGCGTTCAGTTGATGTACCTTAGTTCGATACATCTCAGGCTGCTTGTTCCTTCGCGAGGAGTCGTCTAGGAAGGCTGCTTCTCAAAGTCAACAGTCGCTGTTTGTCGAAGAATAGCGCAGCTTTGGGGGGGAATAAGTTTGTCGACCTGGAGCGATCGGTGTACATATCGACGGACCCAGACTGCCGCCGACCGGGTCGACGGATGCTCGTTTCCCTTTTTGCGCTCATTGGGCGCCGTCGCGAATAAACCACGCGCGATGTTTTGGCGACTGTGGGCAGCATGGTCGGGTCGCGACGACCGAGGAGGAAAACGACCAAGGTCGGCAGAAGAATTTAATTTACGTCGTCGACGAGGCTTGTTGCTTGCCTTCGCCCCGACGGGACGGGACGCGTAAACACGCGCGCGACTGTTTCGCTGGACCAGAAAAACCTCGTGTACGATCTGTCCCGCTTACAACGTCGTTACTTTAACCCCGCCAAGATACACCGTCGCTGACAATTCGGATCTTCCGGTGCACTTGTCGCCTCGGTATTTTCGTAGAAGCTCGCCGAGACGACATACCGCGCCGCGTGCTTTCGCTGTAGGCTTTAGAGTGTAGAGCTTCAAGACCAAGCGAGCGCCAGTGCTCCAAACTACCGGTGGCGAAACATTTATTCGAAGGGAAAATGTGTTTCGTTAATAATTTAGCGTCGAGATCGGAATGGAATAAAAGAGAGCTGAAATTATGGAGAATATTATACAACTACTAGTTTTCTATAATTGAATATGGTAATGTAGTTTTCTCATCACTTTTTACAGCCCCACCGAAAGCCTGAATTTTCCATCGTGGCGCGGCACGTGTTAATCGATCCGTCGACCCTCATTAAATTTTCCACCGGCTGCGTCTAAATTAATTTCAATATCCATTGTAATGCGAAATCGCGTGATCCGCCATTCAACGCGATTTCACGTGTACAGTTTTTTTTTTTTTTTTTTTTTTTTTTTAAACAGCAGGTAACGACGTTCGTTGAGAGCCGCTTTAAAGGCAAACACCAGCTACCGGCTAATTGTTTCTTCTCGCTCCTAGCGAGGACGCTTGGTGGCGCGCAACCGCGAAACCTTTGGACAAAACGTCGATTCACGGAACGGATTAAATTCGATAGCGGATTATCCGTAGCTCCGGGCCGCGCCCGTGTCCAAGCGGTTTCGAGCAATTAGTGTGCATCGGAGTTGGCAATTGACACTTGGAGAAGAAACCTAGACGCGAGCTCGGAGGGACCGTGATCCTCTCAGCGTCGAAAGTTTACTTAAATCAATTCTGTCTGTCGGGTGTTACGTTCCCATTGTTATCTAGGAATTAGATCTTACATGGCTGCTCATTAAGAGCAGGATTATGGTACTGCCAATAACGTCGATACTGTTTGCCAGTGAAATTGCAATTACGTGCTCCGTGTTCTCGAGTGAATAAGTCAATCTACCGACCCGTCTACATATTTATTTAACGTGATGCATCGCGCGATTAAATTCTGTCAGACGTCTCGTGATTTTCAGGGGGGGGGGGGGGGGGAGACGTTCTGGACGCCGCACAGTGTTAAGCGTATATGGGCGTTCGGGACAAAACTCATAACTTCTGAACTAATCAGTTTTCGTCCTAAGTACCCTAATACTTTTTTAAAGAGAATATAAAACTGCATCGATTGGTGTATAAAAAAATATACAGTTCCATTAAAAAAATTAAGGCGATCTTGATTTTTCAATGAATAAAAAGTTTTTTTATTGATATTTACTTTTGCAATTTGTTGTCAACTGAATACTGACTAACTTTTGCTGGAAACATTTTTTTATCAAATTATTTTTACCACGTGTATCGCGTTTGGACTGCTATTTTGAAACTGAAGACAGCATCCAGGATGGAAAAGTCATGGTAGATATCGTATGAACAATTGGAAAAAGCATATCGGATGTGTAGATTAACATAAGTGTTAATTAAAGTAGTTGAGCTATCGACCGTATTTTTAGAATATAACAATAAGTGGTTTCGGCGCACTGGTTCGGTCAGTTAAACAATCTAGAAGCTAATTTGCAATTTTAATAATTATAAATTTCCGACGTTTCGGTCTGCGGTTTAGACCTTTTTCAAGGAAAGATATTTAAAAATTATACTGCGTTCGCTTTAGAGTCACACGTTTGATACGACGTGTAACACACGAGTCGGTTGTAGCATGACTGAGGTAAACATAACTTGGAGGACTATTTAAAGGTGAAACAAAACTGTGGCTAGAAACGGAGTCAGAAGAAAGACCATTAAATATTAAGAACGAATTTAACAATTATTGACAGAACGGACATTTTCAACCTCACAACTACTGTCAAAATACCACTAATTGATGTTCATGTGGTAAAGGCCGACTCGTGTGTCGGATTCTTGACTTTTGTCCATTACGCGTAACACTGTGCGCCGTGAGAAGAAATTGCAGAGGTAAACCGGAGAGGTGTTTGCGCGAGCGACATAGAAGCGCCACGACCGGGTTACCGTTTTCTCGTACCGCTATAAATAAGCAAGGATCGATAGTCGCGAGAGAAGGACTCGATGGGTGCCGGCACGCTTGCCGGCAATAATTTTATGCAGACGGCAGAAGCGGCGACGTGCGAGAAGTCAGCCTCTCGAGTGCAGCCGATGTCCGTGTCAGGCGGACTCTTTCCGTTCTGCGTTTCGTCGTCTGGAAAATTTCGAATCCGTGCTCCACCGACGCGATTCGTCGACAGCGGTTTCGCCTCGCGTTCCAATCTCCGTATACAACTTCTGCGACAGCTTCTTCCTCTCCTTTCGTTTCCTTTCCCTCCTGTCCTACTCTCAACCGCTTTTCCCTCCAACTGGTGCATCGGGGACTGGTGGCACGGGGAAAGATAGTCGGGCAAACCTTTCCACCCTCTTATCGGACCGAGATTCATTTTGCCAACACGCTCGCCGGTGCAGTCCATCCAGCTGGACATATACCGATAAGCGCGCGCTTTCTGTTCCAGGTGTAGCGAGCACGACAGGAGCACGGAGATTTTCGGTGAGTCCGCATAGATTCTCCTTCACTGTCCGCGGTGAATTTTTACAAAGGATCGATTACCACGATGAATGGTCGCCGCGAGCGACACCCGAGCGGAGGGGTGGCGCGTAAAATACAGCGAGAGCGTGCCTCTGTATGGGGGATGTCGGTAAATACTAAATGTAGGAGTAGCTGCCGGCACGGTCGTACAAAAGCTCCTTTGGAGACATTGATTTTTATGCCGCGAAAGTCCTTATCGATACGGCCTCCGACAAAGGCGCGCACGAGGAAAGCACTCGACGCCGTGGACCGTATTTTCCTCCCGCTTGCACTCGTCTCGGGCTTCGCTTTTCTTCCATCTCGGAGCAGGGAAGCTAAATCCAAGCCGTCGCACGCGCTGTTAGCGATATCACCGGTTCAGACGGGGCGGGATCGACGTTACAGGGGTGAGTTGGAGGCGAGCTCCGCGAGACGGAGATTCTCTTGCGTGACTTTCGGCCCAATATGTTACCGGGGATGCTGTGTTACGGCGCTGCTCGCCAACGAGCGAATTACGAAACGCACGAAATTAGCAATTATGTCATCGATGTGAGGGAAAATTGGAAGCACGTGTCGAGGGGTTGACTCTGTGGGTGCACGCGCGCCATCGATCTCCCCTTGATATTTTCCGGCTGAGCCTTTGTAATCATCGTCGGCGAACGCGTCACGCTACGCTAGGCGATTGCTTTTCGCCTTCTCTTCCCGTTCCGTACGCGTCAACGTTTGCCTCTCCACCCCGCTTTTACGACGTTCAATCGGTAGTTGGTACCTATGTTGGAAAATCGCGGAACGGGAAGCCGGTCCCGATGAATTCCGTGGAAATTAGACGGGGCCGAAGGATGTCGAGTTTAACGCGAGAGATGGAACGTTTTCCCGTAATCAGACATTGCTGGATTTATCGGTGCCCCTGGAGAACGCACGGTATCGCTTTTCCACTGGGACGCCCGCGCCATGGAAACAAAGAGAGAGAAAGAGAGAGAGAGAGAGAGAGAGAGGGAAGAAGGGAAGAAAAGCGACGAGCTGGGCGAACAGGGCAAACAGGATATGCCGTATATCAGCCGAGAGAGCATTATTCGTTCCGCGCTACGTTAATACCCCGATAATTCATTCTAAATCCAGCAAATGAAGCGGCTGGACTTCTCGCGGCGGTCCGTAAAGCATTCTGAGAAACGAGCCAGCTCCTCTTGTACCCGCGCGCCTCGCTTTGAAGTGCCACACCACCGCGAAATCTTTGGCCAAAGAAGACACGGGCCTAGTCTTGTTTCTCCTTGGTTCTCCGCCTTCCTTCGCAACGCGCCAGAGAACCAGGGATACGCGTCTTCATTTCCTGGTCCGCCGTTCTAGGCGACGACGCCGAGGCTCGGGCCAGCAGGGCCAGCGCTCGCCGCGGAGCTCGCGAACAACGGAAAACCTCCGATCGATGATCAACAATGAAAGTAGCTGTTGCCAGGAGGGAACGGTAACAGGTCACTCTCGTAAACTTCGTTCATAGATCCCGTCGCCGAGATTGTAAACCTCGGCTCGACGTACAAGCAAACGATTAATGACGGCGCACCGTGCGTAATTTCCAGCCACAAATGTTTTCATAAGCCGACAGCGCTGGCGTCGGCGTCGACGTCGACGTCGCCGAGACGGACGATTTATGTAGCGGATCTACGTTGCTAGCGTATCGCAGCCACCGATGCTTTCTGATGGCGAGCGAGCGAGTTAGCGAGTTAGCGAAACCAGAATTAGCCTCCAGCTTCCTGATTCGCTTCTGGCCGCTTGTCCACGATTTTCTACACTTTTCCGCTCGTTGCTCGCGCACTGACACCGACGGAAATCTGTTTCCTCGCCTTTTCATCCATTCCGATGATACATTATAGACGGCCGGGAAGATTTATGGCAGTCGATTCGAGGGCCGAGGCTGTCGGCCGCCACGCTATCGATCCCCAGTCGTCGACGCAGGGACGGCCGCGTTTACAATGAAAGCTGCAACGAAACGAGGGAAAACTGATTTCGTCTTTCGTCTGGTTAGGTTTGTCGGCGTAGCTCGCAGCTCGATATTAGAGGGAAGTACTTGACAGCAGTCGGAGGGTCCGCGATTACGTGCCGCTACGAAATGGTTAATGAGCTCCAGTTACTCCGACGGTAGTCCGATCGTAAAACCCTGCCGCTCGTCTGTCCCAAAGAGATGCGCTGCTAGAGGCATTCTCGGGTTTACGCATCCTTTTGCCTTGAAATTGGACGAAACGCGTGGTTCTTTGCGCGGTGATGCGTGTCTGCGATTTTGTTTTTCGTAATTTGCGATTCATATATCTCTCGCTCGACAGGCATTGCGGGCACAAAGGCTTAGACGTAACGCGGCGAATGGGCTTGCCCGAGGTGGCAGCCGAATACGTTCTCGTGTCGCCGTTTCGGAAGGACTCCCACGAGGACGATCCTATCCTGAATAGGTACTGGCCTTTCTAGGGTGACTGTACCTAATATCGCCAGTGTTCCTAATATCGCCACTCGCTATATCTCTTAAAGTAAGCTCTAAAATTTATCGGTTATGCACTGAATTAGTACCTAAACATATGTAGCAAGACATACTATAATTGCAGCATCATGTGATCAACCATTACAGAAAGGGAAGGATTTTAGAGAATCTTAATAGTGTAAAAATTTATTGGACTATCACAATTTTACGTCACATTCGGAGAAGGTAAGTCTAATAAATCTGTGAATGCAAGAATATCTACTAGAAATACCTAATTAATGATGTACTTAAGAAATGAAATCGATTCAAATATTTTTCGTAATGAAAATAGCGTTTTTCTTTTAGCAGTATGCGTGTTCTCAATACCGCCTACCGGAGAACAATGGTTTCGATGTAATACTTGTTACAGGTGAGGTCACGAAATGTGCGGAGCAACCGGAATAAAATTTATTTGTCCAATATGTACATCGGAACGTAAAAAATAAAATATTTTAAAAATCTATATTTTCAAATTTCTATATTATTCTAATAAAAAAGAAATCAAAGATGGATAAAAAGACATTTATAGAGCAAGAAATAATAAAAGCACATGTGAAAAAGACTTTAAAAACTCATATATACATGAATTAATCAATATTTCTTGAGTAGGCGATATTAGGTACACTTTTTTCAGGACCCGATTTTTGCATGTCTTAGGTTTTTTGAGTCCTAATTAACAATTTGTAGGTTTCAACGATTCTAACATATGCTACATGAAAGATGAATAATTTCTCTTTACTTTGAAACGAACTGCATGGAAAAATATCAATTATTATTCAATCGACAGCGATTTAACTTTTGCCTGGCGATATTAGGTACAGTCACCCTATATCGACGAGATGCCGTGGGCACTGATACGACGTCGGAACTCGCTGTGCTACTCAGTTAGATCTTCTGGGTCGGACAGTTACGTTCCCGAGTCGTCGTTTGGTATAGATTGTCTAGAAGCTCGAAAGAGTTCGGTGCCTCCTGGTCGATCCGCCTTCCTCCGACAACGAAATTCCGAATTCCATCGATTCGCGCGATACAGCCTGGCTGGGGATGGCTGCGTCGCGTCCCTACGTGCTTCTTCTCTCGAAGGGAGATCGTCGATCTAGAAATGTGTTTGCTCGAGTCTAGTCTGCCTGCCACCCCACTACTATCAGCCAACTTTTTCCCTCGATCCGATCTTTTTGCGCAAGGGATACAGCGAGCAGATTCACAGATTTGTCGGGGATTCGAATGGCTGTGATACGCAAATCGAATTGGCGAACGAGGGTGGCGATTTGCGGGCGATGGGCTGACCCCGGTCCCTCCACCGATTCGACTAATCGCCCGGTTGGCAGATAGGAAAGCTCGGCGATCAGCGTAATTTTACGCAGGATCGAGCGATAAGAAAACAGCTCGTCGACGAGGAATTTTTGGATACGTTGTTGCAGCTGGTTTTGAAAGCAGAGGTACAAAGGGAAAGCTACAGCCCTTGCTTCGAGAACGAAGCTTCTCTCCTCGCGTACCCTTGGTTTCCGTGGAAAAATTTGCATTTTAAATTAAAGGGGATGCACTCGAGACTCTTTTAACGATGTTCCCGGTCGTTGAAATCCCCGGGTGTTTCGTGTTGCGCGGAGTTGTCTCTCGTTCGCTACAGTTGCTCCCGCCTCGCGACTTACTCGCCCCGCGCGTAAACGCGTTCTACCGAACGATGGTACGCCGGGACTTGCGGACTTGCCGTGCAATTCGGCGCGCGTACTCGTACGATACTAAATTCAGCGACATGCATTTGCATGGGCTTTCGCGATCGCTGAATCGCTTGTCGTCCTCTAGAATTCTTTTCGTACGATACCCGGTGCTTATCCCCGGTTCGTTCGTTCCAGTAGACTCGCTCCTCGCTCCCCTTCTGTTCCTCGCTTCCACTCGCCCCCGATCGACGTAACACGGGGCTGGAAAGGCACGCGACAGGGGTGGTAGGACGGAAAGTCAGCTGTCTCGAAATCGATGCTCGAGCGACTCCCGTTGAAACGCATCGCGTGCCGGTCGACCGTTTAAAGCTCTACGCACACATGTCAGTGGGAAAAAATATGGTTTCCCGTTTTGGAATTGAGCAGTGACGCTTGCCCGCGTCGGTTACTCACACTGAAATAAACAGACAATTCACACTGGCGGCACCTAATTGTGAATCGTCGCGGAAGTGATACACGTGTGCGTAGACCTTTAGGGAGCAGCGAAATATCCTGGACAGCCTAAGGGTCGCGGAGTATGCGCGGTATGTACCTAATATGGAAACGGAGGCAGCCAGAGAGATTAGATGTCGCGCTATACGAAAAACTGCACCGGCTCTCGCACGACCAACCAAATGAGTATCCGGGGGGGTCGCGTGCGCCAACATGAATACGCCTTTGATTCCGCGCGCGTCTTTAGTTTTCGCGTGAAAGCGCACGAACGAGGCGCAAACAAATGCAGCCGTCCTTTCAGAGCCATTGTCATCGAGCACGTATTCGCGGAGTGGGTCGCGTTTCGGGCGTCGTCCCCGATGCTCGCGCGTTTCCAGAATTTCGAACGGAAGGTAGCTCAGTCCCTTCTCCCTAGTAATTAACGCCTTAAATAGTGGAAACGTTTCCTGGTCTTGCGGAAGCTGCTACCTCTGCAGTATTTCAGCCGGGTGAAAGCTTGCCTCTGAATATTCATGCTCCGCGATATTTGTGACAAAAACGCAACCGCGAAACTCCCTCGGCGGAGAAGCGAGACCGGTACGAAAGCCGGTGGGCTTTTAATCGGCAAAGCGGCTGGAGTGAAGCGCACACACAATTCGCCCACAAGTATCGACGAGAGTTCGCGGACAGTGGGACGCTTTTACTTAATTAGCCGGAGTCGACCAGCGGCCAGTACGCCGAAAGTTTGTTCGGATTCTAGTTTCTCTTGGCTCGGGCGCACCCGTGAACAAGGCTCGAGCCCTGTTGCCTCGAGTAATTTTCAGCGCGCGCGCGAGCATTCGCGAAAAAGAGGGAAAAGGGAACGGTTTGTTCACCTGAAAAGACCGGTGGAAGTAGAATGATGCTAGGTAGCGGGAGGGCTGGCCGAGGGAAAGAGGGAAACAGGGACAGACGGTCAGGCTGGAGGGACGAGGGCTTTGATGCAAATAACCGAGTGCTCGACGGCAGCTGCACCAGTGCGCTAGCGCCAGCACATCCGAGTAATCGAGAATTCTTTCCTTTCTTCCTTTCCATCCCCGGCCCGACGTTATTCCTCGCTTTCCCTCTTGCGCCCCAGCTTTTCGCCAAAATCGAAACTTGACACAGAATCATCGCGATGAAGTAATCGAGGATCTCATCGGAAAGCTGCCCAGAAGTGCGCGTGTCGCACTCGGATCGGCCTTCAAAGCCTTCTCTGTCACAGGGCAGGAAACAGATTGCAAGCTGTTTGTCAACTATCGCCTGATTCACGACTCACGATCATCGTACGTTCATCCGTTCTACGTTTGCCGTGGCAACGTAGGTGTGTATGTACGAGCGATCAACGCATCAGTATCAGAGTTATCCGTCGTGGAAATATCGCTCGGCTTGGCTGCGACTCGCGTTCATCCCTTGCCAGTTGAGTAAACGCATTGATTTATCGCGGCGGTGTTAAATACGCGGACGGTCGCTCGCCAATCCGAATCGATCCGATCGACGCGATGCGCTGAAATCCGATCCCCTTGAAACGCACGCGGCTAATCGAGGCTGACGACACGTTTGCACGGCATGTGGCGTACGTGTGGTGGACAAATCGGGCTTAGGATCCATGGAGCATCGAAGAAGCAATAACGGAGCAAGGGAGCGCGTGGAAGATCAGGAACAGCCGGCGCGGCGGGGGGTGCCTTTGTCCGACTCGATATACGAGTCATCCCGCCAATCACCTACATCTGTATACAGTAGGTACATAGGGTTTCCGCGCTCTCTCGAATAAAATATCCGAGACGGTGGTGTCCTTGCTTTCGCGGAGACCAACTGTCGCGATGGGGTTTCCCTCGAAGATCACTCGAATCGCCCGCACTTTCCATTCACGCGAATCTTTATGCGAGACTTTTGTTCGGTTCTCGACCCAACGCACAGTGGGGAAATTTTGCGATTTTATGGCCAAAACCCCAAAAATAAAATTTCGAATTCGACAAAATAAATGCAAATGTCAATTGAAGGGCTAATTTGGGCATCAAATGCCTCCAATGTTACTGCTAAATGTTTTAATACAAAGCTCGTATAGACTCGCAAATGTTTATGTTCATGTGAGGTTAGTCCGATCGCGAAGAATTATTCCAGATTTTCAGGTTGCTTCAAACACTTATATTGTGTTATCTAAAGTTCAGAAAATAATTTGAAGGCATGGATTCAATTCCTGGTGGTGCGTAAGATATCTTTTTGTCCCCAAAATAATTATGTTTCGGTTCTTAATACGTAATTTATACAATTTTTAAAGTAGTGTTTTAGAAATAACCTTTTCATATAAGAATCAATTTTCAATACATAAAATAGTTATAAATCCCATAATATCCCGCAATGATTTATCATTCCTATTTTACGTTGAACCTTTTTTGATTCTATAAATGCAATTATTAATTGCTAATAGTTGCTAATCTTGTAATTAGGGTAAATCCGGGAGACGCGGTCGACCTAATATAAAATGGCTATTAAAGCTAATATAGATATTACTTATTTTATCAGAACAAACCTAATATGTTCAGAATTTTATGCCGATTCAGAAAAACTGGTCGACATTTGCTTTAAGACAATATTTACTGTAAATCGGATTGAAAACTGAAGTCATGACATCTGACCACCTCCCCCGAGGTGTCGGGAAAAATGGTTTTCGTCGTTGGTAGAGACCACTCACATAATTATTCATGGAAAATTAACAAAGGATAAAGCAAAATTATTTATGAGCGAATACAACTACGGATTCATTGATATTTAATTTGTTTACGCTAAACAAGTAAAGAACACATCAAAGAAAAAGTGAATTACCTACTGGCGATTAGCAAGGCAAATGAATAAATAAACTAAATAACCAAAAATAATAATAAAATAATAATATAAAAATAAAAAAATAAACAAAAATAATAAAAAAATCATAACTCGACCATCTCACCTTTCTGCAGCGAGACATGGACTTCTCGTTAGCTTTGAGAGGAAGAGTTAATATGGCCAAATACTTTGGCTGCATTGTCCCTCAACATCTCTACTATCTTATTATTCCAAACATTAAAGGAAAATAAACTTAGAAGTATATTTTAAATACCATTCTGTACAACCGCTGTTTGACAAAAGAGGTTAAATGTAACATCAATTTACCTTTTATAGCCTATAAATCCCGAAAAACACAGAAGGAAGCGAAATAACGCTATTCATTCAACTATTTGGCTTCTAGAGAAGTAATTGGTCTGCACTTTAATGCATTTTTACATATAGACTCTGAAATATAGCGACACGACCAACTCTCCGGCCCGACCGCGTCTCCCGTATTTACCCTATATGCATTTTTTTTAAACACGATCCAGTGTGTCTTGTATAACATACGACATAACTGTGACCGAGAGACTGTTTCACATGTTATACATTACAAACCTTTTTATTCTTTTTTAAACGATTTTATTCAGCTTCGATCCTCTGTCTGATTGTTTGTATTATGTATGTTTGTTTGTTTCATTTTAGCATCTTGTCAAAATGAAATAATACTGACGAAAAAAGAATTATTTACAACAGTACACATTTATTTGAAACAGAATATTCGCGAGCAAGTGCGACAGTTAAAAAAAAAAAATTAAAGGCAAATAATAATCGCGAAGTTTCCATTCACTCCGACGCATTTTCGTACTTATCAAAATTATTTTATAAATTCACGAAATCTACAGCCCGATTACCTGCTGATAAAGCTCTTTCAGTAATAGTAGAAGCAAAATTATCTAGGCATCAGTACAATACGATCAGAGCCTCAATGAAGGAAACCAGCTGTGATCTGTATCCAGATTATGAGACAGTTGGGGAAGCCAAAAATTCGTTGTTATCCACCACGTTCACAAATAATAATAACCGAACATAGTGCTGAAGTTTTGGCTCTTATTATCGTCAGATCCAGTAATTAGTAATTTGAGAAAACTTCCCGATAAAAAATTAAAAGGTTTGTCGTCAGAAGCGATAACCCTTCTTCGATGCCCTGATGTACCATAGGTTTAAGTGTATAAATGTAAATAATAAAAAAATCTTTATCGTTCGTAATGTTTGTAAGTGTTGTTTTTCGGATAATTTAGTTTCTCATATATCAGAACGTAAAAGTGCGAAATTTTATATATTAAAAATAAGTTTCGAGGTTTTGACCACGAAAATGGATATAGTTCTTCAATTGGCATTTGCATTTATTTTGTCGAATTCAAAAATTTCATTTTTGGGGTTTTGGCCATAAAATCGCAAAATTTCCCCACTGTGCAACGTCAGCTTCCGCGGGAAATAGGGCGAGGTTTCGTTGGTGCGTTTGAAATATTGGAAGGTATCCCGAGAGCTCCGCGAGTAGTAGGTATATACCGTTCTTTCTAAGCTAAGTACGCTGTTGTTCATCGTTTGCGTGGAATCGTAAGAGGGGGCCGTGTGGATAAAATAAAATAAAAGCGAAACGGTGGAGGAGCGCCACGGTAGATAATCGGGACGTTGCATTGCGGGCATTTTGCAGACGGAGCTGTTGCGAGGAAATCCGAGAATAAATCAAGCCACGGGGGCGCGGTCTAGGGTCCCACCGTTAAACTGTCGGCATTAAACTTTCCGGGAGCTGCAGTCGTTTAGCCTTAACGAAATTATTACGTTATAAAGTTTGAAATTTTAGTACAGTGCAAGTCTCGCGGCTTCCTTCGAGTAGGTAGGTATATAATCCCTCGCAGCCGATGCTTCTTTCTAGAGGAGCATAGATTCACTTTCTTCTCATTTGAACGCATTCCCTCTGCTCGTGATCGACGACGTTCAGCCCCGCGTGGCTCTTTTAACGGGCGCCGATCAATTACGAACGGGGTTGCCTTCGTAGGGATTTTTTGCTCCCGCGGTTGGAAGCAGGGACGTCGAGTGGGCTAGGAGCGGGATGATGGGACGAGAAGAAAAACGAGGGTCCTCTTTGTCGCGGGTTGACGAGCAATTGGCAGGAATAGGAACGTGACGGCTGCCAAATCGACGGCTTGTCTGATTCGCGAAATCCTCTGGGGGGCCGTTCGACGTGGTCTACGTGCATCCGTTCGATCGGATTCCGGCGGATTCGGGCAAGAGGAAATGTTGGGAGGAAGTAATCGCAGCCTCGCGGCTCTCTGCTGTTTCTCTACTTCGCGGCGACGAGTGCTCCGAAACAGGCGTCGCACGGTTAAAAGGCCTGCCTCGTTTGTCTCTTCCGCGTCGTTCCACGAACCCTTGCCCCATCATTCCGAGTATATGTAGGTACATACATATACAGCGGCGCCGCTCCCATCCCGTGGTAGAGCGTCGACCCTTTCCTCGGCCAAGTTTGCGAACCAGCATCCACCCTCGCTCGCCCGTTCCCTCGAGAAAATCGTTTGGTCTTTGGAAAATTTGCGAATCGTTGGGCGTGCAAGAGCGGAGGATAATGGAACGATCGGAGGTTAGAGACGCTCGGCGCAGAATGACAAACGCGAGAGCAGGAGATGGTGGAGCGGAACGCGTTACCGTCACGCACCAGACAAAGTAACTCTCGCAGAAAGGGAGGAGAGAAGAGAAAGTCGTTCGACGCGGACATTTATTTTCGGCCAATTAGCGGCATTCCTCGACCGAAGAAGCATCCGCTTCGAGACTCGGCCGCGGGTTGCATAACTCGTCGGGGAATGAGACGAGTGTATGAGCGAAAGAAAAAGCTACCGAGCAGCGGAGCAGAGTATCGTATAGAGGCGAAGTATGCGTCGGCACGCGACACCCTCTGCCCTGCTTAGCGAAAAGTCGCGCGCGAACGTTTGCCACTCGACGCGCTACTTTTAACCGAAACAGAGACGCTACGCCAGCCGTTAGTCGTTTATTGTCGCGACTCGCGTCAACCACTTATCGCGCGAAAGTGCTCAGACGCTTGGCGGCGCTGGCCCCTCCAATGGGACGCGTCGCGTTTCTATCCCGAGATCTTCCTTTTCCTCCGCTTGCTTAGACGCTCCATCTTCACCGCGACGTGCATAAATTTCGGGAGTCGACGACGCGCCACTCGGGACCCTTTCGAAATTGTGGCAAACATCTTTCGGACATTGAGATCGGTGGGATTTTTTAAATTACGATCCCGCCCCTTCGACACACCGAAGACACCTGTCGTCTCGGCGTCTCGGCGCGCTCGCGATGCAGGCTCGATTCCAGCTCGAGATAGTCGACTTTTTCCCCCCCGAGAACCGAGGAAATAGCTCGGATTCGACGCGGCGGGGTGGTGCGGGACTAGGAGGGGCCAACGATGTGCCAAACTTTTTGGTGGCGTTCAGGCCGCGCCGAACTCGACCCCGATCTCGGGCGACAAGAAAGATGGTACGGCGGTAGCTAGCGTTCCCTCGAACGGGCGAGATTAATTTGACGCGGACACGGTGACGCGCGTCGCTCCGTGCCCGTTGAAAGTATCGATTTCGTGGCAGCCGGCCTGGCGCAAATTAGCGCGAACCAACGGAACGACGACGCTGAAATATGGAACGTATATTAGGCTGGACGACGCTCGGGAGTCGAGACACGCGCGTCATCGTTTGGAAACGCGGACGGTCCGCGATTCGGCAGCACCAGCGCGCAGCTCGAAATATTCGCGGGAGGCGACGAGCTGGGTGGCCGTCCGAAATTTCTGTCGACCCTGTCGACTCCGCAAGCTCGCGTCACCCGCGTCACCCGCGTCACCCGCGTCTCCTGCCTGCCAATTATCTTCGCGACTTATTCGCGACCGGCAAGGATCATCCTCTAGCGCTGGACGCAGCGGGCTGTCGTTTACGCACCATTTCGCTCGCTCGCCGAACGATTATTCGCGTTTCCCCAACGACCCCCGCCGTTCGTGCGCCTGTCTCCTCGAAATTTCGGTCGACGAACCTCGCAAATTCCTTGCACTTCTACATCCTCTCGTTCTCGTCGAGGCCCCTCTAGCCCCGTCGCCGGTAATTACCACCGCCAACCGAGGAGCTGAGACGTACCTACCACGACTCACGCGGAATACCGATTCAATGTAATTACCCTGACGAGCTCTGCGACCAATTTAACCGTTCGATAACGAACCATCGCGGGTCTTTGCTCGATCGAAAGCCAACTCGACCTGCCCCCGTCTCGTTAGTCCGAGTCTCCGCGATTACAGCCAACTCTGCCGTTCAATTCCACAAGTACGAATCGATCCGGCAGTGTTTAACCTCGCGTTTCTACTTCCTGGTCGCCGACACGGATCTTCCTTCCGTCACGGTGACCGGATCTCGCGGGGCATCGGTTAATTGGCGGTTGCGAGAGAAAGAACGGGGAGCGCTTAGGGGACACGTCCGTGGGCGCCTTGGCTCGTTAGCGCGGCCACGCCAAAACAGTGGTTTCGAGTTACCCAACTGTCTGCCAACGAGATATAGGGTGACTGTACCTAATATCGCCAGTGTTCCTAATATCGCCACTCGCTATATCTCTTAAAGTAAGCTCTAAAATTTATCGGTTATGCACTGAATTAGTACCTAAACATATGTAGCAAGACATACTATAATTGCAGCATCATGTGATCAACCATTACAGAAAGGGAAGGATTTTAGAGAATCTTAATAGTGTAAAAATTTATTGGACTATCACAATTTTACGTCACATTCGGAGAAGGTAAGTCTAATAAATCTGTGAATGCAAGGATATCTACTAGAAATACCTAATTAATGATGTACTTAAGAAATGAAATCGATTCAAATATTTTTCGTAATGAAAATAGCGTTTTTCTTTTAGCAGTATGCGTGTTCTCAATACCGCCTACCGGAGAACAATGGTTTCGATGTAATACTTGTTACAGGTGAGGTCACGAAATGTGCGGAGCAACCGAAATAAAATTTATTTGTCCAATATGTACATCGGAACGTAAAAAATAAAATATTTTAAAAATCTATATTTTCAATTTTCTATATTATTCTAATAAAAATGAAATCAAAGATGGATAAAAAGACATTTATAGAGCAAGAAATAATAAAAGCACATGTGAAAATGACTTTAAAAACTCATATATACATGAATTAATCAATATTTCTTGAGTAGGCGATATTAGGTACACTTTTTTCAGGACCCGATTGTTGCATGTCTTACGTTTTTTGAGTCCTAATTAACAATTTGTAGGTTTCAACGATTCTAACGTATGCTACATGAAAGATGAATAATTTCTCTTTACTTTGAAACGAACTGCATGGAAAAATATCAATTATTATTCAATCGACAGCGATTTAACTTTTGCCTGGCGATATTAGGTACAGTGACCCTACGTTAAACGGCCAGCAGACTTTTCTCATCGACCTCCAGACAGAGTATAAACCTACAGCTGTAACCCGATGTAGAATTTAACTGGTGGATCGGTTGTACGTCGGCGTGATAGCCGCGTGGACGCGCGTAGTCCTTGACCATATCTTTGCCTTATCGCGAACGAGAGCAGTCTCTTTAACCGCGTCCGCGTCACCAGCGCTTCGAGGAGCGACGACGACGAAGAGCGGTCGGGGGAAGCGATACTTTTTATCGCGCGGTTTTACGATACGCCGCGTCGCCAGAATCCAGCCGTGTTCCATTTGTATTCCTCGGGGCGGTTGAAGATGATATCGATAATCGGCGGAGTTATCGAGGGTGCTCGGCCGAGACGCGAGACATCGCTATCGACCCCCGCTCGCCACCGTCTCGTATCCTATCTCGTGGCTCGTATATCACACCTGACAAGCAGAATTGGTATTTATGCGCGTGTCCTTGGAGCCCCTCCGCTTATCCCGACGCTGATTCGTTTCGCTGGTGAAACCTCCGCGACCCCGATACCACGCACCACTCTGCAAACTCTTTCGCCCGACTGGCGCGGCGCGGCGAGCGGGACAGGTATCCGGTGGCGTTTGAACATCGGAGGATTACGACCACGAACCGAGGCGCCACGGCGATATTTTAACGTCGCTAGATGCTGCTGGAATTAACGAAGGGCTCTTGAGATTCCGTCGGCGTTAAATAAGCGGCGACGGTTAGCTGAACCTCGGCTGAACCGTGCCGCGCACCCCGATGGCGATGGCCCGTTATTTTGAGACGACGCGACGTTCGCGACGTTCGCGACGCCGACTCGCCAGCACTCTCTCCTCCAACACCCATGGGGAAAACGAACCGGAAGCCAAGGGCATGGTTAAAATTTATCACCTGCAACTTCTTATCCGACAAATCCCGGGGGTGACGAGCGCGATCGGCAATCTTTCTACCGCGAACTCGCTCGTCTTTCCCTTCGCTCTTTTCACCGATCCACGCGTAGGTAATGACTTTCCAAAGCTTTCATTGCTAATCTGATCAATTCGCCGTCTTCTCAACGGGAAATTCTCGACCTCCACGTTCCTCTCTCGTTTCGAACGCGAACAAGCGCTTGGATAATAAGGTTTTTCCGGCCGCGGTGCGCTAGCAGCATTTCTCACGCAAACTGATTCCACGCTCTTTGAAGTCGAGTATCGAGAGTCTGCTGGCAGATGCCGAAGGCAGGAATTCGATTTAACCGGGCTTTCAAAGCGCTGAGACGTCTCGCGCGCCGTGTCTCCGCTCTCGGATCTCGTCCGAGCAGGCGGAGACTGCAGATGCGATTTTCACGCGATTACCGTCGCCTCCTGCTTGCCGCGCATTTCATCGCGTAAATTACCGCAACGGAATTCAATCTGGAATCCGCCTATCTTCCCTGCCACTTTACGAGGCCCGGTGCGCGGCTAACAGTCGCCGATTCTTGGAATTTCCTCCGCGCAAGTCGCCTTACGGAGACGGCGTAATTGACGAGTTCGATGCGCGCGACGTAATTACGCAAATGAATCCGCCAATGAGCGAATAAGCTGCCGCCAGGTCGTGGAGAAAAATAAAGGACGGTGCAATTACTTGGCCGTCGTAAGAGGGGAAATGGCGAGCGAGAATGCAAGCGCATTCTGCCGGAAAGCAGATCCACGTCCCCTGGGAAATACGTCTTGCTTCGCCGCTGGCGAGGAAATTTAATATCCGAATCGACGTTCGCGGCGGCTGTTCACGGTCCACGGCTCGTCTTGATTCGACCTGACAGGCCAACCGACCACCGCGTACATCTCTGCCTCGCGTTTCCGCTTTTCCTCTCCAGATCCGTAATTCCAAAAATTCTATACCCCATCATTCTGCCCAGTTCTTCTTTCTTTGATTCGCGACGGGAGCGAGCCGCTTTCTCCCGCGAGAAAGAATTATCTCTGTGACAAACGAAAGACGGGCAGCGGGAATTAAGGCGCCATTAGCGGTAACGCGATACTCTTGATTGCTAGACGAGGCGGCGCGGCATCCCGCCGCCCTTTGCCTACCGAACACCAACTTTCCCGTGGCAATTTGCTCGAGATTTTTGTTGAAATTGCCGCGCGCTTCCTCGCCATTGCGACGTCTAACCGCCTTTCCGCGGTTAGTCGTTTCGGAATGGCGATAGGATTTGTACAGGCAGAATGCCGTAAAAGGGTGTCGAGAAGAGGGAACCGTGTTACCCGCCCCTTATCCAATCGAGCAGCGGCGACGAGAGCATGGAAGCGACCGTTTTCCTCCGGGATTTATCGCTCTCTGAGACCGGGAGCAGGTGTCCTCGGTGCCATAGGAAAGAACGACAGCTGGACATCGTGCCCCGTTCTCTACGGCACTTTAGAGACTTCTTTTTTCTCTGGACCGCCTGTCCCCGCTCGAGCCAGCAAGAAGATTAAAACTAATCGAAATTACCTCGCGAACTTTACTCCGTCGCGTCGTGCTTCCTCGAATGTAAAGTCGCCAGCCCTCGTATCGAGGTAATTGCGAGATCGATCGAGAAGAGCACACTTCTCCTCGTTCGTTTCGACCAGCGCGGAACACGATTTACAGACACTTGTCAAGACTCGGAAGCTGTAACGAGGCAAGATTTTTGCCGTAACTCCACGGATAATCGTCTGTCAACTTTTCCTCGGGAAGTTAACTAGCTGCGAGGCGCGAGTTTGTTCCTCGGTTTCCCCAGGCAAGAAACAAGGAGGAGGAAAGAAGGAAAAGCTAAAGGACGATAGCTCCCGAGAGACTAGGACGTCTCTGGCAAAGCTAATTGCCAGATGAAAGGCTGCTCGGAGCTGGGGCAGTTCGCTGGGGTGGCTGGCGAGAGCAAACAAGATTCGACTCGGTCGCAGGCTTTTGCTCGCAAATCGAGGACAGGCGATGCCAGTTTTAACCCCGAAGACGAGGGATCGGTTCGCGCAGCCAGCCGCGTGTAACGTCTATGGGCGATGTTTTTCACGGCTATTAGCGCTCCAACCCGACCCGACCCACTCCGTCCGATCATATTTCGCGTTATCGATCGACCTATCCTACACTCTGCTCTATAACTACCCCGCTGCACAGTGCCGACACCACACTCGAGCAAGAATTTTCATCGAAGCGGTTTCACCAAGAGTGACCCCATATAGTGGCAGGCTTCTCGTCTCTCGAAGGCTATTGGATGTCGATCGGCTCGCCCTCGAGGAATACCAGGGACCAGAGAGCTCCGTGACGGGGCACATTCCCTTCCTACAGCGTCCCCTGGTTAAAAAGTTACACGTGTTTAAAATGGAAGCGACGAAAGATTAGGTACGTTATTTACGTCGGTACGTAAACCGCCGTAATTTCGACATTCCGATCGCCCAAGGCTGGACGGCCGGGCAACTTGTCTCAATTTACGCGAACGATGCTCGCATTCCACGGCGAACGCTGCTGTCCCAGCACGCTAATTTATATTAATTTTAGACGCATATATATTCGAATTAGCAACGAAACGTCTGCTCGGTGGGCAGAGCTCGTGGCTCGTGGCTCGTAGCTGGTGTTGTTTTTCGCGCATTCCTGCTCCCTGCTAGCACCGAAACGCCTCGTTTTCAGGAATGTAACGCAGCCAACACGAGCGCCGTCTAACAGAGACGCCGCTCGAAATCGCGTTAACGAGTTCGTTAACGAATCCGAATTCTCCAAAGTCTGCTAGCTCACGCTCGATTAACCCTTTCGCCGCAGTAATTTGGACTTTGCCTCGGGGAAGCCGGGTCTTCCGTCTTTCCGCGTGGTTCCTCGGGAATCGCGCGACAAAAGCCAGCCAACTTTTGCGTCGACGACGCGTCGCGATGCTCCTGCCTCTCGCGAAATCGCGAAACTTTCGGGTACTCTTATTGCTCGTTCTGCCGGAGGGAGGGAGGGAGGGCCTCTGCTTCGGGGTGTAGTCGCGGCGAATCGCGTTACTCGAATCGTTTCGGCGTCCCGCGGTGGAACGTGCCCCAACTGCAGAATATATGAACGCTCGATATTCAGGCTGCCCTTGCGCCGCGAGATATTTAGCAGCCATCGTTGCCGCAGACGAAACCGGCTGAAATTTACTCATCTGCTTCTTTACTTACAGATCCCTGCCACTCCGGATCTCACAGATACCCCATCGTCCACAATGGCCACTCGTTTATGGTGAGTATCGAAACGATAGAGAAACTTCGTATTCATCATTCTACTTAGTTCCACTTTCCGCGGATCTAGATTGAAATCCCAGAAGAGTAACGCGTACGCGCGATGCCTTCTTGACCGAAGCGCGATCCCTAAATCATAGCTGTCGGCGCGAGATCCCGGCCATGCGTCTCTGGCTCGAATCTGAACTCTCTTAAATCCTTCTTATCCCATGAATTATGCCCGCGCGAGAACTGCTTAACGAATTTCCACGCGCATATACGCTGCCTCGCGTTGATGACGTTTGCGCGAATCGGTGGTCGTCGCGACCACGACCACGACCGCGTCCGCGTCCGCGTCCGCGTCCGCGTTGGAGACAGTCCAACGTATAGCAGCGGACAATTAGGAATGTCGGGTCCACCGACGGCGGTGCGCCCGAACCAGCTCGCTTCGATGGCCGTGAAGCGGCAAGGCGAAAAGTCTCGGGGGTCGTCTGCCGCGAGTTTCCGACGCGATTCGTTGCGCAATTGGTAGCAGGTGGCGAGCGGAAGCCTCGGGGAAGGAGAAAAAGAGTGGAAACCAGAAGGTGGTTCGACGAAGCAGACGGGAGGTCTCGGGGTCGACGTCTGCGTCTGCGTCTGCGTCTGCGTCTGCGTCTGCCTCTTGCGACGCCCGCTATAAATAATCGGGGGAATCCCGTGGTACCAGGAGAAATTGGCGTGTCCCGACGCAAACACGGCACGCTCCCGTCCAAATATTCGCGCGTATCTCCGTCTACTTCTCTAATTCTGGCCGTCCGACGGAAACTCTTCGACCGGCGGACGTTCCTCTTTTTCTTCCGCGGCCGAGAACGTCTGGCCGACTTTGCTCCAATTTCTATTCTTAACCGAGACGTCGAAGCTTTGGGGGATACGCGAGCGATTCTGCGTTCGCCGATCGACCAGTCGCCACGTTTCGCGTTGCACGATCCAACATGCCGCGGCCGCTGCAAGGGGGAGGTGAAAGTTCGTTGGTCGTGTGAACTTTGTCGGTTGAAAGGGATGAAGCTGAAGGAACGTAAAGCGGGTCAGACGTAGCGCGATTAGGTAGAAGAGGAAACGACGCTGGTGGTGGCGGCGGCGGCTTTCTTCCCGTAGTTGCGTTCTTTGGTCGCGACGCGAAGAAAGGGGAGCGGCTGGATGACCCATATTGCCCGGCGCAAAGTAAAGATCCACCAGCGTCTTTCACTGCTCTACGTAGCCCTTACTCTCCATTCGCCGAGATGTTTCCGAGGATTTACGGCTACCTTTTCATACTCCCGTCGCGCAGCATAATCTACTCCCTCTTCCCGTCTCATTGGCGACACGTTCTTCTTATTCCGTGATCAAGGAACCACTCGATCGTAGCATTGAAACTTAAAGCACATGGAACGGCAGTAGCCAGAATAAACTAGGTATAAACCCGCGAGCCACCGCAGTGGTACAGTCGCGCATTTCTGCGCCGCGCGTCACCTCTGCCTTACAGTCGCTTCGGTCAAGGATGCTTCCGTGATTGTCGATTGCAAACAGTGTCAGTCCGGATGCTGTAGAATCTTCCGTGGTGAAAAGGGAGCCATCCAGGGTGCGTTGACTCTCGATCTTTTCCAGAGACCGGCCCTCTGCTCGTGCCGCACCGAGCGGTTTTACCGCCTCGACGCATTTTCGTCTGTCCTAATAAGCCATTGATCCCGGAGGGTGAAAGTTGGGCGCGTGTCGCGCGACCTTGGTTGCCTCGACTCCCACGGGGCGGCCTTGATCGTCCAGCGTCCTGTCCGCGTCTGGTTTTAGCGCGATCGCACGTTCCTCCTCCGAGCGGCAGCCGAGCACAGATATCACTGCCATCCGCGTGACTAAGCTTTAAACGTTCTCTGATCTGCTTTAGACGAATCTGACGCTCGTGAGAACTGAGCAGCGGCGGCCTCCGGAAGCGGGCAGAGACGCGAGCAGGCCCGTGCTCGTGCCTCTTGACGGGCAAGCGAAGAGGGCTGACCCTCCTCGATCTTATTTCGGCCGGGCGCTCCCAATCTCGTGTCCAAAGTGGCTAAGAGCGTAAGTCCTCGACGAGTGCACCAGGAGTGCTCGAGCGGCGGAGAGGTGCAGGTACAGGTGCAGCAGGAGAGACGAGCACCGAGGCGCATGCCTTACCTGGGGCCTGATATGACAACCCGGCTGTCAGCCATGTTTTACACGGTCGAAGTCGGGGACACCAGGTTCACCATCCTCAAGCGCTACCAGAACCTGAAGCCGATCGGCTCCGGTGCGCAGGGAATCGTTTGGTAAGCCAAGTTATCCATCTCCTTGCCTTCTTCCTACGGTGTGTAGCAAATACAGTAATTCGTCGTAATAGTCCCGACGAACGGGGCTGGCGGCGCACAGTGGGCCGGATTCACTTACTTTGCGCCATTTGGGTCTTTTTTTTTAACATATCGGAATGAAATTTACGCCAAAAAATAGGAAAAAATTATCCCTTTCCAATGATGAAAAATTTTTTTTTGGGGGGATTTATTTATTTATTTATTTTTCAATTTTTTTAACTAATTTGTGATAAAAAAAATTGAATTCTGTTTATTTGGTACCTTATTTAGTGCACTTTTCAGTGGTTTAAATGGAATGTTCGGGAAACTTTTCATTTCCAAGTTATAAAGAAAAATCGAATAATAAATGAATGCAACCAAATAAGGTAAATGTCCCAATGGCGAAACAGTTAAGGAAGCAGTTGAGATGATTGCAATTTTTTTTATATTTAAATAGTATAAAATTATAACTAAATATAATTATTCGAAAGCGTAAAATTTCTACTTTCACATAACGTAACAAGAATCTACATTTGTTAAAGCAAAAGTTTTAAATTAATTAAAACATGAAACTGTTCATATGGCCCAGTAATTAAATAAAATTCATAGCGTGTCCCAGTCATTAATTAACAGTGTCCCAATTATTGAATATGTATTTAATTTAACTATTTCTATCAGTTAATGAAAAGAAATCAACTGACTGTAGTTCTTCTTCTTTATCTTTTTTACCTTCGGCATGACTTTATGTCTGAAAAAGTTAAAAAATGATTAAAAGTATATTATAAAAGTTTAGGTTATGTTAATATTATAACGAGTATAAGATTAATTATCCTAATAATTCTTAAACAGTATTATATTTTTGTCTAGTTATTATTAACGTAAATATACAGGATACAAAAAATACTTACTTTGGTACAATAAATATTTATAATTTTATAACTACTGAACACTGACGTCTGTCACACCGCGGTTAAACAACCATTGAACACACGTTTAATGATTGGTACGTGTCATGTTACCGTGTACTAGTGGATAAACGCAACAATTTCAATATTAAAAACAAAAAATTATTAAAAGATCCAATTAATTTTAAATTCTTCAATGTATAATAAATCCAAAACAACTGTATAATTTCAAAAATTATAAATTAATAATTAATTACAACCTTAACAAAAATATTCTCTCGCTTGCTTGAGTCCATTAGGCAAGAAGCGAGATTGAAACTGTTGAAGCTTTACTGTACAATAATATTTTTGTATGATATAACTATTCAGTTATGTAAGCTTATAATTGTATCTATATAAAGCTAATACATTTTGCAATTATATTTCGAACAGTTTAAACGTTGCAAATTAGTAAAACTATTATTATTAATAAAATTTCTTCTCAATTTTTAATTATTGGGCCATGTTTAAGGACTGGGACATTTATCGCTTTGTTGAAATTAAAGACCAATCTTTTGCGCTAAACGTCATCTTCTATTAGTAATTAATGTAAATAATGTATTGAAAAATAATTCTGAATATAGTGAGGAAATTTGCGATATTTTTTAAAATTGACATGAATTATCTTTCAAGTCCCAACGAATCCCAACTTCTAACCAATTGGAATATTTTCAGTACACCCTCCTCTACATGCTATGTAAAAACACCATCCTACTTCGTCCTACTTTACAAATTATTACTGTTTAAAGCGTGTCGCGTCGGATATCGGGACTCCGCGAGACACGCAGACACTCCTCTAAGGATTTGTTTAGATTATAATCACATGAAATTGTTTATGCTATGGTGCAGATAAGGCTTTGACAAAGTTCTGGATTTTCTGTCTGCAGTTAGTTGAAACAGTACCATCAGAGACTGCACAGTGTGACATTCGAAGCATTTTTGCATAATATTTTAACGTTACGCTCTAGTAGAAAACTACAGAATTCAATTTTTTTTTATCACAAATTAGTTAAAAAAATTGAAAAATAAATAAATAAATAAATCCCCAAAAAATTAAATTTTTCATCATGGGAAAGGAATAATTTTTTCCTATTTTTTGGTGTAAATTTCATTCCGATATGTTAAAAAAAAGACCCAAATGGCGCAAAGTAAATGAATCCGGCCCACTGTGCGGCGGGACAACAACGCGATGCGGACACCATTCGTAGCCGACGACAACTTCGTGTCGACTCTTTTGTTCTCTCGCACGTTCTCGGATTCTCTCACTCTCGACTGAAGGATTCCAAGAAATGGTGGGGATAGTGAGCGGGACTATTACGCATGGTAAAAACGGGACAATAACGACGAATTACTGTACCGCGAAAGCACCGAAGGAAAAGGTTTGAGGAGCGCGACCAGCCAGTAGTACGAGTCAATCGCAGGGTAGCCGGCTAAGCGTCTCCTCCGTTCTTTGTTCTTCCAGCGAGTAGTCGCTTCTGTTATCGCGAAAACTGTCCCTTTTGGACGCTCGAACCGAAAGGATCGGTCAACGGTTCTCGCCGTCGGTGGAGCGAATGAAAAAACGGATACCGATTTTCAATAACGATTTGAAGCTTGGACCGGTACAAAGAACACCGTATCGGAGTTTAACTTTGAAGGCGGTTGTTCGATAAAAGCACCGATAATAGAACTCCAGATGGTTTTCGAAAAGCCGCGAAGAACTGTGAAATGCATTTGCGCTCCGTAGCATCGCATGAATCCTTCGGTCTCCCGAGGAACGTAATTTAAGTTTCGTGATTATAAAAAGAACACCGATCGGGTGCAGCTTTTTTCTCCGGTGTGCGTGGCGAATTATTCATGGGGCATCGCGGAGCTGCTCGTTGATAGTGTTGATACGAAGGTTGGCGGCACGGGGAGACGCCTCGCTCGCGGGCTACTCTTTCGATGGGTTCATTTACGTAATTGGAGCGCAATTAGAACGCGGAAGACTGGAAGTTGTCCAGGGCTTGCTCGACTCGCTCGATCGATCTCGAATGGCTTGTATGTGTTGCAGCGCGGCGTACGACACGGTCACCGCGCAGAATGTGGCGATCAAGAAGCTCTCCAGACCTTTCCAAAACGTCACGCACGCCAAGAGGGCTTACAGGGAGTTCAAGCTCATGAAGCTGGTCAACCACAAAAACGTGAGTCTGTTTATTCTGATGTTGGTCGCTCGTGCCTTTCCTCCGATTCAACTACCATCCCCTATCTCTGTCTCGTAGATAATCGGTCTTTTGAACGCGTTCACGCCGCAACGGTCGTTGGACGAGTTTCAAGACGTGTACTTGGTGATGGAGCTTATGGACGCGAACCTGTGCCAGGTGATCCAGATGGATCTGGACCACGAGCGCATGTCCTACCTTCTCTACCAAATGCTATGCGGCATCAAGCACTTACACTCGGCCGGCATCATTCACAGGGTGAGTCCGTTTGCGAGCCTGCATCGTTTTCCATCTCTCGGCATGTCTGTTCGGATAAAATCGACATCGAAAGCTTATTCGTCGCTGTTCAACCCGGTTGCTTTTCCCATCCGTGGACCGTAGGATTTGAAGCCAAGCAATATCGTGGTCAAGTCCGACTGCACGTTGAAGATTCTCGACTTTGGCCTGGCGAGGACCGCTGGGACGACGTTCATGATGACGCCGTACGTGGTGACGCGGTACTATCGAGCACCGGAGGTAAGCGAACTCTCTTTCCTCTCTCTCTCTCTCTCTCTCTCTCTCGACGGCAGCCCAGAAGAGACGGCTCATACCGCACCACTGAACGTTCCTGCTACTCTGTCGTTTAGGTGATCTTGGGCATGGGGTACAAGGAGAACGTGGACATTTGGTCGGTCGGGTGCATCATGGGCGAGATGATTCGGGGCGGCGTGCTGTTCCCCGGCACGGATCACATCGACCAGTGGAACAAAATAATCGGTACGACGTGACGCAGAAACATCGAGCTATCGAGCTATCGAGCTATCGAACCGATGTCTCCGCTTTCTCGTTCCTTTGATTCTTAACGGGGGCGAAGGATAAAACGACTTGGCTTTTGCAGAACAATTGGGAACGCCGGCACAGGAATTCATGCAACGGCTGCAGCTGACGGTGAGGAATTACGTGGAGAACAGGCCACGATACCCGGGATATCCGTTCGACAGGCTATTCCCGGACGTTCTGTTTCCCTCGGACTCGTCGGAGCACAATAGATTAAGAGGTGAGTGGGTCACCGCGTCGAAATCGATGCACCCACGCATTTTCCACGAATCTCCCTCGCATTTGCCTGGCCGTCTCCGGTCCCGCCGTTTTATTCGCGTTTTTCCATTCTGCTTTCCAGCTAGCCAAGCCAGGGATCTATTGTCGCGCATGCTCGTGATCGACCCCGAGCGACGCATCTCCGTCGACGACGCTTTGCTGCACAATTACATAAACGTGTGGTACGACGAGGGCGAAGTGAATGCCGTAAGTGTCGTCGATCCCGGACGTTCATCCTGTTGTCATCTTCATTCGCGACTCACTCTTTCTCTCTCTCTCTCTCTCTCTCTCTCTCTCTCTCTCTCTATATATATATATATATATATATCTCTCTCTCCTTGTACCACTGGGCCATCGTTATTTGAACGATTTCAGCTGGATCGAAAGCATAATGAAAATCGGCAAAGAAAGGAGAGATTGAGAGAGAGAGAGAGAGAGAGAGAGAGAGAGAGAGAGAGAGAGAGAGAAGAAAGAGCGAGAGCGTTGAAAGGTTCGTTTCGGTTGATTAGTGTGTATTGGAGAGCGGCGGGGGTTTGTTGCAGCCCGCGCCAGGCCCGTACGATCACAGCGTGGACGAGAGGGAGCACACGGTAGACCAGTGGAAGGAGCTAATCTACCAAGAGGTGATGGAGTACGAGACGAGCCACAATCCCGCGACGGTGGCTCAAACGTCAGAGAGCGGCGGCTCTCGGTAGACACGGGGCAAGTCTTGGCCAGCTTTCTCGCCGAGGACGCACCTAGACTGTCTGATCTATCGTATAAATATCGCGGGGGTGTAAAAGGAAGGGAGGAAGCGACGAATAGAAACCATTCACGTCCATGGCAGAGAGACGTACGTTAAACGAGGCGCTGCGGCCGTTTTCGTTCGAGACGAAGAAGAAGCGGAAGAAAACGGGCCAGACGGGACACTGACAGAGAGAGAGAGAGAGAGAGAGAGAGAGAGAGAGAGAGAGAGAGAGAGAGAGAGAGAGAGAGAGAGAGAGAGAGAGAGAGAGAGAGAGAGAGAGAGTGAGAGAGAGGGAGAGAGACGAGTGAAACGAGAAAGCGCATAGAATGCAAGAGGGGGGTTGAAAGTCTGCCAGTGTACGAATGTGCGAGCGTCCGAGTGAAAGTGAGAGTGAGTGTGCTAGAGAGCGAGGGAGACACTGCTACGTCGGTTTTTCGTGAAGAGGAGGAGGAATCGACATCGAGGGAGAGCAGGACCTCTGCTCCGAGATGTGCGATCGTTTGCACCGGCGTACGAGGCATAACGAGCGCGCGTCTGCGAGAACACACGATAAGTATACATATTCCAGTAACCAAAGTATAGTCGCGATCCAGCGCGCACGTGCTGGACACCGCGGCGTTCGTCGTTGTTTTTGCTCCGTCTTCTTGCCCCCCTTTCCGAGAATCGCTCATTCGTTACGTTCGCGACGAACGTTTCCACGCCCCGATCGAGCTTAAGAGAAGGTAAAAGATCGACTGCGCTGTCCTATCGAAACGGTCCCGCATATTTCCAGCGAGCGCCAGCCGCCTCGACGTATACGCGATCCACGCGATCCACGCGAAACGAGAACGTTCCGGCCGCTTTCCCTTCCATCTCCTTTCTTTTCTCGTCACTTCTCTTCTTCAGCGAGACGGAACGGACAGTCCCAGCAAAATGACGATCGGTCGTCGACGGACTGCCGAAAGTATCTCGCCGCGCACCATTTCGTTACTGCCACCGAATTAACACAGCCTTTCCCTTCCCTCGCGACGCATATACTTTTGCCGCCAACGTACAATATACGAGCTTCGAATCGTCCTTCGCGCGCACTTACGCAGGCCCCGCGCCCAATCAGTCTATTTTTCTTATCGTTCTTAAAACTCGGGAACAAATCCGCGATTAGGAGATAGGGGAGGTGGGATGTATGGCGAGAGATGCAGGCTTCGCGATAGACTTATTTGCACCGCGTATTTCGGAAGCGGAACCAACAGACGGGCGAGAGTTTCACCTCCGAACAACGGGACGCGCTAATGACAGTTTTGTACGTATGTAATGCCGAAAGCGTCCGGCATACAGGGTGTCGCGATTAGGAGTGCCCGAGCAGGTGTTCCCGTTTCCAAGTCCGAATTTCAATTTGCCATGATGACGCGTTTAATCGTCGAACGAGACGCAATCGTGTATTTTTATACGCACCTCGGAACGCGCGCGCTTTTGTCTAATCGTTTTCGCGCGCTCGTACGCCACCGATATTTTCTACCGCCAACTTTGCGAGTACTAATCGGGACTAATTGCCACGGGAGATGCGAGGAGAAAGAGAGCAAGAATGGAAGGAAACGAAGACGGTAGAGCGTGGCGAATCCAAAGTCGTTGGGCACCAAGTCACGGTCGCTTCGTATCGGACGGATCCGTTTCTATGAGAGCAGATAGTGAGAGCGAGAGCGAGAGTAAGAGTGAGAGAGTGCAATGTCGCGGCGATTGATCCTCGAGTATTACGACCACGCGATTCGCGGTCATACTTGTCGATTGTCTTTAGCTAGTTAGTTGGTTAGGTAACTGTTAGGTTTTCTTTGTGCAATCGTGCGATCGTCGTGCCGTTGCACGGCGAGGGACGGCGACGAGATAGCTAGAATATACATGTATGTGTACGTGTGTGTACGCGCGAATAGCCAGCTATTCCGTGTCTTTCTTTTCATTTGGTATTTCGCTGTGGACGAATAAACGGCAATAATTAGCGATTGCCGAACAGTTTCGGCGACGGTCGTCCCCTTGCCCGCCGAGCGGGACGATTACGATTTACGATTTACGATTTACGGCGTGCCGGCGTTCCTTCGTTTCGTGCTCGTCGCTCGAACAACAGTCTCGCGGTCTCGCGCGACCTTATCGCTCGACGGCGCTCCGCTCTTCGACGTTGTACACTTTTAAGTTTAGCAGAGGATCCACGAGCGTCGTCTATATCCGAACGAGTGTACGTTTTTTAATGTTAAGCTCGAACCAGCGGAATACCGGTTATTCCAAAGCGACACGTATGTGGCAATATCTGTACAGTAGCCGAACAGAGTACACGGGACCGAGATACATACGTTCATTTACAGTCTACACCACGACACGGAGAACATACTGTGACGAGGACAACTACGACGATCACTGTTACACAGAGGTAAAGACGATTAAGATTATTATTATTATAATAATAATAATTATTATTATTATTATTATTATTAGTTATTACTATTAGTACTATTATTACCATTCTGTTTATTATTATTATTATTATTATACGAATTATTATATTTATTACGATTTACTACGAATCGAGTTATCGACGATCACGAGAGGACAGTGAACAATTGTAACGTGAACGTTGAATTTTTATTTTCCACGACGATAGTTATGTGAATATATTGCTACAGTCCGATCCAAATAATCAAGCTTTTGTAACACTAATTATAATAAAGCAACGGTGATACTGCTAATCGCGTAATTGTAAATCGCATACGGTTATTCGGATACGATAGGCGGGAGGGAGTCGCGTAAGGTTGCGTGTAACGGTTAAACGAGGAAGCGCGACAAAAATCTTTAAAAATTCGTGCGCGTTCGTTTGTTTTCTTTCAAAGTTTCTTTCCTCTTCCTTTCTCGTCGCTTTTGTCGCCTCGAACGGACGCTCCAGCTATTATCCAGCTATTATTTAGAACATAGGATCTAGAGCATAGAACTTAGAGTATTATACACGCATTTCCTCCGTACGGTACGTACGTATGCGTACGCTCTCAACTTTCGCTCTGCGTTGCTTCCACCGAGATTATCCACGACCACGGTAGACCGCGGATGCCTGACGTTCGAGAGTGGCCGAGTCAATTACGAGGAAACGGACAATCTTTACACGAGTCCGAAACGGTCGGCCAAAGTGAAACCGGCTCCCGTAGGGTAGTTAAGTGCGAGCCAAAAGAGAGAGAAAAAAATAGAAAAGAAAATCCAAAAAAACAAAGTCACTATTTTTCCACGCGTACGGCAAAGCCTGTTTCTTTGCACAGCGAGCGCACCGATAGAATTCGGTGAACCCGTGATTCCTTGCAATTTCGTCCAGCTCCTCGAGCCAAAGGCACAGTATGTATCTCCGCGCTTTCGAGATATGCACCGACACCGAAATCCAAATCGAACCCGCAACCGTTCGCGAGCTTTCCTTCTCCTCGGGAGCTTTCTGTGCCGCGCGTATTACACACGAACTGAACCGAACCGAACCGAACCGATTATGGAAGGCTGCGGAAAGCGACGAGTCAGTCCCGTGCATTAAATGTATATGCGTACGTGGCCGCAATCGGAACCGCGGTCGGAATTTCTAAAGATTTTTGGGTATACGCTCGGTACGAGGAGGGAGCGGATACACTTGTCGTAACGCGTAGAAATACTGTTGTAGTGGAGTGGGAATCGGGACAGGAACGAGATTGCCAGGTTTCGGTTGTACGGATCCGTTTGCGTCGGGGTGGAGCCGCGGTCACGATAGCCGTTTTTCCTCGGAATATAGAGAACGGAACGCGCGTCGCACCGATACATGTGCACATAGCATAGCGTTTCCTTGTTTCATCGTAGCCAAGACGAATCTAGCCGATGTCGCTGATAATAACGTGGTAACGATCACGGTAATAACGATAGCAATAGCAATAGACGTAACGATAACGATACAGCGAACGGGGGAGAACGCACGATAGAGTAATTGTCGCAGAATCGTAGAAGAGAGCGAGAGAGAGAGAGAGAGAGAGAGAGAGAGAGAGAGAGAGAGAGCGCTCTCCTTGGACGAAATAGCCGCGTCGAACTAAATAGCGAGATTCAAACCGTGTAACCCGACGTACATATTCCTCTGTAACGGTTGCAGAACGCGACCGTCGTATACGAGATCCTTGCGAATTTCATCCAGCGAAACGCACCTTTGAACGCGCAATATCGGTAACAAGACAACAAGAACGAACAAAATCGAACTGACATAACAGCCGACGAGGGAGAATTGTCATAATAATAATAATAATAATAACGATAATAGTACTAGTAATAATATTATTATTTATAATAATTATAGAAATAATATTGATAACAATAACGATAATAACAATAATGGTAATTAACTCTAATATTAATATTAATATTGTCGGTAATATTAATGCTAACGACATTACTGATACTACTAATAATGATGAAAATAATAAGAGATAGGGATAAAGATAATAATAATAATGATAACGGTAAGGATGATGATAATGATGATAATAATAATAATTGTGTCCATGCCTGTCGTGAAGGGAAAACGAAGCATAAAATAACCGGGTATGTACCTTCAATGTGACGTGCCTTTGAGACTCTTCGAAGCAAACGATCGGTTGGTCGTTAGCCTTCGGCTGCTCGCGGAGACGTTTTCCGTGTCCGTATTGCGCGTTTCAAGGAAAATACTGGCACGTCGGTGACCGCGGACAACTGGACCGTCCGTTTTTTTCGTCTTGCTCGCGGAAACCTGGCGATCGACGTTGCGTTTCCACCAGCAATGTGGCAGAAGCAAAGACAAAGTGCAGATAGTTATTACATACTTGGGGACGCGCGAGGATATCGAGGATCGAGGATCGTAACGGCGAGAGAATAGTTAACGGTAACTAGCGATCGGTCAACGAGAGAACTAACGATAATCTTTTTCTTAGCGCGCTAATGGAGGCAAATACAAAGGCGAAGAATATTTTGAACGACTCTATATCGGGAGGACTGGGATGGGACTTGGGAAAGATAAAGATAAATAAACGAAGAAAATAATAATGTCCATGTTGCTAAATATTAGCGGTGAGGTAGTTTGCGTATAGCGACGTGTTAGTTTAAATTAGTCTTTAACGGGTGAGAGTAGAGAGGGTGGAAAAGCGAGAGAAAGAGGGAAGATTAAAGTGAGCGTGAGTGTGAAGACGAACGAAGAAAATTGCGTGTACACACGCGCGCCTAATATACGCGCGTGAATCGAGAGTATTGCGCGCACGCACGCACACGCGCATGCAGACACACGGAACATATATCTACTTGTATACAAACTCAGGTGCGCGTGCTAGTAAAGTCGGTGCAATTGAGCGAAAGAGAAAAGGGAACGTGCGTCTAGACACGAGAGAGCGAGAGAGAGAGAGAGGGAGAGAGAGAGAGAGAGAGAGAGAGAGAGAGAGAGAGAGAGAGAGAGAGAGAGAGAGAGAGAGAGAGAGAGAGAGAGAGAGAGAGAGAGAGAGAGAGAGAGCGCGAGAGAGCGAGAGGTACAATAGGAGGCCATCGACAGTAAAGACACACAACATACACATACACACAGAAATGCGCGCGCGACGCATAGTAGATTTAGATTAAAACTTTAGAACATAGATTTTTAGGTGGAGTTTTCGAGCCCGTTCCTTCGTGTTAGATATGGTAGCGCTAGAGATGCCCGACGCCTCGAAACGAGACACGTGGACCGTACCTAGTGACTAACAAAAAGTAGAGAAAGAGCTTTTGCTCGAACGACGATCCTTTTGTTTCTGACGTCGAACAGGAAGTAGTGGACGAGAGACCCATCGGTCGCCGCCGATGCGTTCCGATTCGTCATATTCCTGATCCCGCTGCGCAACGCGCATCCACCGTCTATGTTAGCCCGAGTCTATCGTCCGTCTCGAAGAAAAAAGGGATCGACCATTGGAGCAATAAAACCTTTTCCACCTTCGCGAGACATCCTGGTACCCACGAACCTAAATGTTTGACGATCGAACGGAACGCGATCGGCGCGGCGGCGCGGAGGGTCTAGAGTGAACTTAAAGAATTCGTTTTGTACACTTAGAAGACGATCCTTTTGTCGTCGATCTGTCCCGCGGGCAACCAGAGACGCGTGAATCTCATTGTCGGAGACAGAATGCGAGAAGGCAGGAGGCGCGAGCGCGTAATAGAGAAACGAAAGCGACGGAACGGCGAGTCGAGAGGAAAGGAATGGTTTGCGAAATTTATTCACACGAATGCTGCAGAAATACCGTGCCCATTGTAGTCACGTGAAGCGTACACGTAAATTACTATAAATATTAATGCATTAATATTATCGAGTATATACCTCTTCTGTACATACAATTAAACAGCAACGGTAACGATTAATGGTGATCGTAAACGGTCATGAGCAAGCAGCGAGAACGATGAATCGCGCGTATTGTTTCTCTGCGACGACGATGCCGATGCCGACGCCGATGCCGATGCCGATGCCGATGCCGATGCCGATGCCGATGCCGATGCCGATGCCGATGCCGATGCCGATGCCGATGCTGATGACGATTGTCACGAACGAGTCAGTTGCGTGGATAACGAGAGCACGAACGTAATGTAATTATATTATCGCAACGGTACGCGCCACGCCATCGTATAAATATTATAAATATGTTAGTTGCGGCGAGGATCACGGTAGCGATCACTCACTGGCGGTGATTTTTATTATTCCTATTATTATTACCATTATTGTCATTGCAATTTCTTCGCCTTCTTCTTCTTCTTCTTCTTATTCTTCTTATTATTATTACTATTATTGCGATCATTACGATTATTGCGTACGTTTATTGTGAAACGCGGATGAGAAATACGCGAGGAATATATCGCTACGCGCAGGCGGAACATTGGCGAGCAGCGAACCGACCATTCGCTCCGATTACCGCGGACGCATGGGACGGCTGGATCTTGCGATTAAGTCTAGACTGACACAAGGGGTTCCTAAATTCTCGAGGCGGTTCGCGAACGTCCAGGGAGCACGACGGGCAACGATTCGCCGAGTATGTACTCTTCGATATGTCGAGAACGCGACACAACGAACGGCGAAACGATCCTTCGAGTCGACGAATCGTTCCCGTGCCGTATCCCCGCGACAGGTCGTCGGCTTTCTAGCCCTCTACGAGTATGTACACCAATGCGCGTCGAGGCATCCTCGTACGCAGCCACTCCATCCCGGCCCGACTTTCTTTTTTCATAGCAATCCCCTTTTTATTCCCCGACACTAGCGAACGGCGAAACCACTCCTCTCCGACTACCCCCAACTACCCCCCGACACACTTATTACTTACCGTTTCCGAAAGAGACGTCGTCGCGCGAATTATCCGGCACATGTCCGAACTTCGAAGCCACGTTTCTAGGCGTAAACGATCATCCTATCGTTATTTATTGGCAAAACCGAAGCAATGCTCAAGCGATGCTGTTGGTTTAAAGTGAATAAAAGAAAAGCTGAGAAACCACCGTTTTCTTTACCCGTCTTGTACCTATAGGCCTGTAACGTCGTGTATGTGCAGTGGAGTATAAAGGGAATAAAAAGAGTACACACTTTTTATATGCATGACTTTTAATTCTCAAGCTTCACCATTGAGAGATCGTTACAATTCGTTAAGTGATAGGTATCTAAGGCAGAGATGGGCAAAAAATTATTTCAAATAAAAAATTGATTTCGAATAAAGGACAAAAATTTTATTCGAGACTCATCAAATAAAAATAACCCAGAGTTATTTTTATTTCAAATAAAAATAAGTGAGAGTTACTTTCATTTGAAACGTCACAAATAATTTCTTTCGTTCGACGTGAATATATCCGTTGGCCACAAATAATTTTCTCGCTTGACGTGATGTTATCCGGCGGCCACAAATATTTTTCTGGTTTGACGGAATTCATTTTGACCTTCAAATAATTTTGTCGTCTTTCCATGCATTTGTATTTGAAAAAAATTATTTGAAGCGCGTAATGTGTAATTGGTTTGGTTGTTACCTGGTGTAATAATTTTCATACAATTTTAAATATGTAAACAATCGGTTTTATTTATTAAATCATTCCTGTAGGCATATTAACAATTTATCAATTATAATTTATTCAACAACTGCAGGTACAACTCATATTTTTACAGATGGGCACCTGAGTACCCTAAAATAATAGCTAAAATAAAACCGATTGTTTACATATTTAAAATTGTATGAAAATTATTACACCAGGTAACAACCAAACCAATTACACATTACGTGTAAATAATTTACGCATTTACACAGTATTTGCTGAAAAAACACAGCCCCTTCCGCACTAAATTTCACGAATAACTTACTTAACACAAAATAATTATTAATCCAAAAATCGCTCTAACAACTACCTCCTCGCATCATACTCTCCTGCTTACCGCTACAGAGAGCGAAAAAGTATCAT
Organism: Andrena praecox; assembly: GCA_963932275.1. NCBI lineage: Eukaryota > Metazoa > Arthropoda > Insecta > Hymenoptera > Andrenidae > Andrena > Andrena praecox. The sequence continues at coordinate 1,146,216 of OZ010732.1, forward strand.
CTATATCTATCCTTCTCGCACACGCTCCCCCTCTCTCTCGCTCTCTACTCCCAGAGCTATTTGCGCTTCAAATAATTTTTTTCAAATACAAATGCATGGAAAGACGACAAAATTATTTGAAGGTTAAAATGAATTCCGTCAAACCAGAAAAATATTTGTGGCCGTCGGATAACTTCACGTCAAGCGAGAAAATTATTTGTGGCCAACGGATATATTCACGTCGAACGAAAGAAATTATTTGTGACGTTTCAAATGAAAGTAACTCTCACTTATTTTTATTTGAAATAAAAATAACTCTGGGTTATTTTTATTTGATGACAAATAAAGATAAAGCCTATTTTATTTAATACGTTATTTAAATAATTTTTTATTTAAATAATGCCCATCTCTGAATCTAATGGCGTTTTCGGACGGTCGCACTGGGGCGGACCGAGTGCGAACCCTACCCAATCGGAAGCGAAGAGTGTGAACTTTTTCGCCTCCGATTGGTCAAAATTCGCACTCAATGCGCCCCAGTGCGACCATCCGAAAACGCCATAAGGTCTCTAACTTCCTTCACTGATATCGCGAACAAACGAGCCTCGGTGGACGAGGAGTCGCGAAATCGAACCACCTTTGGCCATCTTCAAGCGAATTTCGTCGCTTATGTCTCGGCAGTGAAAACGGAGCGGCAGATATTGGGAAAATCGGGCAGCAAATAAGTACCTATACATAGCTAGAATCTGTAAAAGGTAGAAACGTATCTTTCGTGATAATTTGCCGAAGGGAAAGAATCGAGGATGGGCGAAATTCTACAAAATTGGATACAAGCTAGGCTAGGACTCATGTTGGATCTGACGCCCAAAGTGTTTGGCTATTACACCAAAGACGGCCGCCTTCTAGCGCAGATTCTGCTCAGCTACGACATAATAAACCGCGATCAGCTGGACACGATCCTCGACACGCAGGATCCCGCGCTGTGCAGGCTGAACCTCAAGCATCTGGGGGTCTGGCTACGGTTCCTGGGCGTGGACTGCGACGATGAGAGCATCGAGGAGATTTCGTGCGGCAAGGGTACCACGTCCCTGCGACTGTTCTACAAGGTCTACCTGTGCCTGGAGACAAAGGACAGGCTGCACTTCATCACGCTGCAAAAAGAAAGGGAGAAGTTTGTCCCTAGCTCGAAAAAGTTCGATGTGACCACAGTCTGCGAGGAACCGCCGCCGTACCAGCCTCCGGAACATCCTTTGTCGAGGAAACTCTGCGAGGGGAAGGACACCGTCGACTGGCATCGTTCCAAATTCCCGATGCTGCTGCGAAAACTGAAACAGGAAAGGGAGAAGCTGGAGGATTGGAGACCGTACGGCGTGCTGGAGCACGTGAAAGATTGCGGAGCCGACGAGGTAGCTAGGAGGTAGCGAAAGGTAGCGTAACTCGAACGCCAACCAGGCGTTTCCATCGAGTTTCCCTATAACGATCGAGTCTCCGTGTTGCCCCCCTCGCAGAAACCGATACCAGTGGACGCGACGAAGTGCCAAGAGAGCGAGGAACTGGATCGATTCGCTCGCAAGCATCAAGTCCGTTCGAAATGCTTGGAGGACTGCGAGAACCGCCAGAAGCCCGAGGAGGAAGAGACGTTCGTGATGAAATCGTCCAAGATCGTGGAGGACCCAGAGATGGCCAAGGCGTACGTCGCGTGGCTCAAGTGTCGTAGCAAGCGCGCCACCGCCCTGAACGTTCTGAAATCCAAGATGCAAAAGGCACTGCTGTCCGAGCTGTGGGAAAGAATAGAGGAGAAGCAGGAGAGAGCGTTCGACGAGGCGATCGCCAGCCGAGTGTTGGAGCAGTCCAACTACGAGAAGCAGATCGTGACCAAGCTGTGCGAGGTTCGCGATCAGAAGAATATCATGGCCGAGAACCAGAAGATCCTCGAGGACATGACGTTGGAGGCGAACGAGGTGGAGCATCGCGCGTCGGTCGAGCGTGAGAAAGATATGGACTGCACGATGGACAGGGACATCGAACTGGAGTGCCGAAGGATGTGCGAACTTATGCACAGGCTTCACGAACGGAAGATACGAAAGCTACGGGAGAAGCATCGGAGGATTTGTCGCGAGGCCGTCGAGGACATAGTGAACCTCGCGCTGAAGATCGTGGCCTATAGACGGGCGAACGACGGACACGTTCCAACGGGGATCTTGCGCGAGTGGCAGACGCTGTTCCTCAGGTGTCAGCCGATTTTCGACGACGAGATAGCGAGCGAGCTAACGGACGACGTGGAGGAAGAGGACAAGGAGCAGATATTGGCGGAGGTGACTCGGATAAAGCTCGAGCAAGTGGAGGCGTTGCAGGACGCGCTGTTTGAGGATTATCACGAGGGGAATTCACCTTGGAAGGAATTCTTACCATTGCTCGCGGAGGACGCGAAGGAAACGTTCGAGCTGGGCCGAGTGGTAGTCGGCTACGTCGTGCATCGCCTCCTCAACTATTTCCGTAGCGATCCGACGGATCGAGTGCGAGCGTCCCTACCGAAATTCGCCAACACGGCTATCATCCTTGGCATCACCGATCCCACGGTGCACGGGACGATGCGTGAGTTGCTCGAGAAAAGCAACATTCGATTGGTGCGAATGGAGGACGCGATCAACTACTGCCTGGAACAGTACAAGAACGAGATGGCGGACGTGGAGTACATCGACTTGAACGTGGTGGCTGCGACCGAGAGGAGCGTGCAGCAGCTTCAAACGGGCAAACGTCGGATCTCCTGCTTAAAATCCAGATGGTCCAGCGAGCGTTCCCGGGTGGACGAGGTTGCATCGCGACCGAGCAAGTCCTCCACGTCGGCGGAGGGTCGTGAGGAGAAGAGAAAGAAGAAGAAGAAATCCCCGGGCTCCGAGGAGAAAGCTGAAGAACAGCTGACAGCGCTTGAGAAGCAAACGCAGACTCCGAGAAACATACCCTTCGACGATTTGGATCCCCTGTTGACCGATACCGCGTACATTGGTAGATCTTTCTTTTTTCTATCGTTCGATGCAGGTGTATGTATGCTGAGGGGCGAGGGGCAGGTACTTTACGAGTATGAGTTTCAAGTACAATCTTATATCGAAGTTCAACTTCGTAGTTAGTGTTCTCCACCCCTTCCCAATCCCTGAAGGTACATACATCTCAGGTCTGTGAAGTAGGCACCCCCAAATTCGAATTTTTGGAAAAACTCAACGGCATTCGTTTGTCCATCGTTTGCCCACGTTTGCCCATAAAAAATTTTCGTTTGCCCACCCTTCAAAAAAAGTTATGGCAAAGAAAAAAATTTCATCAGCACCCCCATGAAAACATTTTAATGATTTGACAGTGGGAAATGATTGCCCATCGTTTGCCCACGATTGCCCACCCAACAATTTTTTTCCCCACCCTTCAAAAAAAAAGTTATGAAAAAATTAAAAATGTTGTCATCAGCACCCTCCATGAACAGTTTTGAATTTTTTAAAAGTAGGAAACGATTGTCCACGATCTGGCTTCGTTTGCCCACCCAATAATTTCGTATGCCCACCCTCCAGAATTAAATAAAAAAATAAAAACCGCGAAAATGAAGAGTTCCGGAGACGCGACCACGTATAAGTTCGATTTTTTTCGAAAATATTATCAAAATCGTTCTTTCAACGATGCAGTCCGTTAGTCTAGATGTAGAAGACGTTTGCCCACCCAATAATTTCGTATGCCCACCCTTCAGAATCGAATAAAAAAATAAAAACCGCGAAAATGAAGAGTTCCGGAGACGCGATCGCGTTAAAGTTCGATTTTTTTCGAAAATATTATCAAAATCGATCTTTCAACGATGCAGTCCGTTAGTCTAGATGTGGAAGAGATTTGCCCACCCAATAATTTCGTATGCCCACCCTCCAGAATCGAATTAAAAAATAAAAACCGCGAAAACAAAGGTACTGGAGACGCGATCGCGTTAAAGTTCGATTTTTTTCGAAAATATTATCAAAATCGATCTCTCAACGATGCAGTCCGTTAGTCTAGATGTGGAAGACGTTTGCCCACCCAATAATTTCGTATGCCCACCCTCCAGAATCGAATTATTAATAAAAATCGCGTAAACTAACGAAATGCGTCGTTGGACAAACGATTCGAACGTTTAATTAATAAAAAATCGAACTTATACGTGGTCGCGTCTCCGGAACTCTTCATTTTCGCGGTTTTTATTTTTTAATTCGATTCTGGTGGGTGGGCATACGAAATTATTGGGTGGGCAAACAAAGCCAGATCGTGGATAATCGTTTCCTACTTTTAAAAAATTCAAAACTGTTCATGGAGGGTGCTGATGACAAAATTTTTATTTTTTCATAACTTTTTTTTGAAGGGTGGGAAAAAAAAATTGTTGGGTGGGCAATCGTGGGCAAACGATGGGCAATCATTTCCCACTGTCAAATCATTAAAATGTTTTCATGGGGGTGCTGATGAAAATTTTTTTTTTGCCATAACTTTTTTTTGAAGGGTGGGCAAACGAAAATTTTTTATGGGCAAACGTGGGCAAACGATGGACAAACGTTCAAATTTGGGGGTGTCAACTTCACAGACCTATACATCTCGCCTACACGTTGAAGCAGCTTATAGACGCTCCACTGTATGTAATTAACGCGCACGTACGTACGTAGGTAAGTGGGCTTACGAGTTTCTCGCGCTGGGCGAACCTATCAGCAACGATCTCGCGACCAAGGTGTTGCTCGAGTACTTGAAAAGCCTGAGCAACGCTGTGGGCTGGGCTCTGGTGGAATACCCAAGCACGTACGAGCAGCTGTCTCTGCTGGAGGCAGCCCTTACGGGTTTCAACATACCACCCGATCCCGATTCTGTCGAATTCGAGGACATCCCCATCGAGGACGTCGAGTTCGTCACACCGAGAATCGTTTACGAAGAGGAGGTGGACCCGTCCACCTTGTACAGGCAATTAGAAAGAAACTATTCGCGTCGATGCCTACGTTAAATCGATCGGGGGTTAGGGGCTCGTAACCAGCACTCGCGTTCACGTTGCAGGCAGTCGAGGCTAGTACCGAATCCGATGAAACGGCCAGAGGACAATCCAGGGGCCACGTTCGCCACGCTATTCGTTAGAGTGGCGCAAAAGCCGAAGAACTTGGAGATAGAGGACCACCGATCGTACGAACCGTTAAAGCCGGACATGCCGTCGATCGACAAGTTCTACGCTTCTCAGATGATCGCGTACCTCTTCTACTACTACAACTTGGACTTGACAACGCTGAAAAGGCTAGCGAGGCTCGTGATGGGCGATCCTTCGCAAAGGATGCCCTCCGCAGAATTGTTCGGGGACGTTCTGGCGAGCTACGAACGAGAGAAAGGGCGTAGCGTCGTTTCCAAGTCGCCGGTTGTTCGCCGCCTGCTGGCGGAGCCTGTCGACGAGGACCTCCTCGAGGACGACCTGGCAGAAAGAGAAGAGGAAGCAGACTTTATGGACTATGACTTCCAGACGGTAGAGCTGGAGCTAGAAGCAGCCAGGCCGGGCGAGCACGGCTGGGAGTGGGTCGACCTGTCCATACCTTCCGTGTTCGTGGAATATCTGGCGCACCTCGCGGAGGGCCTCGAGACCACGTACATAGAGGGCATGAAGGAACTGCTGTTCTTGAAGAGCATGCACTCGTCGGGCATCGTTCCGTACAAGGAGTTCGTAACGAAGGCTGCCGCGGAGTTCGTGAATAGGCCGCACAGGCAGCAGGATTTGGTGCACAACTTTCACACGGCCTTCAACGCCATCGACGACGACGCGCGAATCGATGTGGACGTGAAGTGCGAGCTGCACCGCCGGGTGGCCGATCTTCAGGCTGAACTGTGGCAGGTTTGCGACGAAAGGAGGCACAAGTCTGAGGAGGAGAGAAAACGACTCGTCAACGACCAGTGGACCGCCTACGAGGCCACGGTCCTCTTCAACGTCTACGTTGGAATTACTCAGGTCGAGGTAGATCGGTGCAGCGATATGATGCACTTGCTTCAGGATTACTACTTGGCTATGCTGAAGAAACCCCTGCAGGAGCCTCGCTTCTCCAAGCTTGTTCTAAACAGAATGGAGGTGGACGGTATCGAGTGTTTCGCTGAGGCTATCCAACAGGTGACCGATCGTAACGAGACAAAAGAAGAGTCCAGGGGAAAGGGCGGATCGTCGAAGACGGTTCCTGCCGCTTTCCCGACCCCTCCTGCCGCTGCCGATTTCGCCGTTCTTCACAAGGAGATTGGCCATTTGCTGACCGACCGAAACAAAGCATTCCTCGATCCCGATGAGATTTCTATGTTCAAAACTATCGTGGAGAATGTTCGTTACGGGAGACGCATCGTGGACGGTCTCCACACGATTGCCAACGACCTTATTAAAAGAGAAGAGGTCGCGGCGTCGAAGGGGAAAGCTCTTCCAGTGGAATCCAGCGATCCTGATGCGGTAAAGATGGCGTCGAGGGGGCAAGACTTGGTGCTGGAGTGGCGATACGCTGTCGCGTACGAGATCGAACGGATTCGTCTGAGGCTCGAGGCGATAACCGCCGCGGCGCGATCGGACCTCGGCTTCCTGCTGGAAACGATGCAGAAGACCTACCATGGAATTTACGACTCCGTCTTGGACAGGTGAATCTCTATTACTCTCGCGATCTTCGTTCCCCAGTTTGTTTTTTTTTTGTCACGTTGGACAGCACAGGTACTGGCGGGAGATGAAGAGCGTTAACGACATGGCTAACGTGTTCTGCTTCGCGATCGAGGAAGCTAGGCCTCTGGAGCACGAGATGCTGCTGGATGACGATCGTTTCGTCATTCGATCGAACGTATACATGATGGAGATGGACTTGGACGTGCCGACGGTGACGAGGGAAGCCTTGTCCGCCTCGCGATTCCGAATAGCTCAGCTCTCTCAGCTGATGGAAGTGCTGAAACGAGTCGCGCCGCACGGAAGCATGGCCGAGCTGTCACTCGTTTACATTCTCCAGGATCTGGTCAGTCACGGCATGGGGGAGGGAGAGCCGTTGGCGCTGCCCTGCTGTTGGTACCAGCTTCGATCCAGGGACATCGCGAGCCTCGTCGGTCGACTGTTCGAATCGGCAGACTACGTCGACTGGCGGGAGTTCATCTTTTACGCATTGGAGCTGCCGATGCCCAGTCCCCAGGAGATCCTGATCGCGAGGGACCGCTTTCGGATCCAGGACCCGGGTCTGAACGAGGTCGTGAGCTGCGCTCAATTCCACAGGACATCGCTGTGGTTCCTCGACGCCACGGGACCGATCATCGACGTCTACCAGCTGCTGCGCGACGATTTTCAGAGAAATATCGAGGAGCTGTACGAAGAAGAGCTGTACCACTTGTGCTGCAACGGGGACGGTCGGGAGGAGGGAAGCACGATCTTCAAGATGCAGGCGTTCTGGGAGAATCCAGAGGAGACCCTCAGGATGATACTGGCTAAGGAGCTACTCTGTCGCATGTACACGACTGGTCGAAACACGGTCAACTACACCGCGATGCTGTTAACTTTCTGCAAGAGCGAGAACCCTCGCGACGGGTTCGCGAAAGCGCTCGCGCTCGCGCTAGGAAACAGAGTGTGCTCGGACTTGGTAGAAGGTGAATGCTACGTCGAGGAACTGTACCAGCAGAGACGCCTAGCCCGAGAGATGAAATTGTCGAGCAAAGATGAGCGGTATGAAAACCTTGAGGTACGAGCACCGATCGAAAAGCTCGGCTGGTTCCGTGGAACAGGAATGCAAGCGAATACGATGGTGGGTTTCAGGTATCGATGGGCATTATGCGCTATCTGATGTGCAGAGTCGACAAAGCCATCCAACGAGCGATGTATCCGGAAGAGTTTGACGAAACCACCGGGACGAACGCCTTGGAAACGCGATCGTCGAACAGCGAGGAGATGGAATACGAGGGAGTTTCCCTGTCCAGTTCCCTGCTGGAGCTCGATAGAGCGTGCAAAGACCGATCAGGGGAACAAGAGTTAGTCATCTATTGGCTGCCGCTCGAAGCTTGTCTCGTAAGAACGTTCTCCGGATTTCGAGCTCGAGGTATCGTTCCTTTCTGTCATTTTGCGCGATGTTATTTCAGACGGTGCTGGCCGCATCACTGCCGTGGCACGCCTTGAAACCGGACCTTTTCGGACCGTGCAGCAACCTTCGCGACGCCTTAGCTGCGGTGTACGAGGAGCTGAGGGTCAATCATTTTATCAAAGACGAAAACGTCGTTCTAGCTCATCAACTTCTGAACCACGATTTTATCACGAAATTGTTGGGCAGCGTTAGCAAATTCACGTCTAAAAACATGGGGAGTATGGTTCGGGATATTCTGCGGGCGAGGGAGGAGGAAAGGAAACTGAACGAACGTCCAACCGGGCCCTATTAACGGAGGCTGCATCCGCTGATATTTAGAAAAGAAAAATTCTAGGTGAGAGGATGAAGGTAAAGACACAAAACGAAGACACACGCGGTTAAGAGGATAAGCTTTAACAGAATTTATTGTTTTCGTACATCACGAGTGTAACCTGCGAAATATTGTAATCTTGCAGGTGAGTTGAGGAGATGTCCTCTTGTACGCACACGAGGATGTATTTTCTCTTTCGCGTGCTGGTTTCCTTCGTTCTCCGTTCCACGCGTTTCTTTTTCGAATATCAAACAGTCGACATCGAAGGAACGATCCTCGTGTACGCTTCTCGTTCGCGAATAGCTTAATGCCTCGACGCAAGCGACGGATTATAATAATCGCGCGTGTCTACCAGACTATCGATTACCGTCATATAAATACTTATGGTCTCCTTACTCTACGCACTTTATCTCGATCACTATGCCGTCCTTGTCGATAACGCGCGCGTCGCTTAACGCTCGGAACAAACGCGATAGAAAATCAACAGAGTGCGAGACGTTCCAAGAGACGAGAATTTAGTCGGAGGATCAACCGAACCGGCAAATAAAATTCTTAACCAAAACAATTCACCTATGAAAATATTCATTGCGCATCGGCATCTTTTGATTATTACCCGACGTAAAGGAAACACCTAAGGCTACGCTGCAGCGGACTCTCTGGGAGCAGTGGCGGATTTAAGGAACAAGGCCCAGGTGGCAAACGCTCTGACGGGTCTTTCTAACACGGGCAAAATGTAGTAGTATAAAAAAAATAGTATCGTTATTTTCCTCTGAAGATGGGGGCTTGGGTGGTGGGCCTTAAATCCGCCACTGTCTGGGAGATGTGACGAATTGAAGAAATAATGCTTCCCGACGTCTCCGAATCTTCCGCTTACTTACATACCTCGGTTACCTAACGATATTATCCATTACTCGACAATGGTATTATATGGTACATAGTACTTAAAGTAAGTTGAAATCGCTTCGAACTGCACCGCTCGAGTGTACTGTTTCTCCTTTGAACTAGTTGGCCGTGCTCGGAATCGCGAGAGTTTCGTGGCGCGAAGAGCGCTGGATACCTGATCGTTGCTAAAAGGAAAGGGAAAAAACGAGCACCATCGATCTCTTCTCGGATGACGCCGTCTGATAATCCGGTACATACATAGGAACGGCGATTAAAGAAGCTCGCAGAGTACGCTACCACTTCTCTGCTGCTTCCTGTCGGCATCCAGCGCTCTGCCACATATACGGCCAACTTGTAAAATGCATCGGCGAAGCTGTCCCTCTGTATCCAAGATCAGAGATCTGCTATTATATATTCTTCGAGACTTGGACATTGAAAGTTTTAAGGGTACCTTGAAAAACTATTTCTACCACTCGCCGAATCCTGTATAAAACTTGCGACGCTGGAAGAGCATCAAGAGAGCCGTTAATGGCCAAGGGGGGGGGGGGGCTTGGAAAATTGTGAAAAACTCGTAGCTTCGAGTAACGTTCGAAGCGATTCGAAGCATCTCGACCTGACCGTCGGCTATTTCAGCTGTCGCGAACTCTGTCGCCAAGTGATTCTCGCGCAAGGGAGATCGCTTTAACATTATTGTGCTCGTCCTCGTCTTCGATCTCGAGAGATTTCTGTCTCCGTAAGGAAGGTGCATTATTCACAGCCCGTACTCTCACCCACAAAGATTTAAGTACTGATTCGAAACGATCAACCGTAACGCGGCACGTGCCACTACGAGTCTTATTTATCATACACGTGATATGTTTGTGTTATGTTCTGATGTCTACCGAAACATACTCCCTTCCGCTCTTCTTCTTTCATTTACAGTTTCTACGGGTAAAAGTTCTTCCGCGCGCCCGAATTCGGGGAGCTTCGAGACAGTGCGAATCGATCAGATTCGCCTTGTTCGAGCGCGCGACCAACTTTGCCCGCAGTCGCGAGGTGTGTGTGTGCATGCGTGTATCGTGTATGTGTGATGACGTGTATATAGGTTTCAAGGAAATACGTATAAAATGCTAACGACGATTGTTCTCTCGAATACGCGGCATGCCGCCAAACGTTATTTGTCCGCGTAGTTAGACAGTTAAGTACCGTTTCCGACGTACGTCCGTCTACAGCCCACGGCGTCCACGCGGCCGCGCAACCATTCAGTACCGAAATAAACCTTTCCCGACGCACTAAATGCGCCTCGTTGAAGCTTACCTTGATCCAGCGATAACTCGCGCTTCTGGCCGATACTTTTCGCAGCTGGTAGCTTCGTTGTCGCCCCCTTGCGTCGTATAAACATCCTAAAAGACGGGGGGTGGTTGGGTGTGTGATTTAGAACTGTGTCACGGTCGAAAACAAAGAGTATCTCATCGCGCTTTGTCCGCCTCGATGCAACGAAAAGAAAAAGGAGAAAAAGAAATGGAAAAAACAATGTACGCGCGTTTGCACGAACCCGAAGGAAGCCAACCGCGGTACCCGCTGAAACGTTGGCCACAAAGCTGTCCTAGATACGCGCTGGTCAACCGGAAACTCGGACTACTGGCGTTTCGCGTAACACGGCCGAGGAAGCCTGAACCTCTGCGAATCGTATGTACATATAGAGAATATATACGTATATAACAGTATACGCTGTTTACAGTTGGACTCTGAAAAGGGTGGCGGTTTTTCCTCCCGTTGCGCTGTACACTGTACACGCCTGGTCCTCCCCCCTCTCTCTCTCTCTCTCTCTCTCTCTCACTCGTCCATGCACGCACACACGCACACGCACTCTCCTTTGGCACGTTAGCTCTCGCCCGCTACATTCTACTTCGCTCTCTAGCCTAACGTTGCGATAAAAAAATACGAGGAATAAAAATATATCACGTAACAACGTTTCTCTCGCCGGGGCTGACGCGCGAGCGCCGACGAGGTCGCAGCCTCCCGCAGGCTGCCGCGAGAGAAACAGCTCGCGAGGATCTGAAGCAGTTGCAACGTCTACGTCACCTCTCTCGGCCATCGCTCACCGCAGCCGTCCTGTTCCGACCGAGTCGACAGCGAGTCGTTGGACGCGACGCACTGGTCAATCGTAGTCAGTTCCGTGCAGTAGCACGCAGCTCCGCGCTGTCCGTCGCCTCCGTTGGCGGCGGAAGCGCGGGAGCAGGTCGATCGACTTCGCTGGGCCACTATCCGATCCAGGACAGCCATCAGCTGGGCTGAGGGGGCGTCAGCTTCACCAGGAGCCACGTGTACAGCTTCGGCTTCTGTTTGTCCACCAGCTCGTACTGCAGATTGCTCAGTCCGTCCGTGGCGAACCTCTTCTTGCCCGTCTTCAGGTACTCGTACCTGGGCAAACGTACACAACAATCGAAGGATTATGAAATCGCGATCGCGATCGCTTGCGGATCATCCTCACCTCTTTGGATTAGCCTTCTCCTTCTTGTGCGTGAGCATTTTGTAGCGCGCCACGTTGGCCGGGTAGCGGGAGATGTGGAGGCCGTGGGCTTTTATCCGATTCGCCATGTCGTCGTCCTCGCCACCCCAGCCCCAGAACACGTTACTGAAGCCGTTCACCAGGCGAAATTGCTCGCGCGACATCGCTGACACGCCGCCGAACAGGTCGGCGTAAGGTAGCCTGTGCAGCGCGACAGTTTTCTTTTACTATTTTCGAAACGCGAACGAGCCCGGCGCAACATACGATACCTGTATTTGAACTTGTCCACGGCGACCGACATGTGCCTGGGTTGCTCGGGGCAGGTGTAGAGGTTCCTATCGTCTTCCGGGAGTAGGTCCACGTCGTGAAAGATGAAACAATCGAAGGGCCGTTCTTTCAACGCCTCCACGTACCCTACGTTCATGAGCATCGCGCGGTTGAACGACTCGCTGCCTGCAAATCAACAACCACCACCCTTATCGATCTTCGCGGAATTAACCGGCGCGGCGAGTTTCAGCTTCTTATCGAGTTCGGGGAATTCCTGCTATAGCTACGTGTTTTCTTGCGCTGCTTGTACGCTCGAGTCCGCAGACGAGGAGTGCTCGTCGAATGGGCACGCCTCAATTAAAACTTCCACGGGCTTATCCCCGATTAGAGGTACACTTGGCGGGAGTCGAGGAGCTGAAGGAAAGTAGGACGCGCGTCCTGTACCGTCTTTGGTCACTTTCACACACATTCCACCTTCCTTTCGTACCTAAAACCCCGCCGTGCCTTTGACAAGCAAAATCGTCCATCTGCCTTTATATATATATATATATATATATGTAGATATATATCGTCGATGAACTATCGATCCCGCCCTTGCTTATTTCTTTCTGCCCCTGTTCCCTCGACGTCGTTAAATTGCACGATACAGTCGCGTCGCACGGATCAAGGGAACCTACGATTATTCAGATATATTCAGGAATCCATTGAAACGCGTGTCTGCCACGTATCGGCAGCTTTGAAGATATTCCACGAGACTCATCACGTAGATCACGTAGAACACGTGCACGGTAACGAGACACGGGCAGAGCATGTAGGTCAAGCTATAGGATAGGAACAACGCACCGCATGAGATGGCGTGAAAAGGGGAAAAATGGAGGGTCGTGGGTAAAGAGAAGCTGCTTGTGGCGCGATCCGGCGCATCTCGCGCTACGACGAGCCCCTCTTTATCTTCCTAAACACAGCACTTGGTTTGATATCGTGCGCTCAATATACCTACGACTTTCGCGAGTGTATCGAGCGTCCAGGACTTAGGGTAAATGTGCCTTAGTTCGGCCCCTACCCAGTAGTCAGCCTTTTCGGAAATAAATTGCTTAGAAATAAGAAATTAGGAATAAAATCTTATACATATAAACGAAACAATGATCAGTGTACTCTCTCCTTCGAATGTGGGAAGTTCCATGCCTCTAGCGGTAAAAATATTAACTGTAGAAAGCTTTATTGTGTTGGCGATTGGACGGTTGACGACTGGTGAGTCAATTTCAATTAATGTAGTACTATAGGCGACATTTGGAAATAGTGTATATCAACAATAATACCAAGTTTTTTATGTTCAACTTTTGAGTACGCAATTAATAACATTCGAATGAACTTTTCGTGAAATTATAATTGTATTTAAATTTAGGTTAGTAAGCATTTTTTAAGTGGCCGACTATTGGCATTCAAAATATAAAGAAAACCAATAATCAGCCGCCCCGGCTGACTACTGGATATTGTTAAGAAATCGCCAATTTCAACCGTATTTACCCAACAAATAAAGCCAACTTTCCTAAATCATCCGCTTTTATTGTTTTCCGCCAAAATTAATATAAAACCAGTGGTCAGCCGTCTAAATCACAAAACGGCTGACGACTAGACAACTCATACAGCACACTCCGTGGCCCGAAGCTTGCAGGAAGGTTCCATGGGGGTTGCCGTGGAATGTTGCCTCGGTGCGGACATAGGAACCTTCCTTGAACATTCCAGCCATGTGGCGGTGGAACATTGCCACTTGGAACCTTCCTGCCAGCCTCACGGAACGTTCCGGCCATTCTGAGGCAATGGTCACGGAGCGTTCCGGACATTCTCTGGCAATGCTCACGGAGCGCTCAGGACATTCTCTGGCAATGCTCACGGAGCGCTCAGGACATTCTCTGGCAATGCTCACGGAGCGCTCAGGACATTCTCTGGCAATGCTCACGGAGCGCTCAGGACATTCTCTGGCAATGCTCAGGCAACTTTTCGGACATTTTACAACAAAGGTTCCAGAATCGATTCTTATACCGACTTTTCTCTAATTGCTATCAATAATAATTATTGTAGTTGCAGATTATACTGTATATGTGCATATTTTTTAAAAAATCCTTATCGAAAAAGGAGAAACATTTATACACACCATTGATTTCTTAAATAAATTAGCTACACATTTTTTACATTCACACACACTATATTATTCAGAGTAGGAAGTTAAAAGTTTCTCCTGTATATTAGGTTCTTACGCTTTGTGTAGACGATGTAAGGTCAATTGTTGTATGCTTTATGTAAACTATGGGACTATTTCCGTTTATAATAATAATAATAATAATAATAATAATAATAATAATAATAATAATAATAATAGTATTGGCTCTGGTGGATCTTCCCAAGCCAGCGGCGTGGTGAAGATCCAGGCGTTGTGTGACGTACCTCACGTGCGACACGACAGGTTGCAAAGCCAAAGCACGTAAGAAAGCACACGCGTAAATAGTTAGAGCGTGATTAGTTATTAATTGCTTTAAGTAGTAAAAATGGTTAGAACGTGTGTGTTTTGTGGTGCAGGAGACCTGAGTGAATTGGGTGAAGTTTTGACATATCACGGGTAAGTAGAACCCATGTATATGCTACTTGTAGGTTATGTCGAACTTCTTAAAAAGAAATATTTTTGTTTGTTTCATATAGATTTCCGTTGAAGAATGAAAACTATCTGCATCGTTGGTTACAGAACATGGGTCTGGGCCTGAATTTCGTACATTCAAAGAAATCTTCTCCTTGCAAGCATTCCTACTGTATTTGGACAATATAAATGTTCTTGTGTTTTCTGTCACGATATATAAGAACAGGATAAAAACAGATTGTTTCGCAAGTAATATATATGAATTATTCAAATTAAGGAGCTTATAGTAACGTTAAGTTAAAGTAACTAATATAACATATTTGATGCCTATTAACCAACTGCAATTTTCTAATTATTTAAAATACATATATTTCTTTGCTTTCTGTGCTACAAGCTTTTACTTTTCACAGTTTCCTTGTAAACATGCATGTACGGTATAACTATCATTTCACTTTCCGTTCAATTATTTAAAGTAATGGTGATAATTATCTTTTCATTGCTTCGCTTTAATGCCCCCTGTGTTTGGCGTTACACGAATGCTGTTTGTAATGATGCCATTTTTCATGACTAAAATAATTTATTAATCACCTTTTATAGATTCATTTACTGAAAAGGATCAAATAAATTAATAGAGGATTATGTGGCAGAAAAATATAGTTGGTACGGAAAATAGCAAAAACAATTATTCAGTACATTCAGACATGTACTAAAATTAGCAATGAGTAAGTAAATTTATTATTTATCATATTTCAGCACTTAAAATTGTAAAATTGTAAAATAAATGCATGTATTATTTCAGGTTCATTACATGCTGCATGCAGTAAGTACATTTTAAGTAAAGAGGGCAGAAGAGCCTGAAACTGCACATACGCGGGTTTGAGAAGATCCACCAGAGTTTTTCAACAGTGTTTTTCAAAATAATTATAACACAATGAATTGTACGTTGTAGGAATGTACTAAATTCTGGCCCAGACCCATGTTCCGTAACCAACGGAAATCTATATGAAACAAACAAAAATATTTCCTTTTAAGGAGTTCGACATAACCTACAAATAGTATGTACATGGGTTCTACCATTTCTTTTGTATCAATGACACACTGTGTCCTCTCTTGCGTCAGCCTTAATCTTGGTGGTCGAACTATACCGGACTTACCCTACAAATATATCATTTCATATTTTATGTTCAGATTAGTTTTATTTACATATATTTTTTATAAGATAGGACTGATACCGTATTATTTTTTTTATTGTTATTATTGTTGCTGTTGCTGTTGTCCACTTGTACAAAAAATATATGAATATTGCCAATATTTATTGTAATTTAATCAATTTCCCTTACATTTCCTATCCTTTCTGTCATATCAGACAAATTTTGCCTAAACAACATCGCTGTAAAATCTACGAACAGTTCCGTGAGCATTGCCAGAAAATGTCCTGAGCGTTCCGTGAGCATTGCCAGAGAATGTCCTGAGCGTTCCGTGAGCATTGCCAGAGAATGTCCTGAGCGTTCCGTGAGCATTGCCAGAGAATGTCCTGAGCGCTCCGTGAGCATTGCCAGAGAATGGCCGGAACGTTCCGTGGAATGTTCCAAAAGGGCGGACATAGGATTCTTCATGGTACGTTCCATCAATGTAGCAGGAAGGTTCCGGTGCTGCACCGGAACCGTCCTGCTACATTGATGGAACCTTCCTGCCATGGGAGTGTGCTGTATGGGAATTGGTCTAGTAGTCGGCCGTTATAATTTAAATAATTAGAACTTTCAGAAACAAATATTTTTAAATTTTGAGTTCACACATCATGAATTTTGAACCACTTAACATTCGATTAATACATATTAAAATACACTTGTCCCTTTTATACTTATTTTTAGTTATTTAATGGATATGGCGCCGCCTAAAAGAAGTATTCACCAATATTCGGAAAATGCGATTCAAAACGCCATGAAAGCATTTCGCGATGGTGTCGCTATTAGGAAATCGAGTAGAATTTACGGAGTACCCCGCGGTACTCTTCAGGATAGAATCCATGGACGGGTCAAGGAAGGTCCTCGACAGATGGGCCCAAAATCATTTTTAACCAAAAGCGAAGAAGAGGAAATTGTAAGGTGGTTAATAGACCTTGCAAAATGTGGATTCCCACGGAAGAAAGAGGAGTTATTAGATAGTGTGCAAAAAATTGTATTAGATTCAAAACGTAGGACTTCTTTTAAAAATGGCCGCCCAGGGGAAAAATGGTATAAGCTTTTTTTAAATCGGCACCCTGAAATAGCACTTCGCGAACCTGAAGGAGTAACTAAAGGAAGAAGTTGTATTACAGTTGTATTTTCAAATTTGCATGACTATCTTCAAGAAATAGATGCGGAAGATGTTATGACCGACCCGACTAGAATTCTTAATGGGGATGAAACAGGGTTCGCATTGTGTCCCAAAAGCGGCAAAATTTTAGCTCCAAAAGGTTGGAAAAATATCTATGAAGTTAAGAAAAGTGGTGAAAAAGAAACATTAACTGTATTGATGGTATTTTCTGCAAATGGAGCCATTATCCCTCCAATGGTTGTTTACCCGTACATACGACCACCAAAAGTTGTTATTCAGAATATGCCAGAAAAATGGTTTTTAGGTAGATCAGAAACAGGTTGGAGGCGCAGCGACATATTTTTCGAATATATCGCAAATAATGTAAATGTTTGGATCGATGAACAAAATATTACGCGACCCGTTATTTTATTCATTGATGGGCACAAATAACGTATGAAACAATAAATGAAACACCTCTAATTATAATTTCTGAACTTTCTGGTTGATATTTCGCTTTCTATGTTGCAATAAACAGTAATAAATGAATAATTGGTCACTAATGGGGTCGTGGTCGGTAATGGGGTCATCTACCTTAACGACATTGTCAGAAATGGACGCTAAACAAAAGTGTCCCTTTTATAGCACCTCTCCCCTATATGAGATCATTGCAAAACCTTGCGCAGTCTAGTAACGAAACATCGACGTTTGATCGATTCGATTCAATAACCGCGGCCATTATAATTTGACGCGTTTGGCGAGGGTAACGGTGTAGTGCATCTGGGATTCTAGGCGGAAGAGGAAAAACCAACGCGGCTTTTTCTCGTCGAAGGAGTAACGGTTATAGGTGGTATCAAGGATAAGAGGATGATGAATGAAGAGCCGCGACTCAAAAGGGGGAAGCGCGACAAATCGCTGCCGTTATGTACGACCTCTTTTCCTTGTCCCTTCCGTCTTTCGTCTGCGCGTCCTAAAATTCTACCGAAAGGAAACGAGGACGTGGAGGCAAGTGCCCAAGTGGGTCGCCTCCCTCCCTGGAGGGTCGTGTCCAACGCGCAACATCGCCTAGTATTTTATTAATTCGCCCTGGCAGGGGCAGCGAGGCTACGACTACGGGCATTGCAGATCGCAGCGTTTATCCTCGCCCGACAGGTAGAATTTCTGGTCGATCTTAACCCCGGAGGAGATGTCTAATAGCGCCGCTCTAGTAGTACAGTTTGCGATAATGGCGGGGCAGGATCGTGAACGTCTCAATTGGCATCCGGCTGCAATAATTGCGCGGGGGCGGAGGGGGCCAGCGCGTTATCGCTTCGAGCAATAAAGTCGATCGAGGGAATCGCGTAGTTTCCCGTTAACGAGAAACCGACGGCTCTGCGAAGGTACACAGGGGCACCCCGGCTACCAGAGAGTAGGTACAACCAGCTTCCCATACTATTACGGTAATAACTCGGTGCAACGTTCCACCATGTTCCCGACCAACGAATCCGAACGATATTAACGGTACCGCGATGAATCTACGACAGGTGCGACTAATTGCATCGCGTTACGTGCAACTTTCTAGCGGTTGACGAAGCAGCTTGAACCCGACAGCTGTTGGACCGTCCCCTCGGAGTCTGTCTTCGGAATGCTTTCCTCTTTGCGACGCGGATTATTTCTTTCCGCGGAGCAGCCGAGAATCCCTCGGAATCCCCCGCCGCCGATAGGAATTATTCAAACGCGACCAATCGAATATCCCCGCTCGGATAATAGCCGACGTGGCCCCTCCGGCCGGGACAAAAGCGACGATTCCAGCCGCGGCGCCGTCCAATACATATTCAGAATGACAGCAATTATGTAAAGCAAAGTATTCGCCGACTAACTCTGCTTTAGTCTCGACGAGCTCGCGAAAGGAGGTGCAAGTAGGTTCGAGGGAACGAGGAAACGCGTAGAGCGCAGGGCGTAGGGCAACGGAAGTAGATTTGAATTGCAAAGAGGCGGCTGGGCGAAACCGTGTCCGGACCATTTGAAGCAATTAAAAGCCGCGTTAAGGCGAGCGTACCTGTGTCTCGTCCACAGGCCCACAAGTACATAGGGCTTGGGGTGGACTCTCGTTACCAAATAGGACAGCAGCCAACGAAATCTGGTCACGGTTCTACCGAAAGACGCAGCTCGAGCGAACGGTCAAACGTACGGGCGCATCGAATACGTGCTACCGATACCGCATTGCGGTATACAAAGCGACAGCTAGCGCTGCTCCTCTGTCCCCGCGATCGGTTTATCCTCGAGTATGATTTACGTAAGGCCGTGGTTACCGCATCTCCTGGACCTTGACACTGAAGAACAGTTTCTCGAGCGTACGCGTCGCGCCGCATTCCTAATGTTACCCTACGTGCAATTTCAAGCTCTGCCGAACGCAGGGCGACGGAGAACGGGGAAAGTGCGGGCGGAGCGATCGATGCTTGGACCACATCGCGGCGATAAATTTAATTAAAAATCAGGATCGAGTTTTGAACGAGCCCGAAGAGGCTGAAAGAGATATATATCGTTGGGGAAGTTCCCCTCGTTGCTATCCGGAGGATCGTATCGAGCCGGCGACGAGGTATTGCAAAGTGAAGTCCGGAAAGTACGAAAAGCAATTACGAGATAGCGCGGAGAGTTGATCGGTCGATTTCTCTGTTTCGCTACATTAAATGATTCCCTCGGTATAGGTACCGCTGGCAAGTGTAAGTGTATGAATAGTGCGCTCACCTTTTTGTTCCACCACGAACACTTGGTAGTCGATCTGTTGACGGAGCAGCATGGGGTGGAGATTGTAAAGCAATGCCTGAAGATGCTGCGGTCGATCGCGAAACGGAATGACAAGAGCGACGCGATGCCTGGCCACGCAGTCCGCTGGGTATCCTCTGCCGCCCGGCTTCACATCGGTCAGCGACTTTTCTATCACCGACAGCTCCGGAGGCGACTTGCTAACAGCCAGTGGACCAACTGCAACCAGCCAACGTAGCACCGGTAAGTAGACACCACTTTTCGCAAGCTTTCAGGCACCTCCTTGGCAATCCATTCGACGGTATAAACTAATAGTACGAGACAGCGACTACTATACTGGATCCAGTGGACGTCCGAGCGATCTCGTAACACGACCAAGCTTATCATTGCTCTCCGCGAACGAACAAAACGATCGACCCTTATATATAAGCAACCACCGACAAATAAGATCTCAACGTTCCGAGGAGATTAAAATCTTTTTTATGCTCTATCTTCTGGAAGCCAACAGCCAACTCCGAAATGAATGGGAACTCACCGAGATTCGGAGGTATAAGCGGGCATCGTTGCAACATGGTGCTGTTAGTGGTGTTCGCCGTCGGAGCTTCCTGTGAACTTCCAACGATGTAGGTGTTTCGAGTGGGAAAAGCGGTTTCCAGCTTGGAGAAATTCGACTGACCTTTGCTGCCGGCCCAGTGCAGGGTCGTCGAGCTGGCATTGCTGTTACCGAGTATGCTCGATACCGTTACGGGCCCGTATATGATAAGGCCTCGTGGATGGTGTCTGTAGGTACGATCGGCGTACCTGCAAACAAATATGCCCGCGTTCAGCGAGAATTAAACCGTGGCTGCGTGCTCGCGTCCACTGTATTTTTAGAAGCTACACAGCAGGGCAAAATGTATTCCCAGCTGCACCCGATTTGGCGCAAAGCTTCTACGATCAGTCGCGTATTTCCGTCTCCAAAGGCCTATTAAACGGAAGCTAATTAAAGACGCGGAGCGTCGGGTCATCGGTGAGTACGGAGATTCTAGACGGGATCGCCCCATATCAAGCTTCGAATCCTGATGCTTTTAGGGAAAATTATTTATACCCCTATGCGTGCAACCTGAACTCGATAGATAATCGATGGATCGTTGAAATGAGAACGCTACACTTTGTGGCAGAAATGGCCGATGTCCTTTATTCATTGTAACATTTGTACACACGTCATTTACAACTGTATAATGAGACTATGTACATAGCACAAGGATTATTTACAATAAATGAATAACATCATGTAAGGAATTTGTCTTTTCTTTTGATCTTCTCCCAGAAAGTCATTTTCCCAGCGCTCTAGTCGCAGCAATTAAAGGGGTGCGGTAAGTTCTCTGCCAAGCGGCATTTCCATGGTCGCGGATCGAATGGTGAGTAATTAAGTTATGGGTCGTCACTGGAATGTTATTAATGAGTACGAAACTATTTGCCCTCGAAATGGAAAGCGTGTGTGCACTTGCACAAAGTTGAGCGGAAAATTTGTTGTGTGGGCCAAGAGTTTCTTTATGTCGAAAGCTTTGCTGCAGCGTGAAAATACACGAATATAAGTCGAATACTTAAAACCGCGTTTAGATACCTTTCGCATGGAGATAGGCAATTACTAAACCGATCCGGTCGAAATTATATGACCTATGCGACCATTACCTCGAGGCTGATTCCGCGTTATACGACAATTGGCAAACCGATCGGCCGTCTAATCGCGATAGTAATTTCACTGAGACGCCAGCTTCGGCCTCCGAGGTAACGTCGTCGCGCGTTTCGATCCCAATCCCGTGATTTTCAAATCGATTCAGACCACTTGGCTTCGGAGGATCGTCGATCCTTCCATCGATAAACCTGAACGAGTCGATTCCACTGAGAATTAATGACGATCGACTGCCATTCGCCGCGTGGGTCGATCAGCGAATCTCCAAGGAAGTAGGTGCCTCCTCGTTGCTTCGCGAAGCAGACCCTTCGAAATGTAGTTAAGGAGCGATTAAACTTGCAATTACGACTAACTTCTTCTGCTGATTTCGTGGTCACATCATGTAAATTAACGGTCTAACTGAATTCGCGTCGACCACTTAATATCAACAGACGCGGTCGCGTCTGGAAGCTAATTCCCCTTCCCCCTCTACCCATAGGCACACTGAGCGACCATGTCTCTATACACGAAAGATAGCGAAATTGACAAGGACGTCGGAGCTATTTTAGCCTTATTATCTTATTTTATGACATAGTCCCGGTGTTTTTACATGATTAACACGTTGACTGCCCACTACACCGATCGGCGTGTTTTTTGTTCTTGAAAAAACACGCGAATCGTTTATTTTTTTCGAATCCATATGTCGTTTTACTTAATGTATCAAGCTATGTGTCTAAAAGATATCAACAGACGCGGTCGCGTCTGGAAGCTAATTCCCCCCTTCCCCTCTACCCATAGGCACACTGAGCGACCACGTATCTATACACGAAAGATAGCGAAATTGACAGGTCGTCGGAGCTATTTTAGCCTTATTATCTTATTTTATGACATAGTCCCGGTGTCTTTACATGATTATGCGAATCATTTATTTTTTTCGAACCCATATGTCGTTTTACTTAATGTATCAAGCTATTTGTCTAAAAGATATAAGATTTATTCTGAATTAATAGTTATCAAAATGATACTTTTTTGATTAAGACGTTTCGTGACGTCACGTTTTACTTTTACAATTGACGCAGGTAGATGTCGCCTAGATAGTTTCCTGAAGTTATCCGGAATGGTTTTGCTGAAAATGCGGTTGCGCAGTTGACGAAAAATGCAAAAAGTCGCTGCGTTCGGGTCTCTAGTAAATGTCACCTAGCTGTCACTCAATTATAACCTGCCAAGTGACAGTTATCAAAATGTTAGAAATATCACGATCACGAGTTTTTCGATCATATAGCACACTGCCTCAATTATTAATTGCCTCAATTAACAAGGTAAGTCGGTAAAATTTTTTAATAGACTTTTTTTGTTCAGCTTATAGAACCCAAATTATTTAATAGACTTTTTATGTAGAGCTGATAGAAACGAAGGAGACGTACAGACTTGGAACTTGTCCGGAGAAGGTTCGACAGAGAAGCATTTTCTTACGTGCAAGTTTCTAGAAACTTGTCAAATAAGGTAAATCGACAACACATTATGAGTCACATTATTGAAGAAAGTACGCTGAAAACACATCTCGCTTGATACAAATATGTTTTTGTTGTATTATTTGTTATACAGTCACGGTCTATGTCCACTGATACTTAACGTATGACTTTCTTCTATCTTACGCCACTTTTATGAACTCTGGATGATTTTTTGATTAATTAATTGTTTATTAATTTTTGTAGAAAATGCGGGAGGCCGCCCTACTTGATGGTGAGTTTTATTAACGATATGCTTACAGAATAATTAAATAATAATAAAAAAAAATTATATATACATTTATTCAAATTCATTTTTCCAGACTCGAATGATGCCGAAATACTAATGGCAGCGAACAAGGTGCCGAGAACGGCGGCGTCGCCACCACCACCACAGCAGCCGGCGACAAACGGTATTAATTCTTAATAATATTAATTAATACTTTTTATCTTTTAACAATATAATAAAAATTGTTGACTTTAGCTTATATCAGGGGAGTCCAGGCCGGTTCGCTGTCGCTGGCAGCCGCAACTACGGCGCCGCCGCCGCCACCACCACCACCACCACCACCACCGCCACCACCACTACCACCACCACAGGGCCCGGCCACGGCACATGGTATTATTTCTTAATACTTTAATTAAATACCTTTTTTGTTTTTACAATATAAAAATTGTTCGGTTTAGCCTATATCAGGGGAGGCGAACATTTTTATCTGCGCGTGCCAAAAATTTATAAATTATTATAATATAATTGCTGACGTTTATTACTAACTAATTACAGGGGGATACACGTCGAAGCGCCATAAGAGGAGCGGCTGGAGGGTGCGGGCCCGTCAAGAGCATTGGGCCACCCTCCAGGCGGTACGGGCACAAGCCGTCAGCCTCCGCTCGCAGGCGAGTACCCTGCGAGATTTAGTGAAGACCCAGAGCCGTGACCGCGGCCGCGGTGGCCTATTTTGTAAATAAACAATTGTAAATAAATAGTTCCATTAAAATTATAATTAATATATACCTAATTTAAAATCGTTTAATTTATAATAATATAATACTGTTCCAATTTTTTTTCTCCTTGAAATTATTCATTTTTCCTTTGCAATCTTGAGAACACCTTCAATGTTTTATTTTTTTTTTCTATTCGTTCGTAACGAATCATTTCTCGAAATAAATTGTGTATTTACGGAACTCGTGATGCTACTAGCGACCCGAACGCAGCGGCTTTTTGTCTTTTTCGTAAACCCGCGAGTGACTGATTTTAAGTCGTTTGGATTTGTGGTTATGGGTAATATTTTTATTGATTATTGCTGACTGGGTACAATTTTCACCTCCACGGGGTCCTTTCCGTCAACCTTTTCCAGAAATAATGTCACTCCTCTGCCCTACCCCCCCCCCCCCATTACATGAAAAAGTCGAGGACAAAAAACAGTATTATTTGTACTTCTACGTTAGATTTAGCTGTATGTATGATCCGAATAAATAAGGCTGGCGGCGTAACCAAAAGGCGATGGTACAGAAGACTTGATAAGATCAACACAACAAAAATTCACAAATTATGAAAAAAGTGATGAAATCCCCCCCCCCCTCCCCCCATAAACATGACTCATGTATGAAAGAAGCTAATTCCCTTTAATTCAAGAAAAAAAATAAAAAAAGTTCACATGCAAAGATTGTGAAATCAACTTTGCTAATTCCAATTGTACCTTTAATTCAGGAAAAAAATTAAAAAACTTTGCTAATTCCAATTGTATTCTCGTTCTCCGCTCGAACACTGATTCCTCTGTCACTTTTTATACTTGACATTCCTTTATTGGCCACAAATCAATTCAGTGCTCAGATTTTCAGCTTCGGTTTTAAGGAATTAGCGGGCGTTGTATAAGAAAAAGCTATGAAGTAGAAGAGGCCTGCAGTTGACACAATAACTTTTATAAGAGGGGCATCTTCTGTTAAAAATGTCGTATGAAGATAATAAAGACTTGGTAGAGACTAATTTAAACAAATCAAAGTCGGTAATAGATTAATAATAGCACATTCGGCAACCTGCACTAGTGCGCACTGAATGCGAACTTTTTCGCTTCCAATTGGTGAAAATTCGCACCCAGTGCGCACCATTGCGACCGTCCGAATACGCTGTAAGAGAGATGCGGAGAATATGAAACTTTTTTTTTCAGTCGACTTCATAGCTTTTTCTTATACAACGCCCGCTAATTCCTTAAAACCGAAGCTGAAAATCTGAGCACTGAATTGATTTGTGGCCAATAAAGGAATGTCAAGTATAAAAAGTGACAGAGGAATCAGTGTTCGAGCGGAGAACGAGAATACAATTGGAATTAGCAAAGTTGATTTCACAATCTTTGCGTGTGAACTTCTTTGATTTTTTTCGTGAATAAAAAGTGACAGAGAAATCAGTGTTCGAGCGCAGAACGAGAATACAATTGGAATTAGCAAAGTTGATTTCACAATCTTTGCATGTGAACTTTTTTCATGAATTAAAGGGAATTAGCTTCTTTCATACATGAGTCATGTTTATGGGGGGGGGGGATTCATTGTACTGCGGCAACAACTACTTAGCTACTCTATCGATTTTCCAATAAGGCAAACGACTTACTTGTCCGTTGAAAAGTAGAGGATCCAAAGTGACACTGGAGCGCATGGTTAATTAACAGGGACCGTTGAAACGGCGTTACGTGGGCGATTCGGTGTTTCAGTCGAGTGTATAGGTGCTTACGTAACCCAAACGCGCCCGATAGTCTCGTGCCGTACAAGGCTAGTGGTGTCCGTGCTATTTTGCTTTTCGATCTGCCTGCTAATTCTGCGGATAACTCGTTCAGGCTGTTGGCCGTGGTATGTTAGCTGCCGTAAACGCGGCTGCAACTTTTCTGCGCGTCGCGCGCGCAAACTTTCACCCGAGAAAAAGTTCACCAAACGATCGCGTTGCCGCAAATTTTAGTTTAAAATTGCACGCATCTCTGAAACCGCTATCGGTTCTGCCTCGTCATCGGAGCTTAAAGGCTTCGGCGCAGTGTTAGAAAGCGATCTACCGAAGCCCGGGAGGAGATTTAGGAACCCGCTTAACCCGATAACAAAGTCGAATTTAAATCCCTTAACGAGACACATTACCGTTACCGAGCGGGAACTTCGCGGAGGTGTAATCCATGAAGCAAACTTCGGCGATTTTAGGTCGGCGAAACCCACGTTAATGCTCTTTCGAAGTTCAGGAATAAAGTAGCGAGAAAAGTGAGTCGCCGGTGACCCGGTGTGCGTTGAATTCTCGGAAAATTGACTTCAACAGCGGCACTTTTAGCCTACGACGAAGTTTAAAAGTGGCTCTTTCTGTCTTCGCGTACACTCTGATGCACTCCACCTACAGTTTCACTGGCTAAGTCACTCGAAATGGCTCCAACATCTAACGGTTGAAACGTTGTCGCACGACCTTACTGTATCTCGAGGCTTTCCCCCGATCTCGTTTCGATGCCGCTCGTTCCGCGAGTTCTCCGTTTCCCGATCCGATCGAGGTTCACCGATGGGGCCCAGCGAACAACGATAAAAAAGAAATACAACGGTCGATTCCCGCGAGTCTCTCCTTTAGCTTCCATTTGTCGCGAGCGTCAGCGAAATTTCTTCAATTTACGACATTATTCGACCTGCTCTTATCGTCGCTGTGCTTCGCGAGCACCAAGGGAATCGACACGCGTGGATCACAGCCGAATTTACCGTCGAACCGTGTCGGAATTTCTCGCTGGCGCTGTTGAACCGTGCACGTGGAATCGTTCACGGCAGATGAAATCATCAGCGGGTAATTATACGCGGTACGTATGCAACGCGGCGCGTACAGGATGCACGCGCGCCGCATGTGCAAACAACGAGCGTTGTTATATAGTTTCCACGACGCGCTGAAAAATCTACACACACAAGCTTCAGCCGTGCACTCGTATGTGCCATTCCGTGAAACGGTATAACGTTGCGTAGGGTAATCCACCGAGAGATCAGTGGCCGAGCATCCACAGATTATCCAATGCATATGCATGCGCGTTGCAGTTTGCAGTCGTGCCTCTGACCCTCGCGAAACTTGCAGTTTATCGCGTTTGACGTTTGTCCCTCTCGATTCCGAGTCACGTGGATTCGCCGCGAGGCAGAGTTGTCCGGTGTTTAGCTCCGAGAGTCGGATAGTAGAGCATGCACGAGGAAATTTCGTATTTAGATGGAGTTATATCCGCGGCTGGCGTGTACAAGGAATTGCATCGTAAGTCACAAGCAAGTCCTGAGCCGGTGGAATTCGAAGGTATTCCTAGCACGGTTGGTACGTCATAAATCCGACGCGGAACGAGTTAGCCGCGGCGCGACTCCTCTATGTACCGACTAATATTTCACTTTAATCTTCCCCCCGAGATCCGAGGGACGAGTAACGCGAACGTACAACGATCTTCGTAAACGCCTGCAATCGATTCGCAGCGTGCGCAACAACTTTTGCACCGGCTTTTTCTCATGGAAATATGAAGAAGGAATCGGCAATCGTTCGGAGTCTCGGACCTCGAGAAGCGAGCAAGATTTGCGATCTTATTGATCGACGACTCGGTAAACGGGAACATCTAATAAAACTTTGTCCGCGTCCCAGCCGGAGGGTTAATAACGAAGGGCAAAGGTTGGATGTTTGCGAGGAAAGAAAAAGACACGGCTAAGCGGGCTGCTCCGAGCGAGCAGCACCGTCATCCGTGGCGCGGCTGCAATTTAAATATTCCGCGATATCTGTATTTCGCATTGAAGTGTGTGCGCCGTCAAGGTAAAAGAAAATCGAAAGAAAAAATTCGAAATAAAAACTAGGAGCGGAACTTTGATGGCAACGAAGAAAGAGTGACTCTTTTTGGTCCCACGATTTTGGAAGTGAATTTTATGCCAAACGATACCTTATGATGAGACATCAATCACACAAAATTTTCAAGTTCAGGTGACGATTAGTTGGTGCGATATGGGAGGTGAAAGAAGTGAAAATTCATTAAACCACCAGCCAAAACGCTTCGATGTACGGACTTTTATGTCAGTCCGATAATTAAGGAATTGTTCCCAGGGAATTTGAACTTAGATCTGTTGCGAATGATGTCTCATCACAAGGTATCGTTTGGTGTAAAATTCACTTCCAAAATCGTGGGACCAAAAAGAGGCGAATGAAGGCCTCATTTTGGGTGACTCTTTGAAACGCCTGGCATCGACTCTAATAAAATTTCAGCTGAGACTGGAGAGCATCTCGAGTCGGCAGATGCAGGCGCGTTATCAGTACATCCGTATGTACGCGTCAGGCAGCCGATTTATGCGAAGAAAGACACGAACGTTTCCTTGGACGATGATTTACAGACGTGGCGTGCCCGCCGGGCTTGCTTCTGGCTTCCGTAAAGTTTCGCCCATGATTTTTAGAGGGAACCGTTTGCGGCAAGTTTACCGTCGTTGCAGCAACGTCAATAAACATCAAGGAGAGGAAGAATATTACGAGTGGAAGGATTCGTCGGATCGCACAGAAAGCTGTAATAACATACGGTAGATAGCGGTGGTGGTACACTTATACATACGAATCGACGGGACGGCATGGTTGTGGCGTCGCAGGTAATGCCCTGTCCCAGCAGTATGCCCCCGAATTAACATTCCCCGACGTATGAAGGAGAAATATGGCAACAATCTCCGCGGCGATGTAGCCCGATCGCAAATAACAGTAATAGTAAGTGTCAGCGCGATTAGACGCGCGAGTGTGCGTCGGTGGAAAGGCTAGGTGGCTGTTGAAATGGCTGGTTGTTTGCATGTCGAGGCGCTATATGACGGATCATATCTCCACGCTATGCACTGTGCACCGTGACGCGATACGCGTCGAGTTAATCCGGGGAAGAGCGTGTCCTATAGTTTATAGTTGCAACGATCAACGAATCTGTATCGCTATCCCGTCGTAACAGCTACTCTTGCTACATTTAACGCTTTCTAGGATCACGCGGTTGCTCGATGCGCCTGGCAGGGAGCATCGGCGAACAAAGACACCGGCAGGGCTCTATCAAGGGCAGGCGACTTTTCTCATTAGTATCGATTAGAGCATTGGCAAGCCGAACACGTTGCCATTAGCGAGAAACCGTCGAAAGCGAAGGCACTACAACCTTCGCGACTGCACGTGAAATCCAGCAAAGCGGCGTTTAACGAGTGACGCGCATCCGCGGACAAACTTTAACGATCTGCACGCGAGCGAATTACAAATCTCGTCCAGCTTTTTTGGGACTTGAGCAAGGTCGAGTGATCGAAGGGGGCATATCGGACGCGTTTGATACGGTAAGTCAGCGCCGGCCGCGTGACAGGAAGGAACGTAAAACGTGGACAAATAACTGCACCGCGCCGTGTCACAGCCGGCCTTCTAGCGCAACGAATAAACGAGCCGGGAGAATAACAAATTGTTGTCACGCGCCGCTGGCGAAATTTTAAATTAACCGTTACCAGTCGCTCGTAAATCGCGCCCAAGTGCCACGGAAGAAAGAGCCCCGTTAAATACGTTACGGTTTTTAATTAAACTGTTTTCCCTGGCACGTGCGTTCCAAAGGAACCGACATTCATTTTGCCAACCACTCTCGGCTCCCTAGCCCCTCGCGATCATGCCGAATTTTCGCGCAAACCATTACACCGACTGCCCTTTCATCCTAACGACGTTGCTGCGACGCTCGTGCATGTTTCTTTCAAACACGCCTTTCTTTGCCTTAACGTGGCGAAGAAAAGCGTTACGCGGACAAGAAATGCACAAAAGCTGCCTCGCGTCTTCCCATTTCGTTCCCGTATTTTCTTCCCTTTGCTTCCCTTTGTCGCGGCGCCAGCGAGGGAAAAGAAACACGCGGCAATGTTTCCTAACAGCTGCGCTGGCAATTTTAAAGCTTCCTCTCCGGTAATCGCTTGAAATTTCCTATCAAATTTACGCTGTCGGCTGCGTACGCTAAATGGACATTTCAGGGAACACAAAGGTCAGAGGATCGTTAGCCAAGCGCTTCCGCAAACGGACAATCTAAATGACCGCTAACGAAGTAACGAGATCACGTGCGCCTCTGGAATATACGTGCTGGCCCTGCCGAAGGATGAATTTTCTCGGAAATTTACTTCGATGCGAGAGGAGCGTCGCTGTTGCCGTTCAACCGCCCCGAAATCGCGGCAATTTACCGTGATTTCCTGCCGGAAGTAAAACGTCCAGGCGTCTCTCGAAATTTCCGCAGCTAATCCTCCGAATATCCAGCAGGATTTTCACTTCAAAACCCGTTCCGAATCCTCCAAACTGTTTTTAAAGTACCGAATAGCCGTTTCTCCAGCGTGTTTGGCTCAAGGAACTTTCGTCGCAAGCTCAGGGCTCCTCCGCGAAAACTTTCCCACGCGGCGCCGATTTTCCTCTCGTCTTTTTACGCTTGCACCGAGCTTAATTAAAAATTTACATCACAATCTTATTTTAGGATGCAGGATTCGTGTGTAATCATCCATCCATTTTCCATTATCGGCGACTCGATAACTTGTCTCCGAGCATTCGATATGGGTAACCGTAAATTGCTGCGCCGTCGTTAAGCAGCCACATTACCCGGTTATCAGTCTACTAATAAGATTTCCCTAGAGTCTGCGAGTCCCCAAAGCACAGGAATCGATCTATGCGTAACCTCCAGTCTCCTATCTAGCAACTACCCGCAGCAAGCCTGCCTAATACCTCGCCAAAGCGATTAACTGGTCGCATTGGAATATACGCTTACCACGAACAAAACTAGAAAGAAGAGTAAGGTAGAATGCGATGACAGAGCGCTGAAAAGGCCAGAATTTCATGGAGCACGATTAAGTGTCGTAAAGGAAAGTGGAACGTCGGAAGCCTGGCGTAATACCGCGGCCTATCGGTATACAAATAGCAGGGACAGGCAAGCGAGCCTAGACCGTCGCGCAGGAACTTAAATTAATTAAAAGACGCGGCTCGAAAGCGCGAGATACTTTCGAAACTGAAGCAACTTTCATCCAAGTTTAAGCACGACAATTTCGAGAATTTGCACGTTCAATAGGTTCAGGAACAATAGGTTCCTGGTGAATGGCGGACCGGGTGGTAGGTATAGGTATGTATACTAATTACCGAGATTGCGTGGATCCATTGCTCGACTTCTAAGCGTACGAGAGGGTATCGCGGACAGTGCAACGACACACGATCCCGCTATTATCGAGGAATCTACCCTCGGGCCTGAACATTTCTGGAATTCCGCGAGAATTGGACCGTTTAAGGAATAGCTCGGCAAGACGAAGCGCGGAGGAGTGGCGTGGTACCGACGTGCCACTCGATCTCGTAACGCTCGAGAGCTCGCCTCTCGCGGGAAAAGAAGAGGAAGCGGAGTGTACGTACCTGGTAGCGTTAATGGTGAAAATCGTCTCTATGGATCGGCGATCGAGGACGCCGCTAAGTAAATACTGAATGGCGATGAGCGCGAGGACGACGCAGACGATCGCCTTGTAAAGGTGGGCACGATGCCACAGTGCCACGGCTGCGGCCGCAGTCATCGCATGTGCGAGACACCATAACTCCCTCCTATCGCCGTTAGAAGAGCGCCGTCCTGGACGAGGCGCTCTCTGCTGATCCTTGCAGGTCTCGTTGCCGTTCCTTTCCCAACCCTACACCTCCGCCTCCACCCCCACCGCCGCTTGCAGCTTCAGCTCCAGCTCCAGCTCCAGCTCCAGCTCCAGCTCCAGCTCCAGCACCAGCTCCTCCGTGTCCCTCGAGATCGACAGAGCTCCGAGCTTCCGTTCCCACTGCCTCGTTGCTTGTTCCGCGCGACAGCTTGACCGGGACCAGCGGGTACCGAGCACCGGGGGAGGTAGAGGTACAGCCAGAGGACCAAAGGGCAAAGAAAGAAACGGTCGCCCGGGGTTTCTCGCTTCCGGTCACCAGGCGCATTACCCTCCGACACGACTGCTCTTAGCGCGGCCACACCTCCTCTCTAGTCTGAGAAATAGAAAATACCAGCTCGCTTTAGAAACACCGTAATTCCCGGCATCCGGAGCGATTCGATAGAGCGGGTGGATGTTGCTTTTCAGCTGGGCTAGACGGCTATAATCTGCAACGTTATATCAAACTGATTCGCCGGAGGGCCAGAACACGAATCACACGAGTCGCGTAGTGCCCATACACGCGTTGTCGAAACCATTGAACGCGACAGCTTCATAAACAACCAGGTATTAACCAACCGCGCGAAAGCAAACACACTCCGCTCGTGGCCGTCACTCGACAGCGAGGGTATCCGCGTTAAACGCTTCTGTGACGTGAACCTGAATTTCACCGAAACTCACGCGAATTACAAGCCCTTAAGGCTTAAGGCATACACCTACCGCTCTTCCACTGTCGATTACATAGAACCAATTACGAGGATGTGTAAGCGGGGCAATGTTATATAATATCCTCCAAGTTATTGATTGCATCCAGACAAGGAGCATCTTTTATGTTCTATCACTTCTTCTCTTGCGACAAATGGTTTTCGAAAAAAGTCCGAGAAAATAAATAAAAAAGACTTTTTTATTTCTCAAATTTTGTAAGTGTAAATCCTTCTCGAACACTTTTTATCTGTGAAGGTGGAGAAAGAAATTGTAATTTTTATTTTCGAAGACTATTTTTTTAAACATTTAAGGGGGGTCACTCAAGTGAAAATGAACTACCAGTAATTTTACAGATAAAAATTTGAAAATATTTATATCCATATTATTTTTTACGCTGAAATGAATTATGTAAGAATTAATACAGTGACATTTTTTTTCTCAAAAATTTAAAAAAAAATTCGAAAAAATTATTCGATTGTAAAATCCATACCCCTATCTCTGTAGTATTGTATGCCAAGCCTGCAAAAAAAATTTCAGCTCGAAAACTTCATTTTTGTCCGAATTATAAAGTTTTTATGTTTTGGGATAGTAACTAAAACGCTCCTGCTCCGGACGTTGGACCTTTCTCTTCTTGCAATGCCTGTTCTCTTCGTGATTGTGCAGTTCGTATCATTTTTCTTGCACGTTTGTATCTTTCTGAGGCTTTCTGTTTATACCTTTCAGGGTACCCTGCCCTTTACCCCCTAAAGTAATACCTTTCGTACGCTCCTGTTTTACCAAATCGGTCAAAGCTCTCCATAATCTTTTGCCAACGTGGTTCACACACTCTTTTTTTGTCGATTTATAACTTTATAACTCGGACAAAAATGAAGTTTTCGAGCTGAAATTATTTCTGCAGTCTTTGTATACAATACTACAAAGATAAGGGTATGGATTTTAAAATCGAATAATTTTTTCGAAATTTTTTTTTTAAATTTTTGAAAAAAAAATGTCACTGTATTAATTCTTACATAATTCATTTCAGCGTAAAAAATAATATGGAAATACATATTTTCAAATTTTTATCTGTAAAATAACTGGTAGTTCATTTTGGTCGGTCCAACGTACGAAGCAGGAGCGTTTTAGTTACTGCGCCAAAAACAAAAAACTTTATAACTCCGACAAAAATGAAGTTTTCGAGCTGAAATTTTTTTTTGCAGTCTTTGTATACAATTCTATAGAAATAAGGGTATGGATTTTACAATCGAATAATTTTTTCGAAATTTTTTTTTTTAAATTTTTGAAAAAATAAATGTCACTGTATTAATTCTTACACAATTCATTTCAGCGTAAAAAATAATATGGATATAAATATTTTCAAATTTTTATCTGTAAAATTACTGGTAGTTCATTTTCACTTGAGTGACCCCCCTTAAGGCGGAGCATACACAGAGATATGCCAAAAAGATAAAAAATGTTCTTCCTTATTTTCAGTGTTTGATATGTCATGAATGTTTCCTGAAACTTAGGGACCGAAATTTGCAAAAATATCTTTGATATAGACACCAGGTACCTGAATTGCGACCAAAACGTGTTATTTTCTATCTTTTTTCTGACAAAGTTGGATGAAAACTTCAGCAGAACAATCTTTGGGGCTAATTTAATAAGATTTCGCTTATCTAAGTAGTTCCTTTTTACGTAAAATCTTCAATTGGCACTAGGGAATAGCGGAAACATAAAACAAGTGATTTGTTGACACGTCAGAATGTTTGAAATACAACTTTACAATGGCTGAAAATTTGGAATGTCTACCGCGTTTACTACAACCAGAACCGTCTAAAATACCAATTTAATGTATGATTATAGAACCTAATAGCGTTCAGAAATATCGAAGAACGTCAAAAACCGTGATTTATTTTTTACGATTTTATTGTTGTTTATTAGTAAATAAAACTTTATCCAATCTTTCCCAACCACATCTTTTGCATTTGGAATGTGGGTAAGAATGTAATAAACAAATTCAGAAAGGAATTAGCTGCCACCATTTGTCCCTGCGGTGTCAATCCGATTTTGTTTAATTGGCGATAGCGCTCAAGGTGCCTTTCTGTGGACGAAATTCTGTATCTCAGTGAATTCTTAACCGATTTTTATTTTTTTTTGCTCGTTTTGTCTGGGATTAAATTTGCTAACATGTCACACAGTAGTTTTCCAAAATTTTCTTTAGGGATTAAAAAGTGGGGCTGTGATGGTTCGTCCGGGCACAGCAATTACAAACAAAATTTTGATAACCCTGAAGATTCCGACGAGACCGTGTTTATGATATCCTTGGTTCCACTACAGTTAATCAATTCAGTTTCCACGAATGACACTCCATGTTGGATTAACCCTCATCCGTCTTCAACAAGACTTTGTAGGCCTATTAAATTTGAATTTGCAAAGGAAACAAGTGCCAAAATAACTGAAGAAATAAACGCTATAAATAATGACATAGAAAAGTTGTCCCCAACAAAAGTGCAAATTGAAAGAAAACGCTTTACTATAAAGCATAGCCTACATTTGACAATGCTTGATGGTAAAGTCCACCAAGCTATGACTGGAACTCCTTCCGCAGCCTCCTGTTATTTTTGTGGGGCCAAACTGTCTGAAATGAACAATTTGAAATTAGGGTAGATGTCCCAATTACTGCCAGTGTCCCAATTACTGCCACTTGATTTATTATATGTAATAAAAGCGTAACCTATAAAAATAAATGTACAAAAAATAGTTTTATTCCGGACTAGGGTAGATGTCCCAATTACTGCCAGTGTCCCAATTACTGCCACTTGATTTATTATATGTAATAAAAGCGTAACGTATAAAAATAAATGTACAAAAAATAGTTATTATAATAACTATTATAATAACTATTATAATAACTATTATAATAACTATTATAATAACTATTATAATAACTATTATAATAACTATTATAATAACTATTATAATAACTATTTTTTGTACATTTATTTTTATACGTTACGCTTTTATTACATATAATAAATCAAGTGGCAGTAATTGGGACACTGGCAGTAATTGGGACATCTACCCTAGTCCGGAATAAATCTATCCAGGAAGGATCGTTGGAATACGGTTTATCTACTCTGCATGCCTGGATTCGATTCATGGAATGCATTTTACATATATGTTACCGACTTAAATTTAAAAAGTGGAGCGCAAGGCAACCGGAAGAAAAAATTATCACGGAGGAGTCCAAAAAAAGAATTCAGTTAATGCTTAAACAAAAGCTTGGTATAACTGTGGATGTTCCAAGACAAGGTTCTAGTACTTCCAATGATGGGAATACAGCGCGACGATTTTCCGCAATTGGAAGACAGTAGCGGAAATCACCGAGGTGAATGAAGAACTTATTAAAATTTTTTTTATAATTTTACAAATTTTGTCGTGTGGACACAGCGTAGACCCGTCAAAGTTCCAATCTTTTTCTCTCGAAACGGCCAAAATTTTTGTTAGGGAGTATGAATGGTATTTTATGCCATCATCAGCACATAAAATTTTAATTCACGGAAAAGACGTTTTAAACTCCACTATTCTGCCGATTGGCCAGATGTCGGAAGAAGCCCAGGAATGTAGGAACAAAGATTTTAAAAGATTCCGACAATTTAACACCAGAAAAAGTTCGAGGTTTTCGACAAATGAGGATATAATGCATAATTTATTAATAACATCGGATCCTTTAATTTCCATTTTGAGGTCCCAATGGCCAACTCCGTCTGTTGATCTTGAAAAAGACGCAAAATATCTTTTGTCTAATTATAATGATGTGGAATATATGGAAGAAGACAATCTTGTTTAAATTTGAATTGTTTAATTTATATTTATTTTTTATTTTATCTCCTTTTAATGATGTAGGAACAAAAATGGTTAATAAACTCGTTGTTTCGGAACCAAGAGATCAGAATTTGTTTTTTTAATCCCTAAAGAAAATTTTGGAAAACTACTGTGACATTTTAGCAAATTTAATCCCAGACAAAACGAGCAAAAAAAGATAAAAATCGGTTAAGAATTCACTGAGATACGGAATTTCGTCCACAGAAAGGCACCTTGAGCGCTATCGCCAATTAAACAAAATCGGATTGACACCGCAGGGGCAAATGGTGGCAGCTAATTCCTTTCTGAATTTGTTTATTACATTCTTACCCACATTCCAAATGCAAAAGATGTGGTTGGGAAAGATTGGATAAAGTTTTATTTACTAATAAACAACAATAAAATCGTAAAAAATAAATCACGGTTTTTGACGTTCTTCGATATTTCTGAACGCTATTAGGTTCTATAATCATACATTAAATTGGTATTTTAGACGGTTCTGGTTGTAGTTAACGCGGTAGACATTCCAAATATTCAGCCATTGTAAAGTTGTATTTCAAACATTCTGACGTGTCAACAAATCACCTGTTTTATGTTTCCGCTATTCCCTAGTGCCAATTGAAGATTTTACGTAAAAAGGAACTACTTAGATAAGCGAAATCTTATTAAATTAGCCCCAAAGATTGTTCTGCTGAAGTTTTCATCCAACTTTGTCAGAAAAAAGATAGAAAATAACACGTTTTGGTCGCAATTCAGGTACTTGATATTATAGCAAATTTAATCCCCGACAAAACGAGCCAAAGAAATCAAAAATCGGTTGAGAATTGACGGAGATACGGAATTTTGACCGCAAAAAGTCACTTTGGAACCACTGTGCCACGTCGAGTTTAAGCACGAAGGGAAGCATTGGCGGGGGCGTTGAAGAATCACGCGAGAGACAGGGAGCAAGGTTACGCACACGTTCCACGTAACGATAGATGTTAGGAGGAAAAGAT
Source organism: Andrena praecox (assembly GCA_963932275.1). Classification (NCBI taxonomy): domain Eukaryota; kingdom Metazoa; phylum Arthropoda; class Insecta; order Hymenoptera; family Andrenidae; genus Andrena; species Andrena praecox. The sequence goes on from OZ010732.1 coordinate 1,183,249, forward strand.
TAGATAGAACATCCGGTGGTTATTAACGAACGAGCGATTGTACCAACACTTCCAACGGAATATCAATTTCGGGGTACACTCGGAGGTATCGCTACTCGCCGGCGACCAACGACCGACGATAACGCGTATTTTTAGAGAAATCGTAGGCAAACCAGTCTATTGAAAGATTACAATTCCGAGCGGATACCTATCAGACTGAACGCACCAACAAACTTCTGAAAAGAAAAAGGGACAGGTATGCTCGCGATACAGAAGCACTTGCGTACTAGAATCGGGTTCGGGCTTAGGTGTGGAAAAAGCACCGGCCAACAGGACTGACTGGTAATCCGCCATGCGGGCGGATCGATGCAAGTCATATCCTCCGCAAACACGGCTGCTGACTTTGCATCGTGTTGTTTCAGGTGCAGTTTGCGCGCGCAGTGTTTGCAGAAGCTACGGATGAACATGGGCCCCGAGATCGACCAGTAGAGAGGAAAAGCCGAATGCAATGAACGCTTCGCACTTACGTCGAATCGCGTAAAGATTTTCCTGCGCGGCGCACGCTTTATCCGCGGATGCAGCGTGTAAACGAAGCGCCCGGCAGACGAAAAGGATACGGAAACTGTGGTTGAAAGAGGGAAACGGCTGGCAGAGAAACAGCGATTGTAACAATTTCGACTCCTAGAATTCTTTTTAACGGCAGAGTTGTTGGATCGTGGGCAGACAGTCGCTGGGCAGGGTCGTGACTATGTATCTACGTGTGTACATAATATGTATGTACCTCGCTGCCAGCCGCTACACGCAATCTTACCCATTACACCCGCTTCTACACGAACTACGTTTCCTGTAACCTATGTAAATTACTCACTCCTCTTTCTCTACTTCGATTGGCTTCGGGTGTCGATCGATATGTTGCCGATGCTTCGGCCACGGATGTAGTTCCAGACTCCGACTTATGTAGAGAGGTGCAGGGAGGATCGTCCTGCACCTGCACCGCTCGTCAATGCGTAATTAATAAACGGAAGTACGTTCGCTGACAACTACTCGACGCGTAATTCTTTTCCCTGTAATTCTCACCTGCGGTTCGTGCCTGAAGAGGTCGAGCAAAACGCAGAAATATGGGACAGATTGCCATCGGTGAGAACGGTGGCGAACGTTCGTGCATGCATCTAAATACACACGAGCGCGACGCATCGGCGCTGGTGCAATTTACTGTAGAATCTACAATTACGATGGTTATCGCGACACCGCGGTATCAAGCCGCTACGCGACCTAATCACTCTAATTATTTCATACCGTTTCGTTCGCCGAGATTCTCGTGGCTCTCCCCCATCGCGTGTCAAACAAATTAGATTACGCTGATCGAATTAATGCAGATCTTATCGCGATGCACCGCGTTTACCGTTTCCACGGATCCAAATGTCGCGTACGTCGTTCGAATAGGTACACGCGAGATCTCATACGTTAGGGGGTCGTCATTTGAGTTGCGCAGGTAGCTGACCGATCGGAGAGGACTGTATCCTACGATGCGTAGGAAACGCGCTTTCCTCATAATCTCGTACTGCTGCTTACGAGCAGTTCGAGGAAAAGCGGTTCTCTCGAGTGGCGCCGTTGCGAGCGGCCGACCGCGAATTATGTATTAATTTCAGAAGAACTTTTGGAACGAGAAAGAGAAGGATAGCGAAGGGCTCTTTGGCCTGTCCAGGGTAGCCCCGATTATTGAGCTCGCGCAATCTCCAATTGCGAATTCCGCGCTGGGACCGAGCCGCGGCTTATTTCCATGTAAATGTCGAATGTCATAAAACGCGGTAACGATGTCCCGCAGGACGAGTTTTCCCGCGGGCCCTTAGCTATCAAGCATGGTATTTCAATTCCGTCGGACGCGGTGCGGCTTTAAAGGGAACGAAATCGCTGTTCGCGGCACGGAGATCCGCCATGCAAATTCGTCTGGTTGGAAAATTGCAAGAGAAACGAAAGTTTGGGCACGAGGGACCATCCCGTGGCGCATCTTTCTCCGTGACCGACAGCGCAGCGCCAGCGTACTCGTCCACGCGTGGGATATTTCTCGGAAACGCATTTCCAATTTTCTACGGCGCGTTGAATAATTTCCACCTTGGGGGCGCGTATCGATCCCCCCGCTGGTGCATGGATTGCCTAGCGTGGGCGGAATACTCGAAGAGAATATCGTCAGCCATTCCCGAGAAGACTCGTCGATAGAACGTTATCGCGTTCGTCCTTTAAAGCAACGTGATACCGGACTCTGCACGCGTACGGCACAAACGAGAATTACAGGGCAGAAGAAAAGTCGGAGGAGGCAAGGAACAGATAGGGTTGTTCCACTGTGTTTCATTAGGGTAGACCGGGGCGAATCGGATCACAGGGCGAATCGGATCAAAATAAGAATTTGGTCCATATTTCTTATATCGCGATAGAAATGACGATTCCGATCGTTCGTAGTACCTCGTCCCTCTCCCCCGCACCTACTGTAATAGCCCATCAATTGAGGGCTCGGATGCAATAAGGGGACTAGCGCTCGAAAATGGGAAAAATTATTATCCAAACGCTATGAAATATTGGAAAATTAAATGTTGTTAAACTGTATTTTAAAAAATATAGTGTTGTAAAGCTCGTCACGACACAGATTTTTTCTATTCACAGTTTGTTTATCGAATCATTACTATTCGAGCTAAAAATTATAAACGAAAAAATTTTCATCGTCCAAAATCATTATTTCTTTAAACATAAATTGCGATAACTTGAGTAAATATTAAGGGATCGTTATGAGACTTGAAACATAAAACTCAGAAAACTCTAGCGAAGCCGCAAAATGTATGCACAAAACCCTTATGTTAACAAATGTAATAATATTTCATTAAAAGGTAATACTGGATATAACCCATGTTTTTCAACGTTCGCCGTTAAAAAGAATCGAGGCAATTTTGAGGTACATATAACTTGCAGCGACAAAGTTTTTCCTTAATATACAAGGAAGATTTTCACCAATTTTCACACTGATTAATAAATAATTGTAGAAGTTATGACGATATATATAAATCTCCCGCGCCACGAATAGTCAACAGCCGCGTGTAATGAGCTATTTAGCAGTCTTAGCATTCGCGTTGACAGTTGGCGTCGTGGGAGAATTATATATATCGTCATAACTTCTACAATTATTTATTAATTAGTGTGAAAATTGGTGAAAATCTTCCTTGTATATTAAGGAAAAACTTTATCGCTGCAAGTTATATGTACCTCAAAATTGCCTCGATTCTTTTTAACGGCGAACGTTGAAAAACATGGGTTATATCCAGTATTACCTTTTAATGAAATATTATTACATTTGTTAACATAAGGGTTTTGTGCATACATTTTGCGGCTTCGCTAGAGTTTTCTGAGTTTTATGTTTCACGTCTCATAACGATCCCTTAATATTTACTTAAGTTATCGCAATTTATGTTTAAAGAAATAATGATTTTGAACGATGAAAAATTTTTCGTTTATAATTTTTAGCTCGAATAGTAATGATTCGATAATCAAACTGTGAATAGAAAAAATGTGTGTCGTGAAGAGCTTTACAACACTATATTTTTTAAAATACAGTTTAAGAACATTTAATTTTCCAATATTTCATAGCGTTTGGACAATAAGTTTTCCCATTTTCGAGCGCTAGTCCCCTTATTGCATCCGAGCCCTCAATTGTTTTAAGTCATTGTTTAGAGCTGGCATACGTTTTCAGTGAGACGAACGCGTGCAAACGTTACAATTTTTGTCCGAATCTAACCTAGGTAATCTGCAATTTCGTAATTAAAATAAAAAGTAAGCTTGAAAATTCAAATGTGTTTATTGTTATTAGTTTGCACGGTGTCCAAGTTTAGTGTTTGATGTATTTTACACTATTATATCATAATATGTTTATGTAATCTACACCGTTTGAAATACTTATATATGGGGCTAATCGGATCACGTTATTTGGGGCGAATCGGATCGCTCTTTTCTTTCATTTGTGTATTTTTATGATTATAAATATGAGAATTGTTTATATACAGATGTTTCCTACGTACGAAAAAAGAGCAATCAGGGATCATGGTGTAAAAAAAAAAGGGGAAGCTGTGATAAAAATTAAATCTAAAGAAATGACGAAAAAATAAATAAATTCTTAAGAAGATGGCATTGTATTTACTGTGGTGAAAAATTAATTCGTCCACTTTCAGAAGATTGTCTGAGAAGAGTGGTGCCACGAGAATTGTACTGATAGAGGTGGCAAAAAACGGCAATATCGTTCCGATCTGTGTGCTAAGTAGTGTCACTTGACTCCACTGTCATTAAATTAGATTTGCTTAAGTTGATTCAAAAGATTTTGTTATGAAAATTTCAGTTTTTTCAGAAATGAATGGGTTATCCGATTCGCCCCAAGGTTCGGGGCGAATCGGATATTTCTCACTTTTTCGTTTTTTGTTTATAAATGAAAGATTTTTATGTTTAGTTTGAATTTTTATGTATTAATGTTGAAGCCAAAGGTGTACTGATCACGAATATGTAATAAAAAATTAGTTTTTTTAATGTTTGACTATTACTATTTTACCGTCAAACACAAAGTGATCCGATTCGCCCCGGTCTACCCTACTAGGCTGCACGAGCATTATTTAGCAATATTTTCAATATCGTAGTCGGATTTTTGTCTCTACGTCCACCATATTCGGAAGCCGGAACCGTGTGCAGGGTGAATTTCTGCTCCACGGAGGCACAGGCCGGTTATTTCGTTATTTGACGTCGAACAAGCTGTCGAGCAAAAGCGGAGCACAGAGGTAGGAGAGGTAGGGAGAGGAGAAAAGAGACACGAGGCACTGGCGGGGGTGGATTGTGCGCGAACCCGGTCAGTAGTGGCTGGCACGCCGAGAGATCAAACGGGGGATAAAATAACCCTTGTGCATTTTGCACCGGAGCTCCCCCTTTGCTTGCACTCTGAATCCGAGCGCGGGAGCACTTTCGACGCGCTTAACGCGTCGCATTGCAGCAAAGAGTGCTTCGACGCGAGAACACACGCGTCCTGATTTCCTCAACAGAGACACGCAATGTCAGCGTGCTTGCTGGTACCGTGTCAACAACCCGGGCAATTGGACCAGACCTTTGAGGGCTCGGCTTCCAGTCCCTTCCCAAGCGATCGCGGCAATATTTATTAGCGGCGTTACCCGTTAGTCACGAAAGTTGACCTAGCTACGATCTATTGTAGGGCGACTTAATTGCTTCCTCTTTAGAAGCTCGTGGATTACGAGTGAATTAATTGAATGCGCGCGTGTGCCCATCAAGCGTCGATGGTGCGTGTCGGTAACGATCCTATTCCTTGGCAAACAGAATCACGCTTTCCACCGGCAGAAATAGGCGTGCCATCCTGGGAGCAGCGATTAATCAGCACGCGATTAATCTGCCAGCTCGTCGACAGAATCGAGGGGCGGTTGTTCCTACCAAGGGAAACATTTGCTGGCGCTGAATAAAATCTTAGCCCAACGACTCGTTTCTCCACCATGCAAATGTCGTCCACGCTGTTTCCACCAGGGAAACGGACGCGGCTACGCCGAGGATGACACAGCGTCGTTTCGGAACGTAATAAAGATCGGCTTAATGCTTCCGCGTTCCTGTCGAACGGCTCGAGCCCCACTCGAAACGTGCACCCGCCCCGATAAAATCATAAATGCTGCTTACGAAGCTTTCTCGCTGCATAAATTTCTCCGGTCTTTGTTCGTGCCTTATACGGAAAAGTTTCGCGCTTTCCTTCTTTATTGCTGGATACCAGTGTCCGCGTCAATTCTACTATTTACGTAAGTAGAGAAACGAGGCTCAGTGGCATCGAGTAATCGGGACGTTAGTTTATTAGCATCCTCTGTGGACCGTACCGTGAATCGGTCGCAAATAAAACAGATTTTTGCCGGTTTGAAGCGAGTTGCTACTAAATCGTTGAGCAAATACGCGGGAGACCACGCACGCGTGTGTACGCGTGAAAGTTGCGGTGGCACGTATTCGTACAGGACGGGCGGAAGTTGGAATCCTCAAGCTCTCAAGGGCTCGCGCACTTTTATTTGCCCCGGTGGAGCTCGTTAGTGGACCTTTACGCGCGGTACGGTAACGACGATGCGGGATTAAACAAGCTTCTGGTGGTTGGTGGTTGGTGGTTGGTGGCTAGTGGTTGGATGGATGGTGGATGACGGCCAGTGTCGACGCGAACATGCTCATCGGTGGCCCCGGATGAATAAATTGCGGCCGCTTCTCCAAGATCACTGTATTTTCTGTCATCCGGGTATTTCCACCTCTTACGCTATCTTGTCCACCTTTTAACTCTTAACACAAAGTGCAGCGCGCTGCTCCTTGGCTATAAGCCACGGCTATAATTTCCCTCGCACTATACTTTCCCCCGATGCTTCGGAACATTTGAATATATTACGAACAAGCATCTCCTGTTGTATCGAGTTGACAAGTGGCCGACCTTGTTCCGCGCATCTCCGAGGGGATGGTGGAGGAGTGGGGTAAAATCGATTATAACTTTCTGCGATCGTTGGTCACACAAAAGGCAGTCGTTACAGAAGACAAAGTTTTCCGCGGACCAGCAATGCAAATCGACTTTGAAAGTTCTTCGCCAGATACTTGCGATAGTTGCGACAGTTGCGACAGCCTAAGCGCGGGTCGTCTTGGACAAAGATTTATGGAATGTTACGTGTATTATCTGGAGACATTGCTATTGCTGTTGAATCGCCACTCGTTTAAGGATCGTAAACTTAATTGACCGTGTGGACGATGCCACGCATCGGCCACTTATTAGTTAAGTACGGTCCACTTCAGACGGGCAGCCGCTATTGTCGGAGAGTTCGTTTTCAATTAACGAGTCGAGCTGCGTTACGAGAGAGAACCGCTTGCGATGCTTTTACCCTGTTATGGAAATTTCTGCGAGCCCGCTTCGCTTCTCTAGATAACCGCGGATGCTTCGCGCAGGATCTATGCAAATTCCCAACGCAACAATATTTTTCCCACCATCGCTGACTGACACAATGCTTCCTCCCTTCCGACTTCCGACCGAAACCGGAGGGATGCAGGAGCTTAAATTTATCTCAATCTAATCTCCCGCCGACGGAGCGGGTATGTGCGTAGAAACGTCTGAAAGAAAATACACGGCGGAAAGAAGAAAAATCCATCGAGCAGCGAATCCAATCTCCTAGCTGACAGAATTATAATCGTAGTTTACGCGCTGGCATCCACGCTGTTCTCTTTCGGCCTTCTTTAACCTTTCTCCCTTTCATGCATTCCGTATTTGTGTAACGTGTCGCGTGCATGAATCATTCATGCGTTTATATAAACGCCCACGTTGAACCGTGCAACGGCACGGGAAGGAATCCCGAATGCAAAACCACTGTGCTCACTTCCGCGGAGGAACTGGCTCGCTGTACAGTGTACGGCAAACAACCGATCAATTTGACAGAGACCATTTTTCGTCATAATTGCAGCTGGAGCAAGCTTACGCGCTTGACTAGTTCAAACTACTGCGACTACATCAGCGGAGTGCAACGTAACAGGGAGATACGTGCTCCGTTCGTAAGCTAGCGACTGCATACTACTTAGCTAGGCGCCAGGTATTCGAGCGTGAGCTCGTCAACACAATATTTGCCCACTATTTAATTAAACTTCCCTTTGATTGCGAGAGCTTTTTGCCGCCGGCGCGGATAGATCCTGTGGCAGCTAACCACCGCGAAACGGAATATTGCATCCGCTCGTTGTCCGTGCCCGCAGCGCTAATTAATTTTCAATATGAAGTAGCAGAGAACTGAAACGGTCACCGCTCCCCGTAACTCGACGGTCGAAAGAGCGAAGGCGATGTTACTTTGAGGCAGGAATTCCTCGTCCGCTTGAACTTGGGGCATTAAAGATCCAGCAAGCCACGAGTCCGTGTAATGCTATCGTGGATGCCACGTTATTGACACGAACGGCCGAGAACACTATTCTCGATGTAGGTCACCCTTTCGAATCGAATGGTCGCGATGCGTACAAGGCGAAACAGTATCGCCCCACGCTTAACCAACCACTATCTAATCTAATATATCAGGCGAAGGACCAATCGGCCAGCAAGGAGCACACGCAAGTACCAAAAGCCGAATTCGCACGGTCCAGCAGAGATATTGCCGTGGCACCATGTTCTCGCCAATCTCGTAAATATGAATCACTATCTGTCGCTCGTAAATCTCGCCGTTGGCGATCGTTCCTTTGGAAAACGCTACAAGCGACCCTCTATATTTTTGTTATATCGCAGCCTTCCTCTATCGCCCGGGTGCAGCGTGGAATGTCACGAGGGTGATTTCGGTTAAAAAGCCGGTGCTAAATAAATTTTGCAGCGTGCGAGGTCCAGTTACGAGGCGCAATAACACGCGAGCCGTTCGACGCAATTACCGAAACGGTGGAAACGAGCACGTGTAACGATAAAGGGGATCCTCGGGCGTCTGCAGATTTTTGGACGTACCAAGAGCAGAGCGCGGAATGAAACGTTTCGCGGTGGAGGACGAACCGGAGAGCAGAATGCAGAAGAAAAGAGGAGGAAAAGGAGAAGAAAGCGGGGGAGGATGCAGCAGTTGCGAAACGAAGGATCGATAACCATCGTCATGGCGACCATAGCATAAACTATGTAGTCCTTACTTCCTTACTTCGGCAGGCTGTTCCCTCTCGCAGCGCAGCCTGTTCGAGCTCCCAGGATTCCTGGATCGCTAGAAATCCCCCGATAACGACGATGTACGTACCAGGAACACGATCGACCGACAAATCGCCCGGGAATTTCAAATCGAATAAAAGCATCGGCACTCGTTACTCGTCGATCGACGGAAATTTGTTTCGGAGCAATTTTGCTCGATCGATGGAACAAGGGACGCGGCAAATTCGATCAGGAGTTTTTCATCAGCTGACGATACGAAACACCAATAGCCATTGAGAGGAAAATGCTTTTCGTTTATGCTGCTTTTAAATTTAAATAAAAAGCAAAGGAAAAAGAGAAAATGTTTGTAGATGCATGCATACACGGTTGAAGGTAGGAAGAGCACCGATAGAACACTGTTTCCACGCCACGGTCAACTATATAATAGCAGGGTAAAGTATCTGGGTGCATGCGACGCAGCTAGAACCTCGAGGAGTTCTCGAGTGTTTCTGCATCAGCAGCCACGAGGCAGAGGTGGCAGAGGTGGCAGCTAGGCGTAATACGCGAGTTTGCAGCTGCGACGTCTTAAGTCTTAACTATAACACGCCAACCTACCGGAACTGCCACGATGCTTCGCGAAAACTTGCGAGCAATATCCTTCCGTAGCTCCGCTCCCTCGATAAATTTTAAGCGCATCTCCCGTCCGAATTCCACGCCTCTAAAAGTTCGACGAGCAATATCCGCTAAGTAATTTCCAGATAAGATCATTTCCCTCGCAAATACTGTCACTGCCGCGAAAAACGTTGCGCTGGTATACGAGGGAAGAAGTTCCGGCTGGAACATTCCCAAGGTGTATTGGATCGCTCGATTCGCCTACGAGGCGACTACACGCGCGTATAAAGCACGTCCCGAACGCGGTCGAGATCTCTTTAAATTCATGAGAAGAGAAGAATGTAGTTCAAGAACTTTCCGAAAAGAGCTTTGGAAAGGAGCGCGTCACGTCGGGACTTTTGCGAAATCGTCGATCTCTTCTGGATGCTCCCAGTAGTTTTCCTCTTGCCGGCGCTCTCAGCTTCGCGTTTGAAAATTTGCCCCGCCGAAACTCTCTCATCTGTTACCCAACGCGAATTAATAACGGTACAGATTACGTGCAAAATTAGATTTGCGATGAAAATTTCATTCCGTTTGGAATACCTAGTCGAGAAAATCCCTATCCTCGGGATCGGGCTGCTGCATAATTGAACAATCCGTTAAGCGACCGCGGTGGGAAACGCGGACGGTGACTTTTTTCTGGCAAATTGATTATCCTAGATCGCCACTCGACCCCGACTGCGCCCATGTTAATAGCCAATTCCATATACGGAGGCTACAACAGAGACGCAGCAGTTTGCTAGACCCGTTTACGATCCTACTTTCATTATGTAGTAATACACGTGCTTCGTGGAAAATTTTGTCCCGTATGAGATCGATCTGGCGTAAATAACAGGCTCTCTGCTCCCGTTTATATTCCAGCGATCGATATCTGGAAAATAATTTGATTAAAAGTGTCGCAAAGTAGCGGAAACAACAATGGCGAATACGCCCGACTAATCGGAGCACGAGCTAGAGTTATTCGCGAGGATGGATCGTTCTCACCTGACGTTAGAAGCTGCGCATTAGGAAAAGTTGAAGCAGAAACTGTTTCAAATGATCAGTCAAGCTTCGCTTCTATTTAACGCATAACGGAGCGCGCTAATTCCGTCTCTGCGTTACGTATGTATATCTCTTGCTGCATAGTTCTGCGCGAATTAATGCAATTGCGCGCGAGCACAGTACGCGACGCAACAGATAAGACCTTTAATTACAAACGACGGTGTCGGGAAATGGTCGTTGTCTGCAAACTGTCGATAACTCGTAACGAAGCACGCTTCCCAAGGCGACGGTGATTACGTAATTCCGAAAAAATTCCGAGGTGTCCGAGTAACTGCAGCGAATGTCTTTTCTCCTTGTATTTTTAATATCGCGGCGCGCTTTCTAACGTTACACGGGCGATGTCGTAAACGCGAAAGCGCGCGCGGCAATGAGCCGAGGTGCGATGCATTTCAGCGGGCTTCGCGCATTCTTTCGCGAATTCGTCGGAATGAATAAGCCAGACGGGCGTTAGGAGGCATTCCATTCGATAGCTCTCGAGACCATTTGGCGCGGATCGAAATAATAGACGCGGAAACACAATGCGCTCTTCGGCAAAAGAGTTCGTCTAAGGCGAAAATACTCTGTATCGATCCACGTGAACTCCATTGTTCCGAGCGCTCTGCAATTTATAATCCCTCGCAATTACACGGCCGTTTATTATATGCAGCGACGGCGGCGGATAGGCTCTTGTCTGTCGAAACTGCTTCTAAACTACCTAGTTCCTGATGGCAACGCTTGCTCGGAAATCGTATTCCACGCGCGTGCGGGGCGTTGATTTTAAAAAAGATAAAGCGGCGGTTTCAGGGCTTTTGTATTCGTAACAGCGACTACCCCCGGGCGGACGATTCGTATCGCGATAAAGGATAACTCGACTATCGCGGCGTATATCGCCGAGCTCGAAAGACAGAGAGACATTTCGCAATTTCACGCTTTACAGGGGTCACGGAGACGGCGCGGCGCGGCGCGACGCGACGCGTGACGTACTGCGCTTCAAATACTATAAATCTCGGGGAATTGCAGCGGGCCTTTGCAGCTTGCGCCGCTCCGCCCCGATGGGAAACAACGCGTACACTCGAGCAACGTTTCCTTGAATTTATGCCACTTTGGCAACGGGCGAACAACATAGAGCCTGAAATTAAATTCGCCCAGGCGGCAACACGCGGAGAACCTTTGACGGACCGATGGCAGCTGGACGCTGCAGAAAAATAACGGTGCACCACGGCCCTGGACTTCGCGCGGCTCGCCAATAAATGCAATTAGCTGGGGCATAATTGAAATAGCGAAAAGTATCTAGATATGAATCGCGAGGCGGAACCGACTCAACGTTCATTCAATTCACGCGAAAATGAGAAGCAGGAATGCGCTCCAACAACTGCGCTGGAGTCTAGACGGAGATTTGTTTGGCAAAAAAATTCGCGGATCCGTCGACGATCCACTTTTCCGTTAAACAGACGGATGCTCTTCTCGGCGTAACGCGTCTAAATTGATACTCGGTTCTACCTTCGTTGTCCGCGCGCAAACGCATCGTGTTTTTCCGCTCTGACAGAAAGATCACGGAAACGCGAAGGTGCCATCGAAAGAATATGCGAAAATGCAAAGCTCTTTCGCGCTGGAAATAGCGAATAGGTATTCTATGCCTCGCGTTTCTATGTGTGCCAGTCCTTGGAAGCGCAATAGTTGCACGCTATTCACGAATGGATTCGAACCGATAAATGTGTAGTTTAAAATGCAAATGCTTGCAAGATAATGTTGCGATGCTATCAATGGAAATGTTGCTGCAAGTGAGTGGCCCGATGGAAAAACCGAACCGAAGAATCAGTTTACCAGCGTACCTATCGACTTTTCTAGAGTTCTACAGCATAGGAATTTGTTAACAGGTTCGAGGATCGCGTAAATGCCCATCTTCTTTCACGAGGTTTCTCGAGTTAATGCAGGTAAATAGCGAGCTCTAATTACCGAGATACCATTTGCGCCGAGAAGAAAGGCTATTCGGATTAAATTCTGTCGGAAGGATCGTCTCGGGCGCGCGAAATATGATTAACGGTGAATGAATTTCGCAGCTGCCCGTGGCAACCGCTGTGCATTAATACGTCGCGGTTAGCAACGAATTAAGCGGCAACGACCTTCGACTCCCGCTCAACAGGATTATTGCATTCATTCTCATGTATACGCAGCCACGCACCCATGCAGAATATATTCTCTTGTTTCAGAATTCCTGGGCGAAAACGAGGAGTAGAATGTAATTAACGAACGTAACTTTTCGACCAGTAATGATCAGAATATCCTAATCCGACGATTCATGCACAGTCGTAAATCAGCCACGTATGAAGCGTGAAATAAAAGCGCGACAGAAGTTCATTACTGGTTCCACGAGTTTCGTGGAACAGCCTTGTGAAACTTCCCTGGTATCGTTCTACTTGCTCGAATGCAGCAGGGCAATGGCATTCTTCAGCCCCACTTTGAATACGAAAGAAGAAAATTAGGGAAAATGAAATGAGAAAGAAGAGCGAAGGGATTTGGTTTTCCCCCCGCTGTGCAATTCTTCTCTTTTCTTTTCTGTATCTGTTTGTTTGGTCGAAAGAAGGGGGAATATCAGTTCCTTCGATTCCTCTAGAAAATAAAGTTTCCTACCATCGAAACGAGGTGACTAAAACTGAAGCGACGCCGCGGTGCCGTAAACTTTTCCGGAAAGGAGCATGTCACTTGCATCGCGAAAAAGAGAACCGTCAGTCTAACACGACGAGCGAAATATCGTTAGACTAAGAAGACTGCGCGCTTCGAGGAATCTTTTGTAAGTCGCAGTGACGAAGACGGAATACAGGGCTGATTGAAAGGGGCGCGTTAAGGTCCGCGAATTTAACTAATAAAAGGCGACACGCCTTTAGAAAAGCCCTCGACTTTGACACGCGTAAAGGGCTGCCTAAAGACACGAATGGGGAACGAAATAGACGGTGGTGATGCGCAGTGCGCGCGAGGTAACGCTGAAAGAAACGACGGAGAAGGAGTGTATAGGCGACCGGCCGCGCGAAGCGGCGATACAACTCGGAATGATTGGTAAAGCGCGAGATCTGGCGAAAGCAAAGCGCGAAGAGGCCTTCCGCGGCGCGCAAGTTAACACTAGAACTACCGACGTTTGAACGAAGCTAGTTCTACCAAAACCAGTCAAAATGACTGGTCTTTAAAAAATACGTAATAATTCCAATGAAAGCTTTCAATTTTGTTTTTGTTAGGGTCCATTTTTTACCCAAAACTCGAGAAGCTTCCAATTCCGTGCAAGATATTATACATTCGAGCATATGGTCGTCAATTAGTAAAGGAAATACGGTATTTACTTCATTTTTAAAGATGTTTCTTTTGGCACATCCTGTGGGACCGGATATGTCTTTGAAAATATTATGAAGTGGTAATCTTCCAGGAGTACACCCTTCTTGTATTTTTCCCCAACTGGTTCCGTCTGCGCCAATTTCATTTTGACATTTTGTAAAATACTTTCATTTTCATCTTCAGAACTTGAAAACACTCTAGCACGTCTTCTTTTACGAAAATTCAGAGTATTTTCAAATTCACTTTCTGAGGACTCCTGAACGTTTTCATTGTCTAAAACCTCATTATCACTATGCTCACTATCAAAAAGTTCATCGTCACTATCCCATAGTTCAATTTCAGTTTCTTCTGATTCACCCCCACAGTCATAGAGTTCATCGTCGTGGATATCAGAGCATTCCATTGGAATGTCGTTCAGTATTTGCAATACTTCCGAGGTTTTCAATCGTTTCGCCATTTTCGGGACTTATAAAATGAAACTAAAATAAAAAGAACTCGTAAAATAAAACTAGTGATTATAAAAAAATTTATATTTGTATTCATTTTTCTCACTTCACAATAATTGAAATAATATATCGTTTATTGAATATATTGTATGGTGAAGAATGAATGCATTATTTTTGCATTAGCATCGTAATCGATCCGGAATTTTCCTGATAATTATCACCATCATATTGAATGATACGCAGCAAACATTCTAAAAACGTGTGAAAAGTAGTACAAAACGAGGAAACTGGGTAAATCAGGTTCGGTAGCCGGATTGTGGAACCCTTTTATACTTTGACAAGTACCAGTCATTTTGACTGGTATTGGTAGAAGTAGCCATGACACAAAATTATTTTGATTTTGATTACATAAAAAAAAATAAAATTCATTTTATTACTTCTTTCGTTATCGCTGCAAAAGTCATAACATCATCGCGGGAAAAAAAATGTAACATAAAGTGGGAATTTTAAAATGAAATAGTAAAACCAGTCATTTTGACTGGCGTGGTAGTTCTAGTGTCAAAGGGAGCTTGCGTGGTGAGTCGCGGAGAATGGTCTGATAGCCGAAGAATTACGAGATACAGGAGTTGCATAAATGTTGAGATAAAAGGTGGAAAAACGGGAAAGGAGCCGGGGATAAGAATGAAAGGGTAGGAAAAAGCTGCAGACAGTGGCAGCGGGGAGAGAGCGAGGCTGCTCGAGGGGCTCGCCGGCACTCGTTTTGTAAACTTTTCCCGAAGGGCAGCAAACCTAAAGAGGATATAGAACGAAGGGCGAAAGGAGACAGAGTGGTAACGAGGGAAGGCAGGGGAGGGGTTCAAGAGCCTCGAATTAAAATGCACGACGCTCTCTCCCTTGGCAGATTCAGCTTCCCTCCGAGCCCCTAGCCAGCCGCAACCCTTTCTTCGAGCTGCCTTTTCCTGCAAGCTCCGACGCACGAATCTCGGTTCGCTCGAGGTCGAAAAATGACAGAGCTGAAGAGGAAAGCCCGCTGAAAAGACCTTGTCTCGTTCCATTCTTTCGAGTAATTGGGATTCCTCGTGCTTTCCCTCCACATGCTCGCGTTAAACACCCTTCCTCCATTCATACTCTTTCGGCTCTCGCCTTCCTGTTTTCGTGTATATTTAGTTAAACCAGCGCTCGGAAGCTCGAATGCTACGCTCGATAAATCAGTAACTTCTAGTCGATGGGCTGGGCTCCTTTCAGAATATGTATACGTTTTAGTGGTTTGCGATTGCTCCCAGCACCGTTCGCGTTCCATCGCCCTATCGTGTGCAGCGTGTTCGACGATGCTTGTTAACTTGATGTCCATGAAGCTCACGCTTTGATTAAAACTATCGAGCTGACGCAGACAATTCTAGGAAAATCTGAAATACTTTTGTAAACCCTATGATCTCACCGAAAGATGCTATTAATAAATCGTCCGCGGTTAGATAACTCGGATGAAAACAACTTGTGCGTATCTTGCGCTTAGAACTCAAACACGTAGGAACGAGCCGCGATAACGGAACTACTTTTCATAGAAACGGGTGTTGCTGAAATGTTGATACTTGTACTACAAACTTCGCCGCGTTTGCACTGTGCAGATATCTACAGTGTAGACAGAAACAGAACGAGAAGGATGATTTATATTTGAAATCCCATCCCCCGATGCAGCGGAGAAGTTCGAATAGTACCTATAGTACGCTGTATTCTTGTTCCAATCCGAGGTTCCTATTAATAAATTTCACTTGTTCCTTGTTCGAAGAACTTTTGCCAAGAATCGATCCGGCGAAATGGTGACGGGCGTGAGCAAGTGCCTGGCTCAGCAATTGCGCGAGATATAATAAGGTATTTTACCGAAGTTACCCGAAAGTTAGGTCAGGTGGTACAGATGGTTCAGGGCGCAATTAGCTACCGCCAAGATTTCTCTAATTGCGAGCAAACATCGTAAATGAGCGGCGAACGAACGCTGTCTCGCTCGGAACGCTCTGCACACAGCTTGAACAATACATTATTTCCGCTCATGCGAACGGCACCGATTTAGTGTGTAATCCAGCGTGAAAGGCATGCATTCCAGCCGGAATATTAACCGCTCCTCTCCTTCCTCACTTTTTCCACAAATCCCTTCGGTCTAATAGCCGAATCTACCCGCGATTTTCCACAAATTATCCGTAAAGGGCAAGTTCCTCTTGCTGCCGTTCTGCTTGCAAGTTCGAGCGAATAGCTAATTGCCATCTGCCTCGTGATTCATACCAGCGCATCAAATGGGCGTAATAGCAGGCGCCGAAACAGCGTCAGATTTTATCAGCAACGCCCAATTCGCGGTACTCGGTGTTATAATTAGCGTGGCGATTAATCAACCCCGTACGATTTTATAGCTTCTTAAATGAAACTCGATGGCTTGTCCAGTCCGATAAGATAGGTACATTTTTCGAGGGGCGTGCTTCGTCGAAGTAGACGTATCAAGCAGACCTTCGTGGACACATATCGCAGGACACTGTTCAAAAGCGACGCAACGCGGACGGCTTTAAAATTTAACTGGACGAAATAAAAGAAGAGAAGCGATGTTGCGAGACTGGTTCCAGCGCGAACGCTTTTAACATCGTCGAATAAATATGAGCTCGTTAGGTACCGTACCGCTGGGGATATATAGACCAATAAATTTCCAGCAATTCCGCGCGCTGACAAAAAAGAAAGCGCAAGTTACAGTCCCCTTGGCCGTTTACAAATTTTACGCAATTTTTCCCTCGGCTTTATGTAGTCGCATCGCTTAATAGCTTTTTATTCCAAGTTACACAACCCACTTGCTATTACGATGCTAATCTTGGGCGCACTTTTATCGAGTGGGCTGGCCAAGCGTAACAAAGCGGAAACGGGGAAACCGCAGCGCGACGATAAAGCAACACCGTTCTTGTCGTTGATTGAAACGGGACTTCTCTTCGGAGGTGAAATAAATTTTGCAACAACTGCGCTGCGCGAACTGTCCGTGTACTACACGTTTGTGTATAATGTGTAAGAAGGAGGGTGTAGAGTCTAGAAGGTAGAAGGAGACGTGCACGAGGATTTGCAGGAGCATCGACGAGCCAAGAAAGGGAAGAATTAAGAATTAAGAGAAGAAGCGGACGACTGACAGTGGTGGGCATGCCCTCTGACTTGACTGGCTCGCGACTCGGCAGGGTCAGCTCGCAATTAGTTCGAAGAGGTCGCGAAACTTCTCTGGGGAATAAAGTTACCGCGGATTGGATTAACTTGCGTACGGGAGCGTGGCACGGAGCTGGGTCGGACGTGCAATTTGTTTCTCAGGGCCGTACCGCAGAATAATCTCGGGGGCGGTTCCTGCATCGCGGTGTACAATACGCTAGCATCCTCGCGCGGTGCACACCGAGTACCTACACCAGACATGTCGAATGGAGCACCTTTCAACGGCAAGCAGAAGCCCAATTCTCGATAAGCTCGCCCGAGGAAATGTCCTCTGAAGCTGAAACAAACTGCTCGCCCACTCCAAGCCAGCTTATTTATTTCATTTTTTTCCCTCCGAGTCTACTAACAATCAGACTACCGACTTTCTTCCCGTTAGTGGGCACAACGCCAGACACTCGCCCACGTAAACCAATCCGTTGTTTCTTCTATTGGCCAAGTGCTCGTCGAACGTGATTACAGTTCCGCGGTACACGCAATACGTAATCTCGTAAATTCCACTATGTTTCAGAACGATCGAGATAGCGGTAATTGATCGCTCGGTCATATTCCATTTCCTTCACACTTTATTGTTATCATCTGTATTAGCTGGATGCAGCGAATACAGTTGCATTTAATTAACTCGGCCCCGCGGATCGCTGAATTTATGTCAGCGCTTTTATCGCGACTTACCGCTTTGCTGGGTTCAGTTCTTTAGCCATGTACATAGTAAACGAGCGACGCTCGTATGAAATGATATTTATTTTGCGAAAGGTGGACTGTTACCCGGAATCTTTTGATCAGACGCGGCTATGAATTTCGACCCAGCGCGCCGCGACGCCGGCGACGCGTCGATGGGTGTTGTTCGAGAAGCTCGTGAAAGACCTAGGGTAGAAGCCCCAATTACTGACACATTAAGGACTGACTCTAATATTATTGCATAGTATCTGTATTTATTGACTAAAAGTATAAGTTCTTTATTTTATTTATTATGGTTTAATATGTTTACTTCATGAAAAACATTTTGTGGGTCTTAGAATTTCTATTTCTATATATAAATTCATTAATCTAAAAAAACATATTTCGAGATCTATTACTGACACCTTTAAAACGTGTGTGACTGAATTACTGACACCCCAATTACTGCCAGCTAACCTAATACTGTTTATTACTCGTTTTACGGTTATGTCGTCTCATGTACATGAGCAACTACTGCTATGACAGTAATACCAAAATGCTTGAAACGCTTGTACCAATCACTGTCACCCAAATATTAATTAAAAAGGCTTAATTAATCGTTATATTACAACCGTTGTGACTTTCTATGATACTTATATTCTACTAAAAAATTATTATTTATCATGTAAATAATTTAAATATAGTAATTATAGCACTTTCTTTAGTGCCCTGTTTTCTCTTTCACTACTAAGGCAGTCGCCATTTCCACTGTTGTCATCAAATTAAAATTTTGTATCGTCTTATAGAAATTAATGAAAAAAAAAAATTAAGTGGTGCCTTTTCTAGCGTATAGATTATAGGTTGAATTACATAATTCTTTTTATGTATGACTTTACAACGTTTATTTATTCGTTATTTTAAGTAAAATAGCTTAAGGTGACAGTAATTGAGTAGGTGTCAGTAATTAGGGGTTCTACCCTAGCAGGCCACCCGTAAGAAACGGATGACACGATCGAGATCGCGTGACTGCCTAACTTGCGACATAAATTATTTATGAATTATAGCCCAGTGTGTGCTAGCTGCACCGACAATCACGGAGGAAGGACACTATAGCTAATCATCGTCCGACGACCCAAGCAGGCGCATTCTTCCAGCTTTCGTTCATCATCCTGTCGCGTAACGTCCTTCTTGCTAATAAAAAACCTTCTCGGGGCAAGCGTATACAGTAGAAAGAAATGCGATTCGTGCAATAAAGCACGTTTGGGCCGGGAGCTGGATCGTGTGAACTCGAGAACACTTTTCCGCTGCGTATTCCTCAAGCGTGACGCGACAACAATCGCGCAAGAAATTTGAATTACGCCGAGGCACAGTCTGCGACATTATCGCAAATTGCTCGTAGCCATGTGAAACGAGTCGAAAGCGAAAGAAACACTCGAGTGCGGCCGCTAACGTTCACCTTCAAAATTCATCGACCAATAAATCATTGATGAAGCAACGCGATTGGAAGCTTCTGAAAGCGTGGCAAGCAATCGAAGCAGACAAGGTGAATCGAAGTTAGAGGATACCGCCAGAAGTATTCGCGAGCTGGCCAGTCGAGGTAAAAGCTACTATCTCGAATAGGGTATGTGTCCCAATTACGGAGGGTTTAAGCCAGTTTGCGCAATAGGGTGGACCTTAGCTACTCTTGACGAAAATTATTTTGCGAGATTTTTTTGGCCCCGTACCCCAGAAATGTGACACTTATTGGGAAAATGATCTGGAAAAAATTTCAGCCCGATTGGACCACGGGAAAAGGACGCGCATCGAATTTGAAAATTTTGAACTTTTTAAATCTTGACATAAATATACATTATGATATATCGTTGAATTTGTATTTTTTTCTGTTTAAGAATACATACACAGCATATACGATTGTTGACAAAAAAAACGTCCGTGACCTTGAAAACTCGAAAAAGTGACCTTGAAAAAAAAAATTTCCTGCCATTATATTCGCCTCTTTATATACTACAACTTTTGTCTGAAGAGTTTTTTCATATATCCATAAACGATGGAGATATTAAAGATTTTTGATTTTCATTATAACGCTCCATTATACAGAAGAAAAGCAGTTCTAAGACTGAAAATAAGTTATTATAGCTATTATGTAAATTACGAATAGAAATGTCATCAAAGTATTGCGTCCCAGACTTGCTCGTGGACGTTCGATAAGACCGAGCAGATCTTGCCATAGACGCGACTGTGTTAACAAACACAGTCTTAAATGCGTCTCAAAAATTCAAATAGCCACGGAGGTATTTATTAGGGGTTCCTTTATATTGAAAATGCTTTAAAAATCCTTTGATAAATTCTCTTTTGTGACGTCAGGATACTGCTTTCTATATTCCGTCACATTCTGCAGTATAAATTGTTTCTCCTCTTCATTTTCTGATAATATTTTATTATATTCTTCTATAAGTTTAACACCACGCTCAGCGGTGTCATTTACCACTTTGATCCGTTCACGATGTTTCGCCCAATTTGGAAAGCCTCGTCATCACTCCATGTAGAAGGGTCTTTTTAAAAAAATGTGGTAGGTATTAAAAACCTTTCAAAGAATCTTTTGCAATCAGGAGATATAAAATGTTCCATTTTTTTGTTGACTAATTGTTCCACATCCTTTGGAAGGATTTTATATTTTTTGCCGGAGTTTGCAATGCAAACCTTGAAAAACATCAAACAACCACGAGAAGAACTCCTAGAAAAAATTGTACATTTCGAGTTCCAGGAGTTTTTCATCACGCTCGATGGATGGCCAAGGCGATATATTGTATAAAAATATATTTATTTCGAAAAGAATTTATCTTGACTAGCTAAAAGGCCACTGGAATTCGCGACATTTGTATTTTCCCCGCCAATTTGTATTTAAAAGCGTGGATACAAGCTCCAGTCGCAACAGAAGCCCCGCGACAAGATTTGGAATTTGTAAACAATTGATCTGCTTATCGTCAAATTGACGATACAATCAGCCGCACTGCAATAAACAAAATGATCAATCCTTTCTGGTATTTGGCACCAGAAACTGCCGCATTATTATTTTTCGATAGTGCCATTGGGAATGACACTAAAATAAAAATGATAGAGGCAATAAATGCCAGTGTAGGCAGTGACGACAACGAATGCGTTAAAAAATATAGTATCCTTCCAAAGGATGTGGAACAATTAGTCAACAAAAAAAATGGAACATTTTATTTCTCCTGATTCCAAAAGATTCTTTGAACGGTTTTTAATACCTACCACATTTTTTTAAAAAGACCCTTCTACATGGAGTGATGACGAGGCTTTCCAAATTGGGCCAAACATCGTGAACGGATTAAAAGTGGTAAATGACACCGCTGAGCGTGGCGTTAAACTTATAGAAGAATATAACAAAATATTATCAAAAAATGAAGAGCAGAAACAATTTATACTGCAGAATGTGACGGAATATAGAAAGCAGTTTCCCGACGTCACAAAAGAGAATTTATCAAAGGATTTTTAAAGCATTTTTAATATAAAGGAACCCCTAATGAATACCTCCGTGGCTATTTGAATTTTTGAGACGCATTTAAGACTGTGTTTGTTAACACAGTCGCGTCTATGGCAAGATCTGCTCGGTCTTATCGAACGTCCACGAGCAGGTCTGGGACGCAATACTTTGATGACATTTCTATTCGTAATTTACATAATAGCTATAATAACTTATTTTCAGTCTTAGAACTGCTTTTCTTCTGTATAATGGAGCGTTATAATGAAAATCAAAAATCTTTAATATCTCCATCGTTTATGGATATATGAAAAAACTCTTCAGACAAAAGTTGTAGTATATAAAGAGGCGAATATAATGGCAGGAATTTTTTTTTCAAGGTCACTTTTTCGAGTTTTCAAGGTCACGGACGTTTTTTTGTCACCAATCGTATATGCTGTGTATGTATTCTTGAACAGAAAAAAAATACAAATTCAACGATATATCATAATGTATATTTATGTCAAGATTTAAAAAGTTCAAAATTTTCAAATTCGATGCGCGTCCTTTTCCCGTGGTCCAATCGGGCTGAAATTTTTTCCAGATCATTTTCCCAACAAGTGTCACATTTCTAGGGTACGGGACCAAAAAAATCTGATGGTCGAAAAATAAGGTCCACCCTATTGCGCAATCATATATTAATTAAACAATACTGCTACATGAATTTCATATTCTGAAAATTAATATCTGTTGGTGAACAATTCTTCTTTATGAAGGACTTCTTTTTAAGTAAAAAAAAATAAATCTTTGTAATGTATTTAATTAAACAAAAACAGATGTTTTTGTCCCTATTACGGAGCCCTGAAAACTGCGCCGTCCGCATTACGGTGCCCCCCATTACGGAGCCCGCCCGTATAAAGGTCTGCGCACACATATCCGTTCCGTGTCAGTTCCGTTCCGGCGTGCCAGTGGTAAGAAGAAGAGACCCTCTACGCCCCTCTTCTTCTTACCACTGGCACGCCAGAACGGAACTGACACGGAACGGATATGTGTGCGCAGACCTTTACGGTGCCCCCCATTATGGAGCCTATCCACATTTCGGTACCTTTGAATGTCGCTCCTAACGTAACTTTTGTGAAATATGGTTACCTAGAGCTACTTTGATTCATGTTTCCAGATCCACACACGCACTTCGCTTTTGACAGTTTGGAACAAAAATGAGGTTATGACGAAAGCACGCTTCCGGCTTCGAGGCTCCGTATTACGGACAAGATTGAAAATCTAGCGGTATTACGGAATTTAACTTAAAAATAAAAACAAACAAGTTTGTAGGTGCTGAATTTATTGTTTTTAATTACATTAAACCTTTTTAAGATATAATATGCATTTTATACGGTGAAAACAGTGTTTATAATTGATTTATATGAAATAGTTCGGTACAACATTTCTTAAGGTTTTGGACAAGAAATGCTATTAATTCACCGAAAGCGTGTTACGCATTTTTTTATGAATACTTATAATATTATGACATATTAAAATTGTCGTTTTTTACTTTGAATCTTGTTCGTGAATATTTGAATTTAATTAAAAAAAA
Organism: Andrena praecox; assembly: GCA_963932275.1. Classification (NCBI taxonomy): domain Eukaryota; kingdom Metazoa; phylum Arthropoda; class Insecta; order Hymenoptera; family Andrenidae; genus Andrena; species Andrena praecox. The sequence goes on from OZ010732.1 coordinate 1,206,282, forward strand.
TTTGTTTATGCATGGATTTTGTTTCACTGATAATTTTAATAGAAAGGCTCCATAATTGGGACAGGCTCCGTAATAGGGACACGTACCCTGGTCGAGCTGATTCTACTCGTTGGTTGACTTTGTCCCGTGCGTTCCTCTGCGCCCCGACTCACCTTGGTGGAAAAGATTAAAAGCAGGGCGAAACGGACTTGGTCGCGTATTAGGACTCGGACGAACAATTAGCAACGCGACCGTTTATAATTCATGACTCAGCTTTGAACCTGTATACTTAATTGCTTGCCCCTTGGTGGACGGACGTGCATGGACGTGCATGGTCGTGCAAGGGGGACCAAAGAGGTGAGAGGAAGAAGCTTTTATGCACTGATATTGAGCCGCTCTCTAGCTGTTATACGAAACCGCGGGCCGCAGGATATGCGGCATAATGTACCGGATATGAACTGGATAATGCCAGAGGTGAAGTACGCCTGCCACCAACTCAGATAAAAATAAGGATAAAGTATCAGTGGTAGGAAACACTGCTACCAATAACAAACGCACCAGCCTGCATCCCCAAGAAACATAATACGAGCGAATTACGCAAATAACATAGATTTCAGCTCGGTGGAACGTTCCCCAGTCACGCATCGGTCTCTTGTTAATTAGACACTATCGCGGTTTGACAGCCCCGATGGGGAAACACCGATGAGGACACGCGGGGGGTCGTGAAACATGGGTTTGCCATCGAAATCGAGCAACTCGCCGCTCTCGTCGCGAAAAGTAGCAATGAATTTCATTTCCACGCGGAGGTTACGCGATGCGTACTGTGCTCTACCTGAAATTTCTAGCGCTTTGTGATGCTCCGCAGCGAGAAAAATGCCGCGCAGCAACGCCACTGGGACCTGTAATAAAGTTACGGAGTTACGCTGGTCTTAAATTTATCGCGGAACAGGCAAACGATCAATTCCGCTAAGCCGGCGACAGTTTGCGGTCTAAGTTTTCTCCGTGAAACGCGATGAGCTCCGTGAAATGCGTTTATCAAAAGCTCGAGCCGTTTGTTCGGCGCTCTCGCGATAAAATTCGGTGAACGTCGATAGAACGCGTACCTGTGCCACGAATCTACCTGTATAGAATACATAAGCTAATAAACATTCCCAGATTCACGTTGTTCTTTGGGACGTCGTCGTTCAGGTCCGGCGATTTTCCGCGGGAATTATCTTCGCTAGGCGTAAAATCGAATTTACCTTGCTTTCGTCTCGAAGCAGGTTAAATGGCTGAATCTAGTTTATAAAATGCCAATGTCTATATAGTAGTCTAGCGCATTTTACGTATGGCGGTAAAAGCGATTTCACGGTGCCCCGAATTTGGAGCAGGTCCAAGCTGAAAATCGATCGACCTTTAAACCAATCGGGTATACGCTCGCCCCTTCTTTGCCGGGCAATACAACGAACAAAGTATCGGCCCCGCTATCGGGAATCGTTCCGATAGAAATCTATTCTTGGCGAAGGAGAGAAATATTTCCGTCATGATCCACGCGCGCACGGAAATCAGAATGAGAAATCGTCCATCCTACGGAGACTGAATAATACGGTACATCTGTAAGGCAACGAATTGTTTTATTCAGGCAGGATTTACGGCGCGATTCGAACGTCCTGATACGAAACGTTTCGCTGGAACGGAGTAAGCGACTTGTAAATCTTCGACAGCCGCATTTACGTGAAATGAAACTCATTTATTTATTCAATGAACGGGTAAGACCAATTTACTAACAGAAATAAGAGAAAATGACTCGTCTAATTCAAAGCTGAAAGAAAAATCACCTGACCGACTTGGCGAGAAGAAAAGCGACCAATAGTTGATGAAAGACAAGGCAAAGAGGTGAAGAGCGGGACCAGCAAAGGCTTCGTAGCGCGGTGGATTAATTCCCAACCCCTAAAGCTGCCGCCACGCTCCTCTCTTTTATTCCTTTTAGTCGCGTCGAGTTGCTCGATCAATGTTAGGCGAATGGAAATCGAAATAATAGATAGGTGCATGCATATTTTGCGTGCGTATTTGCTCAAGTATCATCGGAGTTTCGAATGTACGAGGAGCTTGTCCAGCAAGAGAACCGATCGGTCACGTCCTATGATCTTGGGTAATGCAGCATAATGCAACCTAAGGCAATTACGCAAAACGTTAAATAGGATTTCCTTTCCCTTAAACTGACGCTTATCGATCATTCCTTGCGACGATTACGCCGAGCTGCCAATGTATGTTGCTTTTTATTTGAACAGGTATCGCCTCCAATTCTTGTGTGCTTTTATACGCTCGAGTGACTTGGCGACTTATGGCAGTGATAGTTAAGTTGATTGTGCAACAATTCTCGACTCAACACCTACCGAGCGGGGTTTATTTAACCGCGATACCCGCGGCATTTGAACAAACACGGGCAGAGCGTCGCCTATATAGTTAAATTTGGTGTGATCTGCGAATCGAATGAATTTCGAAACGGAACGATGTTACACGTGTCCCACGAAACTGTCGAAGCGAGTCTAATTCGAGTTGCGTAATTTCAATAGACACGCGAAACCTGGTCATCTACATAAACGAGTTTAAGATCACGCGGGCATCTGTTCACACCTGAACACGTTACTCATTCGTCCACGTTTAACAAACCAACGCAGTGCGCAATGTCGCCACTGCGGTGATTGAACACAGTTCTTGAGACCGCAATTAAGCGGTAACAATGCAATCGCGGGCCATTGACTCGGATGAAATGGCAATCAAAGATTACGACAAGCGTCAGACAGAATTGTTTGGGTTTTCTGGTCAGCCGAACGACGCGACGCGTGCAACGGCGGAATTCCGCGATGGTTTCGTGCACGCATAAAACCAACGTTTTGCAATGCGATATTGCAGTGGAATCGGCGTTTGGTGTGGCGAACAGGACTCGTACATTTCGGCCGATATCGCGCTGTGACAAATGGTTAACGAACGTCGGTCAATGTATTCACCGCAGACGCTTGTCGAGAGTATACCACGGTGATAAAAAACAATTCAAACATACGCTCTATCTATCGTGACATATTATTGCGTCGCGTACAAATACCGGTATCGCACACACGTTCGCCAACTGTTGTCGCACTCTGACATTTCTTGGGGGCGTCGCGATTTATGACACTCGGACCTGTTGTCGCCCCTGCCAATCCGAGAAGAGTCAATGAAAACGTTAAGATACAAAGGTATTATGCAGTATCGAGTTATTCTAATAGCCGCGAGTGATAAGATGGTGAGCCGCAAATATTTTCAGGCTGAATTTATGTTTTACCGATGAGCAGTTGCCACCTGTGCCCCATCTTCCAACAAAATTATGATTTTATCCAAACACTATATTTTCTTTTGTTTCCCATAATTTTCATACCACACGCGCGTAAATTTATTTGTAATTCTGTTATGTATACAGGGTGTGCCAGAGGCCAGAATGTTTGCCACTTGGGCCTTTTTTCTTAAATCCGCCTCTGGAAACGCGACAAGATTAACGTGACATACCGAAATCCTGCCTCACCGCTGTTTATCAAGCGTGTTTACAGAGAGCGCAGAAGGAAACGAAATAATATTTCTAACAACTAGAGTCATATAAAGTCAACGGTAGTGAAACGTAGCCGCGTTACAAGTAGATAAGAATATTGTGTAACGATTGTATATAGCGTACACAATGTTAGACAAAAGTTTGACTTTCGAAGCAAGCGCGATGTCACGAGCATAGTGGAACGAAGCGATTGGGGCGGAACAGCTACTATTAGCTGGCGTTATCACGCCACGGAGCCGAGACTTTAGAGAAACTACAGGTACGGTTGACACGCGGCAAGCTGATAGTGTAAAATCGAGGATAGCGGCGGAGCGGAACGTTCCACGCGGCTGTTTTTTCTTCGTCGAGAGAAAAACCGGTAGGCGCAGAGCTAATGCCAGCTCCCCTTGAATCGGCAGCCCGCTCACCCCGTGCTGCGAGGTGTTACATAACGCTCACCTTTCCCACTTTCCCTGTGCTCTTTCTGTCAACGAGGCGGTACGGCCGGCGAGGTCGGTCGGTCGGTCTTCCGTGCTCGCCCACGTGCTAGATACTCGTTACTCCTCTCCTCTCTCGCTTTCTTCGTCGCTCGACTAAAGCCCGCGCTAAACACCAGCAACCTTGGCCTTTCACGCTCCGAACGGGATTCGTCCGAGTAGAAGGTGCGTGCGCGCCCTTACGCGAGAAACCTTACTCCTCGCGAGCCACGAGAGTGTCCCTTACTTATCTCGAAAGGGGCGACGACCAACAGGATCAGCCCTTCCCACCGACCGAACCACCGTTCCCTGACACCGATCCACTCATCTAACTGACCTTCTCAATGCAACCGGTTTCCGCGTGCAAGTCTGGACCTCCCATTCACTCGACATTCACCACCGATGCACGATCGTCACGATTTACCCTCTGCCACCCTCCTCCTTTCCACGCTACTCGAGTACGAGTCGATTTATCAGAGTCCTCGATCGTTCGATTAAATCTGTCCACTGTTGATGATAACACTTCGCTCTATCATATACATACAGCGACCTTACCCCTCGAAAATAAACGAGAGAGACGAGAAACTCGGTCGAAACGAGGCGAGGCGGGACGCGAACACGAAGCGCGCGGCGTCTCGGCGAAGACTGGCGAGGTGACCGGCCGTGAGTCGACGCCAACATCGCGTCGACCGACGTCGACTCAAAGCGCTCGCTCGCGCGCGAGTCAATGACGGCGGACGCGGTTGGCCGGGCCGCGAGCACCGTCTCTCTACATTGGACATCGTCGACCCTCGCCAGCCGATGCGCTTTTTCAATTCCACGATCCAGATGCACCGATAGAATCCAATCGCGGCAAACGGACCAAGGTGACGGATAATGGGATTCAACGAACCGTTCTGTACGGAGGCATCGACTATTCCAAGTGATCTAATCTTAATTGCCTCGAAATTGAGGCGAACTGTCGCCTTGTCGCCTTGTCGCCTTGTCGCCTTGTGGCCACGTCGCCGATAACCCTTCTATCGCGTGAAAGAACGGGGTAGGAGAGAGGAACGGCGAGCAGGCTGCAGGCCACCGACGTTTTTGGCCAGAGTGACCAAATTGAAAGCCCTGCGAACGCACGATACCGAGACACGCGATATATTCGGTCTGGTGAATTTCACTGCATTTCCTGTACGATATTCAAATGAGACAGGGAATCGAATAAAAGTATTAGCTCGCCCCGAAGGCAAGCTTTGACGAACACCGTCCTACCGTATCCGGCTAAACGGAACTCATCAAGGTCGACCGCCTGCTTCCCCGAGAGTCCTAGACACCTACGCGCTTTTCTCCTACAATTCTGGCGACGAGTTACCTTCGTGCACGCTACATTATCAACAGCGAGCGAAAATAATTCAACTAAATCGGTATGTTGCGTAACGTTTGCCCGACGTGCCTGCCCAGTGCACAGCGTTCTCCGACATGTCGTAAGCAGGCAAAACCTGGCGTAAAAAGATACGTATACCGTGTATGTAAACACGAACTGCCAAACTCGTTGACGCGCGACCGACCGCAAACTATGATACATAACGCCGAACATACGGGCCACGCGGCGCACGAGGGCGTTGCATTTACTGCTCGCATCTGCGACTACGATCAAGAGTATTTATAGTATAGAATTCCCTACTTCTGTATCCATATTTTCGTACGAATATAGGGGGAGGCGCGATGAGGGGCGAGAAGGCTCGCGCAACGCTACAACAACCACCGTGTACCTACCGTCAAGGACCCAGTTCCTGATCAGTACCCAGTTCCTGATCAGTACCCAGTTCCTGATCAGTACCCAATTCCTGATCAGTTTAGTATATAAATACCAAATAATAAGCTTATTACGATACAAATTTATTCCCAAAAATTACTAAATAATTATGAAGTATTTTGAAATTTATACGCAAAATTTGATGCCTCATATTAAAATGTGTTTTGATAAAAAAAATATCAAAGTAAGACGCTTGTAGCTACGCCTGGTTTGACGCCATTTTACTGTTGTTCAGTATAAGAGAGCACGTTGTGAATTTCAGTTCTTTTCTGTGATACTTTTGAAAATTCTTAGGTAATATATACTTAGTTAACTTCTTTGATACTTTAATAATATTAAATAACTAAATTATGAATGTTTTGTATTCTTTTTAATGCAAAAAATGGTGATTAGTTATTGGATACAGTTTTTATATGCTTCCGCAATTCCTGATCACCTGATCAGCAAATAGGTTATTGAAGCAAGAATTTTGAAAACCGAAAATTTAATTATAAGGTGAATGTCCCAATTTCTGCTCATTTAAGAGGTTACTCGTCATAAAGAAGGTGTACAAAATTTGTTTGTGATCAATAGTTTTAGAGTAATTGTTTAATTCTTTAATCATAAATCAACCAATTCGAAAACTATTTAAGAAAGATATTTCAAGATGTTCAACTATTAGTAATTTGTAATTAAATACAATGCAATAAATGTCCGTATTTCTGCTCACGAAAAATAGCGATGTACGTATTTCTACTCACCATTTGTACCAATTTCTGCTCACATAATATGTTGCCTTTTCAGGTTAAAGTAAGTTACATCTTCTATGGAGAGGTTTTATAACACAACAGTAAAGCATAAAATAATGATAGACAAAAAGTAAAATGCCTTCGAATAGAAATAGAGGTTACAGCATACATTGAATTGTGAGGTTATGTTACTAAAATTTTGGTGAGTAGAAATGCGGACATGACGGTGATTCACTTGACCCTAAACCTGCTCACCTGTTTTCTACTTAAAAAAATTAAAAATAGTAATAAAATCTAAATCCAGAGCACAATACGGTATTTGTTTTTGTTATTAAATAAGAACTTTTACTGCAAAAACTATTTTCTGCCCAATTATCGAATACCAATAGTGACCCTGTTCCTTAGCACAACCAACTAGAACACGATCGAAAAATCATGAGTCTCTCGTTTTAAAAGTTTTTCGTTGCTTATGCTGCACTTTGATTAGCCCCAACCTCGTGCAACACTCGTGTAAATGTTCAAATAATTTGGAATTATTTTGTTGCAACTATAGTACAAGCGTAACGATTATAATAATAAGAAAAATACGAAATGAGCAGAAATAGGGACATTTACCTTACAGTTGAAATTTACTAAGTAGCTAATTTTTTGTTATTTTCCAAATAATATGTAATACTCTAAATTGAGTAATTTCTAATCAGTGTTTTGTGTTAAAAAATTAAGGGTATGTTTATTAAATCATCCAAGACATTTAGGTTAGCAATACGCACATAAATGATCAACTATTAAAATTTTGCATTGAAAAAATTTCAAATACCAGCTAAAAGATTGTAAAAATATTTAGTATATTTATATTCTGTTAATAAAGATGCTATAAAAATATGCTATTGTAATGATTTTTTATGCAATTTATACATTTCAATCTATTTGATCAGGAATTGGGTATTGATCTGATCAGGAAATACTCCCAGACATGATTTAGGTGATCAGAAACTGCTCCCTTTGCATTTTTCACTTTCAAAGTTAAATTATAAAATAATTATTATTATGTTTGCATCTTTTTTAATACCAAATTAAAGATTAAACATAGATCTACTGAAATAACAAAATATCTTTTAAATTTGGTTAAGTTTTCCATTTACGCGTTTAAAAACCCGCGATGGTTACTCTTAAATGATGAGGAACTGGGTCCTTGACGGTATTAGTCTTTCGTGTAATTACGCGTTTCCCGCGATTCCCCGAACCAACCTATAAATCTGAGACAGATCTCTCCCAAGGAAGTGGAATCGGCCGGGGCTCCGTCCAAATCTTTCCCAGACCCGCGGCGCGGCGTTCGCGTATCGAGACGAATCTAATCTTATCTCCATGCAATTATATTACTTCTGGTCTAATTAACGTGGCTAAATGCTCGTGTTTATCTTTCGCCGAGACCTAGGTTTCGCACGAAGCTTGGCAACTTGAATCCACCGTGTGTTCTCACGGTAATGACAAGGCGCATAGGTACCCTACGCTAGTTTGTGTCCGGTGCGCGTTCTTCGGGCATAGCGCGCGCACGTTTGTATTATGCATGACCAGGGTGTTAAGTGTAAAAAGGAAAGGCAGGAGAAGCTCGTTGCCGCGGGGCGTGAGACGCGTCGGAGGGCCTGGGCCTCCCTCGCACATCTTCCTCAGAGACAATGGAAAATATGCATGGTTGTATGGCATCCGCCACTTTGGACGAACCGACTGCGGCCGCGGGCCGCGGCTGCTACTGTTACTTCCATCGGAACCCTGCTTCCGTTCGCATTTAAGCTTACGGGAGTTTTCATCGCCGCAACTTCTCTAATGGCCGCTAGACACACACTGAACGTAATTGGTTAACGTGCCGTGTCCTCGTTCTCCCGATCATTCCGAAACGAACTTAAGCGGTTTCATAGAATATTCCGTTACCGTGAACAGCCTGAAAGCTACGCGATGTTTAACGAGCAAACTATATTACCCTAACGCGACATCCAGCCGTCACAGCCGAAATATATCGAGCCGCCGCACCGCTCTCCCCGTGGCGCCAATAATTTAGTAGGTATGTAGGTATTCCCTTTCAGCGACGATCCTTGGACACTCCCATTCTCTCGACATCGATACCAGAGATTCGTCTCCTTTCGTTTCTTTCGTTTCTTTCGTTACTTTCGTTTCCTTTCATCCCGTCGAGTTCGCCCCGGTGTAGGGAGTAGGGACAAGCGACTTTAGGAAATCGTTTGATTCCCTCGCATAAAACGTCTCGCTGATCCGTGTAATACGGGCTTTAAATTTGGCCGTCGAGCTACGGCTGGCCGCGGGAACTACGCGCAGAGGCCAGCCGACGTTCGCGAGCTTTCCGTGCAAAAACTGATAAGGAAAATATATATTCCCACTTGACTTGGCTTCTATACCTTTTTCGCTTCCTTAAGCTCCCGAGCGCTGACGAGGTATCTTGGAGACTGGCCAATTTACACCCCCAGTCTTCTTTCAGATCGTCGGATAAGAACGGAATTGAAATAATCTCTTTATTCCTGCTACGGACCGCCGCGCCTTCTTCTCAGATACGAATGATTTCCCGCTGGAGAACAGGGAAAGGGGACCGATTCACCATCGACTTCTGTTTCCTCCCGAATGCCTTATATTCCTTTTGCCCCGTTGTACGCGCGCTCTGCTCTCGAAACTCCCCTCCTTCTTAACCCACTCCGCGTACGAATTCAAAAAACGTATGACGCGCTTCGCAATATCTCTGCAGCATATTCCGTCTCAGAGGTCATACCGAAATAAAACGCGACGCCTTATTCTTCGACTCTGTTTTCGAACGATCGCTTCTTCGCTTCAGGTACGTTCTTTCTTGTCTCGTCCACGTACATATCAGAAGTAGCCTCTTAATTATTAAACGCCCCCTCCTTCTTCTTTCAAAGGCATTGAAATCGCCACGGAAGGAGACGGCTAAGCGTATTTCTTAATTTATTACGTGCTGTCCGCCTGTACATATCGGGGGGTCAACCAAGGCCAGGGAAATCTTATTTGCTCCGATAATGATGCTTTCAGCTTTAATTATATTACTTTGGACGCTTTCGTTAATGGCTTCGGCGAACCGTTAATCGTCACGTAACGACTACGCGAGTTGCCAGTTTTTCAAATCGCTCTGCATATTTTGCTTTTGGAAGGCCTCGTCCCATCGCTGGGACGTTTAGAAACAATTTAAGAAGCCTCTGTTGGTAATACTGCAGCGATGTTCAATTCCTACGTAATGGTTTATGTGTACAGAGAAGTAATTACGTTCTCGAGACACGGTGTTTCGGAGGAGTAACATCCGGGATTGAATTGGAACGCTGTATCGTGTAAATACACTGTTGCGAATGCTGTACGTATTAGGTACACGTATCGGGGGCGCTCGTGGCGTATTTAGCAGCGAAAATAGCGCCACTCGCACCGAGTGTATGTACTGCTATTCTAAACCTAAAATCAACGATTATAGCTGTGGCAAGGATGCTAGCCATTTACCGCAAATGCGAACCTACCGGGAATAAGCTGCAGGATCAGCGATCGACTGACTTCACGAGCACCGGTACCAACTTGGCTTGATAATTTACCTTCCACTGCACCGGCTCACTCTAACAGAGCCATTAATGCAAAGAAAGCACCCCGTTCGTAATTGTACTGTTGGATGCAAGAGCGGCCTCAGGACACTCAGGCCATTTTTGCATAAAACGCATAATTAGATTCCTCATTCTTTTCTACATATGCACTCTAAATTTCTTTGCCGTATCTTTAAAATTGACAGAGCTACGGTACATTTTGTGAGTCGATGTAAAAATATAGGATATTTTTTTCAAATATTATGCAAATATGAAATAAATAATAAAAAATCATGTTAAAAACAACTTTTTTTTCTATATCTCTCCAGTTTTTGCAAGAAGGACTTATAATTAAAATTAATTTCGCTGATTAATTTGTTACATAATTCCGATCGTAATAATGCAACTACAAATGAGATATATCAGCTTCACTGTGTATGAAAAATATCTAACTTCGCAATGTTTAAGGGGACCTTCCGGTCTAGAGCCCAAAAAAATAGGTGATATTTAGGAATTAATTAAAGGAAAACTACTATATATATTTTAATGGGACTTTTTGCATTGTATTAAGGATGTCTTAAGTTATAGAAATATATTTTTTGTTTTATAATTAATTATTGCAGACGGCCCTGGGGAGTCGTTAAAGTCAAGGCGTCAAAAAATTGATCCAAATCGGTGGGACCTGTATCTCCAAAAGTTATTATCCGATTCAACTGAAACTTATTTTATATTGAAGATTATACTTCTGGCTAGGGGGGAACTAGAAAAAATTAAAAAAATAACATTTTTTTAGAAAATAACGACACTTGAAGTTTGAAATCACTTTTCCCTGTACTTTTCGTCCTTTCAACGCCTTTGAAAATTATAAATTTTCAATTTTTTGTAATTTTTCTAGCCCCCCCCCCCCTAGCCAGAAGTATATTCTTCAAAATAAAAAAAGGTTCAGTCGAATCGGATTATAACTTTTGGAGATACAGGTCCCACCGTTTTGAGAACACTGTTTCGAGAAAAACGCGTTTAAAGGTTTACGTGAGCGCCGAGTGCCCGGTTGTTGCCCATGCATTTGCCGCTACTCAAATGCCTAAAACTTCTGGAATTTTACGAATTTCAACAAATCCTTTTAAACACGTATTCCTAAAAGGTTGAACATTCGAAAAATGAAATAAAAAAAAATCGACTTTTAGACCGGAAGGTCCCCTTAAGTACAGATACTTTTCTTGAAACTGGCTTTTGGCACTGAGGCCCTTCTTGCGTCTAACAGCGCAATAATTATTCCCTCTGAATTCCGGTGGCCGCGCAGAACTTGAAAATATATAACCGAATGAGAATTGAATCGGGGCTATTGCGGCCCGCTCGGCTAGCAGTCGATGCGCTTATTTATGATAAATGGTTACGACGCGACTCTTGAAATTGCTTCCCCGTGTACCTTCTGCTCCGCGATTTATACGCGTCGAACTTTGCTTGTAACCAATATCGAACATCTGTCTTATTCTTCGCCGTACGGGGGAACGCAATTTACATGCAACGAAGACAGATACCAGATCCCTGGAATACGTGCTTATCAAGGATTCTGGAAATTGCACGGTCGGTATCTCTCTTAAGATTATGCTGCGCGAGCCTGCACACTGCCGCTGCCAATCCCTAGGAATGCCCCAAGCATCCTGGCACTGACTTCTCCGCATTTAGCGTGGCCACCTTTGCCTCAGACTCCAGAACCCTTTTATTATGTATTCAACGACGGTGGACTCAACTCGGGATCTTCCATGACGCTTTGTTAGACTGTAACAATGTCGTTATCTGCATCCTTGGCGCGTGAAAATAAAACCGCGTCCTCTCCACGCCTTATTCCCCGCGTATGTTTTGGCGCCAAGTATTAAAGTAGCATCCAGATCAAACGAAATATAGTATAGGTATTTTCTTCTCGGAAAATAGCTGCTTCTTCCCTACGAGATTACAGTATGGTGATTTATAATCTCGTTGAAAGGGTATCCTTCTCAAAAGCCACGGTGGTAATTTGCGAGTGAGTAATTATCGGGTTCGAGCGTAATTTGAGGGCGCGATAGCGAGGTAATTAGGCGAGGGGCTTCGATTAAATGGTAAACTAGTAGCGAATTATGAGTAGGTGAACACAGTGGATCCAACCGAGAGTAATTACGTCAAGGGAATAATAGGGGATTTCGATTATCATCGTCCCTTAGCGAGAACTGTGATAATAAGGTTAGCGAAATGGCCACCGCCGAAACGCCGAAACGCCGAAACGTCGACTGTCGAGATTGATCCGCGAGTAATCGAGCCTGCTGCGACCAGCCGAAGCTGCGGACCCATCGATGGAGAAAAATCTACAACGAGCGGGGAAATTACGGGTGGAAAATGTTTTGAAGGGTGTTGGCTCGTAACCCCGGGCACGTATTCCGCATCGATCAGCCGCACGCTCGTTTAAGGCAACATACGAGGGAGGTGAGGGCTTCTCGAACGGAGCACGTATTTCCCAAAAGCCGCGGAACTTACGAGCTGGACGAAATTTGCAATTAACGCGTCTACAGAAGCTGCGACGTGATCGCAGCAACGCTGGCCAACCATAAACTACCGAAATATACATATCTATCTGTTCGGCAAGCAACGATTCGTCTCGCAGGTGTTACGCTATAAACGAGAACTTTTCTTTCCGAGCAGGTTCCACGAGGAAGCTTACGCAACCAGCGGAAGCATCGAACAATCGAAACCTTCCTCCGCCTATGATGCAATGTTCAGCTTTTGGAATCGTTAATACCACGAGACTGACAGGAACGCATAGACACGCAGGACGATGGAAGAGAAGAATTCTGCGGCAGGGGAAATGTTAATAGGGACGATTAAGCGGTTCTCTCCGCGATATTAACGTTCCACGTAAACCGAGCGTGCCATTTTCATTGTTCGTTTTTGCCTTGCTGGCGTCCGCCACTGCAACTGATTCGCTTTGCAGAATTCAGGATGACGAGGATAACTTGGTAGCTCGGTGGCGGATGGTGCCGCGAAATAGCACGAATCCCGGCATCGTCAGCGGCGCGGGGTTTAACAAGGAAATCGTTAGACGGGGCGTGATTAACCCCGCCGTTGCGATAATAAACGAGCTACGAGCTTCATAACTCATCGGTGCCCTGGTCTCATTCTTCCTTGCAACTATGGTCGCGTGTTCTTCCTCGTAGGTATCTATCGAAAGGAGATCGTGGAACGTTTAATACCTATTTAAGGTACTCTTTACTGTTTACAAGTGGCTTCCGAAACGAAACCACTTTCCATCGAACGCCATACCTGCAGGATCGGATAACCAAACGGACTCTCTCAAATACTGCAAATACACGGATAACATACGAGAATATTGTTACGTAAGATTGGCAAGGAGACCTACGGGCAATGCGATAAGCGTAAACGAAAATAGAGAAAGTAGAAAAAGACAAAGGAACAACTGTCTCTTAAAATTATCAGAATACGTTATCGCGAGAGAGCGGGAAATATAAAAGGGACACGATCGACTCGATGGAATTTCTTATCGCGATTATCGCCCCACGGAACCGCTCGTGGGCGACGCGTGCGCGTTTTTTCTCTCTAGAAGCAGTAGTCTGTTATAAAGCGATCCATTGTCATTAATTTTTCATGGGGCCGCGTTACGGTTCGTCCCGATGTCGCGAAAGTCGACTACGTCGTTACAGTACCTACATCCGTAAATTTAATAATTAATTGGCGGGGCGGTACAACGCAGTCGCGGCACGCTACGATTAAAACGTGTAACGAAAATGTAAACAGGGGGCGAGCAGCGATAAATGAATAAATTGACAGAGAAACTGAGTTTGCAGAGATTGTGTTTTCCGCGTTGCGAGTAGGTAGCACGCGTTTTATCGATACCGGCCAGCGTAAAGGACAATTTTAAAAAAGATATACGAGCTTGAAATGGAAATATGAGGGCGATAACTCTCGATGAGAGGTTCTCTACCGAGCAGCAAGCGTAATAAACTTCTAATTACTTTCGGGCGAATACCGCTATTCCCGCTACACCCACGACGGTGTACAGGGCAACTTTCAATCTCATAAAATTCCGCGAACGAACGGACGGACAACGGGCGAAACTTTCGCCTAAAACGTGAGTAATTTAATATCGTGTTTTCCGTTCATTAGAAATTACCATGGAAGTCAGCGGGAAATTCAGCAGTCGAGCGACAGCTGCGATTTTAATCATACAACTTGTCACAACTCGTTTGCATCTCGATTCGCCTTTTCGCTAACGCCATTTAGTAACGCGCTATAAATAGAGGGAACAGGTAAAGCGTAATGCGGGAACGGGGAAAGTCTCGAAGAAGAAGAAATTACAATAGAAAAGAATCTTCGAGCCGCGCTCCCTCGGGGAAGCGTGAAAATGGAAGTTCATATGTACAAGTCTCGAGGTCAAGGCTGACACTTCCTACTGTACCCTCGTGTAATCTCATAAAAAATGACGGTCAAGATAGGCTTCCACGCGACGCGAGGCAACGTCTCTGGCTGTGGAAGAGTCTATTGTATTCGCCTCCGAGTATTACAACGAGAAGTTTTCTATATACTACAAGTATATTTTTAGGACGAAAGTGGAATGGCAGGTTTCGACTCTCGTGCGCTTTCGACGCAGCCAAATACCAGCTGCGAATCGCAAAGCGCAGAGAGGCGCAGAAGGCGCAGATAACACGCAGGAGTACAGTGGCAAAGTCAAAGCCTCGTTCTACGTGTGCGAAGGGCGTGCGCGAACAGTGGAGAATCGAGGGTATCGCGCGAGTTATACTAATTTCACCGCTGCGTCGCACAGTGGGGAAATTTTGCGATTTTATGGCCAAAACCTCAAAAATAAATTTTTGAATTCGACAAAATAAATGCAAATGTCAATTGAAGAAATAATTTGGGCATCAAATGCCTCCGAATTATTCCAGATTTTCAGGTTGCTTCAAACACTTATATTGTGTTATCTAAAGTTCAGAAAATAATTTGAAGGCATGGATTCAATTCCTGATGGTGCGTAAGATATCTTTTTGTCCCCAAAATAATTATGTTTCGGTTCTTAATACGTAATTTATACAATTTTTAAAGTAGTGTTTTAGAAATAACCTTTTCATATAAGAATCAATTTTCAATACATAAAATAGTTATAAATCCCATAATATCCCGCAATGATTTATCATTCCTATTTTACGTTGAACCTTTTTTGATTCTATAAATGCAATTATTAATTGCTAATAGTTGCTAATCTTGTAATTATATGCATTTTTTTAAACACGATCCAGTGTGTCTTGTATAACATACGACATAACTGTGACCGAGAGACTGTTTCACATGTTATACATTACAAACCTTTTTATTCTTTTTTAAACGATTTTATTCAGCTTCGATCCTCTGTCTGATTGTTTGTATTATGTATGTTTGTTTGTTTCATTTTAGCATCTTGTCAAAATGAAATAATACTGACGAAAAAAGAATTATTTACAACAGTACACATTTATTTGAAACAGAATATTCGCGAGCAAGTGCGACAGTTAGAAAAAAAATTAAAGGCAAATAATAATCGCGAAGTTTCCATTCACTCCGACGCATTTTCGAACTTATCAAAATTATTTTATAAATTCACGAAATCTACAGCCAGATTACCTGCTGATAAAGCTCTTTCAGTAATAGTAGAAGAATATTTATCTAGGCATCAGTACAATACGATCAGAGCCTCAATGAAGGAAACCAACTGTGATCTGTATCCAGATTATGAGACAGTTCGGGAAGCCAAAATTCGTTGTTATCCACCACGTTCACAAACAATAATAACCGAACATAGTGCTGAAGTTTTGGCTTTTATTATCGTCAGATCCAGTAATTAGTAATTTAAGAAAACTTCCGGATAAAAAATTAAAAGGTTTGTCGTCAGAAGCGATAACCCTTCTTCGACGCCCTGATGTACCATAGGTTTAAGTGTATAAATGTAAATAATAAAAAAATCTTTATCGTTCGTAATGTTTGTAAGTGTTGTTTTTCGGACAATTTAGTTTCTCATATATCAGAACGTAAAAATGCCAAATTTTATATATTATAAATAAGTTTCGAGTTTCTGACCACGAAAATGGATATAGTTCTTCAATTGGCATTTACATTTATTTCGTCGAATTCAAAAATTTCATTTCTGGGGTTTTGGCCATAAAATCGCAAAATTTCCCCACTGTGCGTCGTCGAGTACTTTGCAGGGAAATGGAGGTCCTTTGTCGCGAGACCTGAAAGCCTGATTCCTTGCTTATCTGCTGTTGCCGCTTCAAAATATCTGGCAAACTCGCTTGATGAGTGATAGTATCGTGCACGTTAGCCCCCTGAGCCCTTTCCTCCCTGTATATATATTTAATTAGTTGATAAGTTAATCTGCGTAACATTTGAGCTCGCGCTGAAGCACGGGGGACACGAAAAGTTTAGGAAAATACGTAGCAATGAATATTGCATGTGAGTTTAGCACACCTGCTTTCAGGGCGCAAAACACTGATGATCCGGTTAATCCGAGACAGAAGAGTTGCGATGTCGCGCGAGGGGCGCATCCTCGATAAAAAGATTTACCGGGAAAGTGGACTGCACGTATCGGCTCTTATGTTACAAACGCTGTCGCGAGGTTTGCAGAGGCGCGAAGCAAGGTCTGGCAGTAAGTAACCCGATGATCGACGGTTCCCTATGTCAAGAAACTTTACCCGACGACGCGACGCCCGTCGCGAAACATTGTTCTCGTTTTATCTCGAAAGCGTCCATCGAGCGTAATGCATTTGATGATAAGGACTACATACTGGGAACCTGCTCGCCGCCGAAAGCATCTCGCGTTGCCTTTCAACGATCCGAGTGCCATTACGCCAGATAAATCTCTACTATATAAATGTTCCGATGGGAGGGCGATACATTATAAACTAGATAAACTATGGTCGCCGCCAGAAAAAGAGTATTTCACAAGCCATGCAACGGAAATGCCTGATGGCAAAAACGTTAAGGGCAGCCTGGAGCACAGGCGAAGAACAGAAATTCCTTAATTACTACGTCACGGATAAAATATGTCCGAGTACACTGCAATTACATCGTTGCAGCGATTAAGTGCACCCTTTTAACGGAGCCTCATGCAAACCGCGGCTCTAGGGGGGAACACGGTTTCCCGTAGTTATGACTTTATCGTGCGCGGACGATTCTGTAAAAACAAGGAACTCCTCGAGCATACTCGACGAAGAATCGGTCCGATAATTAAGAATTCCTCGGCAGGAGAACTGTGACGTTACTTCGTCGAGCACGCCTTCCACGATTAAATTATTCCTGTGACCGCGGGGACGAGCAACTCGCCTCGAAAGCATAAAAACGATTTATCGATTTGCAAGCGAAGGTCGTAAGGGTATGATGAAATCACCGAGACATCCCATGGTTACATCAACGGAGATAAAAATGTCTCGATTAAAGCGGTACCTGACCTCTTTTATTTCCCATCTTCCATTCCAGCAGTTTACTCGCGCGCGTATTCCTCGGTAACGATAATTTCTCATTGGTCTACACTCTACACCAAACTGACCAAACCCGCGTCAGAGCGATGATATTCCAAAAAAGCTGCGCAACAGCGCAGGGGCTAGCATTGAAAATGCATTTCCGAAGAGCATCGAAACCGTTAGTCTGCGATATTTATGTTACTCCAAAGCAATCGCATTGAATTTACCATTCCCCAGCTCGTTTTTACCGTAACAGATTCGCGAATCGAAGCATATGCATGAATAGGTAGTACTTGAACGCTTTAATTGCTGCGCACCCATCTCGACACACCGAAAACACTTTGCATCCGTGCAGGCGCACAGTGTAACGAGTATACATATAGGAAAAAAATCAAAAATCAATTTTCCATTAAGACACTGTTATTTACGTGTAATTGATATGTTAATCATATTTATTCACAAAAAAAATAATTTTTGACATAAAATAATTCGTTAATATATATTTTTGTCCATAATAAACGTAAAACAAATAAAATATATATTTTTTTAAATACATTTAAACACAAATTAATAACTAACATATGAAACAATTATAAAAAAAAATTAAATTAAATTTTTAAATAAATTAATAATAAATAAAAATTTTAAATAGATAATAAATTTTAAATTATTCATTCTTATTATACATCTTCATCACTATCAGTTGAATCTGAAGGAATTGGAAGCGCAATGTCTTTTAAAACTAAATATTCTAGCACTGATTTGTCTAGTTTTTTGTTCTATTATGTGTATTTTTTCTTATGTGGGAGCAGTCGGGAGCAGACAAAATTTACACCAAATTAAAGGACATGAAAGGAACTAATTGTAGTAAAAAAATGAAAGAACCGATATGTTTCAATTTTTTTTAATTCTCTCCACAATTTAGAAGATGAGACAAAAAAAAGTAATAATTTGAGCCACTGGTACGTATCCATATCTTTAAATGCGAGAATTTTTAATTAATAAAACGAAAAAGGGATATATTTTGCTTATTTTCAAAAAGAAAAGAAAGAGAAGAACTTATAAATACAACAAAAATGCAGTGGGTAAATATTTCCTATGTGTAGTCTGTGGCAGGTTGCGTTTGGTTATTCGACTTTGAATGTGATTACTAACCTTAAATCCGTTATTTATGTTACTAAGTTATGTTGTTCCTATGTCGGAGGACTGTTTACTATCAAATCCATAAAATGAAATACAAAATTTCAAAACACAATTTTTTGCTTTTTGAACACGGGCCGTGACACTGTGAGGTAGGGCTGTTCGGGTGCTCGAATATTCGGGCGGCTTGAAGTTCGGACCGAGGCGGGACTCGGTTTTCGAGCCGAGCCGGATACCCGTGAAATTCGGGCGGCCCGAAAAATCCGAGTAGCTCGAATTTGTTTCGGGCGGCTTGAAAAATCCGGGTAGTCCGAATCGTTTCGGGCCGCCGGCGTACGTCTTGAATGTGGTTCGAACAGTGCGTACAAGGCGTACGGATTTTCCGAGCCCGGATTTTTCAAGCCGCCCGAAACAAATTCGAGCTACTCGGATTTTTCGGGCCGCCCGAATTTCACGGGTATCCGGCTCGGCCCGGTCAGTCGAGCCGAGCCAGGCTCGGCTCGTTTTATTCGAGTACCCGAACAGCTCTACTGTGAGGCGTTACGCTGCTTCGGATATTTATACGTAATTACAGATTTTACAGTCGATATCTGTCTGACAGTTTCTCAATCGCTATTCGGGGACAGAATTCCCTGCAATCCCGACATGGTGGACGCTTTCGGAATCTGTATTTGAATTTCACACCGCGTTACACAATTAGCGCGTTGCGTTGCGTTGCGATGCGAATGTCGCTTGCATGGTTTTCTTTCACGCTTTGAAAGCCAGTAACTCGTTGTACAAGGTCAGTCGCGTTATTACGGCGTAGCCGGGTCAGCCAGCAGGATGCATAGTTTTTTCTCCTTTCCCCTTGCCACGGCTTTCCTGGTAGTAATTCCCTAAGCGATCCCGTAAATTCGAAAAGCAAGCCGATCGAGCGTGCGTCGCGCGAGGGGTCGGTATTCTAACTGAAATTTTATCAGCCCGCTGGTCGATCGCAGAGCGGGTGAAAACGTGGAAAGGAGGGCCAGAGAATCGAAGGTAGTTCGTCAGCCAGGACAGGCCGACGTTTATCGATGCGTGCATTCCATCTCCCAGGAGATTAAAAACGGACTATCGCGCATTTAGGTCATCTCACACGCGGCGGTCCCTATTGTTTGAACCTAATGTGTCCCGCCGAGAATGGACTTCTTCCGAATCTCAAGCTTTGTAGATACGTCGACCACCGTATACAGGCTATTTGAGAGCTGCGGCAGTATGAATAGAACTAGAAGAAGCAGAATTCACCGAATGGAAGAAAAACATTCAGTTGACACGGGGCCGTAAACATATCGTTCCCGAGGTTTTCAGTTTCTTCATTTGAAAGTTGCTCCGTCGCACCATTGGCGAGCACTCGGTTCGAAAGAAAGAGTAAACGTTGTCAAGTTAGTCAAGTGAACGTCGATAGTTCTGGGACAGCCTGTATTTCGTTCCGTCCGACCGTCGGCTTCCACCCATTTAAACGACCGCATCGCGTTACCGCTCGAAATTCATCCAACGCGACTAAATAATACGTAACACGGGGGCATATGCCGCGTCGGTCGTTTAATTAACTTCCAATACGATGGCAAACGAAAAGCTCCTCGCACTGAAATAAATCCAGTTAAACGATTCCGGCTTCGTATCCCGGCGAAGGAATACAATAGCGGCACGAAAACAATAATCATTGAGCATTGAAGACCGAGCCACCGATAAAGAATAAAGAATGCGACGTTATTTGTCTGGCCAACGATTTTCCTCGCTCGCCTTTGTTGGATGCCTCGTGCATCCGCGACTGACGACTGCCTCTGTTTCTAACGTTAGCATCTCACCGTATATCGTAGATATATACCTTTCGCGAAGATTGACGTAGTGATTTAAATGATCTTCAACTACAATCTATTCATCTCTGTCGCTGGAAACACCCATTCCCCTCCCGTCGCTCTAATTGGAATTTAAATTGCCCGGGGATCGTATCGTGTATCGGCTGTTGCGGCACTGGAAACGATATCGGAACGTTGTCACTTCGGTAAGATCGTGACAGCCGTTGGGTCGTCAGCTGTCACGTGAGTACGCGAGCGAAAAAAAAAGTAGGTACGCGCGAGCGAAGAATTGGGCGATCGAAGCCGCGCGAGAATCTCGACTGTCTTTCGTTTCGACAATGGAAAACTACTCACCAGTCGCTCGAAGATCTCCGCGACGACCAGCTTCTGGAAGCCGTATTGTTTTCAAGTGGAAATAGCAGCCACAGCTTCCGCGATCCGCGTCAGGCTCCGATGGCCCATGGGTGCGAAGATTTCCTTGCTGCCCACTCGTGGAGCGAGATTGAACGTTGCCCTGCCACCACTTGTCAACCGATCAGCATCCACTTTTCCTTTGGATCACGGCGCGATAAAGAACGAGGGGCGGGCACGTGATCGTGTCGATATCTCTTGCCGAACATCTGACAGGGGATCCGTGTGGCATTATACGTAGACAGTCTGCGGCAGGAGCACGCTCTCTCTGCTCATTCCCAGAAGCACAATCGCACGGTAAAACAGACGCTGTCCTTGCGGGATACCTCGCGAGAACACCCGAACGAAATGGATGCAAGGTTGCCTGTCGACGGATGCCTGTCGCAAGGAGTCGAGAGTCTCGCGGGAAACATCGAGGACCGAGGAAGCCACGGATCTCCACTTCCCCAGATCTTTACCGAGAACATCCTCGAGGAACGGTTCTCGGACTGATACGCCGAGCGACAGCGCCTACGCGCGGCAGCGCTGCAAACTGTGTGCCTCGAGACACGCGAGCGCGCGAGTGCCTCTCGTGCCTCTCGCCCTCGCCATCTTGGATCGCTCTCCAATAGGTAAAACGTGGCGCCATCTCTGGAGATTCGGTCGTGTTCAACGTTCAACGTTCAGAGTCAGTGCAAAACGACCGTTTTATTTTTTATAGTTTGAATCGCGAGTGATTTCTTGTCCAGGATTTCTTCGAGGAAAGCAGTTTTGTATGTTTACAGGCAAATTTGCATCGCACGGATGTTGGGCGAGTGACACGGTTCTTGTGTCCAGCTAGCTACTAGCTAGGCCCTGGGGCTTGCTCTTTTATCCTGTCATGTCCATTTTCGCGTTCAGTTAGGTTCGTGGTACTACCACTATGCGTACTATTTTGGTATTGTCGAAAGCTTGGAAAGTACAGTGATGGAACTGTTATCAGAATCATCGGTGGGTAATGCACCTCTTCATTAGTATATTCTAGGCTCGAGTACATAACCTTTTATTTAGTTGTAGTTTTCGTGTGAACTTCGTATCGAGTTTCTAAGAACGATGGTGTTTCTCGCTTATTGTTAGAAAGGAATCGTTTCAACCGCGCAAAGTAGTATCTCGTCCAGTAGAGTTCGAATGCGTATCGATAGCGGAATTGAAAGAGTACAGTGAGACCTTATCGCCGCGAATGTGAACTGTCTGTCCATTGTCCATTGAGTTTCGTAAAGTTCGTGTTCCTTTGTGAAAGTATCTGCGATGCTGCCAGTAGGAATGGCAAGCGAAAGAAACTTATCAGAGGAGAAGCAGAAGCTTTCTTTCTTGGAAGTCGGCTCGTTGAAAGTTTCGCAGAATCAATCGATTCGTTTGATATCTACACCCTTTTCAATGGGTCTAGGCCGCCTCGATAAATAAAGACCTAACCGTTCCTCCGTTCGAGGTCCGACTAAATTCCCAGCTGGTTATTTAATCGTTGCAACTTGATGTTGGACCGATTTTAATCAAGTAATTGCTTTTAATGGAAAATTGAGTTGGCGAGGGAAGTTGAAAAGCCGTGGAATAATATTTGCGTCTTCTTGCGACTGTGTTTCCGTGGCGAAGATTTTTAATCAGCGACCGATTCGTTTCGCAACTCCGCCACGTTTCCTCGTTACGTTTGCCATTCTCTTTCGTAGAACGTTGGGCACACAAGACTCGTTAACCGTGGGCCAGGTGGCTTTGTTTATTCGTTCATCGTAGTTTAAGTGCTTGGCGTAAATTGTAAAGAATTCTGCAAGAGTTTCGCCCTTTTAGAGCTCGCCGCCTGGTCGATTGTTGGCAGGGTGCGCGTTTATTAAAGTGCCAAAGTTTACGCGAGCATTTTATAAGGTCGCCGTGGTTCGATAAAAATTTTCCACG
The DNA here is from genome assembly GCA_963932275.1 of Andrena praecox. Lineage (NCBI taxonomy): Eukaryota > Metazoa > Arthropoda > Insecta > Hymenoptera > Andrenidae > Andrena > Andrena praecox. The sequence goes on from OZ010732.1 coordinate 1,229,133, forward strand.
AACCCCGGAAATAAAAGTGCGAAAAGCCGAGGTCGAGGCATTATTGCGATGCCGCCGAGAGAGTAGGGTGGGTTCCTAGCCTTCCTTTTTCCACCTCCGTTACCACCCTCGTAATTTCCTGGAAGAGCCGCTTCTTCACCCGCAAGTCTCATCAAATAAGCTTCAGGCAGCGTTCGTCTCTCCGCAAAATTTCCTCATTTCTATTCGGCTGTTCTCTCGTTTATCGCAATCTTCTTCCGTTAAAGTAGATGTGGCGCAAGAAGAACAGCAAATTATTTCCGAGCGGCTAGGTAAAGGCCGAGTTTCCTAGCCGCGATCGGCGGCTGCGGCCGGCGGCGGTCCCACTAGCGCAACGGAGACACAGATGCATACCTCTCCATTGCACTAGTGGGACCGCCGCCAGCCGCCGCCGCCGATCGCGGCTAGGAAACTCGGCCTTTAAGGGGAAAATGGCGAGGTACGTGTCAGAGATATAGGCGGAAGATATACGAGCGGTGATCCCTTGCAAGTGGTCACGGTGAAAAACCGCCGGGGAAATGTACTCGTTCCTTTGGAAGCCCGTCCCGTTCGCCGTCTACGTCGAGGTAACTGCAAAGCACACGTTGCTCGGGGGAAAAAGCGGAACCGGCAGAAGGGGCACCGTGAGGAAGAAAATGCATTTCCGAAAAATGCTGCATCTCGGTCTGAAAGGACCGCCCGAGAGTAGTTTCGTATGTAGGGCATCCGTCAAGCACCGAAAAGCAGCTAGTTACATAGAAAAGTAGTCTGTTTTGTCTGTCAGTTGACGAGCAGGCCGCGGCCCTTTCCATCCCCCGCTTCATCTCTATTTTCTCGACTGAAACGCGCTCGTTTGCACACCCTCTATGCAGCAACCCCCGAAGCATTTCTGCATCAACGTCCTCGTTTTTGCTTTTTCATGGCTGGCCACTGTTCGGCGGCTCCTAAATAACCCGAGGACGTATCGACGATTCGTGAAACCAAGCTTACGCGAATAGCTACGTTCCACCTTAGCCCTATTACAATTTTCATCGAACGAGAATCGTTGCTCAGGTTTCAGACGGGATCGCGGCACTCGAGTACCGTTCATTTTAACGATAGGCTGTACTTTGAGCACGGGCCTCCATCTGTCGACAACGAATTTCATGGGTTTCATTTTAATGGAGCGTTGTTATTCGCATTCGATCTTTCGTTTCTGGAGTTGATATCTGCCGCCATGTTTAACAGATCCGCAGAGATGCGGACAACACTTCGGCGGAGCACTAAATCAATAAAATGTAGGTGGTGCGAAATTGAGCGAGACTTCGGGTTCAATTGAAAATGGTCGGTACGATTTTCGAAGCTGATATCTTCCGCTGTGTGACAGTAAAACACGGTTTAGATATGTATGTGTGTATTTCTCGTGTACTTCTTACGTTCTAACACTTAGGGATATTAGGCGAAACTGCGCATCCGTTCTGCGGAAATGCGCCACACCCGTCACGTCATGAGCATAAAAAATTGTTCTGGATTCTCGTCAGCAAAGCACCTGTTCAAATATCCTGATACTCGCTCGCGGTATTCGTTAACGATGATAATAGCATTTTAGCTACTAATGAAACCGTGAGATAGAAAAATTGATAGTCGATTCACTGATATTCTGGCCATTTCACAAACGTAAACGTCGGGAATGGCAATCGCTTTCCACCATCCCGTTGGTCTATCGGAACTACCATGCAACTAGAATGAAAACGTGATTTCAGATTCAGAGTTACACGATTGGGAGAGCGGTCGCGTATTTGTTACACATATACACGTGTATCGTTCAAGCATCTAGTATAAATGGTAATGCCTGAACCATACGCTTTACACGCCACACACACACACACACACACACACACACATTCGGGGTAAATTATATTTGCGTCGTGACGATAAACAATATTCTATAGCTAAATGGATATACGCGTTTACAACATATACATGAAATCATTCTCCTAAGATCGAACCGCGCTATTCCATTGATTCGATAAAGATCGTGTCTTTGACACCACCTACTACAGTGTACTTCCAAAGTATAGAATTGATATTCGTTTTTTTTATCATCCTAAGAGAAATGAACGAACTGCGTCGTCGATATAATCTTCCCTTAAAAATTACAGAGTAAGAAGCTGTATTAACATCGAAGATGCTATTAGTACGTTCTACGTTAACGATTAATCGTACACGCACGCTCCGTATATTCCCTTCGCGTACGGACGAGTTTAAAAACGTGCAACTAAAAAAAATAGCCCAGCTATTTAACGATAGATAAGGTTCCTTTCGACCTGGACGATCAGACGGCTGTATATACACACGTACATACATCGCCGCTTCGTTTCAATTCTCTATTCGACGTATGCGAAATCGTTCGATAAGAAAACTCCGTTACACCGTTAAAAGTAGCGGAGGTTGGTGCGGTCGCACGCGCGTAGTATTATATAGTGGTACGAAGTTGTGTACGATATGTGTGAAAGAATTGGCACGGATACACGCATTTATACAAAATGGTTGTGAAAATTGTTCCCACTTGCTGGCTGTGAACTGACAATGAGTGCCTCTTTCCATCGATCTCGTTGGTCCTCCCGAGCACCGCTCGACATCGTTTGTGCTGCGAGGACAGAAAACTCATCACGAAGATCACGGGACATAGTATATCACACCGCCCACGCTATAGTCGACGCCACGATACTTGGCAGATATCATTAAGCGTATTCGGACAAGTCTAGCCGCGCAGAAACAAGTACGTATCGCGATCAAAGTCTAATCAGGTAATTCTCAGAGCGAAGGCGGCCGACACCACCGAGCACCTCGTGCACTCGAGGCGATGTAAAAGTCCTCGCGGAGGATTTCTTCCAACGATCCCATCCATCAGCGATTAAAAAGTTTTCAGAGCGCGTCGGTGTTAGCCGATAATAATTAACCTATTGGTTGATTTTCTTCGGTGGGCCGTTGTTCGACAGGTGCTTCCAGAGGCCAGTGATTAATGGCACGTCCCGGAAGCTATCGGCCGTTGGCTATGCCTGCTACGAGCACATCAGGTCCACCGATCTCGATTCCCCCCAGGCGTTTTGCATTTTGAAAGCCGTCGTTGGCCTCGGCACAACGTGATGAGACGACGAGTTCGTCGTATGCCTCAGAGTCGTCATGGGGATGCTAGTGGAGTTGCTCTTCTTCGGCACCTTCTTGCCGTCTTGCCCTGACTCCTCCTCGAAGCAGACCTGCAAGTATCGTCATACCGTTACCCTTCGTTTGCAAATCACCTCAGCCATTTACTCGATCTTAGAAACGTCTTCCCAACGTATCTCTGCTATGAGCCAGATTTATAGCGCCGCATCAAATGCAACCGTGTTTTATCGCTCACCCATGAATTTCCCGTCGGTTTAGCGTCATTCGATAAATCAATGAGAAGATTCTTCTGCGCATCGTTCGCGTTGCATCGCTGGTCGCCTGGCTTCTTCTCCTCGTTACCGTTGCCCACCGATCTCGTCTCCTCGCTTTTCAGCTTCCTCTCGCCGTTCTCTGAAAGCAGAAATGAGAAATCGGTTACTAAGGGTGTTTTTTCGCCGATGCAGTGGTCATCCGGCGGCTGAGTGGTCCGCGCCTAGCTCAATATTAACGCGACCGAGTAAATGACAAACAGTGATAGCCGAATCCCATTTGCGTAAATAGCGAAATGGAACCTCTCGTCGCATCCGTGCCATATAGCTTCCTAGGTGTACACTTTCATTATCGACCCACATGCACACCAATCTCCAGGAGCCTCTGTAACGGGCAAACCAGAACCTTCGTACACACCAACACCGATTTCTAGCCTTGCCGCTAATTGGTAGCTTCGAGTCGTTTCGCCGCTCGAAACCGTGAAACGGCGCCGCCTCATTAATTTCCGATGCGCCGCTGATTATTTACCGGAATTTACCCTGTCCCGTATAGGTACGTTCGACGCTAACCGATATGCGTGTCCAGGACATTTGCTGAAGATGTCTCAGGCTCGCCCAATTCCCACCGTGGCACGCGCATTCGCCAGCCAGATGCATCCGAGTACCTACTGCACCCGTACCTACATTATTCCCGATTAATCTACACTCTAAATAGTAAAACGCTACCAAGTGCCTCGGCCAGGCACCCAAATGGACGCCTAGAATTAATTTATACGATGCTCTCGGAAGCAGCCAGCAATCATGATATGTAGCTATTTAATTCCTTCGAATGTTCGGATCGCAGTATTCCTCTGATCCTCTAACTCGCTTCAACGACTTTAATTATTCTCTTGCAAACGGACTGAATTACGTTCCACTTAGTTTGCTACAGTTTGGCACGTAATTATCTAGCCGCTGCTTGTAATCGCGGCTAATTCCATTTCAGGCAAACGCTGCCGACAGTGTCTGAGCGGACCAAGGGAGCGGACCAGCTGTAATTGTCCTACTTTTCCGTAATGTTGCTGCCCAGACTATATGAAGTTCAATATTACCGGACAATTTCCCGGGTTGCACTCATAACCTTCGCCGAGGCTCTCCGCAATATCCGCGCTCACGGGGAGTTTAGCGCACGGCCACGCGCGTATATTGCACCGCCGCGCGCCGAGGCGATGCAACTTTATCGTGGATTAAACGATACGACGCTAGGGGTTGATCGTCTTCTGAGATTGCCGTATTTCGACGACCAACGCCTATCGATTGGTCTCGTCGTTATCGAGAATTGGTTTAAGCATCGCACTTTAGACTCGCGTATACGCGTGGATTCTTATATGGGATGAATGGGAAGCGAGCGAGGGGTGTTACGAGTGAGACACACTGCTTACGACCCTCCCGAGGCTCGCGACTTTTTTCCCACGTTTCTTTCAGCGTCCTTGTCCCGGCGCCAGCACGTGTTTACTTTAACGCACGGCTGAGTCGGCGGCTTCTCGAATTTCGCTGACCACGCGTGCAGGTGCGAGCGGAAGCGAAATAGGGATGTGGGTCAAGTCATGCATGTATTAAAGTAAACACGCCTCCAGCGTCTAGACGACGACCTTGCTAAAAAAACGTGTCAAGGTGCAAGGTGAAGCCACGACTAGGGGTCGTAAGGAAATACGTCCAGTCTCGTTCAGTTGCCATTGACCCTTGAAGGTCTAAAGCGCGATGCCGTGCATCTTTCTGTGGCGAATCCGCTTGATTGACACACGTCGGTGGCGCACTCAGGATTTCATTTTGGGGGGAGCCGAGTTGAAGGGATAAAAATATTTTTAATGCAAATTCAATAAAATTCATCAGGGTAGATGTACCATTTGTGGCCACTGCACCATTTGTGGCCACTGTCTTATTAATTCCGATATATTAAGTATTCTTAGTTTACTTTCATTACAATGAATGAAGCTGTCTAAGGGTGGGTTATGTTGGCAACATTTCTACTACTTTATACTGTTTTGTTGTCCCGTTTTATTTAATTATCATATGTGAATGTCCAAATCTTTGATAACTTTCCACATCCTTGCAAATGGTGCTTAGCATACGACTGGTAACAAAACAATTAGTTACTGTATTTAACAAGAGTATGGATGAAGTTTTATACATATTTATATTAAAAAACAAATATTTTTGAGATTTAAAAAAGAATTTCAACGATATAACGTAAACTCTAGTGGAATTAGGCACTGACCAAAAATGGTACATCGAAAATGGAATTGTACCATTCGTGGCCACGTAATGGCCATAAACAGTCCACGGTACAACCATTTTTGGTCAGTAGGCATTCTCATTAGCAACTTATCGTACAATACCTAATTATTGTAAAATTATTATACAATAGTTAGCGAAAAAATTCTTCTAAAGTCGAAGATTTTTACGATTCGTGAAAAGTCATTCGATCATGTCTTCAACGAAATTCTTTTATGGCCCGAAAAGCAAATCATAAAGCGAAAGCGGAAAGCAGTTGAACATTTACCTGCTGTAATAACATCAGACAAATGGATGGAGATCATGTTGGCCAAAAAAAAAGAAAAGGAGAACAAAGAAGAGGAGAGAATGATTAATAAAGAAAAAAGACTAGCAAAAATAGAAGAAAATAAAAAGATTAAAGCCATAAAGTTCGAAGAAAGGAATAAGAAGAAAAAAAACAGAAAAGCAAAACCTGTCGCTACCAAAAGAAAAAGTAAAAAGGATACTTATTGGCAGTTAATATTATTTTTGTGCAGCAAGTATTGTATTATTTGTTCAGTAGTGAACATTTGTAATAAATTAAACACTACAATTCTTACTGTGGGTCTTTCGTATTACCAATTCTATAAGTGGCCACAAATGGAAAGCCGGCTGGCCAAAAATGGTACTCTAGTGGCCACAAATGGTGCAAAACAGTCTGGCACGATAATATAATGATTTTTTAAATAATTATGTTTAAAACATTGTTCAACGTAGAATATTTTAATTATCTGTATATTGTGGATTACACTTATATATTCTTTACTTTTGTGTACGTATTCTTTTGTAAGTTATGCATCTGTGAGTGGTACGGAAATCCTTCAAGTGGCCACAAATGGTACATCTACCCTAGGTGATTATAAACATTTTCTTTTTACCAAGCCTCTTCTTTGCGGCGTGCCATGGCCCCTTGGCCCTTCCTTTGGGCTGCGCCACCGAAACACGTGACCGCCGTGTGTTCCGAGTGTCGCAGACACGTCAGGCTTAAGAATTCGCGAGTCTAATGTCACAGTCGGTTTAGTTGGCGTAGCGCGGCATTGTTAGATGATCGCGAAAGAGATTAATCCACCTACCGTTTCTGTCGTCGTTTAACGAGGGGCTCTTATCTTGAGCGTGATGGATCCTGGGATCGGCCTGGGACAGCTGCCAAGCCTCGTAAGCCGTGTTAAAGGCCTGGGCCACCGTCAGCGTCACCGTTTGCGCCATTTTTCTTTTCGGGCAGAGAAACGCGTGGCACTCCATCGTCTCGTTCAAATTTGTCGCGATGAACGCGAACACGTGGTCGTGGGTCGCGTCCGCCGAGCAGTACGAGATTCTGAAAAGATTATTATTAACTAGCTTGCCATCTAAATCGAAATGGATGTAAAAAGTAGAGAAAATCAGAGCTTTTGGAAGGGAGAAGCCTGGGAGGCATACAAAGGGTCTGCACCAACGGAAAACACGATTATAATTCGCTGCGGTCTCGGCCAACGATTTGCGTAACGCAAACGTCTCGGCGGAACAGCGAATACAAGTGCTCACTGAGTGCATAACCGGATACAAATGTATGTACATACATATATGTATGTATACATGCTCTATGCAAATTGTTTTCATCACTGGGAAGAGACGCGCCTGCAAGGGCACCGCGAATTTCCCATGGTTACGTAACAAAGGGATCACAATGGTGGAAAGTTTCTCTGAAAACACTTGCGACGGAAGATGTCTCGAAGCGGAGCTTGGAACGCGCAACATTAGCAAACAGAAGTCCAACTTTCCAACTTTCTAAGCAGAAATTTAGTTTTAAACCACTATTATCCGATACGGCTGTAGATCTTCAAATTCTTTAAAATAAAGGAAGTGTTCCTGAACGGTCAAGTCCCGCGTCTTACTTGCACTTACCTACACTGTGGCTGCTGTTGCGGTTAATTCTAGTAGCGTTAACAGCGCCGATGTGTCGCAACAAAGCTCGCGGGTAGCGGGCGCGATTAAGAAAATGTATAGCCCGGGTCGTTACCACTTTCTCCCTTTTTTCCACGGACCGTAAAATTCCTCGTTACCACTTGAACGCTTTTAGGGTGTATTATAATCGAACAAAGCCGGCGCACGGACAATAGGGAAGCTATATTTGATAGCATTCCGTATTCTGGTAACCAAGCCCATTTAGAATGCCTATTCTCCGGTGAGACGTATTATGAAAATATTGAAATCTGCGACCGACGCCCCCCGGGAATTTCATTCCCACAAACGTAGGAAAGCTGCTGTTAATTGCTTTCGATACAATCGCTTCCAAACAGAATACTTCTTTATTCGAAACGCCGCGCCGCGCCGCGCGCGGTCGTTACACCGAAAACGAGGGAAAGCAATGTAACAGCATTGTTTTTGATTTCAATGTAGGATCGGCTATCGGGCACCGGTTCAATATATCCGAGGAGAATAATGCCCCGTGGCCAGAATCCGAATCGCGTGACGTTTGCTCGTTGGCATCATTACGCGAGATTTCGAATGCGTTCTATCAGGAATATCGGATATTATGTTGGCTGACGCAGGGGAAAATGCACAACAGGACAGAGGAGCAACAAATCCTGTCTCGCCCGATTACAACTACGATCGTGACAGGCGTGCATACGCGCGTCTCGCACCCTAGCAATATGTTGGCGAAATTCTATCCCGTTTCATGCATACCTGTATATGGAGACTTGAAGCTGATCTTCTTCCGTGGCCAGGTCTGTCATTCTGATTCCCTTTAAGCTCACAGCCAGAGAGACTCTCTGCAACTTCTTACCGCTCGCCTTCGCCTGCGATATTAAAACAATTCCATCAATATCCATGCTCCTCGGGGTTCCTCCGTTCGGGCAATATGTAGAGGGAAAATCGCGTGGTACGGCTGAATGTTTCTCGAATCAGTGCAGCACAAGTAAGTGCAGGTATATGTATCACCGCGTGGCTCGTCAGAGGCAAGCTCTCGAGACGAGATGCTCGAGCAGCCGCGCCAGAGAAAACGTTTCCGGGTGTAAGACATTCTCCTTGCCGCTGAAAGCGTTTTAGCGCAGCCATTGTGTCGAAGCTGTCAACAACATGCGCGCAGACTTTTTCGGCGACGGTTTCCGCACGGATGTTTGCGCTGCTTAAAATCGCATCATGACCCGATCCCGTTGAAAGGACGCGTTGCTACTGCCGCGTCGTCGTAGGATATTTGCTTAACAAGAGGCTTTACCGGATTACCAGAGGAACGGTGTACAAAGAAACCGAAAGAAGACGGGCTAATTCCGCCCTGCAGAAACCAAATATCTTGCCGGGCACGCGGTGAACTGCTCGTGGCGCTCTATGGTAACGTAATCGCGAACCTCGGCCAGACTAAATGCTCCACTTAACGAATTAACTCCGCCGAAGATTACGCGAATCCGCTTTAATCGCGAGTTCCCGGCGAAATTGGAAGACGCTCGTGATCCAGCGCTTCCGGAACGAGCCCGGCCCAAGAGAAGCAACACGACTCACGAGCCACGGACCGGCGAACCCCTTTACGCTTAATAAAACGTAAAAATGCAATTCCCCGCGAAACGTCGTTAAAGGCAAACGCAATTACGCGTCAGAGGCCGTCAAATGCGCCGATTATCAACGGAACGACAAGGTTTTATACAGCTACAAGCTGTTTCGCCGTTCGCAAAGCGATTAACGATCGCTTTAAATCAAACTAATTAACCGGGTAAACGGAGTGAAAGAAATTCGCGAAATACGTAAAAATGGAATGCCTTACCTACATCGCCTGGAAATTAAAGCGGTCTGTTAGGGGTTGGCATCGAGAGGATTGAGAGGTAAAATTCGTAGTCGACCGCGGTAACTCGGAGGGCGGCAAGCTGAGAACCTTTATCGACCTTATCCAGCACCATAGTTTACTCGGTCGAGAAATTAATGAGCCAGCTACGACAGGGGTTATACGCCGTCGAGATTTATGCGCCACTTGAGCCGTCGGTGGTCGTTTTTCAGAAACACTTCGATCACGCTGCCCGGGAAAGCGATTTCTCTCTCGAGGAACGATTTTCATTTTGCCGTAACGCGGAAAATTGGATACACGTCGCGATGCCTCGATCGATCAACCTTAAACCGATTCCCCTTGTAATGCCCGCTCCTCTTTCTATTCGCGACATCGCACGGCGACGTGGAAAGGCGTTGCTCGCGCAAAAGCAGGGTTCTAGATTCCAGTGGGGAGGAATGGACGATACGGGGATTAAAATATATACGTACCATCGTGATGACAGTCTTAATGGCCTCCGCCGTCGCCTCTTCGCTGGAGGGCGTCTCGACGAGGGTGCTGCCCAAATATTTCAGGGTGAACCTCGCCTCGGACGCATCCTCGGATTCCTCGTGCGTCGTGCCTGCCGAACCGCCAACCTCCACGCATTCGCGACTATTCGCCAAGGCCCATTCCTCGCATAGCTCTGCAAATTAACGTCAACCATATTGAAATTCGTCCTGCACCATTCGTGCCTGTTCGCGTTCGCCGGCTCCTGGCACGTTCTGCATTAAATTCGCTTGTTCGTCGGGGCTGAACGCTATGTTAATGGCTGTATTACTCGATCGAATCTATGGAGTCTGCGAGCAACAGCTCACCAGAGATGGATAGCACGGTGGTCGAGATAGGGGATGACTGATGTGGCATTAGTAGCATTAGTCTGACCGCGTCCTGTCGCAAAATCTCCTATCCCTGGGCATGCATTCTATCGATCATTCGAGGATCCATCGCCAATGCGAAGAACCGATCATTATTTCTGTTACCCGTGAGATTAAGCCAGGATACCACCTTTGACTGCGATTTTGGAGGCGTTTTTCATGAATTTTTTTTGCATACAAAGAATGCGCAGAAACAAATTCGGTTTCAGTCATTCATTAATGTAACTTTAATCTGTAATTACACATTTTTTGAAGCTGAAAAAGTGAAAAATAATCTCTTGTAGGTGGCGCCAAAATACACTCCTTTGGAGGAACATCGTTAGACGGCGTGTCAAATTCCGCTCTGTACGTGGCTCTTAGAAAAAAAACCAAAGAATGTTCCTATTGGCAACAATATTTTTTAATGCTGTACGTAGGGATTTTACGAAATTTCGATTTTTAAGAAAATGGCGGCCATTTGAAAAAAAAGGTCAATTTTTTAGGGTAAAAAAGTTTAAAGAAGTTTATAAAATTGCGCACCAAAAGAAAAATAACAACGCTACAGCAAAAGTCCTACGTACATCGTTAGATTACACCACGGGGAAGAATTGTGCAAAGTTTCAAGTCAATCGGATGAAAATTATAGGAGTAATCTGACACGCCGATTTCGAAAACATCGTTTCGAGAAAAACGCGTTGAAAGTTTTATATAGATTTATATATCTGTTCCAATCCGGTTTTTACACAAGAAAAAGGTTCCGGTCACCTTTCTAATGAATGAATTTCGATTCTATACACTTGAAAGAGTACTTTGAGAACAAAAAAAATTTTCAATTTTTTTTAAGTGCGAAGGTGGTATCCTGCCTTAAAGCGTCTCGTAGTCCAACTGAAATTTCATCAGCGTAGAAGAGGACAATAATCTACATACGGCGCGTAGGTGCCGTTTCTGAACGGGTAATGTGTTTCTGTAAAGACGGCTCGCCAATGGGGGCACATTCACGAGTATTTTTAAGAGGCAGATCTCCGCATAGAATCGTGTACGTTGGTCAGACCGTATCGAGCATCGAAGTTCTGGGAGCAGTTTCTATGGAAAAAGCAAGGAGATATATTATCGCTGCATCGTGGCAAACGACAAAGGCAAGTATTCCTTGGAGAAACTACGGGAGTTCTGTAAGAGCAGAGCCGGGCAAAGTTCTTTCTACTTTTGACGTGCCGCGCAGAAGGAAAATCGATTCTGGTACTTTCGGGTATTGCAAACGGTGTTCGCTTGCAGTGCTCCAGGTCAGAACGCGCGCACCGTATAAACGCCGAAACTTTTATAAAGGGAATCAGAGAGGCGCGACACGGCGGATAAATTTTTGTTCCGCCTCGGTTCTCGGTTCTTGGTTGCTCCTCGGCGGGAGCGAGCAAGGAACGAGTTGTTGAGACGCTCGTCGACCGTGGTTCGAAAAATTCCCACTTTTTCGCCGCGTATCTCGCCCACTTGAATTTTGCTTCGTTCAGTAATTACATCCTCCAATGTCGCGCCGCTCCCGACGTCGCTCCAATTAAGTTTCCCGCACGGCTTTCCTGCGTCTACGATCCAATTAGACGATCCGGCGATTGTTTCGATGTCCGACGATACCCTTTGTCCCTGCCAACTCGTACAAAGGACCAAACGTTCGTTCAGGCAGCTCCTCGGTGCTCTCTTTGACGAAAAAGTTACCGTTTCAAACGTCCATCTCGAGAGACAATTAACGAAAAACCTTTGAAACCCATCTGTCCGTAATAAGCTTTTGTTTCCGTGTAATTCTCATTCTCGCCGGCATGAAAATATGAGACATTCCGGGGTTACCGTACGCTCGACAACGCTACCCTTTGTCATCGAAATTGTACGAAGCACTTTAATATTATTGTTGTTGTACCTAGCTACTTGTTTTTGATCAGTGAGGAAAGCCATATACCGTGGGTGGCGGCAGGTCGCATCGCTGGAACTTTTCGAGTAAAAGCACTTAGGGAACATGACGAGCTTCCTCGCCCCCGGTCGCGCACTCGAAAGAATTGAAAGCAATTACGCCGTGTTTTTCAGCAATTACTACGTGCCGTCTAGCGTAGAAAAGTAAGCCACTCGCAGAGTCGAGGCCAGCCCGACACTCCACCTTGTACAAGTCTAATTTCCTTAACGCAAAAAATTCGCCGCTTTTCAAGCTACCTCGAGCCAAGCCACGCGAGCTAGTACCGCCCTTCCGAATTGCCACCCATTCGACTCGTTTCTCGCCATTTTAAAAGTCAAAGGGGAAAGTTCACCGAGCAAATATGCGTCTGTCGGGGAATAATTAGAGAACCACGAGCAGATTCGTGCGAAGCGGGCAAACCTTTTCGCATCGCGACCCGCACTACAGTCGCCCAGCGATCCGACGAAAATTTCCATTCTGCCGTGAATTTTTCCGGTCGGTTGGTACAATGATTATTAAGTTTCACAGTTCTAATTTCTATGGAAGGCCTCAGGCCGCAGACCCCAGGCCGCAGGAACAAAAGAACGATGGAGGAAGATGAAAAACATCGAATCGAGATTTTCCGCCGGCCCGACCGCAGAGTGGCGGACCGCAAATTAAATCTCCGTCGAGGCCTTTTACCGCGAGAGCCACGTGACCCTCCGATTTCGGATTTATTTCTCCTTTACTTCTGGCCTGATTCATTCGATAGATATCTCCGGCATATCGGCGAATGGTTGCTCCTCCGTTCTGTAACGGACATCTCCCACCCCCGTTTGTCAGGAAATGTTTATTGCTTCGGACAGAAGAGGTATCCGTCCGAAAAATGATGACCAGTTCGTTTCGTCTATGGCTCTCCACGTCAAACACAAGCAGATTTTTCATCCGTTTTCATAAACTTCCTCTACAGAGATATTTCCACCTGACACTCAACAAGAATCGCGGAAAGAGACATACATACACGTATAGGTAGACGGTACGGCATCGCGTCCAGCAATCAGCGACCTAATCGGCATGAATTCTCAAACCGCCACACAGTGGTTCGAGTATACTACATGCTAGCTGGACAAAATTATTTTTTCGCGGGTTTGGGTTTATATGGGGTTCAAATTGTTAGAAAACAAACCTGATTCGTATCACAGAGTATTCTTTCACTAAAAATATCAATAAAATAAAAATATTACTAATTCAATAAAGGAAAAAGAACAAAACGACAGTATTGTACTTTAACTATGATTATCAGTTATAACATTATATCTATTCCCGTAATTTCTGAGTTTTTAAGTTTAAAACCTGGTTTTTGAAATCAGTTTTCTCTGCATCGCTATTAAAATAGTGTTTTACTATATGTTCCACGTCGATCCACGCGACAAGGGTTGAATGTACGGAAAGTAGAGACTTTCTAGTTTATTTTAATCAAACGATCTGCAAAAATTTGCAAAACTATATTTTTTTCATTGTTTTCGAGCGCGGCGCTCGGCAGGAGAGATAGCACTGTTGTTATATTTTTTCGCGGTATTGGGTTTATATGGGGTTCAAATTTTTAGACAACAAACCTGATTCATATCACAGTGTATTTTGTCACTAATAATAATAATATTATTATTACATGCCCAAAAAAAAGCTCAGCTCACTACCCCCAGAAGTAGTTGAGTTGTTAACAAATAATAACACTGAAACTCCTTTGCAAAGAGAAGTTGCCAGCACCATTCCGTTTGATGAAGATGCGATATCATCAGCATCACAATCTACTGAATGTTCATCGGGTACTGATGATTCAAGTAGTGAATCAGATTAGCGTGTACATAGTGTAATGAACAAGATATTAATAGTTATAAGGCATACTTATAGTCACGGTTAAACTATAATCCTGCCGTTTTGGTTTCTTTACCTTTATTGTATTAGTTATATTTTCATTGTATTAATATTCATGAAAGCGGTCAGGGGTGACACTACTTTGTACACTTTGTAGATATGTATATATTTGTAAACATAATTAACGACTTGTAACCTAGTAGTAACTTTTTCTTATTTCTTATGTTTACAATAATATATTTATAGGGTTATACCCGTTAATAATAATAATAATATTAATAATAATATTATTATTATTAGTGACAAAATACACTGTGATACGAATCAGGTTTGTTTTCTAAAAATTTGAACCCCATATAAACCCAATACCGCGAAAAAATATAACAACTGTGCAATCTCTCCTGCCGAGCGCCGCGCTCGAAAATAATTAAAAAAATATAGTTTTGAAAATTTTTGCAGATCGATCGTTTGATTAAAATAAACTAGAAAGTCTCTACTTTCCGTACATTCAACCCTTGTCGCGTGGATCGACGTGGAACATATAGTAAAACACTGATTTCAAAAACCAGGTTTTAAACTTAAAAACTCAGAAATTACGGGAATAGACATAATGTTATAACTGATAATTATAGTTAAAGTACAATACTGTCGTTTTGTTCTTTTTCCTTTATTGAATTAGTCATATTTTTATTTTATTGATATTTTTTGTGAAAGAATACTCTGTGATACGAATCAGGTTTGTTTTTCTAACAATTTGAACCCCATATAAACCCAAACCCGCGAAAAAATAATTTTGTCCAGCTAGCATGTAGTATACTCGAACCACTGTGCGCCAGTGCGATCGAACTTGACGATCATCCTCAAACCACTTGTTTGTTTTTTGCCGATCGGCAACCGATAAATACACGCCGCTACTGTAACGTTGCTCCCTACGGTACGGAGTCCGCTGCGATTCGTTAATACCTGCACCCCAGTTTGTTCGCGCATCATCGATGCACCATCGATCGTTCTTAATTGGCTGCCACGCAGGTTTCGTGAATTACGTAAACGAAGCTAATCACGCGGACCGATTTACTGGGGTTGGCCGGGATTGCTGGAGTGGCGCTCGACGAGGCGGGGGATGAATTCGCATGAAACCATCTTCCTGATGAATTCCCAATGGGTCCTCGACTTCTAATATCACTGTGATTCGGTGGCTTTTCTAACTGGTTGGAAAAGTATTCCTGGAATTTGCTTATTCCCTGGGATATTGTGATTCTTTCGCTGCGAGCGTTTTCGGGCTCATTGCTCCCGTAATACCGTGCATTCGGATCAATGGAGCCTTTCAATAACTGCAGAAGGAAATTCAAAAAAGAGAATAGCGACGTTGAGTGAATGACTCTTCATTTCCTGTATTTCCCCGATCATGATCCACCGCGGGATTCTATTCAACAGGGGCTCGAAATAGACGTTTCTATGTACTTGCACATACGCGTATAGTACACGTTCTTTCTTCCCTTCTAACCAGTCCACGTTTTCACGATATTATCGTTTCGAAGGCAGAACAACGATAATGTATTGGGCGCAGCTTTAAAAGTTTAATTCCGAACAATAGGTATATCGTATCGATTTGTGTCGGAGAGTTAATGGGATTAACCGTAATGAAATAATTTCACGTTCGCGGAAAATAGCTTCCGTGCCTGATACTGTTTATCGCGTTATTAAACGCATTAATCTTGAAACATACCGGAATAATAAGCGATTAAACTGTCCGATGCGATTAAAACTCGCATCCACCTTGCTTTAAGACTGCCGGTAGGTAGCACCAGCAGCACCGCATTAACATTCTCGTGCAAATGTGCGAAGGCCAGACGTTGGCGTTCTATATGGATGTATATTTGTTGAATTTTCCTTGATTATGCGAACGAAAGAAAGGGTAGCAAGTGGGAAGTGGAAGTGAGTGTGAACGAAGAAAAGACAAGCGATTCCGGTTTGCTCCTGTCGACAAGTTTTAAAAGTTGCGTTACCGAGCCGACTAATTGCGTCTGGGCCTTGCAAACAATCTGCCTGCTACACGAATAATTAAAAGATACGCGTCTGACCAGCTGGTTAGTCTCGAGAAAACTCGACAAAGTTTCCCGGGGGAAACGTTAACACACTCGGCATTAAACTGGACGATAAGGAAATCCTTTCATCCCGGCCCTTTTAATTCTTACGATTATAGTGGGCCGTCGACAATGCTCTTTACAAAAGACTATTAACGCTTGGCACGCATATCTCTCCCTCTTTTAATTTCATCGTTCAATTGAATTCGGTCGACTCGTTACGGTCCTAAAGCTCAAGCAGGCACAACTGTTTCTCGCTCTCGATAATCCAGTACTTAGGTATATAGTCGAGTAATTCAGTGGAACTTGCGTTCCGTGATAATCGAAGGAACTTTCTCGCATTTTCCATACGCTGAAAACTCGCTTAACGGGACATTCTACTCTCTCGGCCGAAAAATCGGCCACTTTTCGGTGATGGTTTTTATAATGAAGTAAACACTTAATGTTTTCGAATTTCTGGGGGTATATTTTACCACTCTTGAAATACAAGAAAAAAATCATTGTTCTTTGTTTATTTCATTTGTTTACACAAATATTTCGCAGTTAAGTTGGCGGCATCAGAATTGCTGGCGGTTGAAATTTCGGACGACTGGATCATCGGAAATAAAAAAACCAAACGTATTTTTAATGCGCAGGAGTATGGTTATCGCGCTTACCACGAAAGAACAATTTTGGACCAAAATTATTAAAATGGCGGTCAATCAAAGTTGAAAGTACCGAAAAGGGCATTTCTTTTCTGTTTAATAGATATAAAATGTGAGAAAATATTAAAAAATCTTAAGATATTTGTGCTAAGCGGGAAAGCCACTAATGTGTCGAATAACATATTAAAATTTTGGATTAATTGGTCATGGAGTTTTTTTTTATCACATCCGCCAACCAAGAAAATGGTGTTTCGAGAAAAACGCGTTTAAAGTTTTGAGAACCAGGCCGCTGACGCTACAAATACCTATAACATTGAAAATACATCGAATTTCGCTGCAAAAATTTAGGAGGATATTGTAGGAGGTGCATTCTTCCGAATTCAGGAAAAAAAAAAAGAGAGAGTAGAATGTCCCCTTAATCTTACGCGCAACACCTCCCCGATGGAATAATGAATTTCGACTCGACCGCGACCGCGCGAACAGCTCCCCTTTTCCTTTATTTCCTCAACGCCCTTCGACTTTCAATTATAAAGCGAGATAAAGGGGTGGGCGATTCCTCGATTGGACACGTTTTCGGGGCAGAAGGATGGGTATATACATAGATGGAACGACGCCGGTGCCGGCGGGAGACTGCTTTCAGGGGAAGAAGCTTCGGAAGAGAGAAATAACGTTACGTGCCGATCACGTTCGTGAAATTTCGTTGCTCCCTCTTAGGAGAAGGCTTTTGTCGCAGAAAGTGTCAATTACTCTTCTGTATCGGGAAAGAGGACGCATCCTAGAAAGAGGAAGGGCCATCGGGAGACAAGCGTGGACGAAAAAGACGCCAACAATGCCAACTGGCGCAGAGCAATTTCTTTTTCTCGAAATCCTCGGCAGCTACACGAACGATAAGATTCCTCTTCTTTGCTCCGCGCAATTGCATCCTCTGGCATCCTTCTTTACCTCCAGTTTTTCGCTTTACTCCCCGCTTTGCATCCCGTCGATAGAACGGCCGCGCTTAAAATTCAAATCCCAACCCCTGTCTGTTTGTCGCTCAAGCTACGTCTGGCCAATCGCGCAGCCATTTATATTCAAAATCTAATTACGCGTCGAATAAAATGAATGTGAAAAAGTAACGGCAGCTGGGTAGAAGTCAATTAAATCCCCGCTCGAACAGACCGCATATTTCCCCGTCTGCACTCGAGCTTTCGGAAGCTCGAGAGATCGCGTGCTCTTCGAGAGAGACAGGGCTCCTCTTTCTTCCCCCTCATCACAATTTTTATTTACATTTATCCTTCCTTTCCTACCAACCCCATTCGCCGACAAGCTTTAGCGGTAAAAACCGCTCCCGCCGACTCCTTACTCGCTTCAACTCGAATCGAGTTAACCCCTGCCCTCCTCGACTGGGAGTCGATTTTATTCGGGACCACCTGGACTACCAATGTAGTGCAGCGAAATCATTGCAGCATCCATCCGAGGGCAATGACTTCCGCCGTGCCGGCTTCAAGGCGCATTTGCCGAGATTTACATGCAAAGCACCGTGCGTGCGGAATGACAACCGAGCGTGCTTCAGTTTAACTTTATCCTCGTTCCTCATCGAGGTCGCCTTATCGACCTCCACCTAGTCGCCAGCAACTGCTCGGTCCTCACCCGTTCCTCTTAAATTAAAACCGAATACCCGGCAAGGGGAATTTTTAACTTGTTCAGACGGAAACGAGAGCAATCCTGCGTGATACCGCCACGCCGCGCCACGCCGCGCCAGCCGCGAGTAAAATCTCGTAAAGAAGCGTCTCGTCGATCAGAAGTAGCTAACATTTTACTCCCTTCCGCGCAGATTTGCTTTCATACAAGCCGGCAGAATCGAGGGTTCTTACCATTCAAATGGTAATTGATTCGCGAAAGTCGTGGAGTGTGCGTAGCAGCTCGTATCGAGCCTCCATCGGGTACGCGTCGGCGAATGGGAACTTGCACTTGTATTATTTTATTACCGCTTCGATACTTTCCGTTATTCCGTCGCAATCATTCGCGATAAATCAACCGTAGGGTATACACTTCTGCCAGTGGTTGGCAAAACGTCCTTCTATACGGATCGATGTTGCGTTTCCCGAAAGCGACGGATTGGAAAGCACCAACACCGCTAGGTATTTCGTAGAATATTGAAACACGTGTGAATAGCCGAGTATAACCGAATTCCAATTTCTCTTGTACCTGATTCCATTGATTAAAATCGATTAAACCGGTCGCATTAATCGCGCGAAGCAGCAAAAAAAAAATCGAATTTTTTGAGGCCGAGAGAGTAGAATGTCCCCTTAAAAACCCTGGGTACCTTATTTCTCACGTTTAACGAGCCGCTGTAGCTACGTACCTACCAGATAATTATAAGCCGATGCTTTAATTAAGTGCCTCACCGCAGCCAGCTAATTATCGAACATTCAGCTTCAGCAGAGTCGATCTCCAATACTTTACTTTCTCGGTCTCGATTAATTTCTGTTTGGCGATCGTCTGTCAGAACGCGCAGTCGGGAGAAGGTTTTCGACGGGAAACCGCTCCCGGAATTTTCCAGGTTTCCCCGGTAACCCGGTACGGATCTTCGATCCTCGGCGTTCGTCGCTCTCGCTCGTCGCTCGTGCTGTCGTCTTATTAACCGTGTTCAGACGCCAGAAAGGCTGCCGCTAGGTTGGGGGTGGCTGTGTAACTTGGTCCAAGCTAATCCTATGGGAGACAGGGGAATGGTTGTGTTGGGGTTGAACTGCCTGTGACGAATCCTATTACCAACGAATAGATTACTCAGGAATGGCCTCGATCCCCGATGTTGTCACCAACATGGGGTTCAAACAATTTCGCCGCGTATTCTCTAGCGAAGATGCACCTATGACATTGTTCGATAAAACCTCGCGAGACATTACGCTTGCTTTCGCGAAAATCAAAGCGCCTCCCGAATGAAACTCCATTGACTTATACCTAATTAGTTTCCCGACTCGCGTCTCTGTAGAAATACGACGACCCCTGGATTTGCAGCTGCAGCGTCTTGATATACCTACATACATACATATATCTAGGTCTGCTTCCTCCCAATCCGGCGCAGAGGATTTCACATTCATCTTTTCGCTTCGAAGGAAACTCAGTTGTCGGTTGACGCCACCTGCTGTAACTGCAAGTCGCCGGCGCAGTTACCTGTTGTCAGAGCAACTCGAGAGTCTCCCACTTAAATTGTAGCCTGTAACTATTTTCCCCGTTTTTCTTTTTTTTTTTTTTTTTTTGGTTTTTGTTTTTCAAACTTTGGGACGGGGATCAAATCTGCTGAAGCTGAATCTGCAACTACGGCGAATCGACGTTAATATTTTAATTGGACGAAGCTGGAGTTGCAGTCCAGTTAACTGGACCATAATGGGGGAATGTATCGCATCGATTTTCACGTTTGTTACGCGCAGGTGTTCCGCGAAACTTTCGTCGAAACGTTATGCCTTTTTTCGCGCTTTGCTGCCTTGGCTGAGAGTTGCCGCGGAATAAAAAGGAAGGACCGGGAAGCTTTCCGCCCAAGAACTTTCCGGTTATAGTTATAGCTTTTATTTAGCTCGCGCGACTGGCTGGTCGAGGCGATGCCAAAAACCGCAACGTGATACGGAAACCATCCCTTAAGTCCACCCAGCTACTCGTAAAAACGTTTATATCGCTCGTTATTCGTCTCGCTTTGCGCCTAACTTCCCTCCCGCGAACCTGCGCATTCTCTTCGCTGCACCCTTCCGAAACCAGCACTGTAAATTCAGAAAATTTACAGGGGTCTGCGAGCGTGGAATGCGTTTCCGCGCGGCGATAAATACGAACGTTTAACGAGCCTCAACTGCGAACCCTGGATCCTCCTCTTACCCGGGGCTGCAATTAAATTCCACCGTTCTGTCCTTCGCCGTGAATAATAACGATCAGTTCGCGGGTGTGCCACACAGCTACGGCGGCGATTAATCTAATATCAGTGCCCACCGCGATATATTCGAATATATCGAGTCGCCGGGGATCGTTTAACTTTTGCAACGGTTGCGCGTCGGCGGAACCGAGTTCGACAAAATGTACGCCGTGGAAACGCGGACAAAAGGACGCGCTTAACCGTGGAACTAACTTCGTTTAGCGCAATTAAACGCTCGTGCGGCGTGTTTGCTCTTACTGACAGCAGTTGAGCGTGTCCCCCGATCGTAATTTTCATCGTGAATTGCGATCCGCGCGAGTCCTTGCGCGCCTCCGCTGCATTCAGAGTTTCCCTCGACAACCGAATGCCGCCGCTTTTTCTCTCCTCGTTTTCCCCTGCCAGCCTCGATTCTCCCATTCCGAAGTCGCGAAATTCATTTCACCGTGAAAAGTTTTCCATTCCGTGACCGGCGGATGCACGGCACGGTACGGCACGCTAGGGCAACAGAGGCGAGCTCCCAGGCGCGCGGAACAAAATACAGGGAAAAGTAATAATTCCGCTTGATACACGGGCTGAAACATACTTTAATGGAATCATTTGCAACGGAATTACTTTTGAATTGAGAAAGGCCAGGGCGAAGGGAGAATAGGAACAATCAAGCGGCCAGGTTGAATGCGACCAAGGCACCTCGAGGTTCGAAGAATTTTTTCGAGATTTGAATTTTTTTCATGGGTTCTCGGAGAAGTGGAACAATTCGTCACCTGGAAGAATGCAGCAGCTCGTTTTGCTTTTAATGCCGAGGTCTGGCGATTCACGCCGCGAGATCCAACGCTGAAACTAAAAGCTCGTCAAGCCGTACAATCCAATTTACGATGGGAATATCTGCGGAGCTGAAAGGCGGGCGGGGCGGCGTTGTGGACAGTTTTTACGACGCGGAAAAGGTATGGAGGAAGCAAGGAAGTGGGAAAGTTTGCATTGGAGATGCGGGGGCTGACAGGAAATGAACGGGAGCACCGGCTTGGCGTGAAGCCAGGGCCCCACGTTCGACGCGTGTCCGTTCAACCTGGAATAACCGTGTATCGGCTAATAAACGCGACTACGTCCTTTCACGGCATCCCTACCCCGAGTCCAATCTTTTCACTTGTCTGCACTTATTATCGCGGGGGTTGTTAGCGATGCGTGCGGTGCGCGACCGTACGGTACGGTACGTACGCGCTCGGATCGAGTAACGAGGAGGGCTCCTCTATTCGGCGTGCGTTTTAACGAACACCCTTTGATCTACCCACCGCAGCTGCCGACCATGCGGAAATCTATTTTCCAGCAATTTTTACACTGCCCCCGACTTTCGCGTACGTCTGTCGCGCGCCGCCGCCGAGATCTTCCGAAAATTCGATTACACCGACTGCTTTTTCCGTCTTCGGTGGGAAATACCAGCGGAGAAGGACGAGAGGACGTCGCGTCGTCACCGCGGCCGAGATTTCCTTCGACCAAAGAAATACTCGACGTGTATCGACGCCGATCCCGGGGGGGGTGAAGTTAATCAGGGCAAATCGAATTTCCATGCTAGAAATCTCTGGCAAATCCCAGGAGATACCGATAGCACCGACGCGACGAGACGTGACGCGGCGCGAGGGATTGTCATTTAATTTGTATTTAAATCGGCCTCCGAAACGTTTGCCCTCTATCACGGCTCATCCCATGGCCAACTGCAGCACAGCCCCTCGCGCAAAGAGCTCCTCTACATCCCCCCACATTTCAACTAAAACTTTATCCCATTAACCTTTAATTAGAGCGCACACTCTATTTCCCTATTTCTCCTCCGTCTATCTGTTGTCTGCTATTCTTCGTGTAAATACGAGCGTTTCTTGAAGCGTTGCAAACTCGCGCGTTTGCTATCTGTGCTGAAAATTTGCTCAGCGCGACGCGGGAGCACTGCGAGAGAGCGCGGCTCTCGTGGCAATTCCAACCGATCGATTCTTATCTGGATGCAGTACCGCGAACGTTATTGCTCCGTTACGAACGACAATCGTGCAAACGGATTGCGTTGCATGCACGCGCAGCAACAACCCTCGTAACAGCGTCACAATGCGCCTCCCCGCCACGGGCGACTCGCCCCGAGACTCGAGAACAGCCCTTCGAGCAGCCCTTTGCGATAAACTTGCCTTTAACATGCTCCGGGCACGATTAAAGCGCGAACGGGTTCGAGTAATTTCCATCTGGAGGAATTACACGAACGATGAACGACAGCCAGCCATCGACAAGTCCGCCTGGAAGGTGCAACGATAATTGTCGTCGATTCATCGGCTACGGGCATTCACGCAACCGTATTAGTGCCGAGAAGAAGGCAACGTCAATGAGGATTAATTTGCGAGACAGACGAAATTTAATGGGGACTAATGCGGGGCTCCAAACGGTCCGCTCGTGCCAGATGTCAAATTCTCGCTGCTCCTTTCCATCGGTTCAATGACTCTGCGTAATTCCTCGGTCGGATCGTCCAGCGAATCGTGGGAATCATGCGAATCAAACGTCTGCGAGGCTATTGCCCGGCGGATCGACGAGGACACGTTCGGCCGGGCAGAGGCAGAGATTTTCAAAATTTCTCAGATCATTTAACGGCCGCTAATTATTGCTCGACGCTCTTGTTAAAGTGGTCGGCGACATCAGAAATATTTGCATCAGCATCGACCGTTCGATTGCTACCAAACACTATGAATATTTACGCCCTCTAGAAAACCTCCTGCAACGGTAATTGCAAATACAGTCCCGTTGTGCAATGGTTGCCGGGCGAAGCGACGTTGGTGTTTTAAGTAGCTTCGATCGAGTCTTCAGCCCCTATCGATCCTCAGCTCGCTCCGCCGAGTAACAGGTTTCACTCTGCGAGGGAGCTAAAACTCCTGCGCGATACGAAAATTATCACGGTGTCGCGTCAAAGCTTTTAAAAAGTGCCCCCCGCGTTAAAAAGGAGCAGCCAGACGGCACACGTCTATATGACGCAAGGAAATTCGATTTCTAGCGTGAAAGGTCTGACGCGTGCAGCGTATGTATTTCCTCGATCAACACGCTCCGCGATGAAATCACAACGGGGAACCTGAGCAATCGAGATCGTGTGTGCGTCGATCTGGTTTTATGCTATGTTTCCGGCAAAAAATAGCAAGCAGTATGAATACTAATAGTTCGGAAGAATTGTAGCGAACGTGTCTACTTTTAATCCAATATCCTTGGAACAAAGACTCAGTGTTGGATTAACCAATAAGCAAACTAAGCGCGTGCTTGGGGCCTCTGAAGGTCTTAATCCGGCACTGCGAAGACTCTATGTCGTATTACCTCGTTAAAGAATATTGTTCAGCCTCGCAAACATATTGCATTATACGAAGCAGGACAGGTGTAAGTAAAAAATATTACACTATAATTCCTAAATTACGACGGATGAATGTAACTGTTGAAAATGTTGAGTATTCTGCAAACGCGCGAGCAGACGAAGACAGTCTTTTGGGAACCATATATCTCCAGCCCGTCCGAATGAGAACAGCCGCAGCGGTTTTTTTGCGAAACACTCATTCTAAATCAGAATCCGCGCGCGGGATATACAGAATATACACGATGGTACACATTTCGCCGCGCGTTCTCTGCCGCAATTCCATTGTGCGATGTAACACATTTCACAGAAGATACACAGCAGATACTGATTCGTCCTGCACAAGATATCAGCAATTTGCAATGGAAAGTACATGGGTGTACGATATCCCCGCGATAACGAGCAGCTCTCGCATAAATTTCAACGAGCGTTAGAGTGGGTCGAGGAAAGGATTGGACATGCCGAGCGTGTAGATTAACCAATCGTAATTTACACATTATAATGCATATGGTTGAAGCGAATGCTCTGTATAGGGAAGTACCTATCATAAAATGCTGCCTAGCACGGTACACGTTTTTCCGGAATATTTCACGACGCGCTTGTACCGTTTCCGGCGATATGTCAACCGTGACGTTTACATGCATAATTTTCCACCGATCGTCAGCGAAATATTTCGAATTAAAACGAAGAGCTTTATAGGACCGGACGATAAATTTCTCCGCTCTCCCCCTATTTCGCAGAGAAATGGGAATGAATAGGCTGGCGCGAGTACGCGTATTCGCCGCGCTCGATATCGGTACGGCATCGAAAAGCACCTGCCTCCTCGGCACAGAGCTTTTCGCCGATTCCAGCGGGTTCTCGGTACTCGTAAACAGGTCGCGCGAATGCCTCCAGTCTCGTGTATCGGAATTCTAGCGGAATTCCGGTAATCTCGACTAATACCGTATCGCCAACAAATTCGAGCGCTCGCACGCCGCCATCGTGTTTAAACATCCCTACTGCTGCCACATCCCTGCGTTCGTACTTCCCTACTATCATGAAATGGACAGTTTGTAGCCTCGCTGTCGAAACATTTGTGAGATCCACGCACCGATACGCATTGCCTTTGTTTTTATATATTCCAATCTATTCCACTTAGCAGTTAATGCCTGCATTTTCCCTCTGTCATTAAAGCTCGTAAAAGTGAAACTAACCGCGTCCACTTCCCATCGAGATAACGATTCGAGTCTCCTGTTGATCGTTGCCAGTGCGGTTGGCGGATTGGATATCGGGGCAGGGAGAAGCTCTAAGGGATTCAAATTTCGCGTAATTTGAAACAACAACGAATTACAGGAACGCAGGTGCCGTTCTACGAACGAGTGCCATTGGTCCGCGTTAACGGTTAAATTCGCCAGTAGAATGCGAACCGTCGGTGGAGATCCTTTCCCGCAATTACCAGAACACCCTGCAGCACCAGTATTCCAGGCCCAGCTGCTGCAATCCTAAAGGCCGATCCACGCGCCGTCTGATCGGTCATGGCTCGGCTCGCCCAGGCTCGCCAAGCCGACTTGACGAGCTAGACGAGCCGGGCCAGCTCGCCGATCCACGCGCCGTCTGATCGGTCATGAATCGCCGAATCGGGCTCGCCAAGCCACGCGCCGTCTGATCGGTCAAGGATCGCCGAGTTGGGCTCGCCAAGCCACGCGCCGTCTGATCGGTCATGGATCGCGAGTCGGGCTCGCCAAACCGACTTGCCGAGCCGAGCAAGCTCGCCGATTCACGCGCCGTCTGATTCCACCTTAACAGGGCTTCTCTTAAATCCCTGGACGAATCTCAATGACAATGGTCGAGCAATTTCTTTCCAGTGGCATCGAGCCACTGTCTCGGCCAGATTAGCACCTGCGACCATTTCGCGAAACCGTTCGAGAGCTACGAATATCGAGGGAATCGCGGACGTCGCGCCATCATCGGTAACAGTTTTCGTAAGGGGCAAAAATTGCGGAAGGTTTTTAGAAAGAAACCGAAATTCGTTGTGTTGGAACGTGTATTCTTTGAGCTACACTCTCTTGAGTGAAAAACAGCAGCCCTAGACCCTCGATCCTGTCCAGATCCTTAACATCTACGCGACCACAGTCGCATCGCAATCTTCTGGCGACTGTGAGACGTTTTCCAAATATCTCAAGGGTCACCAGAACCCTTCGCCACTCGTACTAAATCGCCTACAAGAGAACGATTCTCTGTACGAACGGGCGTAGTGTCTGGTTGCATTCCAAGTTATGGAATGCGCAATTAATTTTATCGCCTTGCTGAGATCTAGTTATTTCTACGAATTTTGGCAAGGTCTCCCGTGGGAGTCGGGAAAAATTAAACCCGTTAGCCAGGGAGATAGTTGGAAAAGCAGATCGTCCGCCAACGAACCCTGCCTCGGAACACGAGTCGCAAAACTTTCCTACAAGTTTTTCTAACATAAGTTCAGAAATTGGCAAATAAACTGGCTACGGGGGAAACGTCGGATCGTTGGATTCGTATCGCGTTTCTCGCACCGAAGTTGGGGTCAGCCAGAATGAAGGATCGCTTTATTTATCTCGATAGGAGACGTATAGTTTCGCGCGGGCATAATAGAATGAAAGGGGGAGTCTCGTCTGGGAGTTCGCCTTGGCCCCCGCGTTCTTTGATCGTTGCATCGAGATGCGGCCTGTGCCACGAGATTATGCAAATTTTATGATCAATAATCAGTGCTCTGAAGGAGGTCACATTGTGCCTATAACACGACTCGGCATGTATTACCATAATCTTAAACGCGGCTCTCTATTACGCCGCTTATTGCGAATAATCGCGTTAACTGCCGCAGCCTCTGCCTCTCCCTCGTCTCTGTTAACGTTCCCCGACATTTTACAGCTGCACGGTGTTACGGTTAATCTCCCCCGTAGCTAACAACGCGCTGAAAATAAGCTCCCTCGATCTACGATCCAAGAAAATGCAATCCCGTCAATTATCGTGTCCGAGTAGAATTTCAATTACTCGATATACTAGGTAGGTACTCTCACCTTTGGAACATCAATCCAGTTTAGCAGATAAATTTGCCAGAAGACGCTCGGAATGGTAGCCCAGCGTCCATAGCTGAATTTTAATGCAAACCGGTAAAACGTAGGTAATTACATTTATCGCGAGAAGCAAGTTGGCGCTCGGACAAGGAAAAGCTTTATATCCCGCGAAAGCTTTTCATTCAACGATCCCGCTTGTCTTCCAGTGAATTTATCAAAAATTTCGACGGACCGCGTTATCGAAGAGGAGCGCAGTGATAATCAGGAAATTAACATGCACGCGATTTTTAGAGCCGCAACGATAACGCGTGGCTTATCGGCAACCATGAACTTTGTCTCCCTTTCGCGTTGAATTTGCCGCTGATTAGAATCATTATCACGCAGAACGCAACATATGAGAATGTGCATATGTGCGCACATACTGGCATACATGTATAGGTACTCTACAACTATTTCCATGCGCCTGTCTCGCGAGTGTACGCAAAAAGCTCGGGCAGCGGGAATGCTTGAAAATGCGAGGATGGTATCGAAATGGAACTCACTCTTATGTTTCGAGCTGCTCTTCCACAAGCCTCTGAAGAACGACATCCTAGCTGCCCAGCGCAGCACGAGGTTCAGCAGATCCGAAATCTTTTCAACGGTCAATCTTTTCGGAGTGATCAAACTTCACTCGCGGACCGGGCCGCGTTCCCCGACCTCAGTGACATGTGACACCAAACGATCTCACGGCGAATTGTTACACTATAGAACTCGCAGCGATGTCTCGAGGGCGGTAGGCGGTGGGGCCGACTCTCATTTCGCTGGGAAACGTGAGAAAAGCTGGTAAGTGGTAGGAAGGAAGGAAGGATTCGGTGATCCTGGAGGAGAGCCGCGGGGAAACGTGCTATCGGGAAGACACTGCGCCGCGATGTGAACGCGTCCACACGGAGTTTATTCCGCTCCCCTGTCGCGTACATGCGCATCCCCATCCCCATCTTCCTCCGCGTCCCCACCTCGTCCTCGTCCTCGCTGCCCGCCCCAACCCGTTCTCATCCCCTCGTCCTTCGTCCTTCGTCCTCCGTCCCGCTTCCCACTTCCCACTTCCCACTTCCCGCTTGCTGGATTCCGGTTCCGCTTCCGAACCGGATCCCCGCCGAAAGGATAAAGATTATTTTCACGCATTCGCGGTTCGCATCGCGTTATCCTGCTTCCCAATATTTCGTCTGTGCATTTTTGTAAAACGATCCCAACTCTCCCCGATCGCGTAAGTAGGCACATTCAAGCGAACTCTTCTTCTCGACTACTCCCCTTTCCCCCGTAGAATACTCGGGTAGTTGACTTTACTCGGAATTTCGTCCCCAGGAAATTGACGCAAGAGCGTAGCGTTCCAGGACGAAATTTCATGGAAGATGCCCTTCGTAAACTTGCCGGAGTGAAACTTGGTCCTTCCACCTCTATAGATGGTAACGATCCTCGCAAGTTCTGACGCGATTTCGCCTAGCTTCCGTTGTTCCAGATTCTCGCGCCCTTTTATGGCGCGGGATTAAGCTCGAGATTAAATAGGAGTTGAAAAATAGCCAAGAGACTCGGTCCTGAACGTGGCGAAAGGATTATTTTTGACGCTTTAAAACAGGCTCTGAAACAAGTGGGCGAATCTTTCGACCTAGCTGCGTAGAAGACACGATCGAATAAAAATACGGGAACTCTGATCTCGCCACTCGATTGCGACAGCCGTTATGCGGTGTTTAGCATTCGATGACATTCGGACGATGACGTTGTTGTTCGTCGAATCAATTCCACGTGTGCTCGACAAATCGACCAACCACTTGGAAAACTCTGGCAGAGCTGCGACGTATTTATTGAGCGAAGGGACTCCATGCTCCTTCAAGTTTGCCCAGAAAAATATAATTTACTGCAAGCTGTTCCTCGCCGAGACGTCGATCCCACTGTTTCCCTGCGCCCCGCGTTTTCAAAGGCTCCGAGGCGAATCCCTTGCCGACGAAACAGAACTTCACATAATCTGAAGCACCGTCTGGCATGAATCGCGAAATCGTGTATAACGGGAAAGTTTAAAATTATATTTCCATCAGAGTTGTTGGAAGACCGAAGATTGAAGGAGACACGGCGCAGAGTAGAAGTACATACATATGTACCTTAGGGTGGTCCTTATTTTTCGACCATAACATTTTTTGCACGCCGCCCCTTAATTTTGTTCCATTTCATGAAAAAATAATTTGTGCAAAATTTGAAATAAGTTTTGAAATAATAGTGATTTCTCGTCAATTTCGGACATAATTGTGTTCGGCTATTTTGGAAGTATCAGTAAATATTTTTTAATAAAAGTACAGTTTATTAGATGTATAATAATAATATGTATGTATTACTTCGAAAAATATTGACGAAATCTTTGAGTTTTATCTTTTAAAATTAGTATACAAAGCAGCGTATAGGCCATAATAGGCAACCGGGGGTCTTAACTACACTATCCAACACGTATTTGTATCTGCAATATGCACTCCGAGATCCTAGTGCAGGTTTTCGTCCCAAACACGAATCCGTAAATAGAATTGCTCTATCGCCCTCAGTTTTTGAAAAACATGAGTTTTTGTGAAAAGCGCACGATTTTGGGCAAGAATGAGGTATTACGTGAAAACCAAGAATGCTAGAAAGTTAAATTTAGTCTGAAAAGATAGGGGAGAGTTTCCTGAATATATCGGTGTATACAGTTATTAAATTTTGTGGTTTTATATGATTGTAAACGGCCGTCAAATTTTAAAAAAGTGCCGATGTGCATGATGTCTACGCAACACTTTTGCATTTTTACGAAAAGTTGTTTATCTAGCCCGAATTTGCTACAGAGTATCGGATTCTGTAGATATTTCTGAAGAAGAAACCATCCACGAAAAATGTCGGAACGGTTTTTAATTCGGACTGTTCCAGAAACTATCCATCGGCAAAGCGTGCACGCGGTGTTTTGGCGCCTCTGGCGGCTTGCGAGCCATGGCGAGCCGATACTGTGTAGCGATTTCGTGATAGATAAACAACTTTTCGTAAAAATGCAAATATATGGAGAAATCACTATTATTTCAAAACTTGAACTCAATTGTTGGGTAAATTCAATAACCGTATTTTCTTTTCTTCACCTATTTATGATATAATATTCACCATTTCATATTAAACATATTATCTTGTTATTAAATATAAAATATTAATGTCGAACATACCCCCATTTTTAAAATTAATATTATTATTAACTTGCAAATAATATAAGAAAGAAATTAAAAGAATGGTCACTTTCATTAAAATACGTAAAATTTAATATAATTCATTAAAAAGATATAAATATTAATTAGTTATTACGTTGAAAAATCATACCGTAGCACTATTATCGTAAATATTTGGGCACAAAAAGAACGCTTAACCATCATTATAATATTTTTATTCGTACCTTTCCGTTCATACAAAATTTCACATTTATTGCAACTTTAACGCGAATGTGCCACGTCTTCCTCTTATCCGATCAACTTCATCTTTTACGGGAATTATTTTCTTATCCAATGGAACAATTTTAGGGGGCGGCGTGAAAAAAAATTTTCACCAAGAGTAGCTAAGGACCACCCTAATGTACCTACATATATACAATATACAGCTGGAACCGTCCGAACAGTTGGCCAAGAAATTTATCGCCCCATCGAGAGGAAACAATGGCGAGGGTACAGCAAAACGGCTCTGAGGAAAGTATCGAATATCGATGAGGCAAAAATTTATTTCTCGCCGAGGAAGAAAGCTCGAAAGAAGGGGAGACTGTCGAGACCGTCGGCAAGATGATTGACAAGAGAAACCGTCGGCATAATGTGTTTTTCGAGCAGCAGTCGGGGCAAGTTTTTGCCTTGTACCCGGACCATGCGTGACGAAAATCTACCAACAACTATCTCCCGTTTAATCGTCTCGATTTATATCGACCTCGGCAACCAGCCATTGCTTTCTCCGCTGATCCAACCTTAATTCTCTCGGTAATCACGGAAACAAAGTGCTGGTAAAAACCCACACCTAGAGCGTTTAATAACGAACGACGTAATAGGTCTGGGGAACAAAGGTGCAAGTGTTATTGAACATAGGTTCCCACTTGTTTCGGAGAAAGAAACCCTTTTCAGACGGAATAAAACCGACGCGATGCTGGCGCTCCGGCCACCCTGCAGCCAAGCCTTTAAAAAGCAAGTGCCACGAAGAAACCGGGAAAATAATCGAGGGGAGCTTGCATTATTTGTATGCCGCATGGGAAACGAAGAAAGCCCCATCCGTTTGCTCGGACAATGTCGGAGGCGTTCAAGATGCTCGGCATTCGGTACCTATATTCGGTATTCAACGATACGCTGCGAAAACATTTTTAATTCAGAGTCACGGTTCCCCTGAAGTACCTCGCCCAAGATTCTTTCCGCGAGACAATGGAAATTACAACGGAACGATCCACGGTATTTATTCTCCTCGCCTTCTTTGGATAGCATGTGCCATCGGTGGAGGAAAAGCCGAGGCGTTAACGAATCCCAGCAGAGACTGCCACCAAGACCTTTATCCGACTTCTTCGCGTAACCGTGTCACGGGAGTAATACTATAAATGAAAAGCGACGCGCAGTGGCACCAAGTGCTGGACACTCGGTACCCTCGATTATCTATCACCTGGTCGAAAGAAATTGCAGGTGCTCGGAAATGATCGACGAGACAACCTACTCTTAAATATGCCTCGAGAAATTTCTGCAGTCGGGTTAAGCTTCAGGTGGCGAAAATTCATGGAGGAAATTTTTCGCGCAGTTTCCTCGTGTTATCTCGCGAACGGTCAGAGTTGACACTCTCTGCTTGTACTATTCCCTCTACCAAGCCGTAATAGCGAAACGTTCCGCGAATTCGAACTTGCCAGCAACTGCTCTTGAAAACAGTAATGCCTGAACGAGTTCGATCCTATCCGAAGGACCGAAGCAGTTTCGTTGGTTATTGCTATTATACAGCTGCTGCGGCCTGTAATTAAAGAGAAGGATCGCCTGGACGATTTAGGGAACTTGTTCAAACAGTTGTCGCTCGCAGGGTAGGCGATTTTTAAGGAAAAGAGAACGTTTCGCGTGTGTAAGAGCGACGCAACGTTTCCATGTCACCGTAACCTGCTGACCGATGGATCGTAACGGTATAAACGAGTCTCGATCGTCTTTTTGCTCGAGCCTTGGCAAGGTTTTACAAGCGTGATTACCCAAAGGATCTCTGGGTGAATACGCGACCGTAAAAACTGAGTTTCGTAGCAGAACGGTGGCCGTTGGATTGCAGAGGAATAATAGACGACGGTGGTTGATTTAATTTCCCTCCACAGTAGCTCGTCAGGTGCGGAGTCGAATCTACAGGTGACGCGACTGGCGACGGAGCAATCTCGAACACCAGTTCCATAGAATCTGCTCCATCGAATTCTCGGAGATGTCTCGATCGCTGTAAGCGCGAATTATACCAACTATTCCACGTCCACGTGTTCCAGTGCGTCGTCGATTCGACGACGGAACACTGGCGTCGTAATGGCCCAAGATTTCCATGGAGGCGTGATGCGAGAAAATTGGGAAATTGCCTGTCCTCGAGACGAATGGAATGCTCTCCCTTTTGGATTTGCGGCACACGAATCACGGGCCACCGCGTTTTCCTAGGTAGAACCTAATCCCGGCTAAAACTAGTTTGCATCCTGGCAGGAAGCCTTGATACATTGGAACCTTTGCGTTGAATATTTATGTGGCGGTAGTTGCTACTTGGCCGATTCTCCTCCGATATCTATTCGGATCGGTAGTTACGAGCGTCCTGCCGGATTTTCGCCGAGCCAGTTTCCAAATTCGCCACCTGTGCGTTACCGCTGCTCACATATTTATGAGCTGCTTTAGGCCAGTATGTTTTCTAGCAACAGCAAGCCTCCGTTTTCGTCCCTGCGACTCGTGAGTCGTACCCAGAACTTGTTTCGCTTGAGAAACTTTGCAGTACTTCCTCTTGAAAAGATTCTCCGTTTGGCTCGACGAATATCGCGTTCCCTCGCTGACCCGATTTAGATTCAATCGCTAATCGGAAACGGACGGCACGAAAGCGTTTCCCCCGGGCAAATGAAATTACGAATACCCTCGCGAGGAGATGAGAGCAGAGCAGCGCAGTCCTGTCTACTATTCTACAGGTGCTGCGATATACCTATGTATAATCTCGTTAGCATCTCGATCAGGAGCTTGCAGAGAACCGTGCGCTTTACGGTAAGGACACTTTGAGCCGAAGATTCCATCGCGCCAAAGTCGGGCCGCAGCTTTACGCTTGGTTTCGGAAGGAAAGCCACTTTTTGGGCTGCTTTGCTTGCTGAGTCGGAAGATATTTCTTCGTTTTCGTAAGTAGCAGGTCTCTGGGCTCGCGAAACGCGAAACGATTCGTTACTCGGCGGGTGTAGCCGGAATTTTCAAGGAGCCGACGCCCTAACCTGTCCCGCCTGTCCGCGCAGACCGGAGAAAACACATGCAGAAGCAGTCGTGCGTTGGTATTGAGACTGTCATTCGAACGAAAGCGTGCAAGCGTCGCAGAATGGAAGAAGAAGGATGTCCCGCGTGACCGAGGCTGCTCCCATCGCGTCCTCCTTTTTTCCCTTCGTGGTCCTATCTCGGGCTGGCTTGTCCTCCCTTGCGGTTCTTTCTTTCGTGCCGGTGTTGCTTCTTCCCTGTCGATCCAATCATTTTTCTTCTTTTTCGCCGACTCTCCGTGCTTCTACCCTCTTCTCTTCGCCTTCGCTCCGTTGCTGCTGGTTCGCGAGTCGGCCCGGTTCACCGCTCGTTTTGCTCCCTTTTCGCTGTTTCGGCTATCCTCCATCCAAGACGCATGCACGAACCTCCGAGCCTCCGGGGAGAGGCTAGCAGAGATGCAGCAGCCTTGGAAAAAAGAGAGCTCGGCGTTCTTCTTTCTCGAGCTCGTACCTCCAAGCACTTCTACCATAGCGGCAGCTTCATCGTTTGGCAATCAAGCTCGACAATTGGGACTCTGACGGAGGGCAACTGAATGCTGTATTATCCTACCAAAGTTGTGATAAGCCGACGAAATCGTGACTGTCGGCAGTTGTTGTACTCTTATAGGTAGACTCGCGCGCAGCTGGCCCTCGGATTTCGCTCAGAATTCGATATTCGATATTCTCCCTCCCGCCGTCGAGATAATTGTAGCGGCCCGGACTGAAAACGAGACGAAACTCGACGTACGCCCACGTTGGCAACACCTGCGAGCAGTTTCCGCGAGGAGGCGACAGCTGAAATCGAGCGGGGGAGGTAAAACGGGCGCGTATCTGCCGCGCTCGCTGGCAGCTCGCAGCGGAATTAATGCCAGCCATTCTTTCGCCGCGAATAATGCCACGAATTGGATCGCGTCAGACCTGGAGCAACGTTACCGTTCCTCTCTGGCCCGGATCGAATGGATTGCGAAACGTCTGCGAGTCGTCTCGAGCCCGACGACTTTCCAACATTTATTTCATCATCCAGCAACGATCGGGCCACGTACGTAGGATGAGGAAGGAAAAGAAAGATCGATTTCGATCTGCGAAATAAGAAAAAAAAGGCTTGACCGTTAGGCGGCTGCAGGTGGATATATCGCGTAGCCGGCTGGGCAAGGCGGCTCTCGGCTGATGCAAGTTCGATGCAGTCTCTCGCGATGGAAAGGCACGCGAAAGAATTCAGGGTTGAAAGTGTGTAAGTATAACGAGTCGTCGTGTCTTGTCTGGAAGGCCGATTACAGCGGGCTCCTTCCAAGGAGGAAGAGGGGGTGAGATCGAGACATAGAGGGAAAGAGGTAGCGTGGTCCAGAGCGAGAAGAGAGAAGGAGAGGTGACTGGCGAGCGGCGAGCGGCGAGGGCCAAGAGGGAGTATGTAATTGGGCTGAACGCGAATACGACCGACGCGACGGCTGATGCAAGAATCCACTCCCTGGCAGGCATTTCCTTCTCGGAAATACGTCTGGAAGGAAGCTGAGAAAATTATTGTTATCAGTGGAGCGCAGCCGCGCGCTGCTTCACTTTCGACCGCGACACGCACCTCTCCAATTAATCGCGATTCCGGTTCAACGCTTGTCCTACCCTCGAGTCGCCGCTAATTATCTTGGCGGTAGTAGTAGGCGCGGCGCGGCAATATTCGCTCGTTGGCTTTGTTGCGCCACCACGCGTCGATGCCAGAGAAAAAGTTCTTCCCCGCGAGCCTCCTTTCATCTCTCCCCCCTCTCGAGACACGCGACCTGCCTCGATTCTGCATCGCGTCTGCCTCCGCCCAAAGTATAGGCGAGCAGGAAAAGAATCCCGCAGTGAATTCGATGCACCGCGGACAAATTAAGTTTCCCGACGATCGGAGGAGGAGGCGTTCAAGCGAAACGCTGGCAGCTCGAAGACGGCGACAGGGCTCGAGTAATCGGCTATCGAACGCGCATGCGACGGTTTATCAGCGTACGCTATCGGAGGCCGGTTACACCTGGTCCACGCAGGCGTGCTCGCCATTCTTCTTCGTTAAAGCCGTAGACGGAGAAACGACGAGAAGAAGATGGAAACGCGGGCGAATAAGGGGAGCCGCGTTTCCCTTTGTTTCGCCAACAGAATCTCTCTTCCGATGCGGATCTCCAGGAGCCACGAAACAGTCGTAAATCTCGCGAAACACCACGGACGCTTCCCTCCGCGCGAAACGTGGCAAGCGCGAGCGAACGCGAGTAATCGTGAATAGCGGAAAGCCAGGGAAGAAGGAAGTCGCGCATGAAAATCGAGTAATTTCTCGACGAATCGCCGACCCTGGATTCTAGAGTGGAAGCAGAGCTTCGACAAGCCTCCTGATCCTTCGCGTTCTTTACGATTCCACCCTGTTCCTCTACGAATTTTCCATAATTGGCAATCCTCGCACTTGCCGCCACCCCTCTGTACCTATTAGATACCACTCCTGTTTTCTTTACGAGCAAACTTCAATGTACCCATTGACGAATCGATTTTAATCTCGGCACAGTGCTCCTCGCAGTTCTTCGAAGCAGTAAAAAATCGAGTATCCCCTCTGGAGGTCGTTGATATCGCAAGGGTGGAGGGATATGTCGCATAGATAGAGCGTAGCATAGACCCATACAGCACACCTCGTTGCAGCAGTATTGCAGGGACGTTGCTGCAATATTACGTTGTCGCAGGTTGCATTGCAATATTGTAGGAACGTTCCTGCAATATTGTCGTGCATTATTGGAGTGGCAATGATCCTACAATAATGCAAGAACGTTGCCGTGCAATGTTCCATTGGCAACGATCCTACAATATTTCTGCAATATTGCGCGCACATCGACGTGCAATGTTCCAGTGGCAACGGTCCTACAATATTTCTGCAATATTGCGCGCACATCGACGTGCAATATTCCAGTGGCAACGGTCCTACAATATTTCTGCAATATTGCGCGCACATCGTCGTGCAATACTGTAGTGAAAACTTGTGGAAACATTACAA
Source organism: Andrena praecox (assembly GCA_963932275.1). Classification (NCBI taxonomy): domain Eukaryota; kingdom Metazoa; phylum Arthropoda; class Insecta; order Hymenoptera; family Andrenidae; genus Andrena; species Andrena praecox. The sequence goes on from OZ010732.1 coordinate 1,265,695, forward strand.
CAATATTCTGAAGCAACTATGACTTTGTCAAAATTTTTCGAAATATGTACATGACGTCGAGTGGATTCTACGGCGTGTTTCATTTAACTGGATACGCACCGCAATATTGCCGAAGAGTTGCAGGATCATTGCCACAATTTTGCCGTTTCGTTGCAGAATCATTGCCGGAACGTTGCAGGACTACATATTTGTAATGTTGCCGCAACTTTGCAAAAATACACACCTGCAATATTGCGGAGGCGGACATAGGACTGAATCTGCAACGTCTCTGCAATGTTATGTTGCAACATTGCCATCTTGCACCGCATCATTGCAGAGACGTTGCTGCAATGTTATGGTGCTGTGTGGGGAGAGGAAGCATCCATATGCTCGCGCGTGGCTTATCGGCCGTTTGTACCCTTAAAATTCCAGCCACGGAATAGTGGCTGGATCGTTCCTTCACCCCCCCCCCCCGCCGGTGTCGTAGCGTTGAAACGAGGTCGAGTTTCCGGCGTTTCCTTCTCCTTCGAGCGAAACGAATAAGTATTAGTCGTCGATCACCGTTGCTCGTAGGCTCCTCGTCGCCATGCAACGAAAAGCTTCGCGGAGATGGATGCACGGGATCCACGCGAAAATAATTCTACGGGAACTCGTGGGATGCTGGAGGAAACATGGCGGAGACGCGGGGCGATTTGTAACCCAGTCAGACATCTTCCTCTTCCTCTTCTTCTTTTTCTTCTCATTCTTATGTTCGCCAAGACGTATCGGTGTCATTTCGCCAGCGTAGAAACTTATTTGCTGGATAAAACGGGGCAGAGTTGAAGCGATCCTACTTTTACAAAAGCCATACAATAGCGGGTCCGACTAAGTTGAAACTTGAAACTGAACGGTACTCGAAATCGTTCCCATGGAAGCAGCACGCACGGATTAAAATATTGCTGCGAACAGATTGCAGCGACCTGGGTTTCCGTCAACTCGTTGAACAGAGTTCACGGCGAATGAATGCGCGCCGGAAATCTGGTAAGAACAGAGGCAGCCGTGGCATCTGGAAATTAAGCGCGATTTCCATCGAGGGCGAACGAGACGTAACCGTGTCGTGCCAGCTCCAGCCTTTTACCGACCTACAAATTACGAACGCGCCCCGCGAAATTAACTGCCGTGGGAGTAGCAAAGCCCTTTCATCAAGAATGAAGAAGCGATAGTTGATAACGCGCCAAGCCCGCCGCGCTTGTTCGAGCAACACGATCAAGGAGGAAATTCAAAGGTGCGAGCAAGGGTTGCGCGAAAAGCGCGATACAAGGGTGAAATCGATCGAGACTACGTTGGAGTCGCGTTACGAGCAGCGTTGTTCCGCCTTTACCTACCTGACATCGCCACGCGTCGATCCAATTTCTTTCTCTTCAAAAGCCGGAGCTAACGGCGCTCGTTCATGCATTTCAACTCGACACCGCGAACGTGTCGGCTGTGAATTAAATTCGCTCTCCCGCGGCGGAAACCGCCCGACGATATTCCGTGCTCCGTCGCGGCGCCGAGACACCGCGGCGGAAAGCCTCGTCACGTCTACCCTCGCTGCCGGCGTCCGCATTTCCGATTTTCTGCTCGCCGTATCGGGGCGGTTCTTAGGTACAAGTGGAAACCTGTATGCTCTCGGATGACGCGAATAAAGCTGCACGGAAAAAGCAAACTGTGCGAGCACTATCGCCTGGTGTAATTTGCTCTTATGTGCCAGGCGGATGTGTAGCGACTCGTTCGTTGTAGCATGTCAGAGCCTCGAGGGATCGTTCCATTGAGTTACGTTCACGATCGTAAGCTAAATGTATCGGCTTCTTAACGGCGATCGTTTTAAATGACGGAGGGAACTGGTTCTGAAACGCGACTCTTTGTATTCTGAACTTGACACCGCGATCGGAAAACCGTCGTCGGCGGTCCGGCGCTTGATATTGCGCGCTCGATCCGGTCGGTGCTCGAAACCGAGCAAAGATCAATCTGAACGCGGTCGACTGGCGCATACGAATCATCGAAATAAATTGCATAACGCCGTGACACCGATACAAAGTGCACGAGCGTGCAACGCTTTCGATTCTCGAAATAAACCATTATCGGACGAGTGGAGCGGGCGAGCGTAAATATACCATAGAAACGATAGGGCGCGCGGCGCCAGAATGCGCCGAATCTTAAGAAATCGGTGCATTTCACTGATAAATACTCGGACTGAAGGAGTTCCGAGGAGCGTGCCGTGAAATCTTCTCGGATAGTAGGTAACCTTTATAAGTGGAAGCAGGTTAAAAATTAACGCGGTGCCATGCGTGAGCAACGATGACGGTTATCTGCGTACCTATATCGGTGTCTCGTACTTATGTATTAACTCGCGGTCCCCGTAATATATTCTACCGCTACTTCACGAAATCTTCTCGTAAAGAGCTCGCGGAGCGTAATCCTCGCCATTCCTCGGCGCGACCAAAAGCTTGCACATTTAAGTCGAAGAGAAATACTCGGATAAATTTCCTACCGCGGGGAATGTTTGTTCCTAAAAAAGGGAATGGAGATAGTCGTATAATTCGGTGGCAGGAAAAACTTCTCGGGAAGGGTGTATAAATTTGAGAGCACCCGAAGCGTGGGTTGGCCAGGTCGTTTTATCTCCGACAGCCACGCCTCCGGGATAAAGGATAAAGGATAAAGGACTAACGATACGAGGAACACTGCTTGCCGGCTCGTTTTTCACGGTGCGCCAAGTGGATCGGGGAAAATTATCGCGGAAAATGTCCCGTACCATCGATTACCCGCGTCTGTCACGGACGGACGATCGACCCGCGGAGGAAAGTGAAAATATTGCGTCGCGTGGAAAATTACACGGTGGGAAGCGGTTGGCGCCAAATAATCGGCGTACAACGCGGTGATTAGGGATCGCGAGTGAAAGGAAATCGAGCACAAAGCTAGATAGAGGTATAATTAAGAAACAGGCATTATTACGTCCAAGGGAAACATGCGGTATATCCCTGAAGAACGAGCATTCCAACGCGTAGCTGATACCAGTGCTCGCACCTACCCGACCCAGCATTTTCTCTACGCAAAAAATTAATTTCACGCGCCACGCGTCCTTTACGTAATTTAACGCGTTCGCGAGTGTTCTCGGTGACTTAAATTACTGCTCGTAATGTACGGGATATTGGACCAGATATCGGAGCAACGACACGAGATTAATCGGCAGGGTCGTTCGTGGCTTTTCGCTCTTTCGAGATTGGAGGGAAACGTCTGACTCGACGAGATCGATAAGTAAGTTTCTAAATGCACACACGTTCTGTGACTCCGCTTGCCAATGAAAGTCCGAAGGGAACTGCCGCGGGTCTAGTTCGGTAGTTACGGAGCAAGAGTACTCGTGGTTAACGAGACAGGGTCCTGTCCCGTAAATCGATCGATCCAGAAAAGACAATTACTCTCTGCTGGATCGTTGCTCGCGGTTGAAACGGCCCCGAAGCATGAAAGGAGAGGCGTATTTATTTATAAAGATGCTCCGGGTCTGCTTCGCCGACATAACTCGATACAAAGTTTGCGGGATAACGAAGAAAATCGTATCGCCTTGATGCCGTTTCACGGGGTACTTAGGGCAATAGGCGAATGCCGATTCGTTCTCGAGAAAACAGAACGTCGCGACTACTTGGGAAACTACGTTAAGAGAAGGGGTAAGGGGGGGGTCGAATCGAACAAGGGCTCGAGCAACTTCTTCCCCGGGAGACTTCCCTCGGTGTTGGAATTCCATTACGTGGATCTGAGACGGGAAGGACGTGCTATCTTACGAAAATGTAATTACCCGCGGAACGAGTTCCAACTTTCGGACCAGGTTGAGAAATCTTTTCCCGCCCTACGACCGTCTGGCTAACTTTTTCACATTCGATGAGCACGATTGCCCCGATCTCGCGTTTTTTCACAACGAGAGGCGAATCCGTTCGTCAACTACTTAACAAATACATCGAATCGAGTTCTACATACATATATAGTTACTCGTAGAGTTGCAAATGACTCACTCTTGTGCCTGGAGAATCTCCTGAGCTTCTTGAAGAACGGCATGCTTGAGGTGGCTTTCACGCCCGTATCGTTCGATCGATCAACACGGTCTACGGTGTTATTGGAAAAGTCGTAGGGACCACCGGTGACAGAGCTGAACCGAAGATTGGAGGAAAACAGTGCTCGTGTGCGAGCGAACGGGCTCTGAACGTCGACTGCTTGTTTACATCGGTACACGACGACTCGTCCCCGAACTGCGTCTGCCTCTTACTACCGATCTGACTTTACTACTTCTCTGTCGGCCAGACCCGTACGCGTTTCCACTTATCCCCACTCGGTATATCGGCCTACGCGAGAGGAAGCGAGTAGGTGATACCACGATACGCGAGACAGCCAGAGCGCCGCGTGCTTCACACTGTCCACCCAATCGCTTCTGCTCCTTCACCGCCCCACCTGTACTCCTTATCTTATCTTGATCAGGAGACATGGGAAACTTATCCGAAATTGAACGGGACGCGTGTAACAGGGGGATGTAAATTATCGCGCGAGCTCTGCAGCTAGTTGGAAGGAGATCACACGGTTCGGTAACCGAGTCGATGCGCCGCAAGAAAATAATATATTCGCCAGGTAGGAAGTTAAGTCCCGCCAAGTGGTGCTTGAAAGTTGGCGCTCGCCGGTGACCAAAGTTGCTCGCGCGGTTCTCGATTAAAATTCGAGGTGTTCTCCCGGCGCGGCGCGGCCGAATCGTAGGAGGAGTCGACATTCGAGGGCAGGAGCAAAGTTTAAGCCGCTTCGGTTAAGCCGCCCATTATTCCGTCGGAAGCGAAGCCACCCGCGCTTCCCCCGGACCCGACGAAAATTCTCGCCAAGAAAATTTGAATATTACCTGACGAAGCACCCGATGCCTGCCCGCCAAACGCATACAGCGAATTACACTTGATTCCACATTGGAGCATCTCGACGCCCCTACCGATTTGCGCCGCACGCTTTGAACCGCATGCGATTGGTCGTGGTAATTTCCAAGGAATAATTGGTACATCCCAAACGCGGCACCTGACCGGTGTCAACGTAATCAGTCCCGCACGAAGAGTGAACAGAGAGAGTAGAGAAGGCCGTGCGACGGAGAAAAACATAGGCGGTTGAGTGGGGAGGCGGCGTAGCAACGTCGCCTGAGGGTCGTGCCTGCGCGAAATCTTGATGCTCTACTGTGGAATCGAGTGTAGACGCGATTCGCTCGCCTCGATGCAACCGGTCCTACGTGTACCTATATAGATTACTTAGTTGCACTAGAAAGTAGCAACGTCACGGGATAAAAATCAACTCCCGTCTGCCCTCCGGCGAAGCAACTTTTAACCGAGCATGAAGAAACTTCGAAATTGCCGAATCTCGAGCGTAGTCGGCGAGCTTTTCTCGGAGAACATTGGCGCAATGCTTGCTTACGCTTCCAAGAAAAAAGAAAGGCAACGAGTTTTATGAATTCCCGACTGTTTCGTCGCGTTCCCTCCACTTGCGAAATTGCAGCACACGTTGCAATCAACTTCTTTTTTTTTTTTCAATCATCCTCCAAGTGACTCTCTCGCAGCGGAGTTAATTGGACAGTAAATAGCTGTGCCATGGAGCGATTTTCATTTGCTACTTTCCTTCAACTTAACGTATCAAGTGTATTTCATATGTACACGCCCGTTAATTCTTATTCTAAATGTGATTGTATTTGTTCATTTTTTTTTTCCATTATTTTCTTGAACTATTGTTTGTTTATGTAAGTACGTTGTGAGTATTTGTTAATATTATGAATTGTTTATTGTAAACTAAAGGGTCTTTACCCGTGGAATCAAATAAATAAATAAATAAATAAATATTTATCACCGACCACACTATACCATTCGAAGATTTATATTATTATTATTATTATTATTTATTTACGGGAAAACCCATAGTATACAAATTACTATAACATTTAAATAACAGAGTCCTTAGCACTAATATTAGACAGTATTGCGTGTATAATAGAATTATTTTAGAACAATTAGTAACAATTAGAGGAGCATCTTGGCATCACAAGGAAAACAACTGATTATTAACGAGTTATTATTACTCTATGCGCAATTGTAACGGTGTTCTTAACGAATTTAGGGAGCCCAAAAAAGGGTCAACGCCACTAAAGATTTCGTTGGCTATAGTCATAGCTCTATTAATCGGATCAACTGCGTAGTGGTTATATTTAGGACGACTCGGAAGGAAGAGCGGCCTAGTTCGCATATGCCTCACTGGGGCATTATAGGAAATCAAGGCAAGGAGATCGGGGCAATCTATATAACCATTGATGATCTTAAATAAAAAGATCATATCCGCGATTTGTCTACGACCCTTCGGAGTGGCGATGTTAAACATACTCAATCTCGTCCGGTAGTCATGATCATCCCTATCCATTGGGCTGCCAAGTATACGCGAAGCGAACCTTAAGAATTTGTGCTGCACCCTTTCAATCGATTTAATATACCTTGCGTGCCTTATATCCTATTTGAATGTTTTTTAAACACCAAAGAATACCTAAAAATTTAAAACGAATCGACAGTGAACGTAAGTTACCTATCCCCCCCAGATTCGCACGATATTTCGTTTGATTTGCTGGCGGAGAAAAGCGTGATGGAATCTGGTGGTCGCGTTACACCGAAGAAATACGATTATTTCGAGCGTAAATACATCCCGCCGGCACATAAATCGCCGCGAATACATCTCCCATCGTATCTTTCAGGCGAGAGTGGCTCTATCGCGCGGATACATATATTAAGGGAAGTTTTTCCAGCCGACAAGAGTTTTCGCACAAATCTCGCGAAATCGCCGAGATCTTCCGACACATCGGCCCTCGATCCGGCGCGGCGCGACACGACGCGCGAAATTGAATCGCGAAACTTTCCTAGCCGTTCGGCTCGCGACAAGAACTTTAATATCCGAACGCAAGAAGTTGGACGCCCACCGCGGCACGCTAATGCTCCCCATCGATCTAGATCCGAAGGACACCCTTTCAAATACGCCATCATGCCTTTAGAAACTTTGTGCAAAGCTTACCAGACTCGAAGCGCGGGCTCCTATTATGCACACATGTATTCTTCGCTCCTTGCGCGTCCAAGTCGAACGGGGAAACCTTCCCGCGAGGGCATTTCCTTCTCCCCCGGTTGCGGCATCCACTGAAAACGGAAAGAAACCTTGCTGTAGAAAGAATCGTACAAGTCGCGTAATGCTTTCGTAATTGTTCGGTGGGGTTGATTGCAGCATGCTGCATCTGTAATACTCGAGGTTAACAAATAGACCTGACCGGGGAAGAAAAGAGGGAAACGTGGAACGTTGCGAGAATAATATTCTCCTTATTGATCAGTTAGTTGAACTTTTTCAGTGACGCGGAACACTCTTTCTAGCCGGTGCAGTCGGCTATTAATAATTGCGGCCTGCAATTCGATGCCTGGTCAATTATACTCGGGGCCAGATATATTGGCCGGTGAATTCGTTTTCGCGAGCAACGATTGAGGAGAAATCAACCACCACCATCTGACGATCGTGGATTTGTCAGTTGGAGTTGCGCGGTCGTCGCAGGGTATGGTGGGGTAACGGGAACGCTGCTCGGCTCCGCCTGAATCTAGCCGTTTGGCTGTTATTTATTCTTAGCGTAATAGTTGTGTGCGTGACGAAGCTATTCGTAGACCAATACGAGATGAAGCTATCGAGAAGGAATCAATGTTCTGACCAATAAATCCAATGAATTTCTTCGGAGCTAACGCACACCTATTCTGATGTGTGTACTTCTACGCTGACAGCTCGGTTTGACCTACACGCCAGAAGCTTGCCACTATCCCCATCACTTCTGGCTCACTCTTGTTCTGCGAAGGCGAGAGCGAGATGGAACGAGAGCGAGTAAGAAAACGTTGAGAAAAGGAGCACCGAGGCAGGCAAACGGTGTGGTGGGAGAATACCCCTCACGAAACTCACCGGCCAATATATCTGGCCCCGACCTTACAAGGGGACCTTCAGGACTGGCAAACTCAGAAATGGTTTATACTTAGTATACGTGAAGGTCTTCACTCGGACTTTAATTTCCCGAAGCAGTAAGGCGCGCTTCCCATCCAAATTCGAGAAAATCGACTTTGAAAAATGTGGAGTTATCTTATATATGTTTGATAGAAGCCGGTGACCAATGAGCAGCGTGGGTCAGTGCGTAGCGCACAAAAAAATACTGGTGGCTGGGGGAGGAAACCCCACCTTGATTGTTATAAGTGTAAATCTGAATCTACAGGAGACGATCACTGTATAAGTAGCACCCAAGATATTATTGTTCCACTTACACCGTTGTAAATATGTACATAAGTAGATATAAGGTTTAGTATATAGGCGGTATGAATGTGTGTGTGATAGTATGAATGCTAATGTTAATTGTTTTCCCTTGAGTGAGGCAAAAAAATATCGCTCCGGTTTTATCAGACTGATGTCTATTTTTTTTCCGGAACATAGCTTCTAAACATGTTACCTGTACCCGACACAATCGGGAAACCGCAAGGAATCGAAACTATTTTACAAATATTTTTTTAAACAAGATATACAGGTTGTGAGCGTCGTCGAAGCGATTTGGCAATCTATCAAAAATAGTATAAGAAGTAGGTTATTCACTACACTGACCAATGTGACACATTCTCATTGTATTTTTTGAATAAAAAATTTAAAAAAAAAAAAAAAATCAGTGCGTAGCGCTCCCGTCTAGCAAGCGTGTGGTCGTCAGTTCAAATCTCACTACTGACACTATTTTTTTTTTTTTATTAATTTGCATGCCCTATACCTTTCACATGCAAAGTTTATAAAATTCATGCTAATTAACAGATATGTAAACATCTGTTATATGTATGGGTGTACGGTGTATACCGGTGCTCCACCTCGCAGGAGATGGACATCACTTTCAATTAAAAACACACATCTTATTTAAAATTGTCTCTTGTTTGAAAAATCGTACTTTTTATTGCACATATTCATTTTTAAATAGGAATATTTACAATAAATTAGATTTTTCGTCCAAAAATAAAACACGTGGAGTAGAAAATAGAATTTGGAAACGAGATAGTGGCGAACGGCGGTTAGTAATATTCCTATTTAAAAATGAATATGTGCAATAAAAAGTACGATTTTTCAAGCAAGAGACAATTTTAAATAAGATGTGTGTTTTTAATTGAAAGTGATGTCCATCTCCTGGGAGGTGGAGCACCGGTATACACCGTACACCCATACATATAACAGATGTTTACATATCTGTTAATTAGCATGAATTTTATAAACTTTGCATGTGAAAGGTGTAGGCATGCAAATTAATAAAAAACAAAAATAGTGCCAGTAGTGAGATTTTAACTGACGACCTCATGCTTGCCAGACGGGAGCGCTACGCACTGACCCACGCTGCTCATTGGTCATCGGTTTCTATCAAATATATATAAGATAACTCCACATCTTTCAAAGTCGATTTTCTCGAATTTGGATGGGAAGCGCGCCTTACTGCTTCGGGAAATTAAAGTCCGAGTGAAGACCTTCGCGTATACTAAGTATAAACAATTTCTGAGTTTGCCAGTCCTGAAGGTCCCCTTGTTAGTTTTATATAAGTCGTCAGAGCGAGCGAGCGGAACGATGCAGCGTCGCAGGATGCGCGTCGGCGCGTAGCCGCGCGATGCAGGCCACAATAGACACCGAAACGAGATTACCGATGGTGCTTCCCTCACGGTCCATTAGCACCGATTCAATTACGGTCACCCCTTGCAGGATGGAAATTCGAGTTCCATCTCGAATCGAGGGCTAGGTAGAATGGGAATAACGCCACTGTTGTATTTCCGGCGCGTCCGCCCTGCTAAATTCCAAATACAGAGTTGGGAAAGGGCGACGGGACTAGTTTCTCGCGGCAAGAATAGCCGCTCGAATAAGAAACCTTTCAAAGTATTATTGGGTCGAGGGAATTGCTAGTTATTTATTACGTTGCTGGTTCCGTTCTTGGCGCTTTCGATGATGCCTGCTATTTCGGAGCGAGTCCCTGATAGCAAACGAGTCAAGCCCTGGAATTACTTGGAGGAGAGGTGAAATATCGCTAGGCAGGGTGTTCCTCGGTATTGGGTGCATCGCAACAGCGGCACATGAAATTTCCAAGCCGACGTTGCGTAATTGAACAGTGTCGCATCCGCAAACATAGCGGAACGTATCACCCTTTCCATAAATCACCATCTAATCGACGTTTTAACCGCAAACTACGGCCACCATCGGGCGCCGTATAACGTTTCGCTGAATAATTCCATTACAAATCACGGCAGATCGAAACAGAGCTTCCCGTGACCTCCTAACAAATAACGTACCGGTTGGTGCCAGGTGATCTGCAATTACTTTGAAAAAAGTTATCACGCCAAACCGCTTCGAAACGACGCTATTCGGGGCTTCTGGAAGTACCCGCCGTGAAACGACAAACTCGACACAGATCGCCTGCCATGAGCACGTTATCTGGAAACGTAGGGTGACTGTACCTAATATCGCCAGTGTTCCTAATATCGCCACTCGCTATATCTCTTAAAGTAAGCTCTAAAATTTATCGGTTATGCACTGAATTAGTACCTAAACATATGTAGCAAGACATACTATAATTGCAGCATCATGTGATCAACAATTACAGAAAGGGAAGGATTTTAGAGAATCTTAATAGTGTAAAAATTTATTGGACTATCACAATTTTACGTCACATTCGGAGAAGGTAAGTCTAATAAATCTGCGAATGCAAGAATATCTACTAGAAATACCTAATTAATGATGTACTTAAGAAATTAAATCGATTTAAATATTTTTCGTAATGAAAATAGCGTTTTTCTGTTAGCAGTATGCGTGTTCTCAATACCGCCTACCGGAGAACAATGGTTTCGATGTAATGCTTGTTACAGGTGAGGTCACGAAATGTGCGGAGCAACCGAAATAAAATTTATTTGTCCAATATGTACATCGGAACGTAAAAAATAAAATATTTTAAAAATCTATATTTTCAAATTTCTATATTATTCTAATAAAAATTAAATCAAAGATGGATAAAAAGACATTTATAGAGCAAGAAATAATAAAAGCACATGTGAAAATGACTTTAAAAACTCATATATAGATGAATTAATCAATATTTCTTGAGTAGGCGATATTAGGTACACTTTTTTCAGGACCCGATTTTTGCATGTCTTACGTTTTTTGAGTCCTAATTAATAATTTGTAGGTTTCAACGATTCTAACATATGCTACATGAAAGATGAATAATTTCTCTTTACATTGAAACGAACTGCATGGAAAAATATCAATTATTATTCAATCGACAGCGATTTAACTTTTGCCTGGCGATATTAGGTACAGCCACCCTAGCTATTACCGCTGGCGACAAACCACGAACGTTGAAAAAGACACTTCTCTTTTCAACGGTTCATCCGTGCCCTGGGCGTTAATCCGAAAAATTGGAACGCTATTGTATAGTGTTCGTTCCTGGTCCGCCGTTGGAGAATTTAATAAGTTTCCCAGAGAAATTGCCCAATGTCTGGTTACACGGTGCGTGCGAGCGTATTAAATCGGAAAGGGATAAAAAGAGTAACGAGAGGGACGGTGGAAAAAAAGAAGGAAGCGATCGCGTTGCCAGGCCTCGAGCGATTTTTCACGATGCCCGAACGCAGTTCGGCGTGATGAGATCGATCTATTATTCTAGCAGAATACGAGTGGGAAAAATGCAACGAGGAAAGTGCACCGTTCCCGCGTACGGAAAACAAACGCGCGAAATGTTGGAGAAAATTTGGTCGCGGATTCACGCGGTACCACTGTACCCAGCCCTCGGCTCTCGCTGAACTTCCGAGCAACGAGCACGCGAGCATTTCTCTTGCGCGGTTCACGAGTTTTCCTCCCTTTTCTCCCGCTGTAGCCCAACCATAACGCGAGTATCGTTTCCACGAGAATAAGTTCCCATTGAAAATCCTCGCCGAGGAAAACGCGATACGCCGAATTGAATCGAATGTATGCATGTGCACAGAACGTTCGGGCTTACGCTTTGAAACCGTGGTTGTAACCAGTAGCCACGCTCTCGGAACGCGTTCGCGTTCCTGAAAATTCCTGCCCTCGCTAAACTGCGCTGATACATTTTTAATGCCACTGTTAACAATGCTCGCGCGGAAGCTGCGATTCTATTCTATTCGGCATTTTAATTCTCCCCCCATTTACGCGGAAGCAGGGCGAACGAAAAGCCTGTGATCGTTAAAAATACAGCAGCGAAATAGGGGCTTAAAAAATTATAGCCTCGTTCGCGTGTAGCGCTTCAATTCCTCGTATTTGCATGCTCCCCGGCATCCTGCATTCAAATATTCCTTCCGTTTCCGAGCTGGCTGGCTGTCTGTCTGCAAGCCAGCAGCCCGTTTGCGTTAGGAGATTACGTCGAGATGCAGTGCATTCCTGCGAAGCTGCAATGCTCCCAGGCATTCCGTTCCACCGACAAATTTTCAAATACCGCACGCTCGTATGTTTGCGAAAACATACCGAGACAAATTCGCGATTTACGAGCGACGATGCACGTGGGAATCGAACCGCCCAAACAGTTATTCAAATTCAATTACATAAATAGTTCACTAGGGTTAACTCGTTCCGTGCATAAGCGTCTATTCTGCTACAAGCTTTTTCTTTGAGCACGAGTTTTAGAAATGTTTACAAGTATCAAATTGTTAACTTACCGAAAGAACAACTTCGATATCCATTCCCTTGATACCTGCGGAAACCCCATTGATTTCTTCCACTTTATCCTTATGTCGACCTTTACGTCGCCTCGACTTCACTTCCACCGGCAGATGACGCTGAAATCGTATTTGTGAAGTGCATCGTTAATACACAGTCATAAACAGTGTAAAAAAGAAGGAATATATTGCTTAACGCACCGTTAAGAGGTTATCGTCACGAAAGTATTGGCGCCATAATAACTTACTGACGAATCTTTCGTCTGATCGCGCAGCGTTGCCGTTCCTGTGCGAGCGTTGACGATCATAACCTCGCAAAGCGCGACTACATAACCTAACTTAATGTAACGCAACGATATTTGTCGGAATTTTGAAGAAATGACAAATCGAGCGAACGTTCTATCTACGTTTGTACGCGGCTATCGAGCATACGCGAAAGCGTGGGTCAACGATGCCGTTGTGTACAACAATGTCACATTTTACCCACGGTAAGAAGAGCGATAATATTCTCCATCTACGCTATTCCTCTTTGATGCTGAAAGCATTCTTATTGCAGTAAAAAGGAGGGTCACGTGGATCCTCCAATTACACCGTCGAAAGTCTTTATGGTACATAGAGTGAAACCCTTCAAGGGTAATCCGCATTGGGAGAGGAATATTCTTACGAAGTTAGGATTCGACGAAAAGGTGAGATTAAACAACTGACTGTTCACCTATTAACTGTTGTATGCGCATTCTATGCAAAGTCTTTTTCCAGGAAAACGAGCCAGTGTTTGTAAAGAACACGCCGGAAATGTGTTCTCAGCTTTGGCGGGTAAAGCATTTAGTAAAGATCCTGCCGCTAAAGGTACCCGAAAATTTATCGACCATCGACGATTCGACTGAAGTTTTCTTCCACGAGAACGGGACTTGTCATATTACCGGCAAGATCGATCCAGCGCGCCGCCAAGCTACCGAGGCTGCAAAGGAATCCATGAAGAGATTAGACCGTAGTACCATATCGGAGAAACTTAGACTTCAATGGCTAAAAGGAAGTCTTATATAATGTAATAAACACCGGAGTGTATAATATATAATAAATCTGATGTATATTAATTTATTGCGTTTAGTTACGAAGTATAAAGGCGTTCATTGAACAAATAATATACTTTATTTTTTATGCTGATTACAGCCGTGCGGCTGTGTTACAACCTACCAACAGTAATGTTAAAATTTCAATATTCGTTCCTTCTTTTCTTGTTTTTTTTTTTTTTTTTTTTACAATTTTTCTCCGTTTCGTTTTGTATATTCGAGTAAGATCTATCGTGAAAGATGAGTGCCGCTTTGGGTCAGTCGTGCGGACCTACTTGAATACGGTGTTCCAAAAGAATGGAATAAATCGTATCTAAATTTTAATGAGCGAGACTATAATCGTAACGAGCAGTCTTACGCGATAAACGAAACATCTTAAACGTACATCTCGGAGAGATTCCACTAGGCCGTTTCGCATCTGTTTCGGAAGGGGCCGTTCTTTTAAAAATCTGACAAGCGCGCTACGATACAGGACGCAACTCTTTACGTTCTGGAACTTTTTAATCGGCTAACCGGCTAACCGTTCCCGACGATGAAGGTACTCATTTACTTTGAAACCGTTTACAGGACGAAGAGATAGTCTAGACTTGAAATTGTAAACCTAATTCCGTATAGTTACGCTAGATTCTATGAAACCAAGTTTGATCTCGTACATGCTTAAATAGGATTCAAAAAACTTTGATAACCCGAATACTGGAAGTCCTAATAACAAAGACACGGCCGTCCCTCTATCGTTCGCCTCTACACCCTGAACCCCCTGAACCACCGTTTACGAGGAGTTGGTTCGCCTTCGACTTCGAAGCTTCCAAAATCTTCTGTCCCTGGACGTATGGTGAATAGAAATAGTATTTTGTGCTTTGGATCCCTTCTCGGGCATGTACATCCTGAGAAGTCTCGCGGCGCGTTCCTCCTGCGACCTGTCCGCGGCCCTCCCGCTCAAGAAGCTCAGCAGCTTCATGCTGCGTCTCTTTATTCTCAGTCGGTTCAAGAAATGCCTCTCCGTCGTCCTAGTGGGGCTACCGTCGTGCTGATCCTCCTCCTCCTCCCCCAGTCTCTTCGATTTCCGTTGAAACAATTCCATCTGCCTTCTTCGCTCGTGTTGCGCGTCCAGCTTCTTGTACCTACGATTCATTGGATCTTCATACTCCGCAGTAGAGCACGCTTCTATTCTCGCTCTCTCGGCCCCGATCCTCTCGGCGTTCCTGCTGCTGGTTTCCTCCGCTCGTCGTGCCACCGATTCCAGCTCCTTCAGGCAGTCCGCCTCCTGGGAACCTTTCAAAGTGTCCGAGGACGCGGTCTCCGCGGACTCCGCGGTCCCGCAGCCATCGTCCACGTCCGACAGTTTCCTATGGAGGTTCACTATCTTCCTGCGGAACTCTTCGTCCTCTTGGCTCAGCTTGGCAAACGCACGATCCCTCTCGTGCGCATCGGAGCTGCAGCTGGAGCTGACGCTCTTCGACGTCGCCGTTTGAAACCTCTGTCACCACCATCCTACTTGATCCTTTCCGCTCCCAGGCGAGTCCTCCTCCTCTGGCAGCGGCTCCAGCCGCCTTCTCCCCAGGAAACACCTCAGCGAGCTCAGGCTCCCGCTGCCCAGCAACTGTTCCATGTTCAGCTCCGGCAGGTTGCAGTCTTCGCTCTCGGACTCCTGGTCGGCCTCGTCATCCGCCGACAGGTTTAGGCCGTAGTTGTCCTCACCGGAAGTAGTCGTGTTGCCTGCACCGTTTGGCGGCGGCTAGGGAAGTCAGGCACAGCTCGGGCTAGTGATTCTTTGCAAACAAAGGGCAAGCATTGTCATGCAGATGCGTGCGAAGCTTACGGGCTAAACTGTCTCTCTTTTCTCTCTTTTCTCTCTTTTCTCTCTTTTCTTTTCGCCGAGAACGTACAGACATCTCAGCGGGCTTGTTTAGGCGACTGCTTCGAACGTACGTTTCGATCATTAACTTGGCCAGGCGTGAGATTCTACGGCGATTCTACGGACCTAGCGACTGTCTCCGAAGCGGATTCCGCAGAGAGTGCAACTGGCTTACCTTTAGCGCGTCCGAGGCTCGGTGGTTTACGATTACGTATCGTGTGCAAGCAACTTATTTCGAGTAGTAAAATTGAAATGAAAGAAGCGATACTGCCGGGGGAGAAGGAAGACGCGCGTATCGATCGCGATACGAAATCGTGAAAGCCTGTACGTTCAAGCCAGTACCTTCGAGTGCCAAGGAATCATACACTATTATTATACGAGTTGTGTCATTACCGAGTTCGCGGTGAAGCTTTCGTCATCGGGGCCACCGGAGGTCGGAGTTCCCCAGATGTCATCCCCGGAGGTAGCCCCTGACGTGGTTCCTTCGTCGTCGTTTGGATCCAAAGAGTACTCTGTCCTCTCAGGAGGAACCGGCGGTTGAAGGAGGTATCCACCGACACCTTCGCCGAGCTGCTCGAGCAGAACCATTTTGCTGACCACGTAGCTGCTCGCTCTGGCGGTCCACGCTCTTAATCCCGTAGGTGGAGACTCGGTGTCCCGACTCTCCTCCTCTCCTTGCTCCTCGAGCTCGTCGTCCTGATCTAAGCTGCTCATCGTGCCGTATCTTCTCAGAGCCCTGAAGAATAGCGCGCAACGTTAGCAGGGCAGAATTCTCAACAAAGACTCATCGCATTAGCTGTCACCTGTAAGGTGGCTCAACGTCGCAATCCAGATCGTCCTCGCTACCGTCCTCTGTGTTCCCATCGGCTGGAGTGTAGTTCGGACTGTTTCGTCCGGGGCTGTCGTGCAGACCGTTCCTCAATCTGTGTCTCGTGCAAAAATCGGGGGTTGGCGGTACCACCGAGATCTTTGGCGGCAACGGTGAGAATGGATCTCTCGTCAACGGTGGAGTTGGACAGCCCGATCTGGAAACATCGAACTTTCATCATGCTGCGCGATTGAGCTGCTCGAAAATCGTAGGGGAGACCGGGGCTAGTTGACTAACGAGGTTAGTTGACTAATTCCCTTTAATTCTTGTATTATGGAATAAATTATGCTGCGATTCGCAATATTGGAGCATATGAATGACCAGCTTGCCATTTAATGTGTCGCCGTGACAAAAACTTGCGTGTTCTGTCAGTGAGAATGAAAAATCTAAAAAGGTCGGCTGGGAGTAAATATTTTTGTTTCGACTATTTATGAATTTTTGTCCACTAAGTACTGCTTGATGTTATTTCATGAATATTTTGTGAAAACGTGATACCTTGACTATAATTTACGGTATTTTATTTTATCCGGTGCGTGGAGGTTTTGTACGTACGACCCTTAACATGTTAACAATGTCGGACGGGGTTACTTGACTAAGCATAGGAATACATTTTTAAGCATTTTAAGCATTTTTTATCCTCAAGATGCAGTCGAGGCAAAGAGTTTAGCTGCTCGAGTCCACTTCCCCCACCACAAATCCTTCCAAACTCACCCCTACCAGTTTTACACCCTATCCTCCCTCCAAACTCTCAGGCCTTCCAAATAGACCATAACAAACCAGTACAAAATAATTACAGTATCTCAGACCATGATAATTAATAAAAAAAAAATAACACTGTGGAGGAGTGAAAAAAATAAAAAAATTTATTGGTCGTAGTATACATATGTACGCGTTTCGTATACTATATTGATGGATTTGGCAGCGTATATATACGTTTTTCACATTATATTGATGTACTGTGACAGTGTTTATATACACCTTTCGCATGCAAAGGGTTGAAACTGAAAAGTAAATGTTAAGTCAACTGACCCCATCATATTTGTCAACTAACCCCGTAGCCTGGGTCTGTTGACTTATTCGTCTCACTACTCTAAATACAATAAAAACTACAACCTAGACTCAATTAAAACGATTTTCAAAATTATGCCTGTATACCTAATGAAATTTGGAAACTTTTGGTATGCAGTAAGTCAACCAAATACTAATGGCCTATTTATAAAAATTAGAAATGTCAAAAATTAGTCAACTAGCCCCGGTCTCCCCTACGCTACCTGTGGCATCTTCGACAAATGTTGATCGAACTGGTTGAATTTTCCTTGGAAGATGCCAGGCTGCCGTTCTTTCTGTTCGTCACGCTGTTGGACTTGACGGTGCTGAGACTCGCGCTGGACGCGGTGCTCTGCTGCTCCACGTCGGAATTCCCTATTTCCGCGACGATCTCTTCCGCCTGGGTGTTCTGCTCCCTGTCCCCTTGGTCGACGCTTTCCTTGGGCGCTCTAGCCGCCAATTCTTCGGGCGTCCACTCCTCGATAGGTGCCTCCTCGTGATCCGGTGGCGGGATCTGATGAGAGTTGCGCACCCACTGCGCCAGATGATTGTCCTCCCTCGAGTTCTTAAGGATCGTGTCGATACTCTCGACCGAGTGCGACTTCTTTTCCTCGTCCGGTTTCTGAGACTCTCTGGTAGCCTGTCGAGGCAGAAAACCATTCACGAAACGATTGATCCCGCGCCCACTTCCATAGCCTCCTCGCGGCTCTCCTACCTGCGAATTCTCCGTGGACTCCCTAACGGCAGTGAAATTGCTACCAATGATCGGACTCTCTTCCGGGCTGTCCTGACTCGGCGTCCCCCCATAGCCTGTATTCACATAGATTCTAAAATATAACGAATTAGTGTAGAGAAACGAAACTACGAATCTGTGATCGACCGTACCGGATCCGAATTCCAGGAAAGTTGGGTCGACGAACGAACCAGGACTTACATCTGTCGCTGAAGAAGATTGTGCCAAACGGCCTTCAGTTCCGGGGTAGGAGCTCGCAGCACCAATACTCGCCTGCGAGGACGACTATGTGGGCTACAACCCCCGCTGTTGGCCACTTCGATGTGGCCGTTGTCCGTGCTTCCGCTGGGATTGATCGAGACCTGCAGTCGAAATTCCGTGGGCCTTTTGCGGACGTTGAAGCAGGCCTCGGCAATGTTCGAGAGACGCAGGGGTTCCTCGGTGACGAATAAAACGCGGTCCCTCGAGACCCGAGCAAACACCAGAAGATCGGTGAGGAGCAAAGCCCAGGACGGTTGCAGGCGTGCTCGACCCTCCACCTTTGCGAGCGCACCCCCAAACAGCCTAAAAGGACGCAGAGTTGAAAGAGATATCGGTCGAGTCGCGCGTGTCCTTGGAAAGTATCGACAGACCATTGCCTGCCGGGCATGGCCAAAGTGAACGGCTTGCATCTGGCGAAAACCAGTCGGGATTCGACTTCCTGCAGGCTAAGCAGTGGCCTTCCGGTGTCGCGGGGCGGTTCCATTACACCGGCGTTGGCCGTGGCCTCCCTGTATCCCTGAGACAAGTCTCTGGCTTGCTGGCAATTCCTCGGCGACGCCAAGCCCAACAATCTCGTCATCTCTCTGCAAGGGAAGGCTCGGCGAGACTGTGTCGATAGAACTCGTCGGCGGAGAAAGGATCGTGGACAGGCACGCACCTGTAGTGTTCTAGAGGCGAGAGCAGAAGGCCCGTCAGATCGGGACGCCTCTTGTGGGGAACGGCCGGCTCGCAGACGAGACTCGCGAAGGCTGTGTTTCGCCTGAGAGCGACTAAAAGGCAGCAGGCTCGTTGCAGACCGCTCAGGTACCTTCTGTAGGCAGCGGTGATCCTGGGGACGCGACAGAGGTAACTGTCCACCCCGCCACCCTCGTCCCGGATCTCTTCCGATATCTTGAGCAACTCGTCGAGATTTTGGAAGAGGATCAGGTAATCCGCGGCTGACAGCACGTCCCGTCTCTCGAGCGCAGGTGCCATGAAACGCGTGTGCCCGCTCTTCAGCACGCCCCAGTACCTCGTCTCTCTTACGGTCAATTCCTCTTCCGGTGGCGCGTCCGGGGCGAGGTTCGGGAAAACCTGAACGCGCCCACCCGTTCCAGTTGAAAATCGGAGGTGCGCAGGGCAGTGGGGCGAGGCATGCAGGGAATCGTTCTACGCAACTTCTCCGCTGAAAGTGCATGCTCTGCACACTCACGGCGATCCAGTTTCATACGCTCCGCAACGCTCGCGATTGTAGGATTTTTAGGATTCAGGAATAGCGGGTGAAATAAATAAACGAGTCGCAATGAGTGCTTTGAAACAGAACTTGTTGGACAACAGAAAAAAAAGACAACCGTCGAAATTACAAAACATAACCGTATCATAACTTAACCGTGTCCCCCGACAGAGGAAAGGAGCACGCGCTATACATTACGCGTTTACATTAAGTACAACACAGTCGCGAGAAATGAATGTACAGAGACATCGCGCGATCTGCCGTGCAACGAAACGTAAAACAAGCTCCGATGAACGCATGCAGCAGGTCGCAGCTCGCAAGACGAGACTCGCAAGGACTTACTTCTGACAGTAATTCGCGTTGAATCTCGACTTAACCTTTCTTCCGTCTCTCTTTCACTCTCTACGTCGATGCTTCTCACTCGGGGCAACAAAAAAAATGCAAAGAATGCTGCCAATGTGAATACGACTCCCGCGTCGATCCGAGCGCGTAGTCGCAGAAAATGAAGCTCGAGCGATACCGTTTGTTTCTCGACTCGACTCGACTCGACTCTCAGAATAAAAGAAAAGAAAACCAAGACATGCGAAGCGATCAACAGTCGGGGACTTCTGGTCTCTCTGTGTGTAGTCAATTTTCATTCGCTTAAAGAACTAAATTCGAAAGAAAGGCTCGCTAAGCTCAGACCAGGACGCCTGTACCGACCTCGGCGTTAAACGCGACCGCATGCTGCTGCTGCTGTTGCTGCTGCGGCTGCTGCTGCGGCTGCTGCCCGCCGCCGATCGGTTGCTGCACGCTCACGTTCATCGAGCTAGGCCGCTGCACAGCCGGGTGAACGTTCCCACCTTTCCGATAAACCTCCAGAATCAGCTGATTCGTGGCTGCCTGGATCAGTCCAAGGATCTCCTCCCGTGGCAGTGTCACCACGTTCGTCATGTCGACGAAAACAACGTGATCACCTGGCCTCAGGCCGGATCGTTCCGCCGGGCTGCCTGGGTCGACGCGCTCCACGCGGGGTGGCCTCCCCCAGGATAACGAGAATCCCCATGGAACCTGCGACAGCAAGAAACGGCTCGTCAGCACTTTTCACCCTTGAAACTTAATAGCAGCCGGGGCCTCCGCCGGAGATCGCTGCGACAGGGGGTCCTCGGGTCTCCGAGACGGGGTACGGTGGGGTGGCCACTGACCAGGCATGCTTCGTTAATAGCGTTAACAGCGGGGTTTAAAAGTATGCCTACTTTAAAACCAGCAATCGGCCTTATTGCCGTAATAACACCTATGAATAGACCCGCTGTGATTCTCTCGGGGCTGTCAAATCAGTCTGTCTCCCTTGAATCTTATCGATCGCCTCTGACAATTCTTAAACTGATCTCGTCGTTGGTCAAGGCTTCCGGGCGGACGCGTGGCCATTCTAACAAGCGTGCCCGTCTGTAATCCAATACCGGTATCAATAGTAAATGAGGAAGCCTTGACAGACGACGGCGATGTACATAGTAAGAATGCCCGTGAAAGCTTAAAAACGTGGAATCTGATGGTATCCTAAACGGAGGAGAAGGCGAGGGCTAACCTGATTAGCTGCAGCCTGTCTTATCAGTCTCCTGGTGACGGTGCAAGGTGTTCTACCGCCCCTAGCCGTGAAACCCGGGTGCAGTGGCAGACCGGTCAAAGGATCGATAGGCTCTAATTCGAGGTGCCTCAAGTACGTCAAATTCTCTGCTCCAGAATTATTATTATCTGGTTCTCCGTCCTTGGACAAGGGCGGCGACACTCCGCAGTCCTGAGGCAAGCCTGCATAAGGAGTGCTCGTGTTTCGACCGGTTCCTGCTTCTAGAGGATGCCATGTCGCTTCCTGCAAATGTGCAATCGCTCGGTGAGAAGATTTCCCGTGGTCCCGCAAACTCCAGCACTCGGTTACCTGAACGTGTTCATCCTGACGCGACAGAATAGCAACCGAATTCAGAGAATCGCTTCGAACTGTACACGCGTATGGAACGCTAATAATAACTGTCAATCCAACGTTCGCGCGAGGAGAAAGCGTTATTCCGAAAGAGAAGATGGCCCTTGCCATTCATGGGTCCCGCGAGCGCTTACTTTATCAACGCGGGCCAGCTAATTAAGCGGGCCGCCGCGCCGCGACGAGAGAAACGGTTCCCACGAGCGCTCTCCTCATCGTTTCAACTTTTAACAGAACATGAAGATCTTGAGCAACACTCCAACCACAAAGAACACCACGCAATAAATGGCCACCACGATCATGTTGGTCTTCACGGGTCGCGGAGCAAAATAAAGGAGCGATTTCGATGAGGCCAGCGAGATATCCCGCGACACCTGTCACTTTTAACGAGGTCAAAACGCAAGTGAATCTTTGCCGGATAACGTTCCGCTTCGTTGCCCCGTAACGAGCTTAACCCTGACCTTAAGCCAGGAAGACCTAGAAATCCTAGTAAACAGCTGACGTGCAGCCGTGTATCATACTTCCTCATCGAACTCACCCCCGGCACGCGAGAAATAAAAAAAAAACTTTCCGCCTCGCGCGGCGTCTAGACAGGACCTTGGACTCACCCGTGAGAAACTTATAATTCTAATGAAATGCCAAATAATTACCTTATCTTGAGACAGGGGTAGAGGCAGAGTCATGCAGCCCAACAACTCGCTACGTCTGAAACACGACAACGAAAGCGTGCATGAATCTTCCGCGGCGAGGTGCACCTACGTATATGCGTCTGGCCGTGTCCGTGTGTCTGTGTGCCCGAATACGTACGCTACGGAGGCGCATCTACGTAGACGGAACGCATACACGCTACTTTCGACTATTTACACATAGAGAGGAGGGAAGCAGCGTTGCAGAGACGCGCGGATGTGACGAAGTGCACGTGGTGGACGCGGTGCGCATGCTTCCAGGGAATCGATTCCCCTCCTACCGCAAAGACTCCGCGTATACCCCAGAAATCCGTTCGGTATCCTGATGGACCGTTGCTTCTGACTCAACGTAAAGTTATCCCGGTTCGAGGCAATCCATTATCGACCGATAAATTATCATATCCTCGTCGGAGAAAGCCCGTCTCTAGCGAGCTATAGCTACAGTCTACGGTCATATCCGCTGCAATTCTGTAAACGTAGCTGCGGAGGATATCGCGGGCTCGTCGGGAAGGGTGGGAACGGAGCCGTGTAATTCGTACGACTTGAAATAACTAAAGCCAGCCGCAGTTCTTGACCCCGATATCTGTTCCCTGGAGACAGCGGCTGCTTCTGTGCTCTTTCATTGCGCGCTCAGAACGGTTTACCCCAATTAATGCGCGGTAAACTTCTTCCTTTTCGAATGTTCGCGGCAAAGCCGAATGCTCCGAGGCATTCCCACGATGCACGCAAACGTACCTTGCGTGAGATTAATATCTCGCGCCGAGTACGAGGCGGAGCTAACTATCTTTACCGAGCTGATCGGCTATCATTCGAAACATGTTACCTGTGGCTCGGACCGCACGCCACCTGAATGCATCAATTACGAGCGAAGGCAAGGCCGAAGGTAACGTGGAAATTTGAAGGGAGTAGGTCTAGCGTGTCGAGTGTCGGACGATCCAGGTCGAGCACGTTCCGAGACCGAGGAACCGAGTGCGACGAGGTTCGCCTCGCTAGTCTCGCTAGTCTCGCTACGTGATCAGAGTTGATGCTCGCCTCGTTCTGTGGCTTTTCGAGCATGCTCACCTTGCACGACGATCCCTGTGCCAGACCGCGATGTCCAGGGACGTGGGCTTGCTGCTGCAGTGGTTATTATTGTTCGCCGGGCAGGGCAGTATCAAGGTCTCGTGGAAGACGGGATTCGGCGTGGCCCTGTGCACCGCTGTCCTCTTCACCACCCCCTCGCCGTTCGGATTCTTCAGGCTCGCTTTCACATAAGCGTGAATGGGACCCTCGTACGCCCTCCTCAGGTCCTTGCACCTTATCACTGCGCCAAACAGAAAGACAGCCTCGTCAGATCGCGATCGATCTAGCAATTCCTTGCTTTCAAGGTCCGTGCACGGTACACGTGCGAACGGGCACGGAGGAAAGGTTTCGTTCCAGTTAAGTCTGACCGCTCCGCTGCACGCACTACATACTAGGATCGCGCGCGCGTCCGACCAATGCGGCACTATTCTACTTGCCGCGAAGCAGATCGACCAGCGACCGCTTCTTTTCTCGTTCTCGGCACCGAACCGCCGAAGAAACACGGCGCGGCGCGGCGTCTGGACCGACCGGGAGATCGATGTGTTCACGGGGAAACCGCAGCGTCCAGGAAAATGTATCGACGCGGGCCTCCCTTTGCACCAAGAGGGAAAGAGCGCGACCCACGCAGCCACCGGAGAGGAGGCCTGGCAAGATTTTACAAGGGTTGTTTACGCAAGGACGCGTACCGCCAAGAATCAATGTTGGTAGGCCTACTAACCGGAAGCGAATTGCCAGGAGGTTCTGTGGGTTACTGGCACAGTCGTCTATCGCGGGGTGCCAACTGAAACACCCCCTCTCGCGACACACGACTGGCGCATGCCCCTTCACACGAGTTTTTCAGGGGCGTCTTGGCGTCGCGGAGACCCTCGCCAATTCTAGCCCGTTAGACGATCTAGCCAACAGCTCGCGTCACGATTTTTCACACGTTCGACAAACAACTACGACACTTTGCTCTCGTTTCTGGGTGGTAAGTTTATTGGGATCGATCCCTCGCGTCCAAGCAGCAGTTTTTACGCGTGGCAATTGGATACACATATATACGATATATGAAAGAATCAACTTACCCCGAACATGTATCTGATCGCCAGCGACAGAATACTCGATCTCGATCGATCCATGGCAATTCGGCTTAGGCGGCTCGCTTTCGGGGCTGAACTTGAGGCATCTTCTCACGGTCGCGATCAGCGGCGCCTCCGGTGTGTTCGACATCGAGTTCAGAAACGATTTCGAACTCTGAAAATCGTCCGTTACGGTCGACTTGGGGCTGTCCAGGTCCCAGGAATTAGCTTTCCTTCCGATCTCCTCGTCCTTCCGGGGATCTTCGAGGCCGGAGAATAACGCCTTGGGGGCGAACACGCATTTCTCGTCCAACGTGGAGTCCAGATCGGTCTCCAGGGCGAGTTTCTTCACGTGCGGGTTCACGGCTTCCATCAGCGTGTCCTGCGCCTTCTCGGTTTTCGTGCTGGTCGACGGGCTGTGGCTGGACGACCGTTTCTTCGCTCGCTTTCCCTCGTAAATCTTCTCCGTGTCCTTTCGGTGGCGTTTCCTTCGTATGCCTCGCTGCCTCTTCAGGGTGAACTCCCCGTCAAGGTCGTTGGGTGGGGACGAAAAGGCCCAGGACATCGGCGAAGGGTCTTCCAAGAGTTGGCTCGCCGAGGAAATAGAGCTGTCGTTGTGGCACGCCGTTTCCTTCTCCGCGTTCTCCTCCCGTTCCACGATGGTTTCGTACGTGTGGTCGGATCTGGTGAGAGTCTGTTCGTCCCGGGAACTGTCGAGGATCTTCTGCCTTTCCTCCACGTCAGCCAGCAGAATTTCCGCCACCGTCTTGCCAGTGAAATGGCACTGCTCGACCTCTTGCTCCCTAAACAGAAACGAGAAATGACAATTGCGTGGCTCGGTTGCCCCGCGTCCACAGGTGTCGCGGGGGCAGGCCGGGGTGGGTCGGGGGTGTCTCACCTGTTGAGGACTTCCGTGACCGTGTTGTCCATGTTCTCGAACTTAGGTAGATCCTGGTCAATGGCCAAGTTTGACAGTTTTCCAGCCAGCGGCGTTTGGCCGTGACTCTTGGCTTTGAAGGAGCTCGCTGCCGCTAGGCCGGTCTTGGTGTGATACGGGGTCTTGCATCGAGCGTGGATCTTCGTGATCCTTGCCAGCTTCGGCAAGTAGGCGCATTTCGCGGAGTCGGCAAACTTGGCCTTCGATTGGCCGTTCGGCGAATAAAGCCTGCTGTTCGAGTGGGGCACCGAGTCGGCCTCCATCACGTCCTCGGGGCTGGTAGCCATAGAGATTTGTTGGAAAAAGTCCGACACGTGGGACTGCAGGTTCGCCCTGGCCTCGTTAACGATATTCTGCGGCAGCTCGTTCTCGCTCTGGAAGTTCTTTGTTCTAGTTTTCATGAAGAGCGCGGGATCCGTTGGCAGGGTCAGGGCTGTCGAGCATTTGCTGGCGGCGGGGAAGAACGTTAACGGTCCGATATCGGTGTCGACTCTCGGGGTGCTTTGATAAAAGCTCTCCGTGACCGATGACTTCTCCGGCTGCTGTGACATCGACTGGCGCTTGTTGCCGCGCAAATTAGGCTTCGTTGCCTGGAAAGAAACGGGCGAGGAAGGACGTGCAAGCGTGCGCCGGATTTCCAATTAAAATCGGCGAAATCCAGACGAGGTCGATACCTGAAAGTACGTTCTCAAATCGCTGCCGTGGCTCCTGCATCTTCGCCGCCGCGCCGGCGTCGCTCTGGCCGAAGCGTTCTCGGCCGTTTGGCCAGGTACGTTCCGGATTTTCGTGCCAGCAGCGGGAGGCGTGTTGGACAGGTCTCGAAAAGGCCTACGGGGTGCCTTGTTCAGGCTAGGCGGACCGTGAGGCGTCGAGCTGCTCGCTGACAACGATCTCGAGACCGTCCACTTCAGCATCTCTGTAGGCAGAACGTAAAGAACGTAAAGCTCTGAGTAACCGGGACGTCATACCTGAAAACCATCATCGATCCAGCCTCGATCGGTGAAATACAGCTGCGCTCACGCTCGAACCGTTACAGATTCACCTACGTACTCGAATGCTGATACAGTATTGACAGCTACAATGCATGAACGGACTTTCTCGTGGGCCGTTCACGTGGAGCGAGGGGAAGTGAAAGTTACGTAAAAGGCGTACGTGACGGAAGGAACCGGAAGCTTATCTTGGCATCTCGAGCATTAAAGGGACACGATCGGAGGGAAAAGCAGGGTGGCAGCCGTGGTTCCATCGGCCCGTATCGGCCTTACGGCTTCCCGAAGATAAATGTCCGCTTCTAATTACACGGTGGGTCCAAAGGGCAGTGACAAAAAAAGCAGAAGAACGAAAGGTATAACAGCAAGACGATGACGAAACAGCATTGGGCGCACCTGTCACGGCATACGGGAAACAGCGAAACAGGTGAACCCCGCACACCTGAGTCGGTTTCACGAGTTAACACTTGCCTCTGCCTAACGAACGCTCAGCGAACGGGGTCCGCGCGCGCGATTCACCTAACTTCTCTCTGCCCGTGAGAAAAAAAAAAGCGAGCCAAGCTGGACGGAGGGAATAATGAAGTCGGTGGTGTGAAAGAAATTCTCCACCCTGCGCTACAGGATTGATACGAGCTCGCTGGTCCACGTAATCGTTGATTCGATTAGGACGGGAACCACTGTCGCGAGCAGTTCGAATTCGGAATGTTAATCGGGGATGGCCGAAGCTGCGATTCGATAACGGAAAATCGCCCGAATCGCGCAAGCCCGAAAACAGGTAGAAAGCTGTGAGTTGCAACAACAGCAGGTTTTCACTTTTAACGGTTCCTCAGGGGGGTGAGCACGACCACGCTGTATTGTCAAGTAGGTATAAAAATGCAGCACATTTGCATACAGGCTGTTGCCATGCCGCGCACGCGCTCTTGTCCCGCAACACGCACTTTTTCACGCGCGTTCACGTAGTTTCGAGAGTCCGCCTCTACCTTGGAGCACGCACGTACGCGTGTGGTGCATGGTTTTTTCGCGTCGAACGGCCGCGCATATGTACACGCGGTAGCTCGTAGCTTGTAAAACGGTACGGGCACCTGCCCATATGGTGGAAGCCGCCTAGCGTGCTCTCCATCTGGCCTTGCAAAGCACGAGAGCGAGCTCGGTGTCGAACCACCGTCAACCAGACGATCGCTATCTAACTTTATTTCACCCGTCCTCCTTTAACGTATTCTATTCTTTACGCCACCCTTTCTTCTCCGCCGTCCGCGTAGGCCTCGCGTACGCCGAGCGTTGAACAGCCTTTTGGCGCCACTCGCACCGTGAGAAAAACATCCACCGATCCTTAACGAATCGTGCGTTTTCCATTGCCGAAATTTCGCAACCGGTTAGCGAGCCACGCGAGCCACGAGCTCGTTAAGTGGTTTCCAGTATTGGACCGACGATACGTTTTTAAAGGTTTACACGGGTCCTGCTGGCTGCTGGCGCGTCTGCGCGCCGCGCCGGAGAACCAGTCGGGCGACACGCGCGAAACCATTATAACCATTCGAATGTGAGAACGAACGTTCCACGGTAAACTAGAACGGCCGACGGAAAATGGTATGCGCGCTCTTTGCATAATACCCCTCGATTTATGTAGCCAGCAATGGATTTTGAATGTACATACCTACCCACCGACTAAGTTGCCGAGGCAATTGCACCTGCGATCGAGCGTATCCTTTTTTGTCGCGTTCCGGTTCGGCTGCCGGGCGACAAACGAATTTCGGTTCGGCTATTAGCATATTGCTCGCATCCGACGTGCATGTACTCTATCTTTCAGCCTACCATTCGCGGCGCAACGGTTCCACGGTTTCTAACAATGTATCGTGCGAAACGCAAACGCTGTTGATTAGGAGACGAATACCTCGGCGCCGTTAATTAGAAGCTCCGGTGCAGGGCTCCGCTCAGAAGGGGGACCTACGGTTCACCTGTGTACGCTATCGTTACGAGATTCCGATTATTCGGAAGCCGCGCGTGTTATGCGAGTAAAGGGAGCAAGTGCGCGGAAAGGGCCGTGAGAAACGTTACGCTGACCTTTCCACAGCCATTTAAATGCGACGCAATCCGTGTTTAATTCTGCCCGCAAGTCTTTTAATTATCTGGGGTGAAGTGCATATTCCGTAACGCCTACGGAAATGCCGGCGGAATAAAACTTTTAGATCGACGTGTTCGACCCTCGGGAAGGCAAGTGCAACACGACGACATTAAATTGCCCTCGGTCCATATCTGTCGCTTTTATGACTTGTAAAATATCCACGCGAGACCGACGCCGCGCCGACGGAATACACGATACGGATCTGGATCGGGATCGGGATCGGGTCCCGAATGTAAAAAGGGGCTGTCTGGCCCCCTCGATCGGGTTTAATCCATTTTTCTGCTCCCTTACGTGCACGCTCCCTTGCTCGTACCCGGCACCAGGCCCCGCGAAGCCCGAAGGACGAGACAGGATCGAGCAGAGTTCTCCAACCGAGGAAAGGAATAAAATAGAGCGACGGTTGAAAAGCTTAACATGCTTGCAAGCACGCCCGACAACACCCCTTTCTCTCCGCGTAATGTATGCCGTAGAGGCTGTTTTTAACGACTTGGCCGACAACGCTTCGCCGGGATGGGAATTAAGCTAAGCAAGGTCTGCAATATCGTCCCCTCTTATCTGCCTACCCCTCCTTGTGCTATTGCCGATCGAAGGAGAATAATGAATCCTTTCCATCTTGTCATCTAACTGGTCCGAGGGGTCTCGTTGGCTCCGGGCCACTTTAAACATTCGAGATAAAAAGAAATCGGTCGGGCGGCAGCCGTATTTGTTGCTGGCGTCGGCGTCGCTTGCGCGATTAATCTGCGTGAAACGGGTACCAGAGGTATCCTGAAAACCGCTGACACAATACGATTATTTACGGTTCGAAGACAAGAAAGAAGAAGCCATTAACGCACGCAGGCCTGGATTCGCCTCGCGGAGGGGTTGCTTCCTCGGGTGAGCCCGAAGAAAACAAGAAACACCACGGAAACTTCGCGCGAGTTTCGGCCAGGCCAGCCCCGTTCCACGCATGAAGGGAGATCCACGAATACCGTGGCGCTGGCGATGGAGTTATTCGATCGGCGCAAAGGAACCGTTGAGCTTTCAGCGAGACTTGGAATTTCAATGGCAGATATTCCGGCGGATTGCACTTCTAGGGATCTTAACTTATCTCCGACTCGAGTGGAAGATCGTAAGCCTCGGTCTGCAATCTGCATACGCGGGGTTAACGAACCACTGGCGAAATGATGCGGATGATGTCGCGTTCTCCAGAGATAGGAGACATGGCCGAGGAGCTGCCAGTTCCTTGAGAAGCGAAATTTTCGTGGCCCTAAGGGGGCAAGAAGGGGCCGAGGGCAGGTGAGCACTTCGTACCTAATCCCTTTTGAAAATGTAGTCGCAAACACACGCGCGCGTAACGTACACGCACGAGATGTATACGGGCTGTGTAGAGACCGCGAGCGGTCCCTAAAAATAGTCTATTCATCGTGGCGAACCCCCACCTTCCCTTTCCTTTCCTTTCCTTTCCTTTCCTTTCCTTTCCTTCCCTTCCTTTTGCCTCCCCAGAGCCGTCGGTCCTTCCTCGGCTCCTTTTGCGCTCTTCTCTCAGCTTAGCTCCGAGACTCGGCTCTGATTTATATTGGATTGACCCCCGGCACACCTTTTGCTAGTGGCGTTTCTCTCGAAATGGTCCCGTGTCTCGTCGAGTACAACGCGGAGGGGTGAAACGTGCAAGGTGAGACGAACGGACACACGAGTTGGCAAAGGAGAGACGACCGGGGGGGGATCGCACAAGAGAGCCAGTCGAGGACAATCAAACGCGCATTCACGGGTCTGATGTGCTCGGTTTTCGGCAATGGAGCGGGACCGAGAGATCCAGCGAAGACAGACTTTCGGTTCGTGCTATTTGGAGCACACCTGTCCCCGTTTTCTCCACTCCTGCGCGCGCAATTCCACTTTTCGTCCTGCGACCGAGATCCCGCATCCCATCGCTGCAACCATTAAACTAACGATAATTTCGCTACCATTCGGATCAGAAACAGTATTCAAGAAACGGTCCCGTTCAGTCTTGGCTGTAACAGCTACAATGGCCCTCCTCTCTTTCACCTTGCAATCAGAGAATCGATCGAAAGATTCGAAAGGGAAGAGGCGGCGAGCCTTAACGCGATGCAGACGGTGGTATCGAAACGTAACCGGCGCGACGACGCGACGAAGGGGAAAGGGATACGTTCGGTTAAAGCCCGATTGAAATTAAACTGGAAATTTGCAAATTGTAAAGGAAGTCGGGGGTACGTTTCAGGGTTGCCTACCCTTTCCCGACTGGCAGAAACAGGGTGCGGACATTCAGGACGCGCCTCGAAAATCAGACAGGAACAATGGAGTGAAACGAGTCCTGGCGAACAAACGCCTGGCCATTTAAATGGAGGGATCCTCGAGAAAAGGTTCCTCGAGGTGGACCCACGGGGTCCTTCCAACTTCGACAGGAAAGTTTGTATAGGACCCGGGACTCGCCTTGCTAGCTCCTTCGTTACCAGTCCCTTTCAGTTTTTTTCCCTCTTCTTCTTATCCTTCTCCCTTTCGACCTCTTTCTGCCATTCTCTTTCTTTTTCCCTCCTTTGACAGATGTACCGGAGCCACACACGCTCGACTCGCTCGCGCGCGCGCGCGCGCGCCTACCTTTTTCCCTTTCTTCTCTCATTCGTCGTCGTTTTACCCCGTCAGCAGCGACTCGTGCTACCAGATCGTGGAGCCTTACAATTAGACGAGCTTCTAACATCACTTTTAAGAGAGCACTTGCCTTTGTTCGACCAACGACCAAATTCGGCTGCCTCCGTTTCGCTTCAAGATACCCCCAATCCTTCCTTTTTCGCGCGTTTATTCCTGGACAAAGTTACCGAAGGTGTTATCGAAAGGACATCGCTTTTAATTCCATGTCGTGCTAGTTTCCACGCTGTTGCAACTTTTCCCCCCTCTAAACAGTCTAAGGCCCGGTCCAGATCTGAACCGAACGCCGAACCGAACGCACTTGAGTAGTTAGATGGAGTAAGGCCCGGTCCAGATCTGAACCGAACGCCGAACCGAACGCACTTGAGTTTTTTTTTTTTTTTTTTCCCCAATATAATCATTTTATTAGTGCCACAATAATTATTTTATGTTATAAAATGATAACAAAAGCATACATTTCGATATTGTGTTGAACTCGTATGGCCGTTAGGCTCTTTCGAGTGTGAGTTCCTTTGCCTACTATTGGGCTTAGAGTTAATACTGTACAGATGTTTTTCTAGTTTCTAGTTAATATATATTTGTTCAATTTGAACATTTTGCGCCCTGAATGCTGGTTTGGCGTAAGGTTCAGGAGGGGAAAAGGCGCTTCTGGAACGCACTTGAGTAGTTAGATGGAGTAAGACGAGTGATATACTTGTCTTGCTCCGTCTAACTACTCAAGTGGCGTTCGGTTCGGCGATCGGTTCAGATCTGGACGCGGCCTAAACGATATTCCTCGGTCGTTCCTATCCACGAATCACGCTTATCCAATTTCCTCGCAGGTGCTAAGAATTTTACGTCCAAACGTGTGTGTGCGTGTGTGTCCATCAGAATCGGGGTAACGTGTCAATAATAGCGCCAATAAAATCGGTTACAATTCTTCTCGGCCCCCAGCAATACCGTTTCCCCATTGTTCCCTACATTTTTTTATGATCCCCGCAAATACCTAAAAGGATTGTTACGGCATTTAGGGCCCCGTTCCTCTTTCGTGGGACTCGATCGGGGTGAAAACGTATCGTGGCCGCGGCGAAGGCGTTTCGCTCATTTGTTCTCGGATCGGAGACATTGATCGATCGAGAGAACAGAAATGAAATAAATGAATACACCAAAGCCCCGGTAACGATTGAGACGTAAAGTTTCCCGCGATAGAGAGTATCAACGGTAATCGGTAGCCGGTAGAAGGGAAGCTTATCGATAGCGGGACATTAATAATTCGTGCTTGTTTGATATCCGTATGATACCGAAACTCCTTCGATCGCTTCGAAGATAAATATTCAGCTGATCGAATAGAAACACGCGCGGGAGGAGCGTTATCGCGAAGGGATGATTGGGGAGGAACGGCGGCAGTGTCGATGAAAATAACCGGTGCACAGGAGCTGGCTCTCCCGCTTGAAGTCATAAACACGATGAGAAATTATTTTGCTAAGAGTAAGAAGATCAAGGACCAAAGGAACCGGAAAATGGAATTTCCTTGTAACAGCTAGGTGGGTTGGCGTTAAAGCGTGATCGCGACAGGCAAGCTTGGAATAAAACGTGGACTACCTGCCTGTAGCAAACCGCTTCTCCGAAGATGCTGAACAGGTAGAACGAGAGAAGCTACTCACTGCTCGTCCTTGAGGATGAACGGGTTGCCGGCTAGTACATCCAAAATCAGCAGCAGTAGCAGTCACTTGCGATCACAGCTTCGAAGTTGGTGGCACATAATCCGCGCTTGCAATCACTCCGGATAGAACGCGGCTGACGCGATTACAGCGAAAGGTGAAGGAACACGGCACAGAGGTGTCGGAACGTGGCACTTGAACGGCTGGCTCTCTACTGACGGTGGTGGGGTGCGAGCGCGGGCCTTATGTAGCAGAGGGTCCCTAGGTGAGGCTACGAAACAGGAGAGACCGGCTCTACTATACCTATATCCCCACTCTGGATCCGTGACCTGACCACGCCGGCCACTCCACTCGCCCCAGGTGGACGCTCGAAAGTGCTGGTGGGTGTTGCAGGATTCTGGACCATCGGAATGCTGTGTGCCGATAACGGCAGACCCTTCGGATGGCCAGTCACTAAATCCGCGGCAGATTATTGTACTTTCGTACGGCCCAGGTATCTAGGGTGACTGCACCTAATATCGCCAGTGTTCCTAATATCGCCACTCGCTATATCTCGCAAAGTAAGCTCTAAAATTTATCGGTTATGCACTGAATTAGTACCTAAACATATGTAGGCAGACATACTGTAATTGCAGCATCATGTGATCAACAATTACAGAAAGGGAAGGATTTTAGAGAATCTTAATAGTGTAAAAATTTATTGGACTATCACAATTTTACATCGCATTCGGAGAATGTAAGTCTAATAATTCTGTGAATGCAAGAATATCTACTAGAAATACCTAATTAATGATGTGCTTGAGAAATTAAATCGATTCAAATATTTTTCGTAATGAAAATAGCGTTTTTCTTTTAGCAGTATGCGTGTTCTCAATACCGCCTACCGGAGAACAATGGTTTCGATGTAATGTTTGTTACAGGTGAGGTCACGAAATGTGCGGAGCAACCGAAATAAACTATATTTGTCCAATATGTACATCGGAACGTAAAAAATAAAATATTTTAAAAATCTATATTTTTAAATTTCCATATTATTCTACTAAAAATAAAATCAAAGATGGATAAAAAAAACATTTATACAGCAAGAAATAATAAAAGCACATGTGAAAATGACTTTAAAAACTCATATATACATGAATTAATCAATATTTCTTGAGTAGGCGATATTAAGTACACTTTTTTCAGGACCCGATTTTTGCATGTCTTACGTTTTTTGAGTCCCAATTAAAAATCTGTAGGTTTCAACGATTCTAACTTATGCTACATGAAAGATGAATAATTTCTCTTTACTTTGAAACGAACTGCATGCAAAAATATCAATTATTCTTCAATTGACAGCGATTTAACTTTTGCCTGGCGATATTAGGTACAGTCACCCTATAGTATTATATTGCTTGTCGAAGCAAACCAAACGAACAGCGTTTCTTGGTCATTCGTGGGAAATGTTAAGGCTCTCCTCGCTATCTTTGCCCTCTGGACCAAATGAAAGCGATCAGATTCATCCTCTGATCAAACCGTTTTCAATCCCTGCTTTCCTAGATAATCGTTCGAGAAGCCAGGGAACAGTGTTTAGGTTCGTATATACCTATTCACGGTGTCGCAACTTCAATTGCATCTGTAGGTACTCGTGCGAGAGAAAGTCACAGGCGACCGTCCACAGTTTGTTAGATCTGTTTGCAAAGTTACATCGAACCCACGTCAGGCTGGTCGGTCTTTCACGTGATTTCTAATCTGACGGTTGTTTCCTGCATAGGAGACCTTAAGGTTCGAACCCTCGGTGTCCAGGTAGGACATATATCTTTCGCAGACGCGTCCACCGCGCTGAAAGCCTCCTCCGGTCAGGACAGGCCGATTCTGAGGCGTACCGCAAACGTTCCACGTTCACGCAACCGTCTAATGCTCCCTCAAAAGAAATCGTTTCCGGATCCGTTTACCGCAACGGGGAAAATTGCTTAATACACAAGAACGATCAGTTACGCGAGGAATGCCCGCGGGAGTTTCGTGCGATGCATAATGTTTGGCGAATACAGGAAGAGGGTAGAGAAAGGAGACGAAGATGCTTGACATCGATGATGGTAGGGACAAATCGAGAAGCTTCGCGAGCACGCGACAATCTTCCGGCCGTTAGGTACGTTTCAAAGTAACCGTCCTTCGCGAGAATAGATCCGAAAGCAGGGACCGGATTCTTTTGTCCACTCCCCCGCACGCGCCGAGAAAGGACTCGGCCCCGCTGCTTTTTTTCCTTTCCCCTACTCGAAACGCGCACGGTCCAATTACTCGGACGTATTCGACGTATTCTTCGAGTCCAAGCTCCTCCGTCCCACTCGTCAGACCTCTTGACACACCGATCCTTCCGTCCGCGCCGATCGGACTCTCCATACAACGTCCCGCTGACAGCTGGTGTCTTCTCCTGAAGACCGATATTCATACCGCGGAAGGAAGAGCCATCCTCACCTCTCCTCTTCCTCCCTTCGCTGTTTTTTTCCCTCAAGACTCTCCCGATACTCGAATCTCACAGATCGAAAGTGGAAAGTCGATGGATTCGCCAGGAGCTGGCGGACGAGATGCACGGAAGTCGAGGAACGTTGAGGCTGAAACCGTTTCACGGTATTGTAGATGCGGGACAGCTGCGCTTGTAGGTGCGCGCTGGCACACGAGTTTTCGGATCGTGCGAGAAAGAATATCGAGCAGGGATCCTTGTCCCGGAGAATAAAGCGGTTTCATTATTGCTGGCGGATTTCGATGGGAACACAAGGCCCCGCATATCCTCGGTCATAATTAGAGGCGGCTTGTTTTGCGTAGTTCTTAACCGTGGCGCGTACCCGCACCGAACGCGCGCGGCACAATGAAATCCAAGACAACAGAGCTCTTGACTCGTAATTAAAAGCGAGTCAATGGCTCTTGCACGGAGAGCGAGCGCAAAACGCGATGAACCTTAGTTTAAATAAAGGGTCTCCACCGAAACAAGCTCTCGCAGCAGCTCTTTCACGGTGTTGATAAATCGGACAGATATTACGTGGAAAAATCACCAACTCTCCGCTTTCAAAAACAGTCGCGCTTTCTCTAATTTCCCTCGATCAATCTAACCGAAAAAAAGTCTCGCGAATCCATCGGCTGTCAAGCTTCGCGATTCGGAAACGTTTTCCTAACGACATGGTTTGCTGTCGTTTGACACGAAAAGGGGAAAGAGACCTGGTCCCGAACGAAACACTTTTTTGCCGGTCCCATTCTAGAATACTGCACCGATGCAAAAAAACCCGCAAAAGGGCACACGTATCGGCGAGTCGCCCCAGTTTTCCTGCAGTTTTTCCGAAACGGGGACGGAGGGTGCGTTCGCCAAATTAGAGCGGAATTCGATTGTTCGGAGTCGCGCGGCTGGAAACGATTCGACGGGATTTTTTCGAGAGTAGGCGAATGGGGCCAAAGGAAGCCAGAAGGAAGGGAGCAAGGGAGAAGCTCTTCTTTAGCTCTCTCGCTCTATCTTCTCTCTATCGAGGGGTTCGCGCTGCTCGAAATTCATATTTTTCAGTTCCCACGTCTGTCACGCGTCGATCGAGAAGCATAATCCACTGGGCGACGTGTCGCCCCTTTGTCACCAGATTTTTCCAAAATACGAGCAAAATAGCTTCCTGTTTGCCATTCTCGTTAACGAAACAGGGCTGGTGTGTTCGCCAGGGTCGATCTAATCCTCCCCTGACCGGAGGCAAGGTGAAAATTTGATTGACATCTTCACAAGGCATACCCTGTCTATAAAGTGGACATAAATTTTGGAATTATACGTCCGATTTACTGTGCACGTAGGTATAGGCAACAGTTGCCCAATCTGTTTCCATTCGCTTGCTGTGTGTCACTGGCAAAGGCAGTATGCCCTATATTACCCCCGATGTCGAGTCGATACGTTAGCTTAAAGAACCCAACATTTCTGATATTCAAATCGCCTGAGCTACCAGGGAAAATAGAGAATAATTAATAACGCAGCTGCGTGAATAATACGAGCCGCGTAAAACAAAAATTAGAGCAGCTGCGCTAAAGAATTATTAGCGCACAGAACGATTATTTCTATCGATCGGTGGACAAGGAAAGGGTGGAGGTTGTCACTCTCCCTAAGCGATAAATTTCCAGAGTCGCGTGGCTGCACGTAGAAAAATCAAACGGGCCGGTATACGGGGTTAATGGGAATTGTTAATCGAGTCGGAATCAACATTGTGCTCGGTACTGGAGGCAGCTGTGGATTTCTGAGAGCCGTGAGTTGTTGAAAAGTAGATAAGTGTAGAACAAATACCAGAGCGTGTTAGTATCGAGCGAGGCGACGATACGCGCTATCAGCGGTGGAAGAATGCTCCGCTGATAAAACTCCACGTTCGTATTAACAATTACCACGTCAAGATTATAAACATGCCACGATGACAATCAGATCAGTAGTCAGTGAAGGAAGAAGGGCGAGCTAGTATTTATTAGAAGCACGCTGCCAAGTAGTAGACGGGCTCCCCTCGACGCCCTAATCGGCTATTGTCGCGTTATTTCTAAGCCGTTAAGCCGGCCCGTTTCTTTTTTCGGCAGGCGGACACCTTCTCGTCCCTGCCGCACGTTTTTTTATCCTAGCCCGGCTCCTTTCCGTCCTTCCCATATCCGTCGTATACTATACATCCTCGCCGAATCGTGTAGAAATATGATCTCACTCTCCGATCGCCCTTCTGTTCGATGACAAACCGAGAAGTTCGGGAGCTGATCGCCAATTTATATCACGAGGTACTCTCGAGCCACACCACGGTACGGGTGTCTGAGATAAATATTGGAGGCGCGACGGGTGTCTCTGCGGAAGCTTGCCACCCCAGGCTGTTAAATCAGAAAGCAAATCGATCGTTGGACACTAATGTCCACGGCCGCGGCGGTAACGCGAACGACGAAACAGAAGTGCGTTTCGTGCGTAACGCGGCTCGATTCAGCCCGTGACCAGCCGCCGATGATATTGCATATTCATAGGCGGACACGGCTCTTTCCTTTCAGCCGAAAAGTAGCGCGTGACGGAACAATGAGCGTGGTCATAAATCCCGGCAGGTGGTAATCCTGATTCATGCCTCGTTCCAGTATTAACCTCGTTAATCCCTCGTGGCTGTGACAACGTCCATCGATCCCAATCTAAGCCCACAGTCTTCTAATTACACAAACGTTTCACCAAGCTACATGCCTAGCGCTTGCGCGTTCAGTCGTTGCGCCTCCCATTCGGACAAATATCCCGACAGCAAGAAGGCTGAGAAAGTTGGAGAAAATCCCCTTAATTGGACGTGAATCTCTGAGCAGATGGAGTTGGGCGAAACGTTTGCGGAGGTGTCAGGAGCTGTCGATGGAAAAGATTTAGGTGGCGGTTGGATTATGGGAGAACTTTTCGTACCGGAGAGCATCTCGATAAACCCCGCGCCAAAGGGTACCGAACTGGTCGGAGAGGAAACATTTCGGGAGATGGCTCCAAAGGTAAAAGGAAAACCTTGCAACGACGTTCGTGTTTTACGACCGAAACGGTAACGTAGCTTTGGCGTCCCGACCCACGGTCGAATTCCTCTTTCCTTTTCCACGGTATGCACATACTTTCAAACAGCGGAAGGTGGAAAAAATAGTTGGATTAAACGTGTCCAGATAAGGAACAGAGTGAAAGTAAAAAGCGCAGCGACGGTCGTTCCGATCGAGAGATTAGAATTCCATGCACGGAGGTGTTTCAACCCCCTTATCGGTGGGTATCGATCGTGGCTGGGGGTCGTGCGTACTTACGGTCGCAAAACGTGTCACGTAATCGGTCGGGGGGCTTACATTTCAAAAGAATCGTCGACGTTTTGCGGTAAAGCGACGCGATTGCAACCCTCTCTGTGTACAACTACCAACTCTCTTTTCCCCTCGAACAATAAGTGGTTTCGGTGAACCCTCCCACTTAAACGCTCGCCATGAATACCCCAATGGATTATCGCCTGGCACTGCAGATTATATCACGGACGTCGGAGCCTGATCTTCAAACATAATTTAGGATAAACGCGGGAAGAACCGTGCGCGCGTTTCAATAGCATTTACGATATTTTATTATTCGTTATCGTATGGCCGTCGCGTGATCTTTGCCGTGGCAAATCTCACGGGAAACTGGGCACAAGATTTATGACCTATTAGTATAGCGTCACTGCGTCACCATTACTATCGAGATCACCTCGCAGATTCGCTCTAAGAATAGAGGATTCGTTTTTCAGTTGATCGCAAGGGATGCTCCGTGGCTCGAAAGGGGTTCGAACGTTTCATCAACCCCTTTAATATCCACGGACCCTAATTTCAGAAAAATAGTTCGTCGGTGAAACGGTCTTATACATCTCGGTGGCCACAAAAGCTGCAAGCTCTCCTGAAGAGACTCGGTAGATCGCTCGTGGGGGTTGTTTTCAAATACTGTCCCGGTCCCCGAAGATATTATCGACCCCTCTTCAGGCTTTTCACGTTCCTCAAGAGTCTGGACCATGTTCGCGATAAAGGGGTTGCGAGTGAAAGGAGCTTTTCAAAGTCAACCTAGAGGACTAATTTTCGAAAACGATCCGGGAAAACTCGACCGCCGCGTCGCTCGTCGAGAATTATTACAGCTTTCGCGGCAGGTGTACTTCCGAGTACCTAGCGCGAACGATTCGATCCCATTTATCGACAATTCGTTTTGCCAGCCCGACGCAAAACTGATTCGTGGAGAAGATAGAAAAAAATTTGGCCCGTCGAGTGGCACACGTGCGCCTCTATGCCTGCCACGGTGTACATACATACATATATCGAAGGAGACGGTTAGCAAAAGCTACCTCCCATGGGAGCCTCTCTCGAGTTACGGACACGAAGATCCCGCTTCCGTTACGAAAATAAAGCACGGCCGGGAGAAGCTCCGCGAACCGTATCACCTCCTCAACAAACAAGAAAACCGAAAGTGTTTGATTGTGCTGCCAAAAGCTATTACGATTCTATTCGAGGCCCGCCGCCGAAACCGAAGTAAATCAGGCCCTTGTTAATGTCGAAAAGAAGAAGAAAGAACCAGAGGACGCGTGCAAGTCCCATCTAGTACTATCTCTTCCCTTTCACAACCCAGGCATGTATGCCTGACCGTCGCTGTTCAACTTGCTTCACTGCGCATTATGAATTATGATGGTTTCTTCGCTTTCCCTCCCCTTCTCGCTTCAGCCACGTACCTATTTCGCCTGTTCCACTTGCGAATTCGTGAGAACAACGCAATTCTACTTTTAGAGTACAAGCACCACACGTTCCCAGACCTGCGGCTCCGATTTGGACGATATTAGGCGCAGTTACCATTTAAGCGAGCACTAGGCAGTCGGACATAAATTCCACCCCTGATCATTCGTGACACCCCCAACTGGGTAACTGCCAAGAGTCGGCGGTGGCAGTGGGGCGACGATATTGTTGGGAAGGATTCATGGAAGGACGTGTACGCGAAAACAGGTCAGCGAGGAATCCTACCGCCACGTGGGAACAACCCAAATACGCTCGATACAGCGTGAAAACGACCGCTGAATTACTGTAGATACCTATTACTCAACTTACCTATTGATTTATGCTGCCGCCGCGGCCACCGCCACCCCCTTCACCCTTACAGAGCCGTTCAATTCTTTCGTATTCTTTGATCTCGGCTTCTTAGCCCAAGCTCCTCTACTGTTCCACCACCGATATACGTATCGAAGCACAAAGAGTTAATCTTTAAACGGGAGGAAACGCGTTCGCTGTGCGCAGTCCGAAAATTTATGGCGGCAGTCTCCCGAATCAGTCGATACTGGTTTCTCGACGACGAAAACGAATGAGCGCACAACGCCCGCCACCCTCGATCGTACGAGGCACCCCCCTGCGCGAGAGAAATACAAGAGAGGCGTGTAGAAGAACGAGGGTTGCGCCGACAGCGAGGAAAGTTGTTTGGAAGAAGGAAGGAAACGCGTGAAAGGGCAGGTCGAGAGATAGTCCATAATCTCCACGGGAGGTCCGACGTATAGAAGGATCCGGGACACGATAATGAGCCCTCGTTCTCGAATCAAGTCTGTCATTGTCAATTCGGCTATTCATCGCCATTGTATCGTATTATCCAACCATAGAATCCTGCGTGTTGCCATTTCCATTCTCCCGTGTCGTCCTCTTCTACTATCTTCCGATTCCCTTCGACACGCGGGGCGATCCTCGGCGCAGCTGGATCGGGATTATTCTAAGGATCTACGAGGGATTCGCTCCTAATTAGGCACTGAACCCGATCGATGTTCGCCAAGAGATCGCCGAAACTTGACGAACCTTCCACGAGGATTAACGAGGACGTTCGTGCGAACGGTTGGGCGAAGTTGTATACTTCGTTATCGTTGCTCTCGATAGCGGGGCGGTTCTTCTATGGAGCATAAAAAATATACCAGTCACTGGACAGCAATCTGTTTGATCCGCGCACCGTAACGGAAAGAAACCAGTGGTCACATTGAAAAAGATGACTCCGACCAGGCATCCATTATCCGTAGAATGCTCGCGATCGATCGATTATCCTAAAAAATTAAGGGCAATGATTTCGCAACATCTCTTGCGGCCCGGCCGCACCATATGGCGCTCCACCGTCAATGAACGGGCGACGGGCAATCGATCGAGTCTCGCGCGTCACATAAACACCCGCGAGAAACTAATTGTAGGCGCGATCCATTGCTGTCGTTGACGAAAAAGTGGTGGCGCGTAATGAGGCGCAATTCGAGTTTCCCCGTGTAGTCAGCTTGTCCATTATCCTCGAAATTGCCCCGTGTAGACCGCGTATGCCACGGTTACTGTCAACGTTCCACCTCAAATAATAAGTGCCCGCCACCGTAATAACATCGGCAGGATAAATGCCAGTGATAAGAGCCTGTAATTAGGTAGGCAGACTGGAGTCTAGAGGGGTCCGCGTGCCGGCGCATTTCTCCGCGCCCCGTGTACAGTGTACACCCCTCCCACGTTGGCCGAGGTGGTCAACCCTTGACGTATATTGTAATGCAATGAGTAACGTAAGCGAACGTGGAACGCAGTGAATGCATAATTTACTTTGCACCGGTGGCACGGGTCACGGCGATCATGCGGGGGGTGGCGGTGGTGCGACGGGTAACGGAGTTCACGCTCTGTTAACTGAAAAGGGGTGGGTGAGTTTTCGTGCCGCTGCGGATGAACGACGGTTGTCAAGCAGCAATGACGTTACGTTTGTTTTACCACGCGTTGCCATTCGCGTTCAGAAACTGACTGTATTTTCCGGCTGATTTATACGGAAATTTGAACGCGCCATTTCTCGCGTTATCGACGTCGTGACCACTCACACGGGTTGCAAGAGGAAAACGTATCTTTTATGTGGGCCCAGTCCCTAACGAGACATTCGGACAATCGAAACGGGAGCAGTGGGCTGGCTGGGTGTCGAGAGACAAGACCGACGACAGACCCTAAACCAAGGGGTAGCGAGAGTAAAATTATCTCCCGTCAACCGCTGAACGAGAACGAGCAAGAAAAATTGTCGAGGAGCCAGGAGCCAGGAGAAGGGGCAAGGAAAATGCCGATGCTGTGGGTTTTCCACCCGCTCCGACACCGCTTCCTCCGCCGCTAATTGGCGAGAATGATGCACGACCTTTATAATTGCCCGAACGAACCGAAGAAACCGAAGGATGATATGTTTCTTCCTCTCGCGAACTGTGCTCCACCATTTCTCGTTTTTCTCTCAATTTTCGCCCTCATCGGATTACCTTTCCTTCGCTTCGTTAGGCAGAATATTTTCGAGTAAAATAGGTCTCTTAATTATTCGTAGGAAAAGCTTGATAGATAATCCTTTAGAAAAAGAATAAAAATAGGCGGCTCAAGACAGCGATGGAAGCGGGTAAGGTCACTGAAGAGGCTGCTGTAATTAAGCATTAATTAGCAGCCTTATTTCGCGACGAAGCGGCGGAGGTATCGAAGAGACTGAAGCGAAAACGGCAGCTCGAAAAAATTCAGATTGGGGAAGACACGAGCGTCTTGCTTATTGTTAGCATTGTTACAGTAAAGAGGGCGAAGAAAGGTACGTTTCCCTGTGAATTTATGTGTCAGCATTATTCTCCGTTTCTTTCAACGAGATCTTACAACGCAGGGAAAAACACCCCTTGGACGCGGAGGTTCTTTGCTCGTTTTAACGCGATGGCGTCACGGTGACCAACGAACGCATCTGCGATTGACTTTTTCATGCCCATCTCGTTCGTACAGGACGCGAAAAATGTCCAATATTCAACATTTTTCGAGATCCATTCATGAAGAACACATAATTCGACCACTGCTGAAATGCACACTGCGTTTGAAGGGAGGAAGGTCGTTCGAGTCGTTTCGCAGACACCTATGAACGGAGCAGGTCTGCAAGATTTAACGCGAATTACAGAACACGCTCAAATACTAGCGACTCCTCTTTTCTTCGACAAGAACGTAACCGTCTCCCGGTAGAAACGATCGAGCGGCGCGGCGTTCTGCAGGCCCCCAGATCTCTTTCATCATCCTTAATCGAATGTCTTCACGGTGGCCGATGGCCACTACATGTCTGCGTTTAGTTCCTACGTCCCGGACTTCGGGACGAGTTGCTCCTCTCCTCGATTCTCGACGAGTGTCTCTTTCTACGGCTAGATTTAAGGCGTCACGGAACATTAAGTGTCGCTGCACGGCACCCTTCGATAGTCACCGGCAGCGGCGGCACCCGACGAGAGGCAAATTTCAAAGAAGAATTCGGAAGTCGGTCGTTGGGTAATTATCGTAAATTCACGACTTTTTCACCGTGACTATTGTGGCCTTCCCGAGACGTGGGATAAACGTCCTGACTGCTTTTCCCCGAGATCGACTAATCCCGATCTGGAAATTTCGATTCGGAGAAAAGAGCGTCAGAATTTTCAGAATTCAAACACCCCAAGTCGATACAGTTACGCGAGGAAATGTCCCGTTGTCGAAACGATGTTTCGCTTCGGAGCGTGACTTGCAGTCAAAGTTTACGGGCCCACGGAAGCGAGTTTAATGCAGTGCCAAACGGAGTAAATCGCTGCTGGAGTAAATCGAGAAAATCGCCAGTCATGTTTGCGGACAATCGCGAAAACGTCATTGTCGACCTGTAGAATTACGGGACGATGACGAACAAGTTTTCGCTGAAATCCCAGAACACCGTGGGGGATCACGAGGAGCTCCAGTAATTTCACCGAATCTAAACAGCTGTGAGGACTGTCTAAGTGTCTACAACGAGAGGTCGTGGACATTTTACACCAGCTTCGATGTCGGAACATTTATCCAACATATGTCCAAGAAATGTATGAGATCAAGCGACTTGATCGCGTCGCACCAGTACCGGTAGGAGGTACACCACGGACCGTGAAGGAAGAAAAGGGCAACCGGGAATATGGAAATGTATGAACAATACCTTGCAGGATAGTGGCCAAAGCGACGCATATGGAAGCTACCCCGAGGGTCGTCGCTCGACGATCACGGTCACGCTGGTCAAAACTGCATCTGTACTTTCCCCGTGGACCCTCATCGCGTT
This sequence comes from Andrena praecox, assembly GCA_963932275.1. Taxonomy (NCBI): domain Eukaryota; kingdom Metazoa; phylum Arthropoda; class Insecta; order Hymenoptera; family Andrenidae; genus Andrena; species Andrena praecox. Next base: position 1,310,085 of record OZ010732.1, read on the forward strand.
ACAGAACGTCGGACACTGATCGGTCTCGACGGATGCCGGGATCTCTCAGGATCGCCTCTTCCCTTCCCAAGCTCCCGAAATCGGGCAGCCGATAACGCAAACGGAAACAATCACATCAGTCCATCATCCTTGATAAATCGAGTTTCATTTTTCCACGAGTATACAAGAGGCTGCTTTCGGTGACGTCGGAAGGGATTCGGCTGTCTCGGGCGACTCGGTGGAGCGTTTATGAAAGATGCGACTTCCTCGAGCAGCCGACTCCCGAATTCTTTCGCAGATCCGCAAGCTTTATCGGGGTTGTCGCGTCGGGCTGACAAGGGAAAAAGACAACAGGAACAGAGAAGGCGGGAGAGTGGAGGACAAAGGCGACAGGAGAGAACGGCGTGTCTCGGAGGCCGCGGCGCAGCGACTCTCTCGAAGAGAAAGAGGATGACAAAGACACGGCCGAGTGTCCAGACCCGGTCATAATTTTCCTTGGGCGACGGCCCGACGCACGACGTGTACGTGTCACCGCGTCGCGACGCACTCGTCCGTCTCATCGCGACTGCAACACCAAAAACGAATGCTGCGGCTGTCTTATTGCCACTTCCAAGGCGAGGATTCCCCCGTTTTTCGGTCGAAATGGAAGCTGCGCTCCCTATCCGCCTCTTGCAAACTCTTGGGATTCGTGCGCGTAAAAATTACAGCGAACATTGAACGAGTTTCGAACGGAACCGTTACGGAGGCTGAGAGCTGGGTGTGCTCGATTAGCCGTTACTGGACGTCTGCCGAAAGAAGCTGAATTCACTCTGGGATGAACTAATACGTGGTAGGATGGCTCCTCCTATTTATTCCGAGGAAAATAATTCGGTCTAAGCGGGCGTCGAAAGCGAGTATAGAGAATGAACGTGCGCACAGCCGCGTTTTATTGGGCCAGCACGGTTGACAGCAAGAGTGACTGCGCTCGTAAAAGCCTCGTATAAATAAAATCGCCGGGAATATAATTGTTGCCGAGAGCCAGCAACGTTCGTTCCACGACGAGCTGTACGTATGTATAACGCGGTCAGCTGTCGACACTCCGTTCTCCAGCTTTTAATGCATCTTTGCGTCGTTTCTCCTATAATATAACACTACCTTGCTCTTCGTCTCGAATTCTTCATCCGATCGATCGGGATCCGATCTTTGTCGGGTATAATTTAAAGCTTTTCAGAGTCAGAGATCTCGTTGGCTCGAGGGAACTCGCCTTTCTGTTAATTCGAATCAGAAGTGGGAATTAAGAAGCACGTGTCCCGAGAAAAGTGGAAGGAAGTTCGGTAAGCTAGAGAAAGGATCGGGGCTGCCGCGTTAAGGCGAAATTGTTACTCAACACTCTTGTGTAACGAGAGCCAAGCCGCGACCATGAAGAAGACCAATGTTCCGGCGCATAAAGGGCCACGATTCAACGGGTCCCTGAAAATCGAAACCACCATGACGCCGGCGCCTGCACATTTATCCCGCTTCTACGCAAACCGCTTAGAGTTTAGAGTTTAGAGTATAGAGCTTGACTTACGACTTACGACTTACGACTTACGGAACTTAACGTTGCACTGCATTCGCTTGAAAGCTGAAACGTTGACTGCAGCCCGAAGGAAGCCGCGGTGCGGTCTGTTGAGCTCGCGAAAAGAAAAGAGGAATACCCTACCGATACCCCCAGGAATAGAACGATTATCGCGGCGACGCCTGACATTTCTGGAGAATCGACCGCGCGCACACGTGTCTTTTCAACCCCGAAGGATTCCATCCAGAAAACGCCAAAGGCCCATGGTATCGTTTAGAAACCAATGAGCTTCTAATGAAGGTGGAGCTTGACGAGGAAATCTCCACCTACTCTTAAAATGCTCTGTTTCTCTCCTCTCCTGCGTGCGTGTCTCTCTGCGTAAAAGGCAGAACGAGACGGGGAAAGGGAGGGAGGGAGGGAGGCGAGGGGGAGGAACGAAGAGGAGAGACAAATGAAGAGGCTGAGGAGGAGATCTTCGAGTACGTTTTAACTCGGCCAAGTCAGTTGGCATCCCGCCGCACCGACTAATGTGATGGCTTCGTTCAAAAACCGTTCCCGTTCCGATTTCTCCGCGAAATCGATCGGTCAGTGGTGACTTACGCCCGACCCAAGTGAAACCAACATCGCGTCTTCGAACGGGGGCATTGCCGCGGTCGAGCGCGATCTCCGTATAATTTCGTAGTGGGTGATTACTGTGCAAACTTTCGTCCGTAAACTTTGCCATCGGGGTCGTACGCCCGCCGCCGCCGCCGCGCCGCCGAGCCGCGCGCCGCTCAACCAAACTTTTTCCCGTAAAGTGTTGGCAGCGGAGACTCTGCTTCAGAACTCGAGGCGCAGTCCAACAACTTTTACAATCCATCGGCTTAAAACGGGACCACCTACACTGTATAACACACACTCGACTGTCCTTAGGGCTGTAGAGAGCAAGATCGTATAACTCGGGTAAAACACTCTCCCACGGAGCGATCGAATTCTAGATCGATACAGGAAGCTTGGGAACCGTGAACCCTTTAAAAGTCACGGGCATACAGAATCCATTTGAAGCAGGCCGCAAGGATTGATTCTACAAACGGGAATTGGTATTCGCGCGCCATAACAACTGGGCTACCAGGCTTTCCATTATTCCACCTAATCTACATGCACGTGATTGGTATGCGCGGCGAAGGGTGAAAGGTGCGTGTTCGCCCCTTCTCGCAAGGGCTTCGAAAACTGAAACGAATCGTAATTGATCGCGACGACCGGCGAAATCTGAATCGTGACCATCGATAATATATTCAGTGGTAAATCACCGCTCAATTCTTCATAGTGAAAAGTCGCGAGTATCTACGTAAGTGAGTTTTAAGCGTGACCAGGGGAACTGCTTAAATCTAACGGATTAACTAACAACCGTGTTGAAAACGTACAGAAATCGGTTATTCCGAATAGGAGGGAAGAAAGACTCCCGTAATATTCTTGGGCAACTAAGAAAATATTGGTCTAGTGGTGGTAAACACATTGAGGCGGGCTTGGCCGGCACGTGGCACGTGAGCTTAATTGCTCCGTTACGCTTCACCTCGGCGATGCTTCAATTAACATTTTCCGATGCAAATTACGCATGAAAGCGCCTCCTCGTCCATCTTCAACCCCCATAAATAATCATTACGTCCCGTTGGACGATACGGCGGCACTGTCGAACCCATAAACCGCTCGTTTCCGGGGCTTGAGGCACAAGGAATGTCGCTCTGCGATTCGTTGGACGCCTCGTTGACAAGATTATCAGCAAGCAGCGTCTACTTGGACGCATTGAAATAATCTAGCTTGAAAAGCTGCTCGATTGGGCAAACCAATCGTGGAAAAGGGAAGAAAATGCTGTGCGTCAATTCGGAAGAGGAGGGAAACAACGGCGTGATAGTTTCGCAGGTCGCGAATCCTCATGCGCCGCAAGATTTCACGGTATCGCGGCTTCTGTCGACACCGACTCATTCACTGGGTGAGTGGCTTTTTAACGATAAGCAGGGGTAGATAGATGTTCTGTTTCCGTAGCAGGCCGATAGCCCACGGTGCGAACGAGTAGGGCAAATTACTATAATTGCCCCCATCGCTTACGTAATTCTCTGTACCTTCTCTACGTTTACATGATGCGACGAGAATTGCCGACTGTGCTTGAGGACCGTGCGTTTCTCAGAGGCAGACAACCGGAATGTATCCTCCACGCGTTTCCATCTTTCATCCACGGTCCACGATGCATTTGATTTCATCGAAATCACGCATTTCCAGTCATGCTGTTCGCGTTATGCCGCTTTGATGAATGCTCAAGCACAGTGGAGTCATTCAAGAATAGCCACGCTTGTGTTGCTTCTGCTCCTTCCCGTTTTCTTTTTCTGGACGCGTTACTTCTTTATCGCGGGCGGCATCTCGAATCATCCTGCTTGAATTTTCGCTCTTTTTCTACGCGGTAATGTTTCGTTTTTCTAGCCCGCTGTCGTAAAAGGTACGATCGGAGTGGGAACGAAGGTAGCGGAGGTAGCGGAGCCGATGATATTGTCTTATAAGTTATAATTTACAGAATGCAACGAGAGCTCTTCGACGACCGCGAACAGGAGGCCTAGGAGAAGTAGAACGACTTTTTCGGCGCAACAATTGGCTGCTTTGGAAAGGGTGTTCGAGAGAACACACTATCCTGACGCGTTCGTTCGAGAGGAACTAGCAACGCGAGTGTCCTTGTCGGAAGCCAGAGTCCAGGTACCGATACTACGTCCTTCAACTTTATATGTATTATAGTATGCGAAATTTACTTTCCTAATTCTAAGTACATAGAGATGAGGATTGACGGGATAAAAGAAAACGGTGACCTTAGACGCGGTAGGATCTTTTGAAGGAGAGCTCCACTTCGTAGAGGAGAAGAATGTCCGTCAGAAAAAGTATCATACCGTTGGTGGGCCAAGTCCACATGTGTTCCTCGAGATTATGGTGGATAGCGGTAAAAGGACAGACGGACGGACGGACGGACGGACGTACGTGAAGGGAGAAGAGAAAGAAGGGAAAAAAGGGAGGGACGGAGGTCGCGGATAGCTAGGCAGAAAATCGGAGGAGACAGGTTGTCAGAGCAAGGAGCTATGATTAGCTTGGCGGGATGGCGGGATAGTTGCGTCGTTCCAGCAGCATCTGTGCTTGGCATACGGCGTAGCCCGTAGCGCATGATGCGCCGCACCGCGCCGAGCCGCGCATGCAGCACGTGTGTGCTGGCTCTTACACGGCCGCGGTCGTGCGGAGAGCACACTTTTGCTCGTGTCGATCCATCCACTGCTGCTATTGCCACTACATCCCGCGTCTCCCTCGTCGGCCACGGATGTCTATCCGCCTGTCTGCGAACCGCACGCCTGCCAGGAGCCGTCACGCTGTCCCGTCTTCCTTCACCGTATCCCTTCTCGCTTTCGTTCGTCTGATTCGTTTCTTCTTCTTCTTCTTCTTCTTCTCATTCTCCACCGAACAACCTCTCTCTTTTTGTCCATCCTCAAGAAACCCAGAAAACCCCACAGAAACCTTGTTCCTGGGTGGTTGAAGTTGAAGGGGTTGCCTATCAACGCTAACTCGCAGTCGCGCTGCCTCTTAACTTCACCGTCTAACCACCAATCTTCCCCGCAGGTATGGTTTCAGAATAGACGCGCGAAATTTCGCCGGAACGAAAGAAGCTCTGCTATCAATCGGGGTGTCTCCTCCGCCAGGGAAATGGAGACGACGTTACCTTTACGACCCATCCGAGTAACGCACACGCAGGAAAACACCACGGAAAGTTTGCAGGCTCCTCAGGTGGCACAGTATCCGTACAGCGACTACTGGAGATCCTCGCAACACTATGCCTCTATGCAAGCTACCACAACCTGCCACGGGTTTATCAATGGTAATTTGGGAAACGTGAATCTTCCTTCTTATCATCAATCGGAAATTCACGGGGGACTGGAGGGATCTACGATGAACGGCCTGAACGCGTTAAGGTTCAGAACGCATCCGTACGGAACCGCGTACCCCGCTATGCACGCGAGCATGTAACATTCTCTTCGTCAAACCGAATACCGAATGCGTACTATCGCGACGTATCTTCGCACTTATCGGTAATACCACATGGTATCTCGAGCGGTAGCTAAATATCCAATACCAAAGCTTTTAATTAATTACGTAAGATGACGCATAAGTACCGAGATAATAACAAGAGCAGGGCCAATCGGTCGGATCCGATTACACGGATTTTAGAGTTTAAGCACCAAATACAGGGTAATGAAAGTAACTCGTAATGTTATTTTGTAGGACTGATGTAGCTTAATAAACCATACAAATCCTAAATATATTCTTACTGATACAAGAAATATACGCCGAAACTCTAAGTCTACGAAATCGATAGTTGTATTATCTTTCATCGTAGAAAACAGGAAGATACATATGAATACAAAGATTGAATTACGGAAGAATGGGTCGTTTACTTGTTGCGGCATGGAACATCGAAAAATACAGTCGTAAAACAAGTACGATTATTCGTACATATACATAGTACGCGAATATTGGCACAAAATTAGAATACCAATTTTATAGATGTATTGGTCGCATTCCTGTCTGTTATAACACTAGACGAACTATAATCACGTAAAAAGGTTTCAAAAATGTGTTCTTATGCTAAGTGTCCGTCCAAAAAATTCTTTGATAAACAAATACCTCTCTACTACTACACAGTCACTTGTACATTTTGCACGGCGTTGCTCCAGTCCACTTTTGATGGAACTAAATAGAACGCAGGAGCTATTGTACTGCCGCAAGGGCATTGACTACCCGCTATCCAACTGAAAGAGCCCAGCTTTGTGCCGCATTTCGGGCAATTCAACTTTCCCTCAACATGGTGGGTTATATCAGGCATCCAAGCCAGTGGTTCCACGAACAATATTTTCGTACAAAATTCTAGAGGTGGCTGTTCCACCTTCTTTGGCGGTTCCAAGGGCTCTTGCAAACCTTTCGATTGCTTGGGCGTCCTTTTCGAACTTATGTGCCTCCAGATTTGTTTCTGCCTCGGTGTGTGCGGTAAGACGTTGCTGGCGCTGGCCACGATCCTTCGGCATTTTTTACAGCGATAGACCGTAGGCTCCGGACGTACCGTGGTGAGAGCCGGATCCGGTTTTATCAACTCTGCGCAGTTCTTTGGCAAAATCTTTGCTTTTCGAACTTTGTCCGCGGCAATCTGCAGCCTATACATCTTGAACTGCACGTTAGTATTGTCTATTTCGAATCCCATTTCTTCGTAAAGTTTCAACTGGGCCTGAAATCCCGCATTAGGCCCAACAAAACGTCTGATCTCCTTTATCATGTCGAACGTGTCGCAGAAACTTTTCTCGTTCTTTCTCATCAAATATGCAATTACTAATGTAGCCGATCTGGAGACACCAAAATAGCAATGCACTAGTACGTTGCTATTCGATTCTAAAGCATGGTCTATAAATTCGTAAGAATCCCCGAAGTGTGTTAGGAGATCCTCGCGTGGCATGTCAGTGACTTGAATGTATTTTATATTCAAATTTGGTAAGAACTCTTGGATCTTCCTAGGTAAAGGACAAGAATCTACAGTAAGTATATAGTTTATTTTAGTTTCTCTCAGCCAGTCTATATCTGTGGCGGCTGTCAGATTCCCAAGAAATAAACCAGGGATAATTTCATTGTAACTAGAAGGACCGGCGTCAAAATCTTCTCTAAGTAATTTATCAGCAGCTTCTTGCGCCATACTGATTGTTCTGGAATTAAAAACAAAGCTGCGGGACGCACCCTCAATTCTAACCAAGTTCATTCCTCAATTACAACACCAATAAATACAAGCGCACAAATTATATTAACTACACAATTTTACTAACAGCGAAAACTCAATAAATTATATGTCATAAAAACTTGCATACCAATTAAAAGATTCGATCTCGGGCGATAGAACGCAGAATGTTTATCTGGCATGCTTTAAGAACGAATTAAATCTGTTGTTACCTCGCTTAACGATACTTTAGAATCATGAAATTATTCTACGAATGTTCTTGTACAAGTAAATCGGAGTAACATTTTCATTCCTTTGCGATGTAAACAATTCTCTTGTATAATAAACGTCGCTTATCTCGAGAAAGATCAATGAATTTCAAACTTTATTACTGTCGCACATTCTGCACGTATTTCACTACATCGCACTCACGAATATATCCAAGTATATCTATTTATTATTTATACAAAACATAAAACAACAACAAAAAGCTAATGTATTTCTCGTTCGCGATACAAGATCAAGCAGAAGCTTCTAGTTCTTATCATATGGGTGTGATGGCGCTTCGGTGCGACATTTTTTATGGTTCTGTTCTAAAGTTAAGAATTGAATTCGCTACGAAATACTTGGCACTGTTCCCAATTTTTCAAAGACATTTGATACTCATTAAGGAATGCCATGCATTTTACCACTGTCCAAGAATTGTACTCGAAACATATTGCCACGTAAACACACCACAGATTTAAACAATTCTTTTACTGTGTCGTCACAACACTTCAATGGAAATCGTCTTAACGTGTGAAACACATTGTGACACAATAATAATCTTCTAATTATCATTTTATTATTACCAATAAAACATGTATTTACAAATATATATAGAAATACGCGTACGAACTCAAATGTTTACCATTATTTTCTTCAAACGTCCCTGTAGATACACAGGATTGCTTGAAAGTACAGACCGTTTGCCACCACCTAAACACTTACTGTAACACGCAATCAAAGTTTTGAAATATCGAAGTATCAATCGAACAACCTTTTAATGAATTTAAGAAGAGAAGTTGGACAAATTTGCTTCATTAATTCGTTGATTTAAACCAATGAAATTCTACTTGCTGGAAGGTGATAGTAGAATTAAGGAATAACATTCATACTACTTGGATATTTGAATTGCGAAAAATATTACTCCGAATAAAAGCGTTTCAAAAAGGAGGAAAATAAATGAAGGGAAAACAGATCGTAAGGTGGTAAAGATTGATGGCAGTTAAAAATATAAATGTAATTGTAGTAGTATGCATGGTATGCAAATGATTTGTACTTTCGAAAAGATTGCGGAATAAGTTGTTCGACCACGTACGCCGGAAGTGACGCGGTACCTCGATCTTCCACATCATTCGGAAGAGTTGCAAGAATATCGGTCGCACAGTTGTGCAGGGCTACTGTGCCTGCCCGTTTCGTGTTCCTCTGATCTTCTCCCTCTCTCTGTCTCTCTCCTCTCTCTCTCTCTCTCTCTCTCCTCTCTCGACCCCTCTCTCTCGCCCCCGTTTCCTCTGTCTCCGTCTATTCTCTTTTCTCTTTTCTGTCGGTGCCACTTGCGTACGCGCACGTGCGTAGATGTGAGTGTATGGGTTATTTTTTGATTTTTGAATAAAACAAGATGCTGATCTCGCAGGAGGTGGTCTCAAAAGCGGAAGAAATTGCTGATCAGGTGAATTTACAGGGCGGCGTGCCTGACTTTATTTTCGTTTGCACATATAGATTTGTTTTCGAGAGAAAACTTGTAACAAACCAGCAGAAATCCTGTAGGAACACAGGTGTACTCCTGTCAACGTCATCGTGCCACGGTTACTTATGTACATCCACATATTTTAATTCCAATATCTTCTTCCCCCGACTGTTCGTTGCCGTGCAAAGCTTCCAACCTCGTTAAATGTTGCATACTAACTAATATTGCTCCTTGTATGTCACAAGATTAAAGGTTATGCATCGTCGAAGAAATATATATATATAACGAGTAGTTAGTGTCCCTCCCGATTCTAATTTCGCTTCAGAAATCTTTTCCATTATCTATGCGATATTGTACCATATTTATCGGTAAAATCTTGTATTTCCATTCAAATACACAGTACGCTACATCCTTAAGAACTAGATAAAGGAGAAGAAAAAATACCTGTGCTATTTATTATACGAATTTTTTTATCATCGTTCAATTTCTCTTCTTATATAACGCTTTCTTCGCTGCGAGCTGTATTCCTGACGTATATTTACCATTCGCTTTCGCAGACCTACTTTGGTTCTTCGTTCCGGCATCGAGAAAATGTTTACGCGTTGGATCTACGAGTCGAATCTAATATCAGATTTCGAACACAGGCCGCTATTCTAGTTGTTATGTTTTCTTGCGACAACAGGTAATCCGCAATGGGAAGTATATATTGCCGACTCTCGCAAGACTCTGTCTGATAGCCACATTTTTAGAAGATGGAATGAGAATGTGGTTCCAATGGTCGGAACAAAGAGAATTTATGGACAGTACATGGAGCTGCGGTAGCTTCCTGGCTACAACCTTCGTCCTGGTTAATTTAATCGGACAGCTCGGCGGTTGTGTGATGGTTATCACAAGATGGAGAGTCAGCTACGCCTGCGGAATCTTGTTCTTCATAGTGGTCCTACAAACATTGGCTTACAATATCTTGTGGGACATAACGTTTCTGTTCAGAAATTTGGCACTGATCGGGGCGCTCCTTCTGGTTCTGGCCGAATCCAGAGTAGAAGGAAGATCTTTGTTCGCCGGAGTGCCCAGTCTCGGAGATAACAAGCCTAAAAATCTGCTACAGTTAGCCGGCAGAATTTTGTTGGCATTCATGTTCACCACGTTGATTCGCTTCGAAATATCGTTCCTTCAAATTATGCAAGATATTCTTGGAAGCAGTTTAATGGTCTTGGTGACTATCGGATACAAGACTAAACTGAGCGCATTGTTGCTGGTCTTATTATTATCCGCGCTCAACCTCTACCACAATGCATGGTGGGCCATTCCAGAATACAAAGCACTTAGGGACTTCCTAAAGTACGACTTCTTTCAGGTACAAATTCTTCGAGCGTTATCCTTCCGCGTACTCGATAGTCGTCGTGTTCGTTCGCGAGAGACATTTATAACAAGCGTATTTGTTTGCAGACGTTGTCAGTCATTGGTGGCCTTTTAATGATAGTCTCCTTGGGTCCTGGAGGTGTATCGATGGATGAACACAAGAAAGAGTGGTAAATGTTACAGTATCGGCCGATCGTGCATCATTACATTGTCGTGATCATTAAGTAAAAACAGTCTCCCATTCCTGTTCCTTTCCACGCTCAATGAAGACTACAATAAGTTTATCGTCCATTAGACAGAAAGGCTATAGTGTACGTTCACTTTGAATTATACAATTCGGGTAAAGGCATTGTTCAGGTATCGATTAAAGGGCGTACTCTAAGATGTCGTAAATTAAAGTACACAGAATTATCGGGATAAATACGAAAAAATCTTCAGGATAATGTTAAGATAAACAGAAAAGAAGACACCATCAAGACTAATTTATATTACGAACAACTGCATTGTACATATGACACTGCGTTTATTAAGGAAATCGAAATATATTTTTTCTGTGTGTTTTTAATTTTTTCTCACTATTTTTAATCTTGAATCCTGGTTGGATTTACCCGCATGATTTTAATATGCCAATGTCTTCTTCCATATATGTTACAGTTATGTTACTTTATTAAATTTGTAAAAGATAGAGCAATGAAGATACCAAGTCTCCAAGATTTTTATACAATTAAATTATTGTAAATAAATATTCCATTTCAGATATTTCTCGCTTACAATTATTTCTACGATCTGCACTTGCCAAGTAATTACTGTTAATTATCAGATCTAGATTCGCCCAGTAATAAGCTTCATTAAAATAGACCGATCTGAAAATAGCCACTAGGTAAATGTACAGGATCGAAGTGTTAACGACTAGAACCATTTACTCTTATATTCTGTTGCGATTAATGCTCTACGAAAGTATTGGAATTTCAAATAAATAGTTTTTAAACGAGAATGAAAATCCCACACCGATATAATCGGCCGCCTATCGCTAAGGGAACCAGTATTTTAATAGCGAAACCGTTTGCCTATGTTTTACGATCCTTGTATCGGACTGAACGGTGTGACAATTGTTTGCAAAGGTAATTGCAAATTAAACAAGATTTTAAATCTCTGCGTACGTATTGCGTATCTACGTTCTTCTTTTCTTTATATCGGCTATTGTTTCTACATACATACGATTCGCTTTTATTAAATGATACTCCCCTACAAGCTTCTAATACATATTATCAATACGTTCTTTTTTTTTTTTTAATAAAGCTAAACCTAATAGTGCGGAAAGAGTTGATACAAGATACAAAGTCTTAGGTTATCTCTCAAAACCGGTCATTTCATATGCTTTCGCTTGTTTTACGAACGGCGACCGTCAGCCTCGCTCGCACTTAGGCACTTATGATGCGTCGACAGTACTGTGAATAATTTGTTAATGCGTACTTAAGTATATGGACATTAAAGTTTCTTCGATAAGTAGAGGTTCGGTTAAAGATGAGTAAAAGTAGAAACCTGATAAAGAAAGGAACTAAGATCCTTACTGCTAAACCTTTCGCTCATATTCTTAGTTCAAAATTCAGTACCAATCGATGTGATTACTGCTTCAAAAGGTATTTCATTATTCTTAAAAGCTGAAAGATTATCTATCTGGACTTGGTAACGTTTACGTCCGATCCCGTCAAATGTTTAACTTTACTTTAACACTTAGTAAGGTTACAACAATAATCCGAAGTACATGTTTTAAGTAAACCTGTAGTTTTAGCTTCATTTATTTCAGTGGGAAACTTTTCAAATGTTCTGCCTGCCAGAGTGTTTATTATTGTAACAAATCGTGTCAACGAAATTCTTGGCCGATACACAAGGTAGAATGCGCAAATATGAAAAGATTTCTGCCGAAAGTTGTGCCGGACGCGGCGAGACTTATGGCTCGTATAATTATAAAGCTGAATCAAGGTGGAGGCGAAGAAGTGGGACATTACAGTGAAACAGGCTGTAGGAAATTTAAGGATTTAATGTCTCGTACGTGTTGCATATAATAATCAGCGAATTAAAAAGGAACGGCGTCGCTTCTTATATATTTCACTATATTAGTATTCGTTAACCCATTAGATTATGCTGATATTAAAAAGGATGAGAAAAGATTGGAGCATTTTATGTATATATGTGGTATTTTAATGGAAATCCTTGGAGACATATCCATGCCGAATTATCCAGAATTAATCGGTATCTACGGCAGAATTTGCGTTAACTCTTTTAATATAGTTGATCTGGACATGAACAGCATCGGCGTTGGTATTTATCTGGGACCGTCCATTATAGATCACAGTTGTGTACCAAATGCCGTAGCTACGTTCGAAGGAACTACTATAATCATTAGAACGGTAGAAGATCTTCCTTGCTTAGATTGGGCCAAGGCAAGTTTCTTATATTTCTTTTTCTCTGCTGCTGAATTATGATGAAATTCATCTATCACAGTTCTAACTATGAATCACGATTCTAACTACGTATTTGTAGATTAGAATATCGTATATAGACATACTTAAAACAACAAAGGACAGACGCTCGGAGTTACAAAGTTCATATTACTTTCGGTGTAATTGTAAAAGATGCGAGCAGCCAGAACCAGCAGCGACAGCAGCTGCAAAGTGTCCGAACGAATCTTGCACGGACCCTTGTTGTCTCGAGACAGACGCGTGTCAGAAATGTAATACCGCGTTGCCAGCAAATTTTAAAGAAACTTTCGCCGAAGTATCTGAGTTTACTGGACATCATTTACAAAATATGAAACACACGGCTTGTATCCTTTTTAAGAATTATACGATTGATATGATACGAATCATAATAATATGAAGAATAATTATGGTTCGAGTTAGCAATCGCATCCATCTGTACGGAGTATATTTTGCTTAGCGGAATGATTAGATCTAGACGTAAGTAAGGCGTGTCTGAAGAAACAAGAAGGTGTGTTACATCCTCTGAACATGCAGCACATACAAACTCTGCAATCTGCTTTCGACTCTGCTGTAAGTCTGCAGCATTGGGAGGAAGCTGAATCTTATGGCAAAAGACTTATTAACGGCTATTTGTAAGGAGATAATATTTCAAATTTATCCAGCTAACAAACACAAGATAATATCGAGCTCTATGTTTCAGAATCTATTACGGAGAGATTGAACCTTTGACTGGAATATTGTACCTGTTGATAGGGAAAATTCAACTGTATTTAGAAAAACCGAAACAAGCCCTCGAAATGTTGAAGAAAGCGAATTCGATATTAACGATAACGCACGGGGAAAAACATAGCTTGCTACGAGAAAATTTGAAACCTCTTCTTTGTCAAGCAACTATGGAAGAAGTTTATGATTCGTGATATTTATTCGGATGTATCGACAATCTATCATCGTGATAATAAATAGTTTCAGTATTTAAAGAAAAGTGGTATTAATATTTAATCGTACCCCTTTAATTTATGTATAAGATAATAAAATGATGAAAAGTACCGCCCGCAATACCGCCAACCTTACACTTTTAGAACAAAACAATTTACGTAAAAAGATTTTCGAGTGTTCATTGTTCGAGTGTACACAGCCGACAAAATAGGTGACCCCACTCCTGCTTACCGAGACCAGTGGGTGGTCGTAAACGGTCGTAAACGGTCGCTTGCTTTCGACCTTTCGAGTAGTCCCAGAAATGGAAGGGATGCGGACCGCCAGATTTCAACAGAATAACACCAGGGCCGGTTTCCCATAAAGGGAAAGGTGGAGGTGGTGGAGGGATAGCATAGCATTACAGCTAATATATATAAGACTAACAATACATTTTCTCTTGTTTTTCCTTTCGAAGGTTCTGTAATGGGTTCGAGTAGTACAGGTGGGTGTAGGTAGGGCTCTTGCGTTTGTATGCATGCACACGAACTGATGAATGAGCTCGCCGTATGAAGGGACGAGCGGACGAAAGAGTAGGGGAATTTCGAGTCATCTAAACTCATACCAACCAATCAACCCACGCCTCATGCGTTTATGGGAGAGGCACGCCAAGCTGTGGACATTCTTTTGTATGAAAATTCCTCGAAATGATAACGAACAACGGAACCGCGAGTGTTATCTGTGTGTTGTTGATGTTCACCGTGATAGGTAAGCGAAGATTCTTACGAGCTGCAGTCACTTGAGTGCATATTCGAAATGAACGCAGTGAAATAGTTTGTGAGAACTCGTATAAACATCAGTTTTGTAATCGTAATCGGGCATGTATACTCGTTGAATTTCCTCGTGTAATCCCCGTGACAGTTGCACAGTGCAATGGGTGGTGTGTACTTGTTCGATGAAAGCTCGGGCCACTCACTGTCGATTACGCGCAGTTTTGGGTTATGAGGAATAATTCTAGTCCCGATTCTCGACGGAAAGTTGCAGTTGGTCCGATGAAATTTTAGGTACAGAAGCGATTCGCTGTTACCAATGTAGCAGCGACACCGATCCGAAAGGCGCAGATTTGTGCGGAGCGTACGAGAAATTCGACAAAGAAAAGAACATCCCCATCGAGTGTAATAGCGAGGACTCTCACATGCCTGGCACGTTCTGCGTAAAAGTAACGCATCAGAGTCCCCGTGGTTTCATTTGTAAGTTTCCATACAACACGTCATACTTCATCTTCTTCTCCTAATTCCGATTAATCTCTCAAATGCCACACCAATATCCCTGTCTTACAAATCATAAGTCCAAAATCATCAGTCGAATTGGTTGTGTAAGTTTACTGTTGATGTGCTTGTTAAAGGGGACGGTAGATGGCGACAGGTGATTCGTCGATGCTCCTCCGTAGCCAGTACCGGAGTCACCGGTGTCTGTAATTGGGGGGTTTACGAGAACGGAGTGTACTGGGAGGAATGTTCCTGTTCCGACGATTCTTGTAACAAGGCGCCACCGTTATCGCCGTTCTCGATTACGGTCCTACTACTTCTTGGCATTTCTACCAGCATGTTACATTTTTTAAGATAGATATTAAATATATATTATATATATCCGAAAATTCGATAATTGTTGAAGAGGAAAATTTTATCGTGACTAAAGCTTACTTTAGCTGTGCACGCGTAACAAACACTTTTTTTGCTCTGAAAAAGGACAAATAACTGAACATTGCCATAGTTTGTGCGATACAATATTAATCGAGCGTAAGATATCACGGTGGAATTCATAGGATCGTTTGTAACCATAATGGTACGAGTTACCTTTAAACCGCACGAGAGAAACATTTCCGTCCATAAGAAACGTTAGAACGAAACCCGACTGATTTCACTAACGTTAGTATTTAAGCGTTTAACGTAAAATGAATGTTTTCAGTTAATATTTCGTATAAATATAATATAGCTTCCGAAGTAGAATTTCGGAACCTTTCCCGTCCATTACGATTTTTATCACTTTATACACATATATTTGTAGTATGAACTTTTGTAAATAAATACTTGTTCCCTGTTGTGCTGTTTTTAAATCTGTGTTAATCGTCGTTCTGCTTTAGTCTGTATTTTAAGCAGATTAAGCGAACGTGCCTAATATTTCCCGATGCGTATATTATATCTGAAGAGCGAAGCGGCAAGGGTCTTGGAATTATTTACAAGGATTCTTGTTGCCGTGTTATGAGAAGTTGAAAAACAAACAGATTATACATATTTTTAACCGACTTCAAAAAGGAGGTGGTTATAAATTCGACCCATATGTATTTTTATTTATTTATTTATTTACAGATTTACACAATGCAAATTATGAGGCGCCGACATAAAAATGGATAGTCGTATATTAAATAAGGGAAAAAATTATTTTTTACTTTTTAGTGCATTTTTATGTTTTTGAAGTGGTTTTTAATTTTTTTTTAATTGTAGTTCAATTTGGATGGATACTTTTACTAGCAGAAAGTATAAAGCAGCTATTAGTAGCGCTATTTATTTGTAGTTTATGAATGTTTTTGATAATATTATATTCGCATCAGCATAATTTTTTCATTAACATTATTGTCGAAGAAGTTTTGTAGATCAGAACCCAGATAGCACACCTCGTCTTAGAGACGTCTAGTTTAGGTCTATTTTAGGTCTGAACGTCTTGATTTGTAACAAGACGTCTTTAAGACGTCTTTAAGACTTTACCAGACGTTGTGCTATCTGGGAAGTCAGATATTCAATCGAGTTTATTGGCGCTGCGGTCCGCTGGTTCACACCGTGTAAATTCGCCTGTAGGCGCTCCCCTAACTTGATTGGCTCATTCCCTGCGAGTGCGGCTTGTGTCCGAGATTTCAGTGCATACTGGTGAACACGGTGCACACCAACACTGGTGCACACGGTGTATATCAGCCAGTGTAGTAGTGTACAGCTGGTAAGAGTGTGCTAAGTGACAGCTGCTTAAGTTTTGTTGGATCAGTTGTCGGTTTCGAATGAATTTCTATTTCTCACGGAAAATTTCGAATAACATGTGGTAAGCGATCTAATTACTTTCAATTCGTGTTCAATCCAAGACGGTCAACGTAATATTCATCATGGCATAATTTCCATAAAACTTTTTATACATTTTTGCTACACGATTTATGACGAACATTAGTTAGTACCAACTTGCTGTTCAACAAGACGTTCCCTTGCATTTTTCCCAGTGACAGATATAGTTCGACTATTCGAATAATATTTTCGTTTCTACGTATCCCAAAAGAATGATCAAATTGAAACACACTTATAAGATGCGCAGCTTCGCTATCTGTTATGTTTATGCCATTCTGTAAAAAGATAAAAAAAATGTTGCCCCTTTAACAGATTTAATGCTTCGGCAGGGATATATTATATAAATTTATTATTTCGAATTACATACGTATAATGTATAATAGCCTGCGTTGCATTGCATGCGATTCGTTGAAAGGAAAAAAAGTTTGATTCTGATGTATTTCTTCCATTCAGATATTTGTTTTAACATTATTAATAAGGACAAGAATCCTTTCCTAAATTATTATTGGCTCGGTTGAAAAGACTTGTACCTACAATGTTCTCTGCATTTAAAAGATTGGCTGGAAAATCAGATGGAGTTAGCAATGTATCTCCTAGACCAGCTCATCAATCTATGCCAACAACGTTACAGAGAAAATTTGCCAAAGGTGTACAATATAACAGTAAGTATATATTGCTCGTATTCGATGGAAATGTAAAATACTTCAAATGAAAGGAACTTTGTTTGTAGTGAAAATTATTATAAAAGGTGATAGAAATGTGGGAAAGACATGTTTATTTCATAGACTTCAGGGCCAAAAATTTATCGAAGAATATATACCTACAGAAGAGATACAAGTAACCAGTATTCAGTGGAATTATAAAGCTACAGATGATGTTGTTAAAGTTGAAGTTTGGGACGTTGTAGATAAGGGTCGACGTAGGAAAAAATTGGAAGGTCTGAAGATGGATAATTCGCCGTCTGAAAATATTATCGAGGAACCTGCTCTAGACGCAGAGTTTCTCGACGTGTATAAAGGGACCAACGGTGTTATCATTATGATGGACATAACAAAATCTTGGACATTCGACTATGTACAAAGAGAACTTCCAAAAATACCTAGCCATATTCCAGTGATTGTTTTAGGAAATCATTGCGACATGGCGCATCATAGAACCATTACGGCGGATCATGTAACATACTTTATCGATTCGCTACACGAAAGATCAGCGCAAGTAAATCTGCTGCTATTATTAGTCGCAACTATTTGGAAAGCCATGTCTCGTAACATTCTGTACGCTCTTATTTTTCACAGGTAAGATACGCGGAATCATCTATGAGAAATGGCTTCGGATTAAAGCTTCTGCACAAATTCTTCAATCTTCCATTCCTTCAGTTGCAACGGGAAACGTTGTTGAAACAACTTGACACCAACGAGGACGAAACACGTTTGACCATACAGGAACTTGACCTCTTTCAGGATAGCGACGATGCTGATTATAACAAATTTCTGGATAATCTCGTTAACAGGAGAAGAGCCATCGCTGACTCTGTCTCTGCCAGTATTCTAGTCCCTAATGTTACATCTTCCCTGAGCAATCATCATCTATCGTCCCTGAATGGTAACACGACTATAAATGCCGAAGTGAAGAGATCGATTTCAATGCCTGGTCCCATAGGAGGTGGAACCCCCATTCCGGTGAAAAGTATAGACTTAAAATCGCCGCCCAAGAAGGAAAGTAATACGAATTCTTCCGAAAATCAATCAGTTCCTACTAAAAACTCACAGACTGTATCAGCATTATCTGCCACGCCAAATATTTCAAAGACAGAGTCGAAGGTGACTGAACTTTTAAATGATAATTCCGACAGAAAAGACTCGATTGGTAAGCCACAATCACTTATGTCGAAGATATTTGGGAATAAAAAGGAAGGTGAAGTGGATAGCAGGGTAATACATACTAACGCGAATACAAGCGTACCGTTAACTAGCGTTGAAGATTTCGTACCGGACGATGGTCTGTTAGACCGATCGTTCTTAGACGACAGCCAAGTTTCACCACAGAAACTACCACACGAGGAGGCAGATTCCGAAAGGTATACTTGAAACCATGCAAATAAGAGAAAGAAGACTTCACATCCTTCATTTTCGTTTAATTGTTGTATCTTTTACACTTGACAGCGATACCGAAACTGCGAATCCTTTGGTCGCCGGTTACGAGGATGATCTATCGTCAGCCGACGAAACGACGCCTCCTATTCAACCAAAATTGGCCGAGAACCCTTTATGCAAACAGAAGCACAAACGCGAAAGTTTATCGAACGTGGAAATAAATTCGGAAAAATTGCGGCAAACCGATAAACGGAATTCCGTCTCATCCATAGAGCAAGAATTACAAATGTCGAATAATTATGATATAAGCGAACCGCAGGAGATCAGTTCCGATACGTTCGATAGTTGGCTTCGGCGCGATTCTAAATGGAGGCAAAGTCCCGAGGGTGGCGAAGATGTAAGCAGTAATAGTACCAGGAAAGATAGACTAGAGTTGAGTGATAAAAGTTTAGACGTTAGCGTAACAAGTTCTAACGTTCATCTAGAATTACTCGACAATACTAGCGTACGTCATATGAGTTCCGACGGCGGAAGTCCCGTGTTAAGGGAAAAGAAAAAGCACAAAGAAAAGGTGCGTGCCAAGTATCCATCGACGGAGCTTCAGTTTCCTTAACAATCCAACCCTGAATTGATTTCATTCTAGACGGAGGACAAGGAGAAGAAAAAGAAGAAAAAGTCCAAGGATAAAGAGAAAGACAAGGAGAAAACTGAGAAGTCGGAAAAGAAGAAGAAACGTTCGTTACATCGCTCGAGAGATGAGAACAGGGAACGCGACGAGCTCGAAGAATTTCTCAATGGTACCGCAACTAGAATTGGCATTGATGTTGCCTACGAAGCGATATAGCTCTACTTCAGTCACGCTACATTTAATCGTGTTTCTAATTAATCATGCCGTTTTCTGATAAGGCACGCAAAATGTCGAAGATGGAGAGCAGGTGAATGCTTGCAAGTACAACTTTTAAAGAAAGCATTACGCGATGTGAAAGTTCTGTTAAAACTCTTTATATAAAAAATAACTTTACGCACCGAGACAAGGAATGATTTCTAGCAAACTAAGAGTAATATTCTTAATTTTGAACTTTTTAATAATTACTGGTTAATATATTTGTGAAATTAGTATCCTATTTGTATCTGATGTAAAGAGATGAGTACGATACCTTCGCAAATTTAAATATACTTTAACCATTGCATTTTCCAGAATATTTAGGTTTCGATGTATCTATTTAAATTATTTATTTTGATACTCCAGTTTTTCAGTAATCAAGTATTTCTGAAAATAACTTTGTTATTATAGAGTTTTCTGTAACGACAGCTTTATTGTTGAGTATTTTTAAAACAAACAAACAATAACTGCATTAAATTAACGTAATTAGTTAAGTCATTACATAATCGTTGTTTTTTTATCCTATGTATCATTAGAGTATATGTCATTGTTGCAGCTTTATGTTAATAAATGTATATAAATAAATACGAAATTGTCATAATAGGTGATAAATTTTTTTGGCAACTGGTCGTGTTCTAACCGTTCTAACGCCCATTTTAGTTCACCTCTTCTACCGCTACGCGCGGCCCAGCATTTCTGTGCCCACGAACTGAACAACTTTTTAAAAGACCTTTTTCACCAGTAAATAAACAATTTTTTTATTGAAAATAATAAAGAAATTTCTATGATCTTGCATCTAACACCTTCTTGCAGTAATTGGAACTATCCTATTATAGCTAATTAAATTGTAAGCGACTTCGTTGTTAGTACCATGTAGGGAAGTAGTCCATCAGGGCTTATATTTTAAGATCCGACTTCAAAATTACATCAATTATTGCCAGAATGTCCATAATTCATCCAAAACCTCAAGTCCACATTAACGATCGTCGGTCTTGAAGCATGGTCTGAGCGCTAATTCTTTATTTATATTATTCATCAATTTATCGATTTCTCATTTAACACGTTGCGTACGGGTGACGTGTACGGTCACGTCATGGAACTCTTGGGCCCGGTCCCAATAAATGTGGAAGGTGAAGAAGAATTTTTCAGGTACCGAATTTTTCTTTTGCATACGCATTCACTACGAACGTGTTCATCAGTGTGTGCATGTCGTTACAAATTTGCAACGTTTTTCACCGTGGTGCAGCTGTTTCTTGTATTTAGGTGAAGGTCAACTATTTTTGGTGCCGTAAGTACGCAACGTGTTAAAGACGAAATTTCATTTCGCTAGAACAGTCTGGAGATAAAGATTACGAATTTCCCTCCGAAAACGAACGCCCCCTTTTGATTTTGTATACAGCTATGCATCCGATCCCAGCGATCCTACGAGATATCGAAACGTGTTCGAAACGTGTGTGAATATGTCGGGTACTGTCTGTGTCTTAAGTTGAGGTCATGCGGCATTTACGATTACCGCACATTATGTTATATTATGTGTAATAAAAAGGTGTCGAGTATGAATCAGTGAAACGAAGACGTCAGAAAAATGTCCTTGTGTTTGCGCACTTTCCCCAATAAAGTTACATCTTTTATTAATACGCGAAAACAAGTAACAGCGATCGACCGTCAATTACCGAAACATGTTAAATCGTCCCTGTTTTTAGAACAGGTATATCTTTGACACTTTTTCACGACAATTATCTATTCCCTGAATTTAAGTAATTTTCTTGCCCGGCGATACCTACCATTGCTTAACAACAAATTATTATCACTTTGTATTACCGTACCAAGTCGCCGAAATATGCTAACCTTAAAATACTTACATAATGGGCATTTAAACGTAGTAACTTTTACTCCGATGTCGTACGATTGACAATAAGTTTTCGTTGGAAATGAAACTTTTTCATTTCTTTTTCCATTTATTCTTCCCCCCTCATTTGCTGTCCCAACATATATTAGCGTTAATAGAATTCTGAGCAATCCTGTGTCAGTTTAGTCCGATGAGAGTTTATACTAACATTGCAGTTTCAACGAGTCTGATCGACATGTGTTTTCTATAAAATTTCAGTTTTTGGGCAGACGGGCGGCGACGAGCGCGTCGACGAATCAAGGCGCAAAACCGTCGACATCTACTATTTACCCATTCTGTCAGAATTTACCAATCTCTTACACTAATGTGGCCAACAAGTGGTCAAAGGTCTTCGATAAACGATACAATTGGTGTAAGCAGCAAACTGCATGGTCGCAGAAGCAAAGACAAAAGAATGCTCGGGCATCGACCACCGCCATGGATCCTGATGTTACGTGCGAAACTTTATCGCATAATAATATACAATGGCCAGAGCTACGTACAGAATTGAATTCCTTTTGTGATAATAAGAAGTCTTATTTGTCTCGTACAGACACGTTGTTGGATAATAGAGTCTTGGAGAGTACCTTGCTTAATTCCGAGAAGCAAAGAATTCTCTACACAGAGGCCTCCCCTCACGTGCAAAAGGAACGTGAGAAACAATCTTCGGAGGATCGGAAGCCATCCGAAGCACAGTTACAGCATGTATACGACTGCCTTAATAAAGATGTATGTATTCTTATTATTATTTTGTAAGTAAATTACCTGGTAAATTATATGTAGTGTTCTTTATCCAAGCATGCTTTTCTTTTTAGTTACCAATGCTGTTTGTTAAGACGATGGATTATGCGCTATATACCCAAGATTTAGTATTTATAAACAATATTAGAGGAGTATCAACTACGTAAGTGTATCGTCTAAATTGTTCTGGCTATTAGTTAGGGCTGTTCGGGTGCTCGAATATTCGGGCGGCTTGAAGTTCGGACCGAGCCGGGACTCGGTTTTCGAGCCGAGCCGGATACCCGTGAAATTCGGGCGGCCCGAAAAATCCGAGTAGCTCGAATTTGTTTCGGGCGGCTTGAAAAATCCGGGTAGTCCGAATCGTTTCGGGCCGCCGGCGTACGTCTTGAATGTGGTTCGAACAGTGCGTACAAGGCGTACGGATTTTCCGAGCCCGGATTTTTCAAGCCGCCCGAAACAAATTCGAGCTACTCGGATTTTTCGGGCCGCCCGAATTTCACGGGTATCCGGCACGGCCCGGTCAGTCGAGCCGAGCCAGGCTCGGCTCGTTTTATTCGAGTACCCGAACAGCTCTACTATTAGTAGTGTCTATAACGAAGAATATTTTACAGAGGTCTTGTTAACTACGTGAAGCAAATAGCATTCTTAAAAATAGTAGGTCATATAAAGTTCGCATACATTAGATTAAATGTTATAAAAATGACTATGCACCCCGAGGATAATACTATTAAGGTTCGTTGGCGTATAATAGGTATTAGTGGTACTCACGTGTTTCTTCAGTTCTGGAAGGTTAAAGTGTGGAATCTGAAGCAGCACATAAATGATACGGAAGCGTAAGTACATTTAGCGGATCAGTTTTTAATATTGCTCCGCGATGCTAATCGTGAAAACTTGTCGATAGGTGGTACGACGGCTTTTCTACCTTCCATGTGAATAACGACGGGAAAGTATTTAAGCACGTCGCGGATAAGATGATGCCTGACGAAGACACGTGTGATAACGTGAAAAACTCTGTTGGGGCGAAATTAGCTTTATTCACCGCATTAATAGGATCGGATTCTTTTAGCTTCGGTAAACTTTGTTCAAAAATAAGGTTTCAGTTAACTGGAATAAAATAAGATGAAAAAATGTGTAAAAGCTTAAAGTTACTGCACTAAACACGAAATAATCCATGTATCAAGGCATACCATCTGTTCTGACGTATTAATTAAATATGTCTGTAAAACTGCACTTACAAATGAACAAGTACCATCGTCATTTTGTGTAACGAAAATAAATTATAGATACTTAATTTCAATGGCCAGTTTTCGAAATTACTTGTTAAACGGCTCACTGCGATAATAGTATTGCGATAAACGAATGCATTGCATTCTGGTTAGTATCCCTGGACAGAGTTGGGCATTATTCGGTTAAATTTTTATTCTAATACGGATACGTATAAATCCCAAGATTTATTCGCGAATAACGAATGACGGTTTTATTCGACGAAAAATTATTCGTTATTCGCGAATAAATCTGTACCGTTATTCTAGCCAGATTCATTTGGATAAGAATTTATTCGTTATTCGACCTGAATGAACGACGAATAAAAGTCGTCGCCCACTAGGCCGAAGCGCGGCGAAGCGAAGCGCGGCGACCACGCATCGCTCATATGACAGAACAGCAGCGACCACGCATCGCCCATATGACAGAAGTGACAGAACAGCGGCGACGAGCATTTCGCTTTGGTCGCTGCGCTTCGCTTCGGCGTAATGGGCGACGACCTTAAATGGGATACCCGGCATCTATCGATGGAAGTCTGTCTGTCTGTGTCCAACATACGTTTGGACGTGTGTGTTTGGAAGTGTGCGTATACGTCTGAACGAGCCTATGACAAGAGTTACTTAACCTAAAACATTAGGTTTCATGGGTGTCAGTCAGTGGTGTCATGATACCGTTAAAGAACTAGTTTCTGATCAGTTTAGAAGATTTCCCGCTTTAATATTTATTTTTAACCTAATAAAACATTTAACCATAGACTTTTTTTATTCTAAAAGTTGAATTAATGTTTAAACTTCAAGGAAAAATTTTAAAAAGTTGAAAATAAATATATAATTTAAATACTTATAAGGTATGGAATAATAAGGTGACTAGGAACTAGTTTTTAATCATCTAAAACTAACAATACTAACTGCTTTCACAGACAACACATATATTTTTGAATTATCAATTTTTATGTTAGTAATTATTTCAAACAATTATGTATTGACATAAACTCAAAAGAACGATTTATTTCATGAACTGATAAAAAATTAGTGC
Organism: Andrena praecox; assembly: GCA_963932275.1. NCBI lineage: Eukaryota > Metazoa > Arthropoda > Insecta > Hymenoptera > Andrenidae > Andrena > Andrena praecox. The sequence continues at coordinate 1,334,855 of OZ010732.1, forward strand.
CTGATCAAGAACTAGTTCCTTAACGGTACATCGCCGAAATCACGTGATCATTTTATTCGTCCGTTGACTCGAATAAATTATTATTCGAATAAATTTTCAGTCGAATAAAAAATTATTCGTTATTGTCGAATAATGTCATTTTATTCGAATTTTTTATTCGAAGATTATTCGAATAAAAATTTATTCGCACAAATTTATTCGAATCCGTATTCGAATAAAAATTTAGCTGAATAATGCCCAACTCTGTCCCTAGATCTATGCAAATTACATAACTTCGCTTTGTATATATAATTATAACTGCTTGTCGTTATGGATCATTTGTCAAGAAAGTAAAATGGATAAAGTATTGTGTGTAATGATATTAGACATTTTATATACTGTAACCGAATTAAATTATTTATTACTAATAAACACGGAAATGCACCTCAATGTTGCTGAATTTTTTGAATTGTTAATTTAGTATCGATAGTTCCCTTCTGCTGTTTCTTACTAGACGTATTAGGATGTAATGCAATCGTCAAGTTCTATGAAACCTTGCAGTCTTGCTTTTATTTCAATTTTTACATGTAAACCCTAAGTTTTCGTAGAAAATGAAGGACAGTTTTGTTCACCAAGAAAACCTGGTACAAAATAATCCATATGCCTATCCAATTTAGTTACACACAAGACCTGTAAAAGAATCGAATGTTCGAAAAACATAATGGTTATAGAGTTATTATAGGAATAGAACACATAATTACCTAAGTAATCGTCCATCAAAGTTCCAATGGCAAACTAAAAAAATATATAACATTAATAACAATACAGAGTACGAGGAGAGGAGATATATGCTTTACTAACAATTCCCGTCGCATCAACCCTTGTGCCGACGATTTTCAATCTTATTTCATCATCTGGTTGAATAATTACATCCTGTAATTTATATTGTTAGATGCAATTATAATGTTAGAGTTACATAAATTATTTCTTGGAATGTAAGTTACCTCTTCTTTGGATTTATAACAAGATGGATTTACATTTGGGCAAAATTGCATATCTGCTGGTATCGACTGTAAATGGATTTAACAATTTATGAAATAATAGTACACAATTAGAATACATGTATATAAGAGTAACTTACGTGATGAGATATAAAACATGAAAGTGGACCTATTTCAGCAAACATTCCAACCTAACGCGAGAGCAGATATTTATTAACATTACGTATATACCTGTATCGAGGTACCTAATTACCTTGTTAACTTGCGTCACAATGGCATCTAGCACTTCTCCTTTAAATGGTCTAAAAACAATAGCCTTATATTTAACTGGATATACGACGAAACCTTGTCCCGGTTGTATGATTCCTGCACCAATATTATCTATCGTTGTTACAGCCACTACAAAACCATATCTGAAATATTACAGAGTATTTAAAATAATTATTAGAAATAGACTTTACGCTTTTAGCCGCAATGATAAACTTACTTTCCCGTGCAAGTACCTTCAACTTCTGTATATAATTTTTGTTTCACAGTGTCTAACAATTGAGGACCAAAATATCTTGGATGCAATAAAATTTCATGTTCCAATGATATCTATAAAAATAAACAAATACACTAACAATAAAATTATATATATACTTTAATCAATTTATGACTTTCACTCGTGTAGAAACCACTTACATGATAAAACATGTTTTATTTTAACAGTATCGAATATTGCTACCTTTAATAATATGTTGAGTAATATTTAAAAAAATTTAAACAAGTATTCGACAACTGTTCCTGTCGCTTAGGTTATACATGCTTGCAGAGCGTACTACGGTACTATATACACCTCTATATACAGGGTGACTCTAGCATTTGGGTTAGGCTATAGGTCTGTTCTAAGCGAAGCTAGAAAACCAATCGCAGGAGGAACGCTTTACACTGTTTAACAAACTCCAGCATTCTACGAAACGATTCTTCTTAAATGGAATCATGCGACTTTTTCTACATAAATTGATTCGTCGAGGTATTCGGTGTATAGAAGGTAGAAGGTGAGATCATTAATAACTCGATATAACTCAATATTTCTCGAGATATCACCCTGTACATGGCAACACCTTAGTAGGAAATTAATTCAAAAGGGGGCGTCACTTTGAGCCATTTTCCGATAGATGGCGGGCACTATCAAATCCCGGTGAAGTGTTCTGTTTTATCTCGTGAAGTTAATGTTTAATTATTTAGATAAATTTTTGATAGGTACTTCTATTTAGACTACTCATACAGATATCGATACAATTTTTAAAGATAACTTTAGGAAAAGACAAGTCATTAAAGATTAATGCAGAAAAATATATTTATTCTAGTTCATATGATATATTTTCGTTATGTACTAATTTCGATTTAACAAGCTTGCGTAGCAGATTACAATTTATCCTATATTAAATGTGAAACTAAATTACACATCATCATCTGTACAGTTTAATTTTTCTTTAATTTCCATAGCTAACTTATATCCAAGTTCTGGTCGGCGGTCCCTTCCTTCAACCATCGTTTTTACCTGATTTGAATTTACAATTACACCGCTACTGGCTATGACAGTGGCTTTGGTTTTTTCGATATCAACAAGATCCACCCCTCGACTACAATCGTCTATAAGGATAGTTCTGTAGCCACTTCTAAGCGCATCAACTGCAGTGGCTCCAACACAAACATCATACGCTAATCCACATATATATATATCCGTTACACCTTTCTCCTGCAATTGCGAAGATAACGTGGTCTCTTGCATTTTCTTATTGTCCCAAAATACAGAATACGAATCCACTGCTGGGTTGGTTCCTTTGTATATCTTTATCGCGTTATCTAGGATTTTTAAGTCTTTGTGAAGCTCCGCGCCCCAAGAATCCTGAATACAATGACGCGGCCAAAGACGTTGCTTCAACATTGGTGGTCCCCTAAATGTAACTGTATCGTAAACTTGTGCAACCTCCCTTGAAATTCCACTACTAGGATCCACTTCCCTACGCAAAGCAAACATACAATCACTCGTAAATGTAAGAAGGAAAATGCGTTAACAAGATTCAAATGCGCAAAGAAAAACGTATGAATTACCGAAGATGTAAATTATCGATGAAAGACACATGATCTACAGGATGCCAATCAAGAGAGTAAAATACTGCATCGAAGTTTACAGTTTCCAATAAACGATTAATCGGCTCAATGACTTCCGAGCCATCGTGCTGAGCAGCGCATTGCTTAATGTTTAAGGAACCAGTAATGAAATCATTTTGTACATCTACAATTAGAAAGGCATTCTTTGGGCGACAGCATGTTTTAATCCAACGATTCCAACACACCTGTAAAGGTATAAACGAGAAATTATTTTCATTCTTATGTTTAAAAAGTATGATCAGTTGTACCGATAATGCGGATAATGTAACATGCAGAAACGTGAAAGTACCTCGAATTCTTCCTTGTCGATCTTTCCATCTCCTTTCCAGTCGAATATAGAATATATTTCACTCAACTGATTTTCTTCAAGTGTATAAACTTTTCCACGATCATTACGGAACAATGCACGGCAAATTAATTCAAATTCACTGAGACATAAATGTCCATCTCCATCTTTATCAAAGGCAGCAAAACATGCATCCATGTTCCTTTATGGTAACTACTTGTTTCTAAGTCCTTTGTTTAATCAATACCTGCATTAGCAGCTTGCAATCATATTGCATACTACTCTTCGCGCCTCTTTAACGGAGTAACACCTGACCAAATACTGCAATGCATTTCTATACAATCTTCTTCGGTCTTACTGCAATGCAGTATCGTCTTTCGATATTTCTGCATCATACATGGACTACATACATGTATCCATTGAGTTACACTCATAATAAAACTGACCATCTAGTTGAATGACAGTATTCTATTCTTTGGTGTGCTGTTGAGAAGAGAAAGCGTAAAATGTAAGGCCGCGTCCAGATCTGAACCGAACGGCGAACCGAACGCCACTTGAGGCTCCCTATTAGAGCTGTTGATACCCGGGAGAACGGGTACCCGGGTACCCGTGAGATACCCGGGAGAAAAAAAATTCCCGGGTAGGCGCTACCCGGGTAAACTACCCGAGATACTCGAGACTCTCAAGATCTCATAGAGTACCGTTCCATAATTGAAGCCACACTGAGCGTCATGGCCTTCGAGTCGAAGGCTTCGACCCCCGGGGAGACAGGAATACCCATTACGAAGTGAGGAATCTCCAGCTCCGAATTTCTCATCAGGTCTTTGCGAAAACGACGCCAATCGATTCCTTATGTTTCTCCGATGAACATAATATCAAGAACGACATAATTCAGACCACAATGAAGAAAATTCCATGAACAAATGATTTGCATAATTTCAAATTCACTTCGTTAAAAATAGCTCGATTTACACGAAATTTGGTATGATTTTCATCGGAAAAACATAAGGAATCCATCGGTGTCACTTCCATATCGATACGATGAACATTAAATAGCTTCTTAATATACTGTAATGAATATTTTACCCTCGAGTACGGGGGGCCGACCTCGATTCGCTGCGGTCGGCCGAGGATTCATAATACCTGATTCAGAAATAAAATAATTCTTAACTCTTTATCGTATCGATATGGAAGTGACACCGATGGATATCTTATGTTTTTCCGATGAAAATCATACCAAATTTCATGTAAATCAGACTATTTTTAACGAAATGAATCTGCAAATGAAAAACATTTGTTCATGGAATTTCCTTCATTATGGTCCAAATTACGTCGTTCTTGGTATTATTTTCATCGGAGAAACATAAGGAATCGATTGGCGTCGTTTTCGCAAAGATCTGATGAGAAATGCGGAAATCCTGGGCATTTCTCACTTCTTAATGTTATTCGAACCCCTTCGAGGGTCGAAAGCCATAAAATTCGGTGAGGTACCGCAGGGGGTTGACCTCGCCACAGGGTGCCAGACGGCATCTCTCTGACAGGCATCGCTCCAGAATTACGTTCTGTACTCTGTAAGTTCTCGAGATTCTCGAGAGTCTCGGGTAGTTTTCCCGGGTAGCGCTTATCCGGGAATTTTCTTCGTCCCGGGTATCTCGTGTTCCCGGTCCACAGCTACAGCCCTACTCCCTATGCCCCGTTCCTACGTGTGGAACGTATATTTCTAGCGATCTTCGCCAGTTTCGACAGAGTCTCGTGGCTCGCGACAGCTAAAGATCGAAGGACAGAGAGTGTTTAGAGTAGTGCAGACCAAAGGTTTGCCTGCCATATGACACCGAGGAAGGGACCTCGGGACCCTCGACCAAAGGAAAGTCAGGCTCGCCGCGATGTTCGGGCTGTTCCCAGCCGATGTCGGTAAAGTCCCGTCGCATCAAAGGAATGGCTCACCCACATAGGGTAAGCAATTGTAGTGTGCATCCCTGTCCCTCACACCACCATGACTTGTATTCGTCCTTGCCATTGGGGGTGTCAAGTAGTTTAAAGAAGCAAGACAAGTTGGTGATAAACGAAGAGTGTCCCACAGACATTTCCAAGCGTACCTACGCCTACGGTTCGAAATGTCTACGGGACTCTCAGAATAGTTTCACCGTTCGCACGAGCACCATGTCCGCAGATCAAGCAGTCGCTGCGTATATCTGCATGTATTACATTCATTAAAAAAAAAAAAAAAAAAAAAAAACAGAAACAGCAACGACGGTGGTGGCAGAGACGATCATTTTCAAATAAAGAAATTTATAGTGGTACCGCGTTATTGTCGGACTTACGGTTTCAAACTACCGGTGGACTTTACAAAAGTTTTATGCATTGGACATCATACAATTGAATAGTATGAAATACTCAAATGTGGAAACATTTAAGTACTTATTCCGATTCTAGTTGTTGCAATATTTCAATTCTCTACATTTGTTCCATCAAGTTCAATTTCTTGGAGGCTTTCGAGACATTCGGCAAATACAATAAATTCTCGAGCGTTTATGACCAATTTGTCTTGCTCCTTCTAACTACATAACACTTTCAATGGCAAGGACGACAGTAGCTAGTGAGCCATTCCTTTGATGCGACGGGACTTTACCGACATCGGCTGGGAACAGCCCGAACATCGCGGCGAGCCTGACTTTCCTTTGGTCGAGGGTCCCGAGGTCCCTTCCTCGGTGTCATATGGCAGGCAAACCTTTGGTCTGCACTACTCTAAACACTCTCTGTCCTTCGATCTTTAGCTGTCGCGAGCCACGAGACTCTGTCGAAACTGGCGAAGATCGCTAGAAATATACGTTCCACACGTAGGAACGGGGCATAGGGAGCCTCAAGTGGCGTTCGGTTCGCCGTTCGGTTCAGAACTGGACGCGGCCTAAAGCCATCGAGACCAGAAAGGGACATCGGCGTATTGTCGTGTTTAGGTTTGAGGATGCGCGTCTGTTTTTCATTACCACAAGTGTAGGGCTGTTGTCCAGCCATATATCACCGAGGTTCGAGTCCTGGCCTAAGACGGAACTGAGTTTCCCAGAGGCTAAAGGTGGAATCAGACGGCGCGTGAATCGGCGAGCTTGCTCGGCTCGGCAAGTCGGTTTGGCGAGCCCGACTCGGCGATCCATGACCGATCTGACGGCACGTGGATCGGCGAGCCGGCTCGGCTCGCCCAAGCTCACCCAGGCTCGCTCAGGCTCGCCCAGGCTCGCGAATTGGCGATCCATGACGTTCTCACGGCGCGTGGATCGGCGAGTCGGCTCGGCTCGCCCAGGCTCGCCTAGGCTCGGCCCGGCTCGCGTGTCGGCGAGCATGAGCGTTCTGACGGCGCGTGGATCGGCTCGGCTCGCCCAAGCTCGCCCAGGCTAGCGAGTTGGCGAGCCATGAGTGTTCTCACGGCACGTGGATCGACGAGTCGGCTCGGCTCGCACAGGCTCGCCCAGGCTGGCGAATCAGCGATCCATGAGCGTTCTCACGGCACGTGGATCGGCGAGTCGGCTCGGCTCGCCTAGGCTCGGCTCGCCTAGGCTCGGCCAGGCTCGCGATTCGGTGAGCCATGAGCGTTCTCACGGCGCGCGGGCTCGGCGAGTCGCGTGCCAAGCTCGCCGATCCACGGTCCGTCAGATTCCACCTTAAGGGTTCCACTCGGGTGGCCTCGCGTCGATGTATTTAGACTGTCGCCGAGGTACCATCGTAAACCCATAAATTAGATAACGATGCTTCGAGAAATATTGTCCAGAGCAGTTTCGAGATTTTGAAGTCTCCCTCTCTTACGCTTCACAACCGTGCTCGACATTGACACGCCTCCACCAATAGTTTAAGTTCATTTATCCCTGTTTCGTTAAGACTCCACCCCTGTGAGGAATCGTAGAGACTTTCCGGTCGCGAGCGAATGTACCGTCGAGGGTAGAAAGATCAGATCGAAACGAGCGCTCGACTGAGCCGGTCTGTAATTGTTCAGCCAAACTTCTTTTTAAATATACAGTCCACTATTATTGTTATTGTTAATTGAGTGCAATTTATTTACCACCCTTCCACATCATCTACGGCATCCGAGAATCGATTACGGCTTAGCAATCTAGCATAAGCATTTTCGTACTCAACATTTTGATCCTTCGAGCCGGATGATTGAACATTGTGATAAGTGGTGGATTACACAGTGCTGACAGCAGTTCGAATTTACACTTTGAACTGCATTTTCGAACATTTTGGACCGGATCACGTTCCGGATTGTTCCATCGACGGATCCTACTTTGTCGGATTCCATCTTCTGGATACATTGGAGGGTACACTCCAGATCGCATCGCCTGCATCGGACATCTGGTTCCGGTTCTTAGACGGCGGCCTATTGCGGATCATAGTGGATTGACCTCCAAGGAGCCAGGCGCGGAAGGGCTTCGCGGGACTACGACGCGGCCGTGCGGACAGCTTCCGACGGAACATTGACGTCGCCTGCTTCCTGGACAACGAATTTGGATTTGCATCAGAGAGCGTTTGGTGAGTTTTGGTGAGTTCAGCGAATCGTTGTCCTTTAGTTTTGTTTCCCTTCTTACGTTTCGATTTCAATTATCATGCCTGACACTGAGCCTGCCGAGTTAAAAAAGCAGAAGAAGTATCGTGGGACCATTAAAGGTCTAGTGACGCGAATATTGAACGCGGTGACCGACACCGCGGATCTTTCTATTGACGCGTTGGAAACACGCGCCGCTAAGTTAGAGGAAGCATATCGAAGTTTTTCGGAAGTGCAACTCGAGATTGAACCGGATGATTTAGAATCTGATTATACGTATGAGCGTCAACAGTTTGAGACTCAATATTATCAGACTTCCGATTTAATCAGCTCGCGTATTAGGGCGTTAAAAAATGTAGAAAGAGTTGTTTCTGTGACGCGAAATGTGGACTCACCGAGCACGGTGTTGGTAAAAGAGACCAGTTCTCTCTTGCCGAAGATTGAGATAAAACCCTTTGATGGTAACCCTCTCGAGTGGCACACATTTCGCGATACTTTTAGGTCAGTGGTTCATGACAGTGACGAATTGCCAGCAGTTCAAAAATTTCATTTGTTGAGGAACGCATTGCGTGGCGATGTCGCGTCAATTACTGCTCCACTTAACGCTACTGAGCAGAATTATTTGGTGGCCTGGGATTTACTGCAGCAGCGATGTAACAAACCGCGTCAGATCATAAACGCGCATTGTAAGAAGTTGTTTGAATTACCGGAGATTACGCGTGATTCCCCTGCGAATTTGCGATTACTTGCAGAACAGGGTCAGATGCACGTGGGCGCCCTCAAATCGTTGGAGCCACCAGTGCAACATTGGGACACTATTTTAGTGTATATGATTGCTAAAAAATTAGACAAAAGGACGCGTATATCTTGGGAGCGTACTTTAGAGGACCAGGAGAGATACCTGATTATTAGATGTAAAAACTAACAGGCTGTCCTTTTGGCAACACGTTCAAAAGGTGAAGCAACATTTTTGGTCGCGCTGGCACAGAGTATTTGCAGATTCTACATACTCGAAAGAAATGGCATCTTGAGGACAGCACATCATTTCAGAAAGGAACTTTGGTAATCATCAGGGAGGACAACACCCCACCACTCCAATGGAAGCTTGGACGAATAATTGTGGACTAGGGTGGTCCTTAGCTATAGGGGTCCAAATTTTTTTTGAGTTTTTTTTGCTCTTACCCTCTTAAAATATGGTAGTTGGTGAAAAAATGATATGTGCAAAATTTCAGCGAGATCGGACAACGGGAACCCGTGCCGCATTCAAGACGAAGTTTTAAAATTTCTATTATTTTCGTTAATTTCAATATAAATGTGTTCCGCCGTTTTAGAGGTAGTACTGAATATTTTTTAATGAAAATATAATGTCTTACATGTACATAATATTATCCAAACTTAACTTCTAACTACATATTATAAAATTAATTGTAATATCTTATAAAATCCTTACTAATATATAAAAGTGAAACGTTGTCTGTTTGTTTGTCCTTCTTTCACGCCTAAACGGCTGAACGGATTTCAATGAAATTTGGAATATACATTACATACGTCCTAGATTAGATTATAGGCTATTTATTTTATTTTTTACGCTTTTTTATTTTGGAAACATCATAAATAATTCCCGGGTGAAACCGGGTAACGGGCCAGCTAGTATTACATATTTGTCAATACATGCCTTTCATTAATGTTGATTTACTCGCATCTGGATAACATCGCCGATAATCTTCTAATACTTGTAAAATGAACTGCTTATTATTTTCATCTTTCGTTAGTAAGCTATTATATTCGGTAATTAGCTTCACGCCTCGTTCTGCACTGTCGTTAACTACTTTGAAATTCTTTATTATTTCTAACGCATTTTTATATGTTTCATCGATTTCCCAAACTGAAGGGTCTTTTTGCAAAAATTCGGTACTTATATGAAATCTAAAAAAAAAATTGCGACTTTGTGACGAGATGAAATTTTCTATGCCAATATTAATATAGTTTTTGACATCTTATAAAACAATCTTTTTGCTTGAAATCTCCGTTTGATTAGAATCCAAATTTTGGATCATACGCCTCTTTATATCACAAGAATGCGTTTTGTGCCTCAGGTAGCCGACACTGGTAACAGTATGGTTCAGATACTGCGATACATAGGAAGCTTAATGCTAGGCAAAATTTAAGAATATGAAATATATTATAGGAAGCAATATACAAATACTCCTGGTATACATATATCTAAGAAACTGTATTTTTATTTAAAAATATAGACACACATTTTTAAAATAATGAAATACAATCATATCTGATATTGATGTAAAATTACTGTAATTTTACAACTTCGTCTTAAATGCGGCAAGGGTTCCCGTTGTCCGATCTCTCTGAAATTTTGCACATATCATTTTTTCACCAACTATCATATTTCAAGAGCATAAGACCAAAAAGAATCGGAAGTTGAAAATTAAGGACCACCCTAAGCCACAGCCGCCAGGCGGTAAAACACCGTGCACGCGTTCCCGCTGGATATTTTCTCAAGCAGTCCGAGTTAAAAACCGTTCCGACATTTTTCGTGGATGGTTTCTTCTTCAGAAATGTCTACAGAATCCGATACTGTGTAGCGAATTCGTGCTAGATAAACAACTTTTCGTAAAAATGCAAAAGTATTGCGTAGAAATCATGCACATCGGCACTTTTTTAAACTTTGACGGCCGTTTACAATCATATAAAACCATCAAATTTAATAACTGTATACACCGATATATTCAGGAAACTCTCCTCTATCTTTTGAGACTAAATTTAACTTTCTAGCATTCTTGGTTTTCACGTAATACCTCATTCTTGCCCAAAATCGTGCGCTTTTTACAAAAACTCATGTTTTTCAAAAACTGAGGGTGATAGAGCAATTCTATTTACGGATTCGTGTTTGGGACGAAAAACTCAACTAGGATCTCGGAGTGCATATTGCAGATCCGAATACGTGTTGGATAGTGTAGTTAAGACCCCCGATTGCCTATTCTGGCCTATACGCTGCTTTGTATACTAATTTTAAAAGATAAAACTCAAAGATTTCGTCAATATTTTTCGAAGTAATACATACATATTATTATTATACATCTAATAAACTGTACTTTTATTAAAAAATATTCACTGATACTTCCAAAATAGCCGAACACAATTATGTCCGAAATTGACGAGAAATCACTATTATTTCAAAACTTCAACTCAATTGCGGCACGGGTTCCCGTTGTCCGATCTCGCTGAAATTTTGCACATATCATTTTTTCACCAACTACCATATTTTAAGAGGGTAAGAGCAAAAAAAACTCCAAAAAAATTTGGACCCCTATAGCTAAGGACCACCCTAGCCTCCACCAATAGTTTATGTTCATTTATCCCTGTTTCGTTAAGACTCCACCTCTGCGAGGAATCGTAGAGACTTTCCGGTCGCGAGCGAATGTACCGTCGAGGGTAGAAGGATCAGATCGAAACGAGCGCTCGACTGAGCCGGTCTGTAATTGTTCAGCCAAACTTCTTTTTAAATATACAGTCCACTATTATTGTTATTGTTAATTGAGTGCAATTTATTTACCACCCTTCCACATCATCTACGGCATCCGAGAATCGATTACGGCTTAGCAATCTAGCATAAGCATTTTCGTACTCAACAGTGCAATTGCTGACTATATAACATTTTTTTACGAACATTTAAAACTTTTTATTACTGTGTCTTAAGTTTGAAATTTACAATAGAAAATTCTTATAAAATTCTTTCGTGTCAAGCATAGAATCATTGCGCGAGTCTTTGATGAGTTAACAGTGACACGTCAATGATCGCTTCGGGCTCCAGTAAGTTGTTTACTTTGTATTTTATAGACTCCTCGTAAGCGTACGTAACAGATGTATCTGTAAGCTGTATATTACATTGCGCTAAAATTAATATACAATTGCGCAGGCGTGCGCAAACTTCGCGATCCGTTTGAGGGATTCTCGACAAGTCTTGAGTGAAACCACCCTCCGATCTATCGGTGTCTTGTCTACTAGCTCCGATCCATACATAACCATTGTTCCCTAATATTAAACTAGCACCGTTTGCCAAACTGTGAAAGTGTGTTTTCTTTCGTTTTATAAGAGCTGGCGAGACCTTTATCATTATACCTTGAGACAGTTTACCATACTTCAGAACTCTAGTATGTAACGACAGCGAGCCGTCGACAAAGGTACTTTGCACTTCGGCGCAAATTAGATCTCCCTCTTGGAGATACCGTCGCATAGTTTGCTCATCTTCGGCAGATCTTCTTCTCTAACAATTATTAAAGGAAGAGCTGTATTTTAATTTGCTTACCCATTAAACATAGATACGTACAGAGTCAGGGCCGTTCCTGGCGGGGGTGCGGAAGGTGCCCCCGCACCTGAGCGGCCAAACCTAGGGACGGCCGCAGGCCGTTTATTATATGTAAAATTTTGATTAATAAGAATAATAATCGAAATTTTTTGCATGATAACTGTTTAAAATTATGTATGTATAGATATAAAAGTAGACACTGCATATTAAATTCTTAATTAAAGAATATTGAATTAATAAGGGCGGCAATATTCTTTTTGCACCTGGGCGGCCAAAACCCAGGAACGGCTCTGTACAGAGTTATCTTAATATCATACCAATTCTCCTCCGGGTAAATTTACACTGGACAGTAGAAGTACGGAGTCCAGTTTGGAGTTTGTGTCAACTTTCCATCGTTTTTGTTGTACTTCAGTTATTCGTCCAACCACAACGTCCCCGATTTCGCCCTGATAACGCGCCTTCAAAGGTCGTATCGAAATCAGCTTGTTCACCTTTTCCAAAACGCCAGCCACGGACGCGCGTAATGTGTTCTCGTCATCTACATAAGTTCCGTGACCTCTAATGAATATGTATGTTACATAAAATTCTGCCTTCATTTTCAATAATAATTGAAATGCACTTTTTCCTTACCTCAAGAAATCAGGCTGGCTAGAAATTTCTTCTCCCGGCGTGTATATTCGCGGTTGTGGATCTTCATTTTTTATTAAATTTAAATCAATCCTGTTTACAGCCAAACGGATATTAATGGGTGGATATTCCTCCATCGTAATTAGACACTCGTTCTATATCTCAAATAGGTGATAATTATTATTTGCATAGATATACAGCATTTATTTGAGGATATGTTATACACATGTTGTAACTTTACAATTATTTAAGGTTATGACGTTATGACGTTACGACGTTACGACCACGTTACGACTAAACAAACGTATAAAAAAAAACGAAAGGTTTGGTGGAGCTGGTCCACCAATGAGAGAGAAAAAGGAAAGGGAGCGGAAGAGTTTCGTCCCGGGTCCGCCAGAGGACTCGTCAGTAAGGCTAATCTGGCGGAACCCTGCCTTAGACACGCCGGGTAATAGGACTGGGGCGAAAGCTTGTATATTTTATACGGAGGAGGACGAGTGAGAGGACTAGTGCCGAGAGGGGCTCGGTGTGGAGTGGCCCTCTGGCGGAGAGTCGTTTTGCCACAATGTTCTCATCCGAGACCGTCGCACCACATATCATCCACCTCCCCCCAGAGGTATCCGCGGGGGCGAGGAGGAATTAGACTGTCCGGAAGGACATGCCGATGGTTCTGGTGGCGGTTTCTCGGAGGTTCGTGTAGGAGAAGTATATTTTTTTATAGAGGGGGCACACATCGGGGCTCTTCCCTCTAGGAAGGAGAAGGCTGCGAGGCGTTTTTGCTCGAGCCTTCCTAGGAGACAAGGGGCGCGAGGCGTTGCTCGAGCGAGCCTTGTAGGAAAGGGGGAAAATTGCGCGTGTTTTGCAATCACGTCAGGGGGTCATCAATTTGGTGGAGCTGTGTCCACCAACGAGAGAGAAAAGGAGAGGAGGAGCGCGTTTCGTCCCGGGTCCGCCAGAGGACTCGTCAGTAAGGCTATCTGGCGGAACCCTGCCTTAGACACGCCGGGTGATAGGCTGGGGCGAAAACTTGTATATATACGGAAGAGGACGAGTGAGAGGACTAGCGCGAGAGGAGTCGTGTGGAGCGGCCCTCTGGCGGAGACGATTTGCCACGTGTCGTCTGCTCGAGACCGCCACAAACCATCTAACGGCGATGCCTATGAACTAACTTGCTAGTTTTAAAACATGGAAATGATTTATTTATCTAATTATTTGTTTATATAATGAATTGTACGACTCGTCTAGTTTCATTGTAGCCCATTGTGCACGATATTGTACATACAATGATACCGTTAATTTATTGCTTTTTTACATGCAGTCGAAATTGATCATTTTACGAACCACGAAAACAGATGGCTATAGTGTTTCCTTTGGTCGTAAAACAAACAAGATTTTTGTAATAATATTAAAGGATTTGTTTAAGATATGCGTACAAGCATAAATAGTACTATTGGAGATTTTCTAATAATTTTTAAGCGGTTTCCTCAAATCCTTATCCTTTAATTATCAACGTACGATACAAGTATTTTATCATTAACTAACCTGAACGAAAGTACATTGTTGACAAAAAATCATTACATTTTAGGGTGTTACGATGGCAGATTTTATTCCGACACGTGTATCAAGGGTGAAAAAAGACGCTGTAAAAGAATTTTTGTCAGTTAATTACGAGGGACCAAAGAAAAAAATAAAAGGAAATGTTTTTGGCAGCGAAGAAAGACAGACAGCAGAGAGTTCCAAGAGCAACGTCATAGAAAGTAAAGAAAGCAAATATAACGATGAGAAGAAGAAACAAGAATTGGAAATGAAGCGCGTTAGATACGAGGTTATGAAATTTGGTATGTCTGGCTTTGAGAAGGTAAAGGCGAACGAAGCAAAAGTTGCCCTCGCTATAAGTTTAGGGGCAAAACCTCCTAAAAACACGGGAATTAATTACAAAGTGTTACAAAGGCAAAGAAAGGAACAAAAGAGAATGGAGAAAAATGAGGAACGCACGTCGGGGCTTGAGAAAAGTATGATAAAATACAAAACTAAAAAGATTCATAGGAAAGACTCTAGTGGTATATTAGGAGTTTATGGAAAAGCGAATAAAAAAACATTGAGTAAAATTAAAAAGTGAACTTTTATCTGCAAACGTTTAAAACATCTCTACCCGCTTCGCTATGATTGTTGTAACACCAACTAATCATGTTGCGTACACTACACTGTATGTTACAAACAAAGAATAACGAGTAATAAAATAATATTCTTCTTATGTTTGTGAATTCATTTGGGCCAGCCTTGAGCTTTAATAATAGGATACACTTTTTTGCCTATGCATATTTAAAATATATGTGTATATTTATATATGGTTCAGGACGCCGCAATGGAATGATTTGGCATTCTGAGAACCACCCTTTGCATTCGATCGTCAGTCAAAGGCAGCAGCCGTTGGCGCTACCTCGAGTAACATCTGAAGAAAAGCATTCACTCCTTCTGTAAAGAGTAATAGTAAAGCGTATTAAAGTACGTGGATACATATTGGTCTGGAGAGAGGAATAATGGGTTGCGTACTTACCCATAAATTTGGGCACGTATCCGTATTTAACAAACGGGAGGTAGACAAGCATGCCCGCAAATATGAACCCGAACGCGTACAAGTATTCGATTTGAGGCTTATCAATGATTGGCGCTACAATCAGGTACGCAGAGATTGCAAGTACGAGGACTGGTATCACCAGCGGGCATTTGTATGGTCGTGGATGATTGGGTCTGGTCCTTCGCATCACCAACAGAGCGAGCATCGCTCCGCCATAAAAGATCCATGCGGTGAATGAAAAAAAGTCGATCAAGGAATCTATGTTCCCGGATAGTACCATCGCTCCTGATAATTCAACGAGCGCATTTCATTAAACAAGTTGGAGTACAAGTACGGCGTTTGAGCGATTTGCAATGGAGACGCGTGAACGGTACCTGCGACGATGGAGTGGAAGATAAGCCCTGGTGCGGGGGTAAAGCGTCGCACGTGCACGTAACTGAGACAGTCGAGTAAATGACCCTCTCGGGATGCGGCGAAACATAGTCTACCTGCTGCAAAGAGAGTACCATTTGCGGAACCGAACGTGCTGATCGCAACCGAGAGCGGCATGAGCCATGCCATAACGCCAAGAATCCGATTTCCAAAAGTCTGTAAAACGTTATAGAAGGATGACTCTCGTAGTTTGAATGACTTTTTTTTCTATTTTCTTTTTTCTTTTTTACTTTGGGGAAATCCGATCGATTGGAGTTTAGAATATTACGAGATAGGATCGTCTGTTCTAATTCTTGGCTTCGCGATTGGAAAATTGTCGTCTTACCACAGCAACTGCTTCGCTTTCGATCATCTCCGAGGGCGACATCACAGCTAGGTAAGATACGTTTATCAAGGCGTAACAGAGGGTAACGAGGGGTATACCGATCATGATCGAACGCGGTAGATTCTTTGAGGGGTCTTTGATCTCTTCGGTGACGTAATTGAGATTGTTCCATCCGTCGTACGCCCAGAGGCCAGTGTAAAAAGCCGTGGCCAGCCTGCCCAAGTTGACGGTATTGCCCTCCATCATATCGAAAGCGCCTTCCAGATGCTGCGTGTTACCCTGTATCAGCTTGTAAGAGCCGCCGGCGATTACCACAAGTATGGCGATCAATTTGGCCGCGGTGAATGCGTTCTGTACACCTGTGGCCAGATTAACGCTGTAACAATTGATCAGCAGTATAAGTATGATCGCTAGCAGTGCGACGATCTTGACCACTTCCTCGGGTGGATCGCAGTCGGCCGCGAACGCTTCTACCGCGTATTGCGCGAACGACAGGCATATGATGGCCATCTGGGATGGCTTTAGGACCAAAGTGGAGACCCAGGAGAAGAGGAAGGCAGGCGGAGCGCCGAACGCGTCCATGAAGTAAGCGTACTCGGCGCCGCTGCTAGTGTTCATCGTGCCCAGCTCGGCGTACGCCAACGCGCCGCACAAACTCAACATGCCGCAGGCCGTCCATACGAGGAAGCTGACTCCGATACTACCAGTTCGAACCAATAGCCCTGACGGCGAGACGAATATCCCGGAACCTATTGCGAAACCTCGCCGTTAACGTCATTCGCCGACTAAGGAAACAGTACGTATGTATATTAAAAGTTAAAGGCCGTCGATCCCTACCTATCATGGTACCAACGATTAGAGCCACCCCACTGACGAGTCCCACCCGTCTCTTGAGGTGAACAGAGTTGTTCTCCTCTGGGTCCGTCCCCTCCAGCCCTCCACCCCCTTCACCCCCGTCTTCGTCATCTCCCAAACCCCCAGATTTAGCTTCTTTTTGTTTCCGTTCGTGTAGCTGTTGCTGTTGATGCTGAAACGGCGACGTGGAATTCCAGCCGTTATCGTTCCCGTTCCCGTTGCCGTTGCCGTTGCCGTTGCCGTTGCCATTGCCATTGCCAATGCTCCTCGCTGATCGCGAGACCAACGTCGACTCGGGAACTCCAACCCAGCCTCCGCTTTGCAACTGTTGCTGCGGCTGATTGCCGTTACTCGTCTGTGGATCATGTCCCACGGAAGCTGAAACAGTCCATTTCAATTCTTTTAGTATCCTACGCCTTCTACTGGGCCACCTAACGTTCGCAAGTAGAAAATAAACTTTTCATTTCTTGTAAGTTACCGAAACTGGACAATATGATTACCTTTCTTCATAATTCATAAGACTTTCTATTGGACGACTTCGAACTAGCCCTCAGCTATCAACAACTGCTTATTAGATCGTACAGACTTCCGTAAAAGAGCGCGATCTCCCGGATCGATATTGGATCATTCGATTCGTTCGCTTGCTCGCAACGTAAAGGGGACGATATTTGGAACACTGTTACTTACACATCGTGTTACCGTTCGCAGCGCTCAAAACAGTGGGAAACAATCAGCTTTTTAACGATAGCGGTCGAATTAATGGCGGTAAGTACATATTCGGAAATGTTTCATGTTTAAAGAAACCTCTGTATCGCGTCGTTTCCCCCTTGCAACTAATGAAAAAGGCGTTAGAATGATCGAAGGAGAGCAAAGGGTCTGAAACGCGAACAACAGCAAATCGTTGAATTTGTATTTATGTCGCCACGTGACGTCCATTATTATATTATTATCTTTGAAGCGATGCTGCTACCGTAATAGTTCGCATGGCCGGCTGCCAAAAGATTTCTCGTGACCGAGATCGTTATGACTTCTTCACGTGTTCCATCGCAAAATGATAACCATCGGTAAAGCGTAAAGCGTAAAGCGTAAATCCATCGATCGTATTGCCGGAACGAAAGAACCGTGACGCCGAGTTTAATAATCGTTCCGGTGGTGGGCTTTTCGATTGCCGAGTGTCCGCACTGTTTGACCACGCTAAAAATCAATATTATCGGTAATAACATCGATAACGGATGTGAATTGCTTAATGCGCAATACGAGCATGTTGCATTCTTTTAAACGAATTGCGTCCCGAAGAAATTCAAGTCCTCCTATCACGCGAGGCGTGGTGGTTTCTTCTTCAAGGTGACCTTTCGATAAAGGACTATCGATTTACTTCACGCATCCGTTAAATAACATTTAAATGTTGACCATCTTAAAACACCATTTATTTCCATGCTTAAAAGTGGACTTTGCGAAGAGTATATATACACCTACGTAACTTGTTTACCTAGCAGAAATCAATTTTTTGCATCGTCAAAAAATATAGCTCTTTCCAACCCGTGATTTTGGAAACGGAACTCATTAGAGCGCGAATAGAAAATTTTGAGAGCGAATCGAAATTAGAGGCGCTAAACATTGCAAGCTCTAAGTAGCGACGAAAGTCTTCCAAGATTATTCGTGGCTGAACTTTCTGGCTTTAGTTGTCCATTTGCAGCATGATGCAACACACCGGATACGGTTTGGGCTTTCAACTGATTTATGCACCGCACATACATACCTATGTGCCTACCTAGGTATGTAAACGTCTCCCGACCATTTTATGTCCTATTGCATAAAACGTTTTCTAGCAAGAACGGGGAGGAGCGAATTATTGCATTCCCTTTGACAGCGTTTTCAAATAAAAAAGTAATTGCGCGTGTCTCAGCGAGACAAGAGTGTCGTACAAAGAACGTAATTCATTCGGTCTTGTTTAAAAGCAATCGCGACCGATATTTCGTTCTGTCGCCGAGCAATGTAACCGCTTGGCGCAAGGGGAAGACGAGTCTAATAGTTTTAAATGATTGGAGCAACGATGATGTCGCCTGGTAAAAGGTGATTGCCACCAGCCTGTTGCTCTCGTTCGATGACGGACCCCACGAATTAAGTTGCAAAATTCTTCGAACTGGTAACACGATATGCTAACACAGACGACTCCGGAGTTTCAGCCGTCAGCACTTATCATAGATCACTTCGCGACCGGCACAGAGCCCGTTGGAATCTATCATTCACGCTGAATAATTATATTCAAATTCATCATCATTATTATTATTATTGCGGGAGTGTACAGACAACGTAAGCGTTCGCGCGCGACGCAGGAAAGAGGCATAGAACCGTTTCTGAAACGCGTTAATGTTCACTGCGCTAAAGCATCGTAATAATCCAATTGCGTTTAATTGATCGCTCGTGCGAAAGAAACCGAGCTTTGTATGTGGTCTCGACCGTACGAAGATTGCGTTCACGACGAAGGTCGAATCGGTCGTAAAAAGGGTATTAAATTGCGCTTCGAAGCTGTTGAATTTGTTTGACCGAGTCTCTGTCGGAACGAACGACTCTGAGACGGTTCAAGTCGCACGTAAGTATGCATGTACGTACAAGCAGCGCGATATACGATATCTATAGAAAACCCGAAATTACGAAACCAACTGTCTCGAGTTCTATGCAGTCAACGACACTTGGCCTACGATTACCTATTGGCGGATCTCAGCATTTTCAGCCGTCTCGCCAACACGCAATTTACCAGAATCTTTTCTATAATTTTTCAACGATCATCAAAGCAGATTCATACTTGGAAGCTCGTGCCCGTTACGCAAATACCACCAGCTAGCAAACGCATTCAGTTTCCTTCTTACTTCCAACTGTAAAATCCTCCGTGTAAAGCTGCCGATTTAGGTATAGCAGTGTGACATTGGTCAATGGTTTTCGTTTCATCCTATCGACCGGGGTATTTGCTGTCGTCTTATAACCCCACAGCAGACTTTTTGTTCGTACGTTAAATATAAATTCTAATCGAAATGACGTTGCAAATGACGGAAGCGGCTAGAGTAAGCTTTCAAAGCACAGGCTTAACTTTCCTGGTGCATTCCAAACGATTTAGAAATATACAGTATTTCAAACACACCGACCCAGATAATGAAACACTGTTCAAAAGAATAACGCACATCGGTTGCGTGCGAAGAATATAATTGGCTTAAACGGAACATGTCGCGGAGCGCTTATGGGCGTCTCGTCTCGCTTCGTCGTACAGTTCGTCTATTTCTGGCCACTTCGTACGGCACATATCCATTGTAAAATGTTAAAAATAAGCTGGCCAACTCGAATCAAACTTTTCTGTCGGTCGTACTCTGTTGTTCAGAAAAATGCTAGTCCCGTGGAAACTACAATCTTTTTTCACGCCAGTGACGGTTTACTGCACGGTTCCTTGAAATTGATACAATCTTTTCCGACCGTTTTACTACTCGAAAATGAAAGGAACGAGGGGAAAAAGATCGGGACGTCGCGCGTGCGATAATATAAAGCGGAAGGTTCTCGCGGCGAACGCAAAAGACCAATTTGCGCGGAGGAGCGTCTTAAAATATGCCTTTCGGTCCGATTTAAGAACGAGGTGGGCCTAGAAATCCGATTCCGCTCGACCACGGTAAAGGTATGCGCGATTAAGTGGCTATGAACGTAGAATCGAATTGCCAATTGAATGGAGGTACGATGGATATACTCTTTTGATGTATACCTCGAGGATTCCATTCCGTGCACCCCAGCGAACGCGCGAACTTCCCATTTCACGGAGTGACGCAACTGTTTGCAAATTTCGGGAGCTGCGTTCTCCCCTTACGTAACGAGGATCATTTTTCCTCGCTCGACTTAACGAACGTCTCCGTTTCGACTTTCGACTCGATAGATCGCAGATTCGTTTTGGAACGGTTCGTTGAATCGTCTATGTCTGTGCCAATTAGGTACGGCGTACGACCAACCGTAAACAAGCTATCAACTGCCAAGATCAGAAAGACGCACGTGCGTTCGTGTACGCTTTCAAACATTTACATATTATATACTTACATATGTTTTTCCCGAATAACCTTTCAGCACCTATTGTTCTCTAGTTTGAATTCTAATTCGCGGCTATGATGAGCAATTCGTATTCCGGCTTTCTGACGGCGCAAGTGTTAAAATTAGCTGTGCGGACAGTTGGAGTTGAGTGAAACGAGCAGAAACGAGACTAGAGCCAGAAAGTCAGAATGCATCTTGGCGCACACACGTGCTTTCTTGCTTTATGACCGTAACGTGTGCATGGGCACCAACAGGTTTTATTCGAGGGATGAATTGTGCCTCTAAGTATTAAAAACGCTTTGGGTCCTGGCGGTGCTTCACGGTTAGCCTAATGCGATCGCTGATCGATCAATGATTTACACACAACTTCTACCCTACGATTTAAATGTTTCCATGCAGCTGTGAAACAGCAACGCGCGAGAATCGTGCACATTCGCGTGCAGCGTTTGTACAGCTTAGCAGTGCCGACAAAGGACTTGCCCCAAGAATGGGAGTCGCAAGTTTATGAATGAGCGACCCGGCGAGGGTAAAAAGCGCGCCAATCTTTGCAATTACGAGATTGTGTATCTCGCTTTAACTAAGCCTAAAGAACGTCGCGTAGCGAAAGTGCGGTTAAACGGGTTGCATGTGGTAGGTAACAGAATGGGGTACTTACATCGTTTGAAGGGCGCGACATGCATGACTCTAAGAGGGACCGATAAGAAGGGCGGACTGTGAGACCGCCTCTCATGACACCACGCCGACTTTTCGGTGCAACCACCGTCTCTGCCAGACTACAGCTGTCTTCTGCTCGCCGTCTGGCCTCTCTTTTCCCGCTAAATTTCCTCAGCAATGTCTCGCTCGCGCGTCAAGGGGCGACCGTGCTGTACGCCCTTCTTTTGCGCCCTGATTCTCTAACTAAAGACACTCCGCCGCGATCTTGTCTGTCTCTTCTTCAACTCGAGCTCGCCCGATGCCGGTTTGCCAGCAGAAATTTACGTCTGGTACGTCCGAGTCGCAAGTCGTAAGTACGAGGCTACAATATTCCAACGCGACACACACCGATCCAGCTCTGACGATGAACTGGGCGTTCGACAAAGGGAGACGTACCCGCCAAACAGTGAACAAGAACGAGGTCGTAGTGGGGCGATTACGGGGTAGAGAGGGAAAAAGGATGGATGCATCGAGCGCCGAGCGCCGAGCGTCGGCGCCTAAACACGCTCGATATCGTCTTTCCGTATTTCGACTTCTATCCGATACCTACGAATTCACCTTCGACAGCTATCTAAGCCAGTAACACCCTTTAATCTTGTATCGAGTGGGTTATTTCACAGGATAGGTATACCAGCTACTATATTCCGAACAAAGTATGAAACATAACAAAAAGTAATTTATTCTTACAATATACATAAATGTACAATGAACGTTTAATAAAGTTTATCATTAAAACACAATATTAAAATGTTTATTCCCGACGCATTATAAAAATGAAAACTCTCTGCTTGTAAGTGTATGTCGATTACTATTTAAGTGTAAGCGCATCCATCAACCTTAAATGCCTTTACTCCGTTTAAATATATCTGCTCAGGCTAATTGTCCGATTTTGTAACCGGATAATCTTTGGTCAATGTTTTCTCCATTATGCGTTACTCATTTGTATGTTCATCTTTCTTAAATGGATACAATAACACTTGCAGACATAACAAAGGGAAACATGTTGAGACAACTATTGCATTTAATGGATTTTAGCAAGATTCTTTACTCAAACTCAGTTCCTCTGTTTCCAAGGAAGCCCAATGCAACAATATAAGTTACATTAATTTATTCTTGTACATACTTATAGTCAATATATTGGTATGACTATATGCACGTGCTTGTACATGTACATATTTATATAGATTTTTAGTTTCGTTATAACAAATGAATTTCTGCGTTCTGTAGATATTCTTACACTAGGCCAGCCTGTACGTGCAACTTTATGTCATTAGAACATTGTAATAATGTGCGACATACATAATATCCTTTGATTATTTGTAACAATCATTTATGTATAATATAAGTTACAAAAAAAAAAAATATTAGGAATGATTCAGTGTGCTTTGATAAAATAACGGTAGACCAGAGTCGCCAGAACCCCGAGTGCGATTGGAATCAGCCATGACCTCCAAGAACCACTGCAATTGCCAATCATCACATCACAATGCAGCAGCGTCTATTCGCATATTTGTATATTGTAAATTTCAATAACATTGTAAGTTTGGATAGCACAAAGTCAACGTAGAAACACCATATGCCTTGAAACCGTACTAATATGTAAAAACAAAATGCACCAGCACATCGTTATTAGTATAATAAGCGTGTTATAATAACAGTGGAGAATCGAATTTTCAATTGTGCTATCCAACGGACGACGACACGAGTAGTTGTAACATAGGAAATACAAAACCAGTGCGGACAGAGTGTTAGTCATAGATTATGTACCTGTAATAGCTTCATTAATAACACGTATGCACGATAATAATAATCATTATGAAAGAAAATGTTTTACCTAGAACTGTTTTCTGCAAACACTGCGCTTAAATCGTTGGCAGATTCCTTTGTCCATTCCTCCTAAAATTGATGAATTAAAAGGATACTTTGATGGAAAATAAGTTGCTATCGTCAGGAACGATACTTTAGCCACCGTAACGGGTAGTAATTATCAGATACGGATAGATATTGAATTCTATACGTACTTCTACGAGTTCACCGATTTTATATGTCTGCATTATCTGTCTGGCATCGCTCGAGTGACCGATATCTTCGAAGGGTTCCGTACCATCTTGACCAGCCTGTTCCATAAGTGCTTCTTCGCCGCCAGGATGCTTAAGTTCAAAAGAAAGGGAAACACATTCTCATATGTTCTCGCAACAAAAGATGTGAACATCATAATTGTAAGAATAGAATATGAACCTCATTGAGGAACGGAGACACATTATAAACTTTATTGTTAATAATAATCCACAAGTCACTGCTATCCGTGTGTTTAGCAACTTCTGCTCGCGTGAACAATTTAGTAGGCACGGTATTAACAGTAGTAGAGTTCTCGGACGCCATATTTTATCTTCTCGCCACTTCTTGCAGTAGTGAGTAGACAATACTTTTTCGAAGATATTCCGATACAATAGAATCGAGCGTACTGAGTCGGTATACTCTTTAAATAAAATATTATCACAGATTAATTATCCTTCGGAAGGTAAGAATCACGCACGAAATAGTTCCCGACAGTGTATCAGTAATCAGTTAGCCGCTCCTACATACAGTCGCAGCCTGTTCTGAATTTAGCGAATCGGTTACTAGATGCCGAGAAAATTATGCGTATCTGTGATAGTCTAGTGTTCTGGGTTCAAAAGGGCTTGCTTTAAAGATGGCTTTTGCTCGATTATCTACATATCTTAACTTATCTACTGATTACAATAAACCTTGATTAGTAGCTGAATAAATTCCAAAAAGTGCAACAGTTATTTTGCGTCGTACAACAAACTGATTTTGGTAATAAACGTGTAGAAAAGAATATACAAATGTAATACAGTTTAATGGTGGTGTTAGTATTACATTACGCAGAAAATGTGAATAATTTTATTATCTAGTGTTTACTGGAGTAAGTAATTATTCCGTCCGCATTCAAAATTTTCATTGATGCGTCGGCATGCGTCCCCAAGAAACATTTAGGTACACGAAATAAATGTTTAAATTCGCTTGGTTTCTACACACGTATGATCGTTTCTTTATATTTTTAAGATTACATGTTTCAAAACCAGCCAATACAAAACTGCAATTTTTACGGAAGTATTCTAAAACTAATACAAGTATAGTTGGGATATTTCAATCTTCGTGTAGTGCTAGGGAATCGAAATATAACGTTTCTAGCGGTTTCTAGCCTAACTGGACTTCTTACACACATTCACTACCTACTATCGGTAAAAGAATTATTCATCGTATTCCCGTACTGCTTTCTAATCAGGCTGTACTTCCGAAAACCCCCATGCTCCAAATTGGTTGGAAGTTTGGAAACAGTTTCATTTTGCATAGAAATAATGTTTGCGAGAAGGATTTTTGGCGACTTGAAATTTTGTTATCGTTTAATGTCACTTCCTATATTACCGATACTACATTGCGTCGGCAAGGTAGGGAATGCCATCAAAATGGTAAAAAAATTTAAAGTCGCCAAAAATCCTTCTCACAAACATTATTTCTATGCAAAATGAAACTGTTTCCAAAATTTCAGCCAATCTGGAACATGAGGGTTTTCGGAAGTTTAGCCCAATTTTTGCCGTACCTTCCTCATACCAAACTGCGTCGTAATTGGTTTCATTTTAGTAGAAAAACGTGACATACGATACAGATGTTTGCATAATGATGAAAAAATATTAAAAAATCCTTTTTTCATTAGAGGATAGTGCATATTAATGCCCCTGTATTCCTTCCAAGCGCCGACCAACATGTTGTCGTAAAGAGTCGGTAGCTTCTGAACAATTTTAGAAACCTGTGTAAACCTGATGTAAACCTATGTTTCCATATTTAGAAGAGTGATAGGAACTAGAGGAAATATTGTATTGAGTTGTCTCAAACGTAAATGTTGTAAAACGTTTATATATAAGACCGACTCGAAAAATCCGATCTTACCATATTTTATGGCAGGAAGAAAGTCAGAAAAGCATGTATTTAGACACGTAACATAAAATTTTTAATAGTTTTCTTAACAGGTTATTCAATTGAATGTCAGGGGGGCTTAAACTAATTATTTAAAACTTTAAAGACTGTTCTTCGAGATATAAAATAATTAATTATGGCTATAGTCCTTAGTAATAATCCCACTAAATATAAACAATTTAATGAAATAAATAACTTTTTTCCCGCTTGGGACCACAAGTCAATTTTCCGCGGAAGAGAAAATGCGCAGGCTGGATGCGCGTGATTATTATGTAGTCCTCTCCTCGAAATGACAAAAAATATAACCTATATGCTACATGACAATAAATGTTTATTGGTTATTTTGTTCTTTTACGCTACATTTGTGAACTTTTTATACCTTAACATCCTTTCCAAATATTATTGTTACGCCGTATCTGAAAATCATCTCCTCGAAGTGACAGAAAATATAACCTATATACTACATGACAATAAATGTTTATTACGCGTTGTATTTATATAATATTTCTGATCGAAATGTATGGAAATAAGTGCAAATTATGCTTCAATCAAAATCTATTAGTAAATGGAATTATGCAACATGTTTCTTGAAATTAGTCGTGCCATTCAGGCCGTTTTAGATTTTAAAGGCTTCCGATAAGATTTAATTTTAATTCCTACCACTCGTAGCATTGTAATCTTATTTTAGACTGAATCGATAACGTTGGGTGCGACACGAAAATGGTAAAGGGGCTCGCGAGCCCCCCGAGCCTGTGACATAAAATTACATTGGGTGATAGGTCTATCCTATACCTGGTCTGTGATAGTACCTATCTAGTCAGTTTATTCGAGTTGCCACTGGACGGCTATAGCGATTGTTTCCCAAGAAAGTAAACAAATTGTTTGAACGCGATTTTATGTGAGAAGACAATAATGATATTAATTAATATGAATGCGTAGCTGTAACGAGTAGAACGGTGAAAAAGTTGTCTGTTTATTAATAATAGTCTTATATTCTGGAACTGTCTTCTTCGGGCAGAGACTGGTCAGTGGTCACTGCAAGGCAAGCGGTTAAATTCAATTCGATTTCCTTGGGAGAATATGAACGAATGTTTTTTTCCGTACATTCGTGCCAGATTTTATCGAATACAATTCATTTGCCGACTAGTTAAACGATCGTAATAGTAATATTAGCTGCGATAGAAAATGAATCCTGCCAGTTCCTTGACCATATTTATCAGCTTTTTAGTGATTTGCGTTAGATGCGAATTTTCTTGGTCAGGAATGTTTTCGGATATGTATAGAAAAGTTGCCGATGTAGCAGAATATATTCCATGCAGGCTTACGGAATGTTGTACCGAAGAATATGTTTCACCTGATATTAATAGTAAGTACATAGAAAGCGGTGTTCTGCATTTTACAGAATGTGTTACAGTAATTGCACGTACATATCTATTTTGTAGAGTTAGATGATATTCTCGGCGAAGAACTCTATGGGCAACGAATTGCGCATCACGTAGTTACAAGTGCTTTACGTGGCCACTTATCTTCGTCTAATCCACCGAAAGCATTGGTCTTGAGCTTCCATGGCCCACCAGGAACTGGTAAAACTTACGTAGCTCAAATGATTGCTAGGTCATTTTACAAAAACGGCGATCTTAGTCGGTTTTATCATTTCTTCAATGGTCGTAACGATTTCCCTTTGCAAACAGATGTAGAGAAGTACAAGGTATACTTTCGACAAAACATATCTTTACGAACTGAAATGTGATTTATATATTTTGTAATGCGTTATTTCGATCGATTTAGGAAGAATTACGCAGAATTATCAGTAGTAGTTTAGAGAAATGCGAGAGGTCAATGTTTGTATTCGACGAAGTGGATAAAATGCCGGAAGGTTTATTAAACGTTCTAGTGCCATTTCTGGATTACAATACATGGTTCAAATCTTGGAGGCTTACGGGTGGTTCGGTAAATACAAGGAAAGCGGTTTATATATTTTTATCCAATACCGGCAGTTCACGAATTACACAGCGCTTACTGGCTCTTTGGGGAGAAGGCAAACAGAGAGATACGACTAAACTTCAGGATTTCGAGCATTTAATAAGCGTCGGTGCCTTTAACGAGAAAGGTGGTTTTTATCAGAGCGATACGATAGATACCAGCCTGATAGATCACTACGTGCCATTTCTGCCACTCGAAGAAGCGCAAGTGAAAATGTGTTTAAAAAAGGCTTTTGTAAACAGAAATATTGTCCCTACCGATGATATGATAAAGGAAGCATTGTCTTATGTGATTTACGGACCAGCTCCGCATAATATTTATGCAACAGCTGGCTGTAAGAGGCTGGAACAGAAAGTAGCTAGCATAATATACGCTCAAAAGAAGCGAACGGAATTTTGAATATCGCACGCGTAAAAATCAGGATTGGAGGATCGCAGGATCGCAGAATCAGTAGCTTTCGTGTTAACGTTTCAATAAGGTCTAAATTTTATTGATTATTCTCATTGGCACAATCAGAAAATATGTGTAACAATTAAAAAAATAGTATAATTAATTTGTTACAATAATGCGTGTAGCGATATCCATATATTTATGTATGTATACGTTTATCTTTAAGGAATAGCTAAAATTTTTATCGTTAACGGTACAGAATTACAATATATATATACAATTGAGGCTTGGCAATTGACTTGAAAATATAGTCATAAAGAAGAAAAGTTGTCTATAAGTATAAACATTTGGCAATATATATATATTTTTTCAACGTGATTCTAATATACAAGGATAGACAACTTTGATCTTTATGAATTGCTTTTTCTAAAATTTATTAATACCGCCGTATCGTACCGAAAAATAATTATTAACTCTTCTCGTCTATGCGAGTTACTAAATACAATTGGTTTTTATAAGTCCGGTTCGGTTCACATACACGCATCTGCACTTTCTATTTATATTTATATAATTGTGATATAGCGCAACCTCAAGTAAAGAGAACAATGAAATAAACTGTATTTTTATAATGATATCGGTGTATGAAAGTGAATTTATCTATATTTTATACAATGTAAAAATGTATTATTATAATATAGTTTATTTTTCCTTTTGTTCTCCATTGAGGGGCATTTTAATAAAGTATTATGATTGCACGATGACGTGATTAATGTGTAAAATACTCTTGATCGTCGTGCCATCACACAGAGCAACTATCTAAGTAATATGTATAAGTTATGAACTGAACGAGCGAAGAGTTATGACTCTTCCTCAACATATTCCTTTGGAAAGAATCCTACGTGATCTGCTATTTTTCCTTTCCACCATCCTTTGGCATCGCCTTCTTTGCTCAGCACTACGACTCTACAGCCCCGTCGCAGGCTCAGTTGATTACGTTCCCCTCCGTTAAAATCAAACAATGCTTTGGCCAATACACGCTGGTACGGCCATAATAAGCGCTGATCTAATTTCTCAAAATTCTCCGACAGCGAGACCCGCTCGTAATACTCCACGAGCTCTACTACACTTTTAAAGAAGCGAGATTCACTGAGATAATATAAATCAGCGCCATCCACATCGCGTTTAAATACCCTTATATGTTTTACCGCTCCGTCTGCCCTATAACATTGGTGAATCTTTTGTTTCACAGGAATATTCAAGAAAACATCTGACGGAAAAGCAGCGTATAGGGTACGAGTCTTACTTGATACTAAGGGCGTAATTAGTTTCATGTTTCAGACGTGGTTGTCCTGCAGGCCGTACTCGCAGCATGTATGTACCATCTTCGCGGGCTTCCAAGTTATTCGAAGCCATATCTCGCCCCATCTCTCCGACGAACCATAATTTTACCGAAAGAGCACGCTCGCATGGCAGGGGCGGTGGTGGCGGAGGTGGAGGTGGTGCCGGCATACACCGACCTGAATGTGCAATGCACTGTTTGTGTACAGCAAGGCGACAAACTTCGCATCGATATCCCTACGATTAGACCGGTCAGCTTCCGTTAACTTAACTCTAAATTGCAATATTTCACTTTCATGCAAACGCATTCCCAACAACTTTGTACCTGAAACATGCGACCTTTCAGAAACTTGCCACATCGCTGGCAACTACACGGACTGAAAAACGTTGTAAGTTTAAACTTATGGTTCGTGTTGCGACACGCGGCAGGATCAACGTTATCCATTGCATCCTGCAGCGCTTTAATCCACATCTGTTTCTGTTCTTCCGTTCTCGCGTATAAAGTATATGCTGTATACTCTTGTTTATGGACAAGCAACCATTGATAAGACCATCGACCATCTCTGCCGAGTGTTCGTCTTCCTGTATGATCCTCCAACCTATAATCATCTAGTCGTAAAGTTTCACGGTAACTGTATTGCTCTCCTCTACTCGCTTTGCAAATTAATACTACTTGTTCAAAAACAAACGCATAACGAGCCTTTACTCGTTGGTCACCGTGAGCTTTTACCTAGAACGTAATTGCAATATTTTGTTAATGTTTAATTTTAAAACACACTTATCAACGCAATGGTACCTTAAGCTCTCCGTCTCTAAGTAATCGCCCAAAATCTTTCAACTGCGCATCTTCTGGCATGTCCCAGTCAATTATCGATGCCTGAATATCTTTTATAATGTCCAACGTGTCCGAGTCACGTTTCACTTCATTAATATATTGAGCTATATCAACCATAACTTCTCTGGCTTTTCCAAGCTGCCGCCTATCTTCTAGCCAGTCAGAAGGAGTTTCTTCTACCAGTTTATCCAGCAATAAGTGATATTTCAGTACTCTTTGCATCGGAACGGATAGTATATCCCGTAGCTTGAATTTACCATTATTAGCTTCTTGCTGGCATCTCTGTAATTGATACTCGCGTCAAGTTCATCGGTGCATAAAATCGATAATACGCTAACTACATGTACGTTACAGGCTTAAATTAAATCTTACAATAACTTCTTGATTAGCTAATTCGTTGCGCGCACAGGCTTCTTGCAACGTGTTTTGCGCAAGTGTCAGGTTTGCGCAGTAATCGCCATAAATAAGGAACTTTTCTCGCCAATCGAGGAAAACTTGTGCTAGAACAGCACCGGTCCTCGCTTTTCGAAGCTGGCTGTGAAAACCGGCATGAATTTCCGCGAGTTCCTTTATGCCAAAGAAAATACGCGTTGATTCTTCAGGCCGCAGCAATGCTGAAAGTGGTCTAGCAAAATGTCTGAGCAAACTGTTAAGGACGTCCGAGTAGTTCCGTTCTGTCTCGACCAGCTCTTGGATCACATAGTCTCTCTTCTCACCTCCAGAGATTGCACCGTCCTGTTTTTACAGGAATCGTTTAATTACGAACCGTTACAGTCTTCTCTCGATATAGGCTCGCGGCTGTACCGAGAGACGTCTGTATGTATCGAAGACGAAATACTATGAAGCATGACAGGACCAAGTGAGATAAATTTCAATAAGTAAGAAACAGAAAAATATAACGACCTGTGCAACAGATGGAGGAGGCGGCAAGTGCAAACTACAAAGGTCCTGGTAGATCTCTTCGCTTTGAGCATGGCTGCAGTACGCTCCGTACCCGTCTTCCTCTCCAACTGGATCTTCGTTGTCCCCTCCTCCACCTGCCTCATCGCCCTCCCGCCTTCTAAACCGTCTGCGACGACCTTCGTCCTCGCGGCTTTAGCATAAAAATATGAACAGCCATGCACTATTCATGCACGAAAAGAAATAAAACTTCCGGGCCAACTTAAACTACTTGTAGCGATAGTGGGTCACGTTATTGACAATAAACACAGCTTAGCGCATAAAACTCAATTACGGTAGATAAATATTTCGAAATAGTGCCAGCATCACTGTACCGAATTATATACGACTCTTGACATTGCAACGAATGTTTCTAAACAACTGTTACGTAATGATAAGCGTACTTTCTTTAATAATGCAATACAGTGATGTTTGGTACTTTTCTTGCAAGATATTATACTCTTAAATTGCAAACGACAGATACCTTCTCTGTGGAAGGCCAGTCGTGTTGAGAATTACTCGAGAAGCAGAGTAATTCCTGATATACTTGGGACTCATCTACATCCATACCCTTAGGTTTCATGGAAAATGCCACCACTCCTGTTGTGGGGCTAAACCCATTGATAAAAGTTAGTGTAAATTTTTTAAATTGCGCAAAAAGTATAAAGATATTTTTTTCATTCGTCGATTATTAAGGCAAGTCTACTTGTAAGTTCCCATTTATCGCGTACCAATCACGATCTTTCTTTTCTTTTATTCTTAACAGATATAGAATTTATAATATCTCATGGACACGTTCGGATGCTTACCCCGCACCAGCGCTTTGTAAATCCTTGTAAATATCTTCTTGCGACCGACCGTGTCCAACGGAAAAGCTCCTGTAACGAATAGCTCTCGTTAAGTATACCGCCTGTGACGTGGAGAACTTTGCGAATCGTACAACGTCGTATTACTTACGGAATACCCTTGCGTCTTAAACGGGGACAATTGGACAATGCGGATAAAGTACACAGCACGCGTTGGAAATTCGACAGATCGAATAACATGGAGGCCTCGAAGAGGTCGGAATCGGATAGGCCGAAAGTAGTTGAGCATGCGGATAAAAATACTTTTATATTTCGTAGGCACAGGAACTGCGCCATTTGCGGCTTTTGATTCACATCTTTCATGTCTATGCATCCAGGATCTACCATATTTAGAAGATTGCATAGCAACACGCCATCCCTTAACGTATAAGCCAAATCGAACGGCTTCGCTTCCGGCCAATTTGCTTTGTGATCTGCCCTTAAAGCTCCGCATCTGGTCAGCCATTTGACACACTCGTGCCAACCGCTGCCGTTATCCGAGCTGCTTTCTATTCTGCTCATTTTTGCCACCGGAGCCAGCAAAATATTAAAAATTTAAGACGATAGTTCCTTTAACTTGAGATACATTAGGCCACGAGAACTTTTTAGACCAGCCCTTTGACGGTGGAAAGCTACGAGATCAGAAAAGAATCTGATTAAAAGCAACAATTTATATAAATCGAATTTTGTAAGACGAAGAGAGTACGAGGAGGCTACGCGTACAAGCAGAATTTTAATTGATAAAGCTCATAGAACTACATTGTGGGACAAGAGATATCATTATCTGTGTACGATTAAAGTAAATAGGGTTTTTAGATGAATACCTCCATTCACGGGAGGTTTTTACGAGTTGTTCCTTCCTTCTTCTGTCAGCGTTACGAATATTCCCCGATAAGTTCAGCGATAGAAGAACTCATTATTGCGTCCCGTGTCGGTGCTTAGAGATACCTCAGTGGAATCTGCAGTGCCGTCTAAAATCCTCTATTGGCAGTGTCATTGCTAAGAAAGCATCTTGCTGAGCTACGGCTTTAGTATATGGCTATTCCTTTACGCGATATGCCTTGTTTTCTCATTGTAATATTATGACGTTCGGCCCACTGTAGCTTACCACCGCCATATTGCTACTTCACTGCAGTCGATCATATCATAAATCTTGTTGCAACCTTTGCTTCAAACGCTGAACCGTAGATGGTGTTCGATGTTCCTACAAGGAAGCTTGGGTCTAAATTCTTTTCAAATTAGACCTTCCGGCTTCCGCAGCAATTCTCGATGCTCTTTCGATATCATTTATATCAGTCACGGTAGTTGTTTTTAATTAACGAAACCGTTCGAAAATATTTATACATAATTATATCTAAAGTTTATATAACTTTATCGATACAATATACAGTTTTTATCGAATACGTTGTACAAGCAATGAGTTAGCCAAGTCTAGAGTAGAATAGATGGCAAATTTTCAAACCTCCGATTATTTTCAGAAGCTTATATTGCACGCTGTTTGAAAGAGATGGCATTAAACAGTCAGCCAATGGGGCAGATAAAGTAGCGTGACGTAAAGCGATAGGTAGTCCGTTTATGGTTCTCGGCATATTCTACAGTCACTTCAGTGTCCATGCAGTGGGCAGATCGTGATGACACGAGAACCATCACTCAAGCTGTAGAACCGTGTGTTGTTTTACTACGGAACATCTGATACTTCTCGGTATGTATAAGTCTCGGTGTGTTGAAACGGGTATACCTGCTGTACAATGGACTGACTAACGCGCGCACGTATCGCAGATGTTAATTAGAACACTTTTGTCGCGTTCCCATTTATGGACAGTTTTCATTTTATTTCGCGACGTTAGAATGTGCTGTTCACACTGTAATTGTTACGAGGCAATCGAAAGTCTTCCGTACAAAATATATGTATGTATGGACAGAGAGTGTATGGTGATTTGACTCGGACAAGCAAGGCCTCCGAGTGGGAAATATCTTAACAATCATTTAAAAATACCTCGCATGTAAGCATGAATGAAATTTCAGTCATGATTTAATTAGAATTTTATTCTCCGTGACTGAGAGCGCGCACATACATACGAACGTACCTAGGTATGTAGTTCGTAGTTCTCCGCGGATGTCATCGCAGTGTCGTATAATCACGGGGTGACTTCATTTCCTGAATAATACCTTTAAAAGATTACTGTCTGCCGCACTATTGTAACCAGGGACTTCTACCGAAACTGAAAATACCGGTATGATACTGGTATTTTTTCGGTTCCATCTTCAAAACCTTTATAGAAACCGAAATACGCAAATACCGGTATGACGTCATACCGATATATGCAAATACCGGTATATTTACCTATACTTATTCACCGGTAATTTTTCCGGTTTTCGGATTTTATTACAGTTTTCAAAATATTATTAGACAAGAATCTATACGCTAAACGTACCTATATTAATATATTGGTATTTTTATGAAAAGATATTACGTTATGCCGGTGTTTTTACAGCTCGAATTATTATTATTATTATTATTATTAAACGTCTTTATTGCAAACAAACAAAACAAGACACAGCAAGTAACAAACAGAGCGAAACATGACAAATGCAAGGGCGGGGTTCAGTTAAAGACTGTTTTTCAACCCAACCTTAAACGAGAACTTAACCTAGACTTAAAATTAATACAAGAAAAGTAAAGAAAATAAAGAAAATAAAAGAAGAGAAACGAAGAGAAGACGAATCGACCAGATCGTAGAATGTGACATGATTTGTAGAAAAATTATAACGGATGAAGCAGTAGGAAAGATTTACAAGAACATTTGAAAGAGGAGGGGGTCGGAAGAGCGCGGATTTCGGAGGGAAGCGAATTATAAAAATGGGGGGCAACATAGGAGAAGGAAGCACGAAGGTAGTTAGTACGATGACAAGGGATGGAGAGCAATTAACAAGGGTTACGAAGATATTACTTTAATCTACCATGTCACCGAAAGAAGAACCGGAAAAATACCGGTATTTATTTCGGTTTCGGTACTTTAACGATTTCGGTATTCGCCTATTTCGGTTCTATAACGGTTTCGGTACTCATACGTTTCGGTACGATATCGGTTTCGGTATACCGTTAAGGAACTAGTTCTTGATCAGGCACTAATTTTTGATCAGTTCATGAAATAAATCGTTCTTTTGAGTTTATGTCAATAAATAATTGTTTGAAATAATTACTAACATAAAAATTGATAATTCAAAAATATATGTGTTGTCTGTGAAAGCAGTTAGTATTGTTAGTTTTAGATGATTAAAAACTAGTTCCTAGTCACCTTATTATTCCATACCTTATAAGTATTTAAATTATATATTTATTTTCAACTTTTTAAAATTTTTCCTTGAAGTTTAAACATTAATTCAACTTTTAGTATAAAAAAAGTCTATGGTTTAATGTTATATTAGGTTAAAAATAAATATTAAAGCGGGAAACCTTCTAAACTGATCAGAAACTAGTTCCTTAACGGTAGCTTTCTTGACATAATACCGGTATCAAAATCATACCGGTTTGAAGTCCCTGATTGTAACAAAAGTAGCAAATGTTTTAAATCAAGTGAGCGATAAAGATAGAATCAATGGGAAATCCCCGTTTTCTTATTTCAGTGCACCATGAGGCACGTTCTGGTTTACGTAGTTGCGTTATTAATCGCGCGCAACGCTGTAAATGGTAATTCGCGCGATAAACTGCAATGTAAAGACGAAAATAATATGCCAGTTGATTGGTAAGTAATGCACAATTGGTCCCCGTAACGATCTTCAAATACATTGTGCTGTCTCTATGGCCTCGAGCCATTTTCGGGGCTATTTGGAAAGCATTTCGTTTATCTCTAATGAAACGAACGACGGAACGTGATAAAAGATCGCGTACGTTCACTGGAATCTAAATTACCTCTAAGTTTTCACAGCAACGCTATTTTAGGTATGTGCTTTATAAATTACCGAAGGTCCAAACAAGTAGTAATCCCCTGATTAGAAAAGGGCTTGCTTATCTGTACATAACGGACGCAACCGTTGGAACTGGTTGGCAATTGTCCGCTAGGAGCATCGCTACCAATAGTTCTATCCCTGGAAACACATTAGCACCTCTTTACAACGACGTAAGCCTATACGGAGCATTAACGGGGTATAGGACTATTGAACGACTGAAATCGGCAGTTTCTTGTCGGTTGGATTGCTTAGATACCAAATAATCACCATACTGGCACTTTTCACAGTATTTTATTTACGCATTAACGAGTAATGTAAAATAAAAAAAAATTGTCAGAATGTTGAAAATTATTGAATTTATTTGACGCTAAAGATGGTCCCGCGTAGCGCGCAACTGTAATTGGTGTACATAGTCTCAGGTGAACCAATTATCTAAAAGCAAAATGCTTTGGGATGATTAGTTTCTACACTAATACATATCGTGTGGAACTTTGGTGGCGAATTCAAACAAAAATTGTAAAAGTTACACACGAATTAAGTTTTTTCCACACTTTTATTGAAAAAAATCGTCTTTAATCAGTTATAAAATGTGTTTACAAACATCCAATGTTGATGCGGAAATTCCACACGATAGAGAAAGGAATTCTACAGCTCCAGTTAAAATTTTAAGTGAAAATATTCATTCGTTCAAGAGTTATGATGTACACCGTGTTTGAAAATGTAGTTTTGAGATAAACGGCTTCGAAGTTAAGGGGACATTCTACTCTCTCGGCCTCAAAAATTTCGATTTTGTTTTCTGCTCAATTCGGAAGAATGTACCTTCTACAATATCCTCCTAAATTTTTGGAGCGAAATTCGATGTATTTTC
Source organism: Andrena praecox (assembly GCA_963932275.1). Lineage (NCBI taxonomy): Eukaryota > Metazoa > Arthropoda > Insecta > Hymenoptera > Andrenidae > Andrena > Andrena praecox. Next base: position 1,371,838 of record OZ010732.1, read on the forward strand.
AATGTTATAGGTATTTGTAGCGTCAGCGGCCTGGTTCTCAAAACTTTAAACGCGTTTTTCTCGAAACCCCATTTTCTTGGTTGGCGGATGTGATAAAAAAAAAACTCCATGACCAATTAATCCAAAATTTTAATATGTTATTCTACACATTAGTGGCTTTCCCGCTTAGCACAAATATCTTAAGATTTTTTAATATTTTCTCACATTTTATATCTATTAAACAGAAAAGAAATGCCCTTTTCGGTACTTTCAACTTTGATTGACCGCCATTTTAATAATTTTGGTCCAAAATTGTTCTTTCGTGGTAAGCGCGATAACCATACTCCTGCACATTAAAAATACGTTTGGTTTTTTTATTTCCGATGATCCAGTCGTCCAAAATTTTAACCGCCAGCAATTCTGATGCCGCCAACTTAACTGCGAAATATTTGTGTAAACAAATGAAATAAACAACGAACAATGATTTTTTCTTGTATTTCAAGAGTGGTAAAATATACCCCCAGAAATTCGAAAACATTAAGTGTTTACTTCATTATAAAAACCATCACCGAAAAGTGGCCGATTTTTCGCCCGAGAGAGTAGAATGTCCCATTAAGGGGACCTTCCGGTCTAAAAGTCGATTTTTTTTTATTTCATTTTTCGAATGTTCAACCTTTTAGGAATACGTGTTTAAAAGGATTTGTGGAAATTCGTAAAATTCTCGAAGTTATAGGCATTTGAGTAGCGGCAAATGCATGGGCAACAACCGGGCACTCGGCGCTCACGTAAAACTTTAAACGCGTTTTTCTCGAAACAGTGTTCTCAAAACGGTGGGACCTGTATCTCCAAAAGTTATTATCGGATTCGACTGCAACTTTTTTTATTTTGAAGAATATACATCTGGCTAGAGGGGGACTAGAAAAATTACAAAAAATTGAAAATTTATAATTTTCAAAGGCGTTGAAAGGACGAAAAGTACAGGGAAAAGTGATTTCAAACTTCAAGTGTCGTTATTTTCTAAAAAAAATGTCATTTTTTTAATTTTTTCTAGTCCCCCCCCCCTAGCCAGAAGTATAATCTTCAAAATAAAATAAGTTTCAGTCGAATCGGATAATAACTTTTGGAGATACAGGTTCCACCGATTTGGATCAATTTTTTGACGCCTTGACTTTAACGACTCCCCAGGGCCGTCTGCAATGATTAATTATAAAACAAAAAATATATTTCTATAACTTAAGACATCCTTAATACAATGCAAAAAGTCCCATTAAATTATATATAGTAGTTTTCCGTTAATTAATTCCTAAAAATCACCTATTTTTTTGAGCTCTAGACCGGAAGGTCCCCTTAAGTCCCATACGCCAATACCGCTCTGCGAGGCCGTTACTCGGCGGTGCACTCAATTACGTTCAGCGCTATAATTTCCGTAATTATTCGAATTTCCTCACGATACATTGTTGTAAATGTTCACAAAGCACGGCACTTTCAGAATGAATAATAATAAAAAAAGCGATTTTTCGAGATTTCAATAGTCCTATACCCCCTTAATTACTTAGTACAGATGCGTAACTATTCAATTGCAAGCGGTAGGATTTTTTTCTAACGACTCGCAATATTTGGATAAAGTATCGTAAGATTTCATTGTACAGGAGAACGCCGAGGAGAATTTATGGGCGTTATATAACGACAGTCCGCCAGATGCGCCATCAATCGGCTCATATGGGCACACGAAGGGTGTAGCGGTGGTTAATAGTGGTCAGGGCTTTTGGTTAATTCACAGTGTTCCTAGTTTCCCTCCAGCCCCCAAAGCTGGCGACTTGACCCGCCTACCAAAAAGTGACCATTTAAATATCACGGGGAGGTACGATTATCCACAAAGTGGAACGGTGTATGGGCAGAGCTTTCTCTGCGTCTCCCTTGACGCCGATCAATTTAATACCGTTGGCAAGCAGCTAATGTACAATGAAATAATTGTCTACGCGAAAAATATCCCCGACACGCTTGCCGCGAAGTATCCATTACTACGGAATGCGACCAATGAGAAACGAATTAAACTACCGCCGTACGACGATAAAGCCGTTATAAAATCTCTGCGATCCGTCGAGTTCACTTCGTTCGCCAAGGGCGGCAAGTGGCAGAGAGGTATGTAATTGAATTGCGTTTCGCGCAGCCCGGCCCCGCTATCGCATTACACGAAGCTGATTTTCAGAGTTATATGCTGATTTCGTCCGGCCACAATTACAGACGGATCTGTACGTGCAGTCGTGGCAGAATGGTCCGGGGAAACTTCCGTCCATCTGCACTGGTAGAAAGTAATGTCGTCCCGTTCGGTATTCGGCAACTTGCCTTTCCATCGGTTCTTTCACCAGCTCGTTATTTTCACAGGATTTACAACGTTAAAAGTCTCATATTCGGTGCAGCTAGCGTGGATTACGCGAATACTCACGATCACTCCAAGTGGGCTATATCGGCCACCAACAAAACGTCTACACATTGGGTCTGCATCGCCGACATTAACAGAGCCGTAAATATACACAGTTCGTTTTTAAACATTTCTCTGCACTTTATGTTTGAAAATGTCGAAGGCACGTCTGTTTTTAGAGTACGCAGTATTCCAGGGGTGGCGGAGCCCTGTGCTTCAAGCAGGCACAGTTGTGGACTCATTATCGAAACGTTATAAACGACGCAGATCGTTGCTCTCGCGCGTAAGCCAAATATTTCTGTCTGTCACTGTGCCTGTAATGACTCAAAGTGAGTCGCGATATGTTACTCCGAAGCTACGCCTAGGAAAGATTACGGCGTAGCTCCCCGAGAACGGTGAAACGAGCACGGTAACGTTGGTATTGTTTAAGCGTGATTCGTTATGTTATATGTTCCACTTTTAGTGCAATAAAACGAGTGTAATTATTCGCCGTAGCAACTTAATGGCCCATAGAATAAAGAATAAGGTGCATAACAGGGAGAGAAATGTACGTATAGGTTCGTTGAAGTCGTGTTTATAATACACACTTCTCTTTTAAGAGGCCATATCATCGGGCATTGCGAATGTCCTTATTGTTTTCAGTAAATTGTGAGGGGCGATAGCACGGCACAGATACACATCTGAATGTACATTTGGCATTGTGCCTGGGTGCTAATTTAGCGCTAACTACAGTACGGCTTGTAATGTGCAGAAACGAGCGTACGGATGTATATTTATTGAAACTGTTCGTAACGATTCTAAAGTTGCGAAAGTACTCGAATATCGTGCATAGTCTAATCGCTGATGCGATCGTCAAGTACAGACAATACGTTGTCGTAGACAATAGAACGGACGCCAGAATTGTTCGAATGGACATATCTTGTTATCCGTATAGCAGGCTGTTCGTCAATGTGCATATACGGAGTAATAACCGTCATATTAAATGCAGTTTACTTGCAAGTGTATAAAGAAGAGATCTCGGTGGTTCTTTATTACTGTGGAATAAGGACGGACGACGGGGATCAGAAGCAGTTCTTAAATTGGATTTTATGAAAGGCAGTAGCGGGCTTCTCCTGCACCGACTCCCGTTTCGTCTTCCTTTTCCTCGGCCGTGCTTATTGTCTACCTAAGGAAATTGCAGAGTAGCTCGACATGCCGTTAGCGAAAGAAAAGAGAAAGCGGGCCTGGGTTGAGTAAACGGAAGGAGAGGGGGGCGATTTGCTCTCTAATGAAAATTCCGAGAAATCGACTGGACTTTGGTCCGCTCTTTATCGCCGTTCAAAATTCCTCAAACTCTTCGATAGACCTTGCCTCGCGGAATACAGATCTCTGCTACGGGGATGAGGAGAGTTATCTAAATACGTACCGTCCCTCGCGTGCCGTCATGATCGATTATTATCCGTAATTGGTATTTACATAGGTAGGGTAGACCGGGGGCGGTAGTAACACTTTGACTTTGGAATACGATTACGCAAAAACTATTACAGTTACAACAAAAGTTTTTTTTACGAAAATGTTACTTATTTATCTGACATTATTTGAGCCACAACAGTTTCGCTGTATGTCAAGTAATATTCCGGTTATTAATAAAAAATGAGAAGCGGAGAAAGTGTTACAACCGTCCCTGACCCCGGGTCGGTAATTGTAACACTGCATGGAGTCGATAGTAGCACAAATATAACTTTACAAAATTAAAATATTTATCGATTTAAATTATAATAATAAATGAAAAAAGTAAAATCTATAACAAATTATGTGGTACCGTTAAGGAACTAGTTCTTGATCAGGCACTAATTTTTTATCAGTTCATGAAATAAATCGTTCTTTTAAGTTTATGTCAATAAATAATTGTTTGAAATAATTACTAACATAAAAATTGATAATTCAAAAATATATGTGTTGTCCTTGAAAGCAGTTAGTATTGTTAGTTTTCGAGAAAATAAATGTGTAAGGTGGCCCACTTGACAGAAGGCCCTGTTGAACGCCATCTCTTACTGTTCGAAGTAATAGATCACCATCGACGCCACAGCCGACTTCTTTGCTGGTTGTTGCGGTATTAAAGGTTATTTTCATACATTTTGCTTACAATAGTTTACTTTACAATGTAGAGCAAGAATTTTAGTATTATATGTATCATTTTGCTTTAAAAGTCACTGATCATTATTTAGTTCCAATTTTTTTTGTGGAACTAATTTTTGATCACCTGAATAAAAAATAGGTTAGGACATTTTAAAATTATAAAAAAATTAAATTTAGATGGTATAATACTAAAAATACGTTTATTTGGTACTTTCTTTTTAATTAGTATCCGATTATTTACATTGAATAGTTCCTTACCTAATAAGAAATTAGTTCCCATGTATTTTAGATGATCAAAAACTAGTTCCTCACCTGACCAAAAAATTAGTTCCCATGTATTTTAGATGATCAAAAACTAGTTCCTGACCTGATCAAAAATTAGTTCCCATGTATTTTACATGATCAAAAACTAGGTCCTAGTCACCTTATTATTCCATACCTTATAAATAATTAAATTATACTCATTTTCAACTTTTTAAATTTTTTCCTTATATTTTAAACATTAATTCATCTTTTAGTATAAAAAAGTCTATGGTTTAAAGTTGTATTAGGTTAAAAATAAATATTAAAGCGGGAAGCCCTCTAAACTGATCAAAAACTAGTTCCTTAACGGTATCGCAATTGTGGCAGAAATAAAAGACGTTTTGGCTGGTGCATTCTTCATCTGCTCAATCCTTACATTCAGTATATTGCACCCATTTTTCATTTGGTTTGCTTGTGCTATGCTATATGATTTCATGCAAATAAGACAATACTATTCGCCTTCTTTGTCCCTTTTCGGTTCTGTTGCTGTAAAACCGACCCCGACTGCCGATGTTACAATCGCCCCCGACCATGCTTTTGAACTTAAATTATAAATTGTGACTAACAAGACGCTTAAAAATGCCAAGTAACGATAAATATTAGTTTAAAAAAGGTCGAATTACAGATTAAAAAATCGAACAAGCACATACTTGCAAAGGGAGTGTTTATATTACAATTTTAAGTCAGTAAGGAAAAGTTACTTTATGGTATCGAAAAGTTGTTTTCTTCACTATCCATGTCTCTTGCGTATCTGTACACTTAGGGCATGGATGTGTATATTCCAAATGTCATTGTTCATCATATATCCAAAATTGGTGTTAATATCTATTATATGTTTTGAGATATTTAGCGTGTTACTACCGCCCCCGGTCTACCCTACTCGGTCTTGGCGGCCGAGAAACAAGCGATACGAATATTACGAATACGGTGTTCCGCCACCCCGCCAATTACCGGGGAACTGTTAGAAGTTAGAATAACGATGGAGGATTAGGAGGAGGGATAAAGAGGTTTGGATGAAAAGGTCGATAGATGGAAGGGGGTTAAAATTTGCGGGTGTTCATCCGAGCATGAACCAAGCAGCGTACGCTACCCAGAAGACAAAACAGTGACGGAAACAAGAAGCGAGGGAGTTCGGTAAAGCATCTGGAAGAGGATGCTTGGAAAAACAAGCTGGCTGCCGCTGAAAGGGGATTAAGAGCAGGAACGCAGGCAGGGATTCCTTTAATAGGACGCTGGCAGCTGGCAGGATTTGCCCAATTTCTTCGTGTCTACGTATATAGATATTCATCCACATTCCCGATTCGACGGAATGGAGGTCTTCTACTCTTTTTATAGAAAAGTATTGCTCCGCGTGTTTCTATTCCAAATAGTCCCTAAAAATCTACGATAGAATAGACGGATTAATAATAGCGCGTTTAAAAGTATCCAGTGGGGGTCAGATTTCGGATAAAGTGCGTAGCGGTGTCGTAAAAGCGCGGGAAATTTCGCCCTTGACTGGAAAGATGAGATGCGGTGCCCTCGGCGATATTTCAGTATTAAAGGCGGCCTGGTATGCATATTAAAATCCTCTGCACCATGCATATACATATACGCGAAACGTTATATGCATGGTCCATCGCGTGCGTCGTGTGTGTATTTAAGCGCCACCCTTATGACGTGCGCGTAGCTTCCGTTCTTCATTTTCCTCTGGCCGGTCAACATTCTGTCGCCTGTACCGCAAACTTCGTGTTTACGGTGTGTAGCGAGAGGAGCCTAAATATGAGGCCCGAAATCGCGTAAAAAATCGCCCGTAGAGGTTACCCCGAGAAGCAGGGCCATCTTCTCCAATAGGCACAGTAGGCACTGTGCTTAGAGCCTACGAAGCTACAGGGGCCTATGAAAGTCTAAAAATGAAATTTTAAATATGAATGTACTCTAATATAACAAAAACAAAATTGAAATGTATAATTTAATTTAAAAAATAATGTAAATATATTAACAATTGAATGACGTGAACAATAAATTGAAAGGGCTTACAAATACAGTTTTTATGCAAAAGTGCCTAGGGCCTACGACGCGTCGCGACGATCCTAAAACGGCCCTGCCGAGAAGTACCTAAAGTGTTTCCAGTGGATACATGTTTACTCGAACTTCCTATTCGACCTGGGATCAGTGCCCCTTCGTTTCGTCGCGCCCCATATTGTTTACGTACAGGTATGTATCGTCCTGGATAGCTCTATGGCCCCTATGGACCCTATGGCGGGCTTTAATATTGCCTTATACCTATTCATGTCGTGCGTGAGAGAGAAATCATGTTGCTGCCTTTCAGTTGGAAATGAGGCTGTGTCTGGTTTTACGAACGTAACGAGGTATCAAGACAGAAAGTTACGGCGAGTAAACAACGAAAGACTATCATTCCTAATTAGCGTACTTTGGTGATTAGGCTAGCTTTCGATGTATAGATTCGGACAACATCTTTTTAACGTATTCGAAAGAGTTCGCTGTAAGCTATGCCTGTCCGATAATTTTCGAAACATTTCGGAAAAGAATGTTACCAGTAGACGCGGGGCATTTGTTAATATGTAGATATAAGGATCTATAATTTCCCTCCTATCTAAGAACGACTAATGACCTTTTCTTCTCTTACGACAGAAATTCTTCCTTTCGAGTGCGTCATTGTAAATATACGCGGAGATCGTAAGATGTGTAAATACACGCGTCTATTTAAGGCTTTGTACATACTTTGAATCATCCATCTCTGAATCATTTTTATTTTCTACCGCGTGCGTTAAATTTGTCGACCTTGACGAATTACGTTCATTATCGGGTAATAATTGCAAAAGGATACAGTCTTTTGCCTGTAAGGCAGCGTAAGGTTGCGATTAATTAAAATCAAGATGAAAAGGATAGTTTAATTAGAAAGGAAGTTTAATTAGAAGAAGGTGGGGATCAGCTACTCTTTGTTGCCTAATTCCAGCCAGTGGTCAGATTAAAGTACCTTTACCCGGATTAACGTATTCAAGTAAATTAGGTCACTGTAGTAGGTATAAACTTTTCGGGACATCTGTTGGGTTCACCATAGAAGTTTGACCAACCACGTGCAAGTTTTAAGAGCGCGTTTGACCCATATCCTTTGAGCGATCCCTTTACGGTAGGGGAGACCGGGGCTAGTTGACTAATTTTTACATTTCTAATTTTTATAAATAGACCATTAGTATTTTGTTGACTTACTGCATACCAAAAGTTTCCAAATTTCATTAGGTATACAGGCATAATTTTGAAAATCGTTTTAATTGAATCTAGGTTGTAGTTTTTATTGTATTTAGAGTAGTGAGACGAATAAGTCAACAGACCCCGGCTACGGGGTTAGTTGACAAATATGATGGGGTCAGTTGACTTGACATTTACTTTTCAGTTTTAAGTTTTAACCCTTTGCATGCGAAAGGTGTATATATACGCTGTCACAGTACATCAATATAATGTGAAAAACTTATATATACGCTGCCAATTCCATCAATATAGTATACGAAACGCGTACATATCGACGTGCGTTACGAAAAGTAGCACGTTTCAATTTTCTTACGAAAAGTAGCACGTTTTGGTTTGCCACGAAAAGAAGCACGTTCCATCGTTTCTGACGAATATTAGCACGTTTGGTCTTCTGCCGCGAAGACTAACACATTTGACTGCCTCGCCACGAAGAATAGCACATTTCGTACTGTTGCGACGAAAACTAGCACGTTATACTGTTTCGCCACGAATAATAGCACGTTTGGGAATTTATGGCGAAAACTAACATATTATCCGGTTTGGCCACGAAGAATAGCTTGTTTTGGATTATACTGCAGACTGCAGAAACTATCGCGTTTCAGCGCGTGGGCAGTTTAAAAGAATTCAACTGTTGAAAATATTGTTTAATAAATAATAATTCCATCTAATCTCCAAAAGACAACACATATGAAAATTTTAATCTACATAATTTAAGTAAGGGAGGGTGCGGGAATTGCGAACGCGGGGTAAACGCGAACATGCTACTTTTCGTGGCAAACCGCTCTAACGTGCTAGTTTTCGCAGCGAAAGACGAAACATGCTATTTTTGGTGGCAAACCGCTCAAACCTGCTATTTTTCGTAGCAAAACCCGAAACGTGATAGTTTTCGTGGCAAACCGCTCAAACGTGCTAGTTTTCGCAGCGAAAGACGAAACATGCTATTTTTCGTGGCAAACCGCTCAAACGTGCTAGTTTTCGCAGCGAAAACCGAAACGTGATAGTTTTCGTGATAACGAAGGCAAAAGTGCTACTTTTCGTAAGAAAATTGAAACGTGCTACTTTTCGTAACGCACGTCGATGTGTATACCACGACCAATAAATTTTTATATTTTTTTTTCACTCATCCACAGTGTTATTTTTTTTTTATTAATTATCATGGTCTAAGATACTGTAATTATTTTGTACTGGTTTGTTATGGTCTATTTGGAAGGCCTGAGAGTTTGAAGGGAGGATAGGGTGTAAAACTGGTAGGGGTGAGTTTGGAAGGATTTGTGGTGGGGGAAGTGGACTTGAGCAGCTAAACTCTTTACCTCGACTGCATCTTGAGGCTAAAAAATGCAATTATTAGTAGTATTCCTATGCTTAGTCAAGTAACCCCGTCCGACATTGTTAACATGTTAAGGGTCGTACGTACAAAACCTCCACGCACCGGATAAAATAAAATACCGTAAATTATAGTCAAGGTGTCACGTTTCCACAAAATATTCATGAAATAACATCAAGCAGTACTTAGTGGACAAAAATTCATAAATAGTCGAAACGAAAATATTTACTTCCAGCCGACCTTTTTAGATTTTTCATTCTCACTGACAGAACACGCAAGTTTTTGTCACGGCGACACGTTAAATGGCAAGCTGGTCATTCATATGCTCCAATATTGCGAATCGCAGCATAATTTATTCCATAATACAAGAATTAAAGGGAATTAGTCAACTAACCTCGTTAGTCAACTAGCCCCGGTCTCCCCTAGCTGTTCGTTCGAATCCACGTATAAAAGCTGCTTTGTTGATCTGCCGTTGAACGCTGGGCTGTAACGCTAAGGAAATTTTTGCGGTATTATTTTATGGTCACTGGAGAAGAAATCAGGGGCCTGGTAGGAATAGGGTCGAGCAAAGCTGTTTTTTGGTCCGAAGGAAACTCAAATAATAGAGCGAATAAAGATAAATGCATACATGTACCTATAAAATATACATGCGCCACGATGGTCGTGGATAACAGTTTTATTGTTGCGTTGCATCGCGACTGCATCTCGCTGCTCCGCCGAGAACTGCATTAAGGCGGCGGAAACTATCAGGGAGGTTCTCTCCAGTTGCAACATCGCCGGGAAACTACCCCGAACAACTGTCTCGGCGTAACCGAACTCGAATGCATCACCGTCGTAGTTTGAACCCAGGGCTTCCGGTACTTACCCAGAACTTATCAGACGCCGGAAGTGTCGTTGACTCATAACCGTCGACTTATTACTTCCACGTTGTTGGATCCTCGTGCCGGAGATAATAACGATTTGATTTCACACGGCTTCGAAATCTCGCGGCCCAGAAGCATACGATTCGTTTAGGAAGGATCCACCGCGAACTATCTATGTATCTTATCGTTTCGTCTTGAAGGGTGTAAGAAAGGTAACGGGGGTAGAATTACAGCGGAGCAAGCAGAGTCGCGATGTTAAGACTTAAGCGTAGACCCCGTAGCGTAGAGGTTGGCGAGGTGAGGTGGTCCGCTCTATCGTACAGGCGCGGCAGAGAATAATTCAAGTAGGTAGAAACTGGAAGGATAAGGGCGAGGGTTGCGTGGTGGTGGTGGAAATTGCGGATGGCAGGGGTAAAGCTGCAGCACTCCGCTTAGACAAAGCCTAACGAAGCTTCTATTCAGCAACAGTAGGCACCGCGAGGCCCAACTTCACTTCTATTATACTTACTCGTCGGCACGAAGTGAATTCCATCCATCAACGGAATTCCAGGCTAAGCAGCTCTCGGCTGCCTGGCATCTCCATCTCTGGCACGAGAGGTATTCTCTTCTTTTTCGGTCGGGGTTGCATCCTCTTTGTGTGTACCTCGCCGCCTAAAGTACCCGGTGTTTTCTTCATTTCAACGTCAACCTTTCTATGGCACGCGCAAACATTATATGCGTGCATGTACAGAATCTGCAGAATCTGCGGAATCTACAGAATGTAGGGAAGGCTTGGGATCGTATCGCATGACTCGTTAAAATCAACAAAAGGGCAAACTTTATTTCTTCAAGACTCGTGATACATTTTCGGTGGTGATGATGCCCAGGTTTCTTTGGGCACGTGTCTTCCTAGAATTCTCTTAGCTTATGAATATCGAATAGATTAGAGGCGATTCTTCGCCAAGGTTTAACGTGGTCCTGTAATAAGAGCTTTACTTCCAAGACGACCGCACCGATGCGATCTTGCGTGCAGCGAGGAAAATAAAGCCGAGTGTCCGATGCGAAATGACCTCGGAATCCGTCCTAGCCGCGCTTCCCAGTTATTTCTACTTGTTTTTTCTCGCCATCCTCGCTTTTTCTCGTACGACCGTAGACTTATCGACAGCCGGGGATATGTTGGCGCGAATCTGTGGCCGGGATAAGCGCGTCTCCGGCGTAATAAAACTCCCGGAGGGAAGCCGGGCACCGTTAGTCGGAACTTTTCCACCAAGACGAAGAGGAAGAAGAAGAAGAAGAAGAAGAAGAAGAATCAATCGCGTAACGTCGGCCGGGACTACCTAGTACAGTCCCGCCCATCGAACCGTAACAAACTTTAGTTTTCATTATAAAAATGTCCCTTTTTTTATTCGCTTTTTACGCTGTTCCCGCGCTACCCCGGTTGATCAGAGGTCGCGCGATAGGTAATATCAGCTCCTACGCCGATAAAGAGCCGAGTGCTGGCGATGGAAATGCGATCGAAATCGGATTCGTCGAGACGTTTGACGAACAGTAGGTGGAAATGGCTCTTGGACATATTCCACGTTGGCCTTGCAGCGCTTTTAGCCGACCCGTGGAAAGAAAAAAAAGAGCCACCTACTTACATGTACAATATGTACATGCATCGGTATACGAGGCAAGTCACGAAACTCGAGCAGCGTCGACGTCGACGTCGACTTCTCGTGGAACTTACACGTTCCACCTTTTCGGCTTTATCTGACTTCGTGTGCCGCAGGATGTCGAGCTGTGACCGGAATCGCAATATTTCGGCTACGTTTTCCACGAGGTTGACCTCGAAGCCTCTTTCTTCCACGGCGACACGTCGTTGTTAGGGAGCTTCTCTACTTTATACGAACCGCCGTCCAACCTTTTCCGTTTTGTTTCACCCTTCTTGTCGGGGACACGATGACTTTTTCGACATGTCGAAATGAAAGAGGAACGAGGCCGCGTGACGGACAAAGCGGAGGCGAACGAGGGGAATCTTCGGTTCTCGGGTCAATCCAATTGAAAGGCACGTGGGGCACACGTCCCTGACCATCCCTCCTTTGTTCCCGCACTTTCCCGCAATTCTCCATTGCAATTCCAACAATTTACAAACATACACGTGCACTTCGCTTGAGCCATGTTGGCTTGTTCGCAGAGGGTTCGAAAATTTATCTGGGTTTTTGCGCACGGGCGGGCGATTTAATCAGGGAGTTTCCCGTGGAATCGTTGTAATGGGAGATAATATTTTTTATATCGAGCGTTTCGAACGTGACCTTAATAACGGGATTGATTCCTCGGCCGTAAAACAGCCCTCGGTTCGGAATATGCATTTCCGGGTCATATTTTTATACCCGCCCCCGGAGTAACTTTGTCGAGTTAGCAAATTCAGAGTCCGTTCGAATCGGTGTGTTCGACATAAATTTTGCCAGGAATCGAAGGGATAAAGAAACGCTTGCGATAATGTAGAAAACCGTGAAAGACGGAAGTTGAAGCTACAAAATTTATAGAGCAGCTGACGGATGTCAGAGTTGCCAGACGTTATGGGCTTCTGAAAAGTATCCGCGACCGAAAAAATTCGTCTTCGAAGAGTCGAGGGAATTCGGATTTTAAATTTCATACGAAAACTGGGGCGATGCTGGTGCCCGGTGGCCCGGGCGAAATGTAGCAATTCGAGCTGTAAATAAAATACGTTCGTTAGACGTGTACGTTTTTAACGATCGTTTTGATCTCGTCGAGCTATCGTTAATCAACGGCTGGCCGCTCGGCGAGAATTAAATTTGTTCTCCAATTATATCCACGGATAGCATGGAAAGTGCGTGCTAATGGCAACAGAATTATAAAACTTTCTGATAAAACTTCACACCCGCCAGCTTTAACAAGCTTCGGGCGTAATGGGTGTTGATGGTGTTAATGGTGTTTGGGAAAGAAAGAATAAACTTTACACACATGACGAAAGTTGGCGCGAAACGCATGACCCCGCGAGAGAACGACACAAGGGTACTGCGCAGAAGATAGTGTCCCTTCGTATTGGGGTAGCGAAATTCGAGGGACCGTATGAATACGATTACGCTGGATTGATCGATCGCTTGCTCTATTCGAGAAACAAGCAGATAATAAGAAGGCCCGTTCTAGCGAAAATGATGAATGCGAAGAGGAAATGGAGCCGTGTCGACGTTGAACGGATGTAGAAGCGAAAGGATCAGGAATTCCAGACGGTTCTAGCCGCGGCAGATTTCTAGTTTCAACGCCATGCACGCTCGTTATTGCTTCGTTTTGTCTGGAACGAGAATAAGATCGTGCTGGTTTCTTGTAACCTTGTCGAGGAAACGTCCCCGATAATAGTCGGCTAATTCGATCGCGAAACTTTCGCGAACGTTGCGCGCTTGTTACGTAACATGTTGCGCATCCAATGGAGAAACAACACCCCCGGGGATCGGAATTCGAAGGGACTCGCTCGAGCTTCAAATGACATTACGGTACGAACGGGCGTATCTACGATGGTCGTAGCTGCAACAGTACATTCGGTCGGGAGTAATGCGCTGCGCTAATTCTAAATGGCGAGTTGATTTGTCGGCGACCGGCCGTCCCCGAAGAAGAAGAACGATACACCTACATATGTGTGTAATTTCTTTGGATATGGTGGCTGATACAGTGGTGGAGGGAAGAAGAGGAGGAAAGAGAGGAAGGCGCACCGCGGTGGTGACAAATGCAACGGAATGGCTGTCCCTGAGTGTCTGGCAAGCTCTAGCCGAGTAATCGAGCGCGTGATCAATGGGCTTAACTTCCCGATGGAGCGAGTCCAGGCGAAAGGCGGGCACAAGTGGAAAATAAGAGGAAAGCGAGGAAGGAATGTTTCCCATTGGCAGCCGTCGCGCCGCGCCGGCTATTCCGAACAAGATAGTTGGACGGCGCAAACTTATCGAAATAGATATGATGCATCTACGACACCCAATTCGTAAATGAACATTCTTATTAGGCATCGTCACGATTCCGTGTACATGTAGGGGAGTTCCCTTAAGGGGACTAGGCAGTCAGATCGCTCGAAAATCAAGTATTTTTTGCGAATTATTTACAAGGAGATGAACACAAATTGTGACTAGTACGTTCGGGTAATGTTTATTAATACTATAAACAGTAAATAAGAAATGATTTAAATATTATATACATATGTATGACAGCGCTACAGTCGTCTGATATGTAGGCGTTTTTTTTGGAGCCGCTGTAATTTTGCAGTGATTCTGGCCGTAAGAAATTTAATTGTGAAATATCCTCTGAAATTTATACTTTGCTGTGACCCCTATTCTGCCCTGCACCTATTCAAAAAGGAAAAAAATCAAAATTATAGGAATGGTGGCTGCAAAACGGCAAATTTTATAGAAACGTCATTTTTCGCCAGGGAAAAGTGCCATTCTATTTTTTTTTTTGACAAACCAGGAGTTTTTACAGACTAATGCGTAGGTTCAGGTCGTAACTAGACATGTTTCATATATGCTGAATTTTTTTCAAATCGACTGATACCTCCGTTTTTTCCCAATCACTGCAAAACGAAGAGGAAATATGATTCCGAGAAAAACGCGCTTAAAGTTTCGAAAGAGGAATCTAGTCTACCTGCGTGCGCGCAGAAACGGTTTATGGCGCGCTCGACCTTTTCGGCTGTAAAATCCTCAATTTTGCGAATTTTAACATAAACCAAACGGCATTTTAATCGGAAAGGGTGGCACTTTCGAAAAAATGCAACAAAAGAAAAATCGAGTTTCTGACTGCCTAGTCCCCTTAACGCCGGACGGCACCTAATACCGGACATTAGCTATATCTGTGACAGTTCAAACGCTATTTAGCTGTTCTTTCGCGTAAACCGTAGAGGGGATAATACAAACAACGGTCACGTGTCGACAGTCGCGTGATATTCGCTAAAGAAATTGATTGATTGTTGGGTGTGACGGGAATCCGGTGAATCGTGTAAAGTTTAGATTGTTATATATACCAATATTCCTGGCTAAAAGACGTGTGAGTTGTGTTATTGTATCTTTTGGTAAGTATTTTTTTAATTACCTTTGTGTTTTGTGTAAACAGTGCACTGGTTTCCACAAAAAAATTTTTTTTTAATCTGTTCACTGTCCCCTGGTTCCGGACAGAACGTTGTCCCCTATTACCGGTCAGTACAAATCTGAATCTTGTGTGTTCCTATTTGTATTACTGTTTATTATTTCGGTTTCAATGTTTAAAAGATATACGTAACCATCATGAATAGCAAGAAAAAAAGGTTCATGGGATGAAAATAATTTGAAACCTGCACTTCAGAAAATTCTGGCAAAAGAAATTAGCCTAAGAGAGGCATGTTCAAGATATGGTATTCCAAAATGTACTTTGTTTGATAAAATAAAATGTAAAAAATCTGGTAAAGAAATTACTTTACAGTGTAAATTAGGTAGATTTGCCAAAACGTTCCCACCAGAATATGAACAGGAATTAATAAATCATGTGAAGGACCTGTCTAATCGTTATTTGCCATTAATGGAAAAGGAATTTTTAAGGCTAGCTTATGATTTAGCAGTAGAATTAAAGCTTCCTCATCGCTTTAACACAGCAAAAAGGAATGGCTGGCAAACGAAGAAGACTGGATTCAGTGTTCAAGCTGTCAAAAATGGGCACACGAGGCTTGTGCTGATATTTCAGTAATTTTTACTGTGTCCGGTACTAGGTGCCACTTAATGATTTCTCCAAATCGCATAATCAAGTTTAACCGTAATTTAAGTTAACTATAATGATAATATTGAATGTTTTATTGTGTAATTTTGATTTCTCATATTGTTATCTTATAAATAACGTAGAGTATAAAGATTAAAATATTATTTTTTTCTTCTTATTTAACCCTTTGACTACTGTTGACGCCTATTGGCGTCGGACACATGTTGGCTTCCCGGTACTGTTGACGCCTATTGGCGTCCGACACATGTTGGCTTCCCGGTACTGTTGACGCCTATTGGCGTCCGACACATGTTGACTTCCAGGTACTGTTGACGCCTATTGGCGTCCAAATCAAATTTCGCTTGTTTCGCCAGTTTTAAAATTTTATAATTGGTCTTATGGTAATGTAGACCTCTAATGGTAATGTAGATTACCTATTTCGATTAACTTATTTTGATTCACAGCCACGAGAGGCGCCTATAGGAGCTAGCGAAATTTTATCGATCATAATTGTAATAAATCTCATTTGAAACAGACGTAAGTTAATGTTAATTCAACAATTACATATTCCGTTAGTCATATATTAATTAAATAACAGCTTTTGATTATTAAAAAAGAGAAGCAAAATTTAAAAAGACATTTTCGATTAGTTAAGTATTACTATCAAGTTAAGTAAATCTGTTTATTTTCAGTTGTTTTCTTCCTTAACCCTTAAAATGAACAAGAGGGATAATAAAAGAAAAAAAAGTGAAGAAATCGCGAATAAAAGTACATACAAGCATGATTTAACAAATGATTCATGTTCTGATTCTGAGGAAACTAGTGATTTGTGTTTTGAAATATATCATACGTTATTATATTATTAAATTTTATTATTAAACATTGTTATTTAAAAAAATAAAATATTGTTATCTAAAAAATGCTTAAAATTAATGTTCACTTCAAGTAATATTCGTTTAATGTAATAAATTTCAGTATTATACGTATTATACGAAAAATTTCGCCGTACCCAGTGGACGTCGCGAGTGAATTCGTACCGTACCGTACGGCCAGTGCGTGCCAAAGTCTCCCGTAGTCAAAGGGTTAAGGAAAACCTTAAGCGTCCGGCACTAGGGGAACTCCCCCTATACACTACTCACCATGTGTGTCACGCGATCCAGTAAAGGGGAGGCTTAGAATTGTGCGTGGTATCGATGTCGGATCCTCGCCCGCTGTGCAGAATCCAGGCGTTTTCTTTGGTCTCGCGGAAATTCTCACCTGGCCGTGAAACCGATGGTAGGTAACGTAGCAGAAGTTAAAGCTCTAGTCGACAAGAGCCTCGAGAGGAATGTACCAATTACATGCTGGAAATAAATCTGCGGGGCTTTTCGAGGCAACGTACGACCGTGGCGTCGCCTCGCCTCGCGTCGCGGGCCAACAACAGGGAAAGAAGGAGAAAGAAGGTGGAACAGAAAGGAGAAGATGGAGCCGGAGGATAAAGGTGGGAAAGGTGAAAGAGAGAAGTAGATGAAGTGGGTAGGGGCGTTAGATGGGATGGTCTCCATTGTGTTCTCTGGCAAATTTCGTTGGACAATGGAAAGGGTTGATTTGGCGCTCATGAATGTATATTACATTAGCGCCCAAGCTACTTTGGGATTTGAGGTAACAAGTTTTCGTGTCCTCCGTGACTCTTCTTGCCTTCCAGTTCGTTCCGCCCTCGTGTTATTTCGCGTTTCCACCCAGACCTACCCCGTCCTCGCTGATTCGAGCAAATGCTAACGTGGAAACCGTCGTTGATCCAATCGGCTGATTCAGAGCTAACGAATCCCTGCGCAATGGTCCCGGATCTGTTCAGCACCCTTCCATTTGGTAATCGAAAGGGATTCGATAATCGAATATGACTTGTTCTGCGCGATTTCGCGGAAAAATAATCGCGATGCTTTCGCGTTCAACCTCCCTGGCCTTACCTTTTATCGTTTTCCATTCCGTATACGATTCTGGGTCCCTCTCCATTTTCTAGGATTTCGGGTTTAGATAGGTCTTAATCTGTGCCCTCGATAAAGCATCGGAGGAAAGAGATTTTCGCGTCAGCAAACCGTGCAAGTAGAAACAGACGTCGAAGGTTAGACAGGCCGCCCGGAGATCCGACCGGTACTGTTTACAGAAGGAATCTAGAACAGGCAAACCAGAATCACTTCGGTCCTATTCTCTCCCTCTCCCCCCCCCCCCCCCCCCTCTCTCTCTCTTTGCCATCCTCTTCCGCCCTTTCGGCAAAGATGGAGGTACTTGAGGAGCATTTGTGTGCCGTTTGCGAGGTACGCGAGGCATCGGGGGATGCATTAGCGGTCTGAAAATGCGCCAGTGCGTGGCGCAGGTTTGTCTGGCAGATAGGGAAATGCGCGTGCTTAAGAGAAAGAGGCTAAACAAAATATACGACGATGGAGTTGTCAAAACTGAAATACCCCGCGCAGCGTGGCGAACGTAGGGGAAAGTTGTCGGGAAGCGTGCGCGTGATAGGGGATGCAGAGAACGCAATGGAATTCATTGAAACATGAATTCAGGAATGCCACAACCGACTATGCGCGCATAACGGCGTAAAAGGGTAGGATGATAAGGAATGGCAACAGAATAGTTGCAGCAATTACTGAAACAGCGAAGCGAGAAGAAGGAAAAGTGGAGGCAACGCGGGGCGCGGGACGCGCAACAAGGGTGCAGGAAGAATAGGAGAAATGGACGAGATGGAACGGGACGGGGAAACGGAGAGATAGAACAGACTTAGCGTTGGTTTACCCATATCAGTTGTAGAGACTTAAGACAATCGGCAACGAACGGTACAAACCACTTACTGGCTTTAAGTGGCGGTTCCGCCTTGCTCGCTTCCGCCGCGCCGTCTATTCGAGAGCCAGAGGGGAGGAGAGGAGGCTGCTACTCGGAAACGTGGCACAGGCTGTTAACCGATTGCCGGCTCTTTTCGGATGGGGCTGAAACGAAAACAATCGCAGACAGTGGAAACGAGCAACAACCGCCCAGATACAG
Organism: Andrena praecox; assembly: GCA_963932275.1. NCBI lineage: Eukaryota > Metazoa > Arthropoda > Insecta > Hymenoptera > Andrenidae > Andrena > Andrena praecox. Next base: position 1,390,799 of record OZ010732.1, read on the forward strand.
CTACATCGACGACCCTCGATAGTCGAGAGTCTTTCTCCTCTTCTCCGATGGGAGAGTCGTTAATGACTCAGCCTAACGGATAACGGATAACGAATTCGATTCTGATCCACGCTTTTCAGATTCCCGCGGCTCCCTTAATTGACGCTTTAACGACCCACCGTTACCGTTACCGTTTCTGTCCGTGATTAATTCCAACGCCAGAATTATCCAGCTAAAACCGCTTTGTCCAGATCTTCGCATTCTTCGCTTTACGGAAATAAACTCACAATCGAGTATAGGGGAGACCGGGGCTAGTTGACTAACGAGGTTAGTTGACTAATTCCCTTTAATTCTTGTATTATGGAATAAATTATGCTGCGATTCGCAATATTGGAGCATATGAATGACCAGCTTGCCATTTAACGTGTCGCCGTGACAAACACTTGCGTGTTCTGTCAGCGAGAATGAAAAATCTAAAAAGGTCGGCTGGAAGTAAATATTTTCGTTTCGACTATTTATGAATTTTTGTCCACTAAGTACTGCTTGATGTTATTTCATGAATATTTTGTGGAAACGTGATACCTTGACTATAATTTACGGTATTTTATTTTATCCGATGCGTGGAGGTTTTGTACGTACGACCCTTAACATGTTAACAATGTCGGACGGGGTTACTTGACTAAGCATAAGAATACTACTAATAATTGCATTTTTTATCCTCAAGATGCAGTCGAGGCAAAGAGTTTAGCTCCACAAATCCTTCCAAACTCACCCCTACCAGTTTTACACCCTATCCTCCCTCCAAACTCTCAGGCCTTCCAAATAGACCATAACAAACCAGTACAAAATAATTACAGTATCTTAGACCATGATAATTAATAAAAAAAAAATAACACTGTGGATGAGTGAAAAAAAATATAAAAATTTATTGGTCGTAGTATACATATGTACGCGTTTCGTATTCTATATTGATGGAATTGGCAGCGTATATATAAGTTTTTCACATTATATTGATGTACTGTGACAACATATATATACACCTTTCGCATGCAAAGGGTTAAAACTGAAAAGTAAATGTCAAGTCAACTGACCCCATCATATTTGTCAACTAACCCCGTAGCCGGGGTCTGTTGACTTATTCGTCTCACTACTCTAAATACAATAAAAACTACAACCTAGACTCAATTAAAACGATTTTCAAAATTATGCCTGTGAAATTTGGAAAGTTTTGGTATGCAGTAAGTCAACAAAATACTAATGGTCTATTTATAAAAATTAGAAATGTAAAAAGTTAGTCAACTAGCCCCGGTCTCCCCTACGCTCGCGTATTCGGTCACCTTCTTGCTCTGCAGTTTATTCGGTCTCTTTTCTTCCTACATTTACATCTGTTGAAGCGGATACCGCTCTCTTTCGGCGGTTTGCACCTCGGGGAAGCTGTTTAGTGTGAAAAAAGAAGGAGCGGGGAAAAACGCGAGTCAGATACGTTCCTGTTTGCTCGAAGGAAAAAAGATTCGCGGCTTGGGAGCATAGGTGGGGATTTGCTAGGATTTAGTAGCGTGGTATCACAGTTCACGATGATTCTTTGGTCAAAGCTGCGCTGTTGCTTTTTGCACACATACACACCCAACACCTAAAATGCTTCTATTTCGTGCGAATCGCTTAATCTCCTCTAAATTTCAACCGGTGCGGTGCATAGAAATTTCTTGTTTCGAAACAGTTTTTTCTCCGTCTCTTCTGCCTCCCACCTTTCTTCTCATTAGGGCGGTCTCTGTGTAGCCCGGAATTGGATTTTTCAAAAAAAGAAAAAAAAAGCTTACACAACGAAATTGACTATGCGGAAGGTGTTACGGGGATACGGTCTCCCGCTAGAGTCTTGCAGCGTTAAGCTTGGTAATTTTCATACGTAATTATGCAGCTGCTTTTCATACTTTAGCCGGGATTAAATAATACTGAAGCCATAATTTACATAAAACATAAAACTGAAGGAACAACAGGGCTTAAAGTTCAAAGGAAAGGCGTTCTCTCCGCCTGCGAAGGTAAATGAAATGGCCCGTCACTGGTGTCTTGATTAGGGTAAAGACAGGGCGCGATCGTCCGACAAGTGGATTTTTCGTTAAAACCGGTTGGTCGACGTTGATCCGAAATGCTTTCTCTTGGTCGTTGTCGTCCAACAAGCAAATATATACTTGAAACGGTCCCGTGTTCCCTGTTTCTTTAAGTTTTTCCCCCCCTTGCCGGTAGTCTCTCGAAACTCGGCCACGCGGATGATCGAGTGTCGTGCTTCTTTGCTAACAACTGTCGTCGAGTCCGTCTGGCCGAGCGAAGAGACAGACGCGGACGGCCTCGTACGTGCTGTCTGGAGCATCCTTCAGTTCAAGTGGACCTCTCTCGAGCGTACCCACTACCCAGTAGCAGCAACCTTGCCAACCATGTCGACGACCCCTTCGCGAACGGGGTGTGACGAAATAACCCTCCTGATTTACGAACTTTCCACCATACGTGCGAGTTCCGTACGACTCGTCGCTCGCCACTGTTTCTTGCGTCGCCGTTGCTTTCTCGAACTTCGCTTCCTGTCTGATTCGGTGCTTATCGTTACGGCTACACGGCCTTCCGTTTCGCCTTCCAGCTGACGCACCTACATACATATTTATCAAGATTCTGGGGGATTTCTCCTGGAGATACGTGCATTTTATGCGCTGGCAAAGTTGACCAGATTCTGGGCTGATCCGCGAGTAAATAGGTACGCGCGTAGCTCAGGATCAAGCGAATTTAGAGGTCCGCCGGACAAAAGGCGAGAAGGTGAGGAGCAACAGCGAAAAATGCCCGGCTTTATCGCTGCACCGCGCTCGTCCGTGCAGACGCGCGAATGCAACAAGGATCTAGCTTCGCTATGTACATACATACGAGTATGTATGTGCAAGCCCTGGAAGCCCTGGAAGCCATGGAAGCCATGGTAGCCGCTGTCCCGAACAAAAATTAGTGGACGTCAATTTTAAAAGCGAGCCAAATTAAATCTAACATTTAGTGCGCCTCTCGCTCGTCAGTCTCTAGTCTCTATCGAGCGACTCGATGTTTGACGCGAGTTTGCAAACGTACGATCTCGTGTCATGATTTTTAAAATTTTTATGCACACTTCCGTTCGCACCCACGCCTCCCTTTCTTTCGTTCTCTCTTTTCATCTCCACGAGCGGCACTGTGTTATCCAAGCCGCGCAGTTTATCAGTAGGTCGTGCGAGAGGATCGGTTCGATGGATCTGCGAATTAATTTTCGAGTTTCTGTTGTTTTTTTTTTTGCAAGCCTGGTATGAAACGCTCCATCATCCGGGATTAGTGGGCGATGCAACGTGATTTTATCATTCGCATCTTTGGTTGAAAGCACGCTGTTCCCGGGGATAGATGAATCGCGCGCGACAGTTACGTGCTTTACATGCGTTTTTTTATTAACGTCGATCCGGGGATAGTGAGGTTCGATCGAGGACAGGATGAAATATAATCCTTGGGATTCGAGTTGCGCTTAGCATCGCCGAGAGTAAAGAAAATCGGAAACGGAAAATGCTTGGTACGATTGACTCGCTGGAGGGTCGTAATAAAAAAAAAAACGAGGTCGACGAGGAAAGACGAGGAAAGGCGAGGAAAGAGCGAGGAAAGACGGGAACGAGGACGACAACGTTTACTTTTCTCTTTTGTAGAAGGGACTCTTGACAAGATTTGCCTCGGTATACGGTATATACCGGAGGAGGACGAACACCGACGTAAAACACGGTCTTCGTAGCCTGGGTAAGCAAGAGCAACGAGGGAACGCAGGAAAAGATAGAGGGCTGGAAGGTCAAGTGGGAAAAAACAACTGTCCCTGGCCCGATGTATACTTTTTTATTACTTTCCCGTAGTTTAGACGGAATCGACTTCATTGGTCTTGTGTCCCGTCTTCCCTTTTCTCTTATTTTCCTCTCCGTGCTCTCTGTTCTCCGCCTCCCCGCCGGCCGGCCGAACGTTCGTTCTTCGCTTTTCCGCTGGCCACGCTCGTAAACCGAGATCAACTTGGAAGAGTCGTACGCTCTCGTTTCACCTGTCACGAATCATTTTATTTATATAGCTTGACTCTCGGAGACTGACACGGTGCTTAGATTTCTTGCAATTTCTTGGGTTAAAATCTCCCGTACTGGTCGCGACTGTAGTAGGATCTTGCCAAACTCTGCCATTATCGGAGAAAGAGAATCGTGTCTTGAAGGGAAATATTCGGTTCGAGGGGAATAGGAATGGAATCTCTAGCAGCAGAAAGTGAAATACAGGTACAGGTTTAACGCAGCTCTGGCGTATTTAGAATCGATCCAACGGTGATTCTTCTTCGCTGACATCGCTCTGTTTAATGTAATTGGAGTTGCTTTGGCAGGGCATTCCTTATAACGAGCATTCGGAACTATTGACGCCAGCGCCAAAGGAGCTGGCGCGCGCTTATGTAGCTATGCAGTAAACTCAAGCTCAAAGCGTTCGGCAGAGTTTGATCTGTTCCCCGTGCTTGCATTACTGCTGTAGGTATAGTTTAGTTACCCTCGAATAAGTAGGTACTCTCAATTACTTATAGGCATTATAGTTGTAGTACTACTGCGAATTGTTGGCGATTCATCGAGTTCGAAACTCGAATTTGCGTTTCGGGCGATCAGAAATTTCCTGGCTACGTTCGCTCGAATTTGTACGCAGCGCAACCATGAATGATGAAGACGCCGACAAGTTGAAAGGTTTCGTCAGAGTTCTACCGCTCTGCTCCGTTGGTTCTCTTCTTACCTTACCCTCCGTTTCTCATTGTCAGAAGAGGCATCGCGGAAGGGAAGTCTGGTTCTCGAAGGGCTTGCGCCAATTCCCCCTTTACTTGCTCTGTACCTTCGGTCTGAGCTCTCGATGACAAAGTTTCGCTCGCTGTAGCGGAATTATGACTCGATAGGTGGTGGGAGAAGGTTGAAATGAGATTCGCTCGTCAAAGCAATTGGTGGCGAGTGACGGGGTCGCGTCGCGCGTCCGTTTCCTACCGTGAGGTTCGTAAATTTTTCCTACCCGCCGCGAACAATCTGCAGCGGGAAACATTTCGAAATCCTTGGGTAAAAGCTTTCAATCGTTCGATAAGGAAAGCCAATTCCTCCCGTTACTTTATCGCTTCCAGCAACGTATCTTTTTTAACACGCTTCTGCGAGCTGGGATCTAAAACGCGTTTAAGGTTCCGCCACGATTTATTGTACGTGGCTCCTTCTCCATTGAATGGTAACGGGCGTCTAATGAATTATTTCTTAACAATGGCGTGGTGCGCGGAATGGCAAGAGAGCGACTGCCGGCGTTTCAGTGTTTAACGAACGTTATTGTGGTTCCTTCTCAGTCAACTGATTAAAATTCAAATAATATCGCGCGCTCCTCGAATTTTAACGAGCAAGTTGGTTGCATGCCGAACGAATTGACGATCGTTTGGTCGAATGTTGAAAATAGAAAGGAAATAATGGGTTTTCGCGGGAGTGGATTACCGTGCCGGTTTGTCAGCGAGTGTAGGAGGGCGCGGCGCACAGTGGGGCACGTAGCATAGGATTCGCGGAAAAAATGTCATAACTTCGGTGTTTCTCAATATTTTTGAGTACTTTTTTTTATATTATTTGTTAATAGCCAACGGTTATATGGACATGAACATTAATAAAATTTAAGCATTTTTAACCAATGAAATAGTAATAAACCCCGTAAACATTCGGTATACAAAAACCATATTTGATAATTATGTACTAATAAATATGTAATATTACATAAACAATGTATTAATTATTTTCGAACAGTATGAAACATAATAGAGAAAGAAAATAACACAATTGAATTATAACATATAACATTAAACGACGAAAATGACATAATAAAGTAATGTTAATAATATTCTGTATTGCACTATAATAAATGGAAAAATTGCTGAAGCTATAACTAATATTTTATCATTTTTGTTATTAATAGAACAAAACTTTTAGAAATGAACATGCTCATATACACTTTATAAAATAATTAATATCTTATAACATTTACAAATATTTACATAAAAGATTCATTCATGCTAATGTACAGACTCATATGTATCACTCGTATTCACTCATATTACACACATATTACTATTTACAATGAACCAATATTATACTTTGTTATGTAGAAAGTACACGTAACATTTTAATATTTACAAACCGCGTAAAAATGACATTATTGTAATAATAATTTTGCTTCCGCGCAATGTGGAAGTGATTCGTGTTTCGGTTGTGGTCTTAAGTGGCTGATATATGGATCGGACGATATTTGTATGAGGTGAAAAAGGGTACGGGTTAGGGTTCCTATCCCTGGTTATAAGCCTAAATATCTTAAAATCTTAAAATGTTAATTTATAATAAAAAAAGGAATGTTATTTAAGTATTGGTAAATAATTATGAAATATGTTTTCTCTGTATCGATTATAGTAACAATACTTTATTTATAATTTTTATTGTTTTTTATTATTTAATGATCACAATATTACATGTCCATACAAACTAAAACTATCAAAAATAATAGAAAATAGAAACTGTGCAAAAATAGCGAGGAATACCGCTGTGGTGATGAGTTTCTGCGAAATCGCATGCACAGCGCACTCGGGTGATTATGTATTAATAACAGCCAAACTTGCAAATATATGCAGCCAATTTTTGGAGGGCTGTTAGTAGATGGTATCTGCTTTCAATTAGTACTATCTAGAGCCCGGAGGAAGGCGAAGCTTTTTTTATAAACCTAAAAGAGTTAATGAAAACTTGAAATACTAGGTAGCTTCATTTGAAGTTGTATAGTGGGATTACGGCGAAGAGTTTTCGAAAAGTATTTATGTCACAAATAAGCTGAGACAATGCGCATTCAAAATACATGAGGTACAAAAATAAAAATATCTAGTGGAATTCAGAAAAAAAATCGACAACCTGGTTCGAATATTGACACGTTTCCCGTCAGAATACGAAAGGTGAACTTCAGATCAATTTTTCTTTGCAATTACATAATATGAATATGACATATCTGTCATATAGATTAGATACGTTGGTCCATCGGCTATCAAGATACAGTGATGAATACACAAAAATACAAGTTTCATTTTAAGACTTTTTTCCTCTCCAGCCCCACTGTGCGGCGGTCCGACCGGGAGAGTGATTTTTAAGCGCCGGCGTGTGCGGATCTGCTGGAAGATAGTAGCTTGTACGGGAAGAGTTAAGAAACTGCAAACGTCTCGCGAGATTTGAGCTCGGGTCTTCTCGGCGAATTATAGTTACTGTTTCTGGATACCGGTGCCAGAAAGCTAAATAGCTGGCACGACGCGAGGCTGTGTACGTATCGTTGCGCATTATTTGCTGCTGAACGTGAAAAACTAAGAAATGCGCCGGTAATCACAAGCTGGGAGCGTAATAGACCAAGACAAAAACCTCCATTGTTATGCGCGTTCCTGATGCAGTTTCATTTCTCCCCGGAAACTTCTATGCGCGCTGGCGAGAGCGGGAAGGCCTGGGACGAGACGCGGGAGGAGGAAGGTTCGCGTCTTTTCCACCTGGAGTGCATTCGAGAGGGTTTTCCAGAGACAATAAGCGGGGGTGGAGCGTGGCAAAACAATGAACTTCAAATGCGAGCGACGGACCAGTGGCCCCTTCCGAGCGGCTTGCCTTCACAAAGGCTTAAACGGCTTCCCCCGGCTCTTTTTGCCCCCTTAAATTGTTTCTTTGCCTCTCTGGAAACGAAGATACCAGCGGCTGGTCGACGTTAGACTCCATTACATTCGTTTCGCGAATTTTCTACCGGGGCGGCGCGGCCCGGCCGCGGCGACTTACTTATTTCCATTTCATCTTATCGCTTCGCCACGGTCTTTCGAGCAAAGACCTGGCTCCGGCCACCGGCAATGCCTTCCCTAACAACTTAAATAAATATGTATTTTGTTCGGTGGATCGTGAGCTCTGGCGCGCGAAAAGTCCTCGCGAGAGGGAGCAGGCTGAAATTCCGATGCGCCTGTTCACGGTTACGTTCTCCGTTCCAAGTAAATACTATTTTTAATGAAGTCCGCGACGTATTCGCGATTTTCCGATAGAAAAACAGAGGAGAGCGGAGGAACGTGGTTTTGTGATTTCCATCCAATCCGAATTGGAATAAATGCGCGATCACGAAAACTATATTATTTAAAAATATGGATGGAGATGAACAGCCGGCTTTCAGAGTGTTCGATCGCGTATGCGTCTCTCGAAATTCAATTAGAATTTTAATAACTTTATTTGCCGAAGCATAGGTGCATGTTCATATTCGTTCGGTGCAAACTGCAAACTTCATAATTGTATGCATGACGTGGTATCGTTGTGATCCAGTTTGCGGGGGACAATCGTCCATCTAACTATTCTAACTGATTCTAACTGCAGGTCGGATATTCACAATCGCGAAGCATGTGAATGTAATGAAAAGGCAGCTTAGATTCTTTGAAATTAAAACTCTGAGTTGGAATCTGACACCGTTCTTTCATTCAGCCCCTAATAAGGGGAGTCGCAAATACGAGACTCGCGCCCGTTAGACACTCGAAAGTCCCCTTACCTTGGCAACGTCGTTTATTCCGCTAAAATGCTACAGTCTCCCGTGTCGCTGTATCTTCTTTCTGTCTTTCTCTGCGTTGCTCTTTTCGAGCAAGCTGCGTCATCCGAGTGGCATCGAGATTCAAACGTCTAGTTACTCTATGACGATCTTTCCCATTTCTGCGACCTGCCCACCTTTTCTTATCTTTACACGAGTACCTACGCCTTCACCCCGAAGATGACTCGAATGACACGCTCGAGCGCCAAGTGTTATCCGAATTGTTGCGCCCCGAAAGTAGAGTGCGAAGAACGCGAGCCGTAATTCAGCAAATGGCTCGAAAATCGAATCTGTCGTTGGCAGGCGAGGTGATTTCAGCCGCAGCACCTCCACAGCAGCCGGATCGTCGCGTCGGTGGGCGTGTGAGCGATTTCGAAAATCTCAGCCCGCGCTCGATTAAACGGCGGCAAAGCCTGCTCGGTGGCGGCGAGGAACGATGCGGGAGGAATGAAGGCACCATTAGAAGGGACAATGAGCGATTCACCAGAAGAATCGGCGGGGACGAGAGGGAGGAACTAGACGGTGCTGATAAGAAGGAAATCCAACGGGGAGAAATAGAGCAGAAGATCTGAAAGTGGCGCGGTTGTGACGAGTCTCTTTTTTACATGGATCATCGTCCCGGGGCGAGCTCTAACTCGTTCTTAGCCGTGATATCGTGCATTTCTCAGAAAAAGGTATGCTCGTTACGGGTGGTTGAACCTTTCTATGATGGCCAACCTCCCGAGGCTCTGTAGGGAGGCATTCTTGAAAATCAGCGCAACTTGTTACCGGGCTCTATGTAATTCTTTCGGTCGCCATGTCGTTGGAGAGCGTCACACGACTCTCCTTCTCGACGAGGACACTCGGTGGTCCTGAAAGGGACAGGAAGCGTCGATGAAGCGAATACTCGCGTCAAGTGTCCTCCGATCGTGCCGCGCCGCTTCAACCACTTACCGCGAGAAAGACTGGACGGCCAAGTGTCCAGAGAATTAAGTGGAAAAAATAGAAGGACAGCCGGCCTGACCTGTCCACTCGCACAGGGATGAACTGGTGTACGGAGGTAGAGTAGCGGGAGAGCGGAAGTTCCTTCGCGAAACTTAGACCGCGGCAAACTTATCGCAAGTCGGAGACCTGCTGTGATATGAACAAATGGACATGGGAGGTCTCCTTCCACATCTGCCCTTCCGAAACTTTGATCGCGTTTCCGCCCGTCTGTCTCTTTTCCCGTGACACCTTATTTCGCCGTAACGAACGTATCGAGAAGTCCAAAAAATAGAGGAGAGAAAGAAATTGTCCTCTTATTTTGCATATATCGTACGTTTTCCATAGGAAAATAATAGACGATAGTGCTTACTCGCTACCGATAGCATTTCCTTCTAATTTCCCACCCCTTCTCCCTGGTCTGTTCGCTTCCGCGTTGATTCGGTCGGTGCTGAACGGACGACTGCCCCAAAGCCGCTGCTTAGATTCTTCCAGAGGGAAATTGCGTTACTTTGTTGGTGCTGGCCAATTATGGGAGGGACGGTTTGCACGGTTTGAGGTTAACGCGTGTCCTCTAATTAGAGAAGCTGTATCTGCCGCATTTGCATCGAAGAGAAAGGATGAGATATAATTAGGTAGATTACGAGATGCTTCGGTATCGTGGAACGTATGAGGCGTTTCTCATGCCATGCCGCACAGTGGGGCAAAGTGACAAATTTTGTGTCAAAATCAAAGAACTTTTGATAGAAATGATTTTTAGAGCGATGATTTTTTTTTTGTTAAAGCTGAAACATTGCAGAATAAGGGAAAATTGCCGAGATTATGGTACGAACGTTTTTTCACTGTGAAAATTTGTGTTAAACTTGAAATTTTTCAACAAAATTGTGATTAATCCAATACCATGCACGGTAGGATTTTTTTCTTGACATGTTGGACCTCATTTCCTGTAGATTTTGTCACGCTGATTTCAAATCCGTTCGCAAAATTTGTCTACTACCTCAGGATTTTGAAAAAAAAATCGATTTATGTGAAAGACTAATGAAATCATATTTTTTTCGTTGAAATGATTTGATAACCCACTGGTTTGAAGGTATATTGTATTCCCATATATGGAACACAATCAAAATAAGAATAATGAAGTATTTGAATGTTTTTAGTTACTTACAAAACACTTCACATCTCGTGATCATTTGACGTCTCGCTGTCCTGGTCACTGGCACTCTCTGTAGGCTGTGTGTGGCTGCAATGTAATTTAAATTAGATATCTATTTTCCATAATTATATTTTCATTTACATTATATTCATTTATATTAATGTCTTTTTTTTTGTTGTTGATGAGAAGTAAGTTAGAAAGATTAAATACTTACCTTACTTCATGTGTAAATGAAAATATAATTATGGAAAATAGATATCTAATTTATATTACATTGCAGCGACACACAGCCTACAGAGAGTGCCAGTGACCAGGACAGCGAGACGTCAAGTGATCACGAGATGTGAAGTGTTTTGTAAGTAACTAAAAACATTCAAATACTTCATTATTCTTATTTTGATTGTGTTCCATATATGGGAATACAATATACCTTCAAACCAGTGGGTTATCAAATCATTTCAACGAAAAAAAGATGATTTCATTAGTCTTTCACATAAATCGATTTTTTTCAAAATCCTGAGGTAGTAGACAAATTTTGCGAACGGATTTGAAATCAGCGTGACAAAATCTACAGGAAATGAGGTCCAACATGTCAAGAAAAAAATCCTACCGTGCATGGTATTGGATTAATCACAATTTTGTTGAAAAATTTCAAGTTTAACACAAACTTTCACAGTGAAAAAACGTTCGTACCATAATCTCGGCAATTTTCCCTTATTCTGCAATGTTTCAGCTTTAACAAAGAAAAAAAATCATCGCTCTATCTCATTTCTATCAAAAGTTCTTTGATTTTGACACAAAATTTGTCACTTTGCCCCACTGTGTGCCGGTGGCAAAACTATGGATATGCCAGCTTGATAAGCACGGTAAAAATTGTATACGTAATTTGATTTTGGGGGACGTGGGTGGATGTGTGGTCCAAGGGAAAAAGACTCGAACGGAGAAAGGTGTTTCGATTGGCGCATCAGCGAAACAAGGTTTAACGAGCTCCGGATGCGGATGAAGTAAATTTTTCGGGTTGATTCTGGTGTGGTCGGATAGCGGGATTCGATGCAGGGGAAGCGGTAAGGGAGGAGAGGCGAGGAGGACTCGAAACGCGTAATTTAAATAGGCAGACAGCCGAGGAACGCGGCGGCGGATTCCATTAAAACTTTTCGCTTGGCTCGTACGAGAAGTGACACGTACTCCCGCATACTCGAGCGAAGTAATACATTTTAAAGAATTTCAGGCAAGAAATTTACATTAGAAAACTTTACCGGTGGAATTAAATAAAGGGCGCGGCGTTTTGGAACGCGTTATAGCGTGCGACGGGCAAAAGTGGTTGCTTCGCGTTACCTAGTGGATGTGAATGGGCAACTCGCTCCTTTCGATCTTATTCTTTTTCGCCGGCACATTTAGCGACCCCGTGTTCCATATGGGACAAGCGACTTAGCAGCTTCTACTTCGCGCCAGGAACAATAGGGATGTTGGGATGGTTGCTCAGGCCTTAAAGCGATTACTTGAGATCCAGATTTAGCGTAAAATCTTGGGCGTGTTTCCGGCGAATTCTGAAGCAGGGCGAACCAAAGGACCTGGCGGAGGGTAAAATAGGCAGTGTTAAAGGGCAACGAGGCGCAGTTGGAGCATGGCCGAGCCACCAAGTGTTGTAGTAATCCGAACGCAGACACCGTTTGTTTGATCTCGCCTTAGATTTCGCTAAGTCCACGGCAAAGCCGGCTCTCCAGCAGGTTCACACGTCTGGCAAATACGTGCATGTATCGGTGCTTGCTGGCGACTCCAGTCCAGTCAAGTCTCTGCCCCTCCAATTACCTACACGCTCTTTTCCATCGATTTGTCGCGCGATAAAGCGCCGCTAATCAACGTAAAGTGTATCGCGGGGGGTCGATCGCGGCCAGCTGCACCAGCTGCAGTGTCTTTGGAATTTAAAATCTCTTAGGGAAGACGGGTAAATGGTTCTATAATAACCCCGTAACACGCGATCGTCGCTACGCTCTCGTTTGCTTTTCGCGTGCTTAACTCTTTCACGACATCGCCGCGCCACGCGACGAGGTTCTGCAACATTTTGTCCCCTCCAGGCCTAACAGTCGCGCAATTACCACAACTACTTGAAATTTGTAACGACTAGGCTCGTGCAGACGTGGTGGTGACCGGTGGTTCCATGTCGGTTTATCCGCCGCATCGGCCACGACACTGCCGGCGCCGTGCACTTTTCAGTCGACGCGTTGTTTCGGAGCTGTCGCGGTGAAAAGGCTGCTGTTCTTATCGCGGCAGGATATACAATATGCGGATAAAAATTTCGAGAGTTTTGACGTATCAACGGGGGATCTTGGGCGAGAACAACGGTGGCGAGATTCTCACAGGACCAGGGATTTTCATTGTCTGGCTGGCTGTCGCGCGCAAATATCGGCTCAACCATCCTCTCGACGAAATCTGCTTGGCTGAAAAAATCCGCCTACCTTTCCTCTCTGTTTTTTTTTTTTTTACCCCTCTGGTTTCTCGTTTCGTCCATTCCCCTGGCTCTTTCTTCCGCCATCGCAGCAACGCGCGGCACGTTCAGCGCGGATTTTGACGGTCTCTCGTTACCGTGCTCTTCGTTCCGCCGCGCCGCCACGGGATTTCAACGGGGCAACGGGAGCCCGTATTCCTCCTCGATACGCGTGAAATGTAGAACAAACAGTTCCCAGGATCCATTGCGAAAACGATCAATCCCGTTGCGACGCGGAGAATTTACCGAATCTCGACGGGGAACGAGACAGGACGAGTGGAAACAGTGTGAAAAATGCTAGAGAAAAGGACGCACTCGCATCGCCCCAGCTTGCTTTCACCTCTGCACGCGCAAAGATCGCAGTCAGTCGGCAATCATTTTTTTCTTCCACGACCGTGTCTTTCGTCTTGGAATTCCTACCCGTTCGTTTTTCAAACTATGCTATCGTTGTAATCCGAATATTTTTTAGTCTACCGTCGAGTTCCGGGGACTGGAGTTATTTACGCGTTGCATTCCGCCCTTTGTCCGACATTCCACGTCGCAAAGTTCCATCCCGTTGTCTACGGAGCTTCTCTCCGGTTTGAAACGAAGGGATATTTTCGTTTATTAGATTCCGGACGTTTACACCGAGAGCTTGCGAGAATTTTACGTTCATCGATTGGCGTTGGCGAAAAAAACGGGGAGCTGGTGGGGAACCGTGGCGATCGGAAAAATAAAGGGCACTTATTAATATTGATGACGTAGATTTACAGGGCGACGTTGGCGTACGCGCGCTCTGCAATTTCGACGCGACCGAGTTGGCCGAAAAACTGCGCGGCTTCTAATTAGGTCGCCCTTGCAAAATTAATTATCGCAATTAATGCCGTTCGACTCGTTACAAATTAATCGGACAGGTTGCCCCGACACCGGCCGAAAATTCTGCACCATCGATCCGAATGCCAACGACATCGTCCGCGTCCGTCGTAACTTCAACGTAACTTCGCTGTGCGCAACCCGTTATTCTCTCGTTTGTCAACACACAGTTAGACTTACGCCCAGTTACGGGAACGCTGTAAAAAGACTTACGCCCGATGGAATCGCGCGCGGACCGTTGCTGTGCACCCCGGTTTCTTCGAAGGAATAAGAAAGAGTCCCGAAACGATTGGACTTCGCGATAAGGAAACCGGTGGCCGCGCTTATGCGGGGGCCGAGGAACGTTAGACTTCGTTCCATGAAGCTGCAGCCACGTCCGTACTTTCCGCCCGTAATATCCAAGTTTTGTACTGTTTGTAGAGGAAGCTTTAAAAATAGTTATGCCGGTTACGTGTGTACTTTCGTTGAGAAATAATCGAAAACCCGACCGTAACGGCGCCTTTTATTGCACAGTTCCCGCATGCCTAGCCCCTTTCACCATTACCTAATCACTTATTTATGATACCGAGCCGCACATCTAGCAGCAATAATTCGTACGGTCACCGTCCTCTTTCGAGTGTCCGGTACAAGAAACGTCTCCTCTAATTTCTTAAACAAACTTCTCGCTTACTACATACTTGGTGTCGACTGTCGAGTAGGGCTGGGACTATTTGTCGAATTTTCGGTAGTCGAATATTCGAATACTTCAGTTGGTCAATTATTTGGCGAATATAATTCGAATATCCAAGTATTCGAATACTATTCGAATATTTAAGTATTCGAATACTATTCGAATATTTAAGTATTCGTATACTATTCGAATATTTAAGTATTCGAATAGTATGGGGTGAATTATAAATCAAGTTCTTTAGGTTCAATTTTTACAGGCTTTTATTTAGTTTCAGTTGTGAGTTCATTAGTTTGTCAGGGTGAAATATTGTAAGCTAATTTTGACCCACTTCAACATATCCGATCGGCTTGAAACTTTGCACACATGTGTAATTCCGATGACAATACAATATTTTCACTAAAAAGCATGAAATACTTTATGGTGAAATTTTTTTTTTAAAAACATGCTTTTATTAAAATGTACTAAAATGGAACCAATAATTTTGATACCAGCCAATCTGACTGCCTGAGAAGAATTCCCTCATAGGGTGGATGTACCAGTAAATGAACACGTACCAGTGAATGGACATTTTATATTAAAATGAGTAAAATAAGTTATTGAAATAAGCAACTAATTAATTAGAGACTTCTTTTAATTTCTTGCTTCATATCCAAACAATTTTTGCAGCACGTGGAATCAATCGCGCTGCAAACATAATTTTATAAAAGTGTTCATTCATTAGCCTTAAGTGTTCATTTATATTGGTACTTTTTTTATTTTTATTATTTTATAATTAGTTATAGGGTAAACGCACCAATAAATGAACCCTTAAGACTAATGAATGAACACTTTCATAAAATTATGTTTGCAGCGCTTGATTCCACGTGCTGCAAAAATTGTTTGGATATGAAGCAAGAAATTGAAAGAAGTCTCTAATTAATTAGTTGCTTATTTTAATAACTTATTTTACTCATTTTAATATAAAATGTCCATTCACTGGTACGTGTTCATTTACTGGTACATCCACCCTATGCGGGAATTCTTCTCAGGCCGTCATTTCGGCCGGTATCAAAATTATTGGTTCCTTTTTAGTACATTTTAATAAAAGCTTGTTTTTTAAAAAAAATTTCACCATAAAGTATTTCATGCTTTTTAGTGAAAATATTGTATTGTCATCGGAATTACACATGTGTGCAAAGTTTCAAGCCGATCGGATATGTTGAAGTGGGTCAAAATTAGCTTACAAGATTTCACCCTGACAAACTAACGAACTCACAACTGAAACTAAATAAATGCTTCTAAAAAAAATGAACCTAAAGAACTTGATTTATAATTCGCACCATAATATTCGAATAATAACATTCGAATACTCAAATATTCGAAGTTTATTCGTAGCATTCGAATACTTGTAAAATATTCGAATAGTAAATTATTCGAATAGTCCCAGCCCTACTGTCGAGTGCCCGGTCGCATGTCCGGCTGACGTTTCATTGAGCGTTACTACTGGCGTCGAACATATTGTCGGCTCGCCAGCCGCATAAGTAGAAGTGGCAATTACAGCTCGACATATTAGCGCCGGGAATATCTCTGTTTCAGGCTTCCTTCGCTACCGCTTTATCGCCAATCAGCCATTTTATCGTAATAACGACATTGAAAGTGGCCAGTGTCACGCGAAACGACGCGGGCCGGCCAAGTGTATCGTCCGATCGATCCTCGAAATTTCACATGGCTGCAGGCTTCATCGACTTGTTTCCATTGAAACCGTACCACATCGTGTACGATGTATCGTGGAATATAATGTTGCAGCAGCCAGCGATGGCTTCGCGAGGATCATTCATGGAAAATACAGCCGCCTGGAGGTAACCGCGTGGCGCGTAAATGGAACAGCGGATGCCTTCTTCGCGTTGTTGGTTGGGGTTAGTCGACTTAGAAAGCCGTGCACGTGTGCGGCCGTGTGCAGTTCTCGCGACACGCCAGCCACGTATCACCACGGACCCCGGGGTGCGGCTGCGATGCAGGCTAAGCGAATAACTTATGCGTTCTGAATAAGAGACCAGCACCGTCTGGCCCTACGCTCGACGTTACTACTTCGAGGAACGCGCGCCGCGCTATAGACCTCGTGGGGACGGTTTTATAGTCCGTCAAATAACTGGTTCGGACCGGCAGCTTTTCCAGGAAACGTTTCCACCACGTGCGGAAAGTTAGACGACACCATTTCCCTACAGCCTGACGATCCACCGTTCCACGAAACAGATGCAATCGGGGTGCATCCGATCGATCGCCGCGTCGCCGGACGCCATTCATTTTTAACCGCTGGCGTTACCTACGTCGCGCGTCGCCCCAATTACCCAATCTTCTCCGTTACCAGTCTCCTAATATGTAATGCGAAGACGAATCGCGTTATTCCGCAGCTGTGCGAGCGATTTCCAAGTCGCGCCGCCTGTTCCGCCGAGACTCGTTTAAATCATGCAGACACTGGAAACTGGAAACTTGTCCGTAACGCGCTCCACAAATCCACTGACGGCGCGGCACGGCGCGGCGGGGCGGGGCTCGACCCGCACGTCCCTACCTGTGGAAGCTCATTTTGGTGTAATCGCAAACTTGAGCCAGCTCGGCGCGGCGGCGGTCGCAAGCGCCGCGAGCAAGTACATGCAAGATGTCGGACCAAGTCAGTGATTCACTTCGACATCCGCGTCTAATCCCATTTACATCAGCTTCGTGACAGGGGAATATAAATAGGCACGGGTAAATGAACGTATTTGGATATTCGGGTCGATACCGAGGGCCAAGGCTCGTGGCTGTAAGGCTGCCGAGAGTTTCGAACGCTACCCAGCAGTTCGCCTGGTTAATTTTCGTTTACTCTTGAAATCTGAATCAATCGGCGAAGACGCGATTCGCGCAGCCCAGCTCTCGAAATACACCGAATAGTATCTGGCCCGTTTATCTGACATCGCATCGATCACGTATAAAGGCTACCTAGAACCCCATGTAGAACCTTCGATAACCAAACGCCAGCGTTTGCAGTTGCAACGGCACGGCCCGCCCCGGCCAGCTACAATACTCGTGACAGGGTCTTTGTTCGGTATCGTCGATATGATTTCGTTGCAGCTGAAACAGAGCTTCTCAAAGCAACCAGAGTTTGCGGCTCTCCAACGCTGTATTCCCATGACGGTAGAAACAATGCGAAATTATTACCATCGACACAATTTCTCGGTGAAAAAGCGTCGACAGTTTTCACGCGTCTTTCTCTCCGCTAGCGCGACTTTATTATCGTATAATGGAGCTTAGGAAAATTACCGGATCGCAGCTGAATTAAAAGTTCCCTCCGACGTTTTCCATAAGAATATACCGGCGTGGCGGAATAGCAGCCAGCCGAAGCGGAAAGGAGGGGACGAGGGTAGCGACGGAGCAGGGGAGTTTAAAAAACGATCTCCACTAAGAAATTGGAAGTTAAGTAATGGCTTGATGTTTCTTGCATAAATAAGCGGCGCGGTGCGGCGCCGTGGCTGTTTCCACCAACACCTACACGGCTCTCGTCTAACGAGAAACCGAATCGCGCGCAAGGGTTTATCGACCTTCGACACGTTGACCTACGCTACTGTTTCCAACCTACCCCGCACGAGTTTCGATTGAACCCCGCGATTCGTGTGCGGCCTCGACCGCATCCTTCGACCTCCACATATATTTCCGGCCACTTTGATTTTCGATGCTTTCCAGCCTACACGTTTGCTTCTCGCATCTATCTTCTTCTTCTTCTGCTCGCCTACGTATCGCATGTACCTACATACCTTTACCGTGGTATCGTTGTAGAATGTTTCTTCGAATAAGCAAACCGCTTTAAAATCTCCTCGATAGATAGCTGATCGTTTAGCGTGCTTCGTTTCGTTCATTTCGGTTCGTAGCGAACGAATTAATTAAGAAGGAATCGAGCGAAGCTTGAAAAGCGTCGTCCGGCCGCGAAACCGAAGCACCGCTAATTGCAACATTACTCACGCTACATTAAGAACGAAACAAGTCCAGCAACTAACGACGAAGATGTCCCCGGGATAAAAATTTCCAATTTAACCGTTTCTCGACGACCACTTGACGACGCCAAGAAACGAACTTGTAATTAACCGCTTTCTTAGTATCTTACCAATTTTCCGCCTCGTTTGCAGCCAGCCAAAGTAGGAGTTTATCGTTTGCAACCTTTCGCCGTCTAATCTGTTGGCAATTAAAATTGCCTCGATTGGCATCGGAGCTGACGCTCGATTGCGGGTGTGTTTTTCCTGTGGAACAAACAAGTTTCAGGGGAACCAAGAGGCTTGCGGGAATTACGTGCCGCGGTGCATTAACGTTCCTGAACATTTACGTTTCGTATTCCTAGGATCACGGAAATTCTGAATCGTATTACAGGAATAGGATAACGATCTTTGGATAAGGGGTTAGGGCGAGGAGCCGCCGCTTTGGAGAATACAGGATGTGCCGGCTCACCGACAATAAGATAAGAGACAGTAAAGCCTTCTTAAAAAAGGGGCGCAGTTTGAGTATTATCGCCGAAACAGGCTACTTGAATTTCAGTGATAGAAGGAGAACCTGAAGAATAGACGGGAACGCGCAACAACGTAGGGTGACTGTACCTAATATCGCCAGGCAAAAGTTAAATCGCTGTCGATTGAATAATAGGGTAAATCCGGGAGACGCGGTCGGGCCGGAGAGTTGGTCGTGTCGCTATATTTCAGAGTCTATACGTAAAAATGCATTAAAGTGCAGACCAATTACTTCTCTAGAAGCCAAATAGTTGAATGAATAGCGTTATTTCGCTTCCTTCTGTGTTTTTCTGGATTTATAGGCTATAAAAGGTAAATTGATGTTACATTTAACCTCTTTTGTCAAACAGCGGTTGTACAAAATCGTATTTAAAATATACTTCTAAGTTTATTTTCCTTTAATGTTTGGAATAATAAGATAGTAGAGATATTGAGGGACAATGCAGCCAAAGTATTTGGCCATATTAACTCTTCCTCTCAAAGCTAACGAGAAGACCATGTCTCGCTGCAGAAAGGTGAGATGGTCGAGTTATGATTTTTTTATTATTTTTGTTTATTTTTTTATTTTTCATTATTATTTTATTATTATTTTTGTTTATTTAGTTTATTTATTCACTTTTGTATTCATTTGCCTTGCTAATCGCCAGTAGGTAATTCACTTTTTCTTTGATGTGTTCTTTACTTGTTTAGGGTAAACAAATTAAATATCGATGAATCCGTAGATGTATTCACTCATAAATAATTTTGCTGTATCCTTTGTTAATTTTCCATGAATAATTATGTAAGTGGTCTCTGCCAACGACGAAAACCATTTCTCCCGGCACCTCGGGAGAGGTGGTCAGATGTCATGATTTCAGTTTTCTACCCGATGTACAGTAAATATTGTCTTAAAGCAAATATCGACCAGTTTTTCTGAATCGGCATAAAATTCTGAACATATTAGGTTTGTTCTGATAAAATAAGTAATATCGATATTAGTTTTAATAGCCATTTTATATTAGGTCGACCGCGACTCCCGGATTTACCCTAATTGATATTTTTCCATGCAGTCCGTTTCAAAGTAAAGAGAAATTATTCATCTTTCATGTAGCATATGTTAGAATCGTTGAAATCTACAAATTGTTAATTAGGACTCAAAAAACGTAAGACATGCAAAAATCGGGTCCTGAAAAAAGTGTACCTAATATCGCGTACTCAAGAAATATTGATTAATTCATGTATATATGAGTTTTTAAAGTCATTTTCACATGTGCTTTTATTATTTCTTGCTCTATAAATGTCTTTTTATCCATCTTTGATTTCATTTTTATTAGAATAATATAGAAATTTGAAAATATAGATTTTTAAAATATTTTATTTTTTACGTTCCGATGTACATATTGGACAAATAAATTTTATTTCGGTTGCTCCGCACATTTCGTGACCTCACCTGTAACAAGCATTACATCGAAACGATTGTTCTCCGGTAGGCGGTATTGAGAACACGCATACTGCTAAAAGAAAAACGCTATTTTCATTACGAAAAATATTTGAATCGATTTCATTTCTTAAGTACATCATTAATTAGGTATTTCTAGTAGATATTCTTGCATTCACAAATTTATTAGACTTACCTTCTCCGAATGTGACGTAAAATTGTGATAGTCCAATAAATTTTTACACTATTAAGATTCTCTAAAATCCTTCCCGTTCTGTAATTGTTGATCACATGATGCTGCAATTATAGTATGTCTTCCTACATATGTTTAGGTACTAATTCAGTGCATAACCGATAAATTGTAGAGCTTACTGTAAGAGATATAGCGAGTGGCGTTATTAGGAACACTGGCGATATTAGGTACAGTCACCCTACCTACTCGAGAAAGTAAGACCGCGATGGTTTCTTAGAATTGCCCATCGGAAGATATAAATTGTGTCGATATAATAGCAAGAAACCCGTTAAAAAAGCATGGCGTTGAAAAGTTGGAGGAGAGATAGTTAGGGGTTACTTTGCGATTTATATTTTCACAACCCCCATAGCGATTCTTCAAGCTAACGTTACGTTTCAGCACTCGAAGCTACGCTATATCTCTTCTTCAAACACGTTTTAATGGAAGCCAACTTTTTATCGCTGCAGATTCTGTGATTTTCATTAATTTCTTTCTTCCAGGCACAACCCATGATTTAAATGAATACTTTATCTGAACACGGCGCGTAATTTGAATGGGACTTCTACTGCCTCGCGAGGAGAGGAGAACCGTTTTTCCCCTCGAATTTTTATGCTAAACCCCCCCGAGATATTTCCGTTATTCTTACAGTTCCTTGATTCCCGTTGCAGCATCTAATGACTTATCCTTGCCGTGTTATTAGATTGAGAATGTAGACATAGGGGCGCTGGCACGAAAGGAAGTCAAGTCAGGAATTAACTTGGGAAATTTCATTAGCACGCCGCGAAATTAAACTTTGCTTTTTTATGCATATTCATGATGGCGGCTAGCCTTCTCGTCAGTGGAAAAAAGGAAGGAAGGAAGGTGTCTGGTACGGAACAGACGTGTCTGTTCACTCATGCGTCCGCTTCCTAACCGTGGAACATTGTTCTCGAAGCACCGAAGCGATCGGTATCCAAAGCATACGCGTGATTCCTTTAACGATCAAACGATCCTATCAAAGTTCCGCTGTCGTCGGCCGCGGCGCGGCGGTTTCCAAAAGTCCAACTTGCGAATGAAACTGGGGAGTTTCAGGTGCTCATTGGAATCGACTTTAGACGATTTTGCTCGATTGTTGCTGGAACTTTTCAATGTCTCGGTCGTTTGCCACGTTTGCTTTCACCTCGTTCACGGATTTGCATGGAACGTTCTCCCAGCTGGGCTTGCGGATTTTATTCATGAAATTCGTTTCGGGAGATTTCAGGGGTCGTGTATGAAAAAATGGCTGCGCATTATCGGGGCTTAAAAGCGTCGTTCGTCAACTCGCGTTGAGCGGATTTGGTGCCCCGTGGAAGACCGATTACGCTACCATACCTCCATCCCCGAAGCCACCCCCGTTTTTCATACTTTTCGACGAATTTGTACGAGGCGTCTCTCTCTCTCTCTCTCTCTCTCTGTGACACGGTCCCCTCTTATTTCCCATCAACGAAGCGGTACGAATTCTTCGAAGACAATTTATTCGAGTGAACGCGAACCGAGGCGATTATTCAACGTCACCAGCTGCCACCGCGGCCTTCCATTGCTAATGCCGCGCCGTATCGTAACGAGCAATTAGCGGCGCAGCCAACACCGATGGGGAATTTAATTTTAATAAACACGACGATTTGTTTCGCTGCCGCCACAGCGTCGCTTCTGTTTGATTTTCCAGCGGTTCGTTTCGCGGAAGCAGGCCGCGCTTCCAGCCAATTTTCACGTATTTTTCTCGCGGCCCGCGTCTCGAGCAATTGCACGCGAAACGAATGAAATCGTAATTCGGAAGCACGGCCAAGATTAGGTATGGAGGCAAATTACTTTCACGCCGCTTGGACCGCTCGGATTTTTCTTCGTCTCTGTCGAGTCCACCCCCATTTTCCCGTTGCTTCTGATAGGTCGATTACTCGGGCTACCGCGACAAGACCGCGGCACAAAGACCGCCCTTATAATGTAAACGAAAAACGGAGCCGCGCGAATCGCTCGCGCGTTTCAGGAGACACGAGAATTGAATCGTAGGGTAAATCCGGGAGACGCGGTCGGGCCGGGGAGTTGGTCGTGTCGCTATATTTCAGACTCTATACGTAAAAATGCATTAAAGTGCAGACCAATTACTTCTCTAGAAGCCAAATAGTTGAATGAATAGCGTTATTTCGCTTCCTTCTGTGTTTTTCTGGATTTATAGGGTATAAAAGGTAAATTGATGTTACATTTAACCTGTTTTGTCAAACACCGGTTGTACAGAATCGTATTTAAAATATACTTCTAAGTTTATTTTCCTTTAATGTTTGGAATAATAAGATAGTAGAGATATTGAGGGACAATGCAGCCAAAGTATTTGGCCATATTAACTCTTCCTCTCGAAGCTAACGAGAAGACCATGTCTCGCTGCAGAAAGGTGAGATGGTCGAGTTATGATTTTTTTATTATTTTTGTTTATTTTTTTTATTTTTCATTATTATTTTATTATTACTTTTGTTTATTTAGTTTATTTATTCACTTTTGTATTCATTTGCCTTGCTAATCGCCAGTAGGTAATTCACTTTTTATTTGATGTGTTCTTTACTTGTTTAGCGTAAACAAATTAAATATCAATGAATCCGTAGTTGTATTCACTCATAAATAATTTTGCTTTATCCTTTGTTAATTTTCCATGAATAATTATGTGAGTGGTCTCTGCCAACGACGAAAACCATTTCTCCTGGCACCTCGGGTGAGGTGGTCAGATGTCATCACTTCAGTTTTCAACCCGTTTTACAGTAAATATTGTCTTAAAGCAAATATCGACCAGTTTCTCTAAATCGGCATAAAATTCTGAACATATTAGGTTTGTTCTGATAAAATAAGTAATATCTATATTAGTTTTAATAGCCATTTTATATTAGGTCGACCGCGTCTCCCGGATTTACCCTATCCGCGTGGCGCGGCCAGCGCCAATTTCCTATTCTCTTCCCCTGGAATTCCGTCGTTGTTGTAGAATCTCGGGGGCGATTTCTCGTCCGTAGCTGAAGAAACTCGAGCCGTAACTCGTAAGAGGGATTCGAGTAGAGTGGCTTCAGCCGCGGAAGAAACTGCGCTTGGAAAATTCCACCGATTCCCTCTTCCGCGCGCTCTATGCAACTTTGATTGCTATATTGTGCGCTCACTGGACCTCGCGATTCCTTCATCCGCGAATCGTTAATGGTGGCAGGGTGCGAGATTCGGATTTAAATTCAAACTCTAGAGTTTTTACGAGTTCCGAATACTCGTGAGCAGGCTGGTCTCGCGGATGTCTGTAAGAGGCAAGGAGATGCGTGATATCTCGTTGAAGCTTCCTCGAACTTGAAATTTAAATTAAACCAATCATCGTTCTTGTCCCCGACGTTAAACGGGGTTTAAAGTTCCGGCCGACTTTGAAGCGGGACGTGAAAGCAGGGCTAAGAATGCGAGATTCTTGCCGGCCCGGATACCGAAGAAATTTCGAGGTTAGATAGAAGGGAAGAAGAGGAAGGATGGAAGGATGGAGCGAGGAGATGGTAAAACGGGCAGCGTGCCAATGGAGCGCCAAACTCCTCATTGATCGCATCCCACCTCTGCTCCTCCTCTCTTCCTCTCTTCCTCTCTTCCTCTCCTCCTCTCCTCCTCTCTCCTCCTTTTCCCCTCTTTCCATCCACTCCTTTCTCTCCTCTCCATTCCGCTCTCTTCGAGCTTGAAATTCACCCTTTACCCTCTCACACCTTCCTTCTTGCACGTATACCGAGCCTGGAAAGCTGGGCAACGTGCCAGCACACACTGATGTAATTAACACCCCAGCCTGACTCTGACTCTACCCTTCTCGCTTTTCCCCTCTTCCTCTTCACCCCTTTCTCTGTGTCTCGTTCTACCTCGCGCTTTCCCCTCGGGAGATGGAGAGGAAAAGGGAGAGTCAGCCACACTTGAGTTAGTTAGGAACGTCTTTCTTCTCTCTCCTCTCTCTCTCTCTCTCTCCCCCCTCCTCTCTTCACCGCGGTATTTACGCCCGAACAAATGAGTCGATCTTCAAGAATCTGATCCTTCCACCGCGCCCGAATCCCGAGCGAATAACGTCTTCTCCCTCATGGTGACGTTGGACGATTAACCGATCCACCAGGGAACCACCGATGGAATCCACCGTTTCACTGATCGCCCCCGCTTCTCAAACGCGATCGGGCCACGATTTTAACGAAGAGAAAACAAGACATCGAGACATAATCCTCTGGATGCGGGGCGGAGGCGATCTAGACGATTCCGTTCAGGCAATCGGAGCACTAGGAGAACCACTCGAACGCTCTCGCGATCAGGACGACGGTGGAATTACAAGTACCCCAGGTTGCTGTCTAATTCGATCGTGGATGGGGGCGAAAGGGAGAGCGAGCCGATCGAAGCATCAGAGATGCTGAGATTTTACTTGCAGCGACTTTACTTCGGCACGTCTCCATCGAGGAACGTTGAAGGTAACCGTAAAAGAAACGCACCCATTCCCCGCTGCTTTAACGGACATTCCTTTCCTTCGTCGAACCGACCGTTAATGCTTTACGGTTTAAGTAAGCAGCGTAAAATGTTTCTACGTTCCTTTTATGCCCGGTGCAATTTTCGATGAAAGATCCTCCCGTCCCGATCGGGCCAGGCGTTTCTGAATAAATAAAGCGCAACGTTCTCGATGGGAGAGAAAGGGTGAACGGGTGGTCAGTAAAGAGCGGAGGATGGCCTGGTGTTGGTGGTAAACGAAAAGGAAAATTATCCCCCGGACGATCTATCTAGCCCTCCACCTCGGAGACCCGACGCCGACGCGACGAGTCCGCGAGCCTCTGCTAATACTCGCTCTCAGAATTAATTATCCTGACTAACGACCTGCGGGCTACCGCCGTTCCCTCTTCTTCCCTTTTCACCCTCGATTGTCCTCCCTCGAAAAGCTTGCGCTTCTTTCTGCGCCTCCGCCCTGGGAATCTCCGCGGAGTAACACCGCCGTGTATGAACTGTAAATTACACGGAGGTCTTTGCTGTTTCGGTGGCTCGAAGGGCCGCTTGCAAATAAGGGAGGAACAAATTATCCGCGGGAACGAATGCTCGACAGCGCAGCGGCGAGGCGGCATCGAAAGTTTCCTTAACAAAGGAGTTGCCTTAAAAGTTGGCGGATGAATGTAGAGGAGCTTATTACAATGCGAGCATGAATACGAACGAGACACCGAGTCGACAATGAACGAACGGGTAGCCAGCAGCGTCTCGGAGTCTTTCGATTCCCGGAGGCGTCCTTCGTCTTTCGTCTCTCGTCTCTCCTCTCTCCTCTCTCGTCTCTCGTTTCTCTGCGGAGGTAGGGCAGGTCGTAGTCGGCGCGGCGGTTGAACGAAGAGGTCGAGGACGGTAGGAGATGGTCGGAAGCAACCTGGGGCCAGTAACCACTAAACTAGGCGTCTAATAGTTCCTCTCGTCCAGCCACGAACAATAGCCCGTGGTGAACGGCATCAGCTTGCTACGGCTCCTCCAGGAATAATACCGTTCTCCGTGGTCACCCGGTACACCCGGAACCCGCAATCATAAATTTTCTTCCATCGATATCTGCACGCATCGCGCGCGACCACCGCTCGTGAAATGCTCCCTGGGGGTCCCCTGATGCACCGTTTTTTCACTCTTCCCCGTTTCAATTATAAATAGCTCGCTTTTGCTGGAAATGATTATCTCGAATGGCGCGGAGCAAAGCAAATCTATAACGTTACCTACACGTACGCGTATAGGAATGTGTTACGATATCGAAATGATTTTCAAGCAATATCGCTGCGGGGAGACATAGCTCGGTCGCAGATGCGCGAGATCTGAGAGCAGCGGTGGCTCTGTGGTCCACAGACGACGTCGGTTCTTACATCAGGTCGGACGTTTACGTATCTCTATTCGGAACCAGTAAATACGAACTAACTATATCTAACTAACTGTGCCAAGCCTGTTCGAACTGCCGAGGAATCTCTCTTGTTCCCGGCGACTTATCCCTCTCCCTATGTAGTATGTACATATGTCTCTCTCTCTCTCTTTCGTAACGCGTGTTACACCGTGAAATATTGAAATAGCCGGTTCCATGCACGTGTATCTGCTCGCCGTACGAACCACCCGAATTTGTCGAACGGTTCCGCCGGTGGTTCGGCCGAATTCACCCCGTACAGATTTATCGCCAGCCACCGTGTCACTCCGAGACGCCCGCGCCCCGTTGTCCTTCCATTCTCTGTCCCTCTTATTCCCGTGCGTCGTCCTGAGAAAAAAAAGCGATGCGTACCTGGTTCCCCAAGCAATTTCTGATAAGCTTCAGGACCGTTGTGTTGCGCGCCGAGCGGTTTCCACGCGAAAAGTCCCGCTTGAATTCGAGCGAAACTTTTTGTCAACTGGGATTTAATTAAATTAAATTGCGCGTTCTATTCAACCGCCGCACCGCACTGCACCGCACCGCGCCGGTAGCGCAAACGGTAAGTGGAGAAAGGATACGCATCCCGAGGGCCCCCGGGGACGTGTGCGCCGCGTCTTTTTCCTCTTTAGGTCCCGCTAACCGTTAACTTCATTACTTCTCGACCTTTCCTCTAGCTAGTAGGCAAACAATGGGGCAACTGCTTACCTTTTATCTCGGCTTCGACAAACCACCCTACTCTCCTTCGCGAATCTTCATCGAAGCTTATCGGCAATTCGGCCGTCATCGTGGCAAACCTGAAACTGGAATGCGCATATGGAAGCGCGAGCCTGATGGACACCGAATTGCTGGGATCCGGTTAGAGGAGAGCGCACGATGCACTCGAATAATTAGAAAATATTTGCCAGCCAGAAAATTACAGGACCTGTTATTCCGCGGCACTGGACAAAGCTCGGTTCGTTCTGTTTGCTCCACTGTTTTGCGCTGATTTTTGAAACGTTGGTTGTTTGGCAAGCGTGAAATTTTAACGCGGTCCGTCGACGGCCAATGGCCGCGGCCGTTCTCTTTCACGCGGAAAATGGAAACGGACACGCTCGTCGAATCGTGGTACTCTTGAAGTTCTGGTGCTTCGTTACTAATCCCAGTCAGATCGACGTGGAATTTAGTGGAAAGAACAGAGATTTGCTTCGATGAAGCTCGCAGCGAGGACGATTCCAACGAGGAATATTCGTTAAGTCGCGTCGGCTCGAAGGCATGGAAATGAAAGTATTACCAGCAGGAAGCAATTAGGAGGACGTAGTAGGTGTCCGAGGATTAATTCCAGAAGAGCTCGAGGGACGTTGGCGAACGAGGAGAGGTAAAAATGGTCAGGTTGGTCGGGACGGGACGCGGTAAAAAGCGTTGAACGGAGCTGTATGTAGGTATTGTTCATCCCACTAGCCGGGTGTATCTTCTGCGGCATGCACAAAAGACGGATTATTAAAACCGTTTTCGTTAAATACCCTCTCTGTCTCTTTATCTTTCCGTACTATTTTCTGGTTCAAAGCTGCTGCACGCACTGCGGACAATTTCCATTTCGACGCGTTAACCTCCGCCCTCGTAAGTCCTCCCGAGGCAACGTAACGCTCAAACATTTGGAATTCGATGAAAAAGTTTGAAAGATAAATCGCGGGGATTATAAGATCCGGGAGGAAGAAACGTCCCGTTTCTCGTGGAAATTCCACCACTGCAGACAACGTTTGTGCTCGCGAGTGGCGCTTACATTTATAACGCGCGGAAAAACGGCGATTCTTCGCTCTTCGCTGCGAGGCTGCGAGAAAAAGCGACGCGAGAAAAATTAGCAATGCTCGGGGAACAACGAAACAGAGATGACAGCGCCGAGGACGAAAGTGCTGCCCTGGCTAATTGCTGTTGGAAAACGGCGCGGCTAATCACGAGTTCCTGGTTTACTACGCCGATTTCGATCCAGTCGATAGAGTCGATAGAGTTAACAGGCTCCGCAGTTCCGAATAACGAATTCAGGGAACGTGGCGGCTTGGAAGAAGCATTCTTATCGCGGACACGAAGATGAAAGCCTCGGGAAAGTGGAGGTGAAAATAAAAATACTGGAAGGAACGGTTCGTGCCGCGTAGGTGGCTTGATTTCTCGGAGGTAAAAAACCATCGGTCTTTCGCGGAGGATTAATGTACAAACGGAAGCCACCAGTCACGAAGGAGGAAAAGGGAAGTCGGAAAATCGAGGGAACGTAATGAAAGAGGCGAGACGGCTTGGTAAATGTTTAAGGACCGCGGAAAGGGTCTTGGAGGAGAAATTCGAGCGGGAGCCAGCCCCGGCAAGCAAGCTCGATGGAATTTCGAAAAAAGCACGCCTCCTCGATTCTGATCGATCGAAGGAAAAAAGTAGAAGAGCCTCTTGAAGCAAGTACATCTCGATCGATGCGTTTGTTCTCGGGGAAAATCGCGTTTGGCGGGCTTTCGGTATAGTTGCTCCGAGTTCATTTAAAAGTTATGAGGAGGGCGAAAGGAGGGCGGCCATAAAAGTGACTGAAAAAGTATATCGCGATTCGGAGATATGTACTCCTTGAGAGATAATAGCGACCGAGATTAAACCCCCTAACGACGTTATATATTATTTAGGCGGAGGGTGGAGGGCGCCGTACTTGGTTCACGAGGTATATTTCCCGCTCGACGTCGATAACTTTCAAAGGTGGAGAGGAAGAAAAGTAAATTTATCTTGACGTTGCGGAGAAAAATCGCTGGACTCATCCGTGAAACGTTCTTTACTTGTTTAACGGAAGAAAGCCGAATGGAAGAGAAAGGAAGGGAGAAGAAGGGAAAAGTGTACGCAGCGTGTCTTTGGCGAAACGAACTTACAATTAGACTTTCCTTCGGTCACGTAGCAACGGGACAGGATTTCATTTCGAAATGCCGTTTCAGACGGGAATTAATTATTTTCTCGAGATCGGTTTAACATTTATAAGCTTTCCCAGCGATGCCCGAGGCGGAGGGAACGAGGGCAAAAATTAAAATCAAAGAAACGAACTCGGTGGAACTCGATTACGTTGATCAAGTTTTCGAGGTAGTGTCGTCGTTGCTGAGGCAGGAAAAGAAAACTGGAGGAAAAGCGCGAAAATCGATTGTCTTCGGTATTGTTAGCCGAGTGGAGGAGCGCGAAAAAAAAGAGGCGAGGCGGCCAGGCGGGAAAGAATCGGGAAACTTTATTGCGTAACGCGATCCAACTTGGAAATTATTTTCCTGGAAGAACTCGAGGACTTGCAACCTCTCTGAGGGGGAGTAACGCGACTATAGGTGAAACGAATGACGGAAGGATGTCGCCTCTTCTCTGCTCGTCGATCTCTGTGGGAACGAGACGTAATGGAACTAAGCGGACGAGATTCTTCGGAGACAACGATAGGTCCAGATGCATCGGGGCAACTACACTCGCAAAAAATT
Source organism: Andrena praecox (assembly GCA_963932275.1). NCBI lineage: Eukaryota > Metazoa > Arthropoda > Insecta > Hymenoptera > Andrenidae > Andrena > Andrena praecox. The sequence goes on from OZ010732.1 coordinate 1,421,025, forward strand.
TCACTCGCGGATTTAAGCGGTTTTGCGATTCACCACGCTGTTTCGTCGAGCGCGGAGCGCGGATCCAAGCAGCTGCATTTTCCCAGCGCAGCGGCCGGCTGAACGATCTTCCTTCTCGTTCACTCCACTCGTTTCCAGCAAGTCGAGCTACGAATCTTTTCTTTTGTCTTTCCTCGCTACAACGACGCCGAGGTTTACGGAAAACGGCAGCTTCGACGAAGCGAACGTAGAATTCCTCGTAGAAACGAAATCGGGACGTAAAATCGGTTGGGAGGAAGAAAAAGATTAATTTCCCCGTTACTTGCGCTCGTTCGTACATTTCCTAGCTCATTTAATTTCCTTCTCTAGCGGAATCAACTGGCAACTCACAATCAGCGAGACTGGACATATGTAGGTACTTTGTTTACGATCCCAAGTCCGCCTTGGCTCCTTTCCTTCCGATCTTTTTAGCAAAGCCGTTGTTCCCACTCTCGAAATCTGTTTACCTTCACGCCTGGATGATCTGGAAAAAAGTGGCGAGCCTCGGCTACGGTCGTAAGGAGTGTGCACCTGACTCCTCGTGCTTCTACCTCCCCATTCAGCCCATTGAAGAATCCACTTACCTAGGGTGACTGTACCTAATATCGCCAGGCAAAAGTTAAATCGCTGTCGATGGAATAATAATTGATATTTTTCCATGCGGTTCGTTTCAAAGTAAAGAGAAATTATTCATCTTTCATGTAGCATAAGTTAGAATCGTTGGAACCTACAAATTGTTAATTAGGACTCAAAAAACGTAAGACATGCAAAAATCGGATCCTGAAAAAAGTGTACCTAATATCGCCTACTCAAGAAATATTGATTAATTCATGTATATATGAGTTTTTAAAGTCATTTTCACGTGTGCTTTTATTATTTCTTGCTCTATAAATGTCTTTTTATCCATCTTTGATTTTTAAAATATTTTATTTTTTACGTTCCGATGTACATATTGGACAAATAAATTTTATTTCGGTTGCTCCGCACATTTCGTGACCTCACCTGTAACAAGCATTACATCGAAACCATTGTTCTCCGGTAGGCGGTATTGAGAACACGCATACTGCTAAAAGAAAAACGCTATTTTCATAAGAAAAATATTTGAATCGATTTCATTTCTTAAGTACATCATTAATTAGGTATTTCTAGTAGATATGCTTGCATTCACAGATTTATTAGACTTACCTTCCCCGAATGTGACGTAAAATTGTGATAGTCCAATAAATTTTTACACCATTAAGATTCTCTAAAATCCTTCCCTTTCTGTAATTGTTGATCACATGATGTTGCAATTATAGTATGTCTTCCTACATATGTTTAGGTACTAATTCAGTGCATAACCGATAAATTTTAGAGCTTACTTTACGAGATATAGCGAGTGGCGATATTAGGAACACTGGCGATATTAGGTACAGTCACCCTATGTACGTAAGCCTAAAGTGGACCACCTCGCTGCGCCGACCTGACTGTCGAATTGAAACGTCAGCGATCGCGTTGCAAACGCGGAGGGATGTAGCTCATCTGGTCGAGTACTAAATCAGAGAAATTTGCTAATTTGCGGCTTGCGCGTTCCCGAGGCGTGCGATTTTGGTATAACTTTGGATTGTTGGAGCGCGTGGGTAGCGCTCCATGGAGTCCATGGGTGAGGCGAAAGGCGGGGTAGTTTTTACGAACAAGGAGGAAGATGGAGGATCTGGGGCTGCTGGACCGGGGTGGAAAGTTAGGGCGAGCCAGGTAGTCGTAACGCTAACTTTGCCATCGAAGCCTGTACGAGTAATGCCCGCGTTCGGCCTAACGAACCGTTTCGACGGTTATCGCCGCCGGTCGAGGCAACTTACCGCACGAGCCGAGCCGAAAATAAGACGAAAGAACCGCGGGGACCCAGGTGAAACGAGCCAGACCGCACCCAAAGGAAGAAGTTGTGTCGAGTTTTCGCTCTCGGCCGAGTGATCGGTGCTCGACTCCTCCACTGCTCGGCCACAGGATGAAATACCTACTCGCAGTGTTTCGGATCGGCGATAGGAAATGTTCGTTAAGTCGAGCCGTGCCGTGACTTCCGACAACTTTCGGGCTTTGGGGACTTTGGGCCTGGATGGGAAGCCTGCAGGGCGAATGTTTCATAATTCGCTCGAGACGCGGGAGACGTTGGCGATCGCCTCGAAGCCGCGAGGTGGGTGGAAGGGAATCGATCGGTGTTCCAATTCGTTGGGTTCTTCGCGGCGAGAACTGCTGCACGGTACTAAGCTACTCCTTTAATTGCTACCGCTTTCTGCTCGTACTCGCAGGGAAAATTGATTTACCGCCGGTCGGAGCGTGCGCACTGAATTTCGGCGCGGTCAATTCCCCGAACAACGAGCCGTAATAGTCATTTAAGACCGACGGAATCGAATTCT